>JAECXO010000307.1:0-1250000 GCA_018152825.1 Scaptomyza hsui
CCCATCATCCCAGCTCCTTGAAATTGGAAACGACTATAGTTTTCACATTTTTGGGCTAGAGCCACCAAATTTTGTGGCAAGATAGATATTGACGTTCCCCAAAATTATGCATCAAAATTTTGGATGCCACGCCCCCTGATTCCGCCCCCATCCCCCCCCCCTTCTCCATGAAATTGGAAACGCCTATAGTTTTCACATTTTTTGGGCTAGAGGCACCAAATTTTGTGTCAAGATAGATATTGACGTTCCACAAAAAAATGCATCAAAATTTTGGATGTCACGCCCCCTGATTCCGCCCACATCCCCCCTTCTCCGTGAAATTGGAAACGCCTATAGTTTTCACATTTTTTGGGCTAGAGCCATCAAATTTTGTGTCAAGATAGATATTGACGTTCCCCAAAAAAATGCATCAAAATTTTGGATGCCACGCCCCTAATTCCGCCCCCATCCCCCTTCTCCATGAAATTGGAAACGCCTATAGTTTTCACATTTTTTGGGCTAGAGCCACAAAATTTTGTGTCAAGATAGGTACTGACGTTCCCCATCAAAACTTGGATACCACGCCCCCTGATTCCACCCCCATCCCCCCTTCACCAAGAAATTGGAAACGCCTATAATTTTCACATTTTTTGGGCTAGAGCCACCAAATTTTGTGTCAAGATAGATATTGAAGTTCCCCATAAAAATGGATCAAAATTTTGGATGCCACGCCCACACCTTCCGCCCCCCACCCCCCGCCGATGTTAAAACGGTTATGCGTGTATCTTCCACATTTTTATACTTTGATACCGAAGGTCTCATAGTATATTGGTTTTGTGCAATGTCCGTCATGGTGTCCGTCTGTCCGTCCGTATGAACGCAACTTTTTTCGACACCCGTAAAGCTAGAGACTTGAAACTTTGCAATTATGTTTATCCATAGAAGGTACAGATAAAGTGTCAAGATTGGGTTGCCACGCCTACTAGGAGGCTGGGAAATCGATAAATTCGATAACTGAAAACCGATAAAACCAAATATTTCTCACATTCTTACAGCTAGAGTTACCAAATTTTGCACGCAGATAGCTAGTCATGTCCCTGAAAAAACTGCATCAAAATTTTGGATGCCACGCCCACTCCTTCCGCCCCCTCATCCCTGCTCCTTGAAATTGGAAACGACTATAGTTTTCACATTTTTTGGGCTAGAGCCACCAAATTTTGTGGCAAGATAGATATTGACGATCCCCAAAATTATGCATCAAAATTTTGGATGCCACGCCCCCTGATTTCGCCCCCCATCCCCCCCTTCTCCATGAAATTGGAAACGCCTATAGTTTTCACATTTTTTGGGCTAGAGGCACCAAATTTTGTGTCAAGATAGATATTGACGTTCCCCAAAAAAATGCATCAAAATTTTGGATGTCACGCCCCCTGATTCCGCCCCCATCCCTCCTTCTCCATGAAATTGGAAACGCCTATAGTTTTCACATTTTTTGGGCTAGAGCCATCAAATTTTGTGTCAAGATAGATATTGACGTTCCCCAAAAAAATGCATCAAAATTTTGGTTGCCACGCGCCTAATTCCGCCCCCATCCCCCTTCTCCATGAAATTGGAAACGCCTATAGTTTTCACATTTTTTGGGCTAGAGCCACCAAATTTTGTGTCAAGATAGATATTGACGTTCCCCAAAAAAATGCATCAAAATTTTGGATGTCACGCCCCCTGATTCCGCCCCCATCCCTCCTTCTCCATGAAATTGGAAACGCCTATAGTTTTCACATTTTTTGGGCTAGAGGCACCAAATTTTGTGTCAAGATAGATATTGACGTTCCCCAAAAAATTCATCAAAATTTTGGTTGCCACGCGCCTAATTCCGCCCCCATCCCCCCTTCTCCATGAAATTGGAAACGCCTATAGTTTTCACATTTTTTGGGCTAGAGCCACCAAATTTTGTGTCAAGATAGATATTGACGTTCCCCAAAAAAATGCATCAAAATTTTGGATGCCACGCCCCAAATTCCGCACACATCCCTCCTTCTCCATGGAATTGGAAACACCTATAGCTTTCACATTTTTTGGGCTAGAGCCACCAAATTTTGTGTCAAGATAGATATTGAAGTTCCCCATAAAAATGGATCAAAATTTTGGATGCCACGCCCACACCTTCCGCCCCCCACCCCCCGCCGATGTTAAAACGGTTATGCGTGTATCTTCCACATTTTTATACTTTGATACCGAAGGTCTCATAGTATATTGGTTTTGTGCAATGTCCGTCATGGTGTCCGTCTGTCCGTCCGTATGAACGCAACTTTTTTCGACACCCGTAAAGCTAGAGACTTGAAACTTTGCAATTATGTTTATCCATAGAAGGTACAGATAAAGTGTCAAGATTGGGTTGCCACGCCTACTAGGAGGCTGGGAAATCGATAAATTCGATAACTGAAAACCGATAAAACCAAATATTTCTCACATTCTTACAGCTAGAGTTACCAAATTTTGCACGCAGATAGCTAGTCATGTCCCTGAAAAAACTGAATCAAAATTTTGGATGCCACGCCCACTCCTTCCGCCCCCATCATCCCTGCTCCTTGAAATTGGAAACGACTATAGTTTTCACATTTTTTGGGCTAGAGCCACCAAATTTTGTGGCAAGATAGATATTGACGTTCCCCAAAATTATGCATCAAAATTTTGGATGCCATGCCCCCTGATTTCGCCCCCATCCCCCCCCTTTTCCATGAAATTGGAAACGCCTATAGTTTTCACATTTTTTGGGCTAGAGGCACAAAATTTTGTGTCAAGATAGATATTGACGTTCCCCAAAAAAATGCATCAAAATTTTGGATGTCACGCCCCCTGATTCCGCCCCCATCCCTCCTTCTCCATGAAATTGGAAACGCCTATAGTTTTCACATTTTTTGGGCTAGAGGCACCAAATTTTGTGTCAAGATAGATATTGACGTTCCCCAAAAAAATTCATCAAAATTTTGGTTGCCACGCCCCTAATTCCGCCCCCATCCCCCCTTCTCCATGAAATTGGAAACGCCTATAGTTTTCACATTTTTTGGGCTAGAGCCACCAAATTTTGTGTCAAGATAGATATTGACGTTCCCCAAAAAAATGCATCAAAATTTTGGATGCCACGCCCCAAATTCCGCACACATCCCCCCTTCTCCATGAAATTGGAAACACGTATAGTTTTCACATTTTTTGGGCTAGAGCAACCAAATTTTGTGTCAAGATAGGTACTGACGTTCCCCATCAAAACTTGGATGCCACGCCCCTGATTCCGCCCCCATCCCCCCTTCATCAAGAAATTGGAAACGACTATAGCTTTCACATTTTTTGGGCTAGAGCCACCAAATTTTGTGTCAAGATAGGTACTGACGTTCCCCATCAAAACTTGGATGCCACGCCCCCTGATTCCGCACCCATCCCCCCTTCACCAAGAAATTGGAAACGCCTATAGTTTTCACATTTTTTGGGCTAGAGCCACCAAATTTTGTGTCAAGATAGATATTGAAGTTCCCCATAAAAATGGATCAACATTTTGGATGCCACGCCCACACCTTCCGCCCCCCACCCCCCGCCGATGTTAAAACGGTTATGCGTGTATCTTCCACATTTTTTGAACTAGAGTCACCAAATTTGGTAGGAAGATATATGGTGACATCTACAAAAGATCTGCATGAAAAATTTGGATGCCACGCCCACCTCTGCCGCCCACTATTTAAAATCGGAAATTTCGATATCTCTTATAGTTTTTAAGCTAGAGCCCGTAAATTGGGTAGAAAGATAGAAGGCAGCATCTACCAAAGATCTGCATCAAAATTTTGAATGCCACGCCCACCTTACCCACCCGCCTTATAAAATCGGAACCGGCTATATCTCTAACAGTTTTTGAGCTTGAGCCACCAAACTTTTTATGAATATAGATGGTGACAGTTAAAAACATTTGATTCAAAAATTAAGATGCCATGCCTACCTCTGCCGCCCACCTTTTAAATTTGGGAGTCAAGCTATCTTCCACAGCTTTTGAGCTAAAGTCACCAAATTTGGTAACATGATAGCGGGGTGTTTAAAACACCCCCCCCCCCCCCCCCCCCACCCTCCCCCCTTATCCCTCCTTTTTTTTTTTTTATAATTATTCCGCCGGCGGTGGCGTCCGCCGGTACCCTTTTTTTTTTTTTTTTTTTATTACTTTTCGAAGAAAAGTTTTTAAGGATTTCACGAGTGTCCTTATGCGGATATCACTTGATTAGTTCGCGAGATACTAGAACGAGTTAAGGATCTTTTGATCCTTACATTAACTAGGACTTTCCACGATTTCAAACTGATATCCTACCGGCTGCGCCAATTGGATGTTTGGAGTTGACGTTTAGTAAAAAAAATATCTTTATTTAATTTAAAATACGTGTTTACAGTTTGATTGTAAAACTAACTCTAACTCTCGGTTGCGTTTTGATTCTTGAAGAAACCTCGTATTGCGACTTTTCCTTTGTTTCAATTTTATGTGTGCTCAGCAATTAGGAGTGGAATATTTTGGGAGTCGTGAACTAGGCTTCACACAAGGATCAAATTACATTTGGACTTTGGTCCCCTATTTCAAAAGTGATTACGTTTGGGCTATGGTCCCCTATTTCAAAAGTGGCGTGATCAAGTGGCGTGATTAATTTTAATGTTCACTTTTCGGGTGCATAGATTTATGTTATTGATTCTGTACGCCTGGCATACGTGCTTGTTTATATTATGACTTATTCTATTACAGGAAGTGTGTGTACTTAAATTTATACATTGGTATGTGTGGGAACAATGCTTGTGCATTGTTTGTTATGTGTGAGTGGAGTTGACAAGAGAGTTCTGCAAGAACTGGATATGTCACTATATATATAATTTTATTATACTAAATAGTTTAAATATATATACAAAATTATTTTTTAATAAAAATAAATACTTGATAAATATGATGTTGATGATCCAACGGCAAACGTAATAAATAAAGTTGAGGTTAAGCCACCAGATTTAAAAATAATTACAATCCTTCTTATTGTAATAGTTGTTTTAATGAGATTGAATATGGGAAATGACCTAGATTAGATTTAAAAGAAAGACAAGAACAGATTTTTAGGATTTTTAGAAAAAGAAAACATTAATGGAATGGACTACAATAGTCGACTTCATTAAAGAAAGAAAACTATATTTCGACAAATCGTTTAAGTGCCTTAATAAAAGCGCACCAATACAAACAAATACAAAGATTAAGCATATCGAAATAATTGTAGGAACTTACAATGAGATACGTCACATTGTTTGGAAAAACAGAGTCAGATTTATATCTCCTCAATTGACGGAAGTTTCAGATGTTCTTAGACATCTAAGAACTAAAAACTAAACTAGGCACAATTGAGGCCATTTGCGATCAACTAATAGCCAATGTTAAAGGAGAATCAGTGGAAGTACTATCCGCTAAACTCCTAAATTTGCAGCAGAAAAAAAAAACAGCAAATCAATACACATACGAGGTTGAACAGCTAACTAAAGCGCTTGAAGGAACCTATATCAGGGATGGGCTTACCACTTATATAGCCAGCAAATATAGCACAGCACAAGCTGTAAAAGCTATGTCGTAGAATTGCAACATAGATAAGGTACAACTTATCATGCAGGCCGGCACATTCAATAATATGAATGATGCCATATCAAAGTTTGTCAATAGTTGTACTGACGCTACTGGACAGTCAAACACTGTCCTGTACTATAATCAGTACAACTCAAACAATAATACAGGTAGCCGAGGAAACTATCGCGGCAGAGGATATTACCATTAAAACGGAAGCCGTAATTACAGGGGGCGAGGCCAAAATAGAGGAAACTCTAGAGCAGTGACCGGCAGCGTCGTATGCACTGTTCATGGGAAAAATGTCTCGAGCAGCGCAGTCGGCACACGCATATGCTATGCATAGCGCAGAAACTTCGTGTGCCCTATGCACAATTGCTCGGCTGTTGCTCGGCTGCCGCAGCGGCAAAGAATCCGGTTTCTGGCTATGGCATAGCCTATGCACAGTAGCTCGGCTGCCGCAGCGGCAGATAAGCAAGAAACGTTTTTGCCTTCATCATTTTGACGACGCGCTGAAAAAATGTGATTGTATGCGTGCCGACCCCTGCTCTAGAGGCCGTGGCAACTCAAACAGAGGCCATAATACAAATAATGTCAGAGAAGCCCAAGATGTCTCGGGAAACTCCCAGCAACCTTTAGATACCCAACAATAAAAAACACTAAAGTTCATACAATAAATTTTAGTCTCAATATATTTGATTCATTTGACCACGTGTTAACAGGTAAAAAACTTACCTTTTTAATAGATACAGGTGCAGACATATCAATACTTAAAGAAACTTCTGATGTCTTTCATGACATCCAGCCTAATAATGTAATAATTCCACACAATTTTCTCATAGTTGATTTAGATTTCGCTATACCATGTGATGGAATAATAAGCATTGATTTTATTAAAAAATTCAACTGTCAACTAGATTTCAAACCATCAGAAGATTGGTTTATAAAAAGACACAATAATCTAAAATATCCGATTAGTGTTCCAATAACTTATGACTCTGGTAAAACTCAATACTTCTGCCAGCAAGATCACAAGTTGTCCGAAAAGTCACGCTAATTTCAAAAGAAGATGGTGTATTGATTCCAAATAAGGATATTCAACCTGGTGTATATGTTGCAAACACAGTTGCAACATCTCAAAATACGTTTGTCCGTTTACTAAATTCAACTAGTACCGATCAATTGGTTACAATACATAATTTAAAACATGAATCACTGTCGAACTACGATGTAGTTTACACAAATCAAGAAAATAGAGAAAAAACTGTCATATTTCAGCTAGCAAAATATTTTCCCCCGCAATTCAAGTCGGAATTAACAAATTTATACACCAAATATAGTGACATATTCGGACTTGTAAACGAATCAATCACAACAAATAACTTCTTTAAACAACAATTGAGACTAATATATAATGAACCGGAGTACATTAAGAACTATCGAAGACCGCATAGTCAAATAGAATAAACAAGTTGAAAAATTGATCAGCGATAACATTGTCGAAGTATCTGTGTCAGAATACAACAGCCCACTCTTACTTGTCCCAAAGAAAGCCCTTCCAGGATCAGAAAATAAAAAATGGAGATTAGTAATTGACTATCGTCAAATTAATAAAAAAAACTACTGTCCGAAAAATTTCCACTGCACAGTGGTTGCGTTCATAGGCCAAAAATCAAAAAATCGATCACGAAATATTTGGACACAATGTATACAAATTGTCTCTAAATGTTCAAACTTCTTGACGGCAAACCGGTTTTTTCCGAAATTCTAACGGGACTTTCTAAAAATAGCATACAAAGAGCGAACATGTGTTCATTTTTGCAGCACTGCTGCGCTTAGTAATCATTTTTACAAACTAAAATTGCAGTTCAAAGTGGTCAATCTTTTGATATAGTGCTCAGAACCTAATTATTTAAATGCAGTTGAAGGTATTTACTTTAAAAGTAAATAGTGATACTTAAAATAATTGTAAAATTTTTCTTGTGAAATTAACATAATCGATTTAATATTTAATGGGTATTTTGTGAACGTATTTTTCATGTTTAGTTGGAGTTTTAGTTGTGTTATAGCGTATTTCCAATGCTCCGTTTCCGTAAATTTTAACAGTAACTGACGAAAGCTGTTTCCATTGCTCTGTTACTGAACCTCCGTAAATAAATCAGCTGTTCGGTTTGTTTTGCTTTGTATTTTCTGCAACAAAGTGAGAAAAACTAGCCGAAATCGTACATTGCAAATAAGTAACAGCGTGTTGCCAACTTTTATGGCTTATTTTTAATGCCTACAAGCATTTTTGCTTGCATTGCACAAGCAGTACAAGTCCATTTTCCTATATACGTGGGAGTTATTCTGAACTGCCCTAAGTGCAACAAAATTATCCGCCCACAGTTATAAAAGCAATCCTTTGAACCTTGGCACCCAGTTCAATTGTTTCCTACAATAATTAATCAAAAAACAAAATTTTTAATTCAATTTTGAATATTATTTAATATTGCGCCTACTTATTCACAATTTCTGCTATTCACAATCATCTGTTTTGCGACTGTTTTATTAAAAGTGCCCATTAACAGCGATGTTTTATTGAAAAAGTGTTCAAATGAACCAGTTCCTCTTCAGTTATTCTTCAGTTAATATTTACGGTCAGTTTTACTTCAGTTAATTCCTTATTGGAGAATACATGCAAACTGAACCTCAGTTACTGTTAACTAACATAACTGAGAATAACTGAGCAGTGGAAATACGCTATTACCCCCCGAATCCCCCATTGTGAGTGTTATCAATGTGTTTGTCAATGTTTTAAGGTAATAAAAACGTTAAGTGTTGCTGCTGATATTTGCTGATTTGTGTGTATTCATTAATAAACTCAAGCTGTCTTACTGTTTTTCAAGGCAGAACTTGCACAGTCATTGTCTCTATGCATCTGTGATTAAACTTCAATCTTAGATATCTCTGGTGTTTCTAAGCCGATTTCGATGAAATTTTCACAGATTTAATTTATTTTGTATCAAGTTTCCAAAACTTGTTTTACATTTTCGATATTCGATATTTTTATGTTATCGATCACATGTGTATATCGGAAACGGAAATGGTTATCTAAAATCGGAAACAAACTTGTACTGCCTAGGACTAAGATAAGCTTATGTGCAAAATCGGAAATCTCTAGCTCTTATAGTCTCTGAGATCGCATTGCATATCGATATCTCAACGAGAAGTATTTGTTGCCGCGGCTCCTTACAAGCCCAACCACTGTGCACTGCCTAGAATTGATGATATATTGGATCCACTAGGTAGAGCAAAATATTTCTCATGCCTTGAATTAATGTCAGGTTTTCATCAAATTGAACTCGAAGAAAGTTCACGAAATATAACTTCATTTTCAACGAGCAATGGCTCATATCGCTTCACGCGATTACCATTCGGTTTAAAAATAGCGCCAAATTCATTTCAGAGAATGATGACTATAGCGTTCTCTGGCATTGAATCTTCGCAAGCTTTCCTTTATATGGATGATTTAATAGTTATTGGTTGTTCCGAAAAACTTATGTTTAAAAACTTAATTGATGTTTTTGACAAATGTAGGAAATACAACCTTAAATTACATCCACAAAAATGTTCATTTTTCATGCGTGAAGTAACCTTCCTTGGTCACAAATGCACAGACAAAGGAATCTTGCCAGACGACAAAAAAATACGACGTCAATAAAAACTATTCAGTCCCACATGATGCGGACAGCGCTAGACGATTCGTTGCATTCTGCAACTATTATAATCGATTTATAAACAACTTCGCCGAATATTCACGGCAAATAACAAGATTATGTAAAAAGAATGTTCCTTTTGAATGGACAGTTGAATGCCAAAATGCATTCCAATACCTTAAAGACAAGCTTATTCAACCAACATTACTACAATACCCAGACTTCAGCAAAGAATTTTGCATAATAACGGAAAACTATAAAGGACTCCTACTTCCAGTTGCATACGCATCACGTTTACAAAGGGTGAAAGTAATAAAAGCACAACAGAACAAGAATTAGCAGCAATTCGCTGGGTAATAGTACATTTTCGACCATATATTTCACTTTACAGTGAAAACTGACCACAGACCATTAACTTATTTATTTTCTATGGTCAATCCAAGTTCTTAACTGACACGCATGCGGCTCGATTTAGAAGAATACGACTTTACAGTCGAGTATCTAAAGGAGTTTCGTTTCGATACCGATCGAGACCGTACGTGTTTTTTCCATCCCCAAATCCTAATTAATTAAAGCAAATCAAAGACAAATCCACTGGCTGTCAACAGTTGTGGTACATAAGAGCACACAGTGCAAGTGCAGTGTGTATTTACCAACTATATACCTCGGGGTATTAATTACTAGTTACAAATCAAAAGTTAAAACTCATATAACATAAAACAAACGCAAACCCATGAGCAAGCTTAAAGCTCAATGCTCTAATCTCTCTCAAACGAACCATGTATTAAAACGATAATCAAATTACCTTATCATGGATCAACCGTTTTCGAAGCAACAAGCAATGCGCGAGAATTACTATGCTTCGCTAGACGATGACTCGTGCGATGCAAACCTTATAAGGCAATACGAAGAACAAGTGCGAAACATAAATAACAACCGTCAACAAGCTACAACACACAGTAGCGGAAGCGAAAGCTGATTCTATAAACAAAAATTTGCAAGCTAATGAAAATCAAACAACAACAAACCAGGTGATCAAAACCGAAAAGGTGCAACCCATAAACGTCATCGATATCCCAACTAAAACATTAATCACATTCATAAAAGAAGGTCTCAAAATCAAAGACTTCAAAATTAAAGAGTTCAACAAAAACGAAACCAAAAAAAAGCTATCTATGTTAACAATCTAGATAACTAAATGAAAATCAGAGCTTACTTAGACAAGACAAAAACCAAATTCTACACGTACACACCCAAAAGCTTAAAGCCTAAAACGCTACTACTTAAAGGTCTGGCTAAAGACACTTCACCAGAAGAGGTCGGCATAGAATTACAAAAACTAGAAAACGAAGAGCTAAAATTCATTAAAATTCAACGATTTACAACGAAACACTCTAAAGCTAATAATTCAGCACAGCCAATATTCATAGTGCAAATAACAGCGGAGAGCAATATCAACGAGCTGAAGGCTATAAGAACATTACTTCACAGTTTGGTACGATGGGAAAATATTCGAAAGCCGGAAATTACGCAATGCAGAAATTGCCAAGGATTCTTTTATAGTGCATCGAACTGTTACTTAGCTCTTAAATGTGTCAAGTGTGGAGCAGAGTGTCCAAACCAAATACTGGAGGATACAGAAAACTTTTCTGTGTACTATGCAAGAAGCAAGGTCACCCGGCCTCCTACAGGGGATGTGAAAAATACAAGGAGTTGCAGCAGAAAATTCACGAAAGGAGACAACGGATCACATAAAATAACAGTAGATTTTTCTTATACAAACGCTAATACCAGTTATGCCCAAGCAGCTAGAAACAACTTCAACACAAATAATACAAAAGCACTTAAAAACGCAAGATGCTAAAAATAGATACACTATTCACTCTGCTAGAATCTTAAATGGATACCCTTTGCAATAGAACCACATATATTAAAAACCTTAAAATAATTACTATCAACGCTGGCAGCGGCCACAGCAGAGAACAGCACAGCAGAGAGCGAGATCGAAGCCACCCGCAGCAGCAGAATTGGCCCGAGCCAAAGGGCGCGGGCAGCGGCCACAGCAGAGGACAGAGCAACGAAGCCATCCGCAGCAGCAGAATGGCACGAGCCAAACGGCGCGGGCAGCGGCCGCAGCGACGGCATGCAGAAAAGGGTTGGCGATCGCCATCAAAAACCGAGAGCGATCATTGAAGTTTGAGTGGCCGTGACGACGAGTCAACAAATTAAAATCGCGAGTGCCCACGGTAGAATAAGAGCCCGAGACCGGCCTGGAAAGAGGCAGACATAGCAACACGAAGGTCAGGACAACATAGGACACAGAATACACAGATCAAGGATACACGCACAGAAACCAGAGGGCCAGCGTACACACACACACACACACACACACACATGATTTTGGCCAACTGGCAGAGGCGATGGGATTCCTCCTCCAAAGGGCGATGGACACACCGCCTAATTCCAAGCTTATCGGAGTGGCTGGGCAGAAGACATGGACAGGTGAACTTCCACATCACCCAGCTACTCAGCGGGCATGGCTGCTTCCGCGGTTATCTTTACCGATTCGGACACGAGGATGCTCCATTCTGCACCCACTGCGGAAGCGGTTTCATCGAGGATCGTCATGACCGAACTGCGGGAGGCTGAGCGCGAGCGTGTGGTGGCGGTGCATAGAATACCACCTCAGCCGGCCACGGCTTGTCGTAAGAGGCGACTAAAGTGGCATCAAGACCTATCCCAGTACGGTCTGGATTAGGACACTGGACGCAAACAGAAGGATTTGACGACAAGGGCTGACAGCGTGCGGTATTCTGGCATGTTAGTAAGCGGATTGAAATCTTGCTGAAACCACTGCCAGGCTAATGCCGCAACTGCCTCCGTCCCGTTAAAACCTTGGCAGGTCTCCAAGTACGATCGTTGGACCGTCCCCATTCAGTTCGGCGCACAAGCTCAGATGTAACATTCCTGACTAGCGCGGATCCGGCTCTAAACAGACGACCCCATAAAGGCGTCTGTCAACCCTCGCATGGCCTCCCTGCATGCATAGACAACCATGGGATCACTAATCGCGATTGTGCTACGACCAACGATAACGGCTTGGAGTTGGGACCCAATTGATTATGAACCCCAACCCCAATAACAAACAGGATGCTATGGCGGAGGAGGACGACGGGAACGAGAGCCAAACGTTCATGAGGAGCAGTAAGCTGCTAAGGTCACAGGTGCTCAGGCACGGAATTAGCCCAACGGCCGAAGGAGGGCTAGGAGCAGAAGCAGCTGCACAGGCGAAGGGTACGGTGAAAGCCATGGAGCAGTCGAGTAGCGGCCCACTGCAGAACCTCGGAAAGGAGATAAGCAAGCTCGTGGAGATGCTGGAGGATGGAAAGCGATCGATCCACCAGCCTATGAGAGATGCGATAGAGAACATCAGGGCGCTCTTCGAGCTGGTGGCCATCAAGATGCACGACGACAGAGCTAAGGCGGTGATAAGAGCGAACCAGTCCTCGCAAACATCACCACTCTTCAAGATGACGGTTGACTCAAAGCGGAAACAAGGGCCGGGAGCTGACACACCGGGCAGTAAGAAGAGCAGGGAAGGGAAGGATGCAGGAATCCAGGAGACCCCATCTGCCAAAGTGGTAACCAACCCCGAGGAGGCCACACCAGCACAGGGTATGCCTGTGAGGAAAGAGACGGAATGGAAGAAGGTGACGTCAAAGCGCAAGCCGCCCAAAAAGAAGAAGGGACTGACGGAGAAGATAAGGCCGGATGCAATAGTCATCAGGACGAAGGGAGAAGCCAGCTACGCGGACATTCTACGGAAAGTTAAGGCGGATGAAAAGCTGCAGGGTCTAGGAGACGCAGTGTCGAGAATAAGGAGGACCCAAAAGGGGCAGTTGCTCCTGCAGCTCACCAAAGCATGAGGCGCAGCGGACAAATATAAGAACCTGGTTGGAGAGACACTGGGAGAACAGGTGGAGGTCCGCACCCTTTCGCACCGGGTGGAGATCGAGTGCCGCGACTTGGACGAGAGCACCACCAAGAAGGAGATATGCATGGCGCTGAAGAATCAGCTAATGACGGAGGTGGCGGTTGAGGATATCTACCTGAGGAGTGTTTATGGAGACCCAAGCAGCAACTATCAGGATGCCAGCCGAGAGTGCACGCAAGGCGCTAGAAAAGGGATCGCTGAAAGTCGGCTGGATGAGGTGCACTCTGAAAGAGCGCGTCGCGGTGGTCAAGTGCTTCGGATGCCTAGAATTTGGACATATGGCCCGCAACTGCAGCAGCGAGATAGACAGATCAAAGATGTGCAGGAGGTGTGGACAGCAGGGATTGTCGGAGCGACCCACAGTGCATGTTCTGCAAAGATAGGAACAATGAGTGGAGGCACGTGGCGGGAAGTGGGCGTTGTCCACTATTCAGGAAGGCTCTTCAAAAGCCTAAATGAATTGTGTACAACTAAATCTTAGCATCTGCGAGGCGGCTCAGGCACTACTGAGACAAACGGCGAGGGATTTGCATACGGATGTCGCAGTGATTTGCGAGCCATATAGGAGGATTCTAGGAAACGGATGGGCAGTCAGCAAATGCGGGAAGGCAGCTATATGGACAGTAGAGTCACCACCACAGGACGTGAATGGGAGGAGCGAGGGATTTGTGCGGGCAAAGGTCAAAGGCATCACCTTTTATAGTTGCTACGCACCACCGAGCTGGGATCTTGGTCGCTTCCAGAACATGGTAGGAAGCCTGGTGGAAGACGCACGATTCATTACAGGTTTGGAGGCGTGAAGAGGCAGCCACCGAAACTGACGGGCCCGAAATGGAAGGACAGCAACCTGGATGAGGAAACGTTAGTGGAGTTCGTACGGAACGCTAACTGCTCACCCGCACCGGGGGAGAGCAAGGCGGACAAACTCTCCAAGCTCATAGATGAAGCATGTGACTGCTCCATGCCAAGAAGAAAACCAAGCAGAAGAGGAGCACCCTGCTATTGGTGGACTGAGGAGATAAGCAGACTGAGGAAAGACTGTCTGCGAACGAGAAGACGATCCCAACGGGCCAGAGGACACCCGGACCAAGGAGCCAAGGAGGAAGAGTTTAAAGTGGCGAAACGTGCTCTTAAACAGAGCATCAAAGCCAGTAAGAGGGAGTGCTTCCGGAGAATTTGCGACGAGGCGGAGGTCGACCGTGGGCTACGGCCTACAAAGTGGTGACTAGGAGGTTGAGAGGCCAGACCACGCTGCGCATAACATGCCCAAGACTGCTGGGCACTATCGTGGAGGCATTATTCCCTCACGATCCGGTGAGACGTGTTCAAGAGCAAGGGCATCACGTTGGTCTGCCTGAACCTGTACGACCGGAGGAAGTCATCTCGGCAGCAGGCCAGTTTGGCGACAGGAAGGCACCGGGCCCCGACGGCGTCCCAAACAGTGTCCTGAAGAGGATCTCGCTGGTAAGACCAGACATCATGGCGGAGGTTTACAACGAGTGCCTGCTGGAGGGAGTGTTTCCAAAGAAATGGAAACGGCAACACCTTGTACTGCTGCCCAAGGGGACGAAGCCCGTAGAAGAACCCTCAGGATACCGCCCAGTATGCCTGCTGAACACGGTGGGTAAAATATTCGAGAGGATAATCTATGGTCGCTTGCTGAAAGTAGCCGAGGAGAAAGGAGCACTGTCGGAGCAGCAGTTTGGCTTCCAAAAGGCCAGGTTAACGGTGGACGCAATAGAGATGGTGGTGGAGATAGCCTCAAAGGCAATCGCAGGAGCAAGATGGCGATGGGGGACGAAGGAGTACTGTGCGGTGGTAACGTTGGACATCAGAAACGCGTTCAACTCGGCCAGATGGACACGGATCCAGGATGTGCTCGCTCGAATAGGAGTACCGGACTACCTCATACGAATAATCAGCATTTATTTGTCGGAGAGGGTGCTCGAGTACGACACGGACGATGGCTTGAAACGGCACAATGTTACGGCGCGTGTTGCACAAGGATCGGTCCTCGGACCACTCCTATGGAACTTGTTGTACGACGACGTCCTGAGACTGCAACTTCCAGATGGGTGCAGACTAATCGGATTCGCAGACGACCTAGCGCTTGTGGTAGTGGCCAAAAAGGTCGAGCAGGTGGAAGCGGCCGTTAGCGCGGCAGCCGACACAATCGCGGAGTGGCTCGAGCAGGCCGGACTGGACCTAGCATGCCATAAGACGGAGGCAGTGCTCATTACGAGCAGAAAGGTGTTGGAGTTCGCTACCTTCAGAGTGGGCAATGCGCTCGTGAAGTCGAAGGAAGCTATTAAGTATCTCGGTGTCATGGTCGACAACCGATTGAACTTTGGAGCCCACATCGGATATGTCGCAGGAAAGGCGCTAAGGACGCAAGCGGCACTGGCAGGCATGCTGCCGAACATTGGAGGACCGAAAGCAGGTAGAAGGCGACTGCTGTCACAAGTAGTTTCGTCTATTCTACTGTATGCAGCGCCTATATGGGCATCGGCGGTGACCACAAATATGGGCATGAAGAAGAGGCTGGCGGCCCCATACAGGTTTTCGGCGCTACGAGTAATATCCGCGTTCAGGTCGGTTTCCGAAGACGTAGCCCTGGTGCTGGCTGGGATGGTGCCGGTGGACATCCTGGCGGAGGAGACGAAGAGGATCCGCATAGCACGGCGAGACACGGGAGTGTCCGCTGCAGAGGCCAAGAAGGAGGCAAGGCAGGATTCCCTGATCAGGTGGCAGAGGAGGTGCGATGCGGCCAGCGGGGGTAGATGGACGCACCGCCTGATCCCAGATGTCAGCGATTGGCTTGGCCGCGGAGTTGGACAGGTGGACTTCCACCTAACACAATTCCTCACGGGCCACGGAGGATACAGGAAGTATCTCCACCGCTTGAAACACGAGGACAGCCCGGAGTGCCAGTGCGGCCAAGGGGAGGATGAGGACCCGGAGCACGTTCTGTACAGCTGCAGGCGATACGCTGGAAAAACAAGAACAGTGCCATCACCGGAGAACTTGCTGAAGTTCATGATGGAGTCGGAGGACAAGTGGGAGAGTATGCGTCAGCTCATAATAGGCATCCAGATTAATCTGCGACGATGCGAGAAAGAGCGACGTGAAAGGGTGTTAGCCTAAGCAGGCTACCGCCCCCCCGAAGTAATACTTTACGGTGGATCCCGCGGGGGATGCGGTGTGTGTGGGGGGGTGACTTTAGTACGTATGCGTCGACGATTGTTGATGAATCGTGCATATTGGTGGACCGCCAATATCTTTTTTTAAAAATTTACACCTCCTGGCGGCAAAAAAAAAAAAAACACGCACACACAGACACACACAGACACAGTGTGTGAGCTTTTACAAGTGCTGTCGCGTTTTTCCTGTCGCTCCGTCCTTGTAGTGTTTTCGCAGTGCCAAATCTATAGTGAAGGCAAATTTCCAAGTTAATAGGCGCTTTGAGGGGCTGGGCAGCTTACCTGTTGTTCTCATCGCCTATGCCAGGCGCGTTCCCAAATATTTGGTCGCCGGTTCATCCTGGAGTCTCCCTTTTAGCCGCGCGCAATTCGGTGTACTCTAGCTGATGTGAGTGTTAATATTACATAAAAATATTACACACACCCCCCTTTTTCCCCTTGTGTGTTTTTGGTGTTTTTTGAGATTTAAGAAAAACAAAACCCTAAGGCGAGCGGAAAAGACCCAGGGGGTTTTTTTTTTTTTGCAAGGGGGGGGAGAGGGAAAAACGGAATTTTCTTTTTTTTTTTGGGAGGAGGGGGGGAAAAAAAAAGAGGAGGGGGTGTCTGTGTTTGGTGGGTGGGGAGGGGGGAAAAAAAAAAAATTATTTTTTATAAATTAAATTTTTTTAAAAATAGAAGAAAAAAAAAGGCGCACCATTTGGCGATTTCTCCAGTAGCAGATAAAGCAAAAAGCCACGGTACCGGCTATTACCAACCCCCTCCGTCGGGACGGTGCTCTGTGGGGCTGTGGTGACCGAGTCGGGGCGGTATAACCTCCACCGGCTTAACACCTTAGGGAAACCTTTGGTCAACGCGGGACTGCTTGAAGTTCTCCGAGTGAGTGAAGAGTAGTGATAGCAGTGGAGGGCATAGTGCGCCGCTCGGCATTGCCGAGATCACGAGCAGGGGCAGAGAGCTACGCCTTCGAAGTGGAATAAGACTGGCAACGCAAGTCCAGCGGGTCCAGAGTCAGTCCCACAGAATACGTGGCAAACGGCTCAGCGGAAGAAGGCTACCAAGCCAGCCGGCAAGACGCCTGGCAAGCCGCCAATGAGGAGAAGCAGGTCGGATGCGCTGGTAATAAGCACCAGCGAGCTTTCTTACAGCGAAGTTCTGTCGCTAGTTACGCGCAGAAGTGATGGAAAGCTCAACGGAAAGGTCTCCAAAGCTCGTCGCACAGCAAAAGGTGACCTGCTACTGGAGCTAAACGGAGTAGGCCTAGAGTGCACTAAGCAGCTCAAGGACGAGGTGGAGCTGGTGCTGGGCAAGAGTGCTGTGGTTCGCCCATTTACCGAGCAAACTCACTTTGCCATTCGGGACCTGGACGAGCTAGCCACTAAAGAGGAGATAGTGACTGCGCTATCAGCGCAGGCAAACATCCCAGCCGACGGTTGCTATTTTAAGAGCATTCGACCTGGATACCGCAACACCCAGGTGGCACAGTTTTCGGTCCCGGCGAATCTGGCAAGCAGCATTACTGTCTTGCGCACAGTTCGCATTGGTTGGACCAGCTGCGCCATTCGCCTGCAGGAAGCGCGCACTCGGTGCTACCGCTGTCTGGAGATGGGACATACCGCAAGCAGTTGCCGTAACCCTGTGGATAGGTCCCAGTGCTGCATCAGGTGCGGGGATACGGGCCACAAGGCAGTGAGCAGTAAGAGCGAGGCGGCGAAATGCTTCGTCTGCATCGCCAAGGGCAGTGCCTCATTCAGCCACCAGGCGGGCAGTAGCAGATGTCCACTCAGCGGTAGTGTATATAGACGTACAAAATGAAGTTTATCTAGCTGAACCTCAACCATTGTGCAGCGGCCCAGGATTTGTTGTCGCAAACGGTGCGTGAACGCTCTGCAGACCTTGCGGTGCTTAGCGAGCAATACCGGCTGTGTGAGGGCCCTAGAAGCGCTGCGAACACATCTGGGAGAGCGGCTCTATGGTCCTGCGGGAATGACGGGACTCCGCTGGTCAGCGTTCATCGGGACGAAAACTACGTGCGCGCATTGGTGGGCGACCTGTGGTTCTATGCAGTCGCTAACACCCTGGACTCCCTGGTAGCAGACGCTAGAGGCCGTCACCCGACCGTCATCGCTGGAGACTTCAACGCGTGGGCAGAGGAGTGGGGTAGCTCATCAACTAATGCCAAGGGACGCGCGTTGCTGGAGGCATTCTCTCTCCTTGACGTGGCGCTCCTTAATCATGGAACGCAGCTCACGTTCAGCAGATCTGGACTGGGCTCGGTCGTTGACTTAACCTTTGTCAGTAGCTCGCTGTTCAGTTCCTCCGGCTGGAGCATCGACGACGCATTAATGCAAGCTACCACGTTGCCATTTGGTGCACCGTTGGAGTACGCCCTGATCGCCAACATGTTCCAGCTCAACATTGGCCTAGGTATCGGGTCGCGACGCTAGACACGCGGACCTTTAGTGCCCATCTAGTGTCTGCTGAGATCCCCGATAATGCTGATAGTACCGAAGACGTGGTGGACAGAACGATGCTGATGCTAAGCCGCGCTTGCGATGCTAGCATGATCAGGAGCAGAAGGTACCAGAGGCACCATGTCCCAGTATACTGGTGGAACGAGGAGATCGCCGTGGCTCGGAGCGACTGCAACTATGCCAGACGCCGCTACCAGCGCTCACGTAGATCGCCGGTGTTTCAGGAACGGCAGGCGGAGTTTCTCGCCAGCAGAAGACGCTTGCAGAAGCTTATCAAAGACAGCAAGCGCAGATGCTTCCTGGACCTCTGCGACACAGCGGAAAACGACCCTTGGGGCAATGCCTACAAATTGGTAGTAAAACGTTTCAACGCCTCTTCCCGCTGCCACCCAATGGATCCAGTATCGCTGAGAGCGATTGTTAGGCATCTCTTCCCCAGTATGGCTGAGGATATCGGCATGCTTTCGCCTGCACCTAGCATGCTTTCTGCAGCTGAGCCCATCGCATTGGACGAGATTCGCCACGCTGCAACGAGGTTGAAGCCGAGCAAGTCGCCTGGCCCAGATGGGATTCCCAACCGAGCGCTCAGACTAGCAATTGCGCTCCGCCCTGAGGTTTTTTCGGGCATGTTTAACAGCTGCCTGCGAAGCGGAGTGTTTCCAAATCGTTGGAAAATTCAGCGCCTGGTCCTCTTACCGAAGCCTGGCAAACAGCTCGAGGATCCAGCAGCTTATCGTCCGATCTGCCTGATCGACACTGTCGGTAAGCTACTCGAGCACCTAATTTGTACCCGGCTTGATAGCGCCATAGCTGCTGGTGGTGGAGTTTCACCGCAGCAGTACGGCTTTCGGAAAGCGAGATCTACGCTGTATGCGATCGGCAAAGTAGTCGAGTTAGCTTCGGGAGCGATCGCCGGAAGTAGATGGAAAGGCGGCGCCAAGAAGTACTGCTTAGTAACAACGCTGGATGTCAAAAATGCCTTCAATACGGCGAAATGGGGCTGCATCCAGGAGGCGCTCGAGGCGCTCAACGTTCCGGAGTACCTACTGAGGATAACCAGAAGCTACTTCAAGGATAGAATCCTAAGGTATGATACCAGCGAGGCGACGGAGGAGCACCAGGTATTTGGAGGCGTGCCACAAGGGTCGGTACTGGGACCTCTACTGTGGAACGTCATGAATGACTGCGTTTTTCGTCTACCAATGCCTGACGATGTTCACCTTGTGGGCTTTGCTGACGATGTGGCAATAGTGGTCTTCGCCAAGGAGCTCAACGCAATAGAAGAAAAGTGCAACCTAGCCATCGCGAAAACTACACAGTGGCTCTCTTCACTAGGACTGCAGAAAGCACCCCAAAAAACGGAGGCTGTGCTCATAAGCAGCCGAAAAGCTGTGGAAACAGCTACCATCACCGTGGCAAATACTTCAGTCAGGTCAAAGAGGGTGTAAGGACGTTTCTTGGCCGAGGTCGGCGTCTCAGTCGCGTCCAGAGTCTTTCACAGATTATTTGTAAAGTGCTGGGACCCTGGAGTGAGCCGCACTGGGGGGTTGGAGTAGATCGGCCGCCCGGCTCGGCACCTTCGGGGTCGGCCAAGGGCAGAGCTGCGGGTCCAGGGTGATAACCCGGAAGACTCGTCGGCCCTTTCCCTCAGACGGCCCTTCGGCGTCGATTCCGGCGTAGAGCCAGAGGTTTCGGGACACGAAGGGGTGAGAGGCAAAGCGTGCAGCGGGTCAGGCCAGGGTAAAACCCGGAAGCCTTTCCAGCAGCCCACCTGGCCCCACCCACCTCGCTCGTGCTCACCGGCCGCGTCGCTAGACGCGTGTAGAGGGCCCAGGTGAAGATCTGCGGCGCACAGGGCAATACCCGGAATGCGTCTGCAAAGTACTTCCCCCAAGCCCGCTACAGCTGCAACGCGCGGGTATTACCCGGTTGTCGCTACACACGGATCTAGACCAAGGAGCAGGCATCGCAGAATCTAGGGTAAGACCCGGAAGATTCGCTATCCCGCCCCTCATGTCCGACACGCGTGGGCCGTACGGTGAGGCGACCCGAAGCCCGAGGCTTCGACTACCCGCTGAAAAGAAGGGTGGGCGAGGGGAGTTCGAGACAACACAAAGAAAACACACACTTGAACATTGATTTATTTTGTACTACAGATCGTTTGTCTCTTTATTGTATTCATATTAGGGAGGGGGGAACAAAAAGGTACGAGGTACCGCTACATCGTTGTGGTGGCCATGGGCCAACTTACCCCTCACCGTACGTGTGTGTGTGTGTGGGTGTGTGTGTGAGTGTGTGTGTATACCGCCTGTGCCTCTGTGTCTGCGTGCCGGTGGTCTGTGTACGTTGAGTGGAGTAGGTATGTAGCGGGGTGTGTGGGTGTGTGTGTATGCTCTCCCACCGACACTTGCACTTGCACTTGCACTGTTGTTGCTGCCGCTGGGGCCGTCGTGGTCGTTGCTGTTGACCGTGGCTATGGTTGTTGTTGTTGCCGTGGCTGTTGTTGTTGCTGCTATAAGCTGCAGTCGCTGTTGTTGTTGTTGTGGCCGGGGCTGCGGTGACCGTTGCGGTGGTTGTTGCTGTTGCCGTGGCTGTTGTTGTTGCTGCTATAAGCTGCAGTCGCTGTTGTTGTTGTTGCTGCTATAAGCTGCAGTCGCTGTTGTTGTTATTGTGGCCAGGGCCGCGGTGCCCGTTGCTGTGGTTGTTGCTGTTGCCGTGGTTGTTGTTGTTGCTGCTATAAGCTTCAGCCGCTGTTGTTGTTGTTGCTGCTATAGGCTGCAGTCGCTGTTGTTGTTGTTGCTGCTATAAGCTGCAGTCGCTGTTGTTGTTGTTGTGGCCAGGGCCGCGGTGCCCGTTGCTGTGCTTGTTGCTGTTGCCGTGGCTGCTGCGCTTCGCTGCTATGGTTGCTGCCGCTGGGGCTGTTGTGGTCGTTGCTGTCGTTGTTGTTGCTGTGATGCTGCTTCCGTTGTTGTTGTTGTGGCTGCCGGGGCGATGCTATGGCCGTTGCTGGTGGTGTTTTTGCCGTGGCGGTAGCGCTTCACTGCTGTTGTCGTTGCCGCTGGGGCTGCCGTGGTCGTTGCTGTTGTTGTTGTGTTGTTACTCCTTTCGTGGTTGTTGTTGTGGCTGCCGGGGCGGTGCTATGGCCGTTGCTGGTGTTGTTTTTGCCGTGGCGGTGGCGCTTCACTGTTGTTGTTGTTGCCGCTGGGGCTGCCGTGGTCGTTGCTTTCGTTGTTGTTGTTGTTGTTGCCACCGGGGCGCATAAAAACGTTCTCTCTCGCGGCGCGTCGAAAACCTTCTTCCTCGTCTTCTCAGGTTTTGCCAAATCATGCAGCCGGTCGGCATAGTGTTGGGAAATGCCAACACCCGCGAGTAAAAGTGCGTCGTTTGGCTCACTTTGCGCAACGATCGAGCTTTTGTCGTGGAGGCGCTCTCGCAACTGCGCAACACTACTGAGCGCGCCTCACGACGTAAAGCTGGCAGCTTTTGTGCGGTAGCAGAATGCTACCTCACACCCTCCTCTTACTTCGGGGGGCGGTGACGGACGGTGACCTTGCCGCCCTGCGATACCTTCACCTGGAACCCCTGGTTGTCCACCTCCATCAGGTACTTCAGCCCTCGGTCATGGCATTGCCGGACGGCCGCTTCCACGCTTTCAATTACTGCCTCAGGGAGCATTCCGTCGGTCCCTACGACCCGCCATGACTCCGGAGCCCTCTCCCAATCAATGGCGAAAAACGGCAAATCGTCCAGACTCCCGACGTGAACGCCTGTAAGGGCTTCGTCTACTAGGTCGTCCGGCCAGTCGAAGTCCATGGCGATGTCCAGCCCCACGTTTCTTATCGGCAATTCTACTCCTAGGGCGGAGTCTGGCATCTCGTCCTCCGGGATGAAGATGTCTGTACTGCGGCTGTCCTCCGACATATACCCTTCCGGATCCACGTACCTTCGGCAGTGACCCTCCAGGCTCCCGAACAGGATCTTTCCCTCCGCTTCCGACATCCCTTCTCTGAAAATATCGTCGGCTCTATGTAGATTTATCTTTGGTTTTTGTGTGTGGGATGGGAGGTGATTAGTCGGGAGTGAGGGGAATCGAAGGGAGGTTAGTCCATTGCTTTTGTCGGGAGCTCCTCGTCGTCGTCCCCGTTAAAAGGCTTAAGGTCGGCGAGATTGGCAACGCGTCGTCGTCTCGTCTCCTCGTGTTGGACCCTGACGACATTTGGGGAGACGAACTTCACGACTCGGTATGGACCGTCAAATTTTGGCGCCAGCTTTGCTGCAAATCCTTCCGTGGTGCTTTGCTAACACCCTTGCTCCCAGAGTAGGCCGCCAATCCCGTCGGCGCAGGTTGTATTCCCTGGACTGCTCCTGGGATGCCCTCTGCGTATTCCCCTTCACGACCTCGAATATAGCTTGTAGCTCGGTGGCCCGCGTCTCGGGACTCACGACTGGTCTTCCGCTTCCCGGCGTCACTTCGTCGTACAAGGCGTTGGGCAGTCTGGGCTCTCGTCCTTGCACCAGGTAGGCTGGGCTGAATTTGGTGGTGTCGGAGATACTGGTGTTTATGGCCAGCATAATCTCTGGCAGCAACTCATCCCACGTGCTTTGATGCCCTTCCACGTACTGTGCCAGCATCGTCTTGATGGTCCGGTTGGCTCTCTCCGTGGGGTTTTGTTGGGGACTATAGGGGGCGGTGTGCTGCAACTCCATCCCAAGCTGCTGGCAAAAGCGGGTGAAAGACCGACTAGTGAACTGGGTTCCGTTGTCACACACGAAACATCTCGGGGTCCCGAACCGACAGAGAATCCTTTCCCTGAATGCTTTTTCCAAATGAGCGGTTGTAGCCTTCCGCAGCGGGACCAACTCTACCCACTTTGAAAAGTGGTCGAAAAACACCAGAAGCATCGTGTTTCCGTGCTTGGATCTGGGAAGAGGTCCGACGAAGTCTGCGCATACCGTTGCGAAGGGTTCCAACACCTGCCTGGTCAACATCCTCCCAGCTGGTCTGAGCTGGCTCACCTTAAACAGCTGGCACTTGCTGCATTGTCTCACATACTTGTTTACATCCCTGAATAGTCCAGGCCAGTAGTATCTCTGCATCACGCGTCCAATGGTCTTCCGGACCCCCTGGTGTCCGGCGGTGGGGTGGTCGTGACACTCGCTTAGAACACGTTGTCGTTGACCAGACGGGACGCAGAGCTTCCAAGGGACGTACTCTTCTTCTAAGGGGCGGTGTCCAAGGTGTCGATATAGCTGTCCATTCTCCAGCATGTAATCCGGGTACTGGTCAGGGTGATCCTGGATGCGTCTGACCATCTTCTGGACCCACGGACATTCGGCCTCCACTTGCGTTAATTTCAACACCTCCTCGAGTGGTTGCCGGGATAACGCGTCAGCTACCACATTCAGCTTCCCCCGACGATAGTGGACGTCGAACTGGTACTGCTGAAGTTCCAAGGCCCACCTCGCAATTCGGCCGGTCGGATTATCGATACTATTTAGCCACTTGAGGGCCAGATGATCGGTCACCACGTCGAAACGGTAGCCCTCGAGGAAGCATCGCAACTTCCGAATGGCCCACACAATAGCCAAGCACTCCTTTTCAGTTGCCGAATAATTCTCCTCGGGCTTGGTTAGCCTCCGACTGACGTATGCGATTACCCGCTCGGCTCCTTCCAGCTCCTGTGTCAGGACTGCTCCGATCCCGAAGTCGCTAGCGTCTGTCTGTAGCGAGAACTTGACTGTGAAGTCCGGGCATGCGAGGACAGGTGCTTCCGTCAGTCGGCGCTTCAATTCCTCGAAAGCGTGCTGCTGCGGCGCGGCCCACTCCCAGCGTTTGTTTTTCCTCATCAACACCGACATCGGTTGCACCACCTCGGCGAAGTTGGCCACGAACCGCCGATACCACGATGCTATTCCCAAACACCGTCTGAGCTCGCGAACGTTGGTCGGGGGTGTCAATTTCCTGACGGCGGCGATCTTGTCGGGGTCCGTGTGGATGCCCTGCTCGCTGACGACGTGTCCCAAATACGAGATGCTGCGTCGGAAGAACTTACACTTCGCCTTATTTAGCCGTAAATTCGCCCGTCTCAGCCGTCGTAGCACCTCTTGCAGCTTCTGTAGATGGTCCTCTAGGTCGGAACCGGTGATGATGATGTCATCCAGGTAAGCGAAGGCGAACGGCTCCATGTCGGGCCCGATAACTCCATCGAGGGCCCGCTGGAAGGTGGCTGGGGCGGAATGTAGGCCAAAAGGCATAACTTTCCAATGGAACAGCCCACGTCCAGGCACCGTAAAGGCGGTGTATTGCCGACTATCGCAAGCCATGGGGATTTGCCAATATCCGCTCTTCAAATCCAGGGTGCTTATGTACTTGGCGTTCCGCAAGCGTTCCAGGATGTGGTGTATCCTGGGCAACGGGTAGGCGTCGGGGACAGAGCGTGCGTTCAGTTGCCTGTAGTCGATACACATCCTTATGTCGCCCGTCTTTTTCCCAACCAATACGATGGGCGCGCTGTGAGGGGACTTCGAGGGCTCTATACATCCATTCTTAAGTAGTTCATCTACCTGATCGTAGATGACCTTTTGCATGGCGGGGTTCTTCGGGTAGTAGCGCTGTTTGATGGGTCTCTCGTCCCGCATGGTGATCACATGCTCCGCAATGTGAGAGACCCCCTTCAGTCCATCAAACAGCGCCAGTTCTCGCTCCAAAAATGCTCGTATCCTGGGGTCTGTTTCTTCCTCCGATTCCGGGTTCTCGTCTTGGACTGCGAGAGGGCTCTGCTCGTCCGGTACCTGCGCCACCGCTACTACCTGTGAACCGCCGGTCACCTCGCGACTGGAGACTTCGGGCGTCTGGTCAGTGCTTGGGTTTTCTGGTGGGGGTTCCTTCTCCGCCTCAGGGGTCACCTCGCGACCGAGATCCACGTTCGTCTCCTTGGTGCTTGGGTCTTCCTCTTTGGGGATGGCTGTCGGTGGTATGGGTTCGGGTTCTTGCGTATTCTTATGCTCGGGTTCCGGTGGTCTCGTGGTGTTTCGCCTACCCTCGGGGCTTTGAAACATCTCCTTGCTAAGTCGAAGCGACGATTCTCCGAACGATAGGGTGGCTCTCGTTGCGCACAGGATATCGATGCCCAGGATCAAGTCATCTAAAACGGTGGGCATGATCAAGAGTGGTAGGTGGACGTGTTCCTCTCCCAACTGGATCGCCATGACGCATGCCTTGGTGACTGTTGTGCGCGATCCGTCTGCTAGGCTTACTCCTACCCGGATTTCTCGCAGCCCTTCGGGGGATAGCTGCCTCGCGACCGTCTCGCTGATAAAACTCCTAGTCGCTCCAGTGTCGATAGTAGCCAGGAAGGGTTTGCCTTCCATGCTTACCCTGGCTACTATCCTCGCGTTCCTGAGCTGGATGGCTCCGCTTACCTCCGTTGTTAGTTGCTGCCCACTCCCCCCTGTTCCGGAGTTGAGGAGGGAGGCACTTCGTTTCCCGAAGTCCGTGTACAACACTCGATCGTGCGAACACCTCGTCTTCCGCACTGCCAGCAGTGTAGAACCTGTGGGTTCCGACAATTTCGGATGAGGTGCCCTGGCTGCCCGCATCTTCGGCATGCGGTGTTGATGTCCACAGGTGTGCTCATGTCTGGTCCCGAGTGACTTCCTGACGGTCGCATCGGGGAATCCCGAAAGGGGTTGTGGTGTCGTGGGGCCGGGGTGTCTCTTCCTGCGCTTGGTGCTGGGGCGCGGGGGTGGTGTTCTCGGCTGGATGGGGCTGAGGGTTGGTGCTCCCGACTGGATGGGGCTGGGGGTGGGTGTTCCCGACTGGGTGTCTTCCTTGGCTGTTGGTCTTCCCTCTCCTGCACCATCTCGAAGTGCGTTGCCAGCTGGGTCAGCTGGTTCAGGCTAGCGACTTCGTGCCTTCGGATGTAGAGCTGATAGCTCGGCAAGAGGTTCTCATATAGCCTATCCAGCTCTTGGTCCCGGGTGTACCCTGCGCGTTGCATCAGCAACCGTAGCTGGATCATGTACCGCTTGAACGGCTCCCCGTAGCGCTGCATATGCGTCCTAATCTGGTCCTCTAAGCGCTCGAAATACCTCGGCGGGAGATAGAACTCCAGGAAATCCCGCCGGAATCTGGTACATGTTTCTTCCTGCATCCTGTTGATCCGAAACCAGCTCTCGGCCTCCCCCGTTAGTACTTCGGAGAGTATGGGTGGAAGGCGAGACAGGTCCATTTGATGCGCGGCTGCTCTCTCCTCGATACGTTCAATAAATTTCAACGGATCAGTCGATCCGTCGAACGTTATGCCCCATCTCTGCAGTTTTTCGGCCAGCATACCGATCGACACTTCTCGTCCTTGTGGCGAACTGTGGCGTAGGCGGAGCGGCGATCGGCCTCCGAGTCGATTGGGGTCGGGTCCTGGAACGGCTCCATCCGTATTCGTGATCGTGACCACAGGATTGCGGCTGGGGGTACCGGCTTCCTTCGGCGACTGGCTCCTTGACCGTGGCTTGCTCTCTCCCGAGCCGGCTGGTGAGTGGTCTTGGTATTTGGTGGCTAGTTCCTGGAACCGGGCCACCAGTGTCTCCGGGTGCTCGCTCCTGCTGACGAAGCTAGCCACCCTGCTCCTTAGCTCCGTGACGGATCCTTCGGTGTCTAGCCCGAACTCGCTTGCCAGGGATACCAGTTCTTCCTTGCGCCGGTAGTACACCCAACTTACCGCGACCATGTTTCCAGATATTTTTTTTTTTACTTTATTATCCTTCGTAAGGATGTGGATTATTATTTATTTATTATGATGATTTTATTTTTTTGGTTTTATTATCCTTCGTAAGGATGTGGATTATTATTTATTTATTAGGATTTTTTTTATTTTTTTTTTTGGTTTTATTATCCTTCGTAAGGATGCTTCGCGCTTCGTGCCGCTGCTTGACTGTCCACTTTGGTGGCTGGAGCTTGACTGCCTTTCCTTGGGCCAGCAGCCGGCCTTTTATACAGCTCGGCCGCTCTGCCAGCAGCAGCAGCCGCTGCTCTGTCGGCGCCGGCAGCGAGGGTTCTAACTGGCAGCGCGGCGACGTAGCTCTCTGCCACCGTCTGCAGCGACGTGCTCCAAAAGCGGTGCGGGGGACGTGAGGGGCAGGGTTATGGTAAGGGCAAGGGGAAAATTTGGGACTTGGGACCTTTATTTTACTCATATAATGACGACAAAACCACATAAGGACATGGGAAGGACAATGACAAACGACACACTACGCTATGGTGACGATCCCGGACCCCCCCCCTTCTGTACAACCTCTGTACTAGTGGGTCTTTAAGCCACAAAAAGGGGAGGGGCTCCTTCTCACATGAGTCTTCCAGGTCCCTGCTCGGGCGCCATCTGTAAGGACGTTTCTTGGCCGAGGTCGGCGTCTCAGTCGCGTCCAGAGTCTTTCACAGATTATTTGTAAAGTGCTGGGACCCTGGAGTGAGCCGCACCGGAGTCGGACACCAAGGCGTAGACATAAAGGGGGTTGGAGTAGATCGGCCGCCCGGCTCGGCACCTTCGGGGTCGGCCAAGGGCAGAGCTGCGGGTCCAGGGTGATAACCCGGAAGACTCGTCGGCCCTTTCCCTCAGACGGCCCTTCGGCGTCGATTCCGGCGTAGAGCCAGAGGTTTCGGGACACGAAGGGGTGAGAGGCAAAGCGTGCAGCGGGTCAGGCCAGGGTAAAACCCGGAAGCCTTTCCAGCAGCCCACCTGGCCCCACCCACCTCGCTCGTGCTCACCGGCCGCGTCGCTAGACGCGTGTAGAGGGCCCAGGTGAAGATCTGCGGCGCACAGGGTAATACCCGGAATGCGTCTGCAAAGTACTTCCCCCAAGCCCGCTACAGCTGCAACGCGCGGGTATTACCCGGTTGTCGCTACACACGGATCTAGACCAAGGAGCAGGCATCGCAGAATCTAGGGTAAGACCCGGAAGATTCGCTATCCCGCCCCTCATGTCCGACCCGCGTGGGCCGTACGGTGAGGCAACCCGAAGCCCGAGGCTTCGA
This sequence comes from Scaptomyza hsui, assembly GCA_018152825.1. Classification (NCBI taxonomy): domain Eukaryota; kingdom Metazoa; phylum Arthropoda; class Insecta; order Diptera; family Drosophilidae; genus Scaptomyza; species Scaptomyza hsui. Next base: position 28,984 of record JAECXO010000307.1, read on the forward strand.
CTACCCGCTGAAAAGAAGGGTGGGCGAGGGGAGTTCGAGACAACACAAAGAAAAACACACACTTGAACATTGATTTATTTTGTACTACAGATCGTTTGTCTCTTTATTATATTCATATCAGGGAGGGGGGGAACAAAAAGGTACGAGGTACCGCTACATCGTTTGTGGTGGCCATGGGCCAACTTACCCCTCACCGTACGTGTGTGTGTGTGTGTGGGTGTGTGTGTGAGTGTGTGTGTATACTGCCTGTGCCTCTGTGTCTGCGTGCCGGTGGCCTGTGTACGTTGAGTGGAGTAGGTATGTGTGTGTGTGTGTAGCGGGGTGTGTGGGTGTGTGTATACCGGTGTGTGTGTATGTTCTCCCACCGACACTTGCACTTGCACTTGCACTGTTGTTACTGCCGCTGGGGCCGTCGTGGTCGTTGCTGTTGACCGTGGCTATGGTTGTAGTTGTTGTCGTGGCTGTTGTTGTTGCTGCTATAAGCTGCAGTCACTGTTGTTGTTGTTGTGGCCGGGGCTGCGGTGACCGTTGCGGTGGTTGTTGCTGTTGCCGTGGCTGTTGTCGTTGCTGCTATACGCTGCAGTCGCTGTTGTTGTTGTTGCTGCTATAAGCTGCAGTCGCTGTTGTTGTTGTTGCTGCTATAAGCTGCAGTCGCTGTTGTTGTTGTTGCTGCTATAAGCTGCAGTCGCTGTTATTGTTGTTGTGGCCAGGGCCGCGGCTGCCCGTTGCTGTGCTTGTGGCTGTTGCCGTGGCTGCTGCGCTTCGCTGTTATGGTTGCTGCCGCTGGGGCTGTCGTGGTCGTTGCTGTCGTTGTTGTTGCTGCGATGCTGCTTCCGTTGTTGTTGTTGTGGCTGCCGGGGCGATGCTATGGCCGTTGCTGGTGGTGTTTTTGCCGTGGCGGTAGTGCTTCACTGCTGTTGTCGTTACCGCTGGGGCTGCCGTGGTCGTTGCTGTTGTTGTCGTGTTGTTACTCCTTTCGTGGTTGTTGTTGTGGCTGCCGGGGCGGTGCTATGGCCGTTGCTGGTGTTGTTTTTGCCGTGGCGGTGGCGCTTCACTGTTGTTGTTGTTGCCGCTGGGGCTGCCGTGGTCGTTGCTTTCGTTGTTGTTGTTGTTGTTGCCACCGGGGCGCATAAAACGTTCTCTCTCGCGGCGCGTCGAAAACCTTCTTCCTCGTCTTCTCAGGTTTTTGCCAAATCATGCCGCCGGTCGGCATAGTGTTGGGAAATGCCAACACCCGCGAGTAAAAAGTGCGTCGTTTGGCTCACTTTGCGCAACGATCGAGCTTTTGTCGTGGAGGCGCTCTCGCAACTGCGCAACACTACTGAGCGCGCCTCACGACGTAAAGCTGGCAGCTTTTGTGCGGTAGCAGACACTAAAACTAAATAATAAATAAATAAATAATACATGTGAATATAGGAGCGACAGTAATTTGCGGTACGTCCGTTAAGAATTGCTTCGCAAACCACTGTCGCATCCCATATTGGAGTAAGCCTAGCTTGAAGTATTCCTCCTAAGCCGCTCTACTCGTTTCTGCTCCTTCATAACCAACACCGCGAATGTGCCGGCGGCTTCCCACTTCAGCGAAGTCTCCAGCATGCCTGGGACAAGATTCTCCACAATGATGGGACTACCCATAGCGCGCTCCAGTGCACTCCTCTGGTTTGCGAACCTCCCGCAAGTAAACAAAACGTGGTGTGCGTCCTTTGGCGACCCGTGTCTGCACCATGGGCACTCCTCACTTTGTTCGTGACCGAACCGCTTTAGGTAGCTCCGAAAGCAACCACTCGTCGTGTTTTTTTTTTTCGTGAAATTAAACGTGTCTGAATATCAGATGTCATTTAATTAAAACCTTAATATAACGTAGAGCCTAAAGCCCATTACATTTAAGATAAAGTATTCTTATGGTATATAGTTTATCCATCTCTAGTCTAGACAGAAAGAGGGAAACAGAAGTTGTAATACATGAATTGTGTACATTTGAATGATTTGCAGGATCTGTACCATGAACAATGTGATTCCGTTTGCATACTTTTTGCCAGCATACCGAATTTCTCGGAATTTTACGTGGAGCTGGAGGGCAATAACGAGGGCGTTGAATGCCTGCGTCTGCTCAACGAGATTATTGCCGATTTCGACGAATTGCTCAGCGAGGAACGTTTCCGGTAAGTATGCTTATACCTTCTTATCTTTCTCGTCTCTTCCCTTCCCTTTCCTTTTATTTCTCGCGGCAACTGCCACACAAAGTGACCAAAACTCTTTGCTTTTGCAGCTGCATTGAGAAAATTAAGAGCACCGGAGCCACATATATGGCAGCATCTGGGCTGACGGCCAACACCTGTGACCAGGTAAATTTTAGCCACGTCACCGCCATGGCCGACTATGCGCTGCAGCTGTTCGATAAGATTGAGGAGGTCAACATGCATTCCTTTAACAACTTTCGGATGCGAATAGGTGAGAAATAAGCTCAAAAAAAAGGTGTGGATATAGAGGAAAACTTTTTTATTGTATAAAACTTTTTGGCAGCTGTTTAGTTGCGAAGGCCAAAACTCTTTTCCACTAATGCAGTTGTCTGCCAAAGAAACTGGATACAAAAAAAAACACAAAAGATAGTGTGCTTTTGCTTTGTTCGCTTCACGGTTTATTGGTTTTGTTGATGGATGTTTGGAAGATGTGAAAAATCTTAAAAGAAAATCACTAAAACACCTACTTAAAGTTTTAAATCTACATTATTTTCTTCTGGGCAGGCATAAATATTGGACCCGTTGTTGCTGGCGTTATTGGGGCCTGCAAGCCGCAGTATGATATTTGGGGCAATGCCGTCAATGTTGCCTCCCGCATGGACTCGACGGGTATCGTGGATCACATACAGGTGAGTTCGACAAGCAAAACTTAACAAAAGTTTATTTCTTTTGAATTTTCTTAGCCTGACAAATGTCACTTTAAATAAATTAAAAAGTAAACTTGTCAACAACTGTGAAGAGTGTGTGGGTGGGTGAAGGCATTTGCCACGCCTCCTCTCAATCAATAGCTCTGACCAGCAGCTCACTTTGCCTTCATACTCACATATTGCGTATACGCAGCGTGGCATAAGAGAAACGCCCACGCAGTCAAACATGCCGCATTTGATTTTATTTGCCGTGCGGCGTCGATAAAAGCGAAGCGCACGAAAATTTTGCCAAAGAGAAATAAATTATTAAGCGGACACAAGGGCAAAGGCGGAGCAAGGGGTGGGTGAGAGGGTTGCCGAATGAGTGTTATCATGAAATATTGAGCCCAAGTTTATCTATGCATGTATATGTGTGTGTGAATGAAGCAAATGTTGTGCCAATGAACTTGTCACTTTGAATTTATTTTACTATAGTTGTTTCTCCATCTTTCTTTCTTTCTTTCGTTCTTTGCGATACCCCAATGAAATCAACACCTTCACACTGACCAGGTGACCCAGGAGATGCAGCAGTTGCTGGAATGTCGTGGCTTCGAGCTCGAATGTCGTGGCAGTGTCAATGTCAAAGGCAAGGGCTCAATGATTACCTACTTCCTCAAGGGCAAGAAAGAGTTGCCAGCCACGAAGGAGGAGAGCAAGGAGCTACAGCTGCCTCGGGCAGTGAGTCCAGCTGGAACAGCTGAGACAGAGCCAGAGACGGAGACGGCAGTGGAGACACCAGCTGTAGGTAAAGCTGCAGCTGATGAAGTTACCCATCCCAATGAAGATGATGACATAGATGATGATGATATTGATCTCAATTCGAATATGCAAAACTTGACGGCACAGCGCAGGAAATCTCTCTGCCGACAGCACAACATCTCCTCCTCCTTTGGCACCACAGTCAGCTCAACGGGCATCACGCCCAGCATCTCGAATAGTTCCAGTGTGGTGACTATTGGAGCCTTGCCTGTGCTCCTGCGCAATGCTGGCATCACCGGCAATCCTGAGAGCTGTGCCACGCCCACAGCGTCACCTAGAACGCTTGTAGCTGATCTTAAGGAGGAGATTTTTAGGGATGAGAAGACCACACTGAAGGACTCCATTGAGAACCTGGAGATACTGCTCAAGAACAACATCAGCCTCTCCGATCTGAGCAACAAGCAGCAACAGAATCTGCGCAGCGAGGTCTTCACGAGCTCCTGCAGCTCCTCCACTGCCACACTGCGGAAACGGGACACCATCGTTAGTTTCAATGTGACAGAGACGTTGACCACAACGGCAGCTTATGCTCAGCATCAAAGGAAACGGCGCTCCGTGACCACCTTGGCGACCAGTTGCACCACCACAACCACTCGACTGCTCTCCAATGAGAGTCAGACTTCCACCCAAACTGCACCAGGCACGCTGGAGACAACAGGTGGCGGCGGAGCTGGAGGAGCTGCAGATGTATTGCTGTTGGGGGCAGATGCTCTACAGGATTGGGTGCCAAAGACAGCAAGCCTGGAGCCCAATCGCAGTCCCATCAAGACCTCGCAATCGATGAGTCCCATTGGCCTGGCCACCGAGGTCTTTGTGTTGCCCAACAGTCGCAGCATGATCCTCATCAGCAGCAACAGCAACGGGAGCAGCACAGCTGGCAGCGCTCAAGGAGGCAGCAGTCCTAGGGCAGGACTACTCCAGGAGGTCAGCACGTAGTGAGTTTGAGTGTGAATTTCGTGTAAATATGTATAACTAAATGGTTAGAGAATTTGATGTATGTATTTCTATCAGTATTTTTTCCCTGATTGTATGATCTCGCATTTTTGTTGTTGTTCCTAACATGCTCCACTAACGGGGGAGTATAATACAATATATACGACCAGGTGGCAACCCTGCATATCACAGCAAATACAATTTTTGACTAAGAATTTATTGAGCGCAACACGAATAAAGTGGGCTGATGCCATAGGCTAGCACTACGAGTAGTTGTAAGGGGATGGGGGGTACATTGCCAGGGAATGGATGGTGAGGTTTAGGGGGTTGAGGGGTTGTGTGAATGGTTCCTATGTAGAATAAGAGAGGCAAGTGGCAAGTGACTAACTGAATTTAAACTCAATTTACAGGGTATCCAAGCGAAATGATTTCCAAATAGATTTCAATAGACAAATGTTTCAGCTATTTGAATCCGCAAAACGAAAACTGTCAATTGAATAATGAAATGAAACTTTTCTTGAAAGCAGCTGCTAATTAAACAATGAACTAAGCTTAAATACTAAAGATAAATATAATTGTTAAAATGCTTTATGTGTATGTTATTATTATACAAAATATATATCTGTATGCATGTGCATGTGTGTGTGTATGTATGAGAGACTGTTTGAGTGTGAATGTCTCAATGTTGCTGAAATCAACACTAAATTTACAACAAATATTTAAACTATGTTTAACGAATACTTAAAACTAAACTAAAATGAGCAAAACCAAAGAGCAGAAAAAAAAAAATACATTCTCGCTGTGATTTCTATTGTAAATGTATAGATTATTTTATAGCCTTGTATTTAATAGTTTTTTAGCTTTAAAAACTCGAAACTCCAACGCAGACATGTTTCTTAATACGGTTTTTGCTAAAATTCTGTTGAAATTGTAATTGAGAACTTGCGCAATAAAAAAGTTGTATGTATTAAATGTCTTTAAACTGACGCTGACTTGAACTTTAATTTAACTAGGTTTTTTCTACAAGATAAATATAATATGTGTTGTTGGCAGAATCGTCGTTGAATGTATCTGATAAATCAAACATAAATACATACTATATAGATAAGTACAATGGTGTCAATTTAAGTGCAAAACTGTTTAAATGTATTAAACATAGCTCACAGTTTGATTAAGTTAAATTCAATTCAATGTTAATTATTGTAAATGTGTCGCAAATGTTGTTAATAAAATTACTTGAAAAAATCCCAGCTTCATTTCCCCCCAAACATAAAGCACTGTAGCATTATGAGGCATTAAATCATAATTGATTATGCAAATGCCTTTCAATTGGAGAGCACTTTCATAATGAAATTAAATTTATTTACAGCAAACAAACAAACAAACGAAACAAATTATTCAAACAGCAACGAGACCTGGAATACTAAATTTTGCGAGCCCGACGCCACAGGAAGTAGTAACCGAGCAGGTGGAAGCCAAAGTAAATGCCCAAAATGGCCAGCAGATTGCTATAGAGATTCGCCTCGTTGAAGCTGTACTTGTCCAGCACATCCTGCCCGGTGTGGAAGCAGGGCAAATCAGCGCTCTCCCCAAAGCAGGCTGTAAAGGAGAGAAAGGGAGAGTTGGGTGGGTTGGGTGGCTAAGTCAATGCCCAGGAGGGTTTCATTTGCTGCTACTACTCACTGATGTTCTGCACGCCCGACCATTGGGCAATTGTCATTGCCTCATTGGCATACAGCATCCAAGATAAGAATTGCGTCCAGTAAAAGGCCACTGGCAGGGAACTACGAAACGAAGGGAAGGAAGGGTTAAAAAGGGGGTTTAAGGGCTGTTAGACTTTTCGTCCATTGCTCACCTAATTTTGATGAAGATGCCCGACGTTATCATGATGATGTAATCAAGCGGCACCAAATACGCCATTGCCAGCGGCACCGAGTTAAAGGCCGTGGAAAAGAAGCAGCCACAAGCTGTTGCCACATTCATTACCAGCACCACACAAATTGCCGTTATTCCAAATGCATAGAAATCAGCACGCAAACCCGTTATCCAATAGCAAATGACCACAAACAACAGTGGCTCAATAATCATGCCAGGTAGCTAGGGAAAGAGGGGGAACGAGAGGTGAAGTAAGTCATTCCCTTAAAGGCATAGATAGTCTACTTACCATTGCCAGTATATTGGCCACGTAGTACTGAGCCGTGGAGTAGAGGCCGGAACGTGTCTCCCTCATGAAGAGTGGAAAGCCTTGGGGAAAGATGTTTAAGACCGAGTACATGGGATGATATGTATTCTCCGATATCATGATGAATAAGGTGCCCTGTACTGCCTGTACGCCCAATTGGGTCAGTTCCGTTGTGCCCGCAAAGCAGGCGCCAATGATGAAAGCCATGGCCATCTTTTGTAGAAATCGCATCCATTGTATGGTCGGATCTCGGAGCATTGTTAACGATGCACGCAGCCAAACAATATAGAAGCGTCTGTACCAGGCAACACCACGAAATGAATCCAGCTCGGTGTCAAACGGAAAGTTGCCAGATTGTGCCATATGAATCTCCAGATTGACCAGCATATCTCGTTGCTTGGCCGCCGAACTAACTGCAAACTGATCGCACAAATGCTGCGCGGAGCGTTGGGAAGCCTGCTCATAGCCTGGATCAGTTGCCAGAACGCCAATGAGGAAATCCGCTGGATTATACGCCTCCGGGCAATAGTAGCCATGATCCGCAAAGAAGCTCAAGGCATGCTGTGGCGATCCTGTGAAGGCAACCCGACCATCCGCCAGCAACATGACGTTGTTAAAGTTATCAAACAACTGCGAACTGGGCTGCAAAGAGAAGGGGCAGGGCTTCGAAGGAAGAAGAGTAAACAGATGCTCAGTGTCCTTACCTGATGAATGGTGCAAAGAATGGTGGTGCCCTTTTGGGCCAACTCATATAGTGTGGCAACCAACTGTTGTGCGCTATACGAGTCCAAGCCTGTTGTGGGCTCATCACAGAAGAGAATCACCGGATTGTTGAGCAGCTCGACGGCGAAAGCCAAACGCTTGCGTTCGCCACCAGAGAGAACCTTCTTATCATCACCACCGCCAATGCGAGTATGAGAAGCTGATAGCAATCCTGTGCGCTCCAGCAGCTCCTTGATAATCAGGCGACGTTCCTCACTGGAAACGCGGCGATCCAAACGCAGATTAGCCTAAGAGAAAATGTAGCTAGTAAGAGAGAAAGTTTAAAGATAAACTACTAGTCTACTGACCATAAAGTTGAGATGCTCGAGAACTGTGAGGACGCCAATGAAGAGATCATCTTGATAGACATAGCCACTGATGCGATGCATGAAGGGTCCAACGCGTCGACCATTTATCAGTATATCACCTTGAACCACAGTGCCAGCTGCAAAACAGAGAAGGAGCGAATAGAGAGTAGTTGGATGATGTGTTATCTTATCGTGACACTCACCTGGCTGCCTATAAGCGAGTGTTGACATTAGCGTCGTCTTGCCAGAGCCGCTGTGAATGAGAAGTGTTATCCATTACTTACTTGGGGATACAAACAAATAAATAGTTGATGGCTAAGCCTCTACAGACTTGCTAGAGATGTCTTATCAGTCAAAGATTAGCGCTTCAATGCGCCACGCTAACCGTAACCCAGTTACACATGGAATTTCTGGTCAGCAGACCAACTGGTTTATCTACTCTTCGGCCAGTTAGCCATATCGATTACTCTACTCTTGCACAACTACACACTTCGCTTGACTTGATCCACCTCTTACCTAGCGCCCATCAGGGCCATCAGCGAACCAGGTTGCACAGCGCCTGTGGAGTTATTGATAATGCGCTTCATGCCACGCCCGGAGCCCACATTCGTATAAACGCAAAGATCGCGCCACACCAGCGTTGCTCCCTGCTCCATCGGCGACCATTTGCTATAGCTGCGCAATGGTAAACTTCTCTCCGAGCTATTGCGCTTGGATAGCTTCGGTGTGGTATCCACGCTGGCCGTGCCACTGCCACGACTAACCACCACCTGCAGCTCGTGCTGCTCCTGGGGCACATCAGTTAACAATTGCCTGCTATCTGATGAATCTGACATCTTTTATCTCTCTATCTTTTCTTTTTATCAACACGCAACACCGACGAACCGACACGTTCGGCAGCTTGATGTTAACTGAGCTAACTTGCGCTGAGTGGCAGCGACCTTAGGGCTAGCTATGCAAATTGTCTACGACTAAAGAGTCTAGAGTGCATCTCTTTAGGGTGGCCCTGGCAGCAGAAGCAGCATTTTGATTTCTGGTCGACCAGCGCGGTGGAAGCAGCAGCTTAAGCTTCATTGTCTCAAATTACCAGCGGCTGACGGCTCCAGCCAAAGGGAAGCCCTCCAAGCCACATCCAGTAATGTGCAGCAACGGGAAACGACCGCAACGTGAAAAGCGAAGCGTCAATTACCTGGCATTTTCTTGTAATCTGTTTTGCTCAGAAAATTCGCTGTCATTGGCAAATGCGTAGTAAGAACAACAGACAAATTGCTCATTATTAGATACTTAAGCATTATTAATTTAAGATTTAAGAATTAAATCTGCAAAGTATTTAGTAAAACTGATTGTAAGCTTAAGAAGTTGCTTGTTTTCTTACTTTCACACGAAATGCGGGGCTCTGGGCCCTAATTTTTACCAGAAAAACTGGCAAAAAATTTATATTTTTAGTGACCACCCCAAAATCCAAAAAATTTAATCTCAATCAATTTTGGATTATGCCTGAGAGTATGTTGCAAAAATAAATGAAGCACTGCAATTTTCAAATGCCGCACAAAAGTATGCACCACAAAAATACTGTGAATAATTAATTTCTTAGCTCGCACGAAACTATGCTGCACAATAATTATCGAACCGCCAACTTAAACCTACCGCACAAAAGTGTGCTGCATAAATTAAAAGTCCACAATGTATTTAGTGATGTGCCCAAAAGTACGCCGCAGAATAAATTGAAAGCTTTTGGTTATTTTTATGCGCAGCAAAAGTATGCCGCAAAATAATTTATTCGACTTTACAAAATAATATAAAATTTTATTTTAAATCAGCTAAGCAAAATATACATTTTATTTTAATAATAAATGTTTTGTGCCAGGAATTGATGCAGTTTTGAACCAAGTTGGATACTTTATTTTCCTGAGTTGATATTATAGCATCTGAAAATATAAAATGAAAAAATTCAGTTTGATTATGATTATAACAATGAGTTCAATTGCAAGGAGCAAGAGCAAGTGAAATTGAAATTGAATGTAATACGCTTATAAACGCTCTCTGTTTACACTTGAATATATATGTATGTATGTATATTATTCAATGAGTGCATGCTAGTATGTATTTGTAATGTCAATTCAACTGATAAGAGTCGTATAAGAACAATGCTCTTGCTGCGATAATAGGCAGTTGTCGGTAGCGTTTAAGTCGCGCAGCACGCCACTGTTGATTCCTCCGTACTTTGCAGGGGGTGCCGCAAGCTGGTATCTGATCGTCAATAAATGCAGCATCACGGAAATCTGATTAACTTTTGTGTCTTATATTATGTTTTGTTTTTGTGTGCAAAAAGCAAATAGTTGAGTGTGAGAATCAGTGTTCAGCAATTGATTTTAAAAAGCTAGTTGTGCTCTACGTTAAATGCAGTGGCTAAAAAGAAATGCTCTCATAATGCCTTAAAGTGCGTTCCTTATTTAAGTCATTTGATTAGCCAGTTTTAAAAGGTGATAATTAATGAAAACTTGTACTGATACGAGTTCATATAATGTTGGAAAATACTATAGTGATAGACGCTACTAATCTATTATTAAAGGGCTCTAAATAAACGTTAGTTCGTAATAATTGAAATCACAGCTCGAGGCAACGGCAACAGTTATCGGATCATAAAGATACTACGATTATTTATACATTTAGTACTTAACTGTGACTTGCCCAATGTTTAAAGTGCTTTGCTTATCATTCATTCTGACCCAGCCGGATAACGCTTAACAGAGAAGAAAAAACGCCAACTTAAGACCCAGATAAGCAAAGCCGGCCATAAAACTGCACACAGATAATAAGTGCAATTATCCAGCTCTTACATTTGTTTACACATTTGTACTAAGCTTAGTAAAACAGTAAACAATTGATATTCACTGTAATTATCTTCTCTACAGTGCAAAAAAAAGCTACAGAGTTAAGTACAAGCCAGCAGCTAGTGTAGTTTTAGCTGTACTACATGCAAATTCAAATTTGTAACGTGCCAAAGCTCTGTGGCTGCTAACAGCGAGAGCATAAAAGCTTTGATGCCTTGACTTTGACCTCGCATAAAGCGTACTAAGTTAACCAACCCAAAGAACTGCCAACAACACGAGGGCTGCAGAGAGCGAGCGCGCAGAGCAATAAAAGGCTCTCAAGCGAAATGAGCGCTGCGGAGGTGAGTGCGCCGATGAGCGGAATCATTATTGTTTTTGTTGTGTCTATACGTTCTTGTACTGCTGCTCTTGGTTTGTTTGTTTGTTCAAAAGAAAAAAAGTGTCGCGAAATTCTAAAGAGCAACATGTGCTGGTTTTATTTCTGGCCGCAGTTAAATTAAATACAATACAAGTCAATTGAATCATTGTGATTACGTATGCGTGTATAGTGTTACGACGAACAACAGCTGGGCGCCAAAAAGACGCAGACACATCTGCGTTATATGGCCTTATGGTATGCAGCATTTGATTTTTCGAAACTTACACTCGCACACACACTCAGATTAATTGTTATTGTTTCAAATCTATGCGCACAAATATATTTTGCATTCCATTCATTATGCTATGCGCTTAAGTAAACAAAATAATTACATAAATATACATTCAAATGTATGTGTGTTCATATAACGCTATCGAATTATTTTCGAACAAATACAAACAATGCCAATGCACATACGTTCAGCTCAAGCTACAATTTCACGCTGCCAACTACACAACAAAAACGTGTCTCTGTGAGCTTTTAACTCAGAAAGCTTTTAAGCGCTCTCACACGCTGCGTCATTGCCAACACAAACTGCGCCTGAACTGACTAAGCTGCGACGCGTGAGACTCAAAACAATTTCCCTCTCTCCTATTCTCTTTAGCGCTCTGTTCAAACACTAAACGACAAAAACAAAACGTTGCATACTTTCAGGGCAGCGTAGAAAATGCCCGACGCGCGAGCATTGCCAGCAGCTCGGTCGCCAGCAGCAATGCCGTCGCCGTTGCCACACAGCGCCGCAGCGTTGGCCAGTGGCTGATGTACTGCATCACATCTACATCTGTGGAGCCCACCATGTTCCTATACATGTTCGCCTTCATGATCACCTCGGTGGTCGAGCAGAACTTCTTTCTGCAGAAGGCCTGTCGCGTCAATCGAAACTTCAGCGCTGAAATCTGCGCTAACATCAACAAGGAGGAGAACGAGGAGTATAAGACACAGGTGCTGGATACGACGGCGTGGTTTCATCAGTGGCAGGACATCTCGGCCCACATATTTCCCATCATTTTGGCCCTCTTCCTCGGCTCCTTCTCGGATCGTCGAGGTCGCAAGCTGCCGCTCCTGATGGGTCTGTTCGGTAAGTTCATCTACTCGACAATGATTGTGGTGAATGCCAAGATGACCACATGGCCTGTCGAGTATATTATATATACGGCAACGCTGCCATCGGCTGTCACTGGCGCCGATGTGGCAATATTTGCCTCCTGCTTTGCGTATATATCGGACATAACGACGCTACAGCAACGCACAATTAGGGTTACCATATTGGATGTCATCTACTTGATGGCCATTCCAACTGGTGTCGCCTTGGGTTCCTATCTCTTCTACAATGTTTTTGATCAGTCCTATGCGGACATGTTTGCAGTTAACGCATCGTTGTTGTTTGCGGCTATCATCTACACGCTGTTTGCCCTGAAGGTGAGTCCCTGGTGAGGTTAAATTCTCAAGTTGCGCATCCTCAACTCTCGGCTTTTTGCTTTCTCCCAATGCAGTGGCAAACAACGCCCAATCAGCGCTCCCTACGCGAACTAGGCTGCTGTGGATTTTGGGGCGACTTCTTTGACATGCAGCATGTCAAGGATTCCTTTGGGGTGCTGCTAAAGCCCAGAAGGGGTCATCGCCGCAGCTTCCTCTTCATACTGCTTATCAGCATGGCACTCTACACATTCCAACGCGACGAGGGCAACTATTTGTATCTGTATACGTTCTCTAAGTTCGGGTGGCAGGTCAGCTCCTACAGCACATTCAAGACTTTTAAATCTTCAGCTTTTGTCATTGCCATGCTGCTCGCAGTGCCGCTAATGAACAAGGTTCTCGGCTGGCGTGATACGGTTGGTCCCCTCAAGATAATCCCATTGATCCTTGTATTAATCCTCTTTGTAATCCTTTGTTAGACTATCATCTTCATAGGCACCTGGGCTCATGCGATTGCCCGTTTGTTCTATTACTTTGCGCCTAGTCCGACACTGTTTTATGCTGGCGCCGTGGTCTGCAGCTTGGGACCTATCGTCGGACCTATGATACGTTCCATGACCTCGAAGATCGTACCGCAATCGGAGCGTGGCAAGGTGTTTGCCTTACTATCCGTTTGTGATAATGCGGTGCCCTTCATTAGCGGCGTTTGCTACTCCCAAATCTATCGGGCCACCCTCAAGAAGAATCATGGAGGCGGCGTCTACCTGCTGACCATAGCCACCCAGATGACCGTATTTGCCATGATACTGTAAGTTAAACTAGTTAAGACTCCAATAACTAAATACCTAACTTAATCACAATCCTCCATTTAGCTGCATTCACATTGTGCTGGGCAGAAGTTCACTGGCGGTGCCCGAGGTTCCCGAGAAGGAGAGCGGACTGATTAACCACGAGAATTTACAGGTCAACACAAATAATAGGGATGAAGAGACACATTAAGTGGCTCACAACTTTTATGTACATATTTTAAAATCAACTCCTAGATAAGTAATAAAACAAAACAAAGATTTTATACATTTTAAACTCACCTTAGTGTTCCTTGTTTACTTGTTTTTGGAGAGAGTACGTTGTTTCTCGGCATGTTCTACCACTTGCTCATCCACAAAGAGTCCTTTGCGTCGTCGCACGCTGTCCATGTAGACTTTAGCGCGATTTGCCGAATCGGCTTTCTCGCCAAAGTGCATTAGTTCCTCCTCGGTTGTGGGCAGCCAGAAGGGATCAATATCAATCACCTGCAAGAAGAAAAATAACACAGAGATCAGCAGCGGGTCTTAGTCGAAGGTCCTTTCCAGGAAACCGTTTAGACACAACGGGGCAGGGCCGGACCACTTGAGAAAGGACAATAGAGTAGACAACGGCGTCGGTTCGTCTATGCGCCTGCGCCTCTTTCCCGGTGCTTCTAAAGCGATTTACGTGATATTTTATGAGCTCTTCATGGCTATTGTATTAAGGTGTGTGTGTATGTGTGTGCGAGTGTGTTGGCAATCAGGGAAAGCGTGCATTTTCACATCTTCATTGTTAGATTTGAAAGAGAAGCGGAGGAGGAGGAGGAGGAGGAGGGTTCGAGAGGCAAAGACATTCAAATGTCTGCTTGGCTGATGCGCATCTTTAATGACTTTCAGGGACATTCAACAACATTCTCATTGCGTGATAAGGCACGACAGGATACGCAGAATTTTAGTGAATGGCGTGAAGTATTTGCTCCTTTTTTCCCTTCTGTTGTTTGTGTTCAGTGATTGATGATTGCCAACGCTCTTCCTAGCTAGGTTTGAGTGAGTGTTTTATACCCTAGAGGAGGGTTTGGTCGTAAAGTGTGTATGGTCAGCGTCTCTAGAAATAACCTTACACCCATCTCCTTATTATGTCCAACAGGGTATATTATCGTCGTCATCGCGATGTTGTTGTTGATATTGTTGGAAAAAGGACGTTATACTTGAGAAACGCACTCAGCGGGCGGGTGTCAGACATTCTGTACTGTTGTTCTGTGGAATAAAAGACTCAAAAGCTAGCTCAGATCAATTCAAGAAGGAACTTTAGCATATAGAGAGAATCTGTTGCTTTGCCAGGATTTGCGGTTTCAGTTCGTGCGCGGAGAAACTGCATCGTTTAAGTTGTTGTTATTGCTGTTTTGCACCATCTGTTCGCACTACGCTAAACTGCTCTCGCTCCCAGTCTGCCAGTTTACAGTCTCCCCTCCCATGTATGTTGATCATTATCGGGCACAACGTTTCGCTTGTTTAACAACAACTAAAAACGCCAGCAAAGGGGAGGCAGCAGTAGCCACCATGATCACGACAACGACACGCGGCCAGAGCAAAGCAGGGCAATCCCGATCCCAACAAACCATGTCACAACACACACTCTTACACACACACAGCCTCTCAAGTAGTATGCTTGTGCTATCCTTTTGCACATGCGCAACATAACAACAACAACAACTCCTGGCTCCCTCATCCAGTCAAAGGGACGCTGCTTTCCCTAAGCACAACGATTCGTCAAGAAGAAGAAGAAGAAGATGAAGATGAAGCAGCAGAAGAAGCACAACAATAATAACAACAATGCCCAAAGGCCTCTTTGGCAGCTGAAGTGCTCCAGAAGTGCGCAAAGCTTGTGTCTGAGCCGGTCCAGACAAATGAGCAGCAATCGATGCATACACTGAGAGAAAACAACTGACCAAAGTTTAAGAGGTACTCCTATGCAACTTTTAGTTACTATAGTTTCTCTGACAGTGTTTTGCCCAGCAGCCAGAAACAACATACAAAACACTCAAAGGTTGTTATCCACACCACAGAACAACGCTCCAGATTGCTGGCTTTAAAGAAGATGACAAGGGGAGCCCAATGACCTTAAGGTACTAGTACTTAGAAACTTCCTGAAGGATATACTTAGGAAGTAATAGTTCTGTATTATGATTATTATGGTACACATGAGATACGTATAAATATTTCCTAGTTCTCAGTACTTGTCATCATTTCAGGCAGTGCACTAATAAACACACGAGACGCGTGAGGCGATTGTCAGTCTGTCCGTTAGTCTGTCTTTGTGTCTGTTTGTTTGCTTGTCTGTTTGAAGGTATGTGTGTGTGTGTGTGCAGAGTGTGTTTACCTGTCCAGCCGTACGTCCGCATGCAGGTAATTTACGCGGCAGCTACCGAAATACGCTGCTGCTGTACCAGGGCCAAGGGGTCGGAGTGAGTCGGGGTAACAAAAAAAATGTATATTAAAAAAAAAAAAGAAGCGCGGTCCGCTGTCGAGATTATTATCGCGCGCCAGAAACAGAGCCCAGCGACCAAGAGACCGAGAGACAAAGTTAGAGCTGCGAGTTGGTGAGCTGAACTGAGCTAAACCACAAGCAAATCAACAACACGACAACAACAACAACAGCAATAGCAGCAACAACAAATGGAACGTCCGTTGCGCATGCGCTGCAAAGTCGAGCCCCGTAAAGCCCCCAAAGACTCGAAGACTCAAGATTCAAGACTCGAGTCCGAGTCTCGAGCCTCGAGCCTCGACGAGCGTCATTTTGACAGCGCGCACAATGCAAACCACGTTCCACTTAAGCAGCAACAACAACAGCAGCAGCAACAACAACAGCAATAACAAACTGGCTAAAGGATTGCCAGAGCCACTTGGTGGATAAGCACTTGCCGGCTCGGACAAAACTCGCGTACAAAAAAACATAATGTTTAAAGACACACACTTAGAAAAAGAAGGAAAGAGTAAGCATCTCTAATTAAATTCAAGCATGTCGCCTAATATTATTTTCTCCTGTTCTTAGATTCCTTTCGGATGACTTGTATCAAAGCTTGTATAAGTTTTTCCTGTTATTTTTAGATTCCTTACGTAAACCATTTTGCTTTAGTAAAAATGTCCATATTACTTAAATCAGCTTCTTTTCTCTGAGTGCACCTATACACACACCTATACATTATATAAGTTTGTATGTGTTATATGCAGCGCAGACATTAGGGCACTGCCACGGCCTCAACCTCAGCCTCAGCCTCAGCCTCAACCTCAGCCTTAGCCTCAACCTCAACCTCAGGGGTCTTCGCCTGCTTTCCTCAATTGGAGACTTTCCCTTTGGTGCTCTTGTTGTTGTTGTTATTGTTGTTGCTGGGGGTCTCTTCTCTTCTGTCTTCTGTCTCAGGTACAAAACGAGTTATCAGATTATTTGTTATTTGTCTTGCTCTGGCTCTACTTCTTCTTCTTCTTCTGCTGTTCTTTTTGGGTTCTGCTCCGTTTTTTCTTCTGTAGTTTGTTTTATTTTATTTTTTTTTTTTAGAAGTTATGCCACTCGCATATGCAAAGCACAACAACAACAGCAGCAGCAAAAACAACAACAATATTAACAATAACATGCGACGCGTTAATGATAAACACTCCAAACAACAACAAACACACAACAACCACAACAAATGAAAGGCACAACCCAAAGACGTATGCATTCCCCTAACCCCTTTCCCTATCCCCTACCCTAACCACAAACATAAGAACTTCAGTAAGTAAGACCAGTAGCCAAAGTCGCTGCATTTTGGTACAACTCAAAATGGGGATTTGTAACTAAAATGCTGACAGATCTGTGACGGTTATAAAAGAGGAGAAACTAGACTGAAGTGTTACCTGTGGTAAAAACTTAGACCTTTTTTCACACAAGGAAAGGAGTTTTATGACAGTTTTACATCTGGGATAAATCTAAGAGAATTCGTGAAAACTTCAAAGATAAAAAGTATATCTGACTTTTTGCAACCAACTTCAGAAGCAATATACCCAACGCAACTGTTCCATTTCTTTGTTACAGGGTATGCAAAATCAAATAATAACAAAAGCGCGCAAGACGGTAGCAACGGCCACAGTAGCAACAACAACAACAACAACAACAAGGAGCAAGATACTTATGCTACCCATACTTCAGAATGTGTGTGTGTGTGTGTGTGTGAGGCTTTAATGCGTTACGTGAAGTGGAAAAAAGAAGAAATATATTTTTATATGAAAACTGAAAATTAGTTTTTGTTGCTGTTGTTGCGGTTCTCTCTCTGTGTGTTTGGGGCCAAGAAAGGTCGAAGTCGCGGGGTCAGACTGTGGAAGATACTGCAACAACTGTTGTTATTGTTGTTGTTGTTGTTGCTGCAACTTAACGAACACATTGTAGGCCATGATGCGGCAAGAAATTCAAATATCTTCCACTCTGCCCCCACCCCCTGCTCCATGTCTTTTCAGCCAGATTGTTGTTGGTTGCTGCCTGCCCCACTCGAGGTTGGCTTCGTTGTTATTATGGGCACGTGACAACTGCGCCCACTCTCGCCCTGGTCAGTCTGAAGAGACGACGACGACGACGACGACGCTCACGCATGCCTCGACGACGTTGTGTGGAAGTGGGCGTGGGCGGGGAGTGGGGCGTGGGCGAAGGCGTAGTCGTTGTGATAGGTGATTGGGCGTTTCGAGTTTCCCTAACTGTTTAATTGTTTGTAAATTGTCAGCGGAATTTCAAAATGAACAAACTCAATCGCCAGGTGACACACATCACAGTTTTTGTTGCTATTGTTGTTGTCGCATTCTAATTGTTGTAAAAAAAAAATAAAAAAAATGAAAATAAAATGCACACAAGTTTAGCTTTCCCATTGGCTTGATAATAATGCACTTATTTGAGCTGCTGGCCAAACTAGTTTCCGTTTAGATTTCTACCAAAGACGGACAATTACAAACATTGTATGGCTACCCCGCCGCATCCCGCCTCTCTCCCCCTACGACGACGGACGCTGGAAATGCGTATGAAATTATACGAAAGCAGCAGCAAAAAGACAACAACAACAACAGCGAGTAGTAGAAGAAGAAGAAGAACGACGACGACGACGACGTAGACAGCGGCAACGTTGCCGGCAAAACTTTAGCTGAGAAATAGAAAATCACCGGAAGTCATTATACAAAAACTTGTTGTTATCGATTGGTTGGGCGATATACTACAAACACACATACACATATGTTTACTAATACAGGCTCACGCACTTGAAGAGTTGTACACCCAACAAGTGGAACAACAATGCTCTCTTTTATATAGTACTACTAGTAGAGAAATTAGCGTAAAAGGAAAATTTCTACTCAAGTAATGCATTAGCTAAAGTCTTTAAAAGGCATACTAACATTTAAGGTAATGATAATTACAACGTTTATGTAGCTGTAATATATAATATAAATTATCTCAGCTCATGTTCTATAATAGTCTAAAGACTATTTAAGAACTTACAAGGTATTCAAGCTTTATTCCGCATTCATAAACAAAGCTTAGATTTGCGGTTTGCCTTATAAAGACAAGAATACGTAAGAGATGATATAAGACTTAAACACTCTCCTTTCTATTTAACTTTAACCATAAACGACACTTTTGTTGGGTGCACGCTTTGCTGTTTGTTGCGTCTCTATTAATCATTTTTGTTAAGCGTGGTCCATCCGCCGAGCTTGTGCTCATCCGCTTGCCAAGTGGGAATTGAGATCAGCCTCATCTAACAAATAAATGCGATCTATCGACTTTGAGAGTGCCTAGTGCGACAAGGTCAGGGGAAAGGCCGTTAACAACAGGCAAGAATAAAATATTGCACACAGCTGCAACATCAACATCAACAGCAGCAGCTCAAATGGACCATATAACTTTCAGAGCAACTGTTGCTGCTGCTGTGGTTTTTAGCTTATAAGACTTCAGCAGAAGGTAGCAAAAGTTAAAGCGAAGGTAAACTGAGATTTTCAACTGACCAAAGACAGACCGCAGAAAAAGAGCACAGAGCAGAGCACGCACATATGGCACTCTCCGAGCAGAATAAAGGGTTACTTAGGCTGCGTGGCGCACTTGCGCCCAAAAAAAAAACAAGATACAACAGCTGCGCTGATTTGTTGCACTTACCTCCCAGTGGCTGAACATTAGCTGGGGACAGGCGAGGCCAGATGTCTGTTTGCGCATCTCCTGCGCAAAGTTGAACGATTCGATGACGGGCAGCAGGCAGGTCACCGCAAAGTTGCCACTGCCCTGGGTTAAATCGCCGGATAGGATTTTGCCATGACGTCTTCCAATTACCGCATACATTTTACCTGCAACATGAAAAGAAGATAAACAGCAGCAATAATAAAACCATAAAAACAACAGCTGAGATTTATAAATGTTGGATTTTTACATAGCTTAAAAAAAACTTAAGCTGAGCTGAAAGGAATGAAAATGAAATAAAATCTTATCGCTATGTCCATAAAAATTGGCGCGCTTTCTTGGGAAGAAGCGCGCGCTTTTCGCTCGATCTTGCCACTCAGCCTGAAGAAGCCTGAAGACGAGTCTCAGTTTTTGTTGCTTATTTTTCTTCTTTTTTTTTTGGCATGCGCGCCAAATTAAACAACCAACAACCAACAACAGCAATAAGCAGAGACAGCAGTCGAGACAATGTCGCTTGGGCAGGAATTAGTTTCCGGTCGTAGTAAAAATGACAAAAACAACAAACGAGCAAAAAAAAAAAAAAAACTATATAAAAAAAACGAAGAGAGAAGTAAAATAAACACACAAGCAAAAACGGGCTAAAGGATGCGCGTCCAGTTTCAAGCGTTGTGGCCGGCCTCAGGCGACGGACAAGCGCAGCACGCGAGCAACAACTGCAACACAAACAACACACACATAGACAGAGAGACTAAGGCACATAGATACTCACACACACACACACACACATAGATACGGGCATATAATGGATGCTGTGCTGCTGGCGTCGCTGTTCAAAACATTCATTCATTCATAGCTGCTGCTGCTGCCTACGTCACTGTCTCAGTCGCTGCTGCTGCTTGTTGTTGTTTGTTTGTGTGGTGTGCGTGCGTTCATTCAAGTCTTGGCCACACAGATACTCGTTTACACACACACACTAACATGAGAACGCTGGACGGCAGTTGAAGTTGCCGTCGCTCGTTTTTCTGTTTGATCAGTTCGAATTGTGAGGTTGCACAGAGCAGACGTCGTCGTTGTCGTATCGTCGAGCAACATTAACAAACAACAACAACAAGCTACTAAACCGCGTGCCACAAACAACTCGTTGAGTGTCCCAAAAACCAAAAAATCGAGAATCAAGAATCAAGTCGAGGACGCAGCGCGTGTTTTTTGTGTTTACAGAATATATAATAAAACATATAAACAAACAAAAAGTGCTGTCAAACAATCGATTTAACGCTAAGCCTGATCGTGTTTTGTTTTTTTTCGCAATGTTGCTGTTGAGAACAGCGGCAACTGCTGTTGTTGCTGCTGCTGCTGCTGACCAATGCTAATTTGAGCGTGGCAATAACAATTCTTTCAACTGCAACAGACAACAATTAAAAAAGTTTACAAATACAAAAACAAAAAACAAAAAACAATCAACGTATCGTGTATCGATATTGCCAGCAACAACGGAGGCTGAAACCCACAAAACACACACATCTATATAACTATAAAAAAAAGTGTCAATTACAACAACCGCACAACACACCCAAGCACACACACACACACACACAGATAGAATGAGCTGTATACGTGCGCAATCATTGCTGCTGTTACTGCGACTAATGTTGCTAGTGTTGCTGTTGTTGCTGCTGCTGGCGGCGAGCGGTGCGCAAAGCACGCGCCTGCCGCTCGAGGTCTACGAGCTGACGCCAACGGCCAGCGTTGAGCAGAGTCAAGATGCCAAGCACAAGAGCTTGGAGTATAGCATCTACGATGCCAAAGAGCTAACAGGTGCAGCACCAACAGCAACAGTTGCTACAGCAGCAGTAATAACAACAACAACAACAACAACAAGCAGTACGGCGAGGCCAAGCAGCGAAAAGCCGCTAACTGTTGCTGTAGTCAGCATCTCAGCCGAACAGCAGCAACAGCCAGAAACAGAGCTGGAGCCGGGAGTGTTGCTGGCGGGACGACGTGCGCGCCAAATGTTGCAGCAGCAACATCGACTCTCCTCGTCCAGCACCAACAGCAACAAGCACGCGCATGGTGTCAAGGATCTGCGCATACTCTATCAAGTTGGGGTAAGTTGACAGAAGCGCTGCGCATGCGCAATGCTAATTACAACAGCAACAGTTGCTGCTGATCTATGCAAAAACGACTTTGTCAGATGATTGCATAATGCAATGGCAACAGCAACACCTGCTCTAGCCAACTAGTTGCCAGTTGGCAGCTGCCAGTTGTTGTTGCCATTTGTAGCTGGCTGTAAGCCCACGCCAAAAATAATATATTGTAAGCGACAACAGCAGGTTTTTGATGCTGTTGTTGTTGTTGGGGCTGTGGCTTTTTCGTAGCTGTAACTGGCTTTTGAGCATTGAGTCTATATTTAGATGCCGCCCTATGGAGATAGAAAGAGATTCTTAACAGCCATTTACACTTGACACCCACAAAACAGGGGCATAGTTTAATTGCAACTGCAACAACAACAACAGCAGTAGCAACAACCACACTCGCTTCATATGAAAAATGAAAGTTGTTTCATAGCGTTTTCCATGTCGCGCTTATTATATCGACAACATTGTTGTAGTTGTTGCCGTTGTCGTCGTCGTCGCATTTGATCAATTAAAGTCGAGCGTTGAGCAATTGCGATACCTTATAGACCAATTAGTGTTGCGGGTCAAGAGTTCAATATGTTTTTCAGCAAGCACGAACTGTCGGCATGACTAAGTCTCCTCAAGATACGATCTTTCCACGAAACAACATTTGTTGTAACAGTTGCAACAGCTGTAACAGCAACAGCAACAGTCACATTCAATTCAACGAACAGTCAATCAAACTAGAGGTTTTCAGAAAGAAACCTTAGACTATATGATTTATGTTCGAATCATATAACAGCTAACAAAAACACTCCTTAGTAAGCCAAGGCGTAGAAAAAACACACCCAACAGACTTCAAAATCTATCTGAAAATAACTGACAGTCTATCTATCAATAACTCTGCTTCCTGACACACATAATTTACATGCTTTTCACACTCAAATACCAATAGACCATAACACCTAAAAAAAAAAATTCTCCAGGAGGGGGGACGTAGGGGGGAACAGACAGCATCAGCGTGGCTCATAAATTTAAAATCCGTATGTCTGCAATAAATTTTGGGGAAGGCATAAAAAAAAGGCGCATAAGAACAACAACACCTAAAATAGACAAAAAGCCAAAACGAAATTCCTGTTTGAAGAACTAGAAATAGAGAGTGAAAGAGACAGAGACAGATAGGAAAGATGTTGTTGTTGGGAGAAGAAAACAAAAAGTTCCCATGCTTAAAAGCGCTAAACATTCAGTTCCGGTATTTAAAAATGTTTTCAACAACAACAGCAACAACAACCGAGACAGGAACGTGGTGAAGCAAGCAGAAAGCAACACAGAGAGGGAGAGGAAGATGGTGAGTGCGAAAGAGATAGCGAGAGCGACAGCTATGAGGAGTGAGGGGAGGCCAAAAGCTGAATGAAAGAAAATTCATGAATGAAATACGACGACGTTGTTGTTTCGTTGTTGTTGTTGTTGTTGAAATGAAATGGTTGCCAGCGATGAATGAGCAAGAACTGTAAAAGAGGGGTGAAGAAGAGGCGTAGTTGAATGGGTTGGAAGTGGGAAGGGGAGTAAATGAATGAAAACGTAAAACGCTGATGAGACGCTAACGTCGACGGCGACGTCGACTGCAGCAGCAACAGCGACTGCGACTGCGACTGCGACAGAGACAACGTTTCGCTTCGCTGGGCAAGTCAATCTATGAATGAATGGCAAAGCGACAGAGCGTCCAAATGTTTGAATGGCTAACAACAACAGCAACAGCAAGAGCAACATCACTGATTTGTTGGCCATATACAAGCAGATCAGCTACGCATATTTGGCTTAAACAACTCAAGAGTCGTCGTCGTCGTTGTTGTTGTTGTTGTCGTGCGCGTGGCATGGCTAAAAGCGGCTAAAAACTCAAGTTATTGCTGCCTGTCTTACTGCCATGTTGCTGTTGTTGTTGACTGAATGACACGATGTTAAGAATTCTGGGGATACACACACGAGAGATATCAAAGTGTGTCTAGAAATTCCAATTGACTGAGAAATGCATAAACAAATCAAGCATAAACATGTCTCAAACTGACAGACAGACATTTGTTGTTGTTGTTGTTGTTGTTGCTGGCCCGAATCGTGGCCCAGACACGTGGGTGCTTTTATTGTTGTTATTGCTGTTGCTCAGCCAGGTGTGAAAACGGCATTTTTATTTATTTTCTACACAACTACACTATACACTATACTATTTACAAAGCGTGTTTGTGAGTTCGAGCTAACGTTGCGTATGCGCAATCTGAGCAGAAAAACAATATTTATCAATCCAATCGGACCACGCCTTTAACAACAATGGCCACAACTGTCTACAAGTTTCATATTTGTTTGGTTTTTTGCTATCTTCTTCACAATATTTATGTTAAAATGTCATCAGAAAAAATTTACGAACTCTATGCTAACTGCCTGCTTTTTGTTAGGAAACCTATAACCATATCATATTATATACATGTGACTGGTTTTTTTTTTTGGTAACTCGAGCTTGAAGGCCATTACAGCTTCAAGTTTTGAGTTGAGCAGGCAGGTAAAAATGATCTGACCGTTAATCATCTTCAAACGTGAGCCACGTTAATCAATAATCAAGTTATCACGCATTCCTAGGTTTCCTCTACCAGTTTCCCGTTTCAGATTACGACTTCAACTTGTGTAGAGTTTTTTCTGTTTTTTTTTGCATTCTTTCATCAATTTCTATCTATCTGCCTTTCACGTCGAGGAATGCTAAATTTAGAAATTATTCAATATGATTCAAAGCCAGAAAACAAGAGGAATAACAAATAAATAACCGAAGAATATAAAGTGAAGGTTGGGTATGTCTGACATACACTGCGCAAAACTAATGATACTCAGCTTCTTACTAGGCTCTAAACTTCTCTGCTTTTCTCGCAGTGTGCTTTTGAGCAAACAAGCATATTTTTTTTTAATAATGTCTAACGCATTAGCATAAAACGCACAACAACAGCAGCTACAACATAGCACAATTATTCACCTAAAAAAATGCCAGTTCACGAGCTTCATTCAGAAAAAAATATATAGATGCCTGAAAGCCAACAACAACAACATACAACCTGAGCTTGGATACCAAAAAACTAGTTTGCCCACTTTTTTCTTACTGCCGTTGTTGTTTTGTTGTTGCGACTATTGCTGCTGCGGCTGCTGTTGTCGGCCCAAGTCTTATTTTTTTTGGAACAAGCGCGCGCCGATTCAACTTTTTACAAATTTTTGATAAAAAAAAAATATATATTCACTTTTATAATTTCGATTGCTGTTGCAGCAGCAGCAATGTACTATGAGGGAAAAAATGCAGGCGGAAATGTTGTTGGTTGCTCTGGTGGCCAGTTTCCGTTTCAGCCAAGACCTTGTTACAGTTATTGACGGACACGTTCCAATTTGGCCGCTTCTGGCATCGTTGTTGTTTGGTTTTTGTTGCTGCTATCTGTAAGTGTGCTAATTACGTGCCAAAGGCGCATTGTTTACAGCGGCTGGCGACGGGCAGCAAAAATAAATAACTAAAAATACGCAAACGGGGCGAGTTGTTCTTGCTTCTGTTGTTGATTCATTCATTCATAAAAACCGCGCGCGAGCAATAACAACATCAACAACAACGGCAGCAGCAGCAGCAATACAAGTGCGCATGTGTTCATTAAACAAAACAACAGACCAGTTGTGCGACTGTTGGAGTTGGATTGTGCAGGGAGGGGTGAGTGTGGTGGCAGCAACAACTGCAACTCGATCGTAATTAACAGACGAGAAGCACACACAACCCAGCGATCACATAAACATCAACAACAACAACAACAAAAAAAGCTACGCGCAATTGTTTGCTGCCTGCTGTCATTCATTAAAAATTGCGAAAAACAGCAGCAACAGCAACTTTTCATTCATAAAAATGCTGAATACAGCAGCAGCAATAACAGCAACAACAACAACAATAGAGCAAGCAACCAAGATTGATTTATTTAGCTGAGAGCGTAAAAAGAGCCAACAGCAGTAGCAGCAGCAGCAACAGTTGCCAGCAACATGTTTACCGAGCAGCAGCAACATGTTGTTGCTGTTCTTGTCTCCCCTTTTTCGAATGAATGAATGAATTGCTTTTTTCCGTTGCGGCTGCTGCTGCAGCTGAGGATGTGCAAAAATGTGAATGTGAATGTGGATGTGGATGTGGTTAGTGGATGTCCGTGTGCGTAGAGACAACGTTCATTAATTGTGACGATCAACAAGCTACGCAAAAATCCAATGTTGCTGCCTGACAGCAGCAGCAACAACAGCAACAGCAGACAGCAACAATAACAATGGACAACAACAACTGCAATTGGCCTGCAAAACGGACAAACCAGTTTCAACTCCCCTTCCCTTCTAGCGTTCCTAACCATTCCAAAAAACTTAAACAACAACCCGCCCCTCTTTCGCCCCCTCTCGCCTCTTATCGAAGACCGTTTTTGTGCTGCGGTTGCTTCCTTTTGGTATTTTTGCGCTTTTATGAATGAAATTGTTGTTGTGCCGTTGTTGCTGTTGCTGTTGTTGAGGTTGGCGATGTTTCCGTTAAGGCGCGCCAAAGTGGCACGGCCAGTTCCCAGTAAGCCAACCTCTCCACGCCCCGCCTCCCCTTAAGCCAGGTCTACATAGAGTATTCCTACCTACAACATTTCAAGACTTTGGCTATGCAAAATATGTGAGGAACAAGAACCAGAATCAGCTTACTTCCGGCTCTCCTCCTCCTGGTCCAGAGAGTTGCTTCTCTTCTTCATCTTCTTTTGTTCTTGTAGTGTTTTCATTGGAATTTCTTACACGAAAAACAATTTGAGGCGGATGAAGATTAAGTAAATGTTGCCGGCAAGTTTCTGGAGTTAAAGTCGTCGCCACTAGCGTTGGCCTAAACAACTTCCGTGTGACTTCCGCAACAGCTTCTCTCTCTCCATCTCTTAGAAGCTTCTTCTTTTGCCCCATCTTCTACTTCTTCTTCGGTGACTTCCGTTTGAAAAACAATTTCCAATTTTAATTGAATTTTCGTGTAAACAGCGTGAGGTGACCAAACACAACTTCCGCCTCGAAAAAAAAAACCCCTGCCCCTTAAACCTATCTCTGTATCTCTATCTGTATCTGTATCTGGCCACATGTGCTAGCGACGCCAGATTGCATAATTCTTGCGTTATGGGGAAAATGTTTGAAACAACAAAACACAACAAGTAAAAAAGGAAATGTATAGAAAAATCATTAACGCACAGACAAAAGATAACAGTAGAAGAGAGAGAGAGAGGGAGAGATGCATTGCAACAGAAGGTTGATTGCATGATCACAACTACCTGCCACACCAGCAGTGGCAGCAACAGACACTTGTGCCAGGCGGCTGCCACTCTGCTCTGCTAACGGTCCCAAGATCGGGGCAGCGTCTCAACGGCGCATGTGCAGCATGAGCAGCAGACGGCGTCCCACATCAAGCGCTCTACACTCAGAGAAACTAGCTTAATACTCCTGGTTATTCACATTCCATATGTCCCAAGTTCTATTTGGTTTCTCTAAGTGTACGTCGTCTGTCGTTCGTGTGCGTCGCATCTTTTGTGCGTCAACGCCCTCATGGGAACCAAACACCGATCCCCGGCCCCGGCCCCGGACCCGACATTTCTTTAGGCATCTCTCTTCCGGCATTCATGAAATTTATGTCACTGATTGGCAACACACACACACACTTGCAAACACACCCTCACAAGCAGGTCGATCCTTTGTGGCAAGGTCCTTTTGTTGGGATTTTGCGCACGTCATGTCAAACCGTATTGTGGGTTATTGATAGCGGCAGGTGCAGTCAGTTACAGTCCTCACTGCCTAAGCGAGCTCCAACAGCTCACAGCTCAAATTACGCTGCCACTAAGCGACAATCCAAGGCTTCCCCCCAGCCCAGCTGGCTAATGAGTGGCAGCCATAAGAGAGAGAGAGAGAGAGGTGGAAGGAATGTGAGTGAAGAGCTAAAGAGTCAAAAGGCCAAAGCGATGCATTGGCATTTCAGCTATGCAGCTAACTAAACCTTTGACTAAGAATGTTCTAGACGAGCGAATGACTGACGAGGAGATACCCATGCCTCTATAGATGCCTGACATAGACCTTTTCCTACATCAGCCCATTTATGCCCCTAGGAGATACCCTTAACCTTAACAGGAATGACAAGTTACTTAGAATTCCTCCATGGATGCTAACATATACATCCCCTTTGGTACCCTGCCAGTGCTTACAGGGTATATAAGTCATTGTCATCTTGAGGCAGCGCTTCCGGTGCACAACTGTGCGAGGCGCAGAATTCCAAACATGCCCCCAGCCACATGAAGCATGACAGAGCACAGCTAATGTTTGCCTTCTTCTTCTTCTTCATCATCATCATCTTGCCACTGATGCGATGCTACTTGCTTGCTCTTCTTCTTCTGGTTGCTGCTGGTGGGGTTGTGGGGGTTAATTTGATTCAATTAAACGAGCGTGCGTAAAACCCTTTGACAGCTCTTAAAGTTAAAACCGCCTGAACCTAAACCCACACCAAACCAATACGAACCGAAGCTAGCTCAAAAGCTAAAAGTTGCACACAGCTTGCCGCATCACGTTGCATGGATGGACAGAGTGTAAGTGAGTCAGTCAGTCAGTCATTGTCTTTTCGCTGGGCGCGTTCTCAACTTCCGTTGCACCCTCCCCTCCCCTCAGGGGCGACTCTGCACTTTGACACACGAGGCTAATTGTTTGTGTGGAGCACGCGTGCTGTAAAGCAAATTATAAAGTGTCGCAACATCAGCTCCACTCCTCCTCGCTCTCCATCACCCAACTGGATTCCTCTCTTTTCAACACGCTCGCGTTAAACCGGAAATCCGGTCTGTTTGTTTGAGAGTTTTGTTTTTCTTTTAGCAGAGCAACTTTTACTGCCCGGACGGACGGACACACACATATAAACTTTCTTGCTTTCGAGTGCGACTTCAACAACTTTAGCTTCTTTTATTCTCGTGTCGTAGATTTCTGAATATTTCGGCGATGAGCACATGCCATTGGAATTTCGGTTGTTTGTTCAAATCTATGAGCCAGCAATATGTAAAAATAATAAAAATATATAACGGTAATGCTGAAGTGCCACTTTTCAAACACACACATACACACACACAACTACCCCCAAGCAGAGAGGGAGATAGGGAAAACAAAAAAAAATTAAAGAATGGGGGGCGCTGTCGATAAACATGCTCAAATTTCAAAGAATTTCCCACGCTGCTTACAGGCTACACTAAGAACTCAGGAGGAACTCAGGCATTCAGTTGCTCCTTACATAAGCATATCCTGCCGCAGCACGACAAAGGTTTCCCTCAAGACAGAGTGAGAGAGAGAGAGAGAGAGAGAGAGAGAGAGAGGCATCCTCATGATGCGAGGGCGTGAATATGCGCTGAGGAATTTTAAAACTGTCAACAAAGGGTTAAGGCTTAACAAAACAAGAACTACGAGCGCAGCTGGCTGAGAAGAGCAGGGGCAGGTGGTGCAAACTCGACCCCCAAAAAAATAAAATAAGTAGGTCAAAAACGCGTGGGAATTGCGAGGATGTTCAACAAAATGCGGAAGTAAATTTCAAGCGGAAGTAAATAAAACTAATAAGGCGGAGAGGTAGAAAAAAACCCAAAAAAAAAAACAGAAAACGACAAGGAAACCAAAGCAAACTACTTCCGCAATAGCGAGAGAGAGAGAGAGAGGGAGACGAGAGAGAGGGAGAAGAGAGAGAGGGAGGTAAGTGGAGTGAGCAATTGAGCTGAAGGTAAAAGGTCATGACAGGCAACCTGTTTGGCTTTGGTTTTTGGCTTTGCCTTACTTCCGGTCCTGCCCAGCGCACTGCTAATCCCTTTTTAAGATACACAACTGTGCGAGAGAATGTGTGTGCTAGTGTGTGTGCTGCACTTACATATTTATTTACTTCCGCCAGGCGGTCGCCTGCACTAAATCACTTCCGGACTTCCGGTTCGTCACGGACGCGCTAAGTAGATGAAGCAACAGCAGGGACAGCAAGAACGATAGTGGATAGAGGTCGTGGTCGAGGGGAAAGGGAAGGGAAAAGGACGCTCAGGTAGCTGAGGGTTAGCTCTGGAGGCAGGTGCAATAGGACGCCTGAAAACGAGCCTATTGATTTCATTATAAAAAAAAATAATTTGAATACAAATCAGAAAGAAATAGCAGAGGTAAAATAATAAAAACACACAATACACAAAATCAAATTGAAATCGAAACCAAACAAAAGGCCAACTCAAAAAAAGGACACAAAAACAGAGAGAGAACGGGAGAGAGGGGAACGCCAAAAAGGTACGAGTTGAAAGAAGTTCCACTTAAAAAATTGATTGCTTTCGATAATTTCATTGGAAACCTGTTGTTGTTCTTGTTATTGCTGTTGTTCATATGTTGTCGCCAGAGTGCCATACAATAAAATTAAATGAGAGGGACAAATGACAAGAGCGTAGGTGCACGAGGAGGAGCAGGGGCAACGGAGCACATCATAAAAACGAAACAAAACAACAACAAAAACAAAAATAAACTCCGCAGATGCTAGTTGGATTTTATGTTTATTGCAAGAGAACAGGATCAACAACAAAACTATCTAGAACTACAATAGGATAGTATCATAAGCTTTTATGTACTGAACAAAAAAGGATTAAGTAAACAATGACAAAAGCGTTAGGAATTCAATTAATAAAAAGTATCTGTTTAGGATGTTTATATAAAGGACTACTTAAGAAGAACCCCAAACAAACACACACACTCACACATATGTTAATCAGTTTAAACTAGGAAGTAACATAGTAAAGGTAGTATAGGCATGGGACATTCCTTCCTTCCTATGACCTAAAAAGTTTCCTTATGTTCTTGCCCCCTCGACAGTCTTAGTGAGTATCTTAAAGTCGGTAGGAGCTTACCAACTTTTTCAGCATTCCAACACGTTGCTTTTTATTTTTGTTGTGTTCCTTGCCTTGGGTCTGCCTTTCACTAGACACTCTTTGGGGGCAACCCAATGGATGCTTGGAATGGTCTATGAATGGGCACTTCAAACTTAGAGCCAGCCGAATGCCAGCTCTTAGCTGTTCTGCTGTTGGCCATTCTAGGCAAGGCTATAAATGAAATTATTTCAATGGCTCGTAGAGATTCGAGGACGTGCTGCCACTTGGCTATGTAAATGTGGCGCACAGAAGCTGTTGCAAATGAAAAACTGAATTAAAATTGCTAAGTTTTTTTCTCCTTTTTGCTTTCTTGTTGCTTACAGGACTCTGAGGATGATTTGCCCGTTTGTGCTCCGAATGCAGTGTGCTCCAAGATCGACCTGTACGAGACGCCCTGGATAGAGCGACAATGTCGCTGTCCCGAGTCCAATCGAATGCCCAACAATGTCATAGTACATCATCATGAGCATGGCGGACATGCAGGAGCTGTCCACGGCACGGGGGACAAGTATCGCAGCTACTTTGAGAAGGAGAAACTGCTGCAGCACAAACGCCTGCTGCTGGGCGAGTTCCAGGACAAGAAGTTCGAGAGTCTGCATCTGAAGAAGCTCATGCAGAAACTGGGCGCCGTCTACGAGGATGATTTGCAGCTGCAGTCGGGTGATTATTTGGAACGTTCCCCGGACTACAATGAAGCCCTGCCGCCAGCCTATGAGGAAATAGCGGACAACGAGCTGCCACACACACCAGCACGAGGCTCCACGCACATGCGACACTCGGGTCACCGGGGACAGAAGGAGGCAACCAGCTTCATTGGCGGCTGTCCAAGCAGTCTGGGCGTGGAGGATGGACATACCATTGCGGACAAGACCAGGCACTACAAATTGTGCCAGCCGGTTCACAAACTGCCCGTTTGCAAGTGAGTTTACTTTACGAGGGGAGACACTAACTAAATACTAACTTATATACCTCTCTTCCTTTCTAGACATTTCCGTGATTATACCTGGACCTTGACAACTGCTGCTGAGCTAAATGTCACCGAACAGATTGTACACTGTCGCTGTCCTAAGAACTCGGTGACATATCTAACGAAACGTGAACCTGTGCCCAACAGCAATACAGCCTATCGTTATCTCTTTGCCTGCTCGCCGCTAACGGTAAGTTAAAGCTTGCAACAAGCTCAACGAAGAACCTCACTAATATCTATTATTATTCCTGTTTCTTTAGCGCCTTCGTTGCCAACGGAAACAGCCTTGCAAGCTGTTTACTGTGAGAAAGCGTCAGGAGTTTCTGGATGAGGTCAACATAAATTCGCTATGTCAGTGCCCCAAGGGACATCGTTGTCCTAGTCACCATACGCAATCCGGGGTTATAGCGGGCGAGAGTTTTCTGGAGGACAATATAAATACCTATTCCGGCTATTGCATGGCCAACGATTAAGTTTAAGCAAATGTGAAGGACGAACTAATCAATATATATATATATGGGCTATACATATAGGTTTATCTAGGACTATGCATATAAGTCGACTGAGCCAATTGAGTCTCGCCAAGTTAACAATTAAACTGAGAGAAAAACTAAAACCTACAATTACTTTGTATATTTGTGTGTCTGTTGAGTGTGTGTGTGTGTGTTTGTGTAAATTTTACAAAAGAGGTTTTCTTGTTTTTCTGTAGTTGCTACCAAAATTTGGTCATATATCATAACCATATATATATAAAAATATACTATATAATTATTTAATTAGTTCTAAGGCGCAGATTGTTATACAAATCATTTGTAATGGATATTTATGAAAAAAGCGTTCTTAAATCTGTAACATAGCACACTATAAATAATTCTAAAAATTCCCTTTTTCTCTCTCTCGTAATAATTGTATATATTATACGCAGGTTCTATCTTTATAATGTTAACTAAAGTACAGCAACTTCAAAACTTAACTCCAACTTCTGACCATGCGTGCCAAAACAGAATATGCCAGCAACAAGTTTAGTATAGAAAGCAGTTTGAAAAACGAAATACGCAACACTTTAAAATAAAATTTGTACGAAAAAAAAAAGTAACCCAGATAAAATGTTTGCTTTAATATTTTTATGAAAATATCTATCTATACATAAATATATCTTTAGTTCTAAGCATAAATTTATAACAAGCTATTATATTTTAGCGGGTAATTGTAAAATTCTTCCAATTGTAAAATTTTCTTTAATCTTAACGCATTGTAATCAATTCCCTCTATAAAAACCACTCTCCAAGCATTCGCACTATTTAATATAGTAGTCATGATAATTTTGAGTGTGTTTTCTATTATTTCACATATATGTTTTGTATAAAGGTCAAAATGAGCAAAAAATAAATTCTAAATTATGTATATGAAAGCAAATGTTTTATCTATACTTAAAACGAGACTTTGAGTTTATGATCACTGATGTCAAATTAGCTTTTTTCTCGTTAAATCTGCCTTTTTTGCAAAACGAATCGCTTGAAAAATTAGAAAATTGCTGGAAGCGGGAAATCTGGCCTTTTTTTAGGAAGATCAGCTTTTTTTGGATTTTTTTATTTTAATACACATTTTGTCACTGCATCGTTATTCGTTATTCATAGTTTTCAATATGGGGCGACGTTTAAAGAAATCATAAATCAAATCAAACGGGTGGGGGCCAGTTTTGTTTATTATTTATTATATTGAATGATATATTTAAAGAAAATACTGAATACATTATTTAAAAAAAAAACCATCAGCTTCTTTTAAGCTTTTTGCCAATTATTTGCTTTTTTGTTTTGATTTAAAGCCAAGAATAACTTTTCTTCTGCCTCAAAAGTTAACTTAATCGAGCTTAACGCTTAACACGAACTTAAAAGAACGAGCTTAACGCCTAACGCGAAGTTAAAAGTTTTGTTCTAGCGTTGTGGCGTGTTTTAATTAATTAATCACCCACATTTTTGAACGAAAAAAAGTCACAAGTCAATATATTTGAGCTCCTAAAAGCATGCAACGAAAACTTCAGATCTCAACGTTCCAACAACAGCCGAATGGTAGAAAAGTTAGCTAAGTAGTAAGTACACAAAACTGCAGGTATTCCTCAGATGAAATATTTTTTTTTGCATAGCAGAAAACCTCAACTTAAAACTTAGGTAGGTAGATAAGCAACATTGTAGTCACACTTCATTTGAGCACAGCAATTCATTCTTGGCCTTTATAATGTGCTGGGTAATCAAGCAAGAAGTCGACTACTTCCCGGGGCACAGCAAAAAAACAATTAAGATTATGGAACTGTGAAGATTAAGCAGCTGAAAAATGCAAATTGATATCGAAGCAAAGAGTTGGGCTAGAAAGGCAGTCGAAGCTGTGACCAGCGAACGGCGCAATATAATTAAATAAACGGGGCAGCAATTAGACTGTAGTTGGAAGAGAGAGGGAGCTGAAATCGAAAAAGTGGAGTAGCTTCTGGGAGTAGTTGCTCTGGATTGGGCGGAGCGGGCACTTCCCTGCCGCAAATTCAATTAACGCGCAAGAAATGAAAACATAAAAAAAGCAAAGAGAGATGACAACAAAAAATTATCAAGAAAAAAGCATAAAAAAAGTTTAGAGTGTAAAGAACGAGGTGTAAAAACAGCGTGGCGAAAACAAACCAACAAAAAAAAAAGTAAATCGTAAAAGCCAACAGCCAACAACAACAAGTGCTGACATAGTCGAAAGAGGAGCAGTTTTTTTTTGTGCTTTGGTTTTTTATGACGCCAACCGGAAGCTGAGCGCGTTAAAAACTCGGCTCCAAACAACAGCAAGAGCAACAACAACAACAACAACAACACGCCCAGAAGAACTGTTAGCTGACATTTGAGTACATTTAAGATTTTAGATTCCGCGCCTGGACTGCTCCAAGCACGACTTTTACAGTCTTCTCATCTTCGTTGGCAATTACAGAGAGTTGGCACCACCGCATCGTGCATATATGGTGTCTTTAAAATGCATAAAAGGCGGAATTATTATTAATAGTAATAATAATAATAATACGAAAATCGCACACTGAATATACATTTAATGACCTCTTAAAGTGCGTCTAATTGGGCGACGTGCAGACGAACAGATGAAAATACCGTAAAAGATTCTTCTACTAAACCAAAGACTCCTCCACTCCACTCCACTTCAACTCCACCTTCTGGTCGTTCTCAAGCCTCAGACAGAATGGGCACAGCGTCTAAAGACAGTTCATAGCATTACTTACGATGGGTTAGAGACAATCTCTCTTAAGGCAGACAGAGGGTGGAAGGAGGGGTAAAACAGGGGCACCTCTTCACCTTCGCCACCGCAGATGAGGCGTTAATTAGAGTTTAAGCCGGCAACGACGGGCAACACAGTCTTCTTCTCGGCTCTTGTTTTTTTTTTTTTTTTTTTTTGTTTATTAGTTGGAAATGAAATTCGCGCATTTCAGACACCAAATTGCAGCACTAACAAGAAAATAAGGCAAAAATACTTGTAATTCGTTGTTGTTGTTGTTGTTTTTTGGCCCTGCTGCTTGAATTGGGTTAAGTCAGCAACACCATGTTGACAATTGCAGCCACGAGAAACATTTTTAGCAAATTGGTCAACGAGCCAACGAGTTGGCGCAGAAAAAGAGCTTAAGTGGTAATTAAAAAATAGTTATAGATAACAGATAACTGAAAGTAACTCAGAAAACTGAAATTTATACAGTTTTGAAGTTATATCAATCTAACAACTGTACTAAAGCATTAGAAATTCTCACGTTCCTATTCAACTTGTTTAATCTTTGGCATGAATAATCTCAGCCTCGTTAATAGATATTATAGCTTAAGCTCGAACAGTAGGATTAACTTGTAATAAATTTAATTATAAATAGTTTTATGTCCGTCTCAATAATAGTAGTATACAAAACTCAGCCGGCATGTTATTAACTAGTAAAAACCGTTCGAGCCTGCACTTCAACATCACTTTGCATTTGAATAAATTACAAGATCTTTAGCTGCATGTGGCTTCTTTTGCGACTTCCTTAGTTGCTGCCTTGGAAACTTGAGAGTTCAATTTCCCACCCGCTGGTTTTTGTCTGCTTTCAGCAAAACTGCCAATACACTCCATTCATTATAACGCTTGTGGCGAAAGTTTCAAATATTTTTTTAGCCAAATCACTTTTGTCTTAGCAGCTTCTGTTGCACATTTTGTTCAACAGCAACAACAGCTAATTATTTATCTTGTTTTTTTGTGTGCAGCTGTGTTGTGTTGAGATGTCAGCACAAACACACACAACCTAAGTATTTATGACGCTGGTGTGTGACCCGTTGACTCCCCCAATGAACCATGAAATTGACTACTGTATAGAAGCAGCTAGTAGTGTCTAACATATTGATTGATTACCTACCGCTGGCAAAGATTTGCATGTAATGGACAAAAAAAAAAAGATAGATGAAATTTCTCGTTGATGGAGCGACGACAAAAGGTTTTGTAAGTGGGCAAAGTTTGGGGCGGTATCATTAGAAACTTTCTTTCACATCATTAAATCACACAAACAGAAATAGAAATTAGACAAAAAGAACATGACAAAAGACCAGCTAATAGTATCCGCTTTATAGAATCGACGTCGGACGCTTCGATGTTCATCTCTCTATCTCTCTCTCTTTTTCTCTCTCTGTTTAGCATTTGGTTGCATGTCGTTCTACGTAAATTTCTTCATTTCTTCTATTGGCCAACTTTACTCCACACTCCACTAATTAGCCACGATTTCGAGGCGCTGACATGCAATGGGAAACACAACTCCAACAACAACAGCAGCAACGAACTGCAAAATTAGGGTGCCCCACAGGTTGAGGCGCTTATGAATTTAATTGCTCAACATTACGAGACTGCGGCCTTATCAATTTTCCCGGCTCTCTCGACACAGACATAATTATTCTTAATATTTTTACTTAAGTTCAAAAGCTGAAAAGCTTCTTCTTTTTCGGTATTTACATTCATCTGCTGCTTCTGCTGCTGCTGCGCTGCGCCTCTTCCTCCGGCAACAGGAAGCTCAGAGAGATTTCACCTGCTCGAGCTGCCAACTCTTTTTTTGTATGCCTTAGAAAGTGAAATTTTAACGGCGCTTGTAATTTACCGCCCCGCGGGGCTGAGAGCTGAAACTTGAGACTTGAGATGTGCTCAGTGCTCAGTGCTTTAGGATGATAAGCCATTAATCAATGGTATTAGAGGGCCACAAATAAATGTTGGGAGTTGTATTTTTGGAAGTTATTGATTCATAAATTGATAAACCGCGCCGCGACGACTGTCGCTGTGTAATGGCTTTTTAATGCCAAGCCATCTGGAGCAAGGGCGAGTGAAAGTGATCAGATGTCAGATCGCATGGAATGTCTGTTGATTATACTGCACACTATGCAAAAATTGCAATTGTAAAAACTCCTAATGGATTTCTTTGTCGTCATGCAATGCGATAACGAATCTGTTGATTGTTCACTGTCATAAACTGCAACACTAATAACAATTATTGGCAAGAACGTCAAATGGCAGAAAATTCAAATACCCTAGACAACAGACTTCTCTTAGTTTGAATATATGTTACTTTTTGATCAATCAATTAGTTGGTAACTCTCAAACTAAACACATGTTTTTAACGCTCTTTTACATACATTATAACTTGATGAAAGCCTCGCTACGCACTTTGATGTTGATGCAGGGTATAAAAATAATAATAATAGTAATCGTATAGTGCAATGCCGAGTCATCAAACAGAGTGGTGGAGTGCACAAAGAAAGCGACAGACTTACAAATCATGCATAACACGACAACAACACAGCACAAAAGAAAAAAAAAAAAAGAGCCATTGAAAAATCTACATTCGTTTCTTTCATTCAAGCCATATGGTTATATATGGTTTTATGTTGCACATGCAGATGAAATTGAAAGTAAGATCGCGTCGTCTTGGCCTCTTCAAAAGCGATCCAGTCGTCGATTATTTTCTAATTACAAAAGCAATCTGTCAGAGCTCTATCTGTGAGTTGGTTGGCTCTCAAGTGAAGAAATTTTCCCCAATTCCGCGACGTACCAAAGCTAAAGAAGGTGTTAAGTATGCAAATGACAGGGCACAGTCAGTAAACAACATGTTGTTCATACAATGATCATAACAACAGTTATGTTGTAATATTTACAAGGCGGCAACAAACACACACATTATGGATGTGGATCTTCGTAGGCGTTGCTCCTCAGCTGCTAACGAACCGAACCGTACCGTACCGCACCGCACCGCACCGCAACGCACCGTACCGAACCGCATCGAAAGCGAATGGTAAAAGTGGCGATTTGACCCCAAAGAAAACTGAAGTCGTATCCAAAATCCAAATCCAAAAGACCAAAGCTAAAGCTAAAGCCAGCAGCCAAAGGCAAAGGCGAAGATTCGCATCTTCTGTTTTTTTCTCAGTTTTTTGGTTACTTTTACATGAGCGCCGCGTGTACTTTCTCTACTTAGAGTTTAGCTGGTAAACGCGCTGGTTTTTCCTATCGCCTACTGCTGCTGCTTCTTCTTCTTTACTACTTTTTTTTGGTTGTAATATACCCTTGAGAGAGGTTACTCTAGGTTTTTTGATTAAGTGTGTGGAAGCTTTAAAACGAAAGTTTTTTTATTTCATTAACGTTTTTATTGACAAAGGAAAGATTAGCAAGGATAGGATATTTGGAACTGTAACAATCCCAAAGGATCCTAGAGTATTTCAACTTCGTCTTTCTACTCTTTCCTATATTTGTGTTTATATACGTTTTATAGTTGCCTTGCCTTTTTGGCCGCGCCTAATCGAAACTTGTGCCCAATCTCCAAAAAGAAGTCCCCGATGTTGCAGATTTTTTCACGTAAGATATCGCGATATATTAATGAGCTGTTAGGTACACAGACGAACGATAGAGAGAGAGAGAGAGAGAGAGAGAGAGAGATGTTTTTGATGTTGTAATTAACTCTCATTAGAGGGGCAGGCAGCCGCAAAATTCCATTTATATATAAACTATTTTGGGATGCTCAATTTCGGACAGAGTTTCACTTTCGCTACAACAACAAATTGTTTAAGTGTGCTATATTTAAGTATTTACTTGGACAACAAAGGGCCAAACAAAGCAAAACTAAAAGCCAAATAAACATTAAATCTCGCACGAAGTTTTTTTTTTTTTTTTTTTGTTTCTTCCTCTTTTCCTCTTTCTTTGGGCTATGCGAATTTGTATCTAAAGACGCGTTGATTGTTTTTCTTCTACCCAAAAAAAAAAAAGAAGAAACAAAAAACCAGCACAGGGTTTGGCTAGACAAACGATCATGGGAAAACAAACTACGAGCAGCTTTGTTTAAACAGGGCCGGGGAGAGGGGGCAACTGGCAACTGCCAAGTGCCAAGTCCATTGCCAATTTTGGGCAGTTAACCAAAGAAAGTAAAGCTCAGCTAAGCAGAAGAATCCCGCAGCGAACACAGCTTGGGTTACGAATGTGGATTAGGGTCTTGAATCTTGGAGCTGCGTGCTCAAGTGACCCGCTGAGTAATTAATGACAACAAACGCTTCAAATTGAAGTCCCATCATTGCTATGACAACTCAAAGAGACGTGCGTAACAACTGAATATTTTTGGCAATGTTATGAAATCTAGGGATTAAAATGTGAATATGGGAAGCATTTCTGTTATGTAAAAGAAAGGGATCTTAATAATTATATGGCACGGGGTGAGTTATGGTATTTATGTTTTCAGCTATATAATCATATCTCTCTCCGACTTTCTCCTTAACACACTCCGCCTTTGCTTATGAGCTCAATTATTAGTCACGTTCTTCAAGCATTTTTTTTTTTTTTTGCAAACTATTATTTGCTTAATGCTCGTTAAAACTTTCGGCAAAACATTTGTTGCTAATAAGCTGAAGAAACAAATAAGTGTATGCTCATATCCTGTTGATAATGATTGTTTAAACAACACAACGCAAACTTTCCATTTCAAAGCTCCAAACTCAACTGAAATTCAACACCAAATCAAATTAATGAAAAACGAGACTTTGGCAGGCGCGAAAAAGGCATGAAAAATAAATAAAATGGCAAAAAATCTAATTTAGGTGCAGAGAAAATCAAGCGCATCACAGGCAGGCATACAGACAGACATCCTCTGAAAGGTTGTAACTTTTTAGCTTCCCAACGGAGCTGGTGCTGACAGAAATGATGATGATGTATGCGCCTTGGCAGCCCATCAACTTTGAAGTTGCACCAACTGGCAGCTGGACGAGTCAGTTGCCATGACATTATCAGCACTTGTAAAAGGGAGAGGGAATAGGTGGGGGCGTGGCAGAGTTGTGGGCGGATGATGTTGCTTTCAAACCGTGGATAGCAAGTGTATTTAATGAAGCTGCGCCACGCCACATTGCCTGGAGAAACAATTGTGTCAGGCAGCAGCAGCAGCAGCAGCAACAGTTGCCAAGCAACAAGCCCAACCAACTCTCCCCCCTTGCCACACCCCCGTTAATAATTGTAAACATGTATGCACAAAATGGCAATAACAATTGCATTAAGCCAACGGCAATTGCTTCAGGCACTCTGCATAATAATAGAAATTAAAAAAACTTTATTAAAAATACATTTTTAATGAACTTGGAAAAATCATTAAAATGCATTGCAGCTCGGGTGGCGTGTGTCATGTGACATGTGCCACGCTTGTGTGTGGTCCAAGTTGCAACTGGAAGAATGTGAACTAATTGGCCAAAAAAAAACCAAATCGCTTATTAGTCGCACTTATGCAAATGTCATTTCAAATGCTCCACAAATCGAATCAACAACTCTTGATAAAGTCTCTTTAAATATGCAAAAATAAAAGTATGACGGAATTCATGAATCCCTGCAGCCATTTTGGGATATTAAAATGCCAAACAGAGCGCACGAAAAAAATGTGGAAAAAGTGGCTACGCCAAAAAACCCTTAAACAAACAAAGTGTTTACGAGACGAACAGCAGATGCCCTATAAAATAAAAAACTTATTTAACAAAAGATCAATAGGAGTTAAAAATATTGTTAAGAGTTATTATAAACTAATTTTAATGACTTTAGCTTATCTCAGCTAATACATTAACTACCCTTTATGATTTAAATGGAACAAGGAATCACAGCAACAAGTAG
Organism: Scaptomyza hsui; assembly: GCA_018152825.1. Classification (NCBI taxonomy): domain Eukaryota; kingdom Metazoa; phylum Arthropoda; class Insecta; order Diptera; family Drosophilidae; genus Scaptomyza; species Scaptomyza hsui. Next base: position 69,688 of record JAECXO010000307.1, read on the forward strand.
ATAAATAAACAACAACGACAATTTTGCATACCTCTCGTACACTTTACGGTCCAAGTCTAACCACTGAGGATGCTCTAGCTATCTGCTTTGGGTATAATTAAGAGCGTGGGATGGACGGGAAAACCACTGAACAGCACTTGAAAAATATGCGCAGAAAATGCAAAAATGAAAATGAAAAAAACAAAAAAGACAACGCAGCAAAACAGAAAACACAACTAAGTAGAAAAGTAAAATCATGAAATATGTGAAACATGCCTTGAAGCTCAACCGATTTCAATGGAAGACAAGACCGACCGAGTCGACCGAGCAAGGGCCTGAGAATTGGGGTCAGAAAAACACTTTCATCACTGAAAGCTAGAGCCAAAGAAAAAAGAATCCATAAAGCAATTTGCGTGTTAGCATAAGAATGCAACGGCAGCGGCTGAAATCGAGCAATATATGACAAGACAGATTGAGATTGAATATAGGTATGATTTAATTAGCATATAAACGAGGCTCAGTTGTTGTTGTTCTCCCCCAAACAAGTTGAAGCACAGTTACAAAAAATGCAAATGCAAGAACAACAGAGATTAGGCGAGAGAGGGGAGAGAGAGAAAGACCATAACAGACAATAGGCCCAGTTTGTTGTGTTTGTCAGTTAGTTGTTGTTGTTGGCTTGTCTTTAGGTCATAGTTTTAACGTTTGACACTCTTTTGTTTGGCATAACTGTGTTGTGTTGTGTCCAGCTGACCCACAAAATGTTCACTTGACTTGGCTTTACATAACTAAATGAAAGAAAAAGATGAAGAACGATAATTACATTTATTCGATCAACAGTGTAATTTGCACTGGATTATGACTTTGTAAGCGCCACAAAAACAGGCTAACTGTGCGTATGCGCAATGTACGATAAGTAACTGAGTAGCTAAGAGCAAAAAAAAAAGGTATATAAAACTGTGAAATGTAAACTTTAAGCATAATTTGATGCCTTGTAAAGTTTTAAGTTTAACATAAAAACAATGGAATAGTAAAAAGATATAAAATCATTTGAAATAAGTTTTAATGGCCTTTTTTGTGTTTGGCTTTCATATGAATTATTCATGCCCTAAGCACATAGTTTATGCTCAGTGTATAATGTTAACAGACGTTGATAACAACAGCAATTGGCATTGCAACACCCTGGCAACAACTCAATTGTGAGAGAGACAGCCACAATGCGTGTAATCTCTTAGCGGTGGCTTTAAAGACGAGCGAGAAGCAGAAGAAGAAGAGGGGAAAAGAAACAGAAGACACACATTGCATTCGTCGCTGTTGTCACATTCGCTGTGGGATGAAGGTGATAACTTTCAACGGTTTCACGTTTGAAAATTGGCTACGACCCGAAGCGCGGCACTCACTGTGGGAAATTAATGAATTAGGAGACTCTGGCGGCGGTAAGAAGACGACAACAACAACAACAACAACAGAAACGGCTAAAAAATGGAAATAAGTAATGCTCACATTACATTAGCGGCAGCCGTTGATGCTGATGCCGAAGCTGCTGCTGCCGCCAAGTGGCAAGCAGGCAACTTCTTTAACTCATTTCCACGACACTCAAATGAGCAAAATTATTGCGGTTAAGTACGCGAACGTAAAGATTTTTCCGAGCTCTGCGCTCTGCAGCTACAAAAATCGGAAAGTAAGCAAAAGAAAAGTTCGTTGCTTGTTATGGAGATACAAGAGGATGATGAAGAAGAAGACCGTTGCACAGAAATTGGCAAAGCGTCGTCGTCGACGAGGGAATTTTTAACGTCGCTGCCTCCTTTTGTTCCGAGAGTCAATGCAACTCAAGTGGAGTCGCCTCAAACTCAACTTTGATGCCAGATCGTGAATTAAATTTAAACAGCAGAAATACAAAATAAATAAATGGGACAAGTGAGCGCATCGCATCGCAACAGTTTGGTGTGCAAATTATAGGGCTAAAAGCGCTATCTACTTTGGAGCTAGAGATGCAAACGTGACTAAACTGATTTAAATCGAGAGGAACTTTAAATCGAGAATCCAAGGAAAATTAATTTTCTATTCTGCTATTTATTATCGATTTATCGATACGCATGTGTGTCACGCGTGTCACGCGTTCAACTCTCACCCAAAAAAAAAAGCGGCAAAAGTAAAGTTGAGGTTTGAGGTACGAGCCTCGTCTCGTCTGATGTGTGTGTGTGTGTGTGTGTGTTGCCTTGTCATTGATAGGCCGCAAAGAAAAGTACACACGAAAGAAAGAAATCAACATGATCAAGAAGAGCTAACGATACTCCTCCATCTCCTACTCCTTCCCCTCCCACAGCCAGCCAGTCAGTCAACAAGCCAGCCAAGCAGGCGGTAGATGCGACCAAATTGGCACATTAGACAAATTGTTGCAGGCAAAGCCAAAGCGAAGGCGAAGGCGAAGAAGTCTCAAGTCAAAGTCGAATACAACAACTCAATAACCAAAACCGCTAACAGATCACAGATGCAATGCAAAACTGGCTAGCTGGCTTAAAAAACTGAAACTGAAGATCATAAATTGAATATTTTCCTTCGTCCACAGAGGCTCTCTTGCCTGTCAACCGCAATGTTGTGAACAAAATCCATCAGTCAATCTTTTAGTCTCCATTTCACAAAAAAAAAAAAAAAGAGACTCTAGAGTCAGAGGTGCGATCAGATGTCAGTTGGTCTGGAGAGAGAGAGAGACCTCTAAACCGAGCGCGCACCATTTAACAATGCCGCACAATTTAAGCCATCATTGACCCATTTACAAGGAAAAACAGTCAGCCACTTGGGAATGCTATGAATGGATGGATGGATGATGCTTCTGATTCTGATTCTGATTCTCTTTACTATACTTTACTGCCATAAAGTGTCGCCATTTAATTGGCCGCGAAGGCCTTCTTCTTCTGTGTTGCCAAATATGTCGCAAGTGTCGCCCAGCAGCAGAAGCTGACATTCTGACTTCCAGAACATGACTTTGACACTTTTGGCCGTGTCCAAAAGCCAACACAACAACAACAACAACCGCTGCGTAAGTCTTCACTCATCTCTTTGGTCATTACGCGCTGTTAACTAAGTGAAGTAGAAAAGGGCTATGTTGGGTTTCGTGTTAGGCTTTACCTTTTTTGTATGAATGAATAATGAATAAATGATAAGGGTGTATAATTTATAAATAAGTTTAGATCGTAAAATGTGATTCTATACTTAAAGCAACCTAAAATGCTAAGCTAAATGATAGTCTAAACAAACTACAAACTTATTCATCTTGTAAACTCTCTCTTACATACCAAACAGAGTATCTTGAAGAAGTTACTTATTCTGACTTTAAAGATCTTACGCTTTTATGACTTGCTGTTGTTGTTGTTGGGCTTCTGTGTTGTTTGGCTTGAAGAGTAGAACATTTTTCGTCATGCGCTTTAATTAAATTTTGTTTTGACTTGGTCTTGGACTTGGACTTGAAGTTGGAGACTTCTGTAATGTCATTCTAGCCATGGCTTAGTGTGACTCTTGACTGAGATTCCTCTATTGTGTCGCCGACAGTTGCGTTGCGTGTGATGTCACTCATATGGCCAAAACCGGCTGCCTGGCTGGTTGGCTGGTTGGCCATTTGAAGTTCATGGCACACACACACACACGTGCATAATTACAAATTCATTTGGCACAATTATGCGGCACAGTTGCTGCTGCAGTGCAGAAGTTGGCTGTGTGCTGCACGACACACATTTAATTGCATTTGGCAAACGAGCGCAACAAGTGCCACAAAGAGTCCACAAAACACACACACAAACACACACTTGCAGCACATGCAACAGAGACACAAACAAGTGTAGGTAGCTAAAAATAAAGAAGAGAAAACACGCGAATCTATGTACTACGAATCTTGGCAAACGATTCCAGAGTCCAGAGACAATTGCAACGCATGAAAATTGCTGCCTAGGCACTAAATTAAAAGCTTAATGCCACCAGCCCCCAGATAGCTTCCAGACTCATATCCCCAGGTAGCTACTGCTCCCTAGCTGTGGGGAGCTCTCTCTCTCAACTGGTATCTTGGTGTCTTGTGAAATGTTTATTCTTGCAACACTTGGCACGATTTTAATTTGCTTTTAGTGCTGTAATTCATTGAGCCAAAGCTGATAAATGGAAATGAGCACAATTAGTCGTGGGGGGTGTGCCTCAGATTCTTTTTCTTTATATGAGCGCTGCTTCCCATTTTTTTTTTTTTTTTTTTGTATCTTCTGCTGGGTTGGCGATTACACAGATGCACAGATTGCAGCTGTTGGCCATTTCTTAGTACAACTGGTTTAAGTTGGCCAGTTATCTTATGGAAATCTATAGAATTTATCACGATAAACCGGCTAACAAAACGCACATACATAAAATAAATTGAAACAAATATGAGAAACTAAGCGATTAGACCAGATACTTTAACTAGATGTTCTCAGGCAGAACCAAAAATTAGTAATTCTAGCGAATCAATGATGAAAGAAATGTTAATGAAATTAAATATTGTGCATGTTTGAAGCAGAAATGTTCAATGTTTATGTAATGTTAAAGTTGCATACAGTTTTCTAACATACACAAGCTTAAATAACTGCCTTGGGTTTAATGAGTTTTTGAGAGCAGAAAAGCTGCAATTATAAACTTAATATGTCAAGTTCTCTACCAAGGCAACAATCAACAATTCAAGAACCTAAACCAAATTGCCAGTTAGAGAAAAGTTAACAAATTGAATTCGCAGTGTGTGCAATTACTCAGACTTGATTTTAGTCTGTCTCACTTGACAGTCCAGTTGAGTTGAGTTGAGTTGTGTTGCAGCATTTAAGTGTTGTTTGGGCATTATGCAATGGGTGAGGAGTTAGGCTCATCAAATGTCTGGCTTAAACCTGATTGTTTCAACACCAACTGTGTTAAAGTCAATGAACCTCTGTGACAGCTGGGCGCAAAAGCTGTCCACCAAAGGCAACGGTACTAAAGTATATAAAACCCAAACGGCAAAATGGAACATTAAAAGAACTTCACATGATGTTACGAAAGCAGTCCAAACAAAAAAAAACACCAGCCAAAACACAATAAGAAATAGAAGAGCCACTTTAAATTGTGGTCAAGTTAAGTTAAGGCCGGCAGGCAGTAGCGGCAAACTGCCACAAGAGAGTATTTAATAATGTGAGCAGAGTGAGTGCAGAGCATATGCATGCAACTTGGGGGCGACACTAATGAGCGGCAAGCAACTGGAGTTAATTCCGCCCGAAGGAACAGTAGACATCATAAACAGCTAATAGACGCGTGCAGCGACAACTTGATTAATTGAAACTAAATGGCCCAGCGGCACTAAAACAGTTCAACTCGAGTCGTAGGATGCTGCCACAACTGCTTTGCAATGGGAATGCGTGTGTTGCAACAATTACAAAACGGCAGTTGGGAGCAGGAAATGCAACAAGGCAACTTGGTCACAATTAAGCAAATGACAAATGACATCAAATTGCATGCAAAATGGCAACGTGCAACATACAACATACAACAACATACACAATCGTAGCGCCAGAAGTCAAAGAGATCTGCGGCTGTGTTGCAGGATGCAACGAATGTTGCACACAGATTCTCATACTACATACTCACATCCAATGCGTCAGAAGACACATTGTTGCACACGGTCATTGATCGCCAGTTACAACAACAACAGCAACAACAAGAGGCTGCAACATTCCAGCTAACTGCCCGTTAGAAGTTGCGCAGTTTTAATAAATTTAAATGTGGCCAAGCAGCAGTAACAACAACAACAACAGAGTAGTAACAACAGCAGCAGCAGCAGAAAGAACAGCAGCAACAATACCATTATTTAAACGGCAAACAACAATTGGTAATTGAAGCAGGCACAAGTTATGCAACAAAGTACACAGTAAGAAAATTAGATGCATAACAAAACTAAATGTTTGTGATGCTGCAACGGTCGAAGTACTATCGATTCTCTTTCTTCATTTGATCGATTCTTATCGATTTGCAACTTGGGGGCGACAAATCAATATTTAATTCAATATTATTATTAAATATTAGATATTATTAAATACAAATCGTTCTATTTACAAAACTAAAAACTTTGCCCAGTACTATTTTTCTACAGTGCAACAATTGCTGCTGCCATTGCAACAGTTGCAGATGTGCTGTACTAAGCTTATCACTAAATTTGTTGCAGTTCTTTTTGTTGAGGTTGGATTAAGCTGCTGGATAACGTTGCAATCTTGCATAATGCACACACGGCAGCAACATACCGCAGCAGCAATCGTAACTGTACTTTGCAACAACAACTCTCTCTCTTTCTCTTTCTCTTTCTGTCTTCTCGAGCCGCATTACACAAATAACATCTAATAATAGTAATAATTCAAATTAATTTCGCACCCAGCCAACCCAAAGTGGTAACTATTTGAAATCATTATGTGATAAAGAATGGAAAGGAAGAAGTACGAGTAGAATGCCACATGAAATAAGTAAGAGGAGGAGGAAGCAGGGAAGCAGAAGCAAAAGCAAAAGGTTGGCATTTTATCGCTGGCTTAAAAATCAGGCAGCAATTTGCAAAAGAGTGGAATCATTTGCACTATTAAAATAAAAATGAAGACAAAACCTTGTAGATAAAGCGAAAATAGAAATAAGAATTTTGCAAGCCGTGGCAAAAGACCAACCAACAACTGAAAGCCAATAAAAGCGTTTGCAGCAGCAGAAGCAGCAGCAGCAACAATTGCTAGGAAAAAGTGCAGACGCCGCTGCAACACAGCGCCAACAAAAATTACCGCCAAAGACCAAAAGATCAAACTGCAGGGAAATAAACAACAACAGCAGCAGCAGCAGCAAAAGCAGAAGAAAAAGCAGTTCCTCAACAACAACAACAACTACAACTAGAACCACAATAGCAGCAGCAGCAGCAAAATAGAAAAGAAAGAAGTAAAAAAGCAGATTGCCATTGGCACTTGAGCAGCAGCAGCAGCAGCAACAACTTCGTGCAGCATCTCTTTCTCGCTCTCACGCTCTGTTTAGCTGTCCCTGTCTCACTTTTCATCAAGTCTGTCTATGCAAAAGTTGCTCTTGGCTGCAAATGCTAAACAGTCGCTGGCTAAAAGGGCCACTGCCAAGCTTTTCATTGCTAGTAAAGTTCAAGAGTTGCTGTCGTTGTTGTTGTTGTGGATGTTGCTGCTGCTGCTGCTGCTGCAGATGATCGCTTCGCTCGCATATTTAATGCCACAGCAAGAATGCAGACGCCGCCGCCATTGCGTTGCATATGCATAAAGATAAGCCGAAGAAAGTTGCCCGGTTGCAAGTTTTGTTTTGTTTTTGCTTTTTCGCCAGCAACATTTGGCCACGCAGCAGCAACAACAGCAGCAACCCACTCACAACAACGGCAAACAGCACCCACGATTTGCATGTGTGTCAATGTGAGATCAGAACGGCAATTCTTTTTTTTTTGCCATGCGCTGCCTAATGAAGCGCCTAAGGACTTGTCAAACGCATGTGAGGGAGGCGTGGTGCCACAATTAGGGCCGTGAAATTGCCGGTAAAATGATTGGACACAAGTTTAGCAGTCAAGCCCAACTGCAGCAACATCTATCAGGTGCATTGATCTATGGGCATTTTTTTAATTAACGCTCGGTTTCTTTTATTGCACAGCTATGCGAAAAATCAAGAGTGTAAGTGTAGAGAGTACTAGACAGGGAGATACCCTGTAAGATCTAAGATATGAGGGAAAAGCGTTCGACTATACACAACATACTTTCGATATTTATCGATATCTTTGTGTTTCTGCTAGCTACCGACACCTTATCGTTTCAGTTTAGTTTCAAGTATTGCTTAGAAAACAATAAATATTATTCGATATTTATCGATGAGTATCAGTTTAGTATTTTTTACGTTACATACTGTACCACAACTCTATAATACTCTTTTCACCATTTGAATAAGGTTAAGAGGGTATAAAAAGAACCCGGAACCATCTGGACCTAATAGGATACATACCTTTGGTATTTATACTGTACATTGCCCTCATCGGGCAAGGGTCTCATGTTGGGCTCGTTGCCGTTGTTATTGTTTTATTGGCTTCCGCCATTCCCATGCCGCTGTAAACATTTCAATGGCAAAATGCAGAAAGGCCATCTAGAAATGGAAATCTATCGAGAGATCATTAGCAACCGCGGCACGTACTGAACGCAGGGCAAAACAGAGAGAGAAAGGAAAATAGAATAAAATAAGATGAAGAAAAAGAAGAGAAAAGAAGCTCCAATTAACCTTAAAAGAGCACACGCGACAAATTATGTTAAATGTTTGTCATTTAGCTAAATTGAAAATTGAGCAGAGAAGCCTACATATATAGAAGAAGAGGAGACGAAACACCTTGGCCAACTAGGTGTCTGGGCGTACGTCTGGTTATACCAGTTGGTGATAGCAACAATTTTTTATAGAACACATCGATGACAGGCTAAACGTTGTCATTAAAGCGAAAGCCTAAGAACCAGGCCAAAATGACAAGATTCCAGTCAAGAATCCAGCTGGCCCAAAGCGACAGTAAATAATTGACGAAGGCACCGAAAAAATGGTACGCATAAAATTTCAACAGCTTGTCTAATTGTGACAAGAACTTATCTCCTAAAACTCTAATTTGGTCTACAACTCTAAATTTCTTCTTAGCCGAAGTGCGAACAGAGTTTCCACAATTCAACAATACAACATGTTTGAAGCGTAACAGCGTGTTAACAGCGACTGTTAACTTAACAGTTGCGCGCCTAATTTAAGCTTAGAGGAAGGAGAAATGTGAAATGACATTTAGAATTGAATTAGAAAAAGCTAAAAATTAGAATAAATCTATAAAAAAAAAATGCATAATTTGATTAGAATACCTTTGAAACTGTTTTATTATTTCCATGATTTGATTTGATATCGTTGGCATTAAAAAAAACTGTTTGAAATGTATCTTTCTTTAGCTCTCGCTTGACGCTCGCGAATGCTAAACCGGTCTGCTGCTCAAGCTGGGAGAAAAGTCGACACCGACGTTAACGTCAGACTGCGACAGCGACTGCGGCAGCGGCAGCGTTTTCCGGTTGAAAATTTTTAAAAGACGCTGCCGCAACGCGTCCAGAAACATTTGTACCAAGACGTTAGACGACTGCGCAACTGCGATCGGAGCGCGCATCAGATCAGTAAAGAAAAGTAAAGAAAAAAAAAATAGCCAGCGGAAAAAATAAATAAAATAAATACAACTAAAAGAAAATACAAGTGCTTCTTCCCAGCAGCAGCAGCCAGACAAGTTGTTGTTGTTATTGTTGCTTCTGCCTCCTTGGACGTTGGACGTTGAAACCTGAGAGTCTTGCGACTCGATCGTGCTGCACAGCACAGAACACAGTTACAGTTAGTTGACACTAATACGAGTTACGAATGCGTTAGCCAAAAAATATAAAACTTCAAGAAAACTGGATACTAAAGAAACGCGAGTGCCAAATTCAATTCCAGTTCCTATTAAATACCACCCAAGTGCGTTTCTCAGTGTGTTTTTATTTCCAATTTCCAATTCGCGTGTTCTCGTTCTCTCTCCTGACCCCCGAAAATATGGCGCTCAGTGCAGCCTGGAGCTGCGCCTTGGCGTTAACTGCAGCTCTATGCGCCATGCCCACTCCCACCCAGGCGGAGTATCCGGGCGTCATTGAGCTGGTCGGGTATAGCAATCGAAGGGCGCGCACCCATTTTATGGAGAGTCCCCAAGCTTATCCCAATCCGACGTTGACGCCGCCTGCCTCCAAGACCCGGGCGGACATTGAAACCGTTAAGCGTAACATGAAGAAATATGATAGATTACTGGAGCTGGACACGAAGAATCTGCCGGAGCCGCAGAAGGACATGCTGGCCAGGATTGTGGAGCGTGTGGCACGACTCAAGGAAACCCTGGACATTGAGGAGCAGCAGCTCATACAGCAGGAGGCCACCTCAGCCAGGAGCAGCAGCAGTAGCAGCTCTCAGATTTCTACGGATACGGATTCGGAGCAGAGCACTTTGCCCAGCACAGGATACACTGAGACAGATACTGATCCCACACTGCTGTTGGATGAGACCACGCTGCTGCAGCTCCAGAACTCAATGAACGAGCAGGCAGCCCTCCAAGCAGAGGTCACGGCCCAGACGACCCTGATGAAGGAGCTGCCCACAACAACGGATCAGAGTGTGGAGAGGGAGACAACAGCGCCGACTTTGACCACGCTCGCCGAGAGTCAGGAGACAATGCGAACGGACAAAGCCGATGACGACGACGGGACCGAGGATGAAGTGCAGCAACAATCTACGACCAGTGGGGATACCCTAACGGATGCCACCGATCCCGATGATCAGTTTGTTGCCGCACGTTCCAACAACAATATTGCAGCCATAACGGCAGCCGATGCGGACGGAGCAAGCACAAGCACCACAATCAGTGCGGGCAATCAGCGCACCCTGACCACCATGGGCAAGCACAAGGTGCGTGCCACAAAGCGACCCTACGGACACAAGGTCACGGCGGCCCTGAAGCGCGGACCTCAGCGTCCGAGCAGCGTTAGTGCCGCTGCCGCAAATGCTGCTGCACACTCCAAGCCACCGGGCACGGCAACAACCACCAAGCAAAAGCTCAGCACCAACAACTATCAGCAACAGAAATTGGGAGTCACTAAACAACAGCAGCAACAGAAGGTAACTGCTGCAAGTTCCTTGAATCCTGCCACAATGACAACAGTCAATTCGGGTGCACCTGGTCTGCCGCTGGAGCAGCTGTACACACGTGCCCCACAGCCCAATATACCGGTGACTGCCGCCGCAGCAGCAGCATCCTCGGCAGCAGCTTCCATTGCCATCGCGCCAGCAGCAACATACAGCAGCAACACCAATCCCCAGGATACAATGTATGATGCACATGTGAATGCTTCGGCTCTAATTGATAGCTTGAACACTAACGCAAGGGAGGAATACTATCAGCAGAAGCTCAACAACAATAACAAGGACAATAATAAGGTAAGTTGTTTAAGGAGATTTTCAAAATAGTTCCTGAAGGACCATAAAAACCTATGTTATTTAAGTTCTCAGTGGGATCCACTTTTAATCGGATCGAATCCACAATTCACCTTAATCTTTTAAGCTTAGAATTGCACTTTTCAAAAATAGCTGGTCAGTTGAGCATTTAATGAGCACCATTCCAGTAAGCCAGAAAGTCCAGCAATTGCCTTTCTCGCTGGATGGCTAACTGGCTGGCTATCTGACCGCTTGACATTTTCCGCTTAATTAGCGTTGAGTTCCAAAACTTATGCGCATATCAAAGGCAAAGACAATGCCAAATGGAGGGGGAAGCTTACAAGAATGGGGGCAGGGAATGGACAGCTTAAAAACCGTTTTGACCGAAAATGGCACAGAAAACACAAAAACCAAAACGAACGAAAAAAAAGAAGTGCAGGCCCGTTGAATGTCAAATACAGAATTATTGGTACAACTTGACTTTGAAAGCGGCAACAAGCGGCCAACAGCAACAGCAACAATTGACAGCGACAACAGCAAACGACGACAAAAACAACAATAGCAGCAAGTTAGAAAAGCGATTGTCAAACATTAAATACCCTTGCAAGAAAAGTATGGCACATAAAGGAGATATTGTAATCAGAGAGCTTGAACAACATTAAGTTAAGAACTTAAAAGGTATGATTATAAATTTTAAAGCAATTGTTTGAATTGAGCGTTAATGGCATCATTAGACTTGAGGCAATATTTTGATTAAAAGCTATTAAACATAAATCTTAGTTCCTTAAGGATTCATAAAAGTCTAGTTTACATCCTGTCATAAAATAATTATATGCCGTCTTTAAAGGGTATTAAAAAAATTTCATTTGAGATTGGAGCGTATAAAGTTATCCACAGCTAGAGAGGAGGCAGCATAGCTGGCTAGCTGGCCACTTGTTATAAATGGAGCGCCTTGGGGCATTCAGGCTTTCTTCTTCCATTGCAAATCGATTGTCATAACGTTGTTGGCAACGACAACCAGCAACCAGCAACAGTTGCTGCAGTAAATTCGATGAAACTTCTTGCTTGCTTCTGCTGCTGAGTGGGTCACTTTTGGTGTAGAGAGGGAGAGGTGAGGTAGGGGTACTATTCAATGCACATGTCCAGATCACGGTCATGTCTGAGGGCAGCTTCTCACATTCCATCATTGTGCATCGAACGAAGCCCACACAAAAAACGAAAAATCGAATACTTGGCAATTTGTTGCCACTACTGACCTATAAATTTTGATGTGCGCCTAGCCTAACAACAACCGCATACAAACATATATGATGATGATACGGAGGCGACTCCACCAAGCAAGCAACTCCAGCAAACAACGACATAATTTATGGCTGCGATTGGCCATTGCCAATTGGCCAAGTCCAAGTCGAAGTCGAAGATGGGAACGTTTCAAGCCAAAGAGTTGATGATGATGATGATGGAGACGACACACATAGCTCTGTTGGCCAATTGTGTCTATCTCGTCTCGCAGTGGTTGCAAGCCTATCGACAGGTTGAGCGAGTTGCACGTTGCGACGCCCCGTTGCACGCTCTACGTGACACACAAACACATAATCCGGCTATCGGCTATCTGCTATCAACAATCAACAGGTTGCAATCAACAAACACACAAAAATATGTGCGTTAGGTTTTGAGTTAAAGGTCTTTCCAGTACCCTTAAATGCCAATTAAAGATGAGCATACATATGTGAGTATCGTGACACGACTCACGTTCATCGTCCAGGAATGACCCCACGTTTGTGCTCAATTGAATTGATGGTCACATAATGTGGTTGGCATCCGCACCTAAATAGGCTACGAAGCAGTCGCCTCCTAATGAAGTCTTTAATTGTTCTTGGCCAATACGAAATGAGTTAGTTAAGTTGTGCATTGTGCGCTTGAATCGTTTGATGCCGATGCCGTTTTAAGCTTTAGCAATGTGTCTTGTGTCTTCGGATTTATGGAAGAGAGAAAAATAGCGATTGGCAGCTGAGTTATTTTGATTGCCCTGGCTTAATGAAAATGGGTGCCATTCATATCAACGTGAGGCTCTGACGCTTCCACTTAAAATGACATTAGATGCGCGCACTTTCAAATTTACAAGGTCGCTAAACGATGTCATTAAATTGAAGCCAGTTAAAATAGTTGGAAAGTTATTCGACCATTAAATCATATTTCTGTTGAAGAAACTTTATGAGCTACCCACGATTCTCTCAAGATTCTCAGCTTGATCATAATCAGCGATGCGTTAACCCAAAAGAAATAAAGCGTCTGGAATAAGTATTCAGGCTGATGCTGGACGACGATTCGTTTACCGCTAGAAATATCATAAATTAACGATTAAGCACACAGATTTGTTCGTACGGGTATTTCTTTCTTTCACTGCTTCTTCATCTTCATCATCTTTTCTTGTGTAATTAACACATTGTTAAAATATATTTTTGCTCACAATTCCGAGTGGATGGGAAATAGAGAAGAATACTAAGCCCAAAACTCATTATTGTCGACATTGCGACACAAAAATTAAGATCTTAATTTGCATACAAATAATAATAATAATAATAACAAAGACAGATAGAAACATCTGAAAGCAAACAACTTTCGCTTTGCATTTAATTTACACGCTTTCTAAGTCTCCCCCAAAAGAGAACTGAAACAAAACTAAGAACTTCTCTGCAGTCAAGAGGCGCTAATGGGCCACAAATCAAGACAAATATCATCAATTTCGAAAAAAGACACAAATAAATACAAAATGCTATTCTTTGGATTCTTAAACTTGGCTCTAATGATCAGCTAAAGCACCGTTAGAGCGCTGCATTTACATACCACACATGCCAAACAACAATGCCTAGGTCATGGCGCTGCGTTGCATGAGTTGCAGTTAACTCTTCCCCTTCATCTTCGCCTGCTTCTTCAGCTTCTTTGAATGATGCAACACATGAACAACATGCGACTTTTTCACGCTCTCAACTCATTTAATTAGTGGGCAGATACAAAAAAGCATGTACTGTACAAAATGGTACAACTACTCGACTTTAAGATACCGTGTAAGGGTTTATTTTTCTATGAATAACTTTTTTGTGTCTTGTGCAATCTGTATGAAATTTTGTTAATATCTTAGTAATGAACTAAATTAAGTTTGTGCCTTAATCTTTGATAAAAAAAAAAGAGATCATGCCCTTTAAAACTCTTCCCTCAAATAAACAGAGTATTTGAAGAAAAAATCACTTGCCATCAGCTTGCGGCATGCGCCAGAGCCCAAAAGCCAGCTCAGTGGCTAAAAGACCACGCCCACGAAGCCCGTGTTCCGTGTTCCTAGCTGGCAATTAATTATAGTTTTTACATTTGCATTATTACGCTAAAAAGATAGAAGAGGGAGAAAAAAGTCCAAGGAAATGGAGGCAAAAAGAAGTTTCACTGCTTTTTTCACTAACCTTACCCCATCGTTTGGGGGCAAGTTAGCCGCGTGCCTCATGCCTCATAACAATGACACCAACAATTTTACAAGGCATAGAGCAGATAATCATAGAGGCAAAAGAAAAACAAAAGCTAAGAAAAGTGAATTGCAGTTAATGTAATTTTCAACAACAAATCATAAGTAAGAAAAAGTAAAGAAGAAAAGCAAAATCAAGAAACTTCATAAGATATATAAAACAATAAGTAACGGAAATTTGCAGCTGCCAATTGGGGTTACGGGGGAATTTCTACACATTTTGATTGACAGCGTTTGTGGCAAGTGGCGTTGAATTTGGAGGTGGAGGTGGATGTGGAGGTTGTGGAAAGTTCAGCAACGAAATCAAGCATGGAATTGGCCATAAATTGACTGACCATGAAATAGTTGTCATGACTACACAGAATTGGTTTTGGCCATGTCTTAATCAAAACGGTTTGGCTAACACATACACACCACACACACACACACACACACTGGAATGCTTTGGCTGATTGAGAAGACCGTTAGTGAGGCTTTGGCCTGCGCTTTAAACTTATGCTAATCAGGCAGAGACCCCAAAAAGCAATTACAAGCAAATATAGGTGGTGGGTGGCAGGGTTTGGGGGGTAGCAAGCGGAAGCTGCAAGCAAATGCAAATGAAAGCATTGAAGCAGAAAGAGAAGAAGAGAAAGAGCCAACAACAACAGCAACAACAACATTATTCATATGATTAGGAAAAATCGAACAATGAAGAAAGCTGAGAAAAGTCTTTCTATCTCTTTTTAGTTATCTCTCTATCTCTATCTTTATAGTGCTTGCAGTTGGTCTTGAACTAGGTCTAGTCGCTAGCTAGCTGGCTGACTGGCTTTCTAACCTCTAACTCATTTTGGGAAAGGGTTTTTATCGTTTGCATTTCTAACTTTTATGTTTTAGCCGCTTCTTGATTTATTACAAAACATTTCGCAACTTTTACTTGCAATTACAAAAAACATAAAGGTTCGCATCCAGAATCCGAAACGCTAATCACTGTAATTTATAAAAAACCAACGCTCATTAGTGTTTGAAAATAGCGCGAAAATAAACGCAAAAAAGTGAAACTCCAATTATGCCGGAGTCTGCTGGCCAAACCCTTAACTGATCTTATACCATATTGCCTTTAAAGTTGCGATTCATTTGTGGCAATGACTTGGCTACTACGCCAGAGATACTATATGTGTGTGTATGTGTGTATGCGTGGGCCACGATCGTGCCGCAGATCTTTGGACTTTGATGCCCTAATGTTGCGGGGGACTCCTTTTGGGAGTGTAGGGCTCCACTTTCCATTAAGTGAGAGTTCGAGCCGAAGAAGCTGTAGCGTAAAACAAACTACATCAACAAAAACTAGACAGCTTACCTCCCCCTCAGCTCTCCACAATTGATGCAACCTCACGAAGTTCACGACCAAATTAAGATCTCACAGCATTTGGCAACTAATTGTAAATGTCTCTCTTCCCTCTCTCTCTCTCTCTGCCTCTTTTTCAACTATTTGCATTTCTTGCCACAAGTCTTAAACAAACTCTCATCCTTGGGTCTCTTTGGCTTTCTTCTTCTCTCGTTACTTTCTGCTGCTTTGGCTTTCTAGGTCGTGTAATTGTGCATAGAGCACACACACATACAACCAACAACAACAACGAAAAAAAAAACCAATTGCATTTAAATCACAATTCGCTTTGTTGCCAATCTCAGCTTGCTTGCAATATAGACAATGGCTAATTCAATTGCTGCTGCAACAACAAAAATTGATAAATTATTTATAAAGCACTCATCCACAGTTCTTAAGACCGCTATTCTGACGTTTATGGTCTATAAATTTATTGTACTTTCTAAACCAAAAAAAAAAAAAATAGTATATATATAATCAACATACAAACAATAAAAATAAAAGCAAAACAACAACAACAACGAAATATGCGCGATGATCCACGAAACAAATACAACAAAGAGTGGAAACAACAAAAATTGAAGATCTTTTGGCTACTTTGACCCACGGTTTTGGCCCCGGGGGCAACTTTAATACAGCAATTTCTATGCGCACCTGCAATTAACGTGGCCATTGAAAAGATATGCATCTATCAAACTTTCCAACGAATCGATGGGGCAAGACACAAGAAGCAGAGAGAGAGAAAGACAAACATGCAACATTTAACCCACACACACACTAACACACACTTAAAACTAAAACTCAAGCACTCATCAGGCTCAATGCAATCAACGAACAAAAATAATGCCACAAATTGCATTTTTTTTTTTTTGTGTGTATTTTTTTGCTGAATGTAAAGCGTTTATAATTTAAAGTCGATTTTAGTGTAAGTTTTATTTCTTGTGGCGCTACAACTTTTACTGTGCATTGTGTGGCAAGCCGCAGCAGCAAGTTGCACTAATAAAGGCGTCTTGAAATTTATGTTCAATGCAATAGAAAGTGCCACAAAGTGGGCGTGGCACGCAACTTTGAATCCACATTTGACACAATTCTGTGCAAAAACAAAAAGCGGTTCTCCTCGCAACATGTGGCAAGCAGGCTTTCTGTTGCAGGAAATTGTAGATCGCTATATATATATATTTATTTCTCTTGTTTTGTTAAGTTTTAAATTTAAATTGCTAATTTGTTGTCTTTTGAGTTTTGCTTCACTTTTTGTTTGTTCTTATTTTTTTTTGGTTTATTTTTTTTGCTTTTTTGCCTGCCCTGCATCAAGATATTGTAATTTCTTGCGCAGCTCCTTCTTCACCTGGACAAGAAAAGGAAGCGCTTTCAGCGTCACATTAAAATGCACAAAAAGTTTCCACTGACCGAGGGGCGGGGCGGGACGGGGTGCATAATTTGTTGTACTAGCTGTAGTACCACGAGGCAACAACAACAACCACAAGCCGCAATTTAAAACTTACATAAATGCATAGATACCTTTAGCTTTTGGCCGGACATTTAAAAAGTGGAATAAGTTAGCCCAGAGCAGACAACCGTTTTAATAGCTACCGAAATGGCCATAAACCAGAGTTGCAAAGGAAAAACAATTGATAACAGCAACACTAAATCAGACTCTTTCAAACAATTTAAACGTATTTAAGTATGATATCGATAACTATCGATCACATTTTTAACTCGATTTTACAATCTTTCAACGTTAATGACCCTTTTCTCTATATTATAAACCTGTTTTTAATAGCTTATTGAATATCGATAACAATCGATAAACATTTAAATCGATTTATTATCTTTTTCATTTCATTATTTAACCCCTAATCATTTTACACAGCTCTTTTGATTTCGATAGCTATCGATCACAGTTAAAACTCATTCTACACATAATTTCACTCACCTATCGATAAAATTTAAAACTCAATTAAGCAAAAATATATAATTTCACTTGACTTTCCGTTGTTGTGTGCTTAATTCGATTTCCATTTCAATTGCTGTGCCACATATCGATTGCATTTGCCACTGCTGCTGCTGCCGTTGGTGCTTCTGCTGCTGCTGCTGACTTCATCAACTCACTTTACAGCAAGTGTGGTCAGTTTTTAGGCCATCCAACTGACACACTGACAGCTGATTGCTGCTGCTGCTGCTGTTGGTTTGTTGCTGTTGCTGCTGCTGTCGTTGACAACTTGACACAATTTTAAGCCAAGTGTCGATAGAGTCTAGCTCTCCCAGCAAAAGTGTCAATTTCCATTGCTAGAAAGACAGACGACAAAGGCCGTCTCCCCTTCACTTCCATCTCCTCCCCCTTCTGTCAGAGGGTTCTCTTTTTGGCATAAATGCAAACAAGTTTATACTATATGAATATTGTACACTTACTTAAGGCTAAAAGGCTTGGCTTTGGACACAACAAGCAGTTTAGTTGCTGGCCAACATCTAATGGCTAGGGTAAATATTGATATAGTGTAGCTTAGGGTGGGGTAGGGTAGGGTAGGGTAGAGAGAGAGTATGCTGCATATTGATGATTACAATGGCGAGGAGGTCCAAGACCAAGTACAAACACACTTCAAAAAAAGCCATTTGAATGTGGCCATAATAATGTTTGCCGGCACCAGACATTGTTGTTAGTTGTAGTTGTTTGTTGTTGCTGATGTTGTCAACTACTGTGCTGAACGTTGCCAGCAATTTGTAAGCCATTGCTCTTTGTTGTTGCTGCTATTGTCTGCTTGTTTGTCAGATTTATACGTGAGTGTGTGTGTGTGAGTGTGGGTATTGTCAGAGAGGCGTGTAAACACTTTAACATTTGACTTTGGCATCGCTGCTGCTGCTGCTGCATTTGAATGCAATGCGACTTTCTCGCCAAAGCCAAAACAGAAGTCAGCAACAACAATTCCAACAACAACTGAAAGAGGTCTGGGAGACTTGAAGAAGATTCCATCGCAATCATTAAAATAACAAATTGCGCACGAAAAACGCAGTCGCCCAAAAATGAAAATGTACCAAAAATGACTAGAGTTGCAACCGTTGATAAGTGTATGTGGCATGGAAACCCACAAAAATGGTGCAAAAAGGTTACACACAGCTACCACAAACAGCAACAGCGGCAGGCAATTATGGACGACGGGCAAAAATGCGCTTTCTAAACGCAAAAAAAAAAGGAGACGCCCCAAAAACGAGTATCATAGAGTCATCGAAGTTTATCAGTAAAAGCAAAAGTTTTGCAAAGGGGGCGTGGCTACAAATCCACCCACTCACCCACCATTGAAATGAAAATCTACACGTTCTGTAAAATATGTGTCATTTGCCACAAGAAGGAGACTCCACCGACAACAGCAACAACACTAATTGGGTTCAGCTGAGATCACATATATGGGAGAAGAAAAATAAAATGGAAAGCAAAAGCATAAGCAAAAAGCCAAAGCAAGACAATTGTCTGCCACTTTTATTAATCATCTCCAGAGTCTGTAGAGGTTGCAAGGACTAGGGCCATAGTTGGCTTTAGTTCCCATGCACCCATAACACGACCGCATCTTCAATCAATGTCAGTTGCAAGTACTGCGCGTTAAATTAATGAGCGAATTGTAAACTGGACATATACTACAAACAACAACAACAACAACTAGGATGAGTAAAATAGCAGAAAATAGAGAGATATATATATGTATTTCTCATTCGCTTGCATTTTCTGTATGATAGGCAGGCGCAACAAAGTTGCAGCTCCAGATAGAAATAGATGAGCTAGGACAGGTTTACACGTGGTCGATTAATATGATAAAGCGATGTGATTAATATTTGTAGTAAGGGCGTATAAGTAATGGCATTTTTGGTACTACTTAAGTTTCTGAAAATACGAGTTAATCATAAAAGAATGATCGTAAAATCTCTACATTAAATCAAAGTTTATTGCAATTTTTTGTTCACTTTCAACTCATGGTGGAAAACTATTTTTTTGAGTCTCTTAAGGGGACATGCTTAAATTCTTGGTTTCCATGAAAAAACATAAAAATTTATAATTTGACAAACTTATAACTCTTACCACACTATAAAACTGGGATTTGCGTTAATCATAAAAAATGTTCGTTAAATGTCTACATTAAATCAAAGTTTATCACAATTTCTACGTTAACTTGCAACTAGCTCATGGTAGAAAACGATTTTCACTGAGTCTTTTAAGATAGTAAAAGTGATTAATGACGCTTCATGCTTTGCATTTGCGTAAGCCGAAAAAAAATAAAAATATTTCGCGATAAGCGCAAGCGCATAAACCTCATTTCCCATTACTCAGCTTGGCATCCCGCTCTCTCCTTACACATTTATCATTACTCATTTGCTATCCTGTTCTACGCTGCGCTAACAAGGCTACAGTTTCAACAAACGAACGAACGCCAGAGATTTGAAAATGTTGCTGGTTTTGGCATATTCCTGCCGGCAAACGTAGTAATTTGATAGGCGACAACTATCCACGGGAACTGAGACAGCAACAGCACCACACGTTGCGTATCTTTTACACCCAACAGCAATTGCAAGTGCGACTAATAAATTAATGTGGCAGCATCTGAGTTTGTGGCAGCAACACAGCAACGACTATTCATACAACTAGACGATGGTGCTGGGCTGTCACCTGGTTGCAAAATGAAAGCTTCTCGACTCTTGGTTGCTTAGCGTGCTAAATTTGCCAGCCAAGATACAATTCACACTCGCTTGTATCTCAAAGTCAGAGTTTTACATATTAGAGATGAGGTCGCATACAATGGGTAGAAAGAGAAGAAAAAGAGAAGCTGTTGTTGTTCTTGGTTAGTTATGTTAACCTGCATAACGGTGCTAGAGAATCACTCGACTCGCTCGAGCTGCGGCTCTTTATCATTACCTCTAATAACAGACACACACACACACACACAAAGTCAGCAAGAGCAGCAACAAAAGATATTCAAAGTATCTATTCCAGTTAGATAGATAGATTGTTGCATGGTCTTCGTCGTCGTCGTCTCC
Source organism: Scaptomyza hsui (assembly GCA_018152825.1). Taxonomy (NCBI): domain Eukaryota; kingdom Metazoa; phylum Arthropoda; class Insecta; order Diptera; family Drosophilidae; genus Scaptomyza; species Scaptomyza hsui. The sequence goes on from JAECXO010000307.1 coordinate 90,573, forward strand.
GCTCATAATGCTGATCATTTTGATTATCATTCATTTAATTATGATTGATAGCTGTAAATACTGATGTATCTTGGCCGACAGCTAGATACATTCTGATGCCAATTGATTTACGGTTAGGCCATTCGATTTTCTATATGCCATACTCTCTTGCTTATAAAGCAATCAAAACGGCCAACAGCAATCACAATAATCTTCTCTACTATACTAGAGAAATACCAAAACGAAATTTGTTTTCGCCATATTTGAAGAACTCAAATGCAAATTGAGGTTACAAACTTATAGACAAAATGCCCACAAATGGTCGAACGATCCGTAGATAGTCAGTTAGATGTAAGTGAAATTTCGACTCGTACAAAATTTGTCGCAAATTGCTTCTCAGACTCCTCTTCACCATTTTTCCTGCTGCCCAAAAAAAAAACCCATCAACAATATTCGCCACAGTCACTGGTCACGACTGAGACAAAGGACTGTGACGAAATTCTTCTTTACTACACATTTAATATTTTCTCTTTCTGGGTTTTCTTCCAAAGCACAGTGAAAAATTTATGGTATAAAGATTACATGTTTTAAAATCTGGAATAAAATGTAAACTTATAAAAAGTGGGTTAGAGTAGAGGATCGAAAAATAAAACACCCATTTTTCAAGGATTGACCGAATGTTATCATTGAAAAGATAGAAGAAAAGTGCAAGCCTATACCATTTTTTGCAGTGTAGCTGCACTGGGCAACTAGCAAATTAGACAAACTACAAAAAAAAAAAACAGAAGAAGAAGAGCTAAACTTCAGAAGTCGTCGCTTTATAATGCCGCCGTTTGGTGGTTTTTCTTTCTATTTCCTTTGGTGCCACCAACTGTTTTAATAGGCTAAAGCTATGTATAGCTAGGGAAGCGTACACTCAATGATATAGACATTAGCACCGCAGGCTCTCCCATAATTAACGCACTGCATAATGTTGGCATTTATGTCGGGAAGAATGCGCCTCAGCTGCTGTTTCGTCTTCTCCGCTGCTGCTGCAGCTTTGTCTTGTGGTTGGAAAAGCCATGCGAAAAACATTCAAAGCAAAGCGACTTTGCAAAACAAAAGGCAAATAAAAAGAAAAAGAAAAACGAAGGAAAGGCCGCCAGCATCGAAGCTGTAAAAGATAATAAATCTAAAGAAAGTCCAATGAAGAAAGTGTTGGCCTCAAGGCCTTTCAAGACCGAAAAAAAAAAACAAAAAGAAAAAACAAAAAAGAGAACTACATATTATAATGCTTTGCATAGTTTAGAGATGCCACAAGAAAAGATGCCAAGGCAAAAGACAAAAGAAATGCAATAATTAGGCGCAACAAATTAAAGGCAGGCAACAATTGTTGTTGCTGTTGTAGCTGTTGCAGCTTTGAGCCTAATTGAAATCAGCAGCAGCGGCTTCTGCCTCAGATCAAAAGCCATGAATGGTAGTTGAAGTAGAAAGAAAGTTGATGGCTTATTTAAATGAGAATTGGCAGTTGTAAAGATACATATATTAAACATTTGCGATTATGCTTAAATCTTCTTGACCAACAACTAATTTCGCTTTCTTTACTCCAAAAACTTTTGCAGGTAAGACAAAAGACGCCTTCGAAACCATTCTGGTTAAAACAATGACCACAAAAATCGTACGTGAGTAGACGCTTAACAAAACGCTCAAAAAGTAACGGAGTTGAGGGGGAAGAGGCTCGAAATGTTAAGTTTAATGTGCGTATTAGCGTTGAAAACAGAAAATATTTTGACCATTTGCGGTCTGGGGCTACGATCTTTTGTTCGAGGTAAATGACCAACAATAGAAACATTTCTACCGCACTTGAGTGAATTTGTTTTTAAAGAGCAAATAACGACACGCATGATTGCCGAATGGCAATTAGAAAGAAAGTGAAACATAGAAGAAAAACTGATGCATGTTAAGGTCAACTGACTGACTGATACCAATCAGCGATCTAGTGTTTTCGGGAAAAGATAGTAAATGTATCTTAGTTAAATATTAAGATTGGATATATCCCAACTCAACATAGAACATGTTTCATTTTCAATCATTGATTATGCTCCACTTTTTTTTAGCTTTTATAAAGCATCTGAGTCGGTTTAAACAAAGTCATTGTCCGTCTATCCATTTTGGATCTTGCAGCTTCCATCTTTAGTATTGCAGACGCTGTCTTTGCGCATGCGTAACTGATATCCATCTTGGGCGGCGTTACATTTTCTTTATACACACACACACACACACACACAATGGTATGAAAATGTTTACTTTTTTGCTGTATTATTTTTTGTTGCGTTGCACATAACTTGTCAAACAACAAACAAAGCCGGATGGGCAAGACGGACAGGCTAAGTGACCGAGACGAAGACCAAGAGACCAAGAGGCCACACGTTTAAGGCCTCGAGTCCGTACTGGGCAACGTTGCAAGTTGCAAGAGCAACAGCATCATCAGTTTTCTATGATATAAGTGTAACGCGTTTCATAAAAAGCAACAACAACAGCAAAAAACTCGCACAATGTTTGCAACGTAAGCGTCGGAGATTGCATCAAAGCGCTAAACGCAGGCAGGCAGGCTGCACTTAGCTTAAAGGGGGTGGGGGGCAGGTGTAAATTGAGGGGGGAGGGGAGCTGGTGGGATGCACATACACAGCAATTACATTATTTCGCCTTGGCGTTGGCAACAAAATTGAATAATCCAATTGCTCCACATGTGGCAGCAACGAGCAACGAGCAACATTCCACATTGCTGTTGTTGCGGACACTCGACTCGTGTTCATAATTGTTGCAAGCCCAAATAAGAAGAGGAAGAAGAACGTTTAAGCGTTTCAATGTGTCAAATGCAACAACAGAGCAACATGTTGCAACATGTTGCTGGCGTGTGTTGCTAACTGCATGCTGCTGTTGTTCCTGTGATTGCATTGGGCAACGTTAATTTGTTCTAATTTGTTTCTAATGCTTAAAGCCAAGAAATTTTTGTGACTTGTCATAAGCCTCATAATGATTGTTGTTACTGTTGTCCGAGCTTCTTCTTTTTCATCTTCTTGTTTCTTTAATAGTTGCGCTTTCGTGTTTAATGCGCAGTGCCGTAATATTTTTCTTTATGCTTAGTACTTACTTATTACCAATGCTTGCTTGGCTGTTGCTCTCCGCTTTGTTGGCCGAGTTTATTGTTCTAGTTTAACGTTTTCTACCTCCCCACACCTCTATGAACAGTTGCTTTCGGGTGCCCCACACACTATATTGCTTTTTTCGGGTTTGTTGAACTTTTAATGAGTTTATTTTTTCGACTTTTAACGAGCAAATGCATTGCTCTTGGTTATGTTTTGGACACATTACAACCGGGCAACGGACGCCTCCATATAATGGAGCAGCTTAATTATTAAAGAGTTCTTTCTCTATGTGAACCTAACGATAGCAATCAATTGCAGTTCTGTGTTCTTTACTCGGATTAAGACATTAATTTGAGAAAAATTCCTCTTGCTTCATTATAAGTACTTTAGCTGTAAAAATGATCGATTGTAATGTGTGTAATCGATACTTTTGTTTACTCGATCCCATATGTTCGATGCCTTGAACTTTACGAGCTTGCCACCAAGCCGATTTATTGAACCTTTTTAATTACGCCCCGCGGTCAGCAATTTTTGAATTTAACTCAAGCTTTATGGAAAAATGTATTTTCAAACGGACTTAGGGATGGATGCTGTGCAGCTAGATGACTATCAATGGCCAGCAAACCGGAAAAAGCGTTGTGCAAACGGCAGCAACATCAACAGCAGCAACAGCTTAGACAGCAGCAACAGCATCGAAAGCAAACAAACAAACAAATGAATTGCGTGGATTTGCATGAGAAACTACAGTTAACAACATAACAACAAGCAAGCTCAAGTGAAATGTGTACTTAACAACAACAACAACAACAACAAATGAAATCTTCAGATTTTCGGTAGCTTTTAAGCTACAACAGCAACAACATCAACATGAAGAAGAAGAAGAAACGACCCCGGCGGCAAACATCGTGAGGCGGCAATCTACTTGAAATTTCACGCTCTTTAAATAACAACAACAACAACTGACAAGAACCTGCAAGCAAGCAACAATTAAATCAAGCATCCACAACATAAATTTCATTTTCACTTGACGCATCAAATTAAATAACAAATAAAAAGCCCTCGAAAGTAAGAGGACAACAACAACTACCAAAAGTGAGTGTGTGTACAACAACAACACACACACATAATGGCAACTAATTTTGTGTTCTTGTACACTACTCCCCTCAAGGGGTGTATAAAGGGGGGGATCCGCTGAAGAGTTCCGACGACTTTCACATAATTAAATCAAATTTCGAATGAAAATGAAATGAAAATTATTTATTAATTGCGCTACACAGAAAGTCACTTCAGCTAAAGCTCGATGGTGGGGGTGGCGCCCCGGAAAAGGGGGCGTGGCCTTACCAACTATGCGAGAAAAAAATTAGCATTGAATCAAAACAGAGTTTGGCTTTCAACGTTTTTGGTTTTTCTCATCTTTTTTTTAAAGGAATAACATTTGCTTGCTGTGTGCATCTCTGAGATACTTTTCTACTGAAATATCCACCATATACAAAAAGTTGACAACGTCACTGTCAGTTACATGCGTTCAACATTAGTTACTGTTGTTGCTTTTGCTGCCAGTCGCTCATTAAAAGTAAATTTGTGCTGCTGGCATAAATCAAGCATAAAACTTGAAAAAAAAATACGAAAAAATTAAAATGAAAAGAAAACAAAAGCGAAAAACATTTACAAGAATAAATTAAATATTTGTATGCGAATTATTTTTACGAGCTACAAGATTCCTAACAAGATAGTAAGCTCAGCTAGAATTATAGATAAGTTTAAACGGTTGGAGGGTTCCTTTAAATATTTGTTACCAAATTTTCAAAATCTTAACGCTTAACCTTACTTACTTATCCAAACAATAAGTAAACTATCGATCAGTAGTATCGAAAGTGAAACCAAAAAAATAGGGTCAAACTAAATTGCAACTAAAGGCAAGCTAGCAAATCAACAAAATCAATCAAAATCAAAGAGTTTTCGCTTTTTTTCGGGTGTTTACAGCACACATACGCCATGTTGCACACAAACACAAACACACACTAGCTAAAATTAGCTGTCAATGTGTTTTTGGGTAAACAGTTTCTTATGTGAGATTAATTGACACTGCAGTCAAATGCAATTGACAGCAAAGAACTTGGCAAACATTGACCAGAAAGCGGCATAAAAGGAAAATCAACAACTGAAACAGAAAGAACATGCAACAACATGCAGCAAGCAGCAAAGAAATCAGCGGAAATGTCACTTTCTTTTCAATCAAAACGCAATTCATGGCACTCGAAATGCATCAACGGTTAGAAAAATGCTGCTGCTGCTGCTGTTGCGGATACAAAAGGTCGTGCCACTCCATGAGGCGAGGAAAACACTCAGGGAAAAACAAAACGGAAAGGTAGCCCCCCTTCCTCCCTCCAAAAAGAGTGAAACACGATTTTCAAGTATGTTGGTGTTAGTGTGTAAGTGTGTGTGTGTGTGTGTGGGCCAAGTACTGCCACTGTCTGAACTTTAACCTGTGCGCCCATGTCGAACCAAAAGCGGAAAAAAAAATAAAGGAAAAAAAGAAAAACGGACGCGAAGCGACGCTTTAATTTGCAATTCGTGGAAAATTCTTTAACTGAAAGACTAGTTAGGCAACACCAACAAAACCCCACTCCCACTTCCTACCCCCGCTACTCGACTGTAACAGCACCCACCTGTTGCTGCCTGCCCAGTTGCCAGTTGCCAGTTGCTTGTCCAACAACATGGTAAATATTTAAAAATGTACTTAGCCAAAGTGAAAGAGACAGGCAGGCCAAGAAGGCAGTCAGCAGCCCAACTAGACAGGCAACAACAAGGCCCAAAGATCCGAGCTGAGAGGAGCGATGAGGCGACAGTTGCACAATTTGGACAGATGCGACAAACAGCTGACTACAAAAGCTAAAAAGCTAAGCCTAAGTCAAGACCGTTTTCAGCTCCAGCAACCAAACTCAATATAATAATGCTAGCCCAGTGTAAATCACTAGGGTAAGAAAGCAGGAGGTGGAGGGGGGGGCTACAACTGCTTTGGGGGCTTCAAGTCTAAATGCAAATGATTGGCATGGGAAGCGCTCTTTTCTGGGTGAAGTGCATGTAAAGGCAACAACAACAACATCGAGGGGAGAGTTTAAGAGGCGACTAAGCTAAAGAAGTTAAGTTCAATTATGTGCTAAGTAGCAAGGAGCCAACAACAACAACAACAACAAGCATGCTACAAGGCGCAATTAGTAAGGAAAATTGCTTACAACAAACTCGGAGTGAGAGTTAAGCTTGAGCTTGAAGTTTAAGGTTTGCAGTTTCGACTTTCGGTTTGAAGGTTGACAATGACAGCTAACATGGCGTATGAGTCATGCAAAAAACGACCAAGGAGGTGAAATTTTAATGCTTATAGGTTAACAGTCTGTTAATAATAGTTATGCATATAACAATCTAAATAAATCTTTAAAAGCTTATGTTTTTTATTTATTCAAAAACTACGAGCTCTTAACATGCATCAATTCTAGTGTATAGTATATTAGTAAACACGCATCTTTAAATAATTACTCCAAACTAGACTAATTAATTAACTCTCCAACTATAAAAGCTAACAAGTAAATACTAGTTGGGAGGAATCCACAAGAATTCCCATTGCGAATGCCAGAACAAAAGTGATTGTTTAATTTCTGTGTGTGTTTTCTACGAAGCGGAAAGGGAAAACAGTGGAAAAAGAGGGAAAACGAACGGATGCAAACTGAAGAGTAACTTTACAAACAACTTGCAATTTTGTTTTAAGAATATTTTTGCAAAAAAATAATAAACACAAATGTTGCAGAAAAAGCATTTTAATAGCCGAACAAAAAAGTCACCAAGTGTACATATAGTATGAAAATTCTTACCCTACTCTCCCCTGATGAGGAGGAGAGTAGAGTATTTAGAAAGTTTTCTACACCAAGGAAAATGGCTGGCAGTTATGGAAAGGAAGTGACGGAGCTTGAACTGAGTTGAGATGCAGAGTTGTAAATGAAGTTGTGGTTGTTGTTGGAGTTGGAGTTCTTTTCGCACAAATTACCAAGTAAATAGCAAAGTACGACGAAGTGTGCGTTTGGCAAGCAAGGGCTGCACTTGCCACGCTTGCAACGCGGTTGCGTTTGCAGCTGGCTTGTGCATCATTTTTTTAATAACTTTTCATTTTTTTTTCCTTGCCTTTTGCTTCCGCTCTTGGCGTTCGCTGGGCTGGGCAAGCGGAAGAGGCCCAAGCAGTGCCGCAGTGCAGCAATTTGTGGCATTATGTGAGGGTCTCGTTTGCCATTAACCCGATTGATGCTGCGCATGCAACTGAAGCTGTTTGGAGTGAGATTGGAATTGAGAATATTCATTTGCGATCACAGAGTTGGCTTTATTACATTTAACCGTATTTTCAATTTAACGCTTGGCCCTTCCGCTTGCCTCAATTTCGCACCTTTTAGCCAAGAGGCAACAACAACAGCAGACAAATATGTATTTAGTCTTGGCTCATAGCCTGCCAACGAGTCAAGTTGAGTTGCGGACAAACAAGCATCTCCAAGCCAGTGCAAATATTTGCAACTGACAAGCAACAGAGTTGAAGTTGCAGTTGCAACTTGCAACTTTGCCTAGAAGGCACTGTAAAAAATTTCTTATCTAATCGGAATTGCATCTGCAGTTTAATTATTTATCCTTTTGGCCACATCAATCAAGTTTCTCCATTTTCTAACTCTATTTGCAGAAGACGGCGACAGCGAAACCAACAAAATATCATTATTATCCACACAATCAACACATCTATCTTTTGCCCGAGTGCGCCATTCAGCAGGTCTGCAATGCGGTCTATGTACGCCTCAACTACACCCAACCGCTCTGCGCCTGTCCATCAAGGTGAGCCAAGTTCCGAACCTAAAGGCACACTCAGACTCAGTTGGATGTCCAGCTGGGAAGAGAGAGGAGAGAGAGAGAGAGAGAGAGAGACTAAAATGCAATCTATCTTACTTTTGTTGCAGATATCGTGATCCCTGCTCGGCGAGCCTCAACGAAGATGATCAGCACACCACCAAATTGGTCGGTGATAATAAGAAGAAGGTAAGTCAGTCAGTCAGTTGCCATCTTCTAACAGTAGGGGGCGTTCTCAGTTACACTGTGCGCAACAGAAAAAAAAACTGTTTGAGTGAGGGAGGAATTGCCTTCAAGCTGACAACTTAATGAAATTGCAGAAACTGCAGCAGCAAATAGGAATTTCAACTAATAGAAACTGTTAGGAGGCTGCAAGTTTAAGGTTATGTGACTTACGACCAGGGCTGCAAAGCTCTGAAGAAGGAGGTCTAGTTTGAGGTTCAATTTGAGAACCGGCTTATAGGAGTTTGACCTCAAGTTCATATCGATTAATATCTAAAAGAACATATACTTGGCTTAAGAAGGGGTTTTTTTTGAAGGTTTGAAAGTTTAAGAATCGCATTTAAGGGGGAGCTTAAGTTCATATCAAACACATAAATTCCTCAAAAGGTGAACTTCATCGTTCAGTTCAAAAGAACCAGAAAGCTTAACCGAACCAGTTCGTGTGGGGCACCGCTTTGCAGCCCTGTTTAAAGTTGAACGAAACATTTTGAGCAGTGTACATTGCAAGATGTTCTAAGTAATTGGTATCAATGATAGATCATGTGACTTGAGCACGACTCGTAACGTAGCGATCAGCTGGAACAGTTGATTTTTTTTTTTTTTTTGCTTTTTATAGATTGCTAGCTAAAGATTTCGTGGAAGGATCTCTGTGTGTGTGCTTGCCCTTGTTTGGCTTGCTAACAAGTAGAGAGAGAAGCAACAGAAGAGATCATTCTCTGACCAACCCCACTGCAGCATGTGTGTGGCTTGCAGCAGCAGCGTGGCACGTCTTCAATTAGTGGTGCAGTGGTGCATAATTGAGTTATAAGTGGCCGGGTGGCTGTGGCATATAAAAAAAAAAAAGAAAAACAAATTGCAAATAAATTAAATAATAAAGCACTTTTAACAGTTTAATGGGGCGACAGGTGAATCGAGTGAATGAGTGAGTGTTGTTGGCCAGCGTGGGCTGCAACAACAGCTGCAACACCAACAACAACTGTAGCTGTAATAATTGTGCAGTCGAGTACCGTTAAATGCCACACTTGTTGTCTTTGTCTCTGTCTTTGTCCAAACTGTACCATCCACAAGCGCAAGCAAATTATGAAAATGCGTTTAAACGACCATAAAGCAAGTGTGGCATGTACAGCATGTTGCAAGTAGCAAGCAAAGCTAGAGCTAGAAAAACTAGAAAGAAGAAAAAAAACAGCACAACTGGGGTAACTCTTAACTGGCAGGCCGCATTAACCTGAATGGCAGCCAATTGGCAGCGGGCGAAAGGAAATGGCAGCCAGTGCCGCAAGTCAATCAAATTATTGACAGCAACAACAAGTAGCAACAACCACAACAACAACAACAGTAGCCCAAGTGCAACACGAAAAATCTGTTAAAAGGACAATCATGTCAAAGCAATTGAAAGGGGATCAACGCCGACTTAAACAATTGGCATGCAATTCTGTTTTAGATTTTTTTGGCCAAGCTTAAGCTAATGTGGCACAAGAGCTCTCGCCTGCCCCACAGCTACAATAACAACAACAACGAAGCTGCAACTGCTGTTGCATGTTAACTTTCAATTTGCCCCACGATCAATGCAGGAGAGGGAACTTCAATTCGTTTAGCGAACTTTCCTTTGCCGCCCTGTGGCAACAACAGAAACTAAGAGACGCCGCCGCCGCCGCCAAGTGAATGTCTAATTGAGATGCCCAGCATCAAGAAAATCATACACCAAACTTACATATTAACCATGTCTAGACAGCCTAACGGGAATCAACATCATCATCATCATCATCATCGACGATCTAACTAACTAGTCCACCTTTTCTGATTTTTTTTTTTTGTTACAGGCAATTACGCTAGCCAAAACCTGCGAGGCAACAACGGAAATGCGCGAATGCCGCTCCCCCAAGGATTGGTCCCTGCTGGCGCTACAAAATACACGCACTGGCAAATCACACTATCTTGTCATCTGCCGCTGTCCCGATCACTTCAAGATGGGTAAGTACAACAAGTACAAGTCTTGATAGGTCATTTCTCTGGAGTTAACATTTGCTAATGAACCTATTCATCTCTCCGATAGAGGGACCCATGGCTCATGATCAGCCCACGTATGCAAGTGTGCCTGGGATACGTGTGTTTGGAATGATGTGTGTGAAACCGGGCTACTCTGTAAGGAAGCCCAGCTCGCAGCCTCCCAAGCGTTATCAGCTACAAAAGCCGTATTATCGACCGGGAATGGGAGGAGGCAGCAGTAGCAGCAATGGTGGCATGTTGGGCGGACAAAAGGATAGCTATGGCAGACCCATCTATGGCGGAAATCAGGGTGGCAGTCAGTTGAGCAGTTCGGCCATTAGTAACAACTATCAGGGACAGGAACAGTCGTACCAGGGCGGCAGCAACAGTAACTCCTATCAGTATCTAAATCGACCGGAGAGCACGCACTCGCATAGTACGCCCAACTTCCGACCGGATCAGTTTACGCTCAATGGTTTTCCGGGCACCAACTATGGACGCAACAATGAGAGACGTGGCGAGGCGCCCTCGATTGAGGCAGCTGCCGAGGAGCGGGCAGAGGAGCGGGAGCAGGGAGCTGCTGTCAGCAGCAGCACACAGGCCAGTGATGAGGCGGAGGCGGAGGCGCGCACCACGCTCCAAGCGGATGCCAATCTCAGTCTCAATGCGGAACAGAGTGAGTCACCGAAGACGGAACTGACGACACAGCCGGATGCGAGCCGTGCCAAGCGATCGCTGGATACGCTGGAGGAGTTTGAGCCGGAGTTTCCGTGGGATCGCGTGCTGGAATTCCAGCAGACCATTGTCTGGGACTAAGTGCGGAAGCAGTGCGGGCAACCTAAACTAGTAGTTAAATTTTTCTAGCAACAAAATTATATCAAGAGCCTCGAAGTAAATATATTTTTCGATAAACTGCAAACCTACTGTGACTGAAGCAAAGGATCGAGAAACGGAAAGGAAATCCGGTATCAACGACTACGTAAGAGGCGAGGATGTAACGTAATGTGACGTTAGAAAGAGAACTTAACATTTAGACGCTAAGAACCTAAACATTAAGCATTTTTGAAATGGCATTTTTCGATCTTTCGATCGTTCCCACTTAATTTAATAAAATACTCGTATTTTTTGTATTTATTAAAAAAAACAAAAACAAAACAATTACGAATTAATTAAACAATTACGCGCTCACGTCCCGCTTACACTAATTGTTTAATTAATTTGTTTTGCATGTCAAACCCAAAACATGGCCTCAATTTTAAAGCACGTACTTAATTAACAGTGAAGCAAATTATTTAAATTTAAAGCAAGAGAAAAATACATTTAGTTGCCTATTTATGTTAGACCTAAGCTGCATTTACTAGTAGTTAAATTAAAAGAAGAAATTCAAAACAACAAAACGTAATCATCAATTTGCGAACTTTAAAAGAAACGAAATGCATATGTAATAAATTATTTATACATTTAAGTTTAAACAATAATAAATGCATTGCAAATTTAATATGATCATGGGCAGGTGGACAGAAAGTGTTGAATAACAGCATGTTAGATATTCACCACACACATAACATAAGCTTAAACTGGGAGTAGCAGCACAGGAAGGAAATGCTGTTAAACATAACATTCAATGGTGGGAATAGCATTGAGGCAATGGAAGAATATTATTTATAAACTCACCCAACATTTCTGCATTGACGACAATGTTGCAGCTGTACATGGGAGTTACCAGACGTTGTGGTTGATTCTGAAAAGCTTGACGGCACACTTCCTTAGCAGCAGTTAGCACTTGTCCTAGAATGTTAAGACATATACTAACATACACATATTTAAAGGAATCTCTCGACTCACCTGAAAATGGACCACAGCCACGTGCATTTAAATCTTCGCCCTCAGCCTGCACAGACCACTCGAGCACTGCAAAGCAGACACCTTGAATGGGCTCCTCGCAAAGCGGTCCTGCGCCCGTTGTTAGCTGGAAGCCATTCACCAAGGAGCTATTGTAATCCCTGCGTGCATCGTTGGTATTCCGCACATCCATCTCGGAGCACTTGGACTGCCAGAAGTCCGGCTGCTCGTAGTCGCTAAGATTGAGTAGAATATTTGTGCCACAGTTGCGTGGACCCAGCGCCCAAATGCGATCCACCAATTCAGCGGGCGAAAGGGAACTTAAACCATGAAGCTGCAGATCCGACAGGGTGGCAATCAGTTGAATCTTAATGGAAGCCAATAGTGCTGTGAACTTCTCCGAGAGCAGAGTGTTGCGTGTTGAAACAGCCAGCTCCTAAAAAGGAAAAATTTTAATAAATGTGGTTAATAATCTGTAATCCTTCACTCACTTTAAAAACATTGGCATGTTGCTCCAGGAGCTGAACGGCTGCCGTTGGAAGGGGTAAGGCAATGACACGAAGTGTGCCCAGTTTGTTGAGTGTTTGTTGGATGGCAATCTTCTTGGTCACATCCTTGTCATCGGCAGTTTTCACAATTGCCTCGTTGACCATATCCACGGTGGCATCAGGTACAATGGTCTCCCTGAAGGAGACAATTGGCTTGGAGACATTCACCTTGATCTTGGCATAACTCTGCTCCAGGTCATGGACGCACTTCTCCACATGCACTTCACCCAGGGTGGTTATCACATGCTCACCCGTGGGTGCAATGGAAACCTGCACGCATGCATCCGCCTGATTGAGCAGCTTTAGCCCCTTGACCAGCTTGGGCATGTCCTGTGGATGCACTGGCTCAATGGCCACCCTCAGTATGGGTGTGGCCATAATGCTCAGCTCACTGAACGATGTGCAGTCCAAGGTGCTGCTCAACGTTGCCGTCTTCACAATATGCGACTCCAATCCTCCAATCCCTACTATATTCCCTGCAGGCACCTCCTCCAGCAGCTGCAGCTCACCGCCCATAAACATGTAGAGCTCACCCACCGTCACCTCGGTGGCATAGGGCGCCAGTTCGGGATCGCGATGCATGGGCTGACGAGGATCATGTTTGGGTGTTAGATTAAAGAGTTTCATGCCACGACGCAGTGTGCCGCTGAAGACACGAGCAAAAGCAATAAACTCAAACTCATTGCGTTCTATCTCTGGAATGGGATTAATATCTGCCGCTGCTACTGTTCCCTCCGCTGTGCTCAGCTGCTCCACACCATCTGTAATCTTCTCCAGCTCTGTCTGTTCGCTTTGCTGCTTGCGCTCCTCAATGCGACGACGCACCTCGTCCCTTCGATCCTGCAGCTCATCGTACGTCAGACGCTTGGGTCGATTCTGCGGCAACTGATCGACATGCACTGGCGTCATCTTGGACACAAAAGCAATCACATTCTCACTGACCGCATTGCAGTTTCTAAAGCTATCCTTCAACTGAAGTGTTGGCGGTGGCAACGAGTTCAGTTCCACATTCGCTGGATAGAGCAGACGCTGGGCTCGCTCCTCGCTTATCAGGTGTGGCGGTGGCACATGACGCACCACCATCTGGAGCACACTGCGGTCAATGGGCAGCCACTGACCCAGCACAGCCTTGATCTGTAACTTGGGATCGGTCAGACGCAAATCCCTCGCTGCAAGTTTTAGGCCCAGCTTCTCAGCTATCAGGGGCAGCTTGTCCTTATCCTTGCGCACAGCTATTGTGTCATACAGACTCCAGATATTCTCCAGCACAAACTGCACAAACATGGGCTTCTTGGCCTTCTCCTGAGCTCCAGCCACAGCACACTTCTTTTTGCTGTTGTAGTAAAAGTCGCCCCAAAGGACGCCTTCCAGCTCAGCACGTGGCATCTCCAGACGCTCCGCATAGGTATCCGCAAAGTCGCCTACAGCAAAAGCCCAGCCATCGTAGGCGGAGCAGAAAACCACATTGCCAGCGGCTGGAGAGAAGTACAGATCCGAATCATCGACATTCTCCAGAGCGGACTCATAGTTGTGTTTATCACTAACATCCTCCTTGGCGAGCACATCGGAGGCGAAAATGCTGCCCAGCACAGCATTCACCTGCTCCAGCACTTGCGTCAGGTGAAAATAAGCATCAAGTGGCGTCATCTGCTTCTCCAAGATCAGACGATCCAGTTTGTTGAGCAGCAGCACGGGTTTTAGCTGCTCCTCGTAGATTTGCTTGAGGCAGGCGCGTGTTTGTGCACCCACACCCTCCACCACATCCACAACCACAATGGCGCCATCACACAAGCGCACCGCAGTGGAAACCTCGCTGGAGAAGTCCACATGTCCAGGGGAATCAATGAGATTTATCAAATAATCCGCATTCTTTATGTCCTGATAATAAAGTGAAATGCTGCTACTCTTCATGGTTATGCCACGTTCCTGCTCATCCTGTCGACTGTCCATATAGCGCAGTTTTCCTGCTCAACAAACATATTTCGCATTAAATTGAAATACAATTACAACAACAACTTACCTGCCATGCGTTGTGAAATGATGCCATTGCTGGCCACGAGGGAGTCCGCCAGCGTTGTCTTGCCGTGATCCACATGGGCCAGAATACATATATTTCGCACTTGTTCCGGTTGCTTTTGTAGCTGCACAAGGTCCTTCTGATCCACCACGGGCATTTTATTAGATTTATTTACCTGTTGCCGAACTCACTGTTTTAAAAAGACTAATGTTTACAATCGGCTTTTGATATCGATAACAGCGATGTGCAAGTGAGTACTTTAAAAAGCTCCATCAGCTGTTGCGCCAAAAGTATCGTTTGACGGCGCCAAAAATGTACTTCCATTCAATTTGAAAAGAATATGCGTATACTTAAACAGTCGCTAATTTTAAATAAAGGACAAATAATTTATTTTCACAATTAAATGTTAAATAACATTTTTATAAGCTTAAATTGCTTTCAGGCATTATAATTTAATAGCTCAAAATTTAACAAATTACAAAAAATGCTTTTCGATTATGATTTGTGTGAACTGTCGGCTTAGAAATGTTTTTTAAATAAGTATTACTCAGACTCAGGTAAGCTGGATGTTTGTTTACTTGATGGCGCAATTGGCCAATTTGCTGGTTAGCTGCTCGCCATCCGGCGTCAGTAGGAAATTGTCTTTCCAAACGGCAACGCCCTCGGCATTGGTCTTCAAATCAACGGAAAGTTTCTCCCAGACTTTCTTTTTGGGATTAAGCTGTTCATCGGGAGTGCCGCTGTAGCCTTCAAACGCAAGCCGACTGCCAGGAGCAGCCGCCGAGGGCACCACAATTGGTTCCACAACGGTGTGATCAGCACTGTTGAAATAAGAATATAAATTTACAAGGTTTCTCTAAAATAAACACATTAACCAAACTTACTTGGAAGTGCACAGAACCATGCCCTCGGACATGATGCCACGCATTTTGGAGGGCTTCAGATTGCATAGCACAGCAACCAGACGTTGATCAAGTTCCTCTACGGTGACAAACTTTACCAGGCCGCTGATTATGGTGCGTGGTTGCGCTTCCGCCAAATCAATCTTTAAAACATATAGAGTATCCGCATCTGGATGACGGGCGACTTCTACGACCTTGCCTACACGTATGTCCAGTCGATGTGGCGCATCCTCATCGGCAGCAGCAGCCGCCGGAGCTGCATTGGCTTTAACCTTGGCAGGTGGCGGATAAGCAGCAGCTGTGAGTTTTCTAAAAGAAACAAATACAATATGTAGATAAAAAAGCACAGAATCATTTCCCTTTTATCTACTCACTGCAGTTCGGGTGTCTCAAAAGCCTTGCGAATAGGATCCAGCAGACGATTTATGTACTTCTCCACGGAGGCCTTCAGATCACCAGGATGCAGTTTGTTCTCTCCATAATATTGCTCCAGTTCCTCATACTTTAAGAAGGTAAGATCGCCGCCATTATCCGGCGCACGATTGATCTCAAAGCCTTCTCCCTCTTTAAACAGCGAGAAGAGAACATGCTTGACAAAGGAGAGAAGACCATTGTCGGCTATGTTGCCGGGCTCGCAGAAAGCCTTCTTTAGCTTCTTCTTGACATTGGCAGGTGAGTCAAGCAGATCGATTTTGGAGTCCTCCTCTGACGAAGACATCTTACCGCCTGCCAAGCCAGGCACTGTGTAAAAAGAAAGTAGTTAGCGACTAATTTCAATAATGAATCATCTCTGACTCACCCATGGGATTCATGAAGTGTATGCGCTTCTCGTAGCCCAGTTGTGGCAAATACTTTTCGGAGAATGTGAAGATCTTGCGCTGATCGACACCACCAAACTGTGCATCCACTTTCAGGTACTCCTCATCCAAGCCTTGTAGACCAGGGTATAAAAGTCCCGAAAGCAATGGATATTCCACCTGTTTCACAACTTCGGCGCCAGCTTTCTTTGCATCGTGTATGGTGACCAGAGAACTGAGCTTGTACACATCCAGTGTATACTCCTTGGACAGCTGATAGTCACTGCCCTTGACAAACTTCAGCTTATCCAGTGGGACGCCAATGGAGCTCAACATGGCTTTTATCACTTGCTCATAGTATTGTGTGCGCAGCTCTAGCAGCGACCACGGCGCCTTCATATTATCCAAATAGGCATGCAGATCGGCAAACAAAATAGTCACCTCACAGCCGGCCTTGAGAAAGTCCGCAATCTTGGACATGGGCACAAAGTATGCGACATGTGGCTTTCCCGTTGTCGCTGTGCCCCAGTAGATTTTCAGATCACGCTCCTGCAGTATTTTCTGCAGCTTATCTTCGCCCAGCGTCTCCTGCAGATTGCGGGTGATAAGCTGATTCTTGTCAGCGGCACTTAAAGTTGTTCCAACCATTTTTGATTAGTAATTTTGTGGCACGCTTTGCGAAATCGGCTGCGATGGAAAGAGGAAGAGAACTGCATGCGTGGTGGCTTTGTGAGATCTGGCAGCACTGTCAGCATCTGTGAAACAGCTGATGGGTTTGCAAAAGTAAACAAACTTGGACTGCAATAATTGGTATCGATTCTTTTGGTTAAACATGTTAAATGTGCATAGCGCCAAAATGCTGAGGCACTGCATCCGCCGAGCCACTCAAAGACTCTGCCACAGCGACGTGCGTGTCCGTTTTGCTCCCAGTCCCACTGGCTACCTGCATCTTGGTGGTTTGCGTACTGCACTATATAATTTCCTCTTTGCCCGGCATTCGGGAGGCAAATTTTTGCTGCGCATCGAGGACACTGACCAAACAAGACTGGTGCCAGGTGCCACTGAGCGCCTTATAGAGGATCTACTGTGGGCAGGCATTGAAATCGACGAGGGACCTGGTTTTGGAGGCACACATGGGCCATATATTCAGAGCCAGCGGAGGCAGTTATACAGGTGAGTTTATGGCATTATATATATAAAGCAAAATCTCTTATCCCTTCTATTACAGTGAAGCTGTTGAACGCCTACTGGAAAACGGCAGCGCTTATCGCTGCTTCTGCACGGAACGTCGTTTGGAACTGTTACGCAAGGAAGCGCTGCGAACACGTCAAGTTCCACGATACGACAACAAATGTCGACATCTAACACGCGAACAGTTGGAACCTCTTCTGGCCAAGGGAACACCGCACTGCATACGCTTCAAGCTGACGGAGCACGAGGAGCCACTGCAAGATCTCATCTATGGCAGTGTGCAGCATAATGTTAGTGAGACTGAAGGTGATCCGGTCATTATGAAAAGCGATCAATTTCCTACGTATCATCTGGCCAACGTTGTGGACGATCATCACATGGCCATCACACATGTTCTCCGTGGCGTTGAGTGGCAAATCTCAACCACAAAGCACTTACTGCTCTACAAGTAAGTTATTTCTATAAACTTATTTCTTATATTGAATTAATAAACTTTCTCTAGAGCCTTTGGCTGGCAACCACCACAATTTGGTCATCTGCCGTTGCTGGTCAACGCTGATGGAACGAAGCTGAGCAAACGCCAGGGTGATATTGGCATACAGCAGTTTCGGGAGCGTGGTTACTTTCCAACTGCCTTACTAAACTATATTGTATCCGCTGGAGGTGGCTTCGAGCATAGAACCAATGCCAAACCGGAATTGCATTCGGTTGCTGAACTAGCGAAGCAGTTTCGCCTGGAGCGCGTAAATTCACATCCTAGTCGTTTGAATGCAGAGCTGCTCAATGATTACAACCAGTTGGAGATTAAGAAACGTCTGGAAGGAGAAGAAACTAGACTGCAACTAGTCCAACATGTCCAGCAGTTGGTCAAGCAGGCTTATCCAGAGCAGTAAGTTTACTTCATTGTATTATTTTCGATCCTCTTCTCACCTTTGTTTCACAGTTCTCATTTAGATCTTGCCGAAGCACATATTCTGGATGTGCTCCAGTGGGCAACGCAGCGTTTAAACCTCATACAAGATTTAACCAGCAGCAAGTTAAGTTTTCTTTGGGTCAAGCCCAGCAACTTTGTGCTTAAGGATCTATCTGCCACACAGCTAGAGGAGCTGCTTAACCAACTTAACGACCTGCCAGACTTTCACAAGGATCAACTTAATGCAGCACTTAAAAGTTATGCCAAGGCGACGGGAGTTAAATTTCCAGCACTGATGAAAACGCTTCGGGGTGCTTTAAGTGGCCTACAAGAAGGACCAGGTGTGGCGGAAATGATGGAAATTCTGGGCAAAGCCGTGGTTCTGGAACGACTGGGCGAAAGCATTAAAAACCAAACAAAATTGAAGCAGCAGCAACTCTGACCAAATTTTATTTAATTGGAATTGAAGCAGTGTTCGCTGACTATAGAGATCGCTTCTAAATATTAGATGTATAATACATATGATTGTTGTTTATTATATATTTCATTTAATACAATATTTTGATCTTTTTCGGTATTCGAAATTGTTTTAAGAAAAAATAAGAGTGACAAATAAAATGTATTTAAAATAGGAATTCTACATTCAAGATCTAATTTTTGGTTATTAAGCGATTATACTGCTTCAGTAATATTTTGTGTATATAAGATACATTTAAAGTGTTGTATTTTGATTGTTGAGAATAATTGTATTGAGTAAAATAGCATTTATTTTATGGCAAACAATTTTGCTTAAGCACCGTTCCATTTTCATTCTTAATTTGGCATATCTTGGCTGCACTAGAACCACGCCTACTTTTATACGATATTTTAATATGTTATTTAAGATTATAATACTAGCTGTTTAGCTAAAGTCGCGATCGGATAGCACTATGGGTGCAATAAGACTCCATCCATAAATAAAAACTCCCAGCCAGCTGGATATGATTTTGACCCACATGGAAGCCTCATTGCCATTGATTAGCTGAATGTCCGAATTGGGCTTATACCAGTTGGTCAGCGTCATCATTACATACAAAGAAGCTAATAAAAGTATCAAAATTAAGTACACAATCATTAAGAATCATATTCAGGAACTTACCGCAAACAAGAACGGTGTGGAATGCTGTCCAATTGTAACTAACGCTTTCGGTTTCATTGTCGGTACTTGGTTTATCTCCTCCAGCGCCCGATTCTGTGTCTGATAGAGCTTCTGTTAAAACTATATTAGTTAAAGGTGGTCGGCATATTGTACACAGTTTCGTTTTTAAGTACAAAATCAACGTTGTTATTGGTTAGTGGAAGTACAAGCATCAAAGTAAAAGTGTAGTGTATTAAAAAAGAAGAAAGTGTTAGTAATCCGTTAGCCAACAGAATGTACAGCATATAAATGATAAGTTGAGCGAGAATGTGGGATCAATGGAACTGTGAAACTGTGCAATGTGCATGACAAAAAATGAGTAAGCTGCTTTCTACCCCACGTACCACGTTTCTCGCTGTTGTCATTATTAATCTTGGACACCTCCACAGCCGAGCTGAAGCAGTTGTAAAGGATGCACAATAGCCAGACGACGAGGCCTATAATGTTGGTTGTATCAAAGGTAACCTTGGAGTTGGGTGTGGGTGGTGCAACGGTCGTGGTTGCATTCTCAAAACCATCCATTCCAAACATGCCGGGGTTGCAGGCCCTTTCTATAAATAGTGCAAACATAAATGAGAATTATATACACTTTTTGTTAGGTTCAAGTCTTACCCGGATTGTTAGCCACAGCAGACCAGGTCAAGTAAACAGTGTATAAAGTCACGAGCGAGCTCTGCAACAGTCCAGAGTGGGGCAAACGTTCCTGCACCGCTGGCAGCACAGACAAGACGCTAATAACCAGGCACAGTATAAGATTGATGGAGATAAAGAACTTGTTAATGCCGCAGCCAGTGGACTAAAAGGAGAGAGATGAGAAAGGCTTAATAATCAAATTCTATAAAAGGAACCATTTACTTACAGTGGTAAAGTAGATATAGAGCAGAGTAATGCCGGTCAAGGAAGCAATGTAGCCCAGTAGAGTGACGCCAGCAAGAGCATAATAATAGCCGCGATTATTCTCAGCGTTCTCTGCAAACGCAAATATAATATATAAATATACTTGATTTACAATTAGGGTAACGCTTAAGTGCTCACCAATCCAGTTCTCAGCAACACTATGCGCAAAGTCCACAATGATGATCAGTTGGACCAGGATGAAAGCCAATCCTCCAATTAGACCCACCCACATCATAGCTGGACCAAACGAACCATCCGGTATAAAGATGGCCGCAGCGGAGGCGCCAAAACAGATCAAAAACTTCAAGGGCCAAAATTCATTTTGAATGTGCGAACGCGGATCTCGAGAACTCTTTACACCCAGCATAATGACAGCCATGAGGGTAAAGAAGCAGGCGAGTCCAAAGCAAAGACGATAAACGGCCATATAACCCAAAGCATATTCGCAGTCCACCTGAAGCGATCCGCCGGATAAGGCGCCTATAGTCTTTGAACTATACGTCGATGTAGAGTTCACGCAAAACGGTAGCTTCTTTAGGGTACCCTGTAATCCTGGAGAGAGTGCGATGGCACCCAACACTGTGCCCACAAGAAGCATGAAGGCGTACATGAAGCGGGATGAGGAGGAGTTCTTGCAGGTAGGGCAAGCGGAGCAGCACATGCTTGCCGCAGTGCCCGTGCAGCACAGAGCGCACTGAAAAGAGATTTTGTATCATTAATTATAAAATTTGGCCATTTTTAGCTTGTTTTAGGCCAACAGCTGGCTGCACAAATTGTATTCGAATCGATTTTGTTTCACTTGTATGCTAAATGCGCAATATGTTTGTGGAAGGAATGCAGCGAGGATGCTTATTTAAGAACACTCACCTGCGCTGCGGAACAGAGGCCTAATGCAGCACCCATAGTTTAATGACCTCGGTAAATTGCGTCAATTACGTTTTTGAACAAAATTTAGTCAAGTTGTCTCACACTCAGCTGAAGCGCTTTTGTTTGTGAAAATGACGAACTAGTGTTGAGTAAGGTGTTGTACAACGACCGTGTGGAGCATTTCTGTTAAGCGCTTTTTCACAGCGGTGTTATGTTAACAGCGATAAGTCGATAACTTTTGCAGCAGCAACGCTGCTAGAATGTTACCATGGCTGGAAAATATTGAAATGGAAATTTACCGTTCAGTTTTGTTTTGTGAGCGGTTGCGTCTGGTTGGTGCGGTACCTTAACACTGTGCGCAAATTGTGTGGTGCATTTTTTGAAACTGTAGTGGTGGTGACTCTGACTTCGTCTCTCTCTTTCTGTGCTGTGCTGTGCTCGTGTGCCCCGTATCCGTGTATGTGTGTGTGTGCGCGTGCATTTGAACAAGGAAAAGTGTGAAGAATTTGAAAGAAAGCGCAACTTAAAATCAAATAAAAGAAAGAAAACTAATAAAAATGGCAACTGAAGTAGCTTCAATACCCGCAGAGGAAACGCCAGCAGTTGCAGCAGCGACCACAGAAAATGCTGCTGCCGCCGAGCAGGCGGAAAAACCTGCTACTGCTGCCGAGCCTGTCGTTGCTGCCGCTGCTGTAGCTGAGAACGCTGCTGCCGCCCAAGAAAATAACAAAGAGGATGCAAAGGCGTCGCCAGCCGCTGCCGATGGAGCTGCAGCCGCTGATGGGAAGAAAGATGGTGCCGAAGCTGCCGTTGCAGCACCAGCAAAATCTGAAGCGCCTGCACAGAAGTTCAATGTGCACAAGACCAACTTTGAGAAGGACATTATCTATCTGTATCAGTTTTCACGTACCCCTCTGCTGCCGTCTCTT
Source organism: Scaptomyza hsui (assembly GCA_018152825.1). NCBI lineage: Eukaryota > Metazoa > Arthropoda > Insecta > Diptera > Drosophilidae > Scaptomyza > Scaptomyza hsui. The sequence continues at coordinate 112,843 of JAECXO010000307.1, forward strand.
TCACCGTATTGCCTGAAAGTGGAGACTTGGCTGCGTCTGGTCGCGCTTAAGTACGAGGTACATTTTCCACACACCCACACATAATTTTTCAACATATGTATTTCCTTTTTTTTTTCTAGCGAAAACATATTTAAATCTTTACTTGATATTCCCATTACCCTGGCAGGGTTTTCATCATCTTTTTTCTCCCTAGCATACACATATGCATGTAATTTGCGGTAGAGATTTTTTTCTACACACGCACGCACACTCATACATAAAAACCGCCATGATTGTGTGCTAAGCCTGTGACCTGCCCGCGCACCGCGCCCTATAGGCCTGCATATGCTGAAAAGGGATACATTTAGCATTGCCTTTTCTTTCTATCCCGGCACACACATACACACACAATTCACAGGCAGACTTCCAATGCGTGGATGTATTGGAGTTTGTGTGTGTGTACTCGTATTTGAACCTGTAGCGAGCCAGGCGTTTTGTTGTTGCTGCTGCCGGATTTTATTCCTGTCTGTTCATGTGTACTTGTGTGTGTGTGCGTCTACATAAAACAGCGTATACATAAAATTTGTGTGTGCGCCGACGCCGCCGTTGCGCTGCGCCTGGTCTCTGTCTCTGCCTAGCTGCCGTTTCGTTGTCATCGTCTCGCCGCGCGCTCTCTCATAAGTTATGCTTGATACTCCACTCAACACAGACAAACACACTCCCTCGCTTCCTCACCCTTCCCCAATGCGAAGTTGTGCTTCAAATTTTGCACTTGGCGCTCTCCTGCTGTTGGCTCTCTCGCTCTTTCTCTCTCTCAGCAGCAGCAGTAGCTCCCATTTTAATGCTGTGCTCTTTGTCTTTGTTGCTGCAGCTGCTGCTGCAGCTCTGCTTCATTTAGTTTTTAGTGTTTTTTTTTTTTTCAGTCTCTCTGTCTTTGCCTTGCACAAATTCCAAGCCCCGTTTGTACCCGTTTTGTAATTGCTTTTAATAAAAATTGTTGTTGCAGTTGCTGGGTCGCCCCCCTTCCAGTTTTATTACTGCACTGTTCTGTCTGTCGGCCGCCAGTTGGACAGTATATTTACCCCTCCTCCTCTCCCACACTTACTTTAAGTAGCTTGGTTAGACAAATATGTATGTATGTATAAAGGCCTGTCACTGTCCGCTGTCCGCTGTCCATTCCAGCGACGACGCTCCAAAAGTTTGAAAGCTTTAGGCGCGCGCGCGATGCGTTTTGCATATTTTTCATATTTTTATAGGGACAGAGACGACTTACAAATGGGTGCGGCCCCAGCAGCACTCGCACCCGCGACAGCAGCAACTACAAACAACAACAGCGATGGCGACGCAATTGTTGTTTTTAATCTTATTAATTACATTGGGTGTGAGAGAGGGATGAACGGAGGGAAGCAAGACATAAGGAATGTTAATTGATGCTCAAGTAGTTGGGCGCGCGAGATGAAAATGCCTCTTAAAAAGCTGATAATTCGTTCCTGCCACTGCCGCTGCCGCTGCCAGCAGCTTTTGCCATATGCTGCCACAGCAGAAGCGGCTCAGCTCATTGAATTGATTTATCGTTATTTTGACTGCAATTGCAGACGCAAAGAAAGTAAGCAAGCAAGCAAGCAGCCGGCTGCCTAAAAGCAATTATGATTGACAGTTCGTCAAGCCCGTATAAATGTGTATATGTGCATGTGTGCATTTGTATGTATGTGTGTGTGTGCGTGCATGCAACTCTACACGACGCAGTCGCAGCGCACTTTCCATTTTGTTCCGCTTTGTGATAAGAGCTTGCAAGGCAGCAGAGTTCAACAAACTGAATTCCAACTGGAAGGGGAGAATGGGAAGCGAATAGACCTTTGACATTTTCATTAATCACAACGCCAACAAGGCGTCTCACCCACCCCACCCCCACCCCTTTTAGCGATGACTGTTTCGATGTTTCTGTTTGTAAACGCACTCTTGATGCATTTTTGTATACATTATCACAGAGGCAGGCGCACATTTAGCCTTGCCCAAAAATAAACAACAGTTGCAGTAGCGCGGCAACAACAACAACAGCAGCAGGAGACGGGTGATGGTGATAAACCAAACGCATATTTTTTCACACCACAAGCGTAGCGCGAGCGTGTCGATACCAATAACAACAGCTACAGAAACAACAACAACAACAGCAACATAATTCAACTTAGGCGAGGCTGGCTGGCTGCTGCTGAATGCTTGGACGGCTGCTGATTATTGCCGCCCGCATAGTTGGCATTCCAAAGTGACTGCTATTCCATATGTACAATATGCATTTAGATTGTGCAATTAATTCAGCATTTACAATATGCATTACAAATAAAGCATGGCAGACAGCCGGCTGTTGTGCATAAATTAACATATTTAATTTATTTGTTTGAAATTTGCGGCGCACATCCGATATTCAATTTAAAAGAATTATTCAAATGTTCGCGCCGCACTGTGCACACAGCAATATTGCCAACACAGAGTGTTGACTGTGGCAACGGTCTGGCAACTCTGTTGTACGTACAAACTGCAAACTGTACGTGTGAGAGCTAGTCGGTGTGCGTGTGTGTGCGCTGTGTTGTTGTTAACTAGGCGGGCGGGGAAGTGGAGTTTTTGAATTTTCTTTGTCGTTTTTTGTCTCAATTGCTCTAACGACAAATGCAGTCAAACGTTGAACTAAATCGCTCTTTTTTTTTTTTCTACTTGGCTTTTTGTCGCTGTTGTTTTTGTGTTTTCTGATTTTATTTTAATTAATAGCCGCATATTTGCTGTTAAACAAAGGCTGGCCATGCATATGCAATATAACTGCAACGGCTCTGGCGACAGTCACTGCCTTTGTTGTTGCTCACTCACTCGCTTGCTCGCTCGCTAGCTGGCTGGCTGGCAAAAACTCCTCTCTTTTGGCTTTCCGACAGGGTGTGGATTTCAAACTCGCACACATACACACACACACTCACGCAAATGCTGCATAATTGCATGGCGTGTTGAGTTTCTGTTGTTGTTGTTGTTGTTGTCGCTCATTCGTTTCTGTTCTTGTTCTTCTTTTTTGTCGTGTCTTTAACATGCATCCAATTGTTGCCAATGTAAAACTCTACACTGCGCCAAAATTGAGCCGCCGTCGCCGCTTAATTGGCATAATGATTTAATAAAAAAATAAACATTTGCATTGTGTGTAGCGACAATGCGTCGCCGGCAAATTCTGCCGCTGCTGCTGTCGCTGCCTGCCCTCTGCTAGTGTTCCTGCTTGGAACGTCGACAGTTATGCGTTGGTGGAAGCTTCTTCCATTTTCGAAGCAGCCTTTTTGTGGATCATTGGAATTAAATGTGACGACAAAGGCGACAGCAACGACTCCACCCTTTTTAGCCTGGGCAGCGACAACAACAACAACGACGACGACGACGATGCTGCTGCTGGAAAACATAATCTCTCTTGTATTCTCTCCCTTTTTGGCTCTCTTACTTTAAATGTGTGTGTGTGTGTGCGCCGAGTTTGCAACCACACCCTGCCTGCCTGCCTGGTGTGTTTGTTTGCCCTTCCGCGCTAAAGCATGAAATATGCTACGCCCCGATATGACTCGCTGCTGCTATGTTTGCTTTTGTTGTGGACAAAACAAAAATTTCTAATTAGAAATTATATGCACACAACAAAAGAATAATATGCCGGACATAACTGTCACTTTTTTTGTAACGGTTAACGGCGGCGCGCTTGCATACATGTATACGTATACGAAAATGTATATGTACGTACGAGTGGTGTACACACTGGAAGTCGTGTCAGCCAGCCAGCCAGGCAGGCAGGCAGCACTGGAATATGCCAAATTCATATAGCGGGCAATTGGAACGATTTTCCTTCTCAACTTTGCGTTGCGAAGCGTTCGTGTGTGTAATTTTACATGCGTACGTGTACGCTCATAGTGGGGGTTGTTGGGTGTTGGTTGATTTTTCGGTACAGCTTTTTGTAGTGGTTGTTTGGCAGCATCTCTCTCCTTTTGGCATACATACTGCATAAGTGTGTGTGTGTGTGTTTATGTATTTGACTACATATATAGGCCTATGTATGTCATGAGCGCCATCTAGCGTCCGGAACTGGTTGCCGGGTCGCGTGGGAGCACAAATTGAACTACATTACAAACACATTAGTCATGCATACGCACACATACACACATTCGTATGTATGTACATGGAAACACATAAAAAGGGCCCATGAATTGGAATGTGTGTACGATAAGGCAAATTAATAAGAGGAGAAAAATCAACTCACCCAACCCAACCCATTATTACTCATCCATCCCACCCCTAATCTTTAACTCGAAGCTCGAAGCTTACTCATCATCACTATATTTATAATTATAAATTTCCGCATATTTCTTTTAGAATGTTGATCATAAGATGCGTTTCCGTTCCAAGAAGGGTCAATTGCCTTTCATTGAGTTGAATGGCGAGGAAATCGCCGACTCGGCCATCATCATCAAGGAGCTGTCGGCCAAGTACGAGAAGAATTTGGATGCCGGTTTGACTGCTGAACAACGTAATGTCTCCTATGCAACAATTGCCATGCTCGAGAATCATTTGATCTGGATCATCTTCTACTGGCGCGCCAAGTATCCGGACAATGTACTCAAGGGATACAAAGTGAACTTGCAACATGCACTTGGCCTCCGTTTGCCCAACTCCATTTTGAATTTCTTCTTTAAAATAACATTCGGTCGCAAGGTAATTTGCTTTCGAAAGAATAGAAAAATTCCGTAGTTTCCATTTGAATTGACACTTGGCAATTTTTTTTTTAACCAAGTCTCAAGAAGTCAGTCGATAATAACGTTTGTTTATGGCAACTTGAGCCGGCTTTTCCGGCTGCGTTTCTTTCTAATGGTTTGTGCTCCCTGGCATTCTGGCTAGTGGCTAGTGTAAATAAACAGAAACGGCATAAATTGGAATCGTTGACGTATTATGTTGCACCTACACCCTAATACTATTACCACTCACCACCTAGTATGATATATCCCTAGAGCCTGAGCCGTACCCTAAGCACCGACAATAACAGAAACTTTGTTTATACTACAAATATGTGAGCATAAACAATATTGGTCTCTATTGTTTGTGTTCAGCGTAGCTCTCGTATAACCCAATTAAGATGTATACAAAGATCCTAAAACCAAAAACAAACAAAAAAAAAAATAATAATAATAAAACAATTGACAATCATAAACAATAAAAACAAATACAGTAAACGCTTGAAAAGTAGAAAAGTTTCTGATTACGAATGCAAATCACAAATTATAATTTTTAGAAATCCTTTTCACAATGAATGCTCTTAACTTGTATATTTAATCGATCCTCTTAGAGGGTTGTTTTTTTACCTTTTAGACTTAGTCCATTTCTAGATGTCTTATTTCTTAAGTTTCTACTTTGCAAGCGTTCACTTTGTTCCACAATTAAAAAAAAAAAAAAACAAAAAGAATTCCATTCATTATCACTAACTCTTGCATGGTGTTTTTTCTCTTTTTTTCGTTTTTTATATATTTTTATGTTTTAAATTTTCGATGGTTTCATCTACTACCACTACTACTACTGCTAACTCTGTGTGTGTGTATTACGTAAAAAAAAAAAACTACTACTCTTAACATCCCCCTCCATCCGTTGTTGTGCATCCTCTGCATTTTGTTTACCCTTAACCATCTTTAAAAAAAAAAAAAAAAACCAAAAATCAAACATTGTGCAAATTTGGCAACCGAATATTCAACACAACAAGTGGTTCCAGGGCACGAAAAAGTTGAAGGCGCATGGCATCGGTGTGCACAGCGCCGAGGAGATCGAGGAGTTTGGCAAGAACGATCTGAAGGTTCTCAGCGAGATGCTCGACTGCAAGCCGTTCTTCTTTGGCGATGAGCCCACAACTCTTGATGTAGTCGCATTTGCTGTACTCTCGCAGCTGCACTATCTGTCCAAGGACATTGCGTATCCGTTGCGCGACTACATGACCGAGAAGTGTCCCAATCTGATTGGACACGTTTCGCGCATGAAGGACAAGTGCTTCCCCGACTGGGATGAGATCTGCACAAAGCTGGATCTGAATGCGCACATTCCCAAGCCAGAGTGAGTTCACTTAACGGAATAACTGATGAGGTTTAAATGTACTAATATAAATATGTTTTCCTTCAGGCCCGAGACCAAGGAGGGCAAGGAAGGTGGCGAGCAGGAGAAGTCGAATGAGCAGGAAGGTGCCGATGGCGACAAGATCGAGAAGGAGCTGGAGAAGGACAAGGTAAAGGTCATTATTCAATAGAAACTCATTAAGGATCTTTTATACTAACCTAAAATTTTTGTGTTTTTTTACAGTCGACCGAAAAGGAATCGACTGAGGAGAACAAGGAGAAGGAGGAGACAAAGTAAAGCGCCGTTAGCTACACACATATATATACATACATATATATAAATGTATATATATATGCAAAGGACGACGAAAGGAAAAAGGAAAACAAGAACAACCCCCCCACATATATATGTATACATATAGTACGATAATACTATTACTATATATCTATAGTATATCTATATATATATAGTTAAACGCGCTGATTAGCGCTCTGCGCTCATATATATTATAACATTCAACAACAAAAAAAAAAAAACACAAAAAAATCGCTTTTGCTTTGCAGTTTTCAAGCGAAGGAAAACTGTTGAGCAAAAGGGCAGAAAATCGGAGACCAACAACAAGAAATGCAAAAAAAAAAATCATTTTTGCTTTGCAGTTTTCAAGCAGAGTAAAACTGTTAAGCAAAAGGGCAGAACATCGGAAACCATACAACATTTAAAATTGAAGAAGAAAAAAAGATTGATCCACTCAAAAAAAAAAAAAAAAAGTTAAGAAAAACAAAAAACGTATATACAATAACGTAACGTAAAAAACTTTGGACATCTTTTTTTATATATATACAAAGTAAAAAAGAAGAAAGAAAAAATCAAAAAAAAAAAAAAAAAGTAAACGGTAAAAACATTTAGTATAAAATTATAAAAGTTTATACGTATAAGCGAAGCAACAGTTGACGAAGAAGAAACAAAAAAGAATTATAAAAATTAGTTAAAGAACTCGAATGAAAGTAAATCAAAGTGAGAATGCGAGATTGAGAGACGAGAAATGGGTGAGAAAAGGTGTAGAACATACAGCATAAAAACATACGCGCATTAATCATTAGTTTTTCATTAAAGCGATCTATATAATACACCCCATAATATACACACAAGACACACACTCACTCGCTCGACACTCACACAGCCATGTATACACACACAACATTCTCACACACACACAGAACACTCATAACACATAACGCAGATATAAAATGCATAAATGCAGCAACAATTGCAACTCAATGGTATTGTTTACTCTTCCAAAATTTATTAAGCTTAAAGTAAATGGGGTTAAAAAAAAAGAAAAGGAGACGATGTATGGTATATAAGCGGCGGGGGTTATATATATATATATGATATGATATATGGTATATATGTAGTAGGTGATGCTTAGGATGTGACAAGATTGTGACGATGAGGGACCGCTGCTGATAATTAAGTTTATTTTTTATATATATATGATTGCAAATAGTAATTTTTTATTCATGTGTGCAAATAATTAAATAAAAATATTAAAAATTTATTACTTATAATTATATATACATACATTATATACGCCCCTATCATAAAGATGTGTATAATAATAACAAAAAACAAAACAAAAACAAAATCACGATATACATTGTATGTTAGAAGCCTTTGTTTATTATTGTTTCTTATGATTTTCGGGCATAACTTTGCCCACAGTTGCTTTATATGTTTTCAAAAACGAATTCGAACCAAAAACAAAACGCTATACTAAACTTAACAAGAATACTCGGCACAAAAGTCTAAATCAAATTTGTAGTCTAAAATATTATACTTTACGAACAAAATTTCAAAACGCTTTCGTATTGATGTCTCGTCCCTCTTTTTTATGTTTTATACAAATAAATGTTTAATTTAAATTTAAATTACGCAAATATATATATAAACACATATACATAATTTCTATTGTAATTAACGCTGCAAATAACAAACAAACATCAAACTTAGAAGAATCTTGAACAGGGGAAGAGAAGAATCATAAAAACAAAAAACACTGACACGATACTCAACTCATGCAAATTATTGGGAATTTTCTCAAGCAGGGACCGATTCGAACTCGAACTCGAATTTCCCTTGCCTATTGTTTTTCCATTGGGTTTTTTGGTTTTCGCTGTCTCCATTAAAACTGCACTCAATTGAATTCTACGTTCTACCATTCTACACCCGCCAACGCCGTGAGCAAAGATACAAAAATAAAAACAAAAATGAAGAATAGAAGAAATCAATAAAAAGAAGAGAAGAAGAAAAACAAATTTTTAATAGGGTAAAAAAAAAACACGGAAAACTAAATGAAACCAACCGAAACAACAATCGCCATATACGGCGTGCAATGAGGCGAGTGAAAAGTAAATGAATAAATATATAAAACATGAGAAGAACAAATTGGGAGATTGACGATGATGATGAAGATGAAGATGTGAGAGATAAAGAACGCTAGCTAGAAAAGAAAATCAAATGGCGCAAGACTCATAGTTGAAGAAAGGAAGGGAAAAAATCTCCATAACGATACGATTTGTAGACTATGCAAGTATTTTTATGTATTAAAGGTTATGTTGTAAGTTTTTATCACAATATTTGTATTGTAGCTGCTCAGTGTTTTATATGATTATATAAAATGGATAAAACAAAAAACATGAAAAAAAAACCAACCGGACAGACAAGAAAAACAAAAACAAAAAAAAAAATTATTGTATTACATACATCTTATATATAATAAATATGCTTCTTAATAAAAAAAAAAAAAAAAAACAAAAAACAAAAACTAAACAAATAAAACTTATTTATGACGGAGGATTTTCAGAAGACACGCACTCTGCCCCAACCCACCCGATAACTAAGCTGGGGTGGCTTACAACAGAAAAAAAGGCAAAAGCAGAAACAAAGAAGAAATTAATTATGATACTTGAGTTATCTTTGACGTATAGTTCTGATAACCTGCTCAAGTTGCAGTGTGTTCCTATTTAATGCTTAGAATAATTAAATTATCTTTTTGCTGTTTTTATTGTTGTTGTTGTTTTTGAAAGATAGATTTTTCGATAGCACCACCAACCTGGGCCAATGCGACAGCTCAAGTTCATGCGCCACAGATACAAATGGTATTTTTCTAGGCTTTGTTGTTGTGGTAAGGAAAAGAAAAAAAAAACCTATCGATTGAGTAAGATATGGAAGTCATAAACTGTTTATCATGATAATGGGACTGACCAGAGACAGATTAGTCACGCTTAGTTTAGTCATATATTGACTATAAATGAAAAGAAGAGCGTTAACTTTATTGGGCTCTAAAAATAGGGTATATTCAGAAAAGTCCCAATTTTGTTTGGGCATTTATTGTATACCACTTTTATAAAGGAATTTATAACAGTTTGAGCGAAGTCAACCGCTGGAAAATAAAAGTCAGCAAAATGCCAATGTAACCCAGAACTGCCAATCAAATTGACATTCAATTTCAATCTGACCCAATAGACATGCAGTGATAATCAATATTTGACCTAGGCCAATATAGAAATGACTATCCAACAAATGCCAATGACTGAACCCACGTCCTTCTATCCAACCCCTCTATCAGATAATCGACGACTAATTTGATGTCTGACTAAATGTTTGGCGCTCCAAATTGAGCGTTCTTTTTTTATGGAGCCATTCATCAAATGGCGCCCTATTGGAGGGGCGGGTATAATCAATGCAAACACGTTCAAAGAATTGCGAGTGGGTGGTTTGGGTGGGTTGAGGGACGCACCTCGTGAGCCCCAACCTTTCCCAATGCTCGCATGCGGTTGTCAACGGACTGTGACATTTGGCAATTTATTGAAGACGGATTCCAATCAGAGCAAATCATGCGAGCCTTCGAGCACGTCTAATATGGCAAGCGGAATTTATGGTCGCGTCGTGCTGTGGCAATAAAAAAATAAAAGGTAAGTGTGATATCGCATCCAGATCCGGCCCAAAGCCCCCCGCCCTCAAATCCCACCATACGACTGCAGCTGCAAATGAAATAAAATAAAACGTACACTTGAAGAAATCAAGTTTTACTTTTAGGTCTACCATTAAAAGCCGAGATTGAGTAGGAACATAATTTATTACTTATTAAGTTCCATAACTTTCAAGATTTTCTCCGGGTGCAATATAACGTAACGAATTCTGAACGCTTTTGTCCTTTGTGGTGAGCAATGGCGTGCACCATTGCATGCTCCATTAGAGTTAGGGAGGGGCTTGCAGGTGGAAATCGTGGCCCCAGTAGCCGAGGATAGATAAGTATATTGCATGGAGGAGCTTGGCGGCAGTCGGTTCGGTTGTCGATTTGCCTCACACAGCATTGAATTGGTGTTAAGCACGAACCGAAGTGAAATGGAAATGGAAATGAAAATTGCCAAATGGAAATCAGCAGTTGTCATTGAGGATTGAGGGATTGGGACAACAGCTGCTGCTGGAGCGGCAGCAGTTGCTGCTGTTCATTGCTGGCGTGCGGAACACAATGTCGAACCAGTTGTTCTTCCTCAGTTTGGCGGACATATTCTCCGTTTATCCGGCTATCTTCAAGGAGCGCAGCACGCAACTGAGGAAAACCAAGCAAATCTATTTGCCCAGCGATGAGGAGTGGCAGGATAAGATGTACTTTATGCTGCTCGAGATACAGCGACAGGTGAACGAGTCTTCGGATAACAACATTTCGCTGAAGGACATCGATAAGCGAGATAAACCTGTCTTTGATCCGGATCGTATTACGAAAATCCTATCGCCTTGCGTCAGTCCCAATGGACGCAGAAGCCGTGTCCTTAAGTACTGTCATGCCACCACAGTGAGGATTAAGCTTAAGACCAGTGCTCGCTGGGATTTGCCCACAATTGCCAATGCCGCCAAGCTGCTGAGGAAACCTGCGCTAATAGTTGCCTTTCAAAATGAGCATGAGATGCGCTTGGCCTATTCCTTAATCTACGATGTCTTTCGATGTGAGCTGTGAGTTAATAGTAGAGGGAGAAATATAACCTCCCTTTTCTTTCAGATAAAACTGTGCTGTGCAATGCCTTGTCGGACATTTGTTTCTATGAGCAGGAGCGATATAAGAAGGTAGCTTATGGAGGGTCTAAGAAATGCCCAGTAGGAAATAAATAATTTTCTTTCTTCACTAGTACATTGATGATGAGCAGCGTATCTGGTTAATGCTTTTCGAGCTCTACGATCGTCATTTCAAGAACCGTAACTCGGAACAGCATGAACAGCAGGCACAGCTCTATAAGGAAGCGGAGGTCACAGGTGAGTTCGAACCTTAATGCTAGACTGGTAATATTTAAGGTCCCCTTTTGTCCCGTTTAGAAATTGCTTCTGTGCTTTGGCAGCATCGCATTCGCCTGGCTGCTTCCATTTCCCGCATGCGGATTGGCGTTGGTGCACTGCGTCTCTCCCAGTTGCTGCCCATACACTTGCAGAATGAGAAGGTTGCCATTGCAGCCGCAAATCCAGTTGTCACTGGCTGGATTAATCCATTTCTAGTGCGGTAAGTTTTGACTTTCGTAACTTAAGGCTTAGTTTTAAGGTTTCCCAATCATAGCAACAAGTTGGAGGCTGACAAGATACTTACTGAAATGGGTTTCACTATACATGGACCTGATGATGAGCAGCCTTTGCTGGAACAGCACTGCAAGTGGGATAACATTTGTCCGTTGGTTATCTCCATCATACCCAAGGATCGTGGCGAGTTCACAAAGTCAGATCTAATGACCAAGCATCGTTTTATTATGCAGGTTAGTGGGGAAATCCGAAATTCCTCAGAAAAAATCCTAATTTCTTAGTGTCTTTTTAAGGATAAAAACTTTTCATATGGTCCTGCTATCATGTCCAAGCTAATGGACTACTTCGAGCTATATGGTAAATAGACCTAACGGGCTATGACTTTATAATCCTTATGTATATAAATCCTAACTAGGTGACATCCTGCAAACCCATGTGGACTCGCCCCGCTCTACCGCCTACCTAGCTGCACTTTTTTACTCCGTGAATCGTGTGAATAACTTTTACGTTTATGGTGCAGGCGCTAATCTCAAGGAATATCGTCGCTATATGGAAACAATAGGCGTAATTCGAACCTTAAAACCAAAGCAATACACATTTAGTATAAAGTTCACTTCTAGGTCAACAACATTCGCATTTTTGGGGATGCCTTCACTTCCTTTCCCATGGAATCGAATCGATTTCGTACGGTCATTGGAGTGTTTGCCACGCCCCCTAACTCCTTCAGTGCCATTTCGGATCCCATCGATCTGATATGTTCGCGTGGCGGAGACTTGGGTATGCTGGAAGTTCTCACGGAATCAGAGGTCAGCGATGATGGTAAGCAGCGGGTGGGTTGCATCCTGGAGGAGCAGCTACTCACCCTAACCATGTCCATGTCGCGACCACAGATACAATTTGTTCTGTACCAAACCCATTCCATTGTCAATACGGAGAACGAGGACATGGTGCAGCATGTCATCGAGGTGATCAACAAGCTGGCGCTGGAGAAGCATCGTCAGGCCTACAGGGAAGTGAAGCGTCTGGAGGCGATTGCCGAGGCTGAGGCAGCCAATATACCCGCTGCAGCCATGTCCAAGGAGTCGCCTCGCAAAAAGGACAAACTTTCCGCCGAGGACAAACGCAAATCCCAGCCAGAAATAGCCGCCAAGTCCGGCGAACCTGTTCCTCCAGCTGTCCAACTACCTCGCGTAGACAGCATTGATCTGATTGTCACCCCGGACATCGATGAGTTCGTGCAGGACATTGTGCCGGACATCTGCATCAATCAGGACAACTGCATCCAGCATCAGTCCACTGGCAGCTATCTCTCCCTCATCCGTCGCAAGAACCTTACCCAACTCAACGAGAAGTACCTCATCCGCATGGCCGAGAGAAGAGGACTCTTTGGCAAACCGGAACGTGATAGGAGCAAATCACGTGCTGTCAAACTGCAGGAGACTAACGAGCCTCCACCTCCAGATAGCAACTATGACAACTGCTCCGCCGGCTCAAGATCAGGTGGACAGCATGGGGTGAGTGTGAATCTAGCCCAGAAGGGACTAAAAATTAAAATCCTATCCTATATATAGAGATTACTATCCAGTTTATTCCAACTTACTTGATTAGTAAAATTGTGGGAATCAGTTTAGAAAACTTTTGAATGCAACCTTTTAATAACAATTATCAGATCCATTTTACTATCATTTTCACTGATCTTTAAACTAATTTTTTAATTAGTTAAACTACGCGCAAGTGTGGAGAATGGGTGGGAAACCTGGAGTCTAGACCATTACCAATATATCCACGAAGGGTGTTAGACTTGACACTTTATTGTAAATAATAACAACAATTTTGAGAGAGGGGGTTTAAGTGAGAAGGAAGATAGGAGATGGGAGATAGGAGATAGGAGAGAGGGGTGTATGTACACTTGAGACTTATGATCTAATAATTAACATGCGCCATGGCGGATTATCATCATCATCAACAACAGTAACAACAGCAAGAGAATCATCATCCAACAGCATCCACCTCTGACTATTAGATTGTGTGTTTTGTCTGTGGTTTTGTAGAAGAGAGGGAGGTGTGGGGAGGTAATTAGCATGAGGCATGCAATTGCAATGATCGCAAATCGTTTTCAGGGCTTAGTCACAGCAGCAGCAATAATAATCACAGCAAAGAGATTAGGTCATGCCATTGGCTTAGCTCATTGGCCCCATGATTTAATGGTCCCCTCCCCAACCCAAATCCTTGAAAACCAACTATTTTCGCCAACTGCTGCCGCTGTTTGTCTTGGTGACATTCTTGCCCTGCTGATAGCCCTTGGCATCCTTGGATTTGTTTTTGTCCAGCTTGCTGTTGGAGTAACCGCCCATTCCGCTCATGCCACTGCCACTGCCGCTGCCGCTCCCGCTGCCATTGTAGCTGAAGCTGGACTTGAAGGAGGGATTGCCGTTGCTCTTGAACATGGGATTTGTTTTGCCGGCGCCGACAGGTGGCGCTGCCTGGTTGTAGTAGCTCTTGTTGCTCTGCTGATAGCCCTGGCCACTGGCAATGCCCTTCTCCGACATCTGCCGGCCATAGGAGTACCCGGTGCTCGCCAAACCCACTGAGGCAATGCCCAGACCCATGCCCACGCCGGAGCCAACGGTGCCCACGCCCACACCGCCCATGCCGACGCCAAAGGTCTGCTTGTGGCTGGTGCTGAAGGTGGCTCCGTGCTCCCCACCAAGTGGTCCACTCTGTGTGTAGAACTGTTGTTGTACCTCGACGATGTAGCGATAGGCCTCCTCCATGCTCTTGGGATTGCGTCGCAGGATCATCGAGTGTGTGGGCTCTGGGAGATGGTCTCGGAATACTTGAAGGGTTATGCGCTCAATGTCCTCCAGTGCATACAGGGTGTCATTGTGGGTCAACTTGCGACTGAGGAGTCTCTGTTTCAACTTGGCCATCTTCTGATAGTACAGTTCTATGTTGGAGTCCAGCACGGCACTCCGAATCTTGTGGATAAGAGCGTAGCTGGACTCGCGCTCCGCGAAGCTGTGGAGGAGCTGCTCCTTGAGCTTGTGCCAGGATTCCGCCTTCAACAGTGCACCATTGGCATGTCCATTCCCACTGCCCACCGGAGCACTTAGCTGGCGTGTGAATACCGCATCCCTGGCCCGATCCGTGCATTTGTTCTTGATGTGTCCAATTAGTTGAGCCTTGTAATAGTCATCGAAAGAGTTTATCGCTGGCATAAGGGCCTCAATCTTTTGCAGAAATTGAGCCAGCTTGCTGGGATCGCTGCCATCAAAGTTATCCACTAGCTTGAGGCGACTCAGCACCTGGTTATATTTGTTCACAAATTCCGGATCCATGCCGAGCAAATTATTCGTATTCGAGCAGCGTTATCCTATCCGAACCGCACTAATATCCGTGCTTCAAAATTTTTCAAATGATTTCGAGCTCGCCTTTCAAAAGTTGCTTTTAGGTTTGTTGGAAAAACAGATTTCTTTCGATTCTTACAAAATGTATAAATTAACATTGATTAACATGAAATTTTACTACGAAGAGCGGACCTCAAACACAAAACAATGACAACCGAACCGAACGAATGCAAAATTCGAATTGACACGATACGAAAAACACAGAAAGCAAAAAAATATCATAAACGGGAATGGAACGGGTAAATCGGTCGCTCGGTCGGGTCGTTCGGTTGTTGTTGTCGTAGTCATCGGCATCGGCATCGGGCAGAACTGAACTGTTAAACTCAAACGCCGCTCATTGTGGTGGTGGTGCTTGTGGGAGTTGTTTTGTGTACACACAAACGTTGAATCACATATATGCATAGAATAACAACAACAACAACAAAACACACGGGCCTGACGATCGCACATACATATATTTATAGTTAAAGCTATGACAGATAGAGATAGTAACAACCCAGCAAACACACCGATACACACAAGACACGCACATAGATCAACATTTACAATATTCACAACAACAACAACAAGGGGTATGAAAAGCGCGCACAAATCGCTCGAATCCGATTTTTATATTTTCGAATTCAAAACAGAAACAGTGCTTTCTTTCCAATCAGATAAAGCTTCAGCTGCTTCTTTCTCCTAAATCTTTGTTTGTTTGCTGTAGGTGTGTGGAAAGTACGGGAGGGAAGGTCAATTGAAGTCCATCAGTCTATCAGTCAATTTACAATACTATATGTGTACAATAATAATAAAATCAGTAAAAGTTCCTCCACATAAAATTCAATTGTTATTTAATTTGTGAGTATTTTTTTTTTAAATTTGTTTCTGTTATGGCGCAAATAAATAACTTTTATGCTGACTTTAAAATTTGTATATTTACATTGATCTATTAACAATGTGCTGTTAACTTTATGGCAATGAATGCATGAATATGTGTAAATAACGTCATTCCAAGAGCAAAGAAAAGGTATTTCACAATGAAAGAATTACAGCTATTAGTTTGATAATAATTGGTCATAAAGCATATGATAAACAGTAGTGCCCAAACAATAAATACCCTATACAGCAACAACAAAAACACAATAATCCTTTCTTAGTTAATTCCGCTTTTTCCTAACTTGGAGAGTTTCGCTGCAAGCTTTTAGCCATTAACAACAAATACACTACCCTTCTTGCAGTATACAGAGATCTCCCTCGCACTCTCCTTATCTGCCCTCGGCATGTGTCTTGTCCTTTGTTACATTTGCGTGCATGCGTGAAAGAGACATCAAAAATTAAAACAAGCATCGGCAGCAGCAACAACTAAATAGGCAAGCTTTTTCTCTTGTTTTTGCTTTATTTGAGACAAATGGCAGTTATAGCTGTTCTTCTCTCTTTGTTTACAGAAAGTAATTCACTACTTGAAGTTTGCTTTCCAAAGATACATATACTTTGCAACATTCTTTTGAGATTATTTACCTATCAGATTCGAATTTAAGTATTGCTTCATTTATATATTCTTGTCTGGCATGACACACAACGGGCATGACGATGTGTATGGAGCATTTTATTAGACCCATGTCCCCCAAGCTTCGCACCTCGCCTCCGATCTCGGCCTCTTGCTTATTGTGTTGGGGGCGCTTTTAAGGTCTGGTGCGCCGGCGTGCGCAGTTCAACTAATTAGCAACAATTTTCGAACGTTAGCGGCTTGTAAAAATGTTTAATAATACCTGAACCCATAGCACTCGCACAACTCATCGAAATCGTCAACATTGCCGCAGCTGGAGCCACCGAGGACGCTGGCCTAGGTGTGTTATAGTGTGCTGTGGGGTGTGTGGTGCTAATTCGAGCTATGGCTCCAAACTGATAAGCGGATTTAATTGCTTTCAGACTTGAACGGAAAATGCGACTGTTGCGATTGTCAGTTCGCATTTGTTCAAACCGCATTCGCGATTAAAAACAATTTACAACTTTACAACTGTAATTTTTACAGTAATTATGCAAACAACAACAACTAGCAAATAGTAGAATAACTTTGTGTTTGTGTGTATGCCGCCTTGATAAGCAAGTTCAGGGCCAAGGCCTCAGAGCAACAATCGAGAGTCGAAAGTCAGAGACCGCAACCAACCACTCGCACTTAGACCCCCACCTACACCCCCAACCCCACCCTAGTCAACATCTCAACGTCATCGTTCCAATGGAGTTTCACTTATCATCTACAGCCGTTGTAGAGCTTTGAGTCATTTGCAATCCAAATTTAGCGCAAATTCTTCTAACTCAATTACTGTAAAAAAAAAAACACAAACATTTTTTGCATATTAAAGTTTGAAGAAGAAATAAGATTTGTTAAGAGAATAACGAAGTTTTAAATACCCTTCTGGATTAATATGTTAAATTTAATTAATCAAGATCTAGAATTTGCGTACAAACTTGATTTTAGCTTAGCTATAAAGAAAGATTGAACAAAAAATTTGTATTGACATTGTCTCATTACAAACCTTGTTATCTTACGATAATACTCCATGTGAGTGTATGAAAGCAAATATAACTAGAAAATAAATATGTTCAATTGTTTGAAAAGCTAATTAATTACGTGCGCGTGCCATTGTGCGCTCGTCTCCGTTGCCATTATCATTTTAATTTCAATACCGATTTGGCTAAACTACAACAATGACAACAATAACAATGGATATAGGCCCGATTGCAGCACCAGCAGGCAACACATTCGAGCGCCATTCGTTCGCACCTGACAAAGGTGTCGACAACGCAGAGGCATCCGATAGCTTTCAACTTTAGGCAGCGGGAGTGCAAACGTTTCTACGTCTTGCCCGTTTATATGGTAAGTCGACAAATTGGCATGATCATAAAGCCAAAAAAAAAAATTTTAAATCAAAATTATTATTATCATGCCCTCAATGTGAATTTGCAGCACAGCACAAAGGAAAACAGTCGCTTGTGGTGGCAGTATGCCTTCAAGTGTGTCACCCGCAATGGTAAGAGTGCTATCTGGAATCCCAATCTGAAATTCAAACTACACTGTAAGCGACAGCTGCGCATCCGTAAACTGCGACGTGGCGCCCAATGGTCCAACAGGGAGCCACTGCACCTGCACATCACAGATATCGAGCTTGTGTGTCACGTGCGCAGGTATAGTAAGTAGATAATCCACCATTTTGGGAGACACATCTGCGATCTAATACAAAACAATCATATTTGATAAAAACTGTGCACTAAATTAACTTAAAATACATTTTTCAATTTTCAAATTAAAATCATTTTAAATTATTTTATATAGTATACTTTTGGAGGTCAATACACAAAATACAAATAGTGCACAAAACGTACATTTGAGAACAATAAAATTATAAATAAAAATTCACTGAGATTAAGTTGAAAATGTAAATCATAATAGATGCTGTATTTAAGCCATCATTCTCAATAACAAATAAAAGTAATTTGACATAAAACATGTGATTAGTTGTTCAGGAAAATAGATATCACTAAAAATAGATGGATGCTATCAACGAAAGTCAATCAAGTATCAGGCGAAAGTAAGTAATTGCAGCTTACAGGAAATACAAATATATAAATCTTGAGTTCATCTCTGAGTATAGCATGTATATTTTTTTTTTTAATATTGCAATTACTGACACTACAATTTGAATGGAAAATGTATGTGCGAGTGTGTCTGTGTGTGTGCTTGTAAATTAATTACACATATAAGTTTTAATGTCTTGCAATTACTAAGATCCGATAGCGTAAATTTACGATTACTAATGTGTGAAATATGGGATAGTATGTGCCGATAATGCATGTATGTAGTATTTAGATGTAGTAGTAATGCTGATGCAGCGAGTATATCCTAGTTGGTGCACGTTTGCCAATGTTCAACGTCCCAGGCGCGCACCTAAACAAAATGTAATATTAGATATAGACTTAGCTGATGATAAATCGACGGCTTACCTGACATTCGCGGCTGCAGTACCACTTATTCTTACAGTTGGCGCATAACAAATTGGCATTAGGACGTCCACAATGCTGACAGTCGGAGTCCTGTTCCTCCGGTCCGTTTGCAAAGCGAGTGCTTCTGTTAGTGTTGCTGCTGCGGCTAACATTTTGATCCTCCGAACGATAATTGGAATGTAGGTCATTGTACTGGAAAAGTATAGAAACAAAATTGAGCACGGGGTAATCTTCCAAAATCGAACAAATCTACTTGAGGACGTGTGTCGTTGCGTTGGTTGTTCGGCTTGCTGGTGCCTAGTGGGCTGCTGTTGTACAAAGGTTTCAGTGACGTTTCGTGGTCCAAATGGTTGTCAAAAGAATTTGTATGTCTGCGTTGTGTATCCAGAGTATGCCGAGGCTGCTGCTGCTGCTGCTGCTGATTCCGATTTGACGATGAAGCACTGAGATCCGGTGTAGAATTAATAAGTTCTTTGGACTCATTGAAAAGCTGCTGGAATCTGCAAATTTATTTGATTGATAACTAAGTGTTAACTGATTAGATTAAGGATCAATCTAACCGTGACTGTGGAGTCTGTAGTTTATTGCGCCTGGCCGGCAGCGATTCCATCTCGCGCTCCGCATTATGGTTGCCGGGGCGTCTATAGGAAGCTGAGCTTTCTGCAGCTACAGGCGGCATGGGTGTACGCATTGTCGGCACAGAGTTGCGTCTGTGAAGCTGTGATCCATAATGCGACTGTGGCGGCGGCATTAAAGTTTCCTCACTTACTGCATTTTTCTCCGTCATGCCCAGCAATCTAAATGAGTTAGAGAAACATAGTGTTGTTAATACAAGCATAGAGCTGATTGTACAATTGAACTTACCCCTTTAAGAGTTTCACGTCGTCTTGACCCCTTTCCACTCGGTCGATTAGCTTATCAATGGCACTGGAGCCAAAGCTTGATGGCATTGGTGCATTCTTTTCGCAATACAGTACCGTGTCAATCTCATACAGCTCCGTGGTGCTGCAGCTCCTGCTCAGAATCGATGGTAGAACCTCCTTCATAATCAAAATGCGCGTCTTGCGCTCAATCCGTTTGGCCAACTCTTTTTTGACGCACAGCAAGTGCTGCAGTCGATTCCACTCCTCCTCCTTTTGGGTCAACAAGTTGTTGAGTGTCTCAATGTCCGCATTATTGCGTAACTCCTCCTGCCGCATGGCCATCAGTTCCGGTGTAATGGAGTTGACCTTGTCCGTCATTATCGCGTCGTAGTCCTGATACAAATCCTTAATGCGCTGATGAAAGTTCACATTGCTGTTGCTATTGTTAAGTTCAACTGGAATAGATTTGTTGCGCGTGGCTGTTGGTGGTGTGGCAATTGGAGCTGTGGCAATTGGAGGTGGGGCTGCGGGGGCTACGACTGCGGGAGCTGCAGCTACATGGGTTCGTTGTTTAGGCTTCTGCCACGATACGTGCGGTTGAGTTTGTTGTTGTTGCTGTTGTTGTGGCATCTGCTGTTGTAGCGTCTGCTGCTGCTGTTGTTGTGGCATCTGCTGCTGCTGTTGTGGCATCTGTGCTGCTGCTGCTGTTGTGGCATCTGATGCTGCTGCTGATGAGCAGATTGGGGAACGGAAAAAGTATGCGCCTCATGAGCTGCCTGTTGCTGAACAACAGCAGGCTGGGTGCTGGCTGCTTGAGCTGTCTTTATACTCTCTCTCTGTGAAAGGGACTTTGCAGTTGGATAAACAATTTCCATAGGCTCCACGGGCGGTGTTGGCGTATCCAAGCTATACGAAATGGCAGACTGCTGCTGCTGCTGCTGTTGAATTTGAGGCTTTTTCTGGGCATAGAAATCCATGCCGCTAGACGGTGTCAAGCTGTACGGAGAGCCCAATTTAAAGGAAGGTGTGTTGGAAGTTTCTACATTTAGTCTATATGTGGCTACAGCTGCTTTTTGCAGTGGTGTCGTCGGTGTTGTTGTTGGTGGCGTTGGTGTTGGTGTAGGTGTAGGTGTAGGTGCCGGCTGCTTGACGGGTGCAGGTTGCACCGGCAAGAACTCGATAATGTCATCATCCAAATCTTCCGTGATTATTTGCTTTGTCCGCTTCTCACTATTTAGCTCAACTGCTGCCGGGGAGATTGAGCGGCGGCGTTTTAGGGCAACCTCTTCCACTGGCATTTGCACGTTAGCTGCTGTCTCAACAATAAGCTGTAAAGGCTGCTGTTGTAATGTTGGCTCTTGTTTCTTCACATCGTTTATTACAACAACTTGTTCGACTATCTGCTCAGCAGTTTTGACCGGCTTCATGGTTAAGAACTCATCCAGTATGTTGTTTTCGGCGGGAGTTTCTTTTGCTCCCATGTCCACCCTCAAAGGCAAAGGGGAACTTGGTTTCTTCACGACCAATTCCTGTACACTTTGAGCAAATTTGCGTGCCGTAGTCTCAGTTAGCTTATCTGGAGAATCTTCGTTTTCGGTGTCATCCAGACAGACAACCTCTGATCCACTGGCACTACCACTGTGAGAACGACTTCGACTTGGTGTACGTTCGTCGCGCAAAGACATTTGCAATAGCCGGCGGTTGTTTTTCTTTTCGCGCCGTTCGGCAACGCGTTTTGCGTAAGCTTCTCTTGCGTGCAACATTGCTTTTAACTCACCCGCATAGTCCTTTTTTTTGAATGAACGTCGAAGCCTAGGCATATTGGAAAATGTACAAAAATTGGAATCTGTAGATCTGTTTAAGCTCATAATTGAAAAATTAATGAAAAGTAGGTAATTTCAGGTTTGACAATTGAAATGAAGAGTAAACTTTCAAAACTCAACTCTGTTGAAACAGCTTTCAGAAGCCCTGGTATGTGAACTTAAATAGTCCAGTTTTATAAAGTAACTAGTTAATTTAAAACCAAAAAATTAGCAAAGAACTAAATTCTACTTCACAGAGTTTAAGTTCATTTCAGAATTTGTAGACATCAAGTGAGAACTGGACTGTACGGATAGGTCTACATACCACCTAATGCTGCGCCTTTTGTAGTATATATTTGCTTGGCTGTTTCGTTGCATTTGCCTAATCTGGCGCTGCGCGTCATCTCGACTAGCTGGTGGCTTGGCTGAGCTGCCGGCTGAGCTGCCGGCGACGGCATCCAAGTCATCGGATAGTTTTCTAGGCGTTCTGGCGGCGCTGTCTACTTTGGCCGGTGACGCTTCAGTTGCCTTTGGGTCGGTCTTTGGGGGTGTCTGCTTACTCACTGCAACGTCCATTAGGGCATCGTCGTCTTCATCGTTGCTATATTCATCGCTGCTCAGCTGCGAGTTTGACGAGTCGTAGATTTCCACGTTTGACATGGTTTAAGAACGGATCACACTAGTGGTAATTGGGACACATGTACAATAACATAATTATATGTTTTACAACCCATACTTACACGCTGCTCACGTTTCGCGTTTTTTTTTTTCTCGATTTGCAAAAAAGCGTCTGCGTCTGCCGGTAGGAATTACCAGCAAAGTGCTGCCTTACTTTTGTTCAACGCAACGGGAAACAATTAACAAAGCGTTTTTGTTTTATATTTGCACCAAGCCGACAAAATGTCAATTGAAATAGTACTTCCTTTTAATATTCCATTTGCAAAAAAATTTGCGGCCGCGACGGCTTTTATTCATGTAAAAGATACTGGAGGATGGCAATAAAACAAGAAGAAGAAGTGTTGTGTCTGTTATTGGCTAACAGAAACAAAGAAGTTGACTATTTCGTAAAATAATTAAATGTTTGCAATTAAACCATAACATAATACAGGTGATAGGCAATGTACCATATAGCTTAGTACAACTTGTTGCAAAACTTTTTTTTATAATAAAATCTTGTTTAAATTAAGCAGAGACTATTCTTAATGTTAATAAGCAGTAACTATCGATTATTTTGGCGTGAAATTTTAATCGCCTAAAATCATCAATACTGTTATCGTATAAATTGCTAGTTTTTAAATCACAACAAATTCCATATGGCGCTTGGAAGTCTGCCCAATCAGATTATTTATAGACAGTCTTTGTTTTTCAACACACCTACAGGCATGAAAATATAAAAATTTGCAAATTACAAATTTTGTGTCCCATAAAGTAATACTAATTAAAGTTTTTGTTGAAATTAAATTGAAATTGAATATCAAGATAATTAGTTAAGACAACATCTGCTACACAGCTATATACATACATATATACCGGCTGCTAAAGTTTGTTTTCGAAAGTAGTATTTGTTTATGAGTGTGCCAATACAATATCTATAGCGTGTAATGTGTCGAATTCGTTTAAATGATCTGTGTGTATCCACCTTTCGGGGTCATAAGAATACAAATGTGTTCATACATTCCTACACCTACATATAAAAAAGTATAAATATTTGGTAAGCGCGTCTTGTCTTTCTATCTTGGCTATCCGCCTAGAGCGACAACTACACCCGCGTACGGATAACAGTAAAAAGGGTTATTTCCAATAATAACAGCAAACAGTATTTTTTTGATTATTGATTGCTAAGATTAACAATCTTATCAGAAAGGTAAGTTTAAGATGAAATTTATGAATGGTAATTTATATGTGCTGATTATAACGACTTTAGTAACTAAGAGTTATTTAATAAACTTGTCGTTTCTCGTTTAGTTTTACCATGTTGGAATACCTGAAAAAGCTGACAATATGCCATTTGCTTATTGCAATATCTTTCTTCAGCTCTGGACTGCTGTGCAATATTTCGCAATTACTCTTGCTTATATTTGTTAGGCCATTTAGTTCTGCACTCTATCGGAAGCTTATGTACTATCCTTGCTATAGCTTCTTTTCTCGTAAGTTATAGCATATAAAGGATATTCTTAATATACAATTTCTATATTTTTAGAGCTTGTTGCTATCCTAGAATGGTATGGGGAAGGAAAAGTGCGAGTGTTTATGGACCCCGATGTAGAGAGGTCGTATGTTGGCAAGGATCATGGTCTGATGATAATGAATCACACTTATGAAATCGATTGGTTGTGTGCCTGGATGTTTCTTGATAAGTTCAAGGTTTTAGGCACCTTCAAAGCTTTTGCCAAGAGAAATATCAGATATCTGCCTGCTCTGGGTTGGGCCTGGTACTTGACAGACTTTGTGTTCCTCAATCGTGACTTTGATAAGGACAAGGACTATATTGCCAGTCAGCTTAAGGTGGTCTTCTCCAATCAATATCCCACTTGGCTGTTGCTTAATGCTGAGGGCACCCGCTTTACAGCTGCAAAACACGAGGCATCTATGAAGTTTGCCCAAGAACGTGGCATGACCCCGCTGAAACATCATCTGATTCCACGCACTCGAGGCTTCACTGCCAGCCTGCCCACATTGCGTGGCATCTGTCCAGCAATCTATGACATTAATATGGTCTTCAAACGGGATTCGAACGTTCCCGTAACTCTCCATTCCGTTACGAATGGCAAATCTTTGGAGCCCTATGTTTACATACGGAGAATTCCACTGGATCAGGTGCCGAAGGGTGAGAGGGAGGCAGCTGCCTGGCTTCACAATCTATACGCGGAGAAGGATCGTATCGTTAACAGTTTTCACGAGACGGGCAACTTCTTCCAGAACTCAGGAATCAAGGAAGTTCCCTGCAAACTTTACAAGCCTCGCCTCATCAGTCTCATTAACTTTGTGTTAATGTTAGTTTTTTCCTCGTTCTCCATACTCTACTTTGTAATCTCGTCTTTGTTAGCGGCTAACTGGATTGGCTTGTTTTCCATTATGACTGTGTTTCTGATGTGTACGTATACTTTGAATCGTGTTCATATTTTTACACTAATTTCTTGTTTACTTTTAGTTTTTCTATTGCTCAGAAAAGCGACCGAAATGTCGAAGATCAGCAAAGCTTCGAGTTATGGCGTCTCGGAGACGGAGACGAAGGCGAAGACAAATTAGATATAGGTATCTGAGATACAGTGGGCTACAATGACACATGTGCAAACACAAACAATAATTAAAAGAAGGCGTGTTTATCTCTCAAAAGTTCGTCAATAGAATAAATATGTACTTAAACATACATACACAAACGCATACATGTGTAAGTTTGTGGG
This sequence comes from Scaptomyza hsui, assembly GCA_018152825.1. Classification (NCBI taxonomy): domain Eukaryota; kingdom Metazoa; phylum Arthropoda; class Insecta; order Diptera; family Drosophilidae; genus Scaptomyza; species Scaptomyza hsui. The sequence goes on from JAECXO010000307.1 coordinate 137,949, forward strand.
AACCGTATTTTATTTTCTCTATCTTGGCTACCCCGTCTAGCGCGACAACTACAAGCACACGTATTGATAACGGTAAAAGGGTGATTATTCTGATAATCACCAATATAATCAGTAAACAGTCAACGAAACTAGCAGAAACAATTTGCTTTTCTGTTTCGGCTTTCAGTTGACCACAGCAGTTGGCTGTGAAAGCAAGGAACTTAAAGTTCTCTCTCTCTCCCTCTCTCTATCGCTATTTCTTCATTGAAAGATCTGTTATTCTAATTAAACAAGTGAGTTTTTTTGCTGCTGCAGTTTGTGAATGATAATATTAGTGCTGAATATGATGACTAAATCAATAAAAACCTGTTTTATAAATGCCGAATCATATCGCAGCTCAAAGGTTTTTGCATATTGCATATTTACTTACCATTTCATATTGTGCACCTTTATAAGCAAGTTCTGTTACGTAAATATATTGGAGGTTAAATTAAATATAGAAATCATATCAAAATAGTGCCTCATTAAAATGACTTTGTTTAAAAACCATTTTTGATAAGTTTGTGTAAAATTCAACGTTTTTCTTTCAGCTCCATCATGGCTTCTTTGGAGAGCTTGAAAAAGCTGACAATATGCCATTTGATTATTGCAATAACATTCTTCTCGTGTGGAATGCTCTGCAACATTGCACAATTGTTGCTTCTGATTTTCGTAAGGCCATTCAATGTCAAACTCTTTCGCAAACTTATGTACTATCCCGGCTATAGCTTATTTGCTCGTGAGTATTATCATAAATATTGTATATTTTTAACCGCATTGATAATTTGAATATTTTTAGAGCTTGTTGCCGTTACTGAATGGTATGGCGGAGGAAAAGTGCGGGTGTTCATGGATCCTGAAGTTGAGCGTTCGTATGCTGGCAAGGATCACGGTCTGATGATCATGAATCACACTTATGAAATCGATTGGCTGGCGGCTTGGATGTTCCTCGATAAGCTAAAGATTTTGGGTGGCGCCAAAGCATTTGCGAAAAGACCTATACGGTATTTACCCGTGCTGGGCTGGGCCTGGTACTTGGCAGACTTTGTGTTCCTGAATCGTGACTTTGAAAAGGACAAGGAGATTATTGCCAAGCAATTGAAGGTGGTCTTCTCCTATCCGGATCCCACTTGGCTGCTCCTCACAGCGGAGGGCACTCGCTTCAATCAGACCAAACACGAGGCATCTGTCAAGTTTGCCCAAGAACGTGGCATGACCCCGCTGAAACATCATCTGATTCCACGCACCCGAGGCTTTACTGCTAGTCTGCCCACGTTGCGTGGCATCTGCCCATCGATCTATGACATCAATATGGTATTCAAGCGGGATTCCAAAGTGCCCCTTTCTATTAACTCTGTGCTGAGTGGTGAAAAGTTAGAGCCATATGTCTTTATACGCCGATTTGCATTGGATGATGTGCCCCAGGATGAGAAGGAGGCGGCTGCCTGGCTCCAGAACCTATACGTTGAGAAGGATCGCATTATTGATAGCTTCCATGAGACTGGCAGTTTCTTCAAGAACTCTGGAATCAAGGAGGTTCCCTGCAAGCTTCATCAGCCCCGCCTTAGCACTCTTATAAACTTTGCCTTTGTGGGTTCGTTATCCGTTTTCTCCATACTCTACTTTTTGGTCTCATCTATATTGGCAGCTAATTGGATTGGAGTGATATCCATGTTGTCTGTGCTTTTGTTGTGTACGTATTTTGAAATTCCTTTTATTTATATAACTATACTAATTTCTTGTGTATTTCTAGTTTTCATTTTACTCAGAAAAGCCAGCAATATGTCAAAGATTAGCAAAGCTTCGAGCTATGGCGTTAAGAAGACGAATTAGATTTAAGAGACTAAGATGCAGTGGGCTAAAACGACACATTTGCAAACACAAATGAAAGGAAACATGCCTCCTATTCCTTTGCCCATGTTTTTTAAACGAGATTTTATATGATATATGTTTATATGAATACCGATTTAACTATTTGAATGAACAACTTAAAATAAAGAATTGAAAATGAAGCTTAAAATTTATCTATATTAACTTACCTTGTCTGGACTTTGGTGCAAGGAATGCTATATAAACAATTTTTCATGAGTCAATTTAAGATAAGATAAAAGTAATTACGATTATAAATGTATGTCGGAAGAAATATGATATTTTTTGGCAGCAGTTAGCTCGATAATGTTTTGGCACAATTCTTATCAGGGTTTCTTCCAATAAACAGTTACCGCAACGTAGCTTTTTGGTAGCACAAATTATAAAAAACAAAAACATTTTGTCAAACTATGTTTTGTTTTTAACTTGTGACTCTTCAAATGTTGCCGCCACTTAGTAAATCAGCTGCTCAGTCAAATAGGCATAATCCAGGGCTGCACTATCGACAGCCAATTTATTGGGCTATCGATTGGCGCTGCGATAGCTATATCGATTGCTTTTCATTTCTCGTCCACGAAAACAACTATAATAATTAAAAACAATAAACGAATCGCACAAAAAACGTTGCCAAAGGTAATTTGTGCTGCGGGCGCATAGTTAAATCGAAATTAATTCACACACTTATAATTGCATATACAATAGTGTTTTTATAAATAAGTAAATACGACAACTGCTCTATATAAATATACATACATACATACATATATGAATGCACGTATTCGTACAATTTGGACCTTCATCAATATCGAGATAAAATAATTGATAAGTGATTACCGCTTTGTGTTGCTTCAGATCATTGAACCTCATTAAGTAAACCGACAGCAAAAGTGTTACTAATAATAATTCAAGCATTGACAATAACGTAGACAAAACAAACCAACACACATACAGATGCGCACGCAAGCAAAAACACGCATACACACAAAAGCGCGCCCACTTTTTAGTATTTGGCGTGAAAGTATCTTTTTACTCCGTAATATATGTAAATAAGCTGTAGATATTGTGCATATTCATGTATAAAATGAAATGAGTCGCACTCATTGGTCACGGACTTTGGCCAGTTCACAAGGCAATAAAAATATAATACATAGTAATCTTTATGGCAATTGCATTTTTGCTCGCTGACTTAGATTAGCTTATCTGTCTGCTTGCCACAGCTGAATGCGTACATATATAAAATAAGTTTAGCCAGACGCGTATCTGATTAAATTGTGTATATCTATCGGGCTGACCACTTAAAGTGAATGAGGTCTTGATTGTATTCCAATTGTTGCTGTGTTCGCTTTTCGGTAGCTGGGAAATTGATTAGAATTTTGATTATTCGCATTCGTTCAGAAGTTCATCAAGTGCCAAGTGAGTAGGTTTGGTAATTAAATACATAGTATATATAAAAGCAAATGTCCACATTTATATCGTAAAAACAGTGGCTATTTGCGTGCTTTAAGTTTGCATATTATATAATTTTCTAAAAGTTCTTTATCAAAATATATAATAAAATATATAAGATACAAAACATCGATTTATACATTAAAAGTTCTAGTTGTTGAGTGAACAATGCACATTTATTATCTATCTACATATAACATAAAACAGCTGACTACAAATTAATAATCTGTTTTCTACATTTCAGGGATTAAAACACAGCGAGACAATGATTACGCTTGAGGAGGTGAAAAAGCTGAGACTGATCCATCTATGCATTGCCATAACGTTCTTTACGAGCGGCTTGACCGTCAATTTTGCACAACTTTTGCTGCACATCTTCCTCAAGCCGTTCAATAAGGTTCTATTCCGGAAACTAATGTACTACCTATGCTATTCCTTCTACTGCCGTAAGTATTTCAAATGCTTTTGAAAAAAATTGAACATTAACCTGAACTTTTCGCTTGCAGAGCTTGTTTTTGTGGCTGATTGGTATGCGGGCTGCAAAATGCGTGTTTATATGGATGCCGAGGATGAGAAAAAGTATGCTGGCAAGGAGCATGTGCTGCTCATGATGAATCACAAATACGAAATCGATTGGCTCGCTGGCTGGATGATTTGCGACAAGGTTGGTGTTCTCGGCAACTGCAAGGCCTATGCGAAAAAGGCAATCAGATATGTGCCCTGCATGGGCTGGGCCTGGTGGTTAGCCGAGTTTGTCTTTCTCAATCGTGACTACGACAAGGACAAGGAGATTATATTCAAGCAGCTCAAGATTGTATACTCTTATCCCGATCCCACATGGCTCTTGCTCAACGCAGAGGGCACACGCTTTACGCCTGCGAAACATGAGGCGTCTGTTAAGTTTGCTCTGGAGCGTGGCATGACGCCGCTGAAACACCATTTAATTCCTCGCACAAAGGGTTTTACAGCGAGCTTACCCGCACTACGTGGCATATGTCCTGTCATCTATGACATCAACCTTGCATTTAAGAGCGATGAAAAGGTTTGCGATGAGACATGCGTATTAACACAATAACTAATTATACTCTCTGCTTAGGTACCTCCTACAATGCTGTCCTTGCTAAATGGAAAAGGCGTTGAGCCTTATATGTTAATGCGACGCATTCCGCTGGAGCAGGTGCCCGAGGACGAGAAAGAGGCCGCTGAGTGGCTGCAGAAGCTGTTTGTCGAGAAGGATCGCATTATTGATAGTTTCCATGAGACTGGCAGCTTTTTCGAGAAATCGGGTGTTAAGGAGGTTCCGTTCAAAATCTATGACCGACGTCTCAGCACTCTGCTTAATTTTACTTGTTGGGCGACCTATTCGCTCTCGTGCATCTTCTATTACCTGATCACAGCCTTGCTGGCAGGCAATTGGTTTGGCCTGACAACAGCACTGTGTGTTCTCGGATTCTGTAAGTCACAGCAAGTAGTTTTGAGTCAACCATATATAATTCCCTTTTTATTATTACAGTCTATTGGCTGATGGGCGCCGCAATTAACAGTACAAGGATCGATAAAGCATCAAATTATGGATCGAAAGCAAAACAGAGCACAAATTAAATTTTGAATTATATAATATTCGATGTTTGTTAACGAACCTTTAGTCAATGAGCCAAGCTGATAATCTCACAATTATTATACATACTATACACAAATTACTTTTAATCGTGGATTTTGTCTGATTGCTTTTATCAGCTGTCTTTATCTCCAAGGTTTTGCTTCAAAATGAATTTATGCTTTCGTTTTGGCCTTAAGATGGGATTACGATATCAGTTTGGAATAAATTTAAACAAATTAATAGGGCCGCACACTAGACATACAAAACGTTAAAATGTATAATAATGCAATAAATACGAAACTAAAGATTAAACCAATTATGAAATCTTTGTTCAAAAAGAGCTTACATTTTAATACATTCAATATTCAATACTTCTTTAATAGACTTAGGACAAAATTATTAATGGAAACTATGCATACACATATGTTTATATTTAGTATAAAAAAACAAAAGAAAGCAATTAATAATAAGTGTGTGACAGTTCAGATATTGTTTCCAAATATAGCTGTTTAGTTGCTGATCTTTTGCAGTTTCTGCAATACTTTAAGACCCTGTTCCTGATACTCCTGCTTGGACATCCAGAAGCCATCTCGATCTTTGGTTACCTCAGCCAAAACAGCGCCGCCAATGAAGACCATATCTTTGCGACGCGGTGGATCTTCAATGCGTATTTTGAATTTAGCTAGTTTCTCTGTGTCGTTTTTAAGTACACGCTCCAAATACAACTGCTTAATTTCTCGCTCCAGACGGCTTGGAAGTCCCGGATACATGGTTGAGCCCCCAGAGAGCACTATATGTTTATAGAGCTCGGGACGTATATCGATATCCGCAGCTTGTATTGTGTTAAACACCAATTCTGCAATGCCGGCACCTTCAACGTTTATTAAATGCGGTTGGAATAGTGCCTCAGGCGCCTCGAAACGTTCGCCACCCACTTTAATAACACGACCATCGGGTAACGTATAGGACTCCACAAGTACGGTGGTCTCGAGGGCCAAACGTTGCTCCATTTCAATGTCGTAGCCAATGTAACAAAGTTTTTCTTTCATAATGCGTACCGTTTCAAAGTCAGCGGAATGATTAAAGGCATAGCCTCGTAGTAGTAATAACTTTATCAAATAGCGTGTAATATCGCGACCTGCAATATCTAGACGCCTTGTCAAATGCGGCAAAGAGAACTCCTCGTAAACGGGACAAATGTGGGTCACACCGTCGCCCGAGTCGACAACCACTCCAGAAATGAGACCCTGGGCGTACAGAGTAAGTACTGCTTGTATGGCAATGTACGTTGAATCGAAGCCGTATTTCTCAAACATCACCTCGATCATTTTTTCACGATTCTTTGTGGGGTTCATTGGGGGTTCTGTTAGTAGTATCTTTGTGTTCGTGGGATCAATATCCATTTTCTTAGGACCAAATGTATAGTCCCACACATGACACATATCGTCCCAATTGCGAACAACTCCATTTTCCATCGGATAGGATACCTCGAGCAGTGAGCGCAGCTGAGAGGCTTCATCTCCAACCATAAGATCCTTTACTTCGATGTCACCAATTTTATTGACCGCACGTATTATCGGTCTGCCAACCATAGATGGGAAAATGTGAGCTGGAAAATTGCTGCCAGCATAGCCACATTTGACGAACCCGGTGCCGTTATCGCAGACAATAACTTTGCGACCCTTGCTATCCATTTTATGCTTCAATCTGCTCCAACTAGAGTACAACCGGAATGATTCACTGCTTTTGCTTTTTTTGACGATCCTCTGATTAGTGACTTTGTTGTTGCTGCCGTCAAAGGCGTTGGTTAATACTGTTTTTGATGATATGATATATCGATGTATCGTTAGAATCGATAGTTCGGCCAGAGCTGCCATCGCCACCTTTTTTTTTTTTTTTTGTCAAGAATGAGTAGTAAATTGCATCGAGTATCATAATTATCGATAGTTTTCCAGTTCTACTCCCCATTTTTATAAAACGCCAAATGAAAATTAAAAAAAACTTCGTACCTCTAATTTAATGCAATAATATGTGCAATTTGAAGGTGAGTTAACAATGTACCTTAAAGTGTTGTGATGTACATGAAAGCAGGTGTACAAAGCAAGTGAAAAGTGAAACGTAACACTGCTTCCAGTTTGTCAGTTTTTGTCTTGTCATTTTGCAAAGGGGGGAACAGGCACCTCTACTCCTGTAGGCTCAAGGACCGTCTGTTTAATATATGTATGGGCTTAGAGAAGAAGAAACGGCTGAGGAAGTAAGCTGAGACTTTGTATTTTGGCATACGAAAAAAAATATGTCTTTGTTTGAAGGAAAAAGAAAGCAGACGGCGAGCTGATGACGTTGAACTATGTTCAAATTTCTCCATTGTTATATATACAAGGTGCCGTTTAATCGACGTTTATACATATATATTTAAGTGCATATACATATATGTGTGTGTATAGTGCAAAGTGAATTGTTGCTCCATAAGTTGACCAAGAACGCGTTTGATTCCTAATTCTCGTATATGCAGAAATATACATATATGTATATGCACATAGGTATGTGGCAAGCACACGCATACATGTACATATGGTGACAAATTTTTGTACGAAACCAGCATACATACATATATATGTATACAGTTATATATGTGTAAGAATTCGTGTGTGTGTGTGCTGTTGAACGACAGCTGACGTTGTTGGGGTATCGAAACGGTATCGGTGCAGTATCGGCAATCGTAAAAAATGAAAAAGGTTTTGTGATGCCGAATCTTTAATACCCTTTGTAAATAGATGACGGTGCAAATGTTAAATTGTGTTGATAAGAAATATAAATACTTGATTATAAATATGCAATACAGTATACGAAAAGTTTAAATACCCTTTTGCAATGACATAACAATATGAACAAAATAACACACTCGAACTACATTTATATTATTATTTCTCGTTTTTGCAGCATGCCGATTCAGGCGCCCTCATGGACAGACTTTCTGAACTGTCCCATCTGCTGCAATGAGTTCGAAGGCAGCCAGCGTGTGCCGATCAGTTTGGGATGTGGCCACACAATATGCCGGCCGTGTCTGACCACGCTCTACAATCGGCAATGTCCCTACGATCAGGTGAGTAAACTCAAATCAAACTCATGAGAAAATCCCATAACTTTAATGTTCATAATGCAGACCCTTATTGTGACGGATATCGACAATTTGCCCATTAACAATGCGCTGCTGCAGCTGGTGGGCAGTGGAAGCGGGGTGGCTGTTGTGGCAGGCAAGGAATCGGAGCAGGCCGACCTTGCTCCTAGTGTTAAAAAGCTGCCACCGGAACAACTAAAATGCTACAAGCTGGGCAAGAAATGCATCGAGGATCTGGCGTTGCATTTAAAATCCTTTTTAAATATAAACAGCAGCAATCTACTGACGCGACCCATGCAACGCAAGCTGGTCACACTGGTCAACTGTCAGCTTATGGAGGAGGAGGGTCGTGTGCGTGCCTTGCGTGCGGCCCGATCCTTGGGAGAACGCACCGTCACCGAACTTATACTGCAGCATCAGAATCCACAGCAGCTCAGCTCAAATCTGTGGGCAGCGGTGCGTACACGTGGCTGTCAGTTTCTAGGTCCCGCTATGCAGGAGGAAGTGCTCAAGCTGGTACTGCTCGCTCTAGAAGAGGGCTCGGCGCTTTCCCGAAAAGTTCTGGTTATGTTTGTGGTGCAACGGCTGGAGCCGCACTTTCCCACAAGCATCCAAGACAAGCATTGGGCATGTGGTGCAGCTACTCTATCGTGCCAGCTGCTTTAAGGTGTCCAAACGAGAAGCGGACTCTTCGCTGATGCAACTTAAGGAGGAGTTTCGCACCTATGATGCACTGCGTCGCGAACACGATGCCCAAATTGTCCAAATTGCCACCGAGGCGGGACTGCGCATTGCACCCGAACAGTGGTCGTCGCTGCTGTACGGCGACATTGCGCACAAATCCCACATGCAAAGCATCATAGACAAGCTTCAGACTCCATCTGCCTTTGCCCAATCCGTGCAGGAGCTGGTCATAGCGCTGCAGCGAACCAGTGATCCCGCCAAGCTTGCATTGCTGCACAGCCATCTGCAGTATTTGGCCAGCATTGATCCGTGCGTGGAGACCGCGCCCTGGGAGGATGTCTCCAAGGCGTTGGATGCTGTGCGTCATGCCGTCATGGGTCTCGTTCAATTTCTGCAGCATCATGGCGTACGCAAGCCACAGGATAGCAGTTTGGCTGGCGCTGGTGCAGCTGCCGCCGCCAACAACAACACCAAGTACAAGATCAGCCTGTGCCGCGACCTCAACCATCGACGCGTCTGCCCGCGAGGCGCCAGCTGCACCTTTGCCCACTCCCAAGAGGAGGTCGAACGCTATCGCGCCCGCAACCGGGGCAAGCATATTAAATCGCCTATGCCAATGGCCATGCCGACTAATCCACAGGGCGCAAAGGCGAAGCCACTGCCTGATGTGATTGCGCATCCCGGTCCGCCCATGATGCCCATTTCGCCCATGCGCTATATGCAAGCGCCACCACCACCGCCTCCTCGTGGCTTTCTGGAGCCGAACTGCAACCTGCCACAAGCTGTAGCACACAATCTATCGCCCGGGGGCGTGCATCCCCAACTGATGCATCCACATCACAGTCCCATTGCCCGACAGCAGCAGCTTAATGGGCTGCTGGTGCCACCACCACCACCACCTGGTCGCTATGAGCAGCGCTTTAACTTTGGTCCACATCCACAACGAAATCCACATGCCAATGCTCCGCCCCCACAACGCAACCCACCGAACTACAACAACAACAACAGCAGCAGCAGTAGCAGCAATAATAACAACAACCACCTACACAATCCCAACAAGAGCTACATCAGCATGCTTCAAGCGGATGTCTATCATTCGCCATTCAACGCCGAGCTGCCTGGAAAAGTGTCACATCCTGGCCAAGGAGGCGGCGGCGGCGGTGGCGGCATTCCTTGGGAGCATTCGTATATGCCAGGCTCTCTAGTGCCGTCCAGCAAGAACCCCAGTCGATCCATGTCGACCATTTTACCCGCAACAGCTGATACCTCATTTTATGAAAAGAAACCGCCGAGTAATGTTAACATTGACCTGGATCTGGTCAAGCCTTTGAGCGAGAATTCAGTGCCACTGTATAGGCCCAACAATAACAACACCAACAGCAGCAGCAACAACAGCAGCGGCAACAACAACAACAGCAGCAGCAGCAATAACAATCATAGCAACAATAATAGCAATACAACATCACTTCTATTCTGGAATAATCCGAACAAAGAATCAGCAAACTTTGTGCGTTCCGACTCCATATTGGATGACGATGCAACGACCTTTGATATGCCCACTGGCTCCTCCATGCACAGTCGCTATGGACCCATCTGCCCCAAACGCTCCTCGAGCAACTGGAACAACTGGCTCATGGAGAACGATCCGAAGAACAAGAACGAGTTCATCAGCGACAAGCTAACAAGCTATGCAGCTGGATTCAAGCCGGAGCACAATGATCATCCCAATGCCAATGCCAATAAGGTAAGTACTAGTAATACCTTGAGACTAGCTTCTAATTTGATGTCTTTCACCACAGAACTCTGCGGGGCGTGATAGTGTCTTCATTTGGAATAACGATTTGAATGCGAATGCGACGCATCCATCAAGCAATTATTGGAGCAATAGCAGCGGCAGCGAGCCGGAAAGACTGAAGCAACAGCAGCACCAGCTACATATGGATAGGAAGCCTGTGCTGCTGTCCGAAGATAGTTTTGAGGGTGGCATTGATAGCGGCATGATGAGTGAGCTGGAGAAGAAGCTGGTCGACATAGTTGAGGTCTGGTCAAATCCGGATGATAGTGGCATTAAGCTGGACTAAGCCAGAGTTAAATGCAGTTAGTTTGAGTGGAAACATAATGCAATCATTTTACAGATGTCTCGATTGGGGGCACTTTAGAGGTTTGTACACCGCACACAGCTTAAAATTCTAGAATTTTCAAGTAATTAATATTAATAGCAAATAGTTAACGATTGATCATTATTGGATCGGTCGGTCCAACAAGATAAACAACAATATGATGTTACAACGTAGTAAAAACAAATTGGTGTTTTGGGGAAACTAGAATTTATTATATAATTGTCTATTTAAAGTGTTGTCAAGCTCTTTTATATATATATATATATATATATATATGTATGTATGTAAATGTATAGCTGTATATGTCGCATATGTATGTATGTACATGTACGTTGTTCTATTTGAATTTTGCTGTTCGGGCCAAGACCGAACTAGATATAGTCCGTGTTATGTTTTTATTCAAATTGAATTTGATCTACTCGTATAGAATATTTGATGTCTAAATACTAGCCACAACCTTTTAGCACAACAACAACAACAAAGAACAGCAATAACACTAGCTCTAGAGTCTAGATCATAGGTAATATTCAATTTGCTATCTAATGAATAACTATGTCCTATACATACTATCCACAAGGTGTTGGGTAGTTGCTCCCACTTAACAAATAAGGAAGAGATCTTCAGGAAAAAGTACAACACAATGTCCGAAACTGGTAACAGAATTGCGTAGAGTTTACAGAGCACTCGACTGTTAACGATTATAGTTAATTTTGCACTAGAATCGAATGCCAAAATGCTAAAACTACATAATGCTGATAATGTGTGTAGTTAATGACGGATCGTGATTTTTATATATGTATGTAAGTATGTATGTACGGAATGTTACTGCTCCTATTTGACAAGCTAACAAACAACAATATTTGTGTTTAAATATTTTTTTTTTTACTTTATTTTAGATTTTTTAAATTATTAACTATGTATTTCAAATCAAAACGCTATTTTTATATATACACCTAAATGTGAAGATGGTGATGATGATTAAGATGAAGACGAAAAGATATATAAAACATATATGTATATGATGTATATGTATGTTCTAGAAAGTTGGGGGTAAAGTGAGACCCGCACCTGGGGACCCACATACGTTTGATAATTTATATATGTATGTGGATGAATGTTTATATTTCTTAAAGAAATTTTAATAACGCTATTGTGCGATGTTGTTAACTATTGTACTATATTATTAAATTTATTGAAAATAAATTAAAATCATGTCCCTTTTACGTTGTACTCGTTGACTGTGAGAAGCGATGTCCTACTTGCAGAACACATTTATATACACACAACCACACACACAGACACACACTCATATATATAAATGCCTAACTATGTATATATACTATATACCACACTCTATAACGTATGTAATACATGCGTTTATACTTTAATTGATATATTAATATTATATATTAATATCAGATGATCCCCAATTATTTGCTTAAAGACTTTTTTGATTCTAACGCTAATCCAACAAGGATTTTTTTTTAATATTTAAGCAAAAGTCAAGAACCTATCATACCTTCTATCATATGTTAGAGAAAGGAAAACGAAAGAACGATCTGATCTGAGCTGATTGATAGGGGATCTTTATTAAAAATGAAAATGTGTTGTAAATGTAAATTTATCTCAGTTGTTAATGGGAATCATGCGAAACAGAGTTTGTTCTGTTTTTAGTAAATAAAAGCAATACATACATATGCATATTTATTTTGTAAATGATATCGTATGAACTATATTGCACGAAGATGATGATGATGAATAATATGTACCTATGTATGTATTTCCTATATAATGTATGTAATATGTATACTTAAGCAAAAAACAAATCCTGAAAACTGATTATCGATAGAGAGAAACCGATGCGAAAAGATGCGATGTGAAAACGAATGAGATTTATAATTTGTATTTGTAACGTTCGTAATCCAAATTTAATACAGTTCATCTCAAGTTCCAACCACTTGTTTTATAAAGTGTTTGTAGAACAACCACGTTCCATTGAACAACATCCTTTTGCGTACTTAAGACACACCATTTGTGTGGTGGATGGCTGGAATATCTGGACAATGTGTCGTGGTGCAGTTTTAGTCTAAACCCAATGGGTTCATCATAACCTGTGTTGTTTATTTGAGTTTTGTAATCTTTTTTTAAGCACAATAATCTAGTAGTTGACTTGGAATCAGAGGCTCGGAGTACGCAGGATGCATTTGATTCCAAATACAAAAGTCTACAATACACATACTATATACAAATTTATACATATTATATGTATTATATTTAATACACGTATTTTTTGTATTATTACTAATTGTTATTTTTTAAGCAATTTTCAATTTCTGTTAACCCCACAAACAAACAAACAAAAAAAAAAAAAAAAAGCAAACACATTTTATTTATTTTATTTTGCAAATAAATTTTTTAATTGAATTTTACGTAAGTTTCTTTTCTTATAATCTACTATATATGATATATGTTATATCTTAAATGTGTGCAACATATCAAAGCCAATTTACTCGTGTAGCAAATTGAAACTTAGAAACTTATATGGTACCACCACCCAACAAACAACAAAAACGAAAAACCACCCAAAGTTAACAAAGGTTAAGTAAAATGGTAACTACTAGTTATGGACAATCGATATTATGTTCTGAGAGACACATTCTCACCTAAAGTTATACTATATAGTAACAAAAATATATATATAAATGAATGTATATATTAATAATGCCTACGTATTTGATAGACGCTTCTGTTCCTTGTGACTAGGGTTAGTGACGTTCATAAATTATGAATATACATATAAACTATAAAGTACTATTTACTATGTATCTAAAATACAAAAGCTGGCAATAGTTAACACACAATCTCTGTGTAATAGATAAATCAGATATATACAGCAATAAACTAATACTATAATCACATCAAGTGCTTCTAAAGTAGCTGCAATCAGGCGCTTCTTTTAATTGGCCAAGTGACTTACAATAGTTTAATACTCAAATCTAATAATATACATATTTAAATAAATATAGTTCTTCCAATTTAATGCATCAAATGTGTTAATGCGAGGACAATACAAAAATAAAAATAAACGGAACTTTTTTCATGCTACTCCATTTTAAATATTGTCTTTAGCACAATCCAGCTCTAAAAAAAAGCCCAATACATAAGTGAAAAACATAATGTCCACTCGAACGTATTCGAATATGTACAAAAAGAAAGATTTTCAGCTAATGATGAAGATGATGATGATGATGATTTGTGTTATAAGTTGGAGATTCTTAAATTGTGATGATGTGAAATTTACAGTTAACATATGAACTACTCCCAGTTTAATGGGAAAAGCAAACAAACAAACAAATGTCTTTATATTTCCATAGATATGTACTAATTATTATTATAATAATCTTAACTAACTACTAATGTTAACACACACACACAAATCATATACCACATATACTACAAGCATAATCGAACCGATCTTAAAGCAAATATTGTTTGCCATACCTTGAACTATTATGAATATCATGAATACACACTGTTGTATCTGGTATAAAGCTATATAACTTGTCCTGTTTATAACTGTTCCAGTGGCAGTCTATAAAAATATTGACATAAGCTACTCAATTATGTGTGTACTATTTTTGTGTGCTGAATTTTCTTAAAAAAAAAAAAAAAAATTAAACTCATTATAAATGTATTAGAAACTGAACAAAAAATAACAATTCAATGTGTATGTGAGAATTCTAAATAAAGGTTATTAAACTCAATTTAAGGGAAAAGTATAATACGGATAAGGTGGGCAAAGAATAATCAATTTCAAATGTTATTATCTTTAGCTACGACGTTTGCGGTTAAGTTCGATCTTATAAAAGTTATTGTGGTTTAACTTAGATTTCAAAATTTCCATAGATTAATAACAAAAACATTTCACAGAACTTTATTTTTATGCATAATGATGTTGAAAGAGATTACAAATGTTACTTCATTTCTGGCTTCCACATGACGGGAAACTCGAGCTCCTGCATCTCACCAATGTCCAACAACCAAACGGAACCATTTTGACCCTGCTCAACAACCTTGACTAGATTTGCGGCACAAACTTCGGGTGGCTGAGTTTTAACCAGTGGAAACATCTGCTTCATGGGTGTGTCAAATGTAAAGGTGGTCTTATTGGCCATATCAGCCAGCAGAGGTGTATCTGTAAAGCCAGGACAGATGGTAATAAAGCCAACGCCAGTGCGAGCATAGTAAGCTGGATTCTAGAGAAAGTAAAGCCTTAATAAGTATTTCGAATCGGATAGAAAAAACTTACTGCCAATGAGCGTGTAAATGCAGTGACCCCATGCTTGGCCCCCGAGTAGATGGCCATGGTAGCTGTTGGCTGGATTCCAGCTACGGATGAGATATTAACGATGAGTCCACCCTGACCACCCTGAGACTTATCCATGTGCTCCAGTGCTATGAGGCAGCTATGGACAACGCCTAACTGTAAGTGAGAAACATATACATTATATCATACTTCAGGCCAGTCTGTATATTCAGGCTATTCACGTAATTGATTTGAACGGTAAGCTCCACAAATTGATCATTCATGAGTCCCATTCCATTTACGACCAGATCAAAGTGTCCCAATCGCTCGGCAGTTGCTTTATATGCCGCCTCAATCTCTGGCTTTTGGGTTATGTCCAGTTTCTGGTAAAAGATCTCAGTATTTGGATACTTGGCTTGCCATGCCTCCAACAATTGCTCATTAAGCGTCAAGTCAAAGACAGCTAACGCCTTTAAAGAAACAAGGCCAAAAGCTGATTAGCCAAAACCAAGACACAAGAGAACTCAATCGAAAACAAACCTTTAGTTGGCGCTTAAGCAACTCGGTGCATGCTTTTTGGCCAATTCCACCAAAGCCGCCGAGGTAAACCACATTTTTGCCAGCCAAATCCATTTGTAAATAGCACTCGCTTGAATTTAGTTTGATATTTGTTACAGCTTGTTCTCGCTCCGACGTTTGTTATTCAACTGATCGCTGATCGTGTTGGGTTCCCTCGAGTCTGTTGATCTTTGGAGCTTTTTTTTTATCAGTTCGTGTTGGCGCGTAATTATCAGCGGCAGATACCCTGTTTTACAGATAGAATACAGCAAGTGACCTCAATAAATAAATTAACTTATAATTAGCATGAATGATTGAATTAATCAATTCTTTGTCTCCGTTCTTTTTAAGAAGAAGTTTAGACTTTGCTTGAAATATGTAATGTGTTCGTGGCTAGCATAAAATTTGTACCTATCTGATTAGTTGCAAAGTTATTTTTAAGATCTCATTAAAGGGTACACTACAGTCGGTTTTTGGTTGGTTCGGGCATTTTTATTGTTATTTGTTTGCTTTTAATTATCTGGAGTTAAGCGCAATGCACTTTGGAGTCCTTTTACAACACTAAAGATAAGATATTTTTTTTAAGAGTGAAAAGTCGAAACTAAACTAAAGTAACTAAACAAAACTCAAATCAGTTAAGACTTGCTTTCTTAAACTATCTGAAATGTTTGTAGATTCTGCTTAGATAAGATAACATCAGTTTATTGGCCTACATCTGGTCATTAAACAACGATAAGATATCAAACAAAGCCTTATAGTTATATCAAAATTGAAAGTGCTCCACTCTCTAATTTACAGCTTTCGGGAAGTTTTCCTTACCGGAACTTATACCTTGGTTTATTGTTTATTGTTTGCAAGTGCGTGGTCCAATTGCGCAACATTGGCTCAGTTGTTCAGTTGGTTCAGGCCGTGTATCCGTATTAATGTGCAACCAATATCAATATTAAGTTCACTATTACAACACACAATCAGTGGCAGTGGTGCGGTAGTCAGATCTAGTGGTTTCTTGTAAGCTGAGATGCCGCTCGAAGTGATTTGGAGGTCATTGTGCAGACTTTGCTGCATTGGGTTACCAGTGGAGCAATAACAGTGGGTGGTATAAATAAACTCCGCTGCGCAGCTGCAGCATCAGTTCAAGCACACACACACAGCAAACATATTGAATACTTCTTCCCAGGATGCACTGCTTCATTTGGTTCACAGCCACAGCTGCATTGTGGAGCATGGCTGCAGCAGCGGCCGCCTCTAGACCCAACTCACATTCCACCCAAACACGGGGATATGAGGAGCAGGATACGGCACATAACTTCTATTCCTACGGCTACAGTAACGAGAATGCGGCGAGAGCAGAGTACACGACACAGGATGGCTCCTCCCATGGCTTCTACTCCTATGTAGATGCCAATGGGAAACTACAGACGGTCAAGTACGAGGCAGGTGGTCTACAGGGCTTCAAGGCGGAGGCCAGCAATCAGCCCAAGGCGCCCATCGATGACCAGAAGCCAGTGAAGGATACGGCGGAGGTGCAAGAAGCACGTCAGGCTCACCTTGATGCCATCCGCGAGGCACAGGAACAAGAGCAAAAGCAAAAGGCGGAGGAGGAGGAGGAGGCGGCGCAAAGGCAGGAGGAGCAGCCGCTTAGTGATGAGGATGCGGACATCCTGGAGAGAGTACGTGCAGAGCTAACCTCCATGCTCGAGCAGCGACAACGTGGACAGGAGAATCGCAATGCAGAAGAGCAAAACAGTAAGGAAGAAAAGGCATCTAAAGAAGATGACAGCAATCGAAAACAGGATCAGGATGAGCAGTCCAACCGGGATGCCAATGATGACAGATTGCGCACTGTTTACACCCTGTCCGATCTGAGTTCCAGCAGCTACCTCAAGCTAAGCGATCTTCAGCAACGCCTGGATAGGGAAAATAGCCAGGAGCTGCGTATTCCCGTGTCCGCCTACTACTCCTACTCCTCGCCCAATGCAAAGTATAGCGTGGCCACGCCCACCGAACTGAGAACTCTGCGTCCTGTGGCCCTTAGTCGTAGTCTGGTCTTGAGCAAGAGGAACTAGAGAAACGGAGACCTGAAGATTGTTGTTGACCCTGTTGTGTGTTTGGATTTTGGTTGAACATGATTAGACTTAAGAATAAACGCATTCTGTGCACCATAGTGCCAAATTCGAGGTCTTTGGAATTCTTTAAAAATCATTTATTGCTTAACAGAAACCGAAAAAAAAACGAATGAAAAAAGTTGATTGGAAACTAAGCCACGGGCAGGTAGTCACGGGAAGGTGCCTGCAGCAGGTTGCTGTACTTGAGGATGAAGCCACTGGCTGGCTTATAGACATACAGTGGTTGTGAGAGGATGGTGTGACTGGGCAGGATCGTTGACTTTGTGTTCTGGCTGAGTTGCTGATTGCGCAACTTCTCGGCCTCGAAGCGCTTGAAGAAGGCAACTTTGGCAGCAGCCACCTCGGGAGTATCCTGAACGGGAGATACTGCTGCTCCTCCAGCTAGACGCAGCTTGGCTTCCTCGTGGGCAGCCAAGTGCTGGGCGCGCAGAGCAGCTACCTCGGGAGTCTCCTTATTAGCTTCCTGCTGCAGAGTGCTCGCAACGATACGATATCCATCTACATCCGCCTTGTAGTCAACCGTTTGCTGCTCTCCTCGGGCATCTATGTACGAGTAGGATCCGTGGGTCACTCCATCCGCAGTGCGTGTCTCGTGCTTGGAGTAGAGTGGTGCTGTATAGCCATAGGCATACTGACCATGCTCATCCTGGGTGTGATACTGAGTAATGGTGTTGGGTGCCGGTGGAGCACCATATTCCTGCAGAGCACCAAAGCTGGCCGCCAGTGGAGCAATCAGCAGGCAGAGATAAACATTGAAGTGATGCATCATGTTGTAGTCGGTAGTTGTGGTTGAATTTTGGTGGCTTCCTTTTTTTGTTTTAGTGGCGCTGCTAGTGTCGTGGACTAGTACTCGCTCTAGAGAACTCTGTTGAGGCTCTTGCTGCCGGTTCTGCTTTTTATACAATGCGAGCCTGGCCTGGCCAAAAAGGAGCCTACATGCAATTGCCCCAAAAAATATTCGAATTTCGTGCGTTCTCGGGAAGGTCGTCCAGTTTACTTTCATATTCCCTGTTCGTTGCAGTACTTGTCTGTTTTGTTGCTTCCTCTTGCTCTGTTTGTACACACACACACACACACACACACACAATCGTACATAAATATTTTTGGTCGATTTCAACAAGTTGAGCATAAATTCATACACAAAAGCCGCAATTTGTTTTCATCTGTCAGAGACGGGGTCCCCAAAAAAGAGCGCAGCCAAGAACTTAATCAGGCCGCTGTCCTAAGGTCAAGGAACCAACATTCGTGGCATATATATTAAATACTGTTGTTGTATGTGTACATTGTACAATGTACGTTGTACGAGCATGTTGCTACCTTTTGTTGCTTCAGCCTCTGCCTCTGCCTCTTGTTTATGCCGCTATTAAATTTAATTGAAATCAAAACTCAGCGATGCGCTTATGAAATGTGATTGTTGTTGTTGTCAGCTGCCAAAAATGAATTAAGGTAAAACAGAGTCGATCATATTGAAATATTTTGATCAGATGCACCTAGAGGTAAGCAGACTCTTTCTATTCTTTATCTCAGATGTTGATAGGATCAGTCAAGATATAAGCAAAAACACTTTATTTAGTCTCGAATCTCTTTATTAGATCATACTTATTCTTGACAAAAGCTCATTTAATAGTAGAATCCGGAGCTGTAGTAGCGTGGAACTGTATAACCATAGACTGGAACTGTATAACGTGCAACTGGGAAAGATCTGCCACTGAGGATCTCATTGCGCAGCTGCTCGGAGGCGACACGCTTCAGATGGATCGATTTGGCAGCTGCAACCTCGGCAGTATCTGACACAGGACGAGGGAGCTCCACATCGTTTTGCTGATCGGCGGAATTGGATTGCTGTTGGGCTTGGGCAAGGCGTAGACGAGCTGCCTCATGGGCCGCCAGGTGACTTTGACGAGCGGCGGCGACTTCAACGGAATCAGCTGGTTGCTCAATGCTCCTGGTTTCGGCTTTGGGGGAATGCGGCAAATTGGTGGCTGCCACGTGAAAACCGGCAGAATCGGCTGTGTAATCGACTGTCTGAAGTTTGCCAGCCGCATCACGATAGCTGTAGCTGCCACGTGTGGTGCCATCCAGGCTGCGCACCTCCTGCTTGCTGGAATGCGGCTCGGCATAGCCATAAGCATACTGACCCAGTGCATCCTGTGTCATATACTGCTGTTGAGTGGGCGTCACCAGAGATGAGCCCTGTGCCGTATACACATACGGATAGCTGGAATAGATTGCCAGACCATTAGCCAAAGCCAACCAAGTGGCAGCCACTACAAGCGTGATGAATTGCATCTTGAATCTGGAGTTGGAATGGAGCTGGAGCTGAATGTGAAAAGCGCTGCGTCTTGGGCACTCGCCTTCTTAGTTGCTTCTGCATTTGGTTAGCTTTGGCAACGTCCTTTTATACTCTCTAGCCCTTCTGACTTCTGACAGACGATGCCGTTACAGGTTCGAGTTCTTGTTCTGATTCTAGACAACGATGTGAGACACAAGCAGTGCTGCTCATGCAGCCGTTTTCAAGCTAAATCTAGGTTATAACGCGTGTGGTGCGGGAGTAAGATACAACCGATGAATATACAAGAATCAGATGTGAAAAATATTTTCCATCTTAAAATATATGTACTACATCAAAAGATTAAATTACGAAATTCATCTGTAAGTTTAATTTCTAGATTATTTTCTTCCAACACTACTTTGATTTTGTGTTATCAACACTGTCTCTGAATCACTATACTTTCCTCCATTAAGTTCTTACTCGTAACGAGCAGAGAGAGAAGCAACTGAAACGTTGTTTGCATGGATGTCATCGTTAACGTTGCAACAACTGATGCGTCAATTTAGCTTAATTGTGGCAAGAGGCCTGTGGCCGGGATGTTGCTTAATGACTACAATGGCTTCAATGTGCGGATAATATCTGCAGAGCAACTCTACAAGACCTAAGCCACAGCAAAAGCCAAACAACTTCTTATCACAGCAGAGAGGTAAGAAATAAAGCAGCCGTGGATGAGAGATCAAGGCCATGACCACGAACTGAAGCAGAGTGCTCTGAGTAAGACACGCAATGTAAACGATATTCAATTGTTATACCCTATAAAAATGCGTTATAGCCCAAACAAGTTGCCAAAAATAATGCTGTCTAAATAAATAAGATGAGAAAAGATTCGTAGTTCTTAAAAATATGAATATAAAACTTAATTTACTACTTAATTTTGAAGATAATCTAGAAACTATTTGTAAATCGTTAAGTAAATGTATTATCTCCAGAGTATCTTCTTGTCGATCACTCGTTATCTCCTGGTCTACTGTTTGCTGCTCATTCAAGTTGCTTGTTTTGTGTCCGCCTTTAACTGCAGTTGCAACTGAACTTCAAAAACTGTTGCAACTGCAACAACTGATTTAAAATGCGCTGAGCGTTGCGAATTTTGCGACTGTTCGCAACGGCATTTCAAGGTGAGTGAAGGCCAAGGGCCACATTTGTCCAGAGCTCTGTTTCGGCCTGGTTTCAAGGCCTTTTATTCAATTCCCAATTGGATACCTGGGCAAAAGTGCATTTGGTTTATTTTTAGCATATCTCGGGCAATGCATCGGAGCAGAAGCGTCTTCCATGTCTGATTAGGATTGATAGTGTTGCAGGCCAAATATAGTTGTATTCGTCTGGCCCAAAAGCCCTTTTGCCCTTGACTCTGGCTATTTACGAGTACACATACACAGGAATTCTCCAGCTGCGTTGATAAGTGCATTTTAATGTCCAACTCGAGATCTCTTTCTGTTGCTCTTTCCATAGGTTTTCCAGCACGCTTCGCACTTGTTTGTAATCAAAGACATATCCAGAGCAGTTGCCATAATTTGCCAGAATGGTCACCTTAATGATCTTGTTAGCCAGTTGTTGTTGTTGTCCAAAAGTCACTTTAAATTCCAACATCGAGTTGTTTGCTTAACAAATTCCAGCACTGGACTGCAAACACTGCCCTGGACTCCAAACTATTTGTGTTTGTTGTATGTTGTCGTTGGCTGATTTGTGCATCGTTAGGTGGAGAATTCTAAGGGCTAATTACTTATCGCTTAGCTCAACACACACTCAAACCCTGGACACACCTTCGCTAGGACTGGTTTATTTTAAGTTTGCTTAACGTTTTTCTACTGTTTGTGCTTTGCTTTGTTTGTACTCTTCCTAGAGGTATTAAGATATTGTTATCAAGTCGATAACTTAGTTTCTATCATACATGTTTTTTGCTTAGAAAGAGTATTTAACGTTTTACAAACCGTAGCTGGCTGCTCTAGCCTAAAATGAGCTTATTCTTATACTGTCTATGTATGACGGCATCGCAGGCCATGTTGGCCACAATAGAACTAGCCAAATATTTGAGTGACAGGCCGCATAAATCATGGCCAGCTTTCATGTTGTGGCACCTCGAAGGGGTCTTAGGCTCGAGTGCGATATATTAACAACAAGAATTCTTGTTTAGACAGCAGCTTAAGTAATCAAGTTTCAGGTGCTTCGATTATGTTTACTTAATTTTTTCAACTTTTACTTAACGTAAGTTAATTTCCGATTCATGTCAGGTTCAAAAAACCCATTAAACAAACTATATTTTTGGGTATATTAATCGGGAAGTGAATCTCCCAAATAAAAGTCATTTACATATGAAAATATATACAATTAGCTACTTCCATTGACTCTGGTTCCCTCCCATGGAAGTATATGAGCTCATTCTATTAGTTAGCATAAGTTGACCCTACCCTTCATCTCCCTTTATGCCCCACCCTTTGTTTGAATTGATTGCGCCTCTCACTTGTTGTGTTTTGTTTGTTGTCAAAAAAAAAAAACATTTCACGCATCGTTTTCTGTTTTGTGGCTGTTTTGACGCGCGACTCGGGCATAAAAATGGCCCACCCACCTCCCCTCCGCTAGGCACCTACCCTGCTCTCTAGTCTAAAGCTTTTAGCTGCGAGTAAGCTTTTTGTCTGGTTCTGTTTTCACTCAAAACAAACGGAATTTTGAGCGAAACTCAGTTGATAAGGCAACTGGCGTCACTTTTGATAAATGGTTTTTGTGCGTCTCTCTTGGCGAGCAGCTTTTGTTGTTAGTTTCGCTTTCGGCGTGTGTTTTTGGCATTTATAAAATTTCGTGTATTTGTTTTTTATTTTAGTGAAATGAAGTCATCGCTTCAAAAAACACATACTATATCTACATATACCTGGGTTTCCCAGAGGCTAAAAACTTAGTTAACTTGGCCAAGCGGGCAGCGAGCGGCAAGTTTTTGACTATGATTTATGAGCTCAATTATTAGCTGCAACAGTTTCTGGCTTTTTGATTTTTTCTAACAAATATTCTTTGCTTTAAATACTTACTGCCTTGAATTTAAGACGTTCTCACTCGAATAAAAGCTCACTCATTCACAATCTGTATAAATATCACTCATACGCCGCTTGTGCTTTGCTGGGCCCCCTTTTCGACGCTGGCTGCGCATTTGACCAAACAGTTGAGTGTCGACAACGACGACAAACGCGCGCAGGCAACGGCAGTTAAGGAAAATCTCGAAATCGTCATCAAAACAATAATTTTTAAACACCAAAAATCTTAAAAGCTAAAAAATGTAAGTTTAAAAGTGCTTAAAGGTTAAGGTTTTAAGTAAAAAGTGCTAAATTTGGATATACACACTTTAAAATACAAAACCCAGCATCGCAATGACAGTGAAAGTTCCCTCCAAAGATATTTTTCGCTGCTGCAGGAATTTCAAGAGCTGCATCATGACCCAATTGGAAATCGCAACTCCCGCAAAATGTTTTTTTTTTTCGTTTTGTAATGTACAACAATGGCAGTTGAGTTTAGCATTAAATGCGTAGCATCGTCATAGGCGCAGTTTCCGCCCCACACCCCACCACAACTTTCCAATGTCTATTTCCGTTTGTATGTATGCGGCGCTTGCGCGTTCCTGTGCTCCTGCTCCTTGTGAACAGTCTCCCCTTTAATGGCTGTGGTTAGGTTAGGTAGCGTGATGTCATCTATAGCTGCTGCTGCTTTATCACAGTGTGTATACTTATAAATGTATGCAGGTACACTGAGAGAAAAATTGTGTTTTCTAAGGTCTACGTTTGTCCTTGATTCGAGTGCAAAGTAATCTACTACTATATTCTGTTGGTGTATGTATAGCCCTAGAGTGCTTTTGTCAATGTCTATATGCATGGAGCAAAACTGACCCCATACTCAATGTTTTGTATTGTATTGCGTGTTTCCACCTCCTCTGCCCCTTCAACCCTCTGTGGTATGCTTTACGCTTCCTGTTTTCAGTTCACGCTTAACACATGTAATTTATGCATTGGGGCGCTAAACATTTCATGTATTTATTTCAATGCACATATGTACACACATAGTGTATTGAGGCAGTCGCTCATAATGTGACCTAAATTTTGCTCTCTATCCCCTTCTCTTTCTCTAATGTTTATTATAATTGTTTCTGCCTGCCTTTAAGGCACATCTCAATCTAAATTCATTCTATTGGTGCCAACTTTGGAAAAAAAACTAATTAAAATTTTGGACTGGCGTGCGCTGCGCCAAAATAAAAACTCAAGATGCGGATGTTGTGAGATGAACAAAAAATACAATTTATATAGTCATCCATTTGTATGTATTTCCAGTCTGTATGTTTATTAATGTTCTGGACACACAAAGCGGATTATAAAGTTGCTTTTTCTGTCTTCGATTCTTAGCCCGACTGTCTGTGAACTGTTTGTTGCCTGTTGCGGCTGCCTTTTGTCATGTCTTGTGAGTTTGTTTTTGTGGCTCATACTTATTTATGGTTTCCAATTACATGCCCGCCAAGATAGGGCTCCAACCAATCCAGCATTATTGATGGGCGAAACTTACACGCTGTGGCTTGTAATTAGTTTTACACTTGGCATTTGTGTTGCGGGCTAAAACTAAATATAGCTATTGTAACTAATCCCAGCTGAAGAGGGCGTTTACCTGACACAAGTAAGCCACCTAAGTTATACTGACAGCTACAAATTATGGAGAATTTTTACAAAAGTAAACACGCCAACTACTATTTCACAAATGCATCTCTATGTTTGTGTAAAACATGCCTCACCCAAAAATAAAACAAAACCAAACCCCAAAGACGACGTAATTTGCGGCGCGTAATGACGATGACATAAGCGATTCGATTAAGTTAACTACTAGGCCCCTCATTGCCTCTTCCCTTGCCTCATTAGATGTGCACTTGCGAGCATTCGCTGTCGATTCACATCCACATTTGATACGCTCCACGGGTCACTGCATGATGAGAGATGCACGAAAAGAGCAACGGAAAGACTTTGACTCTGAGTGCAGCCTTGACACATCCAATCTTATCGGCAACCAGCTCGTGGCATTCAATTACCTCTGACATCGGTTTTGCATCTTGTAAACGTTTCTTTCCATAACTGGTTGTCCCCTTCCGGGGATCATACCTTATCTCATTTTAAATTATGCTCGCCCAGCTACCAGCAGCAACAACGATCTGTCCAGCTACCTATCTACTTTTATACATATACACGGATATGCTTACTTACCTTAACTGGCGCATAATTAATGATCGGAGCAATAAAAGCTTACGTTTTATTTACTGTTTATGTTCGATTTGCGCCTGCATTGCTACAAATCTTCAACGCATGTAAACATGACGACAATTTATGCTACGCGTGAGTTTAAGAAGTTAAGACTGAAATATCTTCACGATGAGTTTATGTGCTCTTAACCTCATAACAACGCTAGCGGGCAAAATAAAAAACGGTAGTTAATTATTCCATGATAGTTTACTGTATAGGCTGTGCCGTTATCTGTGAGCCAGATAGTTTAAATTTTAAGTGGAACTTAAGTGATACTTCCAATAGTCCATCACTGATTTTGTTGCCCAAAATTCAACTACATATTTATCCAGCTATTGGAATTCAATGGGAGACGCTAATGAGTAAATGAGTATTGATATATAGGAAGCTTGGAGAGCAGCTTTATGGCGTCACTTGAAAGCTGCCAGATCGAAATAACCTTCCGCACTTAATTAGCGACCAAACAGCAGTTGTGAAAGCTTCCAATTGTATTGTACCTATAGCAAATGATATCATCGGAATAAAGAATGTATAAAGTATTAGCTGCGTATATCAGATAAGCTATCTCTATATCAAAGTATAGAGAAATACAAACGCAGATTTAAGTTATTAAAGCTATAGTAAAGATATAGATTCAGACCCAACACAATGTTAGTTAGCGTCGTAAGTCACAGGTGAGAGAAGAAAAAAAGCTGCGTAACAAAACAAACTTTATAAAAGGGCACGAGATTGCGTGTATATACGAATAGCATGTGAACTTTTATACACATTTGTATAACTAATTTATAATTATATTAACTTTTTTAGAGTGAGCAGCATGTCCGAGGCAAATGGCAGCAATGGAGCAGCAGCAGCAGCAGCTGGAGGTGAAGCACCCGCCGCAGAACTGGCACAGCTGGCTTTGGAGGAGACCGCACCGAAGGTTACTTTCTCGGATCAGTTCAAGGCCTTCTCCAAGTTCGGCGATACCAAGTCTGATGGAAAATTGATAACGCTATCGCAGAGCGACAAGTGGATGAAGCAGGCGAAGGTGATTGATAAGCAGATCACCACCACCGACACGGGCATACACTTTAAGAAACTTAAGGCCATGAAAGTGTCACTCACAGACTACAATAAATTTCTTGACGATTTGGCTAAAACGAAAAAGGTGGAACTGTCGGAAATCAAGAAGAAAATGGCTGGTTGTGGTGCACCAGGTGTGCTTTCGGTTTCGGTGAGTAAAAATCCCAAATCTTTACATTCAAGTTTGTCATAAACTGTTATTCTTTTTCTTAGGCTGGCAAGGCTGCTGCCGCTGTGGATCGTCTGACGGATACGAGCAAGTATACGGGTTCCCACAAGGAGCGCTTCGATGCTGAAGGCAAGGGCAAGGGTATTGCTGGACGACGCAATGTGGTCGATGGATCTGGCTATGTCAGTGGATACCAGCACAAGGACACCTACGATGGCGCCCATTAAAGCATAGAATAAGCTCTTTCCTCACATACACGCATCCAAGTGTTTTTGTCTCATTTCTTGTTTCCTGATCTGTGTCTAATTTATTACCTTATTCTAATGGTAGCACCAGTTATTTTTCATTTTCCTTTCTACATAAACTAAGTTGTGATTAAGTGCTTAAAATAAATTTATATCATTTAAATATGTTTTGTTTTATTTTAATTTTTTTTTTTTAATAATTATCCTCATACATTTCAAAATTCTCGTATATACGAAGTGGCCCAAAAGTTCAAAAGCGTTTACACATCCAACATTTATATCTGGAATAGTATTTATAAAAAAAAGTAGCACAAAACTTTTAATAATACACTTTACAAAGATGATTAATAATATAGCATATATACCAAAGATATACAAGACCATACGAAATTGCAAAATATATATCTTTATTTCAAACTTCGAATAAAGTGAAAAAAAAACGAATACTGTAATAAATTCTATAGATCGAGGATAAGTATACCCCTAACAAGCTAATCTACCTTGCCAAAACCAGAGAAGTGTTAAGCTTATTAAACACGATACTAACCTATTCAATAGTTCGAAACTGATAGTCTTTACATAACAAGACTAGTCAGAGGCAGCTTTGATGTTTGGCTATCGATTGCAGCCGGCAGCCAGTCAATTTGAACAAGTCACAGATCAGATTAAACATCAGATATCGCATAACTTGCCTATACTGTTAAGCCGCTAGCCTATAAAAGTCGCCCACATAGCCCTAAAGGCGGCAGTGCATCGAAGC
The DNA here is from genome assembly GCA_018152825.1 of Scaptomyza hsui. NCBI lineage: Eukaryota > Metazoa > Arthropoda > Insecta > Diptera > Drosophilidae > Scaptomyza > Scaptomyza hsui. The sequence continues at coordinate 165,620 of JAECXO010000307.1, forward strand.
CAGCTTGTGTGATTGCAGATAACTGTGGATTTTATCCGGAAAACACTACGAGAAGCATCCATAGAATCTCCAGCAGGAGCAGCAATGACATTTCGCGGCAAGAATGCGGTGGTGACAGGTGGTGCAGGGGGCATAGGTCTCCAGGTGGTAAGGCAGCTACTGGTAGCAGGAGCATCGGTGAGTTTGAACAAGGGAGATTAATAAGGGTCAAACTCAAAACAAATTTGTACTGCACCACAGAAGGTTACCATCATTGATATACAGGATAATTTGGAGGAGTTTGTCAAGTTGAGGGCAGCACATCCAACTCAAAGTGTGATGATCATTAAAATGGATGTGGCTAACAAGAAGGGTGTCGAGGCCACCTATGAGGAAATCAAGAAGACCTTTGGTGGCATTGATATTGTGGTGAACGTTGCTGGCATATTCAATGACAAGGATGTCCAGCGCACGCTGCTAGTCAATCTGGTAGGTGAGAGTGTTCCATCTAATGAAGACACAGCTGTTGAATTGATCTCTTTGTTAGGGCGGCGTCATAAATTCCAGTTTGAGTGCTTTGCAGTATATGAGCAAGGAGTATGGAGGCAATGGTGGCATTGTAGTAAACATGAGTTCTGTTGTGGGCCTGGATCCCATGTTCATTATACCTGTTTATGGCGCCACTAAGGCGGGTATCATCAACTTTACCCGTAGCCTGGGCGTAAGTAACTAGCGGAAACAATTGAGGGGTACTCTTCATAAGTCTCCTAATCCTTACAGACTGAAAAGTACTATCAGCGCTCGGGAATTCGATTTGTAACTGTTTGTCCTGGCGCCACCATGACGGATATGTTTACCAACTTCACTGAGAAGATTATCTTTCCGGAGACGAGCGATGATACATACAAGATTCTGGATCGTTTAAGCAAACAGAGCGCTACAGACGTGGCTCGCTGCATTCTGAGTGTGTTGGAGAAGGAGAAGAACGGCGCCGTGTATGTGATTGAGGGCAAACGCATTATTCCTATTGATATGAAGCAACACTGGACGGGCAAGGAGCCATCACTATAAACCACAAATCATATCAATTTAACACTTTTATACAAATTAAATTGTCAAGGGTAGTTTTTAATAAAGAAAGTGAGCATACTGTAAGATGTGTCCAAGTCTAGTCCTCTCGCCAATTGACCAGCACCTCATCCGTGCGATATCGTTGTGTAACAAACGAATCTTCAAATGGCATTTCTGTACCGGCCTTAAACATCTCAGCACCAGCATGGGCTATCATCAGACCGTTATCGATGCAGTAGCGTTCATCAATTGCAAATACTTTGCCGTTGCGCTCCTCGCACATGACACCCATCATCTGCTGTAAGCGCTCATTGCAGCCAACGCCGCCAACAATGAGCACCTAGGAGTAAGATAGATTTAAAATCATATATATTTACATATTATTACAGCAATTTTCCATGCCTACCTCATTGGATTCACAATGCGCCATAGCACGTTCTGTGATTTCGACGAGCATGGCAAAGATGGTTTCCTGCAGCGAGTAGCACAGATCTGCCTGGCTGTATTCAGGCTCTGGTTCGTCCTGGGGCTTCTTCCGCTTATTTCGTCTCTTGCCGGGCTCTGCCAGCTCTTCGATGTGGGATAAAATGCCGGAGAAACTGACATCCATGCCTTTTACAACGTAGGGAAGTTTTATGTACTGTTTGCCCTGCTTGGCCAGCTGTTCGATGTTGTAGCCCGGACTGGGATCATTTGACAGCTTGATAATACGAGCAAAACGATCCAGACAGTTGCCCACTGCAATATCAATGGTTTCGCCAAAGATGCGATAGCGTTTATTGGAATAGGCAATAACCTGAGTGTTGCCGCCGCTTACATACAGCACAATTGGATTCTGTGCTCCAGTTATCAGTCGTCCCATTTCAATATGACCAATGCAATGGTTAACACCCAGCAGGGGCTTTTTCCACAGCAGAGAAAGCGTCCTCGCCACAATTGCTCCAACAAGCAAAGGCGGCGCCATTCCAGGACCTTTTGTGTAGCAAACGACATCCAAATCTTCGGGTTTTATCTGTGCTTCCTTTAGACTAGCCTGCACAAGTGCCAAGATAGCATCTCGATGATGTTTTGCCGTCTCCTTAGGCAGGAAACCTGTTGCATGTAAAAATACCAATCAAAGAATTCGAAGTTCAGTTGAAGCATCAGGCTTACCTTCACCGGGTGGTGTGATGTATGTGCGCCGTACGTTAGCCAACACCTTGCCATCGCTTATAATGCCAACGCCAATTTTATTGGCGCTGCCTTCAATGCCTAGAGAGCAAACCATAATTGTTTATTTAATGCGGTGTGCCTCTAGAATTCTTCTTCACCTGCCCGATAACATAACGATTGCAATCGATAAAAAAAACATGCACTCCAATGTGAATGGCAGTGGCGCGCCAGCGAATGTCGGCGTATTTGTGTTATTGGTGTCTTTTAATGAGAGAGAAAAATGTAGTGAAATCAAATCAGTTAAATTCTTGTATATGTTTTTAAAAGTACTTAATCATGGAAACAGCTGAGTCAAACAATGAGGGCTGTGCCACTGAGTCGGACACTGAAAATAGTTGTGGCATTTCCGACCAGGCGGGCGCAACAGTAAACAAAAATGACGCCGACGTGGATGAAGCGATAACAGCTTCAACAACAACAACAAAAGTGGAGCAACAGCAGCTGGAATGCGAAAACAAAGTACAAAACAATGAAAGCGCACCAATACCAACAACAGACGAGACAGAAGATAATAAAAATAAACAAGTTAACAATGAGGCTGACATAGTCAACGAAATGAAAACGGCCGTTCTAGAGCAGAAAAAGACCGAGGAGTCGCCACAAAGAATAAGTTTTGCAGAACTGAAAGCACAGGACGAAAAAGAGGAGAGTAAAGAGCCTGATCAGCCACAAAATAACATCCTCTCGCATGTACACTGTCTGGCCCAGTTGGAAGAGCAGCGACGCAGCTATGAACACCAGCTGGAACAGTTACGCACTGCAAACAGCCAGAAGGATAACATGATGACGCTTTTACAACGCGAAAATGCCATATTGGAGAAGGAGAAGCGGGCGTTTCGAAACGAAATGGATATTGCGAACAAGGAAAAGGAATCGACAGTAATTAAGTTTGCCATGAAAGAAAAGCTCCTTATCGATGCCAAAAAGGAGAAGGATGCTATCGAGAAACAATTAGCCGAAGCCAAGAAAGAGGTGAAAAATGTTTCCATACGCTTTCAGGGCGTCAACGAGGAAAAGTCTCGAATGACATATATCATTGATGAGAAGGTAAGTTTTAATTAAATATTCTAGATATCACCATTCTTACCCTCTTTATCCTACAGTGCAACGAAGTGCGGAAAATATCAGCGAGAGTGCGAGAAGCTTAAAACAGAAATGGGTCACCTAGAGTCCAGGCTAAAGTATCATGCTAACAAGCTTAACATTGAAGTGGAGGCTAAAGCTGTAAGTACAACATAAATACAGCCTACAACCCAATTTATAAATGCTTTTCCGTAGAACCTAGAAAGAAAGCTGGAAGAGGAACGCAATGCGCCAAATAAAATGGAAGAAAAAGCCAATGGTAATACTCTATTCAAGACTTGAAAAAACGACCTTAAAATGTACTTATACTATTACAGAAAAGCTTAAAGTGGAGTTTGATGCAAACACAATACTCTTGAAACATGAGATTATGGGCAAGACTGAGGCACTGGATAAACTCACCAAAGAGCACAGAAAGCAAAGTGAGGCTTTTAAAGAGCTGCAACAGCAGCTGCATGAAGTTAAAGCATCGGTAAGGCTCTATAGCTAACAACTGTTCTATGATAATTAAGCTTATAATGTTTATTTTTTAGCATGATCAGCTTTTGGAGGAGTACAAGGAGCTGCAGGCGCAGCACAGCTCTGTGGAGGCGGCCTACAGCGATGAGCTGCTTAATGCAGCCAAACTGCATAGCCAACTGACTGAGTTGCAGCTGCTGCGCACACAGAATACAATGTACGATGCTACGACAAATAAAACCAACAGCAGCTTTAACTTATTCCTTTGATTAATCGTTTCCACAGCAATGAGCAGAAACTCGCTGAGGAGATGTCGCGAGTACAGCAATTAGAAGCCACAGCACTAGAGACTGGTGCAGATTTGGAGCAACTGCAGCAAAAGAAACAAGAACTACTAAGCATCAACAAGGAGATGAGCGAGCTCATTGTTAAGCTGCAAAATGATATTTGTCTCGCAGAATCCAAGGTAAGCTAAAAAAAAAGGCAAAAAGTTAAATGCCCCGGGTGAGGCTCGAACTCACGACCTTAAGATTATGAGACTTACGCGCTGCCAACTGCGCCACCGAGGCCTTGCAAACGTTGCCTGTCAACTTCAAACAAATCCTAAAGTAATGTATTCTATTCTAATTATAGGCACAAGGTCTAGAGGCTGAAAATAAACTCCTGAAGCAGGAGAAGCTCACGTATGATGTTAAATATGCTGAGTTGGAGAAACAGCTAACTGCTGAGGCCGCGGAGAAGAACGAGGAACGTCAATTGCTGGCCAAACATCTCTCCGAGAAGACCAAGCTCTATGAGCTGACCAAGGCTAAGCTGGACAATGTACAAGGAGATTTCGAGGCTACGCAACATAAAAACTCAACGCTTGTAAAAGAACTGCAGCGAGAGTTGCAAAAGTACAAAAGAGGCATTGTGGATACAAAACCCTTGGGCTACTGCAGCAACTGTCAACAGGCGCTTAATGGTTATACCCCAGAGCAACAACAGCAACACCTGCAACAGACGCTGCGCACACACAGCCGGACAAGTAGTCAGGGTAGCTTCCACAATGGCAGTCGACGTGCCAGCGAATCTTCCGAGTCCGAAACGGTTGCCAGCAGCGTTACAGCTGTGCCCCAGCCCGATCTGCAGGCTGTGCCGTCCAAGAAAGTGCTAGTGGAGCGCATTCTTCGACTCCAGCAGGCCTCGGCGCGTCAAACGGAGCGCATAGAGTTCCTGGAGAATCACACTGCCATGCTGGTCTCTGAGGTCCAGAAGAAATCAAAGGTGGTTCAGCACTATATGCTGCGGGATCAGACGGCGGGCGCGTTGACCTCCTCCAAGAGCGATCAAAACAAGAGTGAGTTGGTCAAATACGGCAATGGCGTCATGGCAGCCATCTACGGCGGAGTAAAAGGCGCCGAAAACAAGAGCATGTCTCTTGAACTTTCGCTCGAGATCAATAAGAAGCTGCAGACAGTGCTCGAGGATACGCTGCTTAAGAATATAACGCTTAAAGAGAACCTGGATGTACTGGGCATAGAGGTAGATAATCTGACTCGTAAGTTGCGCTCCTACGAACTGAGCAAGTGACTCGAGATTCCCAACACACAAAGTATTCCATTCCATAGTCTACCGCATGTAAATATAAATTTAGTTAAACAAATTTCTTGTGCTTAAGGTAAATGTGTATATCCACTGTCAGAAAGTAAATACATATAGGAAGATTTATAAACCTATGAAAAGGTTTCACAGAAAGAATATTTAAACTTCTTACTTTTAAAAGGTTTCAGGCTAAAAACAAAAGTTTAATATTCCAACAACTATTAGAAAAACAAAAGTCAAAGCATTTGCTCACAGTAGACCGTCGTAGAGCTTAGCGCTGACCGGCGCTGGTTTGCCCACATCCATGGTCATTTGGAGCGTTGGCTGCTCGCCAGCTTGGGCCAAGCGTGCGCTCTTGTTGTGTGTTTTCTTAAAGTGCACATTCATTTGAGGATTCGCCTCGCCGGTTTCATCCCTAACATACTCCCTTAGCAGTGGCGGCAAATCGATCTTGGTGGGCAACACAACTTCAGATACTTTTTTGGCATTGCTTAGAAATTTGTGCTCCTCGCTAGCGGGTACCAGCTCGTAGTCAGCCTTGTAGCTGGTGCTGTAAATCTCCACGGGTTTTGGTTGTGTGATTCCGCGCCAGGTTTTCTCCACAGTGACGCGCACCTTGCGAGCTTCGTTTGCCTGTGGACTTGAACCTTTATAATAGTGTCTTTTTATTCTATGTATGCCTTACCTGAGCATCCATTGCTTGCACTTTTAATATACGCATATAGCAAGGCTCCGGGTAGCGTTGAAACATGTTACGTATAACCATGCGACCGACTCCCCAGTCGGGCAAATTGCCCACTATCTCCCATAGAGTATTGCCGCGAAAGTCTGTGGTGCGACCAATGTATTTGATTAATTTTTGGCTCATGCTGCCTTTTATTTCTCCTGCTTTATTTGATAAATAGCTGAAGTGCCGAAATTATAAACTTATTCCGGTATTGTGCTTCTTCTTTATTTTAAAGCCATTCACTTGTTACTCTCACAGCTGTTAGTCTTACAGCGCTGCCACTATATGCATATTCATGGCGCTTGAGAGCACGATATAGTTGGCAACGCGTGAAGTATTTAAACATTCTCAATGTCGCAACCAATGTAGAGTGCGTTTGTCATGTGTGACTGTAATGCAATAGCAATCCAATACAAACTGCAATGAGTTAAGTTATCGATAACTGTGCAAATGGTGTCCAGGCCGGCAAAGTGCATATGTCAAGTGTGTAATGATTTAGCATTATAAATTTGTTGTGATGTGCATATTTCTATAAAGGAAAGTGAAACTTCTATTCCATGTTTTCTATTAAAGGTCCTGGTGAGTCTATCTATATTTTTATGATACAAATATGACATGTTTATTATGTAAAAATAACCTTTGGCAATCAACAATTCTATTCTATTAAATATATAAATATGCACATAAATATATTTGCTGTATCAATTTAGACTAGCCATTGCGTTGGTGCTCCTCGGCTCCGGCCGAGTGGCCAACACCACTTGTATCTATATGCTCATCGTAAGACTCCTCCAGCTCATCCTCGTGTTGGCGATGCTCCTGCTGATTGGCATTTTCGTGCAGGCCGATTGTTGCATGTGCTCCCGCCTTGGATGCATTCACCTGAGCCTCTGCTGCTGAGGAGGCTGCCTTGACCGCTGACTCTTTGGTAGCAGCAAAGTCGACGCGCGCCTGATGCAGCTGCTCCTCTACTTGTTCCAATCTAGTCTTCGCCTGACCCACCATGGTGGCCTGCGATCCAAGTTGATTGGCTACCTCGGTGGCTGTTTGTTCCGCCTGCTCCGCCACAGATTTGGCATTGTTGACTGCAGCAGTTAGCACAGAGATGTGATTGTGTGCCGATTGAGCGGTTTGTTGTGCCAGCTTAGTCGAGACTTTGGCTGCCTTGAGCTGTTCCAACTCTCGCGACAGTGCACGTTGTGCCTCCGCGGCCTGCTGCTCCAGCTCCTGGAGTATGACTTGCTTGCCAGCCAGTGCTGCTTGCGCAGTTGCAGCCGCCTGGGATGCAGCTTGTGCCAAAGTATTTTTGGCTATAAACGCAGCTTGTTTGGCAGCTGCATGCTGATTGGCCACAGCGCTATGGGCCTGATCCGCCGATCCTTGAGCTATGGAGCGTAGACCACTACCGATACTATAGCCACTTTTGCTGCTGCTTCCATGATCCGAACTACTGCTGCTTGGGTAGTTGTTCTTGGAGCTACTGCCGCTGCTGCTGTAGTGTTGTTGGTGATGCTGCTGCGGCTGCTGCTGATGCCTGCTGTGGTGCTGCTGCTGATATAAATGCTGCTGTAGCTCCTCCTGATCCTCGTGTCCTGTTGGCAACGCGGGCTCAAAGTAACCGCCATGCTGAGGCTGCAGCTGCACCTGTCTGTAGTAGTAACCATTGCGCTTGTGCAGCCTGCCCAAGGTCTGGGCACAAAACAGCGCTACAAAACAATTCAAATGAATCCTTTAAATCACTTTACACTTTCGAACAATCTTACCTAGGAGCAAACATATTAATTCCTGGGTGTACATTTCCCTGAAGCTGCTAAAACTGCATTAAACGTCTGGTCCAACAGCACCCTTGATTTTATACTCAGTCGTCTTTAAGTTCAGCTTCAACGTTCAGCGGTGCATAAATTTTTAGTAGTGCGGAAAGTCAGTTGCGGCTTTTGACTTTAACGGGCGCTCAACATGTTATGTTTATAAAATAACATTTTAAGGCGATTTGAATACCACACACTAATGGGCAGTTTCTTGGGTTTACTTGAGGAAGCTCTTGAAAATTGTGTGAGTTTCGGGTGGCGTCATTTTAATGACTTGTTAGCACGGCTCTCAGTTTTACCTGATTATCGGTGGTGTAAAGCTGTTGGCTTTGGCCTACCATTGTTTTTCATTGCCGATGATTTAATTCAATTTGAATATATTATTTGCATTTGAGTGGGTTGCGCCCAATTTTAATTGAAACCAACTTGCTTATAAAAGTGTTTTGGATACTTCATGAGGATTTCTTAATTGTTATATATATGAGATGTAATTAAAGTTGATTTGAATGCGAAAGAGAGTATATAAACTGGTGTTTAATAAGTCTATTATTATCCAACGTTTGAATGAGCCATGTTGATCTTTTCGGAATTTTTAATTATAAACAGCTGTTTTTACGTTTTATTAAATCTTTTGTAAACTTTTGCTAGTACAACATACTCTTCTTTTTTTTTTTAATGTTTGTTTAATGCGCAGATCAAATGCAAGTATTCTTATAACAGCACAAAATTCTTCATTTAAATATTTCACCAAGCCTTGTTGGCTCCAGGCGTTATCAAATACTTTCTTCTATTCATTTTTAAAAGCTCAAAATTTTGCAAGTCCAAAATACATTTAATAAATAAAGTTCGTTTTAACTTTAATTTGTCATAAATTAATTTATTTAAATAGTTTTTTTTTTTTTTTTTTTTATTAAATTACAAGTATAAAAAATAAATTAATTAATATAAACACAACTAAATAATTTACACGATATACGTACAATTCGGAACTTGAATAGACTGCAATACAATGGATTGCCAAGGCACTCGGTAACTTATTTACCAACAATCGAGTCGCAATTGTGGTGTGTGGACAATAGTGTGTGTGTCTGCGTGGGTCATAACAATAACATAAAATAACAAGGTAATCATAATAAGAAAAGGCCTAAACGTATATAACGGTAACGAGCGGTAACAGCAAATAGCTTGAGTGTGAGCTAACAAAGTGTGATCGAATAAATAGAGTACAAGAGAGTGACGAGACAGTTATTACGTAAATAAGTTGGAAATGACTGCTTAAAAGTGAAAAACAAATTCATCAGTGGTGTCTTCATCATATCTTATGTCCCCTACAGCTTCCGTGCTGATTTCGCTTAATCATTTGTAGCTCTGTGTGATTTGCTGAATCCAGGGCAAGTAGGCGGAAACCTTTACATAGACACCGGGCACATTCACCTGACCGCAGCCAATGCCCCAGGAGACAACGCCGACCACATTCCAGACGCCATTGCGCTCGCAGACCAGTGGACCACCACCATCACCCTTGCAGGCATCCTTGCCCTCCTCGCCGCCGGCACAGATAAAGCCGGGATTAAGCTTGTAGCTATATCCAAGACGAGTGTTGCGCAGCTGGGACTCGCACTGATGATGTGATAGAATTGGCACATCCACCTCCTTCAAGATGTTCTGGTATTTGCCATGCTCTCCGAAGGCATCCTTGCCCCAGCCGGTAGTCCAGCAGCGAGCGTTTGCGAAGTCTGAGTACTGATCAGGCAGACAGGCGGGGCTGATGTGTGGATTCTTGGTGAAGTCAACAGGCTGATCCAGTTTGAGAATAGCCAAATCGTTATCCAGAGTGCCAGCATAGTATTCAGGATGAATGTGCACAGAGACAACATCGCGTTCAATGTAGGGGAAGAACTCAACGTCATGATTGACATCCCATTCGCCCAGGCGCACGCGCAGATCGAAACCATTTTGACTAAGAAAGAAGAGAGTACATAAGCCAAGGAGCTCTTCTGGGATGAAAGACTTTTTAACTTACGATTTAATGCAATGGGCCGCCGAGATAATGTGCTGGGCATCAATCAAAGTGCCACCGCAGGCATAAATTGATTCCTTGGGATCCTTCTTCAGGATGGCCACATGCCAGGGATACTCGCCGAACTCACTGTCACCATCGACATAAACGGGATTCTTGATGCGACCGGTAATGCCGGCAGCATTTCTAACACCGCAACGTCCAAGTTGCTGCTGGGGCGGAGCCTGAGGACGCAGAGGACGACGGCAGCAGACCTCATTAATACGGCAGGTCTTCTCCACAGGTCGGTTGCCATAATAAGCACGCTGCAATGACAATTAAAGAAAAAGGAAAAATTAGCTTGTGTTGAGATGGTGTATAGAAGTCCTAGACTAGTTAACTGCCTGCGTTTTGGGTTACCTGCTCCGCTTTCAACTCAACCTCAGGCTCATCGTGAACGCTGCGTCGTCGGCGATCATGTGGAAAGGTTACAAAATCACTGCCTGCCGCAGCACCGGGTGCTGGAGCGGGAATATTATGAAGTGGCCCCAAGTTTAGTTGCTTGCCACGACGACTAGGTGCTGACCAGTCGGGCGAACTGACGTTGACGCTACGCTCATAATGTTGGGAGTAATCTCCAAAACTACCAAAGCCGCTCGATCCAAAATCAGTGGGTTCCGAGCCAGGATATATTGAGTTGAAGGAGTGATCGAAAGAGCTCTCAGGATGGTGTTCAGAGTGGTGATAGCCACTGTGGTGCTCAGAGTGATATTCGTTGTGTTGGTGCTCAGAATGATGATGATGGTGCTCTGGCTGATATAGGGAAGGTCCACTGTGATACTCAAAGATCGGTGTGCTGGGCACCATTTCGACGTCAAAGTGCTTTACGTGTGCCGGGCCCGTACTATCAAAATGATAATGTGATGGTGGTGGTGCGCTGTAGTGGTGCTCTGGATGATGATGATGATGATCATCATGCTCATAGCCGCTGAAGTGATCGTGATGATGGTAATGCGTACTGTGCAATTCGCTGGGCTTCTTCTTGAAGAAATCTCCCACTTTCTGAATGATATTTGCACTGGGCGTCACATGTAGGTTCACCAGTGGCTTCACCACCTTTTCTCCATAATCCGTTTTGCTCACTTGCAGCGAGACAAGAGGATTTACATTGACCAGGCCCAGATTCAAGCCGTTTGGTCCCAGTGAGCCAAAGTTTGGGTTTTGTGCAGGATAAAAATCACCCAGGACATTTGCTGGATAGCCGCCCGGCCCGCCAGACGTGGGATAGGGCAGCCCGAAGCTAACACCATACGTAGGAAGCACTTTGCGCTGTATCAGCTCGATGGCTTGAAGCGCTGGCAAGCCTAGCGGGGATTGTCCAAGTAGCCCCTGACGCTGCAGGAAGAAGGACGGAAGGACACGGAGTTAGGCTGGCTCTAAGAGAGAGCAATGTTGGACGTGCGACCTTTTGACCCCGTGCGTGGTTAGGTTGGTTTTAGTTGCAGTTTGGATTAGTGACGATCTCTCGGTGGCAACACCAACCTACAAACGCAGGACGAAGGGTGACGACGACGAGCGGGTTTTAGTGGACCTTGGCGGAGTTTTGAGTTTGAGTTTGAATTGAGTTGAGCGTGGAGCGTTGAACGATGAGTGCGGTTGAGTGTTGAGTTGAGTTTTGTTTATAGTATGTGTGTATGTGTGGGAGCTCGATAAGTCTCTCTAATTAAGGGAGTATTACTAGAACTATGTGTCAATTGTATTAGTCGGGCAGTAACTAAAACTAGAGGGTTGCTAGACTTGATTCAAATAATTGCTTCAACTTACCCCTTGAGCATCCAATGAGAGATCGCCGGTATCTTCTTCCTTGTTTTCACCATCAGCCTGGCGACGTGTGCGTTTCTTTTCCTCTTCATCCTTTTTGTCATCAGACTTGGAATCGGCCTTGGTATCAGCCTTAGCAGTGGCATTGGCAGGTGCATCTTCGCTCAAAGCTTCGATGTCCTTGCCCAGATTTCTGGGGTCAATGGGCAAAATCAGATCCTCTTTGCGTCCAATGCGATCGGCAGCAGGGCACTGAGAGATGGGCACGCACTGGCAATCCACGATTTGCTGACGGGATGTGTCATAGCCACCTTGGTATCCACCACCCTGACCTTGGGAACCGTAGCCGGTGGAAAGACCATTGTAGTTACCGGAGGCACCGCCGTTCTGCAGCTCCTTCTTGTAGTAGTCGGGATTCTGGCTGTGATAGCTGCCGCTGGGCGAGCCACTGAAACCATTCTGACCGAAACCGCCAGATTGCGAGAGGCCGGAGTTGCTGCCAAAGGATCCTAGTCCAGCTGTGGGCTTGTACAGATCACCGTTGGGCTTCTGGGATGGATTGTAGCCCTGCGTGAGCAGACCTCCCTGGGAGGCACCATTGAAACCGGCATTGAAGGCATTTGACTGCGTGAAGCCCGAGCTGGAAGCTTGGGCCTGTGGTGTGTATGTTGCTGAAGATTGGGCCAAAGCGCTGAAGTCAGTGTTCACAGTATGGCCGCCTCCAACGGGGATTGGCACAGTGGGAATATTAGCACCCTCGCCGCCATCCACATGATGGAAATGATGATGAACATGCTGCTGCAGACCCGCATCAATGGGTGCACCGACCACAACCTTGGTACTCGAAGAGCTGGCTGCTGCAGAAGATGAGGATTGTTGTGCATAGAAGCCGTTTACGGAGGAGCTGGCGCCTTGGATCTTCTCGGGATTCTCAAAGCTGTAGGGTGGCACACCGTTGGAAGGTCCAGGACTGTAGACAGGACCGGGCATAGGTCCGCTGGGTCCGCCGGTATAGATAGGACCGGGTGGCTTGCTATCGTAGATGAGAGCACCAGGTGGTGGCTTGGAGAAGGTAACGCCATCGGAGTCAAATGCTGATGGTGGTGGGTGTTCATAGACGCCTCCGGGTCTGTACAAACTGTTCATGGGTGGCTTGTAGGAACCTTCATAGCCAACCTTGCGTGGTGGACCAAAGGAGTTCAGGGAGCTGGGTGGTGGACCGAATGAGTTAATCGAGCTGGGTGGTCCGCTCATCGGCGGACGACCGCTGAAGTAGCTTGGTGGTGGCATGGGCTTAGCGGGTCCGTAGGGTCCGCCGCCAAAGCCAGAAGGTGGGGGTGGTCCTTGTGCATAGATGGTCGAGTAGAAGGGACGCTTCTCCTCCACGTCGCAGCTCATCAGTCCCAGACCGCAAAGCTTGTCACGAATCAGATTGCGAGCCTGCAGATCGTTGCCTTCCTGCAGGGCCTGATCAATGTTACCATCGGCATAGACAGCATCATATTCGCCGAGATTGCGTCCCTCACGGCGGGAGTTAATCAACTGATCAATAACTGTATCAATCTCCGTGGCATTGCTCTGAATGCCCTCATGCACAGCATAGTTGCGTCCCTGTGTCTCTTCAGCGGGTTTTGTCGCTTCAGCAGATCGTCTGCTTAACATGGAGTCGGAGGACTCCATGGGCGCCCACTCATTGCCCCAGTTAGAGTCGGCGGCAACTAGCGATGCGCCAGCTGCCAGAACAAGCAACCAAGTCATCCTCATTCTCATTGTGTATGTCTGTTGGAAAGAAGAAAGATAATTTTTGGTCATTACATAATTTAGTTGACACCATTTTTGGACAAACTGGCTGGTCATTGTGCCAATTTACACCGCTAGTCTTTCTACACTCGCTCTCTGCCGCTTTAGCAATTGACAAACCGGTCTTGAAATCTTCGCGCTGACTCACAATCTTGGCCGTCTCTTGAAAAAAGACTTTTACTTTCGTTCGAGGTCGCAGACCGTGGATGATTGTCCCCCCCGCCGCTCTCCTTTCCATTCTCTCCTATGAGGTAATTTTACCTGAGCTTGCTTTTTTACTGTGAGATTTGGCAAGCCCCGAAAACTGATCACTCAACTTGATCTCTGCCTTGACAGCTGCGTCCGTTAAGATTTAACTCTCTGTGTGTGTAACGATGTGTGCATTTTCGTAACTCCCTCCCTTTTTGGCTTGAGCTTTATTGCCCGTTGTGTATGCGTGTTATGTCATTTACTTTGCCTTAATGTGTTTTTCTTTCTGGAGCGTGGGTTGAAGTCAGCTGCGATCTTTAGGTCTCTTTCAGTTTCGGGTTATATAAAGCGTAGTTTTTGCGCTTTGAACGGAAGTCATGTGCAACGTTGCATTGCAAAAAGGCAATTTGTGTGTGTGGGGTTTGCAGCGACTGGGAGTTGTCTTGGGATTTGCAGAGAAAGTTTTAGATATAGGGTTTGGGTCATTGACTGAATCAAATGAATAGCAAATGAGTTGCTAATTGCTGCTGTTGTATATTAATTCGAGTGTTATTAAAAGAGTCTTAAAGGTTTTTAAAGTTTGCTTCCAATATGAACTCTTTATATTTTCTTGTACTGATTAATCACTTAATTTGGAAGCTTAGATCATTAAGTTGATCTTGGGAACGATTATTCACTTCATTTTGATCAATAATATATAGTTGTAGCTTAGATCTTGCACTTGTATTGTTATTTTGTATGTACTATATCCTTTTAGGTTTTTAGGAATATCTTTTGTATCACTGTCCATTATTTGTTTCACTATTCAATTATTTACGCCAGCATTTATGTGCATTTCTTCACTTTTACTTACCTTAGGCTTTAATTTAAATAAATATATTCCACAGTTTTTGCGTTTGTTGATTTGTAATCCTTATGTAAGTGGTTGCTTATATCCTTTCACTGCAACACTGTCTTTTTGTGTGTCTCGTTTGTTGGCGACTCGTTCACTGATTTCGCTTTCGACTGCGCCGCACGTTTTATACAAAAGCTGCGCATGCGCAACGGCGCAGTCGATGCTGACGTCGCTGCTGCTGCTGCTGCTGTTGGCTCTTTTGCGAATTGTTGGCCCAAAACAAAACAGAGAGGCTCTGGGCCGCAGCTCAGGCTCTGTGACTGTGCTTTGGGTTAATTTTCTGGCTATGACGTCAAAGCCTTCTGATTGGGTTTTTTTTCTGGGGTCTGCAAGTTGCATTCTGCGTATTACCGAAGGTTAAGATGAGGTCTTAGCGGAAACCTTAGCTTAACGATCATCCTCCAGTTCACAATTAGTTAAATGCGTTGCCGCAATCCACCGAAATGAGTGTAAACAAAAGATGGCTCATAAAATAAGCTAAAAAAAAGTATGTGTGTGTTGAAAACTCTTACGTCCCAAATTAGCGCTTTATGTTTTCATGTGGGAAGCATCGTGATGTTCATATATGTCCAAATTTTCACTATCTACATACTTACAGTTCCCGCTTAAGGCGCTGTCGTTTTTTTGTGCAACCAAATCAACAACAATAACAATGTATTATGAAATTTGCAATTATTAATTGGGTCAGCAACACTAAATGACCCAAAGAGGGGCAACTAGGGCAACTTGATGATTCAACAACGAGCTTCCCGCCTCCGAAAGGGCAACACCTCAAAACCGGATCTGCCTTCAAATTGGAGCCTCAACTCTGTTTGAACGTGTTTACCCCATGGCCAGTCTGGCTCTTCTCACGACAGTCAGTCGGTCAGTCAATCATTTACGCATTCGTGTGTGTTTGTTTGCTGTGATTTAAAAATAATTTTCTTTGACGGAATTACCCCGAGCTCAAACAAATTAATAGTGTCTACTTTTTCTCAGTGTATTAACAAGTACATACGCGTGCCAAATGCTGATAATTCGTTGACTCATTTATTGTGTATGGTCAGTAATGTTTGTGATCAGTATTCACAAGCTACACACTTGCTGCTTCGATGAGTGTGTGATTGACCTTCCTGTCGATTGGCAAGCGCTTAGACCGGGTTTAAGTGGCGTTTTATGTTAACCATTCCAAGAAAGTCGATAATATGTGTAAGCGGGCCGCCGCTCCACGTTAATTATGCTAATCGCTCTAATCAAATCCTCTTATTGTTTCATAGTATTGCTGTCTGTGTTTATTGTTTGCCAAACAGTTCGTGTAGTTTTTATCAATCAATGCTTTGACCGTCGGGGTTTTTTACTGACTCAGTAAGAGGTTCGACTGAATGTTTGAAGGAGTTTTGTAGTCGACGCACTTCCGAATACTTACTTTTTGGAAATTGGTTAAATATTTGCTGGTAAATTCCCAGTAGGCGCTATTTGAACTTGACCTTAGGTTGTGCACCTTGTGTTTTTAGCCACAAGTGACAGCTGAACAGTTTGTAATCGGGGTTCAGGGTTTCAAATAATCTTTTAATTGATTATTTCTTAAGTTTTCAATTGAATAATACTTAAGCTTGCACTCTCTTAAAGTAAAAATGTATGAGGGAGATACCTTTAAAATAACAACGTAGCTTTTAAACACTAGCAGAGTTGCATTAATCGATACCATCGATTACCATCTCTAGCTGCCATAAGTTTGACAAAACGATTTAAGTTACCAACAAGACGCTAATCTGCGCTGATTTGCTCGCAAACCCATCCCTCTTCAATCGATCAGTTCAAGTCCAAAAACGTTTGTCTTCGATTTTTGTCGCCCTCCTCTCGTATCGAAGGTCTTTGGCTCTGTGTGTCAATTGCTCAATAAGTCGAGGCAGCCCCCACGCACAATAAGCAGTCACACATTTGCAAAAACTTGGTTGAGAAATGATGGGAGACGTAGAAGTGACTGTAACTGACAGGGAAGTTAGTTTACAGCTGTAACTTGCAACTTGCAACAACCAAATTATTGCAACTGTGCCACGGATTTGCCCAAAACAGAAAATTGAGGCTTGGAAAATCCCGCGCAAAGCAATTGCAAGAGAAGCCAAGCTTCAATTAGTTGGCCTGGCCTAACCAATTCTCAGCTAGCAGCCGGTCGGTTAAGCCTCGTCGTCAGGCCTTGGGGAAACCCCAGCTAAACTTTTGTGGCAAGCCACAACTCACAACTCAGCATGGCCGGTGCTCAGCTTCAGTCTCAGTCCCAGTCTCTGTATTTGTATTTGCGTTTGTATTTTGTATCTCTCTGTTTGCTGGCTTACATAATCCAAAGCCCCAAATGCAGCCGACTGCGGCACGCGATGCATTCGAGCAAAGCAAATTGTTTGATTTGTGATTCATTTGCTTTAACCAAAATATTTGTATTTCGGGTATTATGAATTTATTAGCAAGTTTGTAACATGTTTGAGGCGTCATAAACGAATCATACATAAGGTATTAACTTTTATTGCGCACGAGAGTAGCCGCAGAGTATCAGCTCTTCTCCAAATTAAAGTTAGTTAGCTTTTTTGTTTTGATTGAATTTCTTTGTTTTGACTCGTTTTGCTTTTTGGTTTTTGGAAATGTGTTTTGTGCACGCAGCTGGAATTTAAATTACTTTTTTTTCCCCATTTCTTTGGTATTGCTTTTGGTTTTTTGCGGCGTTTGTTTTGCTTTTGCGAAACTGCATGAAATAAAGTTTTATTTCTTTACTATTGTTGCTGAATTATAATTGTATTTATTAGTTGGTTAATCTTCAAGGTCATTCACCCACATTGTGTGCCCTGCATGATTAAGCAGACCCATACCGGACCCATAGGGACTGCATAAATGACTCAGTATCTGTGGAGCTGAATAGAGTCTATGTGAAGTCTATAAGCTCTTGTGCAATGCTTGAATTGTAACACCCGCATCGTTAAATAATTGCTGAATTGTTGCCCTTTCACTGAGAGAGTCTGTGGCAGGAAACAACAAGCAGCAAGTCGCAAGCTTAAGCTAACACAAAGTTTTCTGGCTTGTTGCGCCAGACAAACGCGCTGCTTCCGGCGCCAAGAAAAACAGACTTTTTGGGCAACACAGCAAAGCCCTGCTGCAAGCTTATAAACACGTATGTAGCTGTTAATCATTTGTGGCAGCTCTCAAATATTGTTGTTCGCTGTTTTGTAATTGTTACATAGGTTGCTCAGATTACATAAATTATTTAAGTTAATTTTTTTTCTTTCTGCCAACTCTTTTTTTTCTTTTGCTGTTGTGAAATTGCTCAGTTCTGGTAAACTTTTGGCCACTTAGCCTAAGTGCTGTTGACTCTGATTGCCTTGGCAAAGACATTTTGTTTTGACGGAACGTTCTTGTCTCTCTTTGTTGCTTGTCTGCTTCTATTATGCGCCTTGTTGTAGGGGACGACCACCCATTGGCTTTGGCCATGACCAGAGAGCATCCATCCTCTAGCCAGGCTACAGCTCTAGCTGTAGCAGCGATGACAGCATAACGACGCATTCAAATTATATTGATAAACAAACAAACCGATTACGCAGCGGTAAGCTGATGTCGTCCGTCCAACCAACCAACCAACCAACCAAAACCACCCGATTGTCCACCCGCGGTGATAATTACGTGTAATCAGAGCAGCAATGAACAGCAATCCGATTTGAATTAAAACGGAATCGTAGTAGATTGCAATGAACTCTGGTCTAAGCTTAAAGTGCTTTTGTCTAGCAGCCTTTTAGGCGCCGCTTTTAAAGTCAGCTGCTTAGCGACATCTATCGGTCGCAGATGGTCGGTCATATGACTGTGCCACTTTGGCATACTTTTGTGCAGCAGTGTGGATTGCATCATGCCAGGTTACACCTGCAAATGACAGCTATAGAGATTAATCCGGGTGGAAGATGGAGGGTTGGTCATATCATACGGAAATATAAAAGCAACCAGAGCTAATCGATAATAACCAATAGTTGTTGCTTACTACGTCTTGATGCTTTGGCATTTATGTGAATGAATGTTGTTTTGTGTTTAGATACGCATTGAATTTTATGTAATATGCGGGGGCAGCAAATACAAATACATCTATTGATTGTGGATCACATAAAACTGTGCTGTGCAACTGCAACAAAAAACTGCAGTTGTCATTGCCATGCCACTAACTGCGTGTGTGGTGCGTTACCTTTGTGAGGTTTTCCAAACTGTTTTGTAGACAATAAAGTTGAGAAAACCTATGTTTCTATTCATTTATTCCTGATTCTTTTATTGAGACTGCAGACCAGTCTACTCAATGCAAAGTCAAAGAAATTTAACATTGAGAAAAAGGGATATGTTATGCATGGTAATATTGATTTATGTCAAGTAAATTTACTCTTTTCGCATACAACTTTAATTGTGTGTATTGTTATCTGCTGCTGCACTCCATATTAGAGCCTTAACCTTTAGCTGCAGTTATTGCATAATCCGGATCAAAACAATGAACAACACACTTGCGGTCAAGTGCTTTGGCCAGATGCGGTTAGTTTTTAACCTTTGCCACCAGCTGTTGAGTCATTGACTGCGATACGATACATTTTTATTATGGGTTCAAGGTTTTCAATTTCAGAAATCTTTCTTTCTTTATGCGGCTCACTTTTCTCGCTTCGCATTGTGTGTCATTCGAAACTTGTATTATTATCTAGACGATTCTACTGGGGCAACCACCTGGCGTACATGGCTTCTGCATCTGCTTCTTCTAGTGACTTGCCGTTGACAATTGTGTGTGTCCTGGCCTACAGATTTCACTTATTGTCCCTCGATTAGAGCACACCTACACCTATCTGTATTCATCTACATATTGGGTTAAAGTACTCTACAGCTCGGCTGCTGACCTGGGTACAATCGAAGCCAGCGAGACATTTGCGTACAGAGGTTCAACCACTTATTGGCTCCGATATGACGTCACAATTACCTCAATCAATGGTGAAATGTAGCGCAACAATTTAATTGGCATTTTCAATTGTTTCTTTCTGCTTGTACAACATGCATAATCCTCAAGCTGTCAGCCAAGCGTGAAATTTGCCTCCCAATAAACTAAGCGCAGACAAGGATTGGAATTTAAAGCATGGGCTGCGTGTTTATTCAATTGTCAATTATTGAGTTCACAATTTACTTTTCGAACAAGCGCGGAGAGAGCGTCGCTGGGTGCGGCATTAAGGTAACTCCAACCTGAAACATGGTCAGCTGCTTGCCCGTATTTAGTGGTGCGACAACAAAACTGTGCATAACTGTTGTTACCAGTGGAGTGTGGTGCTCTGAAGAGAGACGCCAGTGGACACATTCTATGGCCAGTCAATTAAAGCTGGCCCGGTCAGCAACAGTTTAGCGTTGCTCAAACTTAAAAAGGACAACAACAATAGAATGATTGGAAATGCAGATTGTTAAACGGTAGAAAAAAAGAAGCTAAAGGAAAACACTCGAAAATTCCAGCTAGTACGCATAAATTCCAACTGACTTTTTCCTGCACAAAATTTGCAAATCCAAATTCTTTATTCCAAATAAAAAGTAAAGAGTAGAGTAGAGATAACAGTAAGAGATAGAGATAGAGTAAAGAGTATGGCAGGTACAGTGTCAAAGTGGCAGAAATAGAAGATGTGTTAGCTAGAAGAATAAATTTTGCCAAGTTTTTTTCTCTTTGGTATCAACTTGTTGCTGTTGTTGTCCTTGTTCCTTAGTTGCGAAGCAGAACAACTCGAGGATCGGCTGCGGTCAGAGTCCAAATCAACTGAGGATGCTCGCGTACTAGTTGAGTGGTGCGCACCCCTGGCGCCACAATGGGCGTAACCACACGTTGATGGTTGTGCACTACGGTTTGACTCTGATGTGAGATTGCCGTGGGCACATGCTTCACCAGTTCACCCAGTTTGGTCACAGTGGGCTCCTGAATGGTCAGCACGCTGCGCAGTCCTGAACGGGTGGCCAAGATGAGCGGAAGCGGTACGGAGATAGGCACCAGTTGAGCGGCATCGGCAGCCTCTGCACTAGAGCTACCAGCAGAGGATTCAGATATCTGCTCCAGCTGTGGCTCAGCGGCAACAGCGGCAGCAGCAGCAGCAGCAGAGCTGGCGTTGCTCTCCGTAACGAGCTCAGCGGACTCCTCGGGCAGAGGCAGAGGCAGAGGCAAAGGCAAAGGCAAAGGCTGAGACGATTTTGCCGTGCTTAGAGCCACAAGATTAGCAGGCCATTCCAAAGAGGCAGCTCTGCTGGCGTCCAGCAGGACGAGCACAACAGCAAAAAGGCTCAGTCGCTTAGTTATCAGGGAAAAGGGGATTAAATATTGTTTCTATTTTAGTCTGTTCCTAACTTACCAGCTTGAACATGATTTTGAATCGTTAGATGTTTTTAAGTGGAAAACTAGGTGAAGGCTGCTTATTAACTGATGCTTTAGCTTAAAGTACTTATAGCTTTTATAAGGTAGAATCATGTTCCACACCACTAGATAAAGAAATTTAAAACCCGAAGACGTCAATCGAGAGAATCGGAAACATTTATTCGTATTCAATTTGAAATTTAAATACACAGAATAAATTAGACAATCAAAGCAAATTCTTTGGCAGTGGAATATCACACTTTTGTTCTTGATTTAGCCAGAACTTCTCCAAATAGCTAATAGGATCTTTTGGCTGTTCGCGTGCCAATCCCAGCATGCCCTCCATTAGGATAGGAACCACCTCTCTTTGCAGATAGAATCGTTGCTCCGAACCAGAACGATAGAAACTGGGTTTTTCACAATGGGGTGCGTCAGGAATCTGTGGCTGCTTTGCTGGTTTCTCAATGGGGTCGCACTTGACTGGTTCTGGTAGTGGTTGAGGCTTTGGCACTGCTCTTGCTGTTTTCTTCTTTTCCCCCTTTCTTACACAGCATTTTATGGTTCTTTTCTTCGGTGAGTCTTGCTGAATGCTCGACATTTTTGAAATGTATGTAGGAAGTTATTCTCCGAAAGCTGAAAAGATTGTGAAAGCTAACATGATAAGGTACTTTTATATCTGAATATTCTTAGTAACTCTTTAGTCACTTAGTATAACCGCAAAAGCCAAATAAGCACAAAGGGATTTATTAAAACAATTCAACATAAATTTGATTTAATTCGAAACACAATCCTCATGACATGTTTACAGTACTAGACCGCTTTTTGCATTCCGCGACACGAGCCTGCGAATCAGCTTGTTTCTAAGCCGCTTAGAATGCTTTTATGTAATCGGAGCTGTCAACTGGGCACCAAGCAAGCAAATGAAGCGAAACATCTGCCATTTGAATGCGCATTGTCAGTCAGTCAGTCAGTGAGTCAGTCAGCGAGTCAGTGAGTGGGTAACTTAAGCCGCTTAGTAGCCATAGGCACTTCTCTGTTCCCACTCTGTGCTTCCAGGTTGCGCAATGCTTTTGTTTATCTCTCCATGCAGATTCAATCAAGTTTTGTAAAACGTTCTGCGACGTCGCACGCGAAACTTGTTCAAATCTGCATAGAAGTCGCCAAAAAGAGCATAGCTAAGTCGGTTCTCCACTTGCCAGATGAGATGGTCCATGCGATAGAACAATGCCAGGTTCTTGAAGCAAATCAGCGTGAATAGCGCATACAGTTCAAGCTGATTTAGTTTAAGGTCCAGCAGCAGTTTGCTCTGTTTTAGCTGGAGCAGGAAAAGCCAAGAGATGCCTAGGGACACCTTGGAGTTGCTGCAGGTCATCAGTTGAGCTCTGAGTAAGGCATTCTTGTTGCAAACTCACGTGCTCAGCTTCACATGGGCGGCGTTATTCAATTGACAACGATTGATAAAAAGGGCAGCAACAGGCTTGAGGAATTCAGCGCCACTTCCAACCACAGTGCCTATAATCAGTATAGGCACCATGGCCTTAATGCCATACATCTTTCCTGCCAGCTGCACACCCCGCTTGATGTGTAGTATCTGACTGATGGCCATTACTGGAGTGGCAATCAAGCGAAACAACACCGTACTGGCCAGGGAATGAGCCCAGTCGAAGGGACTGTAGAAGACTAAATACCAGGCAGCCGTACACAACATTATATCATGAACATTACTCAGTGGCTCCAGCGGCAGTGTGCCCAGCAGCAAATTGACCAATATATCGCCGGCATAAGTCAACAATAGGTTCGTTAGCCAGAGCACAAAGGGCCGCTGTTTGGTCGAGCTCTTGGCCAGCTCATCGCGCAGCTGGAGTGCTATGAATGCATGGTGCAGAAGGCGAAAGAGAATGTGATTGGAGCAGAGCTTGAGTAACTGATGTGAGTTCTTCATCGTTTGCAATCGAGTGAGAGTCACTTGAATTTTAAAGACAATTTACAAATTGTTTACTTATACAAAAATAACAATACTCTAAACTTTCTTAAACAAACTTTAACTGAGTGTGCGTGAATGTGTGTGTCTGCCTCTGATGTCTGTAACCTGGCAGCAGCGATGAGCCGTAGCTGAGATTGCGAACGGGCTTAATCCTGGGCAGCATTTGATGCACCACCGGTCTAGCGGCATAGGTGAGATGGGCGGGTGTGTGGGCGTCACTAAGCTGCAGATGCCCCACATTGTTGCTGATGTTGTTGACTATGCGCACCTTGGGCGTTGTGGCAAGCGTCTGTTGTTGCGGATTCAAGCGTACAAAGCTCTGATGTGAAATGGCACTGGCGCCAAATTGGCCAGCTTGACTATGCAGGATTGTTGCTGCCCAGATGGACTCAAGTGCCAGTGTGAGAAGCAGCAAATCCACTCTTTGGATGTGCATGATGTTCGCATGTCGAGTGGACAACAAATAAAACCAACTAGCTGCTGTCCCAAGCGTTTTTATACTAGCTAATCGGATTTGGAGAAAAACAGCACGTCTCTTGAACGGTACAGTTAAGGTCGCCAAGAGCTCTTTAGCTTATTGCCGAACCCTTATATATGGTTAATTAATTAATCAAAGTAGTCAAAAGTAGTCACAAAAAAAAAAATGTGTTTCAATCGAATCCAATCGCAACGCACTTAGAGCTTCAATTACGCGCCTCCGGCTAATTGTTGCGCGGGGTAGAAGTGGAAGCAAAGTCGGAGAGAGGAGAGAGATAGAGAAACGGTGTGTAAAGCAAATAAATAACAAGAAACAAAGCAAATAAGATGTTTTAAGTTGTGATGGACTTGCAGATACCCTTTCGTAACTAATAATTGAAGCGATTTTGTAACTAGTGAAAGAAAATGAGGTCTAGGAATTAGATGGATTCAAGACTCAACTGATTTCGCACAACTCACGGATACCCTGCTTTGAATTCTTCTCATTACAGGGTATTTAAAAGCAAAAGATTTCAAGCATATTGTTGCGAAGAGGGGGCGACCAACCTTCAGCGGGTTGCGCATGCGCTGCCACTCATTGTTGTTGCTATTAGTTGTTGTTGCTGTTGCTGGTGTTAGTTGTTATTGTTATTACTACAATATTTTGCGGCAGTCGCTCGTATTCGTATTTATTTATACATTTTCGTGTTTATTTCTTTACGTAAAGCGTCCAAGTTGAGACACTCCCACAATTGCAAGATAAACCAGACACTCAGAGGCGGCCGCTCTCTAAAAACTACACTGCCAGTCCCCTTTTATTGCTGTGTGACTAAGCCACTGTTTCTGGCAGCAATTGCTTTACTGTGATTTCATGGCACAGCAATTCACACTGGCGTTCAGTTTGACTTTGCCACTCGCCTAGTTTTGAGGCTGGAAATAAAAACCGCCCGCCCACCATTACATCTTCTAACTAGGCCTAGACGACGACTATGCGGCTTTTGGTAAGTTTATAACTGACAAATTTGCGTATTCTATTAGATATTAATGGAAATCAATCCTTTTTAGTTGCTTTTGGGACTGTTTGCTTTGGCGTTGGCGAAGTCAGCACCGCTGCTACTCATTGATTCGGCACCTTCGGTGGTCTCCTACCAGGGCTCCTCGCAGACACACACTCGCTTTGTCATTGCGCCCATGGGTCGTGCCTTGGGCTATGTGGAGCCCACTAATCTCAATCGCACATTTCACACAACGCCCGAGAAAGAAGGCTTTGATTTAATTCAGCCGAGACCTGTTTATGTGCCCTAGTTTGTAGTTAAATGTCATTTAGTTAGGCTGTGTCATGTAATATATGTACATTCAAACATAGAAAAAGTTTCTCTGAACTGTTAACTCATAAAAATATACAAATCTAAATTTCCAAAACTTTCAAAACTTGCAAAACATTTGCTTACAAATGTCGCTATTTCCTCCAAGCGCATCACGCTATTGGCCAACACCAGATGCAATGCTCAATGTGCTTGTATGCTCCGAAACAGAGCAGGAGGAGTCTGCTCTGGAGTTCTATGAGAAGTTGAATCAAACCTGGCGTGCAAACTATCGAAATCCTCAGCTAGCCTGTTCTTATATTGGATGTGAGCCCTGGCGCCAGAAAAGTGGCAAGCATGAGAAGCAGAAATCAAACTCGGAGTTGGAGAATGTACAAAACGGTAACGACGAATTTGAAATTCTGCTTTCATTGTCGGACAATGAGAATGCAGTGCCATCCGACGACGCAATACCGCATAATTAAAAATTTTAAGTGCTATTAAATCTAAATCTTTTTAATCACAGGGTGTTCTTGGTCCAAATTGGTTAAACACTGCCGCTTGCTCTAACCGTTGATGGCTTGCGACTGACCAGCTGAGAAGGGATTCACTGGCTCTTTTATACTTTAATGTGACATTGCGGTCTCTCTCTCTCTCTCTCTCTCTCTCTCTCTCTCTCTCTCTCTCTGTCTCTTGCTCTGTCTCTCTCTTTGTCTCTTAATATGTTTCTCTGTCTCTCTTTGTATTTTAGTCGTGAAATAAATATGCATTTCATCTTGCCTTGTTTTGTCTAATATGCCAGCCAACGGCCTTCCAAGTCTCAAGAGTTGGCCCTACTATTTAGCCAGGTTTTCAACCTGATCCCCCATGAAGGTTGTCGCCGCGTTGTGCTCCGTTTTGACTGATTACTGTATTTTGTGCACTTTTCGTTTATTAATATATTATTTGGTAGTCGGAGTAAAAAAAGAAATGGTATTTTAGAGACATTGGTTTTGGCATACGGAAACGATTTGCAATTTAAATACGCTTTCGATTCCCACATCTAATCACCAGGCCTATCATAGGCTCCTCATTTATCTATTAGCCAGTTCAAGTTCAATGTTTGCTCAGCAAAAAAAACGAGTTTTTAGCAAAAAATTGCGCTGCGTTCGTGTTTGTTCAATTGTTTGAGGGCATTTGTTTGTGTTTGCTTGAAGGACACTTTGGCAAACAGTTTTGCTATATAAAATGCTGCTGGAGGTGCTCCAACAGCATCAGTCACTCGTCAGCTTCAATTCGAGCAGCAAATCCTAAAAACCCAAAAAATCCAAAAATGTTCCGCTTCGTAAGTAATTTCTGTACTACAGCAAGAAAGAATCCTTCTAACTCCTGACTTCATCTATAGATTGCTATCTGTGCCCTGGCTACCATTGCCGCCGCTGCACCTGGTTTCGTGCAGGAGCATCATGTTGTGGCCGCACCCGTAGTGGCCAAGGTGGGTCATGTGGTGCACAGTGCACCGGTTGCCACCTCCCATCAGAGCTTCACCCAGTTCCACAACCAGGCCGTCATCACTCCAGTGGTTAAGCATGTCACTCCTGTGATTACTCATGTGGCTCCCGTTGTGCCCGTTGTGAAGCATGTGGCTCCTGTTGTGCACCACCAGACCTATGTGGCACCGGTTGTGCCAGTTGTCAAGCATGTGGCTCCCGTTGTCCACCACCAGACCTATATCGCTCCTGCTGTGTCCGTTGTCAAGACCGTGCCCCACGCTGTCTCCCACCAGAGCCACACACAGGTGCACCACCAGAAGACCATCATCACCCCAGTGGTTGCGCCCGTTTACAAGACCATCGCTACTCCAGTGGTGAAACATGTAGTTGCCGCTCCAGTTGCCCACGTCTACCACCATTAGGAAACTTTTTAATTGATTCGAATTGTTGACTATTTGAATAAATGATAATTGTTAAACGAACTTAAATTGTTGATTATTTTTCTCTTAAGGAAAGCGGTTTCAGTTCTTAGATTCAAGTTTCTTAAGGGTTAAACAAGGACTGTTTATTCAACCTTTAGGTTTCTAATCGTTTACTAATCTATTTCAACAAACAACTAACTCGTACTTTTCATTCCACGTGTATTATTCCGTGCTATTCTATATATACTAATTAGTTTTCTTCTCTTATTTTTGCAATGTCATTTAGTGTTTTTTCCCTCGAATTCTATTTGCATTCGTTTACCTTATCTTATGCAAGTTTTTTGCATCGTTTTCTATTCACGGCATTTTTGTAAGCATCTCAAAAATTGATAACAAAAGCTGCAAAATGCTTACAAATATTTTTGCAGATGTGCGATTGTAACCTATTTATAGTGTTGCAAAATACAACCTGTTATGAATATATACAGCTAGTTTTTTATTTTCTTTTTGTAAAGTTTTATAAGCATCTCAAAGGTTTTTCGTACAAAGGAATCCAGAATGAAAACAAATATTTGACAGACCTATGATATTTGACTATTAATACTGTTGCAAAAGGACTGCTTCTGACAGATGCAGAGTTTTATTCTACTTTGACATTACTGAAACGCGTAAATGGTTTGGTAATAAAAGATATTGTGTTTAACAAATAATTTCCTTGTTCTTTATTGTTTTGTTTGTGGCTCAAATGTTCGTATTCAACTTCTTACTTGTGGTAGGCGGTGTAAGCAACTGGAGAGCTGACTATGGTCTTGACCAGAGGAGCTGAGTGGACAACGGGCACAGAGTGGACCACTGGTGCAGCGTGCACCACTGAAGCAGAGTGAACCACTGGAACAGCTGAGTGAACTACTGGAACAGCAGAGTGAACTGAGTGAACCACTGGAGCAGCTGCATAGGTGTGGACAACGGGAGCGGCATGAACGAGGGGAGCAGCATGATAGGTCTGAACTAAAGGAACCTTGCGCACCAGATTCACATTGCTCTGATGGGTGATGGCGGAGGAGGCACTGGTGTCCACATAGGCGGTCTTTGTAACTACAGCTGGTTGGACGATGGAGTGCGTGGCGGCCAGGAGTCCAGGAGCAGCGGAAGCAACAGCTACGCAGGCAAAGAAAGCGATCTGTAAGGATTCAGAATGAGGATATTGATTTGGATGATTTACGTTTGCTGCACTTACGAATTTGAACATTTTTAGTTTTTGGGTTTTTGTTTGATTTGTGAGTCGATTGCAACTGCTGATGTTTTGGGCAGCTATCAACTGCTTTTATACATAGCTGGACAGTTGTTATTTGACTCTTTTTTGGTAATTTCAATTCTGGTTATTGCTGTTGGGCTTGAACTTGAGCCGTTAACCGGTTTTCTGGCTGTTTGCCTGGCAGTCAGCTTCTAAGCCTCAACAAACTCCTATTGGGAAGTTCATTAACTGACCTAGGTTTGCCATTGTAAACCTCTTTTGGCTGAATGTGTGTGTGTGTGTAATAGGAAGCTAAGTACTTACTTATTGTGCTTTATCACCGATTGTTGCCGTTGTTGCTTGTTATTGCTGTGCACCCACCGACAATCGTATCAATTTAACAATGACAACAGTAATTGGCTTAGTGAAGCAAAATGTGAATAGATTTTGTGTGGGTTGCCCTTTAGGGTTGTAGCATCCTTTTTGCACTGCTGACATTTTCATCATTATCTTGCTTAGCAATGCCATCTTTGCTGGCATTTTACATTCACCACATCCTTCTCTGTGGCGACCTAATTAAATTGCCATTTTTCTCTCTCGTTTGACAGTTTCTTAAAGTTCGTGATGTCTGTGTTGTTAGAGTGTGTAAATGCCGCATCAAGGATTGAGTTATGTGATTTGTTGCTGACGTTGTAGCCTTACGATGCCTTACGTTGCAGGATATTCTTTCAGATAATAGATACTCAAAAGTCGAACATCTTGCGAAATCATGTCTGTTAAACAATGAAAGAAATGTGATGAAATAATCAAAACAATAAAATATTTTGTCCATTGATAGAGATTCAGCTTGCAGTTTAGTCGAAAGAATTCTAGAGAACAATTATACAACTGATGCTAGACGAGTGTGTTGTGAAACAATCGTTTAATGAATGGGAGCTGTAACGTATGTGCAACGTGTAAAGAAGAAAACGCATCTTTTTGCTTTGGGACTGCTGTCGGGAACAGACATCAAGCCTTTTACGAAATCAATTGTAACCAGAGTTAATAAGTGGGTGAAACATAATTGTTGAAATAACAGCAGCAAAAAGTATCTAATTTCATTGGTACAGTAATGTTCATAATAACACATATAGGATAACATAACTGGGGGATCCGATAGAAAAGCGTACGTACTTTTTATTTTGAGAAAACATTTGGGAAGTTATTCAATACTGAGAAGAACAGACTTTTTATGTAAGGTTATGAAAACAGACGTGATAAAACAGAGTTCAATTAAATTTGAAGAATCTTCGCAAGGCTTAATAGAAGAACCGCAAGAAAACCATTTAAAATCTTACTGACCTTAATGAGTGATTTGTCTAAGCGATAGAGTCATTAAGGCAACTGACCACACAAGATTCCGGGTTCAAATATAATATTTTAAAGTTTAGTTTGCAGTATTTCGAAGTCCACTTTGAAATGTCATGAGTTATCAAATCTACAACTTGACCCAGTTTTAGTGTGGAACTGACCCAATTTATTAATTTCCAGAACACACTCGAATGATGTAAGTATGTGCACGGCCCTTTTGTTCATTTATTCAGCGCAGTCACAAACAATACGTAATAAATTATACACACTGCAATTGGAACTGCAGCATTCAAATTAAAGCCCGAAAATTGCAACATCGACGCCGAGCGACGGCTTCAAGTTGAAAACAGAGATCCAGTTGACGAGAGCTGTTGTCTCACAGCTGTGTGATTCATGGCCAAAAACAAAACAGTCCAGACCAGACGCACATATGTATGTATGTTGGTTTTTGTAGATGTAGGAGCCATGAAACTCAACCCAAGTGCAGCTGCCGCCGTTAAGTGGGCACTTAAGGGGCTCTGTCTCAGGCAGGCAGGCAGGCCCTATGTCAAGGTTAAACTACGGACGACAAGCCCCACGCGTACTTAACCCACAATTTTTATTTTATTTTTTTTTTGACAAGATCTGTTTTTCTTATTTCGCCGCTGTGCGCCGTGACAGTTACATGTACTTAAGATAAACATCTCTGAAGTAAAGTATTCGAAAATGAAATACGCCGAAAACTATACAAAAGCGCTGCTGTTTAATGGCTTGTAAATCCTAACATATATTGTGGTAACTGTCTTCATCTATCTGGGTTTAGGGTTTGTATTTAGGTTTTGACCGGGTTTCTCATGCAGTTCAGTTACTTGCTTGTTAGTTAGGTAGTTTCTCTTTTAGACTTCTATGCACAAACCTGTTGACCATTCTCTAGCTCCCCTAACTGTAACTGTTTAGGCCTTCAGTTAATCCAGCGCAACGAATTGGCAAAAATGTCATTTGTTGTCATTTAATAATTTGTCAACAAACAATCAACAAATATCAATATGTCAATATTTGAGTTTTTGCTATATAAACGACTCTTAGGCCTCAAAACGTTATGAGTTCTTACTGGAGTTTCCTAGAGTTGGCAATTCAAACTAAGACTAAATCCAATTCAACTGCCACGAACAATATGCATAGAGCGGTAAGCCTTTAAATATATAATTTAGTTTTCTCTTTTATTTAAATAATATTTTTCATGAATAGTTGCTGTACTCCTTGGCGCTTGTCGCCTGCCTTGCGTCACTTGCAACAACTGGCGTGTGTCTATCATCGGTGCAACCAGATGATGTGGTCTACTCCGCGAATGCAGTGGTTTGTTCAGTTGTTGATCTTGCAAAGTTTAACAACTGCTACCACCACAATGTATCTATTGGCTTAGGGCAGACCCTGCATACGTCACATTTAAGCCACATTCACGAGGCGTCAGTGAGCTTGAGTTGATGAGTACTGTTAGCTCTAAATTATTGTTGGTTTTTGTTTGTTTTTTTATTTAAATAAAGAAAAAATGTTGAATGTTTTTTAAACCTATTGAATTGTACTTTTATTTTAGTTTAAAATCATTAATGGGTCATTACTTTTTAGTAAAATCTACTGAACTACGCAGTGATTTCTGAGAACAGCTTGTTCTCTTAATTTTATATGTTCTGAAAATTTGATCTAGCAAATATTTGGATCCTATTTATCGAATTTCTTCTTCATAAAATTATAAATTCCAAGATGTGTAGTACAGTAATATTTTATATTTGTTTATTTTTATGTGTATAACAAAACAATATCAATTTATTTTCTAATGATGCAGAGTATAGGCCAAAGGAGCTGTGTGCAGCACAGACTTGTACACAGGAGCAGAGTGAAGCACAGCTGGCGCAGCATGGACAGCGTGAAGAACTGGTGCATGATGGACAACGGGAGCAGCATGGACTGCAACAGCAGGTGAAGAATGGATTGTTGTCTTCAGAACGGGAGCAACGACATGGTGGACGACAGGTTTGCTGTGGACTTGGGTGATGCTCTGATGGGAGACAGCTGAGGGTGCACTATGGACGACGGTGCCTACTTTAGCCAGAACGGGCTCATGGAGGACATGGTGTGTTTCAACCAGACCAGCACTGGCGGAGGCAATCAGGAGAGCAATGATGGCGACCTGTAGATAAAGGATATTTAACCACATGAATCATTCTAAAGTTCAAAGTTTACTTACGAATTTGAACATTTTGAGAATGTGATTATTTGGGTTGTTTTGCTTGGAAGCTTATGTTGTTAACTGATGCTGTTGAGTTCTGCACGAAACGCTTTTATAGCAACTACTAAGCTTGGCAAGCTAAGGGCTCGGTGTAGGCGATATCAGGTCGTCCACCTTGAACCGCACTTTGATAAGACAGCAGCAGCAAGAGCAACAGCCGCGCCTGCGTTTTTCAGTTTGCGTCGTGAGTTGCAGTAGTCGGAAATAATAACAGATCGTGTTCAAACTTGTTGGCTTCGTGTCTGAGATTCGGCTTGGTTTGTTTTGGTTTGGGGTTACGCTGAGTCGTCGTGAAGGTTAAAACGGTTTTTGATTTTTGGTATTATTTCTTTGTGTGTGTTTGATAATTTCCTCTCGTTGCTCGTTCTATATAAACTGAACTGTATGCTAGCCAAACATCATCAGTCTTCGACACGAGTCCAACTTACAAACACTAAACCAAAATGTTCAAATTCGTAAGTAAACTTTAAACACCAAAATGATTCCTGTGATTAAATATCCTTTATCTACAGGTCGCTATTATTGCTCTGCTGATTGCCTCCGCCAGTGCTGGTCTGGTTGAAACACACCATGTCCTCCATGAGCCCGTTCTGGCTAAAGTAGGCACCGTCGTCCATAGTGCACCCTCGGCTGTCTCCCATCAGAGCATAACCCAAGTGCACAGCAAACCTGTCGTTCACCATGTCGTTGCTCCCGTTCTGAAGACAACCATCCATTCTGCACCTGCTGTTGCTGTCCATGCTGCTCCCGTTGTCCACCATGCTCCAGTTCTCCACGCTGTCCATGCTGCTCCAGCTGTGCTTCACTCTGCTCCTCTTTACAAAACTGTGCTGCACCCAGCACCTTTGGCCTACACACTGCATCATTAAGTTGAGATTTGGATGACCATTAGCCATTGATTGTGATAAGAATTTTATGATTTTTTTGTTTTGAATAAACTTTTTTCGTTTGCTTATAAATTTTTTTACGTCTTATACACTTTTCTTATACGCATTAATATTTCTCCCGGAATACCAAAGCATACTTTTGGGCTGCATGTGAAAAAAATACACTTTCAATTCGCTCGCTATAGGAATTATTCTGTAATGGGCATTTTATTGCATTTGTAGAGTCTAAACATTTTTTTTTGTAGG
The DNA here is from genome assembly GCA_018152825.1 of Scaptomyza hsui. Classification (NCBI taxonomy): domain Eukaryota; kingdom Metazoa; phylum Arthropoda; class Insecta; order Diptera; family Drosophilidae; genus Scaptomyza; species Scaptomyza hsui. Next base: position 198,226 of record JAECXO010000307.1, read on the forward strand.
TTTTTTGTTGTTGTGATTGTTGCTGTTGTTGCGATAAACAGGGTACGTAAAATTTCAGAAGGGTGAAAACGATATCCGGAGGGTTTTTTGCGGGTGGCTGCATATGTATGTGTGGGTATGTGTTTGCGGGCGTGTCTTCTGGTTGTCATCACTACCAAAGATGCTTGACAATGACCGGCGAGGGATGCAGCTGGCTGACAGAGACATGGGAAACAGCGCCGGGCACAACACTGACAACATGAGGTCCAATAACAGGTCCTGTGATTAGATGTGGGCCAACTGCTGGGCCCCAGACGGCAGGTCCGACAATTGTTGGTCCCCAGAGGCTAGGAGATGGCGCTGGAGCGGGTGCAGGTGCGGGAGCCGGAGCCGGAGCGGGAGCAGCAGCCGCCAGGCAGAACAAAGCAACGAATACGCACTAAACGTGGAGAATATGTGGATCAGTTCGATACGGATTGTTATTTATGTAGAACAATAAGTTACTTACCAGCTTGAACATTTTGTTGTGTTGATAGTTGGCAACGATTTGACATAGAAATGCATTCAACACTTGCCTATTTATACGAAATCAGTCACAATATTTATTGCAGCAGTGCATCAGTCGATTCTGTATATTAATTGTTGTTCTTGTGTGTGTGTGTGTGTCAACGCCTCTGCACTGGACAACCCCATTTGGCCTGGCAACAAACATACCACAACACACACACACATGAGGCACACGCGACACTTGATGCATTCAGTGACTTAGAAAACCCTTCCGGGGGCAGGTTCTCGTTTTCAACTTACATACACTCAAAAAACTAACTCAACTTGCTATGAAATCTATCTCAATAGAAGCTTGATAAACTTTATAACCTTTTTTCTCAGTGCACGTTCTGGTTCTGAGTGGCCAGTTTGCTTGGTTGGATGCATGCATTGATACATTGTTAATACGTCAACGTTAACAGGTTATGGACATGCCTATAACCTCATGTTTATGTGAGTGCGATACCACTCGTGCAACAGACGGCGTCGTATGCTTGATATTGCATGTTGCATGCGTTCCGCACCTCAGGTTAACGCTGTGCAGCTAAGCATAGGAAAACAAATCAACAGCTAAACGACATAACACCAAACTGCTCCACTCTTAATCATTATGGCTAAGACTGCCCACAGGTTGAAGTGAGTGAGGTGTGTGTGTGTGTGTTTGTTATTTGCTCTTTGCACTTTAGGCTTGCATAAATTAAGCCAAAGCTGTTGGCAATACCTGATTAATGTGGACGGTTTTGTTAGCCAATTCTTTTGAGATTGTCTTGTGTAATATTCAAACAGTTGCACATCATACAATTCGCTCAAGTACCTAATGCCAATAAGGGCACAATAAAAGTCAACTGGATTACTTTTCAAATAATTTGTTATTTATGATATAACAAAGTGTAGTTATTCTCCTCTCTTTTACATATTTCCATCTGTTTAAGAATCCAAGATTACATATGTCCCTTGAACTTTTGTAGGATGAGGTCGGATCAAGATGGTGTGAATTTCATACGATTTTAATTGGTTAAGCAATCAAATAATGAGCAAATTAATGCTAAGAGCTCAAAGCTTAACCTGCAGTTATTCACTCTCTTGAGAAGCTTAAGAGCTGTCGACCTGAAGCTTCATTACGTCAAAATCACTAATTAGAGGGTAATTTGACTAAATGCTGATGATGATAGCTTAGACTTAAGGGGCGGACAGGTTGCCATCTAATTGAATACACAAACAAGCACACACACATACAAACACACACATTTGGCTATTGATTCATGACTTGAATGTGTTTAGATCTGCTCGCATTTGGCTGTGAATAATGGGCAGACAATTTGCATACACTTAACTTGCTGCTTATGCAAACACTTGTGCAAATTTCAAACCAGACTTGAACTTGAAAGTTGTGAAAGAGGTTTGACAATTGGTGAGGGTTTCATAAGAACTACTTCTTCATATAACTATCAGTGTGCTATTTATCAATCTTTAGCACCTTTTGTGGCACTCTGCACCTCGTTTTGTATATAATGCATCTCATTTGCATAACACAGTAAGTGCATTTGTTGCAATACTCATACTAACACATGCACACACACGTGCAGGCAACGTGTTCGAAATGCTGCCATAAGCATGGGAACCAGTCCACCAACCATACAACCACCCATTCACGCTGTTTGCCACTGGTGTCGTATGATAACTCGCTGATTACATGTTAATTATGTCACCTAGTCCGCTGGATGTCGCTTAGGCTTAAACGAATACTAAGCCTCCCACTGCATATGGCTAAAGATGAGCACTTGTCGTGATTCAATTCGTATATTGTGTTAATGAATACGAAATGTATATCAATCGCTCATCTCTAATTCACACCAATCGATTGTACTGGAGTTAGCTTTGTGTGCGTGGTGGCAACGGAGGAAATCTAGGGAAATGAGTTATAGGTCTTCCTTCATTTCGAATTAAAACGAAATCGCTTAAATTGTTGCTGTTAGCAGAAGAGATAGCGAAAAAAGTGCATGTTATAGCTGTCATTTGTTTTGACGTCACTCTCTCTGCGAAGACGTATCGATTACGCGGCGTATACGCAATCAAATGCGCCATTCGCTTTATAAATAAAAATAAAGTGGGAGAGAAATATTGAAAGCAACACGCAATTATTTAAATAAAATATTTATTTAGCTTTTTATGTACATTTACTAAATACACTTGTTTTGTCGAGTTACTGGACAACAGTTTGCACACACATATACACAGCAAGTCAGCAGGCAATCATAAGATAGAGTGGTGGTGGGTGGTGGTGGAGTAGATAATGTTTTTTAGTTGCGCCAGTTTGTTGCCTTAGTGCAGATGGTGATAATCATGGAAGTCATGATGATGATGATAGTGGAAGGGATCGTAGGGATGATAGGCCTTGATGATAGGTGCGGCATGATAGCTGATTGGCGGATGCACCACTGTCTTCACCACAGTGGGCAGCACCACTGGCTTAATGATGTGATGTGGCACGCTGTGCACCACTGTGGAGCTTTGATGCGACACGGCTGCAGGTAAATGCACAATCTTGGCCACATGCAGTGGCTCCACATGGTGGTGGTGGTGTGGATAGAGTGGATACTCCGGATAGTGGTGATGGTGGCCGTGCAGGAAGCCAGGACGTGCAGCGGCAAAGGCGCACAGCGACAGCGTCAATAACTGGAAGTAAAAGCCAGTTAAGAATTAATCCTTTATCAGCTATCCTTTTTGCTTACCAATTTCAGCATTTTTGTTGTGGCTGTGGGTGGTGTAAGTAATCCTTTTGTGGGTGTGTGCGTGTGTGGTGCGCGATGACTTGCAGCGTGCAACTGATGCCACACTGACACCGAACGGTGTCTTTTATACACTTGCCGTCGTGCATCAGTTGCCACTGGTTGCTGCCTCAAGCTGCAGCAGCAGCTGCCGCTCAACAACAGTTCCAACAGCTGCAGATGCTCTCATTGTTTGTCGCGATTTTCTTACCAACACCACCCCACCACCCGTACCAGCGGCTAACTGCCACCTCGCTATATCCGCGCTGCCAGCGTTAACAACGTTGCCACCGTTGCATCCGCAGTCGCTGTTTTAGTTGCAGTTGCAGTTGCCGTTGCCGTTGCAGCAGACGTTGTAATTGTTTTACGTTTAACTATTGCTTGCCTTACACTTGCCTACAAAAACAAGCTTTTGTTTGTTTTACTTTTGTTAGGAGAATAAAGATGTTTTATTCTACTTGATGAGTTCAACTTTAGTTTTGTATCTTAGTGTTATCTTCAGATATATTTAAAAAGTTCTTCGATTGAACTCTCTGATCATGAGATTCAGTGGTTCAACTTCAATCCCAACATATTCTTATCCTTAGTTGTTTGTTTTATAACTTGAACTATGCCCAAAACATCAACTAGGGCTCAATCAAGCGCGTCTTAAAGTTGGTTTTGGCAACTTTACAACGATTGTCTTTGTTGTTGTGAATGTTGTTGCCATTGGTAATTGCCAGTAGTTTTGGCTATGCCTTTGCCTCCTCTTCTGGCTAATGTCGCCGCAATTTGTGCCTTCAGTTCAACGTGTACCGTTACTAATGGCAGCAAGTTTTCGTAGAAGTTAGCTGTTGAATTGGCTTGCAACACATGCAACACTGCAAGCATAATTTATGCCAGTGTTACATTTGCCTGCAACGACCTTGACCAACCAAAAAGCCAGCCAAAATATTGTTGGTTTAGCGAATAGTTTTTTAGTGGGTTTTTTTTAAGTTGCAGCGGAAATTCACACTCGCCAATTTAATTGTGCTGTGTCGTGGAAATTAGTTGCAAGTCTTGTTATCTTCATAAATTTAGTCTGAGAATTGTTGTGTGCAGATATGCTAAAAATGTTGCAACAAGTGGCACCTTTTGCAATCTATACCCCTAAACAAGTTGTTGGAGGATAAAAGTTATATGAATGATATTTAAAGGCAATCAATTTGGAGCTACAATGTCTGCGAAAAGTTCATGAGCAACAAGAGCGACATTCAAGGTGCACAACTGGAACTGGAAGCTCATTAGAATGTCGCTGCGAATTGACATGCGACAAGTGCAACAAACAAACAACTTCAAATGTCAAATGCACCTAGTACTCCAACATCAAGCACCTACTACAACAGTGTTGAGATTAATCTGCTCGCAATTGATTATAAAAATATTTGCACAACAATTCGTTATAGTTTCTTTTCTGCCTGTTGGCCAATCTCTTTAGCCTGGTCAATTGTCTTGACCTGAAAGTAACACACCCAAAAGCTAAAATAGTAAATGCATTGGGAGTTTTCTATTATCTTGACCAGGAAGTAATGTATCTTAAGCTCCATCGCTCTCGGTCTCTCTGTATTGGTTGCATGCGGAGTTAAGACAAAAGTATGTTGCAAGCCACTCGATGCAGTTCAGTGGGCTAGCAGTGTAGCATTTGTGTTTTTTGGCACCACTCATTGCTCATACGCCATGTAAGCCACTTTCAATGTTATTGCAACAAATACACTTTGCTCATATCCGCCGTTGACCAGCTACAAAAATGTCAATGCTACTATTGATGGACACATTTGACCTTAAGCACAACAGGCTGGCCATTTTGCCACCTGCTGCTGTTTGATTCCACACAGATTAAGCATACGTAGCGTTGTCCAACAATTGAGCTGCGTGCTAATGCAATTACGTATCCAATCAGTGGCACTCAAAAAAATGCAATTCGTATCTTAAACAGCTGCAGCAAAAAACCTCAAAGCACATTTCTTACTTTACTTTTGCGCAATCTCCAAAACTCTTTTACAATGCTTTGGCGCCGGCTGACTGAGTGTCCAAATAACTAACTAAGCGACTGTCCAACTGACCGGCTGTCCGACTTACTACCCAACTGACACCTGAGTGAACTATGTCAGTCGACGGCCAGGACAGCTCCCATTTATTTTTTTTGTGTTTTTGGGGCGGCTGTTTTTATGTTCGAGTAGCACTTGGGGCCAGAAAAAAAAGACTTGAACAATGCTGAAATTTAATAAATTTGAATGGGAGCTAAATCGTTTTAGACTGAAGTACAATACATGTGTATATATGACAGATAAACATAGTTAGATTGATAAATAGTTGGGTAGATATTTCACAAGACTACCTTTAGCTACAAAATAGAGTATCGCAAAGTCTATCTGAATTTTTACTGTAGCGTGTCAAGTCTTTTTATAATAACTTTATATAAAAATCCAATCAATTACAATTTAGCATTTAGTTATATTTATCGTGGAAATAGGATAGCTTCCGTATAATTCAATTAATTTGCTAACTTCAGCTGATTTCCGTACTCTTTTGCGGCATTTCTATTAATTCTCGACCTTCAAGCCAATTAACTGTGGCAAAAATAAAACAAACAAGGTAAAATAGTAGTAGAAAAAAGTGAACACTTTGAATTTAATTTTAAAATGATTAAAGGTGACGTAGACTGAGCAGTGTGTTTAGATATTGTAATTGCTCCACTTGGCTTTAATTAAAAGCAAAATTATGTTGCTAAAAAGCAGACCAAAAACTGGTTTCCTAAACGATCCAAGAAAGATTACGTGTTGTGTTTTTGTCTTATTATTATGCAAGTGAGCTAACCAGAACTGTCACAAGACACAAGTCCCGATCCCGATCCCGAACCCAATTCCCCTTAGACTGCGGCTCCAACTTAAGTGTAAATGTCTCTCTGTATGTGGGTTGGCCATAAGGCGTACATTACCCTCGAGCTGAGCCCGGATATTAGGGGTCTAAGGAATTTGGTTGAGAAACCTGAATAACAATTGTCGTGAGTTTTTTTCTGGCTGGCGCTCAAAAATAGCTAGCCAAAAATCTATTAAAAAGCACTTTTTCGATAGCCAAAAGAATTGTTTGTAAAGAAATATGAAGCAAGTCTGAGGAGTGGGGAAAAGAGGGTGGAGACTGCGGCGGGCTGCCTGAATTATATGTCGCCAGTTTGGCAAATATTCATTAATCATGCTCAACAACAACAACTTCTACACAAAAAGTATATAGCTGACAAATGGTCATAACGGCGACAACTCACAGATTGTAGCAACAATTGCTGCCAGCCAGCAACAATTGCTGTTGTGACTTATTACAAAAGCGGAACTCGTTGCCTAGAGACAGACACAGAGAGAATGAAAGAGAGAGAGAGAGAGAGAGAGAAAGACAAGCTTGGGTTCTATGTGGGCAGGCATTGTCTTGTTTTGTGGCAAGATTAGCATAACAGGAAATTACAATTACAATTACTACAAGCAGTGCAAAAGAACGTAATCAGTAATAAGTAATCAGTTCATTGAATGTATTTGCTTACGGCGAGTGTTATACAAATGTAACCAAATTTTTGGTAATGATTGCAGGAAGAAAATCTTAATCAAATGTTAGCGAATTTTTGTTATGCTTGCAGGAAGAATATCTTAATCTAATTATGCATGAGCGGAAATTGTGTTATACAAAGTTTTCCGTGATATCTGATCTTTCTTAGGAGATGTGTTATAAGTCAAAGCACAATCTTCTATTCAAATTTTTTGTGCGTCATCTTTTATATAAACGCAAGGGCATTAAGGCTTCGTTCGGTTCGAAAATAAATTCTCTTTCCACTAGGATTTAAAAGATCTACGTGATCTGCCTTTCTTGAAAGTTAATCAACCCGTTATTCCGCCACTCTTCTTTATTTATCTTCTTACTGCAATAAACAACGAACAACGCAAGAAAAAGGAGAGACAACCAAAGCAATTTTGACAGTGACCATCGTCACGCACTGAACTTGAGCCACTTCTGGATGTAATAGTTGCTGTTGGCACTGAAAATTGCGTAGTAGTTGCTAGTGGTGCGTGTGGTGCCGCCAAAAACAAGCTAAACACGAATAGACACACACCGGAATTTTCACGGTCAACATTTGCGTTGAGGAAAAATGACAGCTGCGAACCAGACACAACAAACATTTTTGCACATTATGACGTTGTTGCTGTTGTTGTTGTTGGGTGTGTTGCAAGTGGCAGACACTGGTCAACTGGCCAAATGCCCAACTGGTGACCAAGTGGCCAACTGGCCAACTGACTCTATGATGGGGGCAATCGTCTAGCTGTTGACTGGTTTTATATATTTTTTTAATGGGCTGGCCGTCATGGGCGGAAAAACTGTAAACGAAAGCTTTGTTATTGTTGTCGTTGAATCAGCTGCTGCTGCTTATGATGGTGGTGGTGGTGGTGTTGCTGCACCACTCGGACAATCGGGTGGGTCGCCGTCGGCTTTTAGTTTTTCAGGCATTTTCTTAACGATGGCTGTGCAAAAAATTATTATTATTGTATTTTCTGCACTTTTGGCGCAGTTTTGGGTTTTTGAATTTGGATCGCGTGTGTGTGAGTGTCGGTTGGTCCGCCAGTCGTTGTGTCTGGGCAGCTTTTGGTGTGTATAAAAGCTGGCGCGGATTAACAGCTAGCAACAGTCAACCGAGACGCGTCAACACAGACCCAGGTTCATTTCTAATAGCTTCAGTTGCCAAGTAACAATCAGGATTAGTAAAATGTACAAGTTGGTAAGTTGAACACATAATCTCCCTACTTCCCAGATTTTACCAATACCCCAACTCCTTCTTTTAGGTGGTGTTGTCTGCTCTGCTCGCTGTGGCCGCTGCTCGTCCGGGCTATCTGGAGGCAGGTCCTGTGCTCCATACCTATGCTGCTCCAGCCATCATCCATGAACCAGCGTTCGCCCATGTTGGACATGTTGTGAAGAGCATTCCGACGGCTGTGTCGCATCAGAGCATCAGCCAGGTGCACAGCTCGGCTCACTATGTGCAACCCATTGTGGCACCTGTAGTGAAGACATATGCCGCACCCATCATCAAGACCTATGCTGCTCCTGCTCTGCACACCAGCTACCTGTCGCCTTCATGGGCTCCTCATGGCTGGTCTCATTGGTAAACGCTTCGAGCTTTTACTCCTTCTGACCACTGGACGGCGTTTACTCTAACCCGGAGCCGAAGGAGTATCTCCTTATTCCCCTTTCTGCATTTTATACTCTACTGTTTTCTCATTTTTCGACTGATGTAAATAAAAAGTCTACAATTTCGTAATCAAAAGCTTTTCTTATGTTGAATGTCTAGTGTGACTGTTTAAAGTGGCTTCGAATTAGGTTATTACTTTTCTAAACTTCTGGGAACAAGTTTTAGACGGGAATGTTGCAATATAATATAGCTATAAGTTTCATAACAAAAAACATTACCCTTTTTGTGATAAACGTTAATTTTTTATAACGACAATGTGTACAATCAAGTTTATGAAGCCTTTTAAGTGTCTCATTATAAATGCAACAAAGGGGAATCCTTCGTCAAAATGATATAAGTCTGTAATTTTAGACCTTTACCTCTAAAGGTTGAAGAACTTGGTCTCCACGTTCTTTCAGCTTTAAGACAATCCAACTTCAAACTTCCTTTACGAACAGAAAATAATTATAATAATTTTACCATACTCCGAATTGTACAAGTAGAAAATAAAAACGCTAAACGTTGCGCACGTAGCTGCAAACCAAATTGAAACTGAAATCGTAATTGAAATTAAAACTGAAACCGTAATCCAAACCTTGCGTCTGACCCTGAAAAATCAACATACTCAAAACGCACTTAAAGTGCAAGTAATGCAGTTAAGAGGAGGAAAAGGGCCAACTCTCTGCCAGCTAATGGCCAAAAAGTAGCTGGTGGTCAGTAAACTGGTTGTGGTTTTTACTTCGTTTGTCAACGTTTTTCAATTGCTGTGATGGAAGTTGAAATTGGATTTTAAAGCTGGCCCACCGACGCTAATTGCTTATTGAATGCGAGCAGCGTTTGTGAGAATTGAATCTGATTTGGTTTTTATTTTGGTTTATTGTGCGTACTGAAGGTCGAGTTGGTAATGTATTGTGGTTAACTGCTATATAAACACCAGCTGCAGTTGGCAGACCACAAACAGTTCTCCCTAGAAACTCAAACACATCACATCCTCCAGTCAGTCAATACAGACCCAAAAACACTACTCAAATATGTTCAAGTTGGTGGTATTGTCTGCTCTGCTCGCCGTAGCTGCTGCTCGTCCCGGTCATCTCTATGAATCGCCTCTGGTCTATGCCGCTCCAGCCACCCACACCATCGTGCAGGAGCCGGTGCTCGCCAGGGTTGGCGCTGTGGTGAAGAGTGTGCCCACTTCCGTCTCGCATCAGAGCCAGTCGGTGGTGCACAGCTCCGCTCATGTGGTTGAGGATGTCGTCGCTCCCGTGGTCAAGTCAACTCCAGTGGTTAGCTATGCTGCTGCCGCTCCAGTGGTTCACAGCACCTATGCCGCTCATGCTCCAGTGGTTCACAGCACCTATGCCGCTGCTGCTCCAGTGGTTCACAGCACCTATGCCGCTCATGCTCCAGTGGTGCACACTGCCTATGCCGCTGCTCCAGTTACCCACATTGCGGCCTCCTCGCCGCTGACCTACACCGCCACAGGAGTGTGGTAAAAAGGGATCCAAGTGGACTTGCAGTTGGACGGTTTTTTGTTTTTGTGATACGAATTTGAATAAATGAAAATGTTTTGCTTCGAATATCGATTGGCTGTTGTTATTGTTTTTCTTCCTGCCTGCCAACTTGGCCTCGCTTGTCTATGCAGGTCCTTGGCCCTGAGGTCCTTACACTGTCACTCACCTACTTCCTGCCTGGTCAATCGCTGCAGCGTAAACAAGACCTAGCATATCGTAGTTCTAGGGAACCACGTTCCCGTTCAAGATGTTAATTACAATGCAACAAGTAGAGATCAGAGAGAGGTAGAAGACATAGGAATTCTTCCATACCAGCAAGTTCATCTGATAGTATTACTATGAATTCTTCGTTAACGATTCACGTCACTTTATGCTTATCAAGTTTGTAGAATCTGTGACTAATCATTAATGCACATTCATAATAATTTAGATCTTTCATCAGCAAGACGTCTTACATACTAAATAAGTATTCGATTATTGGACGTACTTGATAACCAATACAATAAATTTAAGCTACAAACTATTAAGTGCATACAACCTTACATTACCGGGTATACAAAAAAAAAAAATTCTTTTAATAGTTGCCCCTTTGCTTGCACTGTTGTGGCAAGTTCAAGGGCAACTGCGCCACGTGTTGTAATCCAAAGGCTAACGAACTTGCAACGCCAAACAACAGAAGGCGCATCGAGTGTTGCAAGCCTTTATTGAACTCACTAAGTGAAAACAGCCTTCTAGCATATGCTTATGTGAATAGTTTTATTTTTCTATGTTCAATGTTCTCTGTACGTCTTTTTTCATTGATCCAAGCGCTTTCCCAAGGGGCGCTTTAGACATTTCATTAGCAGCTAGTTTATACAGCTTCTTGACCGACTCGGGCAAATACCTATCTAATGTTTCAAATACGTCACGTCTCAACATTTTATGCTCTGCCTGGAAATCCTTGTTCTCCTGAACTAAACTGATACTAGCTGCATCGCTGGGTGGGCACAACAGCACAACGATCAGCAACTATATTTAAAGATGCAGTATGTAATCCATTATCATTTTTTATGAATGCTTCATATTTACCAAACTTGCAATGGCAATCTTCATTTCACTTTTCTCACTCGAAACACAAATCAACTAAAGCTGAAAAAAGCTTTTCTCTGCCTTATATAGAACTTAATAAAAACCTAGCCCAGCTGCAGTTCTTGTGAAGTTTGTTTACCAGCTGCATTCCCTGTTGTTCGTCATTCAAGAGTATGTAATCTAATGCCAATGTACTCAAAACTATTCTCCGATATTTTCTGTATTTTTGTTGTTTTAGCTAGCCTCGTCCGGTTGACGTGCGACTAATGAGCCACGCTTTGAAATGAATGAAAATAAGAGTGGGTTGGGTTTGTTGTTTTGGTATAGCAAAGAAGCAAAGAAGTCGAAGTCGAAATAACTACTTAAATGCGTACCAGAAATTTGGCCACGAATAATAATCTGGTTTAAAGTACATACACACAAGAATCCGTTCAAGCACGTACGCGTACTTATTGTATTCACTGTGCGTGTGTGTGTGTTGAAAGTGAAGTTCATGTATAAAAGACAGCGGCAATTGAGCAGCGGGCACAGTCAATCCTACGACACAAGCCAAAGAACCACTCACAACTTCTCCAAAATGTTCAAATTGGTAAGGATACAAAACAGGAATAAATTTACAGTAAAATTGTTAACCCCCTCCACTATACAGTTCGTTCTCGCCGTTCTGCTCGCCGTGGCTGCTGCCCGCCCTGGTCATTTGGCTGCCGCACCCCTGGTCTATAGCGCACCCACAGCTTATGTGCATGAGCCAGCTCTGGCCAAGATTGGTGCCGTGGTGAAGAGCGTGCCTACCGCTGTCTCCCACCAGAGCCTCACCCAGGTGCACAGCACTCCCGTCGTTGAGGATGTGGTTGCGCCTGTGGTGAAGACCACCCTGCACTCTGCTGCTCCCGTTGCCACCTATGCTGCTGCTGCTCCCGTTGCCACCTACTCTGCTGTTGCTCCCGTGGCAACATACTCGGCTCTGCCCTCTGCCTACACCACCTATGCAGCTGCCGCTCATGTGCCCTACTCTGCACCTGTAGCTTACTCTGCACCTGTGGCTTACTCTGCACCACTGCTGCACCACGCACCACTGACGTACGCAGCTAGCGCCTGGTAAGAAGACTGCAAAGGAGAACGAAAAACTTTGACATCCATCGGTTGTTGACTTGTGTCCGAAATAAAAAAAACAAACTTCAAATTTAAATCCATCAAACCAACTTATTTATTACCAAGAAATATAGTTCAACAATCTTTACTTGAGGTAGATGCTGGGCGTATAGCTCAAACCACCATTCCAGCCAGGCTCATACCACTCGCTGTTATAGCTCAGTGGATTGCTGGCATAGCTAGTGTAGGTGGTTGGGTGGTGGTAGCTGTTTAGCACTGGTGTGTGGTGGTGCTCGTAGATGGGACGCAAGTAGGGACGCTTCTCGTGCACCACCGTGGAGCTCTGGTGTGAGACGGCGGTGGGCAGCGAATAATGCTCATAGCCCAGCACAGTGGGTGCATATTCGATCGTCTCGTATGCTGGCAAATAACTTGGACGAGAGTGGCTCAAAGCCACAAAAGCCACGGACAACACAAACAACTATAAGGAGGAAGGTTCGGGGTTAGTTAATAATCCAATATATCTTGTAGTCCATCTCACAATTTTGAACATCTCGGAAGAAACTTTTATGATCACACTGCAAGGGCGCTTGTTGAGGAACTGTGGCCTAAACTGAAGAAGATCCACAATTTTATAGCTCTAGTTGAGGTAGTTTCTTTACGTTAGAATTGGCACAGACAATCGAGCCATTCCAAGATTTTCCCAAGCTAGACGGCTCATTAGTGAACCATTTGGGCGTAACTGAGCGACTAAGTTTTTTTTTTTTGCCTTAGTCAAGGCAACTGCTCTTCACGAATCGTGGCTATAAAACCTAAGCATATCGTTCAGACAGTTTTTTGTCTCAACATCTGTGAGTTAATAGTTACACACCCACCCACACACACTCTGTCAGCTACTGGCCGAAAGCCTTACCAATTGTTAGTTCCACCCACAAATTACCATGACTTGGCGCCCATACAAGGAGTATGCAACGCTCCAGTTACCAGTTAACCGGCTAACCAACTAACCAGCTGAACGCTGGGACAATGAAGTCAACAAAAATCGCATTAGCATATAATGCCCACACACATTTGTGTGGTAGTCGTCGTAGAGTCTTATTTCCCTCTTCTAATATTCGACGCCTGACTGAACTTTCCTGTGTGCTATTTTTGGCTCGTAAATTGTACGTAGCTTGGTGCTTTACCTTATTGTCATGATAGAGATGTGTAAGTGGAGGGTTTTTTGTCTTAAAGTATAAAATTTTTTAAACTTAAATGGGCTTGGAAATTTTCTTTCGTGTTTTAGTTTCTTACATGCTTTTATTTAACTTGACTTGTCTTTATGTTTGTATGTTTTTACCGGATTCTTGTAATCAAATTTTCACCAAGTTCCCGACTAGCTAGAGCTCTGAAATTTTCACAATAGATGTGTTTCAGATGACAATAAATGTTTTTATCGGCACGATAAAATATGTAATATCATTTAAAAACCACGAAAAATCGACCGAGACATACTTTTTTTATTAATGTTTTTTATTTTTAATAATTAAACTTTTTTTCACATGCTTTTATTTGACTTGACTTAGCTAAGCATTGTATGCAAGAAAGCGTATAAAAGCATGTCTTCAAAATTTTTTTTGATTTTACTTGTTTTTACTTTAGTTATAAGTCGTGTCACGCAGCCAACTCCACTTCTTAACACAATCGTATCGCTTGCTTTGGGCGTATTTTTCTTGTAGTCAGCTCAATTCCCAGTCCATTTAATTTGACCTTAAGGGGGCTACTAATTCAATTAGATACACGCATAAGCTGAAATCAAGACACCCAAAAGCCATAACAACTTGCTGACAGGCACTCAACATTATAATTAGTGTAGCAGTTGTTGTACTATTGTATTCTGTCTCTCTATCTGTCTCAGTGGGCCCACTTGGCGAGCACTCGGCCAACATCAGCCAAACAATGCTAAGAAAACACATCTTTGATTGCCTTAAGCGGAGCTGAGCATAAAATCTGAGCAGTAACAGCTGCTGTTTCTTTTTGATTAAGATGTAATTCCATTAGACATATTTTTAAGAGACGTTTTATACTTGACCCACTTGCATTTTGTGGTGCTTTATACTAAGGCAATTTACCTAACAATTACACGTATTTTTGATTGTCGTTTTTGGTTTTTGTGAAAAAAAAACGTTGTCAGCTTTCAGGCGGCGGTTTTAATAATGCTGGTCTTAGAGCTTTTTCAAGCTAAGCTTAAGCTTTGTGTTAAAGCTTAACCCTTGTTAGACAACATGGTTTAAAAGTTTCAGTAACTTACTGCTGTTCAATTGCCCATTTTTGTCAAATGAGTTAATTAAACTGTTGTTAACTAAAAAAGTTGAAACCTATTCTTAGACTAAGATTTATTTGGACTGCAGATTATAGTAAGTAGCTGCTGTTCCTTGTTTGTATTTTTCTGCGTCGGGGGATTCTATTAACTGCAGTAATATGTCAACAATTTTGTTTTCAATCGTCATGGACAGCTGGGTTTATCTTGTTGCATGTCTCGTTGTGGTTAAAGACTATTTATGCTACGGTATAGTAGCTGATTTCTTTTATGTGATTTCGATTAAAGTTTAATTATTGGCACTTTGCGCATTCAAGGTTTGCGGTTAGATCAAAGTGTTGATGTAATGAATGAGCATTGCGCGCAAATTAAATTTGATATGATTCAAACCAAAATTAGAAATAAAAGATATCCCTAGATTCTATGCCATATCTCTATAGAGTGACTTTGAATGTTGCATTACTCTTAGTAATTTAATTAAATTCTAAACTTGTCTGCAAGCCTATTGATTAGTTGTGGGCAATGCATATTGATATGATGATGGATCGACAGGCATCAAAACAGGCTCATTTACTACTTAAATAGTTTAGTTAATAAAAATTGACACGCAGCTGCCCCAAACTGTAGTCAATGAGGCGGGTGTTTGGTGCAGTCACACTGAACGCAACATGCGGCTTAATTAGCGCTGAAAATTGGCTTAAACTTTGAGTAGCAATCAATTCGTTTTGCTGTTGTTGTTGTAAGTTGTGTTTTTTGCAGACAGATTCGCGAATATATTTTGTTTGTCTGTCTGTCTGTCTATTGAGACCCTGTCTAAGCCCATATCAGCTGGCATTAAAAATCACTCATACGCCGCGTAATATGGTCCAAGCTGATTATTTAATAACAACTTGCGATGTAAATGTAAATGTGTTTTTTTTTTGGTCATTTCGGGATTTCTTGGGCGTTTTACGTCGATTCACTTAATAAGTTTAATGGCTGAATTTACAGAAAATGTTTCGACTTTTGACTTTTTTGCCGGTCGGTTTTACAGCCATGTTTGTGTCTTAGCCACTTCCTTGATTACAGAAGTTTTCAAGTCACTGTTGCTTACCACCATTGCCCCCCTCCCGCCACTAACCGGATCCGGCAATTTCTGTGCTGGCCTGAGTCTCAATCAGCGTTCAACACGAATTTAATGTGTAGTTTAGCCGAAGCTATCATTAAGTCTCTAATTGACTTTTTATAGCCGTTTGTGTTCTTATTTCGGTTCATTTTTTCATTTGTTTGCTTGGCTCTGTTATTACAAATGCTACACTTGCAGAAAAGTAGGGGTGATCTGTATAAAGAGTATATAGTCGCTAGAGCTGTATTCTCTCAGTGTACGCATACAATTCGACCAAGTAATTGACGGGGTCGTGGCAAAGGAAATCAACTGTACCCCAACCACATCATATTTTAGTGCCGCTTGTGTGTGTGTGTGTGTCTGCTTCGGGCACCTTCTACAGGTGTTTGACATCACATAATCACTATTTATTATAATAGTAGTAATGAGTATGTAGATTGCAAACAAAGGCAATTCCAAGTTCAGGGTGAGTAATCTCGAGTCAATGATTCGCTCGATAATCAGAGTTAATCTCAATTAGAAGACAAAAAGTGAAAGTCTAACTCGTGTCGAAAGGGGTGGGGAGAGGAATCAGCCACTTGTTAAGCAGCCATTCAATTAATATGGCAATAATCGGTTAGCTAAACTCCAATCCGATTAACAACAGCTTGGAGACGTGTGGGAGCTTATGGAGCACATAAATCACATGACGCGATTTGCGCATGAAAAATGCGTTTCAAACAATTTGCATACAATTTGGTGACAAGACAGCAACAACAACAACAACAGCAACAAAATCACCTGGGGTGTTGTTTGCAAACTTAATTTACGAGCATAACAAAGGGGCGTGGCTGTTGTTATATGTAGTTGCTTGAGTGCGTGCTATGTTGTTGTTGCTGCTGCGTATACACTACTTAATTATGATGCCAAATTCTGCAATTTGCATTGAAACGGCAAACGCAACTCATTGAAGCTGTCAAATCAAATCTCCAGACACTTTAAACATGCGCATGGCCAACAAGAACAACCAAAACAAGAACAGTAGCAACAACAATTTGGACTAAATGCTTTGTAGTCTGTTCGCTAATTGCGCAATGTCCTCAATCAAGCTACTGGCTAGGAAAGAACTTAAATGGCTAGATTGCAGATTGCCACTTCTCAGCACTGGTCAAAGCCGAAGCTAACTCTTAGCCAGACAGCTGAAAACAGCAGCCGAACCGGGAGGTCGCTTTTAATTTTATTAATAAAACCACAAAACGTTTATCTTCATGCCCTAAAAAATGGGTATGAACCTATTGTAAGAAATTGGTAAGTAGATAATGTTAAGAGTCTTAAATGAAAGTATGTTGCTATCGTTAAGATGCATTTTTCTAACCAAAAAATAACTTTTAGTACCTTAATCGATCAAACAAATTGTTGAGGTCCATTTTCTGTCAGAGTATTCAAGCTTCGTCCATTAAAAACTAACAGACAATGCTCTTTTCTTGGCTTATAATGGCTTAAATGTGTTTGCTCGTCGCTTGGCTTTGCGTTTTGTGTTTGTTGTCTGTTGTTGATTTGAAGGTATTCTAGCAATTTAGTTTTGCCCAGCTTGCTTGCAATTGTCTTGCCATTGTTACACATTTCAGTTAGTGCTGTTTTTATTATTACTTGTTATTGCTGTTGTCGCATGTAATGTGCACGACATTG
Source organism: Scaptomyza hsui (assembly GCA_018152825.1). Taxonomy (NCBI): domain Eukaryota; kingdom Metazoa; phylum Arthropoda; class Insecta; order Diptera; family Drosophilidae; genus Scaptomyza; species Scaptomyza hsui. The sequence continues at coordinate 215,486 of JAECXO010000307.1, forward strand.
CTGTAGTTGTTGTAGTGTCGACCTTGACCGCGTCCAACATGTGGTATACTTAATTGGCGCACTCTATTGGTCGCGTCACCGTTGCGCACCATATAATTATGCAAAACTCAACTCTAATTAAATAACTAAGTAAAAAAATTATTGTACGCTAATTAAACATTCATTCATAGTGTTTTCTTCTAGCCCTGCTGCAATCTGCAATTTGTAAGCTATGCAATCTTTTTTTTTTTTAGATCTTGCAGATTTCTTTTTGTGAATTTCAAGCTTCGATTTTCTGTGAAAGCTGGTAACAACATAAATCATAGTCCAGATATTATTAGAGTTGAAATTGACGGCTTTTAATTTTGAAGTCTGTTTGATTTGTTGTGTTGCAGTTGCAGTTGCAACTTGTGGCATGCCGCCAATCATATTCACATTGCCCAATAATGCAATGCCAGCCAAAACCGCAAAGCCATTAAAATGCAATTACAGACCACAGAGTACAACACACAGCTCCCAACCACACTGAGGGCCAGAACCACAAAAACCGCAGCACACTCTTTTAAAGTGGGTGGGTGGGTGGTTTGAGCGACACACGCACGCAGTATCCTGTTTTGTGTCAATCTCAGTTGATCTCTGTTGATTTTTGTTGCGTGTTCCGTTTTGCAGCTAAATATTTGCATATCGATAAAGTTGTTGTTGTTGGTGCGACACATGCAAATTGCTTGGGGCTCGAGGTGTCCGGTGAAGGGTCTTAGCTGCTGTCAATATGCAGATTTGACAAACCACCAGAAATATAAGACAATTGTCCACCACCGCCTTTATGTTGTTTATGTTTTTTTAGTTGAGATTGATTTATGCGCCATAAACTTTAAGCGCGCTTTGTGCGCAGAATCAAAACTCTCAGCAGCTGCCACTCAAGGCCGCAGCAGCAGCAGCAGCAGCCGCCTCTTGTTAAGGCCTACGCCCGATTATATAATCGCGTTTTTATCGCAAACAACAACAAGAAAACTTAGAGTCAATAGAATAACATTCAAGCGTTTTGCATTTGCCATCCATTTTTCTTCTAGATATTTATTGCCAGATAGTGATGAGGCGTGCCCCGAAAGGAGAAGAGAGTAATGATTGCGGGCTGCAAGAAATTAAGAATGGCCATTAAGAAATCTGGCAGGCCATTAAAATCATTGCACCAATATTCGATGCAAACATGGACTGTGTTTTATTTATTATATGCTCTAGAAACATGGATGTGGGAAGGGTATATTGAAGTAAAAACTAAGTAAGAGTGAGAAAGGAAAGCTGCTGAATATAGTTAAACACACAGGGTACCTCTTAGTCTAACCTCACACATTGTCTGATTACGAATTCATTTTTGTTGTCTAATTTATTTGCATGTGCATGATGCGAATCGATTTTGTGCTGGTCAGTTTGGCAAAGTTACGCATACGCCAGCGTGGCAAACGATAAGAAATCAGTTAACGAAAAAATTAATGTACAAACGTGCAACACCAACAAGCAGCTGCTGACTGCACCACCACTCGAAATTTGTTGTCAGTTATTAAACAGTGCGATTTCTCAAAGCACTATTTGTGCGTATTTAGACGGGAATAACATTTAATGGATTGGCCAGGTTTCTTGCTTGGCTGTGAATGGATTTTTCTACACCTACGGATATAGAGTCGAGTGTCAATCAGCTGCTGCTGCATATGCTGATTGATAATCATGTGCGTGCGTGTGTGTTTTTTGAGCTACTGATTTAGAAAGGAAGCTGGGCTCCATTGCACAATTGAGCAGAGAAGTTGTCCAGTTGTCCAGTTGCTCATTTGACTGCTGCTCTCAAGTGCAACATACGAATTAACTGCTCGTTAAGTAAACCGCAGATTACAATAAACACAATTAAGCTGCGCCAAGAAAGAAACCACAGTCGCAGCAACAATGGTGGAAAACTTGTGGTTCTCACACTCAGAGTGTGTTGCCTTTTAGATTTCCGGCTGTAGTCGGAACAATTTGTAAGACAACTTACTTGAGCTAAATGCAAACTTAATTGAATTCTTCCATTTTGTGGATCAGGCAACACAACACCACAATACCACAACACCACAGAGTTTTCTAGTTTGTCTCTTGAAAATGGCAACTAGCGGCAACAAGGTGGCGCGTGACTGATTTCTGTGGCACTGCATTAAAAAGATCGAATCAACGATCGTATCTCCCGCTCTCAAAGTAGCAGTATACTATTCTCAAAGCTACAAACTGCTGCCGACTCAGCGGCGAAGTCAACTTCGGGCAGGGCGTTCACGCTTTTGATTCGCTCAAGCATTCGCACATACACGAATGGTTGTTGTTGTTGCTGTTGTTGTTTCGCATAGTCTATGTGCGGTTTTCAGAATATTTCTCGAGTTTTGGGCTTTTCGGGTATAAATATGGCAAGCGGCGCTGCTGTTTAAACATAACACATTCAACTCTTCAGCAACCACCAACAACCACCACACCAACAACAACAATCAACATGTTCAAGCTGGTAAGGATATATCTAGCTAGCATAGACTTAGGCAACGAACTTACCAACAACTTTTAATCCTTGCAGATCGCCATTATGTCCGCCTTGTGCGCCGTTGCCAGCGCTGGCCTCATTGCTCCCTATAGCCATGGCTATAGCAGTGGCTACGGTCTGGGCTACAGCACTCATCTGGCACCCGCCTATGCTCCAGCTGTCATCTCGCATGCTCCGATCATCAAGAGCTACGCCACGCCCATTGTCCATCATGCTCCGATCGTGAAGACCATCCATCCGGTGGCCACATCCTATGCCAATACCTACAAGGTGGCCACCAAGGCTTATCCCGTCGTGCATGCCGCTCCCATCTATCATGCTGCTCCAGCTGTGGTTGCTGCTCCTGCTCTGCACACCACCTCCACCTATCATGGACATGGCGGCTATGGCGGTTATGGCAGCTACGGTCTGGGCTATGCTGGCTATGGACATGGTTATCTGCACTAAGCGAACTCTCGAATCTCTTTTGACGACCTAAAGGACCACAACACCAAGAACACCAACATTATCTACATATCGAATCGGTTTACTCCGATAGCGATATTTCTTAAAAGAATGCTTAACACTTTGCTGCTGTCAAAGTGTTGAAATCAAGTCGTGTACATTTTTTTTTGTTCATATAAAAGCCTTAAAGTGAGAGACAGAGACGAAGATCAATGGAGACGCAGCCTGAGCCTGAGATGAAGAGAGCAAGATGAAGAGAGAAAGATCAAGTTAATGCTGTATATAATTATTATTATGTTTTGTTATTGTGCAATGCTCGTGGTTTCGACTTAAGTAAATACAAAAAAACGATTCAAAACTTAAAAAAATCAATTGAAACAGTTTTATTTCCTTTATGCACAGGTAAACAGAAGGAGACCTAAAATACATATCAATCAAAAATCAAATTAAGAAACTATAAAGGTATCTTGAGTATCTAAAAAGAAGAAATCGATCCCAAATCTGTACAGTTTTGAAGTCTGATGTCAAACATCGTAGCGAAAGTTAAATAAAATGATTTTCTTTATTTCTTTACACATATGAATTCCCTATTAAAGTCTACTTTGACATAGTAAGTAATTGCTAGGTGTAATTATATATAGATCATAACTTCTTTTTGTAACAACTGTTCATATTACGTTTCTCACAGTGCAACCTGTCAAGTCAAGTGTTGAAATTTCCTTGAAAAAATAAAAAAAAAATGCATTACAAATGCCAACGCCTGGCAATTATGTGACTACCTGTTGACAGAAGTGGAGGCAAAGTGGTTGCAATGAAAGTGCGTCGAGTGGAGCAATAGAAATAATTATTTATTAAAGCGCGCTCAATTTGAAGTCCGTCTGTCTGTCTGCATGTTTTAATGTATTTTTCCATTTCGTACATTTCGCAATTGGGAGGAAAATGGGAGCAAATCTCAAGTGGGCCAAAACGCAAAATATGTCATTCAATTTGTATTGGCCAAGTTAGTAGTGAGTGGCTGAGCCACTTAAAGTGGCACTTATTAAACTTTAATAGAGTAAGGCACAAAAAAACAAAAACAAGTTGTTGTGAATGAAAACAAAAATACGTATACGACACGAATACAAGATACAATTCACTAGAGGGAATGCTAAGTAGTAGTAGCAACTAAGTATTATAATATTGTTATTGTTAGTGGTGTTGTGTGGTGTGCCATACAATGCATGCATTGTTGGTGGTGCTGTGACCTTCAGAAAATGTACAATAATTGTGGGCATAATACAAGATACTACAAGAGATACAATGCGCATTATCGCCATAAACCAAAACCAATGATCGTAAACTATAATCATAATAATATTGTTATTATTATTATGTTTATTAAACAACGTTGACACCCGTCCGATTGTATGATTCTTTGGATTAGTTAGCCACTCAAGCGTCACAAGCAACAAATAAAGGCCGCACCACAATTTGGCAACGACCTTCAAGTTTATTGTATTTCAGTTGCAGTTGGTTAAGGGGCGTGGCTGAGAGAAGAATAGAGGGGGTCTACTAAGATGTGGGCTGCTTCCTACTTTGCAATTTGCGCATTGAATATTCAACCAAGCGCAACATTGTCTCTGCCACAGTGCACTTTGCGACGGGGGCAAAGTTTAGAGGAGGGGGTATTGTGCTCTCATGGCACAGTTACCTCCCGTTGTTTTCCCACACCGTGAGGCCACGAGTTGCAATTTGAAACACCTGCCCATACCTCGAGTGAAAACCCAACCAACGTCATCACTTTTGAGTGCACTTTCTGGTTTGAGTTTAGTTGGTCAGCTTAAAAGTACTGCTATGAAAATTTAATTATTAATGTTTATCTTTCTTAGGCCACACGTGCGACATTGCACACAACATTTACATGCGCCGAGGACCACAGAGCAAGGACCTTCGACCACAACAGTAAGCACACACAAAACGAAAAACAAACATCCCACATCAGGGATTTGTAGTTGATTGCAATCTTGTGATGAAAGAGCAGCCGGAAGGGAGCATGATGCAATTAAAAGGGCATTGAATTGCTGGTGCAGAAATAGTGCAACCCACGAAAACATGATTGCAATAACAAGCGTCATGCTTAATTACTGCTTGATACGAGGGTCAGTCAACCCAGCTGGAGTTGATCCTGGCCGCAGGAAATGCACGCGCGTAATGCGCTGCCCTTTGCATTCCCATGACCTTGAAGCGAACATTGACTTTGTTTTGCAAAGAATACCATGGCAAAAATGGGAAGGAAGGTATGTTTACTTAATAAGAGAAAAGCTGTACATATATCTATCGACTTATTTTGCTCGTTTTACATTTATAAATTTATGTAAAGTAAAACAAACAACGTTATTGACCTAGTGTATTTTACTTAGCAGTTTTAATAACAATGAATGTGTTATTATTTAGCTAAAACACGCGATGTTCTTGGTTGAGTTCAATGACAGTTGCACGCAGCGTATGAGTAACTTTCATGCCTGGCAGCATAATGAACTGTCACCAGCACACATTCAAGCAAAGGCAGAGCGAGAGCGAGAGTGGAAGAGCAATTGCCAAACTTCAAAAGGTAACAATGTGTGATGAAATTTTTGCTCCGCCTAAGCAAAGCGCGTGCTTCAAGTACCAAAAAAAGGCAGCGAGTAAGTGGGTGGCACTTGTGAAGCACGTGTGCCCAATTTAAAGCGCATTAAGCGCGGCAACAAGTCTGTTTGGCAACTCAACTTTGAGCGGCTGTTGCCAGCGGCACTTTACAGCTTGTTGTTTACTGTTGTTGTTGCTTCTTGTTGATGATGTTGCTGCTTTGGTTCGAGTGGTGTGGCATGTGCCGCACTCCAGAACAAGAATCCCTGAAAAATCTGGCACATTCTCAGCTTACAAAACCAATAAACATATCGATTTCTGATTGGTATACTACTTCGATATGCTTATTTTCCACGAACGCGACTTTGTTGTTGTTGCTTCTTTTGTGGTCGCTTGGCACGTCCTTTTTTTCTTTTTGTTGGCACTCTTGCTCGGTCGTTTTTCTCTATAACTCAATTAATTATTACTTAATTAAGCAGGGTTGCAACATCAACCGAGTGAGATTTGAATATGGAAACCAAATGCTTGCAATCAATTCTGCTGCATACTTTCAGGCATCTCATTAAAATAGACCGCTTGTTAATTATTATGCAACATTTACTCAGGCATGTCTATAAATAAATTGCCTAAGGTAATTAGGTAATGCATACTTTTGTGCGTCATTTCAGTCTCGCATGTATTTGGGCACTTAACATAGCATAGGGTACCTTCTAGTCTGGCCCTTTCTCCACAAAAGCAATCTAAGTTGAAATTTTGTATTTGTCTTTTGGGAGTACACGTGTTGCGCATTTGCATGACATTTAATTGGGCAGATACATGCTTATTGATTGCAAACAATTTGAAAATGTTTTCATTGAATACATTTGAGTGCCTCGTTTTATTTACTTGTGGCAGTAAAAAACGTTGTCTGCTTTATGGCACTGAGACTTAAAGTACTTTCGAGGGGGGCGAATTGGTATGATATTTTGGCATTTATGAGCAGCGGGCACAATCAATCACAGTCGAAGTTTATAAGGCATAAATGTGAAACGTGCTTGCAATTCCACATGATTGAAGGCTTACAGCTGGAACTGCAGCTGCAGACACCCACTAACTCACTCTCGATGGCAACTTCTAAGCCAAGTTTATGGTAGGTCTTCAGGGTCTGAAGTCATTGAATATGGTATTGCGAAACGTGTCGCGTGCAGTTTGATGCACGATTTGCTTGTCGATGAGACGTGGTTGGGTTTTTGGGATGCGTGAAATGTTCCCGTAATGTGGAGTTTTAACACATTTCACATAATGCGTAATCGAATGCGGAGTATAAATACCTGCAATGTTAACCAAATCAATTTATTTCACGTGAAAGTCTTCGATAGCGCAAACGTATACCACAAACGGAAGTTGATCGTCTTTAAAAATGTTGAAAATTGTAAGCTATGGAGTTAAAGGTAGTAAAATTTCAATACTTATTTCAATATTTTTCAGTTTGCTCTGTTTTTGATCTCTCTATGTGCCTCTGTATCTTCTCATGGCAGCGGCTTCTCTTACGGTCCACCAGCCGCTCCCGTTGCTGTGGAAGCTGTTTATAGTGCACCACATGCGGTTAAATATTTACCAGCACCACCTACGTTCACCTATGCAGCTCCACCACCTGCATTCATTAAGTATGCTGCACCATCGCATCACATTAGCACCACCTATGCTGCAGCACCCGTTGCACCCGTCATCAAGTATTCGCTGGGTCCACCAGTAACCACAACCACTACCACTTATTCTGGCTTTGCTGCACCACCAGCAGTAGCTCATTATGCTGCACCACCAGCAGTAGCTCACTATGCTGCACCACCACCAGTTGCTCACTATGCTGCACCACCACCAGTTGCTCACTATGCTGCCCCAGCAGTTGCTCACTATGCTGCACCACCACCAGTTGCTCACTATGCTGCACCACCACCAGCATTGTTTGCCAAGTATGCTGCACCACCACAGCCTTCGTATCATCGAGTGGCTTATCATGCAGCACCACCGACTATAACCTATGCGGCACCAGTTGCTGTGCCGGAAGCCCAACCCTGTGATACTGCCTGGTGAGGCCTGTTGAATATATCATATATCACCATCTACTATATAGAAGTAATAATAATCATCATGTTAATTTCAATGCTAATCGACTAAATTAGCAATTAATTAAGAAGATTTTTAAGTGTGTGATTAAAAGTGTTTGATAACAAACATCTTCCGCGGAATTTATGCGCCATCATAAAGAACCCAAGCGTGTTAATTATGCATCCGACGATCGTGCTTAAGAGATACCACCAAGTGTGAGGAGCAACAACAACAACAACTTAGATATACAGTAAAAAAATAAAAATAGCTGTCAGTTTCATCGGTGGATCGAATCGATTGATTGCCGGAATGACCAACCTCAATGCGAAATCCATTGAAGCTGTCAGCGTTAACTAAATCCGAATCCATCAAATGGGTCAACAGTTCGAACTGCCAACGATTTTATTAGCACAAATTATAACCGAATACATTTCGTAGGAGGTCAGCTCTTGGGCTTGGCTCTCGGCTTTTGGCTCTTAACTGTTGGCTTGCTGCCGACAATTTGTTGTTCAAACACACAACTCGGGGTTGCCGTCTCAATTAAGTTCCTAAACAATACTAACACCAGACTTATTAGCCAGTCAATGAGCTGTCCAACTTTGCTGTCTCAGTTGCAGTCGCTGTCTCTGCTGGCGTTGTACTAGTGGCTAATGGTCAGAGCCGTCTTCGTACCTGGGTGTCACATGACTATCGATTTGTGTTTAATAAGTCCACACTGCTCGCTCAAATGTTCAAAAGCTCAACATGCTTGCAAGGTGTCGACATTGTTGTACGTAGTTGTTGTTTGTCAGTAGCTGTTTTGTTTTCGCAAAATCAGGTGCGTGCATTAGGAGGGGTCTAATACCATATTAGTTAAATGGTATGAATTAATTTTCTTATCTACTTTTTTACATTTTAAAACAAAAATGTTTTGTTTTCTTTTATCAAACCTCAACAATTAGTAGGTTTTAGTCAATCGATTAGCAGCTGCTTCAGAAAACCTGAGATACTAGATAATTATCCCCATTGGCGACGACCCTGAATGACAAACTGACTGCTTGTCTGGGTTGACCAGTTGAATTGCGGCTTCTTACATAGTTCGGATGCCAATCTGAATGACCAACATTGATTTATATGCAAGGCAAACTAAATATTATCAATAGATGCTGCTCAATAGCCAAAAGCTCACGAAGAAGCAACCACAGCAAATGGCAAAGTAGCTCATTCAAAGAGTCAACAACTTAGCACAGATAAATAAACAGAGTCACAAGATAACAACAAATGCCAGAGCTGCATCTGACGATGGCATCGAGGAAAAAAACAAAAAACCCAAAATAGAGACAACAACAACAACAACTGTAAAACAGAAGCAGAATGTATAAGCTAAGACATTTGGCCAAGAGCTAAGAGCCACCGTGTCGTCGTCAGAGAGCCAACAAACGCAGCTAATAAGCCAAAAAACATTTGTTGCCAGCAATGGCAGCGTCTGAGGCAGTAAACGCATTTTGATTTATACCCTGTGACTCAGAGCGGGGAGAGGGTGTCTAAAAACAGTGCAAAATTAATGCTGAGAGAAGAGTTATTGATGTTATAAGCTGGTAATGCCTTAACTTTATCTGTTATATTAAAAGAACTACCTCCCACCATTTTTACTATTCAAAGATTACCTCAGACTTTTACTAAAAGTCACCACAGGATATCTGCTAGTCGGAACATAAGAAACATTTGCCAGCTCAGTTGTTTAACTCGGACTGGTCGTCTTGACTGTTTGACTGGTCGAGAGCTGTTGCTTTTGCAGTTGCTGCTCTGCTCACCTGCTCGTCTGGGGACGGAACTGAGAACTGAGCAGAAGCTCAGCTGAGTGTTTTGGGTCTCTGAGGTAGTAGCTTATAACTGGGGTATAAAAAGCATCTTCAGCTGGCGCACAAATTTTAATCAGCCCGAAAAGCTTCGTCCGTCCACAACGGAGAACAAACGAAACGCAAACGAAATAATCGTGTTCAAGTGCAAGTGAAATCAAGCAAAATAATCTAGGCATTAAAATGTGTTCAAATGTGAGTGTATCTTTCTCTCTTTCCGTATCTGTGTGCTTGCTAAAAGCTGTGATCTAATGTCGAATGGTTTCTTTCAGAAATCTTTGCTGCTCATTGGACTAACACTACAGCTGATGCTGTCAGTGGTGCTGGCAGACGTTTCACATCTGGATAACTATTCGATATCACCTAGGTCTCAGCTGGGCGCCTATCACTACCCAGCACCTCGTATCCAGCTGCGACAACATCATCATATGCATCAGCAGGTTGCACGCCAGTTTGTGGATCCATCGCTGGATCATGCGGCCTTTACACAGGTGCTGACCCGCAGTGGTTATGTTTTTGGAAATGGCAATTCAGCAGCTGCCTCCGCACCACTGAGCTCAGCGGTACAGGCGACGGGTCGTTCGATTAGTGCGCCAGCGGCTTTAGCTGATAGCAACTCATTGAATCTGAGGCTGCCTGTGCCATTTGGATCGATGCCACTGAATGTGGCAAATCTGCCGCTGCAGGCAGGTGCCTCATATGCCACAGTGCCCCACACAACAGGCCTTACCTCCTATGGAACGGCGCAAGTTCAGCGACGCTAGTAGTAACCGAATACCTATCTTATAAGCTGCACTTTTAGTTGATATACATATATATAAATTAAGTTAAGTTCACAGAGCCAACTGACTGTCTTTAACTACCCCACTCTGTGAATCATCGATAGTGAATACTCAAAACATGCTCGTAAATAAAGTAAAAGCTACTTGCCATTTACAATAAATGCAGCTTTTATCTGTTCATCTCTGGCTGCACAAAGATCGACTTTAAATTGGTTCATTACCAATCATAACCCATCAGAGATTGATTGGATCATTGCCACTGAACATCTCTTGTCTTGTCTTGTCTGTCTGGGCTAAATTTGCATATAAGTCGAGGCGAAGGTCGCGAACCTACCTGAATAATCACAAAAGACGTCTTCATCATTTGATCGCACCTTTCACTCCCCTTCCACTGCTACCTATCAGAGATCAATGTTTATTTATGCTCAGAGGAATACAACAAATCTTTAATAATACAAAAAATATGAGTATCTTATTTGCATATATGAACAAGATTCAAGAGTTATTTCAGCGCTCGAGGAGTTCGATCATAAGGCCTTAAACTTGGCATTGATTTACTTTAACGTGTTGCCACCATAATTTGCCTCCCCTTCCACCCCACTACTACTAATACTAATCAAAATTGATTAACGCTAAGCGACTTAAACGGATGTGAGATTAATCACCGAACGGAACTCTGATCTGTATCCAGCTTAAAAGCAAACCGCTTTTTAATATAACTGGAATAACAGCAGCTAAATCTAAAAGCAATAATCATAAACAAATGGTACTGACTGCAAAAAAAAAAGTAAAAACAACTTCTAAGTCTATAAGTGCTAAATACGTAGGAGCAGTAACGGTTCTTTTCAAGCAGGCATCGAGGAAGTGAGAGGCATTTTTTGAAATTTCCGCATATCCATCACTCGGACTTAAACTAACCTGATGGAAGAACCCAAATGAATCGTTTACACATCCAAAGTGAGAGGTCGGATTGACCCAAGTGAAGACTAGCAAGGCGAATACTTAATACCCTTGCAGATTTGTTAATGATTTAGGAGCTGTACCTAATGAAAAGGAGTCATTCTCATACCCGCTGTTTACCCACTCTACGAGTACAGGGTATAAAAATGCGGATACAGTTACATGCGCGGGGTGCTCGTAGCGCCAAGCTCTGGTCACTTGAGCAGATCAACTGACGAGGCCTTGAGTTCAGCATCCACTCAAAAACATCGACTGCAAAAAGCAGAGGGGGCAAAGTCAAGAAAAAGAAGAAGAAGATGGAGCTGATGACGCCGACGCTTCGTCGACAGCACGTGACCCAACGAAGACGAAGACAGACGCCACAAACAACCACAATATCATAAGCAGAAATCGTAAGCTGTATTGCTCATTAAGTCCGATAGCCGGTTTTATCTGCTCTCTCAGGTTGTTCAGGCCAATTAGAGGTGCAGAATGATGGCTTGAACAGATGCTGAGCCGAGTTGTGGCCACACAGAAACCACACGCACATCCTGTTGCCTTGGCGTCGCATGCCTCAAGGTCATTGCAGGGATGCGCGCCAATTTATGATGCGGTGCGTTCCAATTGAAATTTTTTTTATGAGCGACCATTAAAAGCGGCACTAATGCGACATTTGCGAGGCAACACGCATTTTATAGTCGACATACGTTTGAAATGAGGCTAAAACACCGCCAATTGGCAAACACTTTTAAGTTGTGGACAAATCTATAAGCAATGTGACCCACTCAAAGTCGATGTCTGCATACAAATTGCAGCGCTTTGCGAAATTTGACAACTCAACGATTGTGTTTGCGATTTGGACTTCCTACTGCTTTTGGTGGTGTAGGTGGTTTTGGCCACTATTAAAGGCAAAGCACGTAATGCACTAAGGAAGAAGAAGCGACCAAAAACACAAGAAAACTCGAGCAGAATTGATGACTATATAAGGCGTTGTATTTGGCCTATAACAAACATTATCAGTTCACACTTGACAACCACAGCAACATGTATAAATTCGTAAGTTTCCTGAAATGCCTGATATGCCTTTCCATTCATACTTGACTTTCTGCACCTTTACAGCTAATCATTGCCGCTCTCGTTGCTTGCGTTTCGGCCAAGCCTGGCGTAGTTGCACCATTTGCCGCACCACTGGCCGCCCCCTTGGCCTATGCGAATGCACCACTCTATGCCGCTGGCGGTAGCAGCCAGGTGGATGTGCGCCACAACTACGATGGCACTCAGTCATCCTACACCACCGCACCCTTCGAGCTGACTGCACCCTACTCCAGCCGCTACGTCTCCGGTATTCCAGCTGCCTATGCTGCCGCACCCTATGCCGCTGCACCACTGGCTGCCCCACTGGCTTCACCCTACGCTGCTCATCTGGCCTCGCCCTATGCTGCTCCCTACACTTTCGGAGCTCCTTTCGCCTCGCCCTACACAGCAGCACCCTTCTCAGCACCCTATGCAGCACCCTATGCAGCACCCTACAACTTTGCCGGCCCAGCTTCAGTTGTAGCCTAAATATGTCTTCAAAGATCTGAATTGTTTTTGTTTTTAGCAAATTTTTAAATAAATAAAATCATGTTTATGAACTATAAATATTTTTGAGAATTTAAATCAAATACTGGAAATACTTTGTTATAATTTCGATTTTCTCTAACTTGTACTTAACAAATAGGTAAAATTTTAAGCAATTTGATGAAAAGGGAGTACCTTACCTTATCCAAACCCTACCTTCCCTCCATTCTTTTTTCTTCGGTTCCACGCTGAAGCAAAAACTGTAAACAATCACGCTTTTACTTTAGTCGTTTATCATGCTCGCCAATATATATTTTATTGATCGGCAATATTTTATTATAGATGTCATAATCGTTTTCCATTTTGGAGCCGCATACAATGCTGTCAAAACATTTGTTATTATATAATATTGAGCGTTGCAAGAAGTTATTGGCCCCCTTCGAGGCAGCACTACAATAAGGCGTCTTGTAAACAAATGTACGTTTGTTGCGACGACAACAAAGTCACGACTTATGGCAGTTACTACATCATGGCTAACCAAAAACAAAACACAGACGGGGTGTGGTGCATTTGGTGTGTGTGGCACCACATTAGCTGCACACAGCAAACGAAAGTGAAGAAGAAGAAGTGCACGTCCAATTTGGCTACTGGCCAAATATGATTAAACAGTGTAGGGCTAGACAATTGACACTATAAATTAATTGGTCAGGCCCATGGTCAGTCATTGTTAGCCATCTCTTCGACTTGAGCAGTCGCACTAAGCCAGCACCAAATTTCGCCAACCACCACCAAGCAAGATGTGGCAGTTAAAATTGGTAAGATTAGTGTTGTAAAGTGTTTAAAGTCCTTTAATAATTTCCGCTTTCTTCCCTTAACAGACTTTCGTTTTGGCTTTGGCTTTGATTTGCATTGAAGCGAAGCCCTCGCACCACTTTGAGCATCTCGATCACCACTTCGCCCATAATTTCAACCACTTTGATCAATTTGAGCCACTGCATCAGCCACTGCCGGATCATGTGGATTACGCCGCTCAGTTGCAGTTCCAGGAACCTTTAATACCCGCTCCAGCACCTGCACCACTTTGGCCTGCTCCCGCTCCTCTACCCCCAGCAGCTGCTTGGCCTGCTCCCGCTCCTCTACCTCCTGCAGCTGCTTGGCCAGCACCAGCTCCTCTCGCTCCTGCACCACTTTGGCCAGCTCCTGCTCCTGTTTGGGCATCTCCTGCTCCACTTGCACCTGCACCACTGCTGCCTCCAGCTCACACTCATCTGCTGCCAACCGCTGAGCTACATTTACCCACTGTAACACATGTCATACCTCCAGTTCTAGAAGCGGTTCCATTTGCACCCAGCTATCGCGTCATACCCGGTCCAAAGAGAACCACACATCACGTCTCCATTGGCTATGCTTTCCCCAAGCTGGTATCTGCACCACACGCCCATCTGCGCGCCCTGCCCTTAAAACTGGGACATCATCATCATCATCATTCACTATTTTAGACTAAGAACCAAGTTGGAGTTGGAGTTAATCTATTTTATTCATTGTAATCAAACCAAAGAAGTTTCGAGTCTTGTAGGGAATTATGCAATGATATTGTTAATTTATGCAATTATTTAATGAAAATATATATGAAATACAAAATCGAAATTAAGAACCACATTTTCTATTGGGATAAATTAAAGCTACTACCGGAAAGAAAGGATTAAATCCTTATATGTACTAATCAATCGATTATTGTTAAGTCAGAGTTGTGCATACCAATTATATTGGACATATGGGCACGATATGATTTATTTGTTGGATTGTGCCAAATGCAGACAAGACAGGCAAGCTTCCAAATCAGGAATTCCGAACACGGAAAGTGACAGTGAGCAGAGAGGAGGAAAGAGAGAAGTCAAGCCGGTTACACACGCGACAATTGCACAGAAGAAATTACATTTTTAAAAGCAAGAGTGAGAGAGAGAGAGAGAGAGAGAGGTGGGAGCAACCACCACATTGGGTGTCACGTTCGATTAAAGTGGCTCATTAGTAGGTGAATATCGATGGCACCAAAAAAACGAAAACTTGCCCAACGACCCAACGGAATATCGGGCAGTGGGCTAGACAGTATGGCTATATAGCTAAGGTGGCAGTGAGCAGAGGGTGTCAGGGTGGTGGTTTGGCCTTACGGCGTGCAATTATGAAAGTGGGTGTCGATAATGCGTTCATACGTAACAAGCGGCCAATTGATTATTAAGTACTACTACATCGAACGCCCTTCGGACAGCACAACCTTATGTAGAAAGTATTTCAAGAGTGGTTTTCGGCACTTTGGTATGCCCCACCACAACCACCGAATACTGTTTGCGAGAATTATAAAAACGCCAAGCACTTGACAATTGGACATCAAACCATCGTTAGCACTCAAGCAAACCGCCAAACCACAAACCAAAACCTAATCAAAATGTTCGCCAAAATTATGGTAAGTTGGATTTATCCTTTGCCCAGAGGAATTCATTTTGATCCTATTGTTTAATTGGATTGCAGCTCGTTGCTCTGTGCGTGGCTGGCGCCCAGGCGGGTCTGTTACCCTTTGCTGCCGCACCTGCACCACTGGCCCACGCTGCTGTTGTGGCTCCCTATGCCTCCAGCTTCAATGCCCATCGGATTAACCATGCTGTGGCCTTCCCTGTGGCACCACCAGTTGCTCCAGTTGCTTTTGCTGCTCCAGTGCCAGCGCCAGTTGCCTTTGCTGCACCACCAAAGGTAGCATTTGCAGCTCCTGCCTTGGCTCCAGCTCCAGCCTTCGCTGCTCCAGCTCCAGCCTTTGCGGCTCCTGCTCCTGCCTTCGCTCCAGCTCCTGCCTTTGCTCCCGCTCCTCTGGCTGCTCCTCTGCATGCTCATCATCTGGCTGCTCCCTTGGGATTCCACGCTCCCTTGGGCTTTGCCGCGCCTGCTAGATTCGGTCTGCCAGCTGCTGCTCCTTTCGCGGCTCCAGTACCTGCTCCTTTGGCTGTGGCACACAAGTTCGCGCCAGCGCCTTATTTCTTCTAAAGGAATGGCACTCATAGATGTAAACCAAACTTAGCCCTAAATATCACTAGAAGAGCAAAAATGCTTGGCGAATAAATTGTACAAAAATTCACTTTATTTCATTGATTATTCCCTATCCAAGTCGTATTCCCTTCACATGTCCGATGCGCTGGAAGAGTGGCACATGCTCGAAGGGAGTGTGGGAAATGGGCACCGAATCGTAGGTGACATGGGCGATCTTTGTCAGTGGCGCCACAATGGTGTAGCCAGGATGCTGGTGATCGCCTTCGGTCTGATGGATAACTGGCTGATGGTAGACAACTGCACTGGGTTGATGATACACCAAGGTGGCAGCCTTGGCCTGCTGCAGCACCAGGAGCACAAGGATTAAATGGAATACTAGTTGACTCTGCATTATGAGAGCTTTCTTGTGGTCTGCATCAGCTTCCGACTACACTTTGACTAAGAGCAGGCTCAAGCAATGACTTCTTGGGGCACGTTCATGTACAGTTAGAAGCTGGGTGGCATCCTAAACCGGTTTATGAGCAGGCTGCATTTTTACCCAGACCGGGAACCAGTTGCAACACACTTCACAGTAAACAATCTCCACTCTACTCCACTCACACGAATTTCCAAAAACTCGTTTTCAAGTTCAAGTTTAAATACGTCGCTGCCTCTGTTGTTGTTGTTGTTGTTGTTTAGTTGTTGTTGTCTTTTGCTGAGCTTTATCAAAGAGTCAGTGACTCTTTTGTAGATCTTATGAATGTAATTTGAGTTGTTGTTTTGTTTTACGATACCCTGTACACATTAAAAACGCACTTAAAAGAGGATATAACTTCAAGTAGTGCTTCTTACTGACCATATAGTTTTGGATTGGGATCAACAAACTCAGCTTGCATTAAAAGACATGGAGTATCTTTTAGTCTTGATGAATCGTCATGTGATTCGTCTTTAACGATTAGAGTTAGTTGGTCGTTTTGGCTCATTTTAATAGTTTTTTATTAGTTGCTATTGTTTTTTTGGGGTTTATTGTCTTAAAGCTTGCCTCGATGGATTGCCCAATCGCCTAACGATCAACACTTTAGGCATAGAGAATTGATTAAGGCACAGCTCCGTTTGATCTCTTTGTTATTTCTGCTCTTTATACATAAATTATTGCGTCACATGACTCAAAAGTTCACACACAAGAGTCTGTGTGTGTGAGAGCTCATTGACCTTATTAAAATGTGTGTTATTTTTGTATTTTTGTTGCGGTCAATCGATTCTGTGCAAAGGCCATCAGCTGCTGCCCACAAGAGCTGCAACATTTGGCGGCGCCACAAACTATTTCGTTAACTTAATCCAAAAGCAGTCACAAAACAGCCACGCCCAAAACTGGACATTTTTATTGGACATGCAGCAGCAGCAGCAGGCTGCTCTCGTGGCGTGTGATTTTGTGGCGTGTTGCTAATTCAACACTTTAGCCAATTTACGAATTTATGCGAACGCTTGCCGCAGACAACGAACAGCAAACATTGCGTATTGCATTCAACTCGGAACCGGGTGAAATGTCTTTGACCAAATAGTACACGTAAAGTAGATTAAACTAAAGCAGCCAAAAAGTGTCCAAATGCAGTGTCCATTAGATCACCAAAATCCAATTAAGGCTTTAACGCTTGATTCCCTCTTACGGCTGCAACGTGCAACTGCCACTCGCACTTGTATAAAAGACGCACGCTTGGAGCAACTGCAGCGGCACAAACGCACAAACCTCACTGCTGTCACAAACATCATGTTCCAAGGAGTAAGTAGCCCCAAGTACTAGAAAATACTCAGCCTCTAATCAAATCCCTTAGCTTCTACTATTTGCGGCACTCTGCTTGACTTGCTGTCTGGCTGCCCCAGCACCAGAGCCTGCGCCAGCTCCTGCTCCAGCTCCAGCACCTGCTCCTGCTCCAAGCATTGGCTTGGGACATGATTATCTGGGCTATGGCCACGGTCTGGACATTGGACACTATGGTGGCTACCATGGTGGCTACCATGGCGGCTACCATGGCTTGGGTCTAGGCTTGGGCATTGGCTACCATCATGCGCCCATCATCAAGACCATTGCAGCGCCCATCATAACCAAGACCATCATTGGCAAGAGCTATCTGGGCGGCTATGGACTGGGACATGGCTACGTGGGCGGCTATGGACATGGTCTCTATGGGCATGGTCTGGGATTGGGACTAGGCTATGGCTATGGTCATGGCTATGGACATGGATATCACGGCTGGTAAACGCACCCTTAGTCCTAGAGAACGTGTGAGAGTCAGTTAGTATTTAAAAATTTTGCGCTTGTCAATCAAACAATCCAACAATAAATTTGTAGACCGACTAAAGAATTTCGAATTCACTTCTCAAATTTATTACACAAAATGAAATGCAGTTAAAGCACACGATAAGGACCCATCCTTGGCAGCATCTTTACCAACCATGGCCGAGGCTCAAGGCAGGAGAAGCATAGGATTTGTAACCAAGTCCCAGTGGAGCACCATGAGAGAGACCGTATGCTCCATGAGAGTAGCCAAGTGCTCCATGAGAGTAGCCAAGTGGTGCATGCGACAGGGCTAGGGGTGCGTGGTGCACAGCTGGAGCAGCATAGCTAATCCTGGGTCCAAGTCCATAGTGGGACAACGATGGGGCAGCTAAAGGTGCATGGTGCAGGGCTGGAGCAGCATAGCTGTGCGCCAAGCCATACGAGGCGTATGAGGGGGCGCCAAGGGAGTGGCCATAGGAGATAGCTGGAGCCGGAGCCAAACCACCCAAGTAACCAGGAGCGGCAGCAGCGCTGGCCAAGCACAAGACGGCGAAAGCGAACTAAGAAGGTAGAAGGATTACTAACCATAATTCTTAAACTCCGTTCAAAGAAGCTACTCACATATTTGAACATGTTGCAAGGAGTTTTTGTTTGTTGGCTGATTTACTCGTGGCGAGAACACAATGTTTAATAATGCCTGCTAACTGGGTTCAAATGCTTTTATAGCCAAATCGAGACAAAATCAAAATCACAACCGGCACGAGAACGGGCCCAAAAACTGCACTGCACTTTTACTTTTGTTGCACGAGGCTGCGAAAACTTCAAAAAACTTCGTGTGCATGCAAAGTGCAACTTGCAACTCGTAGTGGCAGGGGCAGAGTGCTGTGGTGGCAGACCCGCCCAAAGACTACAACTGCAACGCGGCCAATGCGGATGTTTTTACTTTGGGCTGCCCGGTGTAATGAATAATATCTACTATAAGTATATGCGTTTGTATATATCATGGAATCTGTGAGAAAAAAGAAAAAACCCAAATTGCATTTGAACGAGTTTCCTAAAACATTTAAGAACTGGTCTTGGTGGTGCGTTTTGTTATTAACTGACATTTATCTTTCCAAGCGAATGGTTCACGCAATGCGTAAATTGGCCATTTAGTAGGATTTCTACAGATACAGACTTAATTACAGCCAAAAATTGTTTTAGGAAAACACGAAGAAACAGAGTTAAATATAATGTTCTTAAGCTGAGGATTTTTCGTTTAACTTGAGACTGTATTTCCCTCGGAAATAAGCTGTTTCACTCTGTGTATTTTCGCTCAGTGTATTTGCCATATTTTGCTGTTATTAAACTGATTGCTTGAGCCGGACTTGTAATCTAAAAAACTTTATCTAGGGCAGTCAGTTGTCGATAACTGATTGTTTGTCGTCTCGGGCCTTTCAGTCATTTAGTCAGTGGTATGGCAAGGTCACAGTTAAAGAGGGGGTTAACCATATACCCCCTTTTAGCAACGCCACTGTGTTGAGCTTTAAATGCAATCATAAATTCATAACTATCAGCTTAACTGCGAGCACAATGCACACACGATGTTGTTTATAATAATTCTAATACGCGTAGCTGACAGTTAATTGGTAGATAGCCCCCTCCCCGCCCTCCTGCGCACGCATAACTCAAATGTTATTTTACGTAAGCCTTTAAGTGCCTGTCTGCCTGCTGGCTAGCTGCACCACCACCACTTGTAGCCACCACCCGGCCTGTTGCATGGAACGCCCTGCGGAGCAACTTGAAATTTACTGCGTAAATCTTAGCCACCTTCCTCCTCCTGCTTCACCTACCCTCTCTGTACTCACACACCCTCGAGCAAATGGAAAGGCGCCCAGGTGACAATGGAGACTGACTGAGTCGAGACTTTGTAATTGCAGCGGGCTGTAATTATGCGTAACTTACGCCCAAGCCAAAATATTTGCATACAAATGCACAATGTTGAAAATTGCAAGTGGGCAGATTTATTTGGCTACCTTAGTTGAACTAAGTGCAGTTCTTTGGTAGCCGGTTTTCTTTACTTAACTACGTACAGTGTGCGAAAAAAATAATAAAGTCAATTAAAAAATGTCACTTGTGCTTGTGCAACGCATTTAATATTCAAAGACAATCGACCTTTATTGATGTTGGCACAAATTGGTTAGGCAGTTGCCTAATAGTTGGCCGTTAACTGACCAGAGGCACTGTTGCAGACAAAAGCTTATTAAAAACGTGCGATCGCACATTTAACGAGGGTTTCTGCATGGGAAACATCGTTAGCAACAACATTAAAGCAATTATAAAAGGCGTTTCAGTGGGCGTGTTCACTTCGCCCTGCGAATTAGCTTGGGCGGCATTTTATATTATTTCTAATCTGTAGGCGTCAAAAATCATGCAAAACACTCGAGAACCGACTAAAAATCGACATTTGATTTAATTTGCAGTCAAAGTCGACATTAACATTTAATGAAATGCATTTTGGTTAACCAATTGGCGGTGCCATGCGGCGTATGATTAATGCACTTGCCACAAGGAGTGGCAAGGCCCGCAATATTGATTGCTAAGATAAGTACAAACTCTGTTTTCCAGTGGCGCCTTTTAATTAAATGCACCACAAGGCAATGTGCAAAGTAAAACGAGCAATAAGTCAAAAGTTAGAAGCGAGAAGAAGCAAGAAGCACGCAGCAAGCTGTGGCAGGCAAGCTGTTGCAAGCTGCCACACGCAACAAACGCGCCACATTTCAATTAAAAACAAACTGGAACTGACAGCATTCGAAGTGTCGAAGATTAAATATCCTCGTTACATTTTTTAATTAAATTATTATCTAATATGAAGTATTTGTATAGTCAAACACAATATTATTTTATATATTATCAACAAATACTTTAACTATTCCTTTGTTGAATAGATTACAAATACCCTTTATTTCCTTACTTTCAAGCCAAGGGTATTATTATTGTTATTATAGTGTGAGCTCAAAAATAGAAATGACTGGGGGAAAAAAGAGGACAGCACAAGAGCGAAAGGATTATGCACTGATTCAATGTCATCGGCGAATGCCAATGAACTTTTGCATTGCTTGCAGGGCTCAGGGTGTAGGATGTTGTTTGCTTGCCACTGTGGGGCACGTGTGGAATGCAATATCTGTGGTAGTGCGACTTTGATTGTTTATGGTTGAAAATTGCTTCATGACTCGACTCTAAGCACAGCTTATGCCAACGGCCTATTAATTTGTGGGTATACTTTGTACCTGCAATGTATAATTAAAATATTGGCATTGTTAACGCACAAAAAACGAGGGCAAAGCTTATTAGTTGGTTTACTACCATACTAAAAAGTGAAAAACAACAAGGTCATCAAATGATTTAATTTTTGATTGTTCGCATTCCTAAACTCAAAGGCTTAGTCACTTCCTGGAACTGGGAAACAGAAGCTGACGCCAGCTGCCTTTTACGGATTATATTATCATAATATAACACTTCACAATCCGTAGATCAACCACACAAACATATCTACTTGGCTTACGTGCCAGCCAGCCAAACGTTTCAGTTGCAATTACTTATATTTATATATGTATGTGTGTTTAGTTAACGGCTGCTTGCTGCGCATTTTAATTGGCATGCAATAAAAATAGCAACTGGATAAGCTTAGTCAAAGGAATAACTATCCCGCTGAGAATGTAAAACTGCAACAAAGGGTCGAGAAACTAACAAGCTGAGCCATGTCCTTGTTAACTTATAGTAATAACAACTAAGGAAGCTATTTTCCGCCATCCGAAACTATATACACTTGAAAAACCTTCTATATGATATAGTTGTTCGATCTGGCCGATTTTGACCAAAGTTGTAGCTTGATAGGTTGAATATATTGTAAGAGACACTTTAAAAGTGTATAAAAACGAATTAATTACGCTTTACGCAAAATGCATTTAATTAAACAATAATATTCCTTGTGCAAACATCACATAATACTAGAAAATGAAACAATAAACCAAAAAAGGGATAAAACAAAAACCAAGATGGGAAGAAGGTTAAGCCTGAGTTGTGATGAGTGTTGGAGGAAATAATAGTTGCAGTATTATAATACAGTTGTTTGTTTTGTGTCCCGATGTGGTGCCAGAGGTTATTGCCAACATTTAGTGGTTTGCTTAACGGTAGTAGGCGGCATAGGGATATGCGGAGTAGGCAGCAGCATAAGGATAGGCGGAGTAAGGATAGGCAGCAGCAGTGTAGGCAGCCGTGGCAGTGTAGGGAGCAGAGTAGGCCAGTGGTGCAGTGGTGTAGGCGCTATAGGCCAGTGGGGCAGCAATCACAGCAGGCTTAGCGGCCACACAGGCAACAATGGCGAACAAGCACAAAGCGAACTATATAAAGGAAAAATACAATTACAGCATTAAACAAACTATAAAAAACACTTTTGGAACTTACGAATTTGAACATTTTGGATAGTTTGGTTTAGTTTGTTCTGAAGAACTTGACTGATACTTTCAGCTACAAATGCACGAACTTATATACCGAAAAACCGAATGGAACCCTAAAACGCACAATATAAATAATTATTATGCACCACCAGACCCACTGTCCAGATAGATGCCACAGCTGTCGTATCAATTGACGCCAAGGAGAATCTTGGCTACAAAAATTTGCACTTTACTTTTAGTTTCATTTCAGGGCGGGGGAGTGCAGAAAGCGAGAGCAGACATAGTACTAGGCAATGAGTATTTTTAAACGCGTGACGATCAACAAATTCAAAAGCAGTGGAACGATGGCTGCACGTGATCCGCATACCACATACATGAATATGAGATACAGTACCCATCTAGTATATATCGATTGCTTGGGTTTGTGACCCACTCCCACACTGGGATACTAGAGTATATTGAAATTTATAAAGCTAAGTGACTGCCCCATATGCTGTTTCATTTGATCAGTGGAAAGCGCTTAGAACACAATAAATAATAGAATGTACAAGAAATTGCTTAACTTTAAACGGAAATCAACGGATAAAACGCACATGCTCAACGTGGGAGATGAGACCGGTTGTCAGATCACAAGTGGAGATGAAGGGAAAATAGTATCTGAAAGTGGATGCTGCTGCTGTTGCGAGTCTTGTCCGAAAGATCGCTTAACCTGCTGCCCGAAGGCAGCTCTCTGTCAACTCTGCACCGCCTCGCTCATCCTGCCAAGTTGCGTGGGTGCCATAAGAGCTCTGCAATCCGGATTTTCTCAACATGAGGCTGCTGGACAACAAACATCCAAATACATCTGCTGCCAGACTAGATCCGCATCTCCAGCAATACATAAGTTGCAGATTGTTGCGAAAACGCGTTGTTGTTGTTAAGCTTACTATTGTTACTTTAGCCAAATGTGACCAAATATAGCTATTAGCTGTGAAATAAAATCAAATATCTTTATGTTTTTGAGTTTTTGAATACTATGCAGAAAGTAAGGAATGGACTGTGATAAATTTGAACTCCAATCATGCACGGAGTTTTTAACTCGGAATAAAGTTAATAAAAACATTCACAGTTTGTAAGAGAGTGAGATACATATATATAGCTCAGAATAGTATAATTAGATGGTTTTCGACTGATATTTCTGGTATGTCTTGTTTATTGTTTTCAGATTCATTCGTATATTCAGTATAGCATTTATTGTTGTTCTTTTAGGGATACAGATAGTCATGAAAGTGTTACATGTTTCAAGCTAGTTTTTCAAGTGAATATCCAATCGTCATCTTTTGTCAACTTCCTTTTTAAGCAAAAATCATTTAAGTACTTTTAGGCAATCATTTTTATTAGCATAATAAGGCCGTGTAAATCTGATAATCATTTAACCGAATGTGGTGTACGCTGCGTTGTACGGATATGCAGCAGGCACTGTGTAAGCGGCAGCAGCAGGCAATGTGTATGCGGCAGCAACAGGCGATGTGTAAGCGGCAGCAAGGGGAGCGGAGTAGGCGGCGGCAGCAATGGGAGCAGTATAGGCGGCAGTGGCAACTGGGGCAACAATGGGCGCTGTGGCGATGCCGTTGAAGTTGCGTGCCACATACTGGGAGCTGGTGGCAGTTACCACACCCGCTGGAGCAGCAGCAAGCAGGACGCCAGGTTTCGCCTCAACCAGGCTGCAGGCGAGCACGAAGAAGATGGCAGCAGACTACAATAAACAGAAACAGTTAGTAAACAATTCCAAATATCCATTGCGATTTTTTGGACGCACCAGTTTGAACATGTTGATATGATTTGGTTGAGCTGTCGAAGTGGACTATGCATTTGAGTTGGGCGCCTGCATTTTTATAGCGAACGAAACTGAAGAAGACACTTTTTGATATTTTGATTGATTCTACAGCTGGCATAAACAAAAAATTAGAAGCGCTGTGGAATGCAAAAAAGGCTAACAATCACACTTACTGACTACGTGCCCATGAGAAGCAGCTGGAACTGGAGCTGAGGTCTTTGCTTGGTTATGTCGAGCACGTAGCCCATATGCGAGACCATAAAAATAAACCCGGTGCGTTTTGAAGGTAGCCAGCCCACCAAATATTAATGCTATATACATATATGTATACAGTAGCTGTTTGGATTTAATGTATGCGTTCAGTTAACTGACCTGCCCTTGTGAACAAAGAAATCAAATAAAACCCAAGTTGTTGGAATTCGAATGGAAATGAATTTTCATTAAATTGCCTGCACATTCAGGATGCACTTTGCACTCGGAGCAGGCAGGCAGACGTAGTTAATCGGATTTAATTTCAAGGTCGTTTCATGACTGTGCAATTAGCTTATGCAATGGTTTTTTTAGAACAGGCAATGGGAGAATGTGCTGCGACTTTTGGTTTGGTCTTGTTATGTGCGGCATGTGGACTATAATCTTTGTTGCAGCAACAGTTACATGACATGGCAAGTTTGAATCGTAGTATTGGACGTCCAAGCCGCTCAATGGATCAAAAACGATGCTCGGAGTAAATTCCATTACACATCCAGCTATCATCTTTGCTTTCAAGCTCAAGCCGCACAAGAGAAACATCTTTGGCATGTTATCGAAAAAAGAGGAAAAACAGCACAGACCGACACTTTCTTATCACAAATGGACTTAAAAGTAAATGAAATACGTTACGAATGCGCGAAGCGATTGTGTTACAACTGTAAGATGCCCTGTAGCAAGGTCTGAAGATCCACATAACACACTTTTGTAATTAATGAAAATTTGTTATTTCAAGTGCTAAAAATAAACTTGAGGAATACAAGGATCAGATTACAGTATACCACACTCAATTCACTTGAACAGGGTATTAAGTAAAATAAGAACGTTTATCAGCTATGCACTATATATACTACATATCTTCACATGATTGATAAATCGCCGCTGCAATGCATTTACAGTTACAGCTTGCAAAATCTCTCTTACAGTTTGCACAAAGTCTTTGTTTCGGTCGGTTCACAATGCGTATACGTAATGTGTGGATGCTATTCATCCTGTTGGTCCTGGCGCGCAACAATCGTGTGCTTGCTGGAGATGTATACCTAAGTTGCGATGAGTTCGAGCAGCATATGTACATGGATGCAAGTGAAGCATTCTGCACTGTCACTGGCTTTATTGTGACCCACAGTCAGAATGTGGTTGTAAAGAACTTTCTGCCTGGGAATATGGTCAAGTTCATGAAGTTCTACGACTCGACGCTACTCTATGTGCCCTTTCATCTGTTCGAGACGTTTACGCACCTAAAGACTCTCGATGTATCGTATACAAGCATATTGGAGTTGACAAGGAACACATTTAGTGCAGCGAGCAATTTGACATACTTGAATCTGAGCTACAACAACTTGACCTCAGTGCAGACTTCAGTGTTTATTGGAGCTAATGCTTTGATGCGTTTGGATCTGTCGTACAACAGGATATCGCAGTTAAGTGAGAATGCCTTTTGTGGCCTGCATATACTGAATAAGCTGCATTTGACGGGCAATAGACTGACTGAGCTGCACAAGGACATCTTCAAGGACAATGAGTACTTGGAATCGGTTTCGTTAGAGAGCAATTCTTTAACCTATGTCCAGCCTGAGGTCTTCAGTCGAATGCGTCGCATCAAAGAGGTGAATCTGTCCAACAACAAACTGATAAGCATCCATCCCGATACTTTCACGGAGGCGGCGAGCTTGGAAAGTGTCCTGCTGGCTTCAAACTCCCTGCATGCATTTCAACTGACCAACAAGAGCATTGTTCATCAGCTACACTTGGACCACAATCATCTGACCAATCTTACAATCAATGCAACACGTTTTGTGCGCGCCAATTACAACAATATTAGTCAGATTTATATGCATCAGGCTCTGCAGCTGGAGACTCTGGAGCTGAGAGGCAATCGATTGGCCAGCACTGCAAATATAACCAACTTAACAGCTCTACTTCATCTGGATCTCTCCTACAACCCAATTGGACCTCTGAGTGTTAGCACCTTTGATCAGTTGAAGCGTCTGCGAAATCTTTATATTCGATCGAATGGCGTTCGGGAGCTTCAATTTGGCATGTTCTCCAAGCAGAAGTACCTGGAGATACTCGATTTGTCCTTCAACAACCTGACCAGCCTTAACCTAGATTTGTTTGTGCCCTATCTGACTAGTCTGAAGCAGTTCTTTGTGGATGGAAATGCACTCAGTGAGTTGCAAGGCAATCGCACCTTCTCTCAAGCCTTTCCCCTACTCCAAAAACTGGGAATCTCGAGGAATCGCTTCAACTGTTCCTACTTGCACCATTTGCTGATTCCACCCTACCTCTCCGAAACGGTTACATTGCACATCGAGCCGGACGACAGCACCGATGAGACTCCGCACATACGTGATGTTTCCTGCATTAGTTTGTCACCAACCCAAGGTCCTTCAGGGCAGTCAAGGGGTACGGCTCCAGCTGCCCTCGAAGGTCCGATGCTGGCGCTGCACAAGCAGCTGGAACTTCTGCGCAGTCACTCGGAGAATCTGGAGCTGCATTTGCTCTTCATGAAGGTCTTCTTCTATTGCATAGGAGGATTGATATTTATAGCAGTTGTTGCTGTTATTTCATTGCGTTTCATTAAGATGCGTCGATCAGGTCGTTATAATCGCAGCAGCATTGTTTTTCAATCGAATGCTACAATGGATGCCAATCTCAATTTGTAAACTAGCCTTAAATATTATATGTAAATGTACATGTAGCATAAGTTTTAAAAACTCTTTAATAATACAAAATAAAGTCATTTGAAAGACTTCAACCAGGAACTGTTTTGAGCTTTGTACGACGCCTGACTCCAAAATGATAAAAGACATAAACTTCCTGCAGCTCGGCCAGTTAAGTGATAAGCAAAAGCAGGCAAAGACCTTGAACCGAAGATAAAACAGTTTGATTCCAAGTTTCAGCTTTATTTATTTATGTTTTGTTTATTTTGTTTTGCAGTCAGACACAAATTTTCCGGGTGGGTTTATCAATATCTACTTCCTCAGCAGCAGAGGAGCAGCGGCGGCAGTGTAGGCAGCAGCGTAGGGTGATGCCACATACGGAGATGCCACGTAGGGTGAAGCCACATAGGGTGAAGCCACATAGGGAGATGCCACGTAGGGTGATGCCACATAGGAAGATGACACGTAGGGAGATGCCACATAGGGTGATGCCACATAGGGTGATGCCACATACGGTGAGGAGTAGGCCACAATTCCTGGCTTGGCAGCAACGCAGGCAACCAGAGCGAGAACGGCGAGAGCAATAAACTTGAACATCTTGGATTGTTGGTTTGGTTTTTGTTGAGCTAAGAAACTGAACTGATAATTTGAGCTTGTCATTCTTGGCTTTTATACCCCTTGCTCAATAGGTAGAGCCTTGGCCCGCACTGCGTGCCAGGCCCAGTTAATGAGTTTAAACTTAGGCTGAAGAAAACGCCTCCATGAAGACATAAATTGGTAGTTCAACGCATTACCTACAAATATTACTACTGCCAATTGGACTGCGTACGTGATCCAACTGCAAATTGGCAACAGAATTCGGCTCGCAACCTTGCAAGGTCTTAACCAAATTGGTAAGTCCAACCTGAGTATATAAGCTACTGTTCGTCACTTGTTTAGACATCAGTTACATTTGTTTCAACGACAAGTAAACCACACAAAACAAACCAACTCAAGATGTTCAAGTTCATTGCTGCTGTTGTGCTCGCTCTGGTTGCCTGCGTTGCTGCCAAGCCAGGAATTGTTGCACCACTCGCCTACTCTACACCATTTGTGGCTGCTGCACCATCGGCGGCGGTCTACAGCACCTCGTACCACGGCAACTTTGCATCACCCTATGTAGCAGCCCCATATGTTGCATCTCCGTATGTTGCATCCCCGTACGTTGCATCTCCATATGTGGCGTCACCATATGTTGCCTCACCCTACGCCGCCGCCTACTCCGCACCACTGCTGCTGAGGAAGTAAAAAACACTCACAGAAAACCACCGAAACAACATAAGAGCTTATGATATACAAATTTAATAAAAGTGTCGAAAAAGAAGTTTAAAACGAAAAAAGTTCATTTGCATTTTTAATTGACTCTGCTTATATACTACAAGTTTTTTTGCAGCCTAAAAGTCCACTACACTTTTTCATCGCATTAGCCCTTAGGTCTTGAAACTTTTCAGTAAACGCCATGACTGAAGCCAAAATTATTGTCTAGAGCAAAGTTGAACGAGAATCCCACATTTAAAGACAAATTACCAAAGCCGAACTTATTATATATTGGAAATTTAGGCTTTTTTTGTTTTTTGGACTTACTATTCATGAGTGGATTATAATTTGCATTTGGACTTGGAATGGGTGGCTGACCAAAGTAAAACAAGTCGAACATCAAACGCTGCACATCGTTCAAGAAATTCCTAGGGGCATACACCTTTTCCTGTTTATCGTGTAACTGTAGTTGGCTTAGCCCCACAGTAAGGGGTGGTCTAAGTTCCATTGCAGCAGGTGTAATGTAATCTCTTTCAGAATTGTCAATATGCAACGTGGGTGTGAATATATACATATGCAACATCAATGCGTATCTCACTTGCAACAGCGCAACACAGATCCACAACTAGTAAGGAAAGAGATAAAGTTATAGTACATTTTACCAGTCTAAAAATCACTTTAACCACCTTACTTAGTTTCCACATATCGAGTAAGAAGCTATGGGATAACTGCAACTCTAAGAATTAACACAGGAGCTTATATAGTTTTCTCAAAACTCATAATAAAAAGACGTTCTGGCATTTCCATCAAGCTTAATACTTTATTTCACGCATTTGATTAGATGGATCTGAAGCCCTTAGGCCAGTTAACACTACCAGCCGTGTCCATGACCATGACCATGACCATGTCCATAACCATGACCATGACTATAGCTTATGATGGGTCGCACCACGCTGTGCGTTGTATAAACGGGATGCACCACATGCAACGCCGGCTGCAAGATGTGGTGGTGATGGCTCAGTATGGGCCTGGCATGTAGCAGTCCAGGTGCCGCGTAGGCGAAGGCAACACAAAGCGTAAGGAGAATGAACTGGGAAAAATAAATTTGAATTAAAATCAAAGGAATCAAAAAGTTACTGCACCTTTCGAGTCAATCAAAGTACACCTACCAGTTTAAACATGTTGAGGGCGTTGGCTATAAACTCTATCTCTAGTGAGAAGCTGTCAGTGAAGACTAGTTGATTGGCTACGCAGTTAGTGGCATTTATATAACGTGGCACAAGTTGCAAGCAACAAGTTAGCTAGAAACGCGCGCGACCTTCGAGCCAAGAGGGCTTTGTAATCTTAGCGGCTTTGTTTGGCTTTTGGCCAGCTCGAATTTCGCAAGTGAATGACTCTGAGGCAACTCAGTTCTTGGCTTGAGTTACGCCCTAAACAACCAACCACCAGCCAAACTTGTCACTGCAATGGATCGTTTCGCTTTAAAATGAGAGCAATTGCAAATCTTATGCACTCAAAAAAATACAGACAGTTACCAAACTAATAAGAATAGATGATGACAACACAATGAGAAAACATGAATCCATAAGCAATCCTTTGAAATTTTACATTCGCTTTGTGCCACAAATATCTAAGAAGCTGCGCAATTGTCTTACAGCAGCGACAACAACATCTGACCAAAAGTGACCAAAATAGGAAATATGAACAACGCAGATAGTGATTGAATAATAAGTATGCATATACACAAAAGGTCTCATAATTAATTGCTGTTTGCGTAGGAGTTTGTTTTCGGCCCAATTTGCCTATTACATAGGCCCAAAATCGAAAGCAAAGCAAAGGACCACAAATGCAAAACAAAGCGTTACGCACTTTGCCAACTTCGCAATTCTCGTCCAAATTCAAGGGCAAATGTGTGAGCACGCCCACCCAAAATGAAACTTATTCGGGCTGACCTTGAAACCAGCCAATGCAAAACACCGGAAGTACTTTTCCGGCTGCCTCCCTCCACCCAAAACAAGCTCTTACTTTATTGTTTATATTACGGCCAAAACAAACTGCAAATGGCCCAAAAGAAGTAAACATCAAATGGTAATAGCAAAATATTTACCATTTGCCATGTGAAGAACCAGAAAGCAGGAGCAGGAGATGGAAATCCATTGTGAGAGGCAGACTGAGGATAGTGCCCTAACTAGTTGCATGTAGATGCTGTATTTATGTGGCAGGCAACGCTCGAGCTTATCTTGTCAGACGCGCACGACGATCTGAGTCCAATCTAGAAGTACAGACAGGCAACACGTTATACTGCTTTTCAAGAGAGGAGCAGTGGGATGTACTAGACTCAAGAAGCTATAGAAGACTCTTAAAGCCAAACAACTGCAAGCAAAGTATCTCATAGTCTTTACCGTGTTTTCAACGTTTGTGATTCTGGACAGTGTGGATCAATCGTTGAAGTGGAATTGCAATTGCAGCTGCATTCAAAGTGAGTTAAGGGCTTCTTTCAAATTGCCGCTGCAAATGCCTTTGACCTTGGCTAGCTTCATGTGGACAATGGAGTTGCTGATGGAGCTGAGATAGACTTGAGCCTATAAAAGGCAGCTCCAGGCAACAAATGCATTTCAGTTTGTGCCTTGCAACAGGACCATGAAGCTGGTAAGTGCAGCAGTGACAATTACTCCAAACTCTTACTCAAGTTCTCCATAATACACACAGCTCATCTTTGCCTGTTTGTTGAGCTTGGCCCTGTGCCATGAGATACTGTATACGCCCGGGTACACCTACTATCCGGCACAACACTTTGCCTACGCACGCAGTGGAGCCATTCTGCCTCTGGCCTATTCCCGTCTCATCACACCGGCCAGCCAGTCGCATGTGTATCACAGCGTGGAGACACCGAACTCCTTCCAGCAGCAGTATCGCACCGACTACAAGCCCCTGACCTACGAGTATCTGTTCTAATAAGGTGGAAACAATAATTAAGCGTGAAATTTGAATAAACTTCATCTCAGCCACAATAACTTAGTATGAATGAAAGTGCGAGAAGCGCTCAAGCCATCTAGAGTAGCAACACCTGTTTTCTCTAATTTTGGCCAATTTGATTTCCACAAATCTTTGTGTTTGTTTTCATACAAATGTAAAATTACTATATTTTTTAATTTTAATAGGTTTAAAAAAAGGATCCAAATACTGCCAATTTCTCCGAATTATGGATATTTCTCGAGTTATCGACGAAAACGTAAAATTACCTATTTTTTTTTTGAATTTGAATGGTTTGAAAATAAAGGACACAAATACATTGCTCAATTTCCCGAATTATGGAAATTCTGAGTTATCGATGAAATGTAACACTACTTTTTTTATTTTTTAAATTTTACTAGGTTTGAAAAAAAGGAACAAATAATATAAATTTCTTATTATTTTTTAAAGGCCAAAGTTAAATTTTTGGTCCTGGGGTTTTAGTAGGGTTGAAAAAGAACACAAATACATAGTAATTTCCCGAATTATGGATATTTCTCGAGTTATCGATGAAAATGTAAAATTAACTATTTTTTTTTTTTAATTTTAATAGGTTTGAAAATAAAGGAACACAAAAATACATAGCTCAATTTCCCGAATTATGGATATTTCTCGAGTTATCGACGAAAACGTAAAATTAACTATTTTTTTTTTAATTTTAATAGGTTTGAAAATAAAGGAACACAAATACATAGCTCAATTTCCCGAATTATGGATATTTCTCGAGTTATAGATGCAGAAAAATTGCACATGGAAACCTTAGCAATTACCGCAACAGTCGAATAAAATACAGCGAAAAAGCAAACTGCGAGTTTGACTTTTACATTTTATTTATTGCTGCTGCCGCATTGGAAACTTTTGCGTTTTGCTGTCGAGCACGTCGGAAAACGTGACACGGCGCTGGTCACATGGATCCGTGGGTGTTCTGATGGCGAGGGCGTCGTCGGAGTAGGAGTTTCCCAATGGGGGAGACGTACATGGACCATCGAATGCGTACGCAAAGTGTTCTCGGGAAATTAAATCAACCGGTAAAATAATCGCATAAATTAATTAATGTTTGATTGGATTCCCATACACTGCCAGCTAAGCTGATCAAAGGGATCCAGTGACTATTGGAAGTCCTTTGGAGTGTGACAAACAAATTCAATACCACTTCACTTCCGACTGCTTTACTTTACTGCAACCACCCAGTTCGAAGAGTATAAGCTAGTCGACTGTTCTGCCTTTCGAATATCTGATTTGCTTACGAAACAACCACGCACAAACGATATCCAGACAAAGCTAATGCACAGCAAATCGAAATTGTTAATATTAGTTATTGACTGGTAGAATCAGAGTGAGAAATCAGTTTCTTTTTTTCTACCTGTACTCTTAAACAAGTTTAATTCAATGCAGGGCGTGGCTAGAACAAGAACTTGTAGAATATTCCCGATGCTTAACAATGTATGTTTGTGTGTGTGTGTGTAAGAACATCCGTGGCAAGTAAACACGCGGCTACGCAACAAATGTGCCACAGTAATTGCAACATCAAGAGGCAACAACAAGTTTCTGTTCCTAGTAAAAACCGGCTCACAGATCAGGCAACAGGTAAACACGCAAATAAGCAAACAGAAACAGGCAACAGGAAAAGGTATAAAAGAGCAACAGGAATTCTGGTGGCAGCTCAAAGCAATCAAGTCGCGGTCAGGGATTGGACGCCAAATTGAATTCCCCATCTGGAAATTACTCGAAGCAAAGTAAAAGAAAATGCGCAATTATCTTTGGGTAAACAAATCTCCAGTTAAATAGTATCATCAAACATTTCTAGTATAAACATTTGCAGTTGTTGGGATTGCTGCTGGTATCCTGCTGCTGCTGCTGGACGGGCATCAAGGCCAAACCGCTTGTCTCCTTTGGCCTGGGAGTGCAAACTCATGCCCAGAGACCATATACGTATCTGCCTGGGGAGCCGTACTACAACAACTACCATGATGCTGGCTACTATGGCGGTGCGTACAGTAGATACCACCCCTCCGGCTACCCATATGCACACCCGTACCCCTATGCTCCCAACTACTCACCAGGACAACGGTATGGAGCAGCACTCGACATTGGCATTGGAGCGTTGTCGCTAACCCCATTTCTGCTTTGATGATGGCAATGCCACAGCAGGCGGCAAATCCATCATCAGCTGACTGCGAAACTAATAAACACACAAACAAATAAGCAACCTAATGCGTTGTACTTCAAATGAATCCCAGGGGGGCATATTGCTGGGTTGCTCACCTACTTACGTTAGCCATAGAAGCATAGAAGGTTTGGCTCCACACGGAGAAACACAGGGAACAAAACTGGTAACAGGTGACCATTTTCTTTGAGATTCACTTTGACCTTGAGTTGTTTGGAATTGCAAAAACCAAAGAATTTTGTAGGAAATATATCTTACAGTCATTGAATATAGCTGGGGCCACAAGCTTATTTTTTTCTTTCAGTTAAATAGAGTATCTTCAAGTGCTGCTGATTTCATGAAGTGGAGACTTAGGTAAGAAAATGCGTACTGTGATTTAGTCAGGTTGCAAAACGATTACGCCTAGTGCCTACTATTTATAGGTACTTGTGTCCTCCACTGCTGCTGCACGATTGTCTATTTCCTATCAGAAGCAGCACAAGTAGAAGCATCCGTTGGCGAGGGAAAAATTCGGAATGCATAAGTGCGATGCGTGCCAACAACGTGCTAGTCTCTCAACCAGGAGATAAGCAATGGAAAATGCACCCACATTCCTCTTTATCACATTGTGAGCAACATTTATTAACTTAGGTTGATTAACTAAGTCATTGGCCTGCGTGATGTTAATGATTTAAGGGAGTTGTTAGAGTTAGTTAAAAAAGATACAAATCAATACCATGGACAACTTGTGCAAAACAGACGCAATTCAGCTACATATGTTAAGTATACACCACCTAAACATTTTGGAGCATCTTCATCGACTGATAGAAAATATGAGAGCTTAATGATATAGTGCTCTGACTAAACCAACCCTCACGCAGCATAACTACGCAGATCTAACTATTTAGCTTCATATTGGCTGCGTTAAATGAACTTTTATTGATAGTCATAAATATATACAAGCACTGAGTAATAAGTAACAGTAACATAAAACAAGGTTTCAATAATAACAACTAAGCAAGCAAGCTTACTGCTTTGAGTCAAACAAATTAACTTCTGAATGCCGTTTCATTGGAAAATTCCATTGATGAGCTTCAGGATTACTCTGATTGTACATGACGACATACTACAAATGGCAACAGCTACAGCTGATGCTGATTTTTTTTTTTTTGGGTAAATTAAAATAATTGATACGCCAGAGCAGACCAGCCCACATGAAATATGTTATATACACCCACAGACTTGAGCAGCTTAGGGGCTTCCTACCCAGGCTGTAGTTGATTTCACGTGAGCTGCTTCTGGCTCGGCTCGTCAGTGTCAGGTAGAGGAAACCTAAAACTACCAAGACTCCCAAGACGCCCAAGTTTTTTTCCAACTTATTGCTGGGGCTTAAAACTTGAGGCCCTTGTGCGCGGAAGGAAGCGAGTATGACGCGCAAGGGTCACGTTCACATTACACGCAGCCAGCCCCAGTAGTCAAAGGCTAAAAACTCAAAAGTGCAACGTCGTCTTAGGTTTTGTGTGCCATTGAACAATAGCAGACCGAAAGCACGTTGAAGGCGTCACCCCCCAAAGGAAGAAGAAGTCAACAGGTAGTCCTTTGGCAAGCACGCAAAATCAAAGGAGGAAACTCAAAAAGCAGCTGCTGCAGCCGCTCACGTTGTGGCTGCCACAAGAGCTGTTGGGGCACTGCTGCTGGATGCTGTGGCAGTTAGCACTGCCAGCAGCGCACGAAGTGTCCTCGTCGTGTGGGCAGGACGAGGCTGGGCGAGTGATGCGAGGCACGAAGGTTAAACGCGAAGCTGGACGACATTGAGTGCAGCTATAAAAGCGGCACCAACGACGCCTGCAACATCAGTCTAAGGCAAGCAGTCGTGACAGCAAGTGAATTTGAAACAAATCAAAAAGACTTAACTGAAACTGAAACTGAAAAAAAGTGAAAAACTGAACATTAAACAAAGTTTAAAAAGAAAAATAAATCTCATATAATAACATTATTCGTGAGAATGGATACGCAAAATCCCAACAAATGCTCCAACACGAGCTCCAACTCAAATTCAAGTGGCAGCAGCGCCAACAGCTCCTCCATGGACCTGGGCGACAAGCAGTCAAAGCAGGCGAAGCGCAGTCAGCGTGGCCAGAAACTTTCGAGATCGCGCAGTTTGCTGCAGTTGCTCAGCAAGCATCTGGGCAGACATTTCCAGCATCATCACCATCAGAATGATACGGTCTACAGCAGCCAGGACGATATACGCAGCTCCTCAACGGATTCGTTCAGTCTGAGTGGCTCCCGGAATGAGTGCTTGGAGGTAATGAATGGTGCTTCCAGTCTTGATATGGAGAATACATCTGGCTCATCATCCTCTGACTCGTATTCGCCTGGTCTGCAGTTCTATGATAACAATGCGCACATTTATGTGGAAACAGTCTACAGACCGACTAGCGCCATGGAGCAAATGCATCCACACCACTATGACGATAACAGGAGCCAGAGCAGCAGCAGCAGCAGCAGCAGCAACAGCAGCGTTGGCGATGAGGATGAGGAGGAAGAGGAGGAGAACCAAGAGAATAACAATAAGACAGAGGAACGTTCTGCATCTGCTGCCTCTACAGGCAGAGCCAACAGCAAGGGTGGACTTCACCTGAGTCGCATCTCCATTTCATCCTCGGTCAGCCGCATGCTCCAACATTTCTCCACATCGGCAGCGACAACAGCAACGGCATCGCTGCGCTCCCTTTCCTGCAGCAGCACTCCACTCCGCCAGCTGAGGGTGAAGAAGTCACTGACGCCACACAGCAGCAGCAACGGCAGCAGTAAGAGCAACAGCAGCGGCAACAGCAGCAGCAGCAGCCAGAGCAGCCACAGCGGCAGCTCCAGCTCCAGCTCAAAGTCGGCCAAAAAGGATAAGAAGCAGCAGAGCATACTGCGACCTCCAGTGCACTACGTTCACATGAAGGGCATGTCCGGTCTGTACTCGCGGGTGCCGAGCTATGCGGTCTGCTGCCCCTACACGGTGCACAACATGTATTAGGCGAGGATGTGCGAACGTCATCGTCGGCGAGGACATTGCCCAAGACAATGAGCAGACGGCGGCGGCGGCTGCTGAATGCGGGTGAAGGCCAATGCCAAAAGTAGTATTGGCTGGCCGTACACAGGGATAGGGTGGGTAGTTTATAGTGAAAAGTGATGTAGTGCCTAACAAAAAATACTGAAGAGACAAAACGATTGGAAAACGCAGCCTGTAGCGAAAGCATATATTTTATAAATGTGTGTAATAGCAAAAAAAAAAAAAAAAAAAAAAAACTGAAGAAAGTTTCCATGAATATTCCAAATATTAATCATTTGTGTGCTTCGCATACCTATATCGATATAGGGACTTTTAGTTTACACAGTAGCTAAAATTTATTTTAAGTGACCCTTAACTTCTAACCTGCACACATATCTTCCCCTAAAACCAAGTAGTTTTTAAAGTTTGACTAAATTTTTTTGGAGCTAGGCTCGTTAAAAAAAGAAAACTCAAAATGTTTGTTATTTCTATACTTTGCACTTATTTCGATGGGCACCTTGACTAGACAAAATTACGAATTTACCTAAACAAAAAAAAAAAAAAAAAAGCTATAATCTAAAATCAAATTCCAAATTGTACAAAATCAAAAATAATTAAATTATACCTAAAATAATTCACACACTTTTTAGCTTATTACTAATTTCCAATATCAAAACTGAACACAAATATTTCAACACAATAGATACACAAGTTTTTTTATCTATTTAACACACAACACACATTGCCGCAAATAAGAAAAGAGTGTAGAAAAATGTTTAGAATCTAAGTAAATACCCTATATATTTTTAGAACATATAATCTTAAGCATAAGCATCTAGCTGTCAATAAATAAAGAAAAATCAAATCTAAAACAAAACATAAACGAATTTTTTTCTTTTCAAATAACTTAACGGTTTTATCAAGGGAGCAGCTTTGGCATAAAGCTTAAATGAACCATGAGGGAGAGAGCAAGGTAAAAGCTTTTTAGGCCGAAGTCAGAATTGTTGTTGGCAGAAGATGCGCCTGCGCCTTGCCACAAGAGGCATATATTTGCCTGTGAGTAAGAGTCTGTGTGCGAGTCTGTTCCCTGAGAACAGATTGGATGTCGCCTTGTACGCCGCCTGATGATGTAGGTAAAGTCCTCAATTTCATGTTGGTGAAGGACTCGACCTTATAGTTTTGACATACGGTATCATGTCTGCATTACGACCGCATAGCACTAAGAACGACGATGACGTTAATCGGCAACGCTGCTGCGGCTCCAACAGCTACGATTGCCATTGTCGCTGTTCACGCTGTTCTTGGCGTTGTTGCATTGTGTAAGTGGTCGCAAATCCGCTAAATGCAAATGCAAACGATTACAATTTTGATGAAGCCCCAGCTAATCCCAGTGACCTCCTGATTTCATGTGCTCCAATCCTTGAAATAGCTTGGAGCTACTTGTGATGCGAATATATGCATATATATTAAGGTCTTTTAGGTAGTTTTCTTATGCATACATGACGCATCGATATACATAACCGATTTTCCAAAAATTCTCCTTTCACAAAAAATGCCAACAGATTAAAAAATCAAAATCAAGAAGTTTCTTCAATAACTGATTTATATAATATCTTAGTAATTCAATTAATAAACTTACCTATAATACACAACGTTCTTAATCATAGTTTGACACTTGGATGCAGGTGGTTCTGTTCTTAAAAACTATTTTCAAATTGATAGTTTGCAAATGTTGTCAAATCTTGTCAAATGTTTGTGTGTGTGTTGTGATTATTTTTAGAGCTTTGGTTTTCTTAATTGACAAAGCTGTTAATGGGCTGACGTAACGTGGATGGCAGGAATTACGCCTTTAATTAGAGGATTAACAACACGACAAGAGCAATCATCGCTCGCGTCTGCAGCACTATACAACAGAATATTCAACCAGCCTTCAACACCTCCCCCCGCACACCGTCATCCTTCCGCTTAACGCCATTATAACAACGGACTTCATTAAATCACTATAGACGAAGAGCATTAAAAAGCCACCCGGCACCCACAACTGCTGCAAAGGATCGCAAGCGAGGCGTAAAATTGGCAGTCAGTTTTATTTATAGCACATTAAAAACAATTTTGTGCGTAATTAAATAAAAAGACAGCAACAACAATGCCTTCTATACGTATCTATTTTTGCTGGCCTTAATTGCGGCTTATGAATTTTCGTGGCGACATCACTGAATTTCTTAATCCTCCAAAGAGAAGTGGGTGACAATTGTGTGTGTATGTGGGAGAATAATGCCACACCTGAATGAAAAAAGCCATGAATTGCGCACTTAAAAGAAGTACAAAGTTTTCAAAGAGTAAGGAAGGATTTATATAAGAAATTATACTTTACAATATAAATTTCACAACCGAATGCATTTTGACTTAGATAAGCGTTGTTTAAAAATAAGCACATGGCTGTTATTTTTAGAGAAAGGCGAGCTTAACAAAAGGAAATTGAGACGAATTGGATAAGTAATCGATGTGGGATTGCAATTGCGCCGCAAAGCAATTAAGCTGCAACAACAATATAGACGAAAGTAAAGAACAAAATAGGTAAATATTGATGGTCCTCGGAGGAGAAAGGTAAACAGACAGCAGGCATCAACAACAAATACGAAACAGGTAAACACAAAGTGCCACAAATTCATATCCTGTTTCTGTTTCTTGAGTTTCTGTGCTTCTGTTATTAGGCAACAACAATGCCCCAAAAAAAAAAATAGAAAGCACCACACAAACACATTGCAAAAACGTAGTAGCAAAAATTTAAGCGGAGGAAGAGAGGGAAAGAGGGTGTGTGTGTAAGAGAGAGCAGTTATCTCTCTCTCGATGTGTGTTGCCGCTTTGCAGCGCTTGCTGCTGCTGGCAGCCGGGCGAGTCTATAAA
The DNA here is from genome assembly GCA_018152825.1 of Scaptomyza hsui. Classification (NCBI taxonomy): domain Eukaryota; kingdom Metazoa; phylum Arthropoda; class Insecta; order Diptera; family Drosophilidae; genus Scaptomyza; species Scaptomyza hsui. Next base: position 255,135 of record JAECXO010000307.1, read on the forward strand.
AGGAAGCGGCAATCAAATTGCCGACTCAAACGCGAAAGGACAACGCCAAAGTGTACACACGAAGCAAACAAAAGGCGACAACAGATCAGAAAAGCCGACAACCATACAGTTTAAAAACAAAGTGTATTAAAGACAAAGACCGGCAACAACAAAGCGAAAGCGAGAGACATAGAGAGAGAGAGAGAGAGAAGGAGAGAGGAAGTGCAGTGTAAAACTATTTTGCATATATAGACAGAAAGTGCTTTTCAATGGGTTCGTCGCCACACGTCTGCTTTGCGGACGAGCTGCACCAGGAACACAATAACAATGCAGCAGGCAATAATAATACGAAGAAGTGGCTACTCGAGCTGGAGCCATCCTCAAGCCATGGCGGACACTCGCCATGCAGCAGCAGCATGAGCATCTCACCAACTCCACGCTACGAGCGTAACATGGGCTTCTTTCAGCTGCTTAGTCGACGCTTTGGGCTCAGGTCAAGCGATGACCTAGTTCAAGATGCAGCTGCACAGGAGGAGGATGCGCACAGTTCATCGACCGATTCGTATTCATCCATGGGGCGTGGACTGGCAGCAACTACAGCCACTACACGGCTCGAGCAGATGTCCTGTGCGTCCAGTGAGACCAGCAGCACCATAGACATTGAGGAGCAGCAACTGGACCACCAGCAGCAGCAGCAGCAGCTGCAGCAACAACAACGCAAGCTGAGCCGCACGAGCTTTTCACGACTGCAACGCCGGTCGACGTCCTCGTTGCGGCGAGCCTTCGAGAGCCTTTCGCTGACATCACGCTCACTCTCATGCAGCGGCCCCTCACCGCCACCCCCACCACCACCACCTCCAGCTGCAGCAATGCCTCTGAAATCGGCTTTGAAATCAGCATCGACCGTAGAATTGCACCAGCGTCAACATAGACTAGCCTCCAAGACTACGAGCAGCTCGAGCGCTTGCTCCACTTCATCCTCATCCTCGACAGCGTCCAAGAGCAAACAGAAGCCGCCACCACAGCGCATTCTGCGTCAGCCAGTCTCCTACACATATCTGAAAGGCATGTCTGGTCTGCCAACTCAGCGAGTTCCACGCAGCTCTGTTTGCTGTCAATATGCCAGGCGCTGAATTAATCATTAACTAACCAAATAGTTCACAGTAGACATACATATATAAACACAACGTAGTTCCAATTCCCTAGTGCCAAATTTCATGCCCATATTCATTTCGAGATCTGTGATACAATAATCTTTTCATATCCACAAAAAAAAAAAAAAAAAAACATCACAGCGCAAAAATTTATGCAAAGTTTCGAAGACTTAAGCACTCGTAGAAATAGAGCAATTTTTTATCACAGCTTTTCGTTCAACATCCATACGAAAGACTGTAAGGTAAGAAGTTGAAAATCATGTTAAAGTAAGGTTAATTAAACACAAATTTTATAAAAATTGGTAATTCTTTATAATTGAGAGTACTCTCAAGTACATTTTTTAATATTATTGTACATTCGTGCCTTTATCCCTTGTGTAGATCAAAATTCAAAAATCCAAAAGAAAAAAATTCAAAATTTTTTTAAAATTATTCTAGCTTAAACTTAAAGTTACTTATGACACTTGTCTTAAATACGTACTTAATTAGTTGCTGTAATGGGATCAAAAATTGTTGTCAGGCAGTTAAATTTAAGTACTAATCTTAAACTATGTTTACTATGCGTAAAGTCCTTAAGCTTAAGTTTCCAATTTCTTTCGGTAGTAAAGATTTTGACAAATATTCGTACAGCACTCAAATCGTAGGGCTTCACGTAGTTATAGACCGATATATGCGATACAACTAACCAAAATGTTGAAAATTCAAAACTGATAATATTAAAATGCAAATACTTATATAGCTGACATATAGTATAACGTATAAAGATTTACAAAACACATACACACACATTTACCGAAATTGTACTTATAAAGAACAACAATCTAAAAACTAACTATTGAATAAATAAATACTTATATACACATATATCGTGCATACAATACATACAACAACAAGAAAATGCATAAGCAATACAGTTATATATACATATATACAGCCGATTATAAAGAGATTATTATACATTTAATCATAAGTTAACTATTTACCAAGCAGCTAAAATGAATATTTAATTCACACAGCATGTTCAATAAATGAAATAATTTACACCAAACCTCAAACAAATCTATTTACTTATCTATTTCAGAGTAGAGCAAAACTTTTCACATAAAAATCTATTTTTATGGAACTTTTTTGGCAGAAAACGATAATCAGCTGCCATAATAATCAAGTGTGACCCACTTCGAAATGTTCTCGAAGTTGCCAAAAATAGCAGTTACAATGAATCAAGGCTAATTACATACATACAAACATGTATTTGCAAGCTAGAAGCCTTTTTACGCACGCATTGCGTATACGCCTCATGCCTCTTGCGGCTGACTAACTCAATCGACGCCTGATTATTTGTTGCTTATTGACGCCAACACCGATTGTTAGCAATGAATGCAGTGAGGGTGGGATGAGGTGGAGAGGAGAGAAGAGTAGGCATCAAAAGTAGGTCAGCGATTGAAAATAAAAACCATCAATTTTTCATGTTTCACACTGATGGATATCGTTGCCAGGCAAAACGCCATAAAATGTTTATGGAAATTTATGTACGAAATACGATTCCCTTGTTGAATTTGTAAAAAGTCGAGACGTTGACTTTGTCTAGCCCGTACTGGGTTTGTCTTTCACTAATGCTGCCCTGGCTCGTATGGGCATCATTTGATTAGGATTATTCCAACTGAACTGGCAGACGAACTGGCATGGAAATAATTACCTAATAAATAAAACAAATCAGTCAGCTTTAAGTTCATTTTTGAGTGTTTAAATTCTCTCGAATTGAGTCAGCAAATTCAGCATTTGATCGGCAATCAAATCATGTACATATCAATTCAAGCATCATTAATGTAAAATTAAGATAATAAATGGTTTGGTATTGTTTTTCCAAAAATTTCCCAAAACACAAGATTCAAATGACGTATACGCCGCTTGGTACGCCCCCAAGCAGCAATTGATAGGCAATAACAAGAATGCTCCTAAGGCAACAAATTAGTGAGTCAGACAGGCAATCAAAACCGTTTTTAGATGCTGCTAATAGGCCATCAAGTCACGCATCAACAACTACATGCTGTATTCTAGTAGTTGCTTGTTGACCAAAATGTTGATGAAATATGTCAAAAGAAAAAAGGACTGGCATCAAGAGTGGGCAACTTATGCCTAGGGGGCATGTCATTTGTGATATAAATACGCATGCAGTGACCTAAATTTTACGTTGGCAAACTGACAGACGACAAATGTTGTAGCATTCAAATGAAATGTTTTCTCAACCAGTCAACTAGTCGTATGTGCGATTTTTATAGCCTACCCCGATAGTCAGCACTGTTGCGCATACAACGGACGATGTTGGCTCACTGAAATGGAAAATAACAATTGCCGGAGGCGACCACAGTCACGTAGACAGAGCCACAAGGCAGCCTTAGCTTTTGCTCTAAAAGCTACTTGAAGGAGCCATCTATCCCTTTTGTCATCCTTTTGTTGTTTCCCTTTAATTTTTGTTTATTTTTGGGTGTAGCCGACATACCAATATTTAATTAAGTTTCTCCTTTTGTTTTCTAACTTTCGTTTTTTTTTTTTTTGTTGGTGCTTAGCTATTTTTGGTATATTGCTAAATATGTTTACTCTTTCTACTTATTAATACAGGACTAATTTTGGACAGCGGCACATTATTTTTGCCAACATTGTGAGTTATAGCGGGAGCTTGTATACTTCCGCATTAATGGGCAGCATCAGTTCGACAGCTCTGACGAACCTCAGCGAAAAGCATTTTTGTGCTGTGTGTTGTTTGTTAATTTGTCCCACGCGCAATAAATACGTTCGGAGGAGTGTACCCGGAAGAATACAGCACAATAATTAATCTTCTTTGGCTCATAACCACCAACACACAGAAGCCAAAACGCAAACAGCTCCAAACAATAATGAAAAACCAACTTCTGCTTACCGAATATATAATACCTTTTGCGTACCAATATGTAATGTTTTCTTGATGAAAGAATGAATATTTAGTTAGTTAATCCCAACTGAAAGCTTCTTTCAACGTAGCAAGTATTAAGGTTTAATTAAAAAAGTCTCCTTCTTAAACTTTATGACTTTACACTTATGCCCAACTGCAATACCCTTAAAAGAAACAGTCTTGAGAAATTGCTTGTTGCTTTCTCTTGATGACTTCTCACTTTGCCATGATTCCGGTTTCAGTTTGAATGTGAAATGCGCATATGCTTAACATATGCCTTTTTTCCCTCCGTTTCTCTCATTCTCTTTCACTTTCTCAGTGACTGCTTGCCTCACCTTTGTGTCAATATTGGGCAAAATATTGTTTACCTTTATCTTTTTCTTTTTGTGGCTCCTGTTTTTTGGAGCATATATATTTTTTATGATGCCTCCACTCATACTTGTTATCTTTATGGCAGTTTCCGTTGCTTTTAATGGCACTCGGCTGTAATTTAATTTTGAAAATATGACTGCACACTGTCTGCGGAGAAAATGGCACAAAGCATTTAATGAATATTTCAAGTGTTTGTTGTTTTCGCTCTCGTTGTTGCTGTTGCTGTTGTTGTTGTTGCGAACCTTTTGCTATTTTTAGCTGCCACGCGGGCATCAAATCTACGCTTATTGCCTCAAATTGAAAGCACTTCAAGCCACGCGACACACAGAGAACAACCAAGATAGATATACGTGCATATATTGACTAAATATGTACATAAGTTACGTATACGTCCCGCCTTCAGTTAGGCGAACCAGGCCAAGACTTTCCAACCTGCATGCTAATTCGCACTTTGACCCAAATACCAGACAAAGACCCTTCAAAGGAACATCTTGTAAGTGTGTGTGATTGTTGTGTGTTGTGGCCACAGTTGATGAACAAGCTTAGGGCTAAGGACCCGGACCTCTTAGGACCCATTCAGGCAGTGACATGAACTAAGCAAATAATAAATTATTTCACTGTTACTTGCAGCTCCTTTCTCTCCGCTCTGCTTGCTCATAAAATATGCACGATGTGTCGGTAATTGAAGTCAATGCGTAAACAAAACGTCTACATTTAGGCCAATATAAATGTACTTGCCAAAAAAAAAAAAGGGAGCCAAGACAATGCTAACTAAATATGCACAAGAATTGCCGAAACCCAAGAGATTTTATGACCAATTTGTGGTTGAGTGTGAGCTGAGAATGTTTTCTTAATATTTCAATCAGACCAGCCTCCATTTTCACTTTGATTTTGATTAAATTAAGCAAATTTACTCTCTGCAAATGCCAAAAAGGTGCAAACGAAGAGACCTATGTGTTAGTCTCCATCTTCACCAATTGTCTATGTCCCCTCGTTCACTGGGTATTTTCTTGTCATTTAAAATGCATGACTTGGCGTTATTCGGCATCTCTTGTTCATATATGCCCACTGTCCCATATTTTTGGCGCACTGCGGACACATTATCTTTGGCATTGCGTTTTATGAGCGCAACTAATACGTGACTTTGAGCGGAACAAGAACGTGAAGGGTCAAAATATGTTTAGTGCACAAAAGTAGGCAATAAAAAAGAGCCAAAGTGACAAAGAGAACACACAGCACATACAAAAGATACAATTACTCGATTAGGGACTAAGCCAGGGTCGCCCGTAATTAATTGTGGTCATTTCGAGAGAGGGAAAAACTAACCGCTTAGTGTTTATAAAGCCTGGCAGCTGCTTTCATTCATTCACAAAATGACGGACAAAATGTGAATCCTGCAGTCGGTTCGAAGGTTAACGCTTGCTCTGGAGGACAATTGGCTGCACCTCGATGATGACGTAACAGGAACTGGTGCATCCTTGATCGGGTCATACGTCAGACAGACGCGCGCGCATCCTTGCTTGCCCTTCACCAAAACGAAAAGCCGAACGCCGGGCTCACCGAGCCTCAACCCGTTCCACCCACCCCAATCACCCACCCATACCCATCAACTTTTCGCATTATCCCGCTGCTGCTGCAGCTGCTCCTGTTGCGACATTTCATTCATAATTGGCCGGAAGCCACCCAAAGCGACCTCGACCTCATTTAGGACGCCCTCGGGAATCCGTATAAACGCTCAACAAAAGAGCCAGAAGTCGATTTGTTGCCGCTCCTAGCGTGTTTAGTCCGGCTAGCAAGGCCATGCAGCTCTGGGCAGAAGAGAAGTCACTAGGGAATTGCACTATCTAACATTTAGTCAAGGTCGACTTTGAGAATGTGTTCCAACTATGAACTAGAAGATACTCTGCAATGTGTCTCGGAAGAAACTAAGTAGAATTCTGAAAACTGCAAGTAGTCACGTCTCTCAATTATCATGCAGAACAATTGTCCTTGCACCACAAGCAGCTCAAAGTAAATGCGCAGGACATTGAACTTTAGAGTCTTATAAAATGAAATGACGCTGACGCACGCATTCAATTAGGTTAAGTGCAAGGCTACGCAGTGGCAAGTGGCAAATAAAAGGGAGAATTTGAAAATAAGGCGACTTCTATCGAAGCTCAAATTGATTGCCTCGATAACTCGATAATAAATGTATTGCGTATACGCACAGAACACCAGCATAATAAGACGAACAACGTTTGCCGGCAGAGACGAGGTCGAAAAAGTGTTTGGGTGTGTGTGTGACCGTTTTATAGATGTATAAATGTATGTGACGTTTTACGGCCGTTTTGTGCTAAGCTCAACCACAGGTTGACCGCACGTCGAAGGTTCCCAATGTTCGTGACGTCGTTACTTGCCTCATTGTATGTGTGTGTGTGTGAGTTTTGAATCTGTGTTCCGGCGGCGGCGGAAGCATTCAAAATGCAGCTAACTGGGTCAGGGCTGTCACCTTACGTCGTTGTCGGCATTTTCGTCGACGTTTCTAGATTGCAAAGCGGCTTCACAACAGCAACCACTTGTCCCCCTTCTCCCCACTCGCCCTAGCCTGTGAATTTCATTCTGATACGGTTGCAGCAGATTTTGCATAGTAAAGTAAAGCATAACATATTTACTGTCTACATATTAATATGTGTTTTATAACATTTACACTCGAAAATAGATAAAGGATGCAATTTGGTTCGCTGCTTTTAACATTACATACGTCACGTATGTCACAGCTAAATAATTGATTTAGTATAGTATGACGCAGCTTGCTTCTAAAGTTCTAAAGCTCGACTATCACTGGATTATTTATGCGAAATCCTTTATGCACACTCAACTTATTAATAAGCACCCAAAACAAAAGGCGACTCATTGGCGGGTTCGCGGAAATCGTGTGGCTTGCATAATCCAACAAACTGGCCAGCTACCCTAATCCACCTACCCATCCTACCCCTCTGTCAGTTGTCTGTTGGAGTGTGCTCGCTTTTTCTTATTAATAGCGCATGCAACACTAATTTCAATGCAAAATCGCGAGCCAGAAGGACCAGGGCGCAACCTTGCCCCATTGGGACACTAGAAAACAACAACAGCAGCAACAGCAACAACAAAGAACATAAAAGGACACCCAACAATTGCAACAATTTTGCGTGCGACAAAAGCGAGGAAGGCCAATGGATGCGACAAACGAACAAACGAAGGCGCGAACGAACTATGCCAAAGGTCACGAGCTCTCACTTGACCCGAAATCTCATCTTTATACTCATCTCTTCTCGCACTCGAGGCGCTGATTAATGTGTCAGTTATTAGTAGGGCCCCTTTCTATATATATGTAGGTACTATGTTAATGGAGTGTAACCAAGTAAGCCTACCGCAACGCACACAGAAGTCAACTCGAGAGCTGGGCTTAACCTAAATATGGTGGAGGCTGTTACAAATCACGCTGCTTTTATTCTGTTCCGTTCCGTTCTGTTCTGTTCTGTTCTGCTTGGTTTGGTGTCGTATGGATTGACCTTCGAGCGGTCTGAGCGTCGGTGACGTCACATACACACATGCGAACATACTTACACACAAAAATGTCATACTAAATGTCAGGTTAATTTTAACCCCGCGACAAAGCGTTAGGCGAATGCCAAAGCAAAGCATACTATAACAATAAGCCCTAAACTGAATTTGCACCCTTATAACGAAAAAGCTGCACAAAAATGCTGCTAACAACATAAGAATAGAAGCTTTAAGTGGGTTTTAAAGTAAAGGCTGAAAACAGGCAGCTGAAATTTACTACTTTAACACTTTTTCTAAACTTCAACGAACTCGCAGTTGATTTTATCCGAAATGGTGTTAAGCTTGAACTAAGTGCTCAATTCGTTTTACAATTACGTATAATTAGTCACCCAATATTAACTGCAATAACTGCACAAAAAGAATCTCACGTACTTAAATATCACGTTTCTAAAAATAAAATACATTCAAGCCGGCAATAAAAGCCAGAGAGTTTAACAGAAACCTTTGATTGATAAGCGGCAGGCAATGACCGGAATATAATAGCCCAGGTGTCTCTTAAAAACAATGTCATAGGTTCTAAAGTTTCAAGATTAATTGAATACTAAAGCGTCACATTCAATGTTAAAAATTACAAGAAAAAACCAGAAATATTAATTTCACTTCTTGATAGTACTAAAATATTAATACATACTATAAAATATTTATGCTGTTCCACTTAAATTTTATTTTTGCAGAAATTTCCAGATCAATTTACAGTTCGCACAGAGTTTGCAGCCATGCTAAAAATAGCCGTAGCTGAATAAATAGTTTCGCACAAACACAGATAACAGTCAGATAGTCACTCAAGTGGCCAGTTGCAACCATATCCTGGTTGTATCCTTCAACTCTGGTAAAATGCCAAAATGTTCCGCCCAAAAAGCAGCAAATGCTGACAAAAGGGGTAGACAGTGGGGGGATATATGTATATAGTATGTATAACAGAGGTTGCAGCAAAAATTATATTGTTGTCCCAAAACCGGGCAAAAGAAGTGTGAGTGTGCCGGCGTATGTGTGTGTGTGTGCAATGTCCTTGCAGGCAGGCAGGCAGCCAGTCAGTTCATTGAACGATGCGAGGTTGCAGTTGCAGCTGCAACCTGCAAGCCGCCACAGAGAGCAGCAACTGCGCAAATGTTGCGAGAGAGTAAGAGAAAGAGGCAGTTCAATGCACGCCAACTGGGTTAAGTGGGAGGAGCAAACGTCTCAGTTCCACCCCTCCCCCTCCCCCTCCCCCACAGCTCATCTCAGTTTCTGGCCTGTGCTCAATTTTTGCAGCGAGCGCCTATGACGTCATTAAAAAAGAAGGGCGTGTGACGCTAAGTGTATTTGTGCGTGTGCCTGTGTGTTTGTGGCGGCTTACTTTGAGTGTATTTTAAAAAGAAATGAATGTGTGCCAGCATTAACTTAAGTGTGTGTGCAAGTGTGTGTATGTGTGTGTCAAATTGGCACAAGGGCATTTAAGCCGGCCGTATTTCTGACGATAAGTAGACGGGTTAAATGAACACTCTGACCGCATCAAAGGGGAATGTGTGTTGCACGTTAGTTACACGCGGCGCATGAGTGATTTCTCGTGTCTCGACCGCTAGATGTAGGATACAAAAATAATATCCGTAGACCCTTTAGCTGCAGTTGACAATACATACATCGAGAGAAAAGAAACCGCAACATACGTCCATCTGTCAGTCTGTCACAACAACAATGGTGTCTCGTCCGGGCCAAACAATGGTCAGCCAAATGACAATAAGACGTAACCACCGCAGACATTGGAGGGGGTGACAATTATAATTTTATTCACCGCCTGTCAGCTCGTACCTTAACCCCACCAGGGCGAACTACACGCGCCAGACGAATGCGCAAAGAAGCAACGGGCTAATTAAACACACGGCGAGGCGTGAGCGGGGTAAAGGCAACAGACGAGCCTCCAAGGTGTGTGTTGTGCCGAAAAAAAACAACATATTAACGCATGGAAAAGTACACACAAACAAAAAGCGGAAAAGTACCCATCAAAAGTGGGAGTCACAGTGGGTGTTTCGAAGAAGGATTACGAAAACAAATGTTTGTTTAACTTTATTGTTTACATCTCACATTAAAAATCGCTTTACATTAAACATAATTTATGGCCTGGAATGAATATTGTGTTTTTTAAGTAGTTGGAATATTTTGTGGATAATCCACATCTTTGGGGAACAGATAGGCTTGCATAAAGTTAGATTTATTGAATTTCCCACTAAAAACTGGCTGCCAGTTGTAGATCATGTGGCGCGAGAGCTCCTCAGCGCTAGAGAATCGATTGGTGTTGCGGCGACAGGCTTCCACGAAGACCTCGGCGAAGTACTGAGCCAGCTGAATGCCAAGGCGGGTGTGGGAGGCACTGCAGCTATCCTGGCGCAAGAGATCCTGCTCGTGAGCTGCACGTTCCGGATGAAACTGACTGCCAAAGATGGGAAAACGTCGATGTTCAATGAGTGTAATGAATCTCTTCTTTGGCTCCGAGTCGGACTCCGTGTTTGAATCTCTCGTAGCCAAGACACGCCAGTCTCTGTGGAGTCCATAGCGATGTAGACTCTGTACCTCAATGCAGTAGCGATGTTGATGGCAGGCAAATGGTTCGCTCTCCATTTGAGTGGCCTGCTCTGTAGATAGTCCCGCGAGCATTGTAGAATCCTTAAAATCCGTGCTCCAGTGCAATGGCAATGCCACAAAGAATCTGCCACATTCGGTGCGCACCTCATTTGTCATGGCCGCATTTATCATCAGCAACTGAAAGCCGAGGCAAGTGCCCCAAATTGGAAAATATTTGCCAGCCTCATTGCGCTCCATGGCCAGTTCATAGATATGTTTGGCAGACTTTACAAAATCATTCGTCAGCTCTGGTTTCTCTTTGACTTGCCAATCCTCCAGATAAACTGCACCACCTGGCAGCAGTATACCATTGACTTTATTCATTATCTCTGCATAATATTCACGTTCACGGCCAATCCTAAATAATGTGCAAACAAAAACGAAAATTCATCGAAAAAAAACAACAATTAGATCGTGCCCCATAAACAATAGCTCATTCGGCACTTTGCCAACTGCAACGCAGACTCTCTCTTTCAATTTCACTCTCTGTTCTCAGCCTCACTTGCCACACGCTCTGTTTATGCACTCACCAAATGGGTATAACTTTTGCACCCGATGCCTCCAGATGCTTTACGTACGTGGACGACACATGAGCATAATAGTTGGGGTATAATTTTGATAGGCTTTGAGCCAAATCGATGCACAATATGCCAATATTTGGTACGCCCTGCTTCACCTGCCCCACACTCTCACCCTGGCCCTGTTCATTCATAATTTCAACTATAATCAGTACTATAAAAAGTTGAGACCTATCCCTCATAATGTCTTAAATATATCATAAGAGATGATATGATAGCCAAAGCTAAAGTAATTTAGTGTTTGGTTATGGACTAAAAGGTACGCTGTTACACTTTAATTTAGTTTTGTACACTATGAGCTTCAATAAAAGACTGATTGATAACTTAATTGTTATAACATTCAACGCCTGCTTTCAATATGTAAAAATTATAATTTTTTGAGAAACAACTGTTATCTGCTTGTGATCAGACACACCACACTGTACATTGTAAATACATATATATAAGTTGCTTAGCAATATCTATTAAGTTTAATTTTATATAAAAAAAAAATAAAATAAATATGGTCAAAAAAAAAAAAATAGGCATTCAAATAGACAAAGAAATCGGACGTGCCTAATGATAAAATTCGAGAAGCAGTTGCTTTGTTCGGTCTGGTTATATATATATGCAATTTATATGCACAATAAAACCATTTTAATCGCATTCATTCACACTGCGTTTTTTTTGTTGTTTGTGTTGACCGAAAGTGAATTTTAGTGGCACTACGTAGGCCATTTCAACTACAGCAATAAACACAGCAAAGATAAAGACTTACCAAATGGGCACAACTTGAGCTCCCGATGCTTCCAGATACTTAACATATGAGGCGGAAATGAAACTGACATGATGTGCTCCATAATTGGATCGCAAGCTCTTGGCTATATCCATGCATAGCACACCAATAATGGAAGTATGATACGTTAAAACGGCATCCACATTGTCTGCCATCCCTTGCAATACTAAATTGTTTCTTTTTGCACAACCATTTTTGAGAAATGAGTGCCTCATCCCACAATAAAAACTCAACCAAACGTCAACAAAAAGAAAACGTTCTCATGCACATGCTTACTACCACAAATGCAACAGAGAGCCACCTTGCTGCTTTGGCGCACACACACAACGTATCAGAACTGTTTTCGTGCACACGAATACGAAGTATAAAAGCTGCTGCATACTTTCAGGAATGGCAAATATTATTTAAAGATATCCATACAATGTTTTATTTACAATTTATACGCATAAAATCACCATATAAAGTAAATTTAAAAAAAAATTATATACTTGCAGAGACATTGACATTTATCTAAGGTTCACGCATAAAACTAAAGCGACAAGAAGGCCAAATCCAAAAGTTAACGAAACAGATCCATTGCGACCATTGTTATAATGATAGGGATAATAGGGATTATCATCATCATCGGGAATATCTGGAATTTCGGGAATCTCCTCAAAGACATATTGCTGAACGTAGCTGGAGCCCACCAGTGAAGTATATTCCGGTTTGTAGTTATAGATCAGAGATCGTGCCTGTTCTGTGGCATTCTTGAAGACATGTGGATTGCGACGCGCCTCATTTATAAAAAAGTCAGCAAAGTATTGACCGCTCTGTACCGCCGACGGGCTGTGTGGCACCTTCGCACTGACGAACTCGTAGAGCGCCTTCTCCGGATGAAATTGTACGCCATAGAAGGGATATTTTAGATGCTCTATGGTGGACACAAACTCAAAGCCGTTCACGTCATGATTTAAGGACATAATGCGCCAGGAATTATTTACTGGCGACATCTTAAAGCTCTCCTCCGTGTAACACCACTGATGATAGTTATAGGTCACATTCTCAGTGGAGATTTTAGTGATGAGATCCTCGGTAGCTCCAGCAAACAGGCGACTTTGATTGTAGTCTAGAAATATCCATACACATACACTAAAGGCAATCTTGTAAGTGAAGTTTATTACACACCCAGCTTAAATTCCAGTGGTAGGGCCTGTCCCTTTGCTTGGCAAGCACTACGTGTCTCCGTTTCATTAGCCATCTTAAGGACGAGCAGTTCCATGCCCAGACATGTGCCCCACACGGGAAAGAACGTGCCATTGTCGTTGATCTCTTTAGCTATGGCAATCAAGTGTCCTCCTGCATCTCCATAGCCGTTCGTCTCATTGAACCAAGTTGCACCACCAGGCAGCAGTACACTAAAAAGAGACTTGGTTAAGCAAATATTTCGCATTCTGATTAATTTACACTCACCCATTGATATTGTGCATAAGATTCTCATAATAGCTACGATTGCGACCAATCCTGTATTGTAGAAAGGTGCAAAAACTTATATTGAATGCCTAAAATTTCCCAGTCGAATGCTTATCACGATTTCAGATTATAAATTACTAAATCACGTCTTATCACAAACTGCCACAGCTTTGATAAGAGGTGCTTCCTCATTTTTAAGTGGTTAGGAATGAATATCGTTTTTCAGTATATAACAAGCTCATTAAACCCTTTCTTTACAGCTGCAACTCCCACGAGCAAATAATTAAACATTTTGATAGCTTTAAAATAAAAACTGTGGTCACAGCGCATTAAAAATGGTTATCTTAAACCATTACAAGTCTGTTTATTTTTAATGTCTAAATTTATGGCGCTATCTGAGTTCTATATTTAAATGTGTTTATGGAAGCAACTGAAAAAAGGTCTTTTAGATCTGCGATATTTGTATTTCTTATCTATGAACAAACAAAGCAGTGTGTTCATATTTTATCTATATTTTGATTATCAAAATTTTATGGCGGACAGATTCTTTTAATAAAAATTACAGTCTAGTAATCTTTGACCATAGAATAAAACTGCAGTGTAAGGGTACAATCTTAGATCAAAAACTAATTTGCATAAGAGAGTTCAAGACTAGATAAGTTTTAGCGCTTATTGCAATGCAATTAACGATATCACTTTATAAACTATTCATAACAATGAAAATCTCCTTACTCACCTAATGGGCACAACCCTGCCACCGGCACCTTCCACAAACTTGACATACGAGGCCGCTATATAGCTGGTGCCATTAAAATGAGTCGCAGTTAAACTGTCTGGGTAAAGCTCCTGAGAAAGCACACCAATGATTGGTGAGATGGTGCCATCAACATCAGCTGTAGCTGGTGAGACAACCCAGCCGAGCAGTAAACACATGCAAACCGATAATATCCTTAAGTAGTTAAACATTTTGTTAAAATCGTGGGGCGTAATTCGCAATAGCGAGCACCTCTGTCTAAGAACTAAATAGCACTGTCATTTGCACTAGAAGTATTTGTCTAATGAGTATCGACAGGTGTACGCAAAAACTGCGAGTATGTATTCGTGCCTTACGTATGGCGTATGGTTAACTGATTAAAATATTATCACAAGGCAACAACGATTTGTCATTGTACGAGAAAGGTACAGGGTGCACGACTGACGGGGAACTTTATCGAAGTACACCTTTTTTAAGCCGCGTTAAGCAGCTCCCCAAACATAGCAACAAAAAAACTAGTTAGTTTCGCTTATTCATAACATTTTTACACTTTACGACTACGTTAATTATTGGCTTGAACTTGGCCGGTAAGTAACGGCAACAGCTGCAATTACATGCAAATTTAATTCACATTGCATTTTCCCGAAACGATCGGCGTCAGCTGTTTCTGCTTAGCTTCTTCTTTTTAGCGGTAATCGTTGATCGATAATTTGACATTCAGCTGGAAGACATCAGCTGCTGTTGTTTCTTCTTAATGCTACTCTGTATGCTGAGTAAATATTTCATTTCCACCAGAGTTTGTTTTATGCCAGACAAATCGTTGGAATCGAACTGTGTTGTTAGCTTTTGAGCATTTTCATTCAGCTCTTTGACGATTTGTGAATTAAGCTGCTCCAAAGATGGACTGTCGTTAGCGTCCTCCACCTCCTCGTTGCGCTCCATCATGGCCATTAAAAATGCGCTATTTAGGGCACTATTATCCTGCGGCATCTCCTCTCCCTCCAGCTGCAGCATATATTGCCCCCGTTCCACAGGAGCTGCTAGCGTTTTGTAGGCCTTGTTAATCAGCGAACTCCAATCCGCAGAATTTGTTTGCTCACGTGAGGTTCTGAGTTTCAAAGATTAACAATTTTATGACAATGACAATGATAGAAACAATCGCAATTACTCACTTATTGCTATATTTATCAGGATGCACGCGCGACTGCAGCTGTCGAAAACGTTGCGTCAGCTCTTGAGCTGGTACCGAAAACTTTGTGGGAAAGCTCAACAGCTCAAAATAGTTCTAAGGGAGAAAGGTATTGCTATTATTGTATGCACTATGAGAACAT
Organism: Scaptomyza hsui; assembly: GCA_018152825.1. Taxonomy (NCBI): domain Eukaryota; kingdom Metazoa; phylum Arthropoda; class Insecta; order Diptera; family Drosophilidae; genus Scaptomyza; species Scaptomyza hsui. The sequence continues at coordinate 270,639 of JAECXO010000307.1, forward strand.
TAGTTACAAAACTTGCAATCTTGTCGTTTACATCCTGTATGCAGCCGCAGTCGGTGCAAATCATGTGCTTGCCCCACTTCTTACAGTTCCAGCAGGCTGTCGAGGCAACAGAAGACTCACAGCGTCTGGCTTCCAATCTATATTGTCCAGCATTTGTTAAGATATGTGATCTATAGTTAAATCCACTATATTCACTTCGCAGAACAGAACACACGCGTCGCATTTTCCTTTCAATATGAATTACTTTGCTCTTATCACAATTACACAAGCAGGCAAAACAAAAATCAGCTGGCCAGCTGCGTCATACGACAGTCTGGCAGCGCTGTAGCACAGTTTGCTTTTTGTTTGCAAAGTATAAATAGAATTAGGTGTTAAATGCAAGCGCAACCGCAATCACAGCAAATGTCCGACATATATACGTGCATACATACATATATTTATTAAAAAACGCAAAAAAAAAAAATACGCAACACACAAGTTGTGTCTGCTGCTCCAGGTGAGGCTCGAACTCACAACCCCGGCATAGCTCATACACAGTGTACTGATTATAAGTACCGTGCGCTAACCAATTGCGCCACTGGAGCCTTCAGAAAAAAATTTGCCAAATGGATGATTTGAAACTACAACAACAAAATACCTTACAATCTGGCTTAAATCCTTCAAGCCGAACGTGCCACAAGGATAACGCATGAAAAACACACAAATTTAACTAAGTACATACATATAAAATAAGTATATTGTTTTTTGTGTATAAAGTACTGAGGCTTAACAAACTACCACCACTGTATTTAATTGTTTTGTGCTTAAATCGAGTCTTTTCTGTATGCTCTATAATTGTTCATCTCCGTGGGAAATGTTTTGTATAATTCCAGTAGCAGATTTGCCTTAAACTTTTTTAAGCTCTCGATTTTGCCCTTCACTTCCTCATTCTTAGCAAGCGCCTTTTCCACACAGTCCTTCGTATAGAGTTGAGGATTCTTATCCTGATCAATGTAGTCGAAGAACACCTCAAAGGGCACATACACATCCTGCACTTGTGGACGCAATTTATCAATTTCTTGCAGGCCGGTGACCAGACTGTTTCTGCATTGTTCAAAAAAGAAAGGGTATTTAAAAACGACAGACAACTTTATTTGTGCATCTTCTTACATTTTCTGATTCAGTACGTTTTGACCCTGTGGCTGAAAGTCGCTTACAATTATGCGTATCTGGCGCACGTTCTCGATGAACATTTCTAGTTGGGTTTCTAAATTCTCTAGTGGCGAAGTCATTTTAAATTATAATTTTACAATTTACCACACTTCCTAGACAATTTTTTTAATTTTCACACACGAGATGCTTTTTGCACAGCTGTTTGTTTATTTCTGAGTCTTCTTCTTCTTGGTCAGTCATTCACCATTGCTAACCGCGATATATACTCATAGCACCAAAAGTATCGATGCTATACCTACTATCGATACTTTTTGTTAGAGTCGATACATTGGCAGCACTCTATGCAAGAAGAAGCAGAGCAAGAAACTGCATGGTTTATTTTTTAATATTTATTTTAAAGGATAAATAAATTACCAGTTCTAAAATGGCAGATGGGGATTTGGATGAACTACGCGCCCAGCGCATGGCACAGATGCAATCGCAATTTGTAAGTATGATTTTTGGACAATGTGCGGGGCTTTAAGGTGAATTTGACAAAATGCCAAAAATAGCAACAAAATGGAAAAAAAATATAAGTTTATATGTATAAAGTTGTTTAGCAGCTGCATAAAAGGCAGAACTATACAGAGCTTTAGCCCAATGTTAATCACAGCAAAGCATGACTCATGACTAATATTGTTGTTGTCTGTGGTGTTCAGACGCCGGCAGCACAGCTGTGAAAGAAAGGATATAATTTAACAAATCTATCCCTTTATTGCAAATGCAGGGTGGCGGAGGCGGCAACGATGGCGAAAAACAGCAGGCCCAGCAGGAGCAAATGCGCGCCCAGGAGGAAATGAAGCACTCCATTTTATCACAGGTGCTTGATCAGCAGGCACGCGCCCGCCGTAAGTAGAAATTTATACAGCAAAAACCTTACTATCTATAACAAACAAATTTAATTAACAGTAAACACACTGAAAGTGAGCAAACCGGAGAAGGCGCAAATGTTTGAGAATATGGTCATACGTATGGCTCAGATGGGTCAGGTGCGTGGAAAGCTGGATGACGCCCAGTTCGTTAGCATTCTGGAAAGCGTCAATGCACAAATGCCACAGAGTAAACCCACCGTGAAATACGATAGACGTCGTGCGGCCATAGACAGCGATGATGAGGACTATGGCTGCTGATTTTCAATTCAAAAAGCTATGGATCCTTATTTAAGTTTTCCTTGTACACAACCGTCTCAGAAACTGCTTAAATGTCACAGGAATCGTAAACGAAACACATTCTTTCATTTAGGTTCTGGTTTATTACCAACTATGTTTATTAAATTAAAAACACACTTCAAGCTCTTAATCTCTATTTCGAAAATGCTAAACAGCCACAACAAAAAGGAATCAAGGGAATACAGTGAACACTCGCTTAATAGAAACCTACTAGATATTATTATTTTAAATGCATTTTATTTTGCTACACACTTTCAAAAAAAAAAAAGAAAAGTTTAATAATTCATACTTTAAATAGAAAAACTTTAAGAAACTACAAGTAGTTAATAATTGCAATCGTTTAGGTAAAAAGTTCTAGTTTTCGAGCGATCACTGTATAAGAAATCAAAGATTTCTATATAAGCAAAATGTAGTTGTATGTAGTTTAAAAATAAGACTAGACTTTGGCGTTGTGCAAATACTAGAAATTGCACTAACAATGAGATGATTTGGTTTAAATTCTTCCCTTCACACTACTCCTTCTTCTCGTGATCCTCATCCTGCTCCTCCTCGGTAACCAAACAGTCGCCACAGAATATGGAGTACATGATGAGCGAGAGGAAGCCCAATGGCAATCCAAAGATTACTGTCATCAGGACGGGATTTCCTTTCCACATCTCACTCATCGATCTCTTTAACTCAAACAGGGCTCGATTACAACGCACGAAATAGGAATCACCTCCATAGACAGTGGCACTCTCATTGCTTATGGACTCCAGGAACAAGTGCAGAGCCTGCGGCGTCATCCGCAGCGGATCATCCTCGGGTATATAATGATGCTGCGTCGTCGAATTCAGTGCTATCAAATGGGGCGTTGGCATTTGATCCAGTATTATGGAATGTGCAATCGATGGCTCACCAATCTGCAAGACCAAGGAAGCGGATTAAGATTAAGTTTAGATTGAATCAACTAGGTATGTTACCCATCCAAATTGGAATTTGTCATGATAGCGCGGTCGATGCTTTCGAATGACGCCTTCGACCATGTCACGGAACTCCAGCTCATGCGTGGCTATTTGACTAAGTTTATCCTCCTGCACAACAGCCAGGACCAAAAACTTTTTAGTCTTTAACAGCTGGTGGATGTTAAACCTCGTCACTTTGGGGAAGAGAGTGAAACGTTCCACATTCACCCACTGGAAGATGGTTTCGTTTACATCATTCGGATCCATTTCGTGGGCAACATGACCGTGTGGATAGAAATGATGCTGCTCCTCCTTGTATACAATAACCGCTGGCAGTTTCTCAAAGTCAAAATGCTGGGCAGCAATATCATCGCTGGTGGCATAAAAGAAACCATGCTCTTGATACCCTTCAGCAGCGGCATAGTACGTATCCCACACGACGCCTTGTTGCTCACCGACAAACATAAAGAAGATCGTGTGGGATCCTTTCAACATGTCAACACTTTCTGTGCGCGTAACCAATTGGACAGGAGGTCCCGACATGCGCAGTGCATAATCCACAAGTTCATCCTTGCTGCGGTCTCCATTGTAGGTGAACTCCATGTTGCCCTTGATGAACATAATGGTGGGATATCCACGCACCTTAAACTCCCTTGCTGCTGCAGGATATTTCGTACAATCTAAACGTCCCACTCTCACATTTGTCGCATGCAAGGCTTGAGCAACCAAAGCAAAGATGGGCTCTGTTTTCTTGCAATAGCCACACCAGGGAGCATAGAACATCACCAGCCATTGTCCCTCGTGACGCACATCGATGAAGCGATCGCTTAGCTCCAGGACACGCGAGGATATCGCAGGTGTTCCAAGCACAAGCAGAAACAACAATGCCAGACACCAGTTCCAAATTGATTTTGGCATATTGGGCAGCTTTTATTGTGGTTAATAGCTTTCGTTAGTTCCTCTTATTGCATACTTTAAGCGTACGATTTTTTATATTTATTAACACTTGGCACAGACTGTCCTTAAGTGTAATTAAATTAGCAAATATGAATTTTTCTTAAAAAACAGCAACTACCCTCATTCTACAGTTTTTTTAGTTCAATTATTGAACCAGTTCATTAATCAGCGCAGTCAGGTATCGATACAGCAATAGATCAAACAAACAAAAAATTGCCAAATCTGTACTACATACAGGCGCAATTTTTAAACCAATTTATTAATTTCAAATATGTACCATTTTACATAATTTTTGTTGTTTTTTTCACTATTTGTTTTATCAGTTCTACAATAATGGCTAATTTGGCATCACTGCAGCGAACTACCATGATTCACCTGCAGCATCGATAGCTTGTACAATCGTTTGCCGTTCACTCCGAATGGCATTGTTTACATCGCATATGTCGCAGTCTGGCAAGGCTTACATTAGAAAATACCACAACACGCTCGACACACGTGCGAATGCGTTTGTGTAAAATATATTTAAAAACTAACTTTATAAGCTATTAACAATGAAAGGAAACAAACCCGACCAACCTGATGGCACGTCGCAAGTGCACAATGTACGTTTCTATACGATAAAGCCAAGAGATATCAATTGTTTGGCATATTGCAAAGAGCTTAAGTCCCTGGCGCTTAGCCGGTAAGTAACAAGTGGAATTTAGTTGAAAGCTTATTGAATAACATAAACATATATTTTCTAGTGATGATGGCACCATTGAGCTGTGGGATATGAACTATGCACCGTATTTGGACCGTGTAATACAACGAACTGCTTATGATGTGGCCTTAGGGGCGGCACTGGCCTGGGCAGGCAAGCGACTTTTTTCTGCGGATTTGGCTGGACAGCTTATCGAATGGGATTTAAATGCATTGAAACCACGTCACGAATACTCACCCACGGGAAATGCTCTATGGTGCCTAGATGTCAATGATGCAGAGACCGAAATAGCTGTTGGCTCCGAAGAGGGACACATAAATATAATGAGCATTGAGTATGACGAGATCAACTACAAGATGCTCTTCAATAAGCACGATGGCAGAGTTCTCTGCTGCAAGTTCGACAGGACGGGCAAGCGTCTCATTACGGGCGCCATGGGTGCCGTGCGCATATGGAGTGTGGAGAAGGGAAACACACTCCACACAATGACGCTCTCGGCCAAGAATGTTGATGTTTACACACTCCAAGTGCTCAGGGATAACACGATTATTGCGGGTGATTCTGCGGGCTTTGTAACCGTGTGGAATGGCTCGAGCGGCGCGCAACTGGAGACTTGCAAGGTGCTCGATAAAGATGTCTTTGCCTTGGCTCTCAATGAGGAGGAGGATCGTCTGGCTTGCAGCGGCATGAAGCCACCCTTAATACGCGTCCTCAGCAAGACACAAATCAAGCGCGAGGATTCGGTTTGCGAGCGTTGGATCAAGTTTCTGCAGCGCGAGGCGCACAATCATAGTGTAAAGGCTCTTGTTATGATTGAGGATCGCATTGTGTCTGGCGGCGTGGATGGCATACTGTGCATCACATCCAGCACCAAGACGAGGGCTTATATTGCCAAATATGCACCATTTTTGCAAGGTCCTTGCGCTTCTTTGGCACCCAAAGCGAATCTTTTGCTGCTACGCTATCCGCAGAGTCTGCATTTATGGCGTTTGGGCGCTCCTTGCCCCGACGACAGCGCAAGCTTGAGCCTGGGCGCCTGCGAGGAACTGCAACTGGAGCAGAGACCCGAGAAGATCATGCAAATGAATGTGGGCTCTAGCAAGTTTATACAGGCGGCAGCCATATCCCAGGATAACGCCTGGATTTGCTATTCCACAACCGACGAGCTGCGCTTAAACCGCTTGCAACTGGAGCCGGAGCTAGGAGTAGAACGTTTGACAGAGGATTTACCTGCTGAACTGGAGGCAGCTAGCTTCATAACGTTTGTCAAATCTGAGCAATTGTTTATCGTCCATGCGCCCAGCTGCCAACTTCGCTGTTTTAGCTTGCAGCAGAATCAAGTGGACTTTGTCTACAGCATTGATCTGAGCGCGGAGATCAAGTCACCGATTAGCCATGTGGCGTTGTCTTCCTGTGGCAAATATCTGGTGGTTGCCACCTCAAATCATTTAATTGCCGTTTGGCAGCTGCGTGGCAAATCCAAGCAAGCGAAGCATTTGTTGAACCTGCCACGTTATAAGGCTGGCACCACAGCTCTGGCTTTGCAGGAAAATAGTCCACGGTTGGTGGTGGCCTATGCGGATAGCAGAATTGTGGAATATGATCTGCAGGAGCGTCGTTTCGTTTGCGAAACCGATGAACACTTTGTGCCCAATGCAGAATTGCATTGCATAAAAGGCATTCAGTTGGACGCACTGAATCCCAACATTGTCATTGTCTATGACGAGGTGCATCTGTATGTGCTGGAGAGCTATCAGCGAGGGCAGGACGATGAGGAGAACCACACACCGAATAACAAAGCCAAACGCCTTAGCAAATCCAGTCAGGCCGTAGAGACTACAAAACTAAAGAGCTATCGCCAAAAGATGTGTCTTACTCGTCAGGTAACAAAGAGATCTTGCACTAGTCACATCTTGAAACTAATGAGCATCTTTCTGTCTCCCTTGCAGCATCTTGTTCAGGTGTGTCGTCTTAGTCCCAAGGAACTGGTCACCATTGGCATACAGACCAAAAATTTGTTGGCACCTTTACCGCCGCCCTTCCAACGCAAGAAGTTTGGCGCCTCGTAGGTGGACACTCAGAAGGCTACAGTAGTTACTAGTTATGTTGTATATTTACAAAAACTGTTGTTCATCAGTTTATAAACTGCATTTTAAGCACGCGCCATTGTGGTTTCCATATACCCTTCCTGTGGGTATGTAAAGCTAAAGTCTAAAATGACATAAACTAAATATTTTTCTTGTACATATAGCCAGGGTATTTAAACTGCGTCATTGAGAAATTCAACTGTCTTGTTGTGCTAACTGAAATTTGTCCAAAAATTTGTCGCTGTCGGAACGCCAGGGGCGCCGCCCAAAACGTTCCACCTTGCCCACACACACACACACACACAGAGCGAAGGGAGTAACAGTATATTTGGGAGTACTCTCAACTGGATTGGATGGATGGATGTGGGCACAATGTGCAGTACTGAAATTCGTATCGTTTCGTTTTGTTGCCTGGCTGGCATTTCACTGTAATTGTTGTTGGTTGTGTTTCGTTTTCGGTTCTCTCCAAACTGTATTGTTGCTGTTGTACGTATATACATATATATTTTTTTGGTTTTACACTGTCTAGCCAACGTCTAGACAAGTGCATACCACACAGACAGACGCAAACGAACAGAAAGAGACAGATAGAGAGAGAGAGAAAGAGAACGAGTGAGTTTTGTCGTTGCACAATTCAACTTTTAGCTGAAAAATCTCATTGCCCAGCTCAACTCAACTCTGTGACCTATCCGTTTTGTGGGTTTCTGTGTGGGTGTCCTATCCTGTCCTGTCCTGTCTGTGGCGGAAAAGTATCCTGCAGCCATATTTCGATGCAAGCAGTTTTTTTTTATATTTTTTTTAGTTGCTTTTTGTGGGTTTTTGTTTTGTATTTGCATAGAATTTTGTTGCGGTTCTTGTTGTTGTTGGCGCGATGCCTTTTGGGCATTTGTGACGCGTCGGCGGCGTTGTCCCAGCCGCATTTGCATAGACATAAACAACAACAACAACAACAGCAGCAGCAGCAGCAGAGTGCCAAATAGACATAAATAATGACTGATGAAATTGTTCAGCTTTTAGACGAGTCATAAAAAAACGCTTATATTGATGTGACATTTAACCAAAAGTTTGCAATAAAACAAAGATAAAAGCGGATTGTTGAAAGAGTTGAAACTATGTTGAATTTATAGACTTATGAATCGAGGTATCGATGTTTCACTGTACCAACACACATAACGCATACGCCACGTGCCACACACACACTGGCTAAAGAAAACTCTTGCTGCCTTTGAATATGCAGACCGTGTAGTGAATTCAATCACGCACTCTTTCTTAGCCAATGTTGAGGCATTAAAATGCACTTAGCAGCCCAGCTACTAAAGTGAAGAGAGACAGAGAGAGATCGCGAGGAGGAAAAGAGGAAGAAGGTGGGTTGGCTGAAAACTTATGCAAACTACGCGACCGAACAACAACTAAAAGTCACAGTCGCAGTTCCAAAGTCTGTACAAAGGAGTTTCGCGTTGGATCGAGTCTAGACAGCAAGTGAAAACTTTAGCTGTGCCATGCAACACAACAGCAACAACAACAACGTTGAGTTAAAAGTTTTCACGCGCTGACACGGCCAGACATTATGTCGACAAAGGAGGCGCGGAAGTGATGAAGTGCGAGGAGGTAGGAGGGTTGGAAACAATGCCTCAAATTGACATTTAATTGGTTTGCAAATTAGCCCGGTTGCCAGTTGGCAGTTGCCAGGAAGTGAACACATTGGAATGCAGCCGCACAGCCCACAAAATGATGCAGTGCAGCATCCTTAAAAAGGCACCCAAGCTACCCTCTCCCTGGTTGCCACCAATCCTCTTCAATCTAATAAACAAGGGCGCGCAAATTGGCCGCTAATGAACGAAATGAGATAAAGCTTAATTTGCATTTAATAATATTAACGCGTTCGTAAAAGTGCCAACAAGAGACTAGACACACACACACACACACAGACAGGGTTAGAAAAAGACCGAGAGAGCGATAGAGAGAGAGAGAGAGAGAGAGAGAGAGGGAGAGTGAGCATAAATCGCATGCGGTTGTCATGACGCTGCAGTCTGCAGTCGAAAATGCGACCCCTGCAGCGGTCTAGACAGAGGACAATCTAAGGACAAAACGTGGATGTCTGAACAAGAGAAAAAAGAACCCAAAACTCAACCCCAACCCAAACTCAACGTAACTTTTGAATGCAGCTCAAGCTGATTGAATTTTATGCTCAACAAAAAAGCAAATCAAGTTAAATGAGAATAGGAAGCTAGCCCCAACCCTCCACTTGCCACCTGCACCCCCTTGCAACTGAAGCGTCCTTATTCTGACCACAAATTAAGCCTGCAACGTCGGGGCATTGAAAGGTCAACCTTTTCAAAATGGGGAAACCAGTTGCTAGGTGAGGCTTTGATAGGGTAGGGGCAGGGGTTGGGGTTGTGCGGGGTTCATATCGCAGTTGTTGCAATAGTAATTTGAGTTGGCTTTGGCTTGCTGGGATTCCGCTAGAGTTCTATTTGTGCTAGCGTCAGCAGCTTTTTACACTTCTTTCCTATTGAACTCTTGGTGTCCTTCGGCACGCTGCCAAAGGACAAATTCACAATAAACAGCGGCCCTTACGAATTGACACAAGAAAGGACAAAGGAAAGCATCAAGAGAGGAGGAGAAGCTAAGCATCTTAATGCAGTCAGACACATATATGAAGGAGAGGAGGTAAAACTTCCTCGTTGCACAGTTGAGAAGACGTTCACTGTCAGCAAGTTGCACTTTTATGGCACTCCTAAAGTACACTGCAAGAAAGAGGGTGAAGCAAGTTCTTTAAAAGATGAAGGAGGTGCTAGGAGGTTATTAATTGAAGAATAAATATTAACTACTTACTAACGAATAAGTTTGGCTGTTTAATTTAGGTTCACCCTCTATAATATTTACTGTGTCACTCCTTTTCTTTAAGTGCAAGTAATGAACTTCTCCCCAAAGAATATCCTCAAGTTATGCCACAGCTAAAAAGCATTTTCAGATATAAATACTTGTTTACTACAACGACTTTTGCAGCTGTCAATTATAATTTGGAATTTATTAGAATTAACGCGATATGAGTTGACAAATCCTTTTGGGTTAAGCTAAGTAAGGGTATTCCCACAGGGCGGCCATCAGTTAGTAAAACACTTCATTAAATGGTCTCTTTGTGGGTGTGTGTGATAAATTGTGGTCATAATTTTAATGTGATTGTTAGCCACGCACTTTTGAAACAGTTAAGCATAATAAACAACAATAACAACAACAGCAACAGCAACAAGCCACAATAACAAAAAGAACGATAAAAATGCGCACACACAACAAGAAGAGAATTAACAAGTGAAAAAGGAATGTGCAACAGTAGCTGCATTGTTTTTGTTGTTGTTGTTGTTGTTGGTTGCAATTTGTTGTGTGATTTTGTGTACGCGCTTCGTTTGCAAGTGGCAACCACAATTTAATTAAGCCAACAAAACCAACAACGGTGAGGCAGCCAGTGATGTGAAGGCAGGGAGAGGTGGGGTATTAGCCTAGTGTGTGTGTTTGTCCATCCATCCAGTCAACATCATCATGAGGCACCGCAACATGCTGATAGACACATTCTGCTGCCACAGTCGCTTGCCCCCAACTGCTGTTGCAACTGACCGCACAGAACGGGAATTGTGGAAAATGACTTGTTGTCGTCAGCATTATGACACAGTGCTTGTTGTTGCTGTTACCTACACTGAGAGAAGCATAAAGTAACCAGGTAAAAGGTTTCGAAAAGTTAAGGTTTAAAGTCCGTGGTTAGAGTAACAAGAAACAGTTTTTTCTCTTAGTGTAGTAGCCTCACCCTCCCTCTTCTTACTTGTGCAACATTGTTGCCATAATAATTTGATTAAATTGAACGCTTTAAGTGATTTGCATTTTAAATTTCAATCAATATGATGTGATGCAAGTTGCAAAGTTGCAACCGTCTGTCTGGCGGCACCACCTGCTGCACAAGCAAGCTGGCTGCAACCAAAAGGAAGTTGTCTGGCGCCAGCCTGCACCCCACCCCACTAGCCCCCTCTTGGTTGTTTTCCTTCAGTCTAATGATGTAGAAAACAGTCAACGGGGTTGACTCCATTCTCAGACCACAGTCTGGGACTGGACATGGAAAATTGCTCACTTTGCCACACTGACGGAAACCATAAACCGTTGCAAGTGGTCAGCCAAGCCCCCTTTGTCCCCCTTTGCCCACTCTTCGGTTGGGTTTGGCGCATCGGAAGGATGTGATGTTGGTTAACGCCCACTGCTCCAATTGCATTAAGTGCTAAATTATTTTGTCGCCTGCATTTCCCCAGTCGGAATTCGTATAATGAATGCAATGAAGTGTGACATTGATTAAAGGGGCAGCTTCAGAGCCGCTCCTGTGTTTTGCAAACTGAACTAACCAATAATTGTGAATTCTTATATTCATTTCTCACTCGCTTTGTTTTAGTTTTCCATCTTGATTGCATTTTCTCCTTGCTGTTGCATAAAGTGTAATTATTATACCTCATCATTCCCATCATCATCATTCCCATCATCATCACGTGGGCATTGTTCTTGGCCATCCATTGCCGACATCATCGTCTAAGTTGTCGTCTCCATTTACTTACTACTTGTCCCCGTGTCGGGCGTCGCGCGTCTCTGGCTCCTTCCGGCGTCAGTTTTTTGTGTGCAGTGGCAACTTCCTGATTTTGGCTTAGACGGTACTCTGGCGCCGGCTTTCCCCTCCCACCTCCCAGCTCCTCCAACGCCTACACTTCAATTGCATCGTCTGCTTGTTTATTATGGTATGTGTGTTATTTTGCCGAAAAGCAAAGTCTAAGGACTTTTGTCTGAGTGGATTTTGTGCCCTGCAGTTTTCCTCAACTTAATTCATGCAATTTCGCATGCAATTTTCACGTGACTTCATTTTCAACAGTCTTACTTCTTCTTCTTCTGGTTATGCCTTGTGAATCACAGCAATAGAAGCACTAGCTACGAAAATAGCCAGGAATCCCAAGAGGCATAACCGAACTCCCTCTCTCTCTCTCTCTCTTTCGGAGTCACCTTATCTCTCTTTCTTTTTGCTTTGTTGCATAGAGAACACACAGAAATTATGTTCTGTTGTCTTTCTCGGTACAATTCCTTTTGGGATCCCGTACCTCCGGGTCTAGTATTTTTGGATTGGCTTCTTGGCTCTGAAAGACACTCTGATGATAGCCATAATAATGAACAGGCCCCCTAAAACACACACAGATACACAGAGAGAAAGAGAAAGAGGCTACCCTTATCCCGAATAAGTCGAGACTGGTTGAGAGAGATAGAGAGAGAGGGGGAAAGGGGTGGAGGATGCCTTAGCACGCTTCACGCTTGATTTTCATGTGGCTGTTGTTGTTTTGGTCGCGGCCAGCGACAGAGGGAAAATAAAACAGATGAAGAAAATGCTTTTCAATTTATTTTTAAGTACAAAAATAATTTTTTGTTCGCAAAATCGAGCAAAAAAAAAAACAACAAACTAAAACAAAAATAAAAGCACGACACACGCCCGTCGTCGTCTCTAGCTTTCTCCCTTCACCCCCCGCCCGCACCGTTCCCCTAAGACGATCGTGTTCTATACATATGCTGTCGTTGTGTCGTGTGTGAAATATTGGAGACAAACGGGCACTTTTTATGTTAGCTGCAAATATATTGAGTTCAGTACGGCGCAGGTTTGCGAAAAGATCGCATACAAGTTTTGAAGAAGTGCAGACTGTGCAGTGCTATTCTTCTATATTTTTTTTTAATCATCCCGAAAACAAAATAACGGTAACGCGTGCCTACGATTATGAGAAACGCCCACATACATATATGAAAAGTTCTTTTAATTTTTATTTTTGTGCTTGCAACAACAACCAAAAGAGAAAGAAGAAAAATGTTTGTGTACGCAAAATAAAGCTAGATTCTAACTAACTGTAAATGTGAGTGTGCGTGTGTGAGTGTGAGTGTATTTGCTAAAAGGTGCTGCAGTTCCAGCTACAAATTCGCCAACTAGACGCATCATCATCGGAGCTTGCCGCCCGGCGCATTCTTCACTGTCATGTGTGAAATTCTCTACGCGCTCTCTCTTCAACGTCTTGATTAGTGCTCTCGCTTTTACCGTTTCGCGCTCGTTCGCTCGCTCTCGGCTGCCCCCGGGGGTCGATTCGGTTTTCGGTCGGTCGGTCGGTCGGTCCTTTGGTCGCGATTGCCTCTTTGTCGCATGCGCCTGTGGCGGGCCTTTGCGGTCTCGTGGTCTTCCATCGATTTACGCAGGAATTCACTGAATTTACGTTTGCTCAATGTCAAATTGGCGTTCGACTTTGGTATGCGCACACAACTAGTAGTACTACAAAATACACTTACTACACTCTTCGGCAATTGCCGGGGATCCAAGTACACTCAGAAGCTATACTTCATCTACACTGTATACAACAATTAACCCAAAGTTAGTTTATTATCAACTTTAAGTAGATCAACAATTGAAATCATCAAGAACTTTATTTCATAGATCACAGGTTCCTGAATCAACTATTATACCCTAACAGTAGAGTACTTAAGACATGCAATAAAACAAATGCCATGCTGTTATCGATAACAATTTGTTATCGCCACTGCACGTTGCACATTTTGCTTCTTGTTTCTTCTGTTTTTTTTTTTTTTGTTTTTGGCTACCCTTTATTCTGGCTTGCTTTACACCCCTTCGTCTGCCTCTACCTCTTGGACTGCTTGCAAATTCCTGTGTGTTTAGCTCTTGCTGTTTTATTTCAGTAGACGAAAATAAATTAAAGAATTTAGCGACTTGGTTAAAAATAAACTGGAATGTATTTTTTTGAATTAGCTTAAAAAACACGCCTATGACCAAATGCTTTTGTTGTTGTGCCATGATTTTCTTTCTACAAGAAATATGGTATTTCCGGTCAGTTGGATTAGTTTAGATCACATAAAGAAACATAACGATATTTGGGTCATTTACCAAATCCAAAATAAAATTTCAATGTTTATAGCTTTATGCAAATTTACTTTTGACTTAAAGTGGTTTTTTTTTAGCACTTGTCAGTACTTTATGACTGGTGGTTTCTTTTTCGGGTTTCGGGACTTTTTATTAATAATGGGTCTAAACGAGTTTTTACGATCGGACATGAATTGCAACTTAACGTTGATCCCCAACAGCCAGGAGCCCGTGAAGTAATAAAAACATACAGACAAACAGAGACAGACAGCAAAAAAGAAAAAGAAAGAGGAAAGAGAGAAGAGGCCAAAATGAAGAGGCAATCAAATAAATTGCAAAAAAAAACATAACAACAACACCACCAGGCAGGCGGACAGACGCAACAAACAAAAAAAAAAATTTAAAATACGGCGATCAACAACAGCAACATAAAACGAAACAGTAGCCGCTGTTTCTCCTCTGTCTGTCCGTCCGTCCGTCAGTCTGTCTGTCTGTCGCTCACTTGTGGCTAATTGTAGAGTAAAAGAAGGGAACGCATTACAGTGGAAGTGGAATGAGGGAGCGAGGTGCGGGGTAGCACGCAGGAGACAATAACATTTGCAACAACATGATGTTGATGAGTTTGACTGCTGTTTCATATGTCAGGAACTTCAATAAGAAAACCAAAAACTCAAGCAAGAGAGAATTAATTTCCCTTGAAGACGTCTTATAAGTTTAAGAAACCGACTTTCCACCGATAGTTCTTATGTTAGCTACACGCTAGCTACTAACTAGTTACAAACTTATTTCTTTTATTGCTTACTTAGGGTCACATGCAAGGTTTTTCAATAGGAAAACCAAAAGATATATATGCATTAATACTAACTAGATACCAGCTTCCTTACTTTACTGCTTACCTAATGTCCTATTCGCTTAGTACTAATGAAAGAAGGACTCTGAATTGGTCCTTGAACTTAAGCTCATTTAAAATGCATTTAAAACGTATAATATTGATGGGAGCTGTGAACTTTATGTTTTACTTGAGTGACGATCAGCGGTAAGTTTTAATAAAACTGCTTGTCGTCATTTAAAGTGATTTCCTTTCTACACCCCTCCTATATCATTGCCTGTCTGTTTGTACATCAATCTGCCTCTGACACATTGCTGTTGTTGGGGTGCAACATTGTTGTTGCTGCTGGTATGCAACATGCCAGCCGATCATGCAACATATCCAATCCATCTGTCTGTTTTTTTTTTTTTTTTTCTCTATCTGTCGGTCAGTTGCTCTTGGACTATGCTGCATAATGTCAACTGTATGGACTCCAAAACACAATTAGTGAGAAGAACAGCAATCCAAGAAGCCTAAGGATGTGTAGAAGAGAACAGAAAGAAACAGAGAGAGAAAGAGAGAGAGAGGGAGAGAGATGTCGGTTGTTTTCTATATCTAGAATCGTGCATCATGAATGCAAAATGTCTGGCAAAAGTCATTCCACCTTCTTCTTTTTGTTTGTCTGGCTGTCTGGCGGGGGGCGACGGGGATAGGGGGTGAGGAGGAGCACAAGCAAAAGCAAGCAACAGCAACTATGCCATTAATTTAGCTACTTTAATTTTAGCCTATTTTTATTGTTGTTGTTGTGTCGCTTGTAATTTTTCGTCATATATGCACAGAAAGAAGCCAGCAACAATAATAACAAGATTGCGGGGGCAAGACCAAAGCAGGTGAGGGGAAAGGGGGGTGCATTGCCTACCCTTCTCAGACTATGCGTGTTGCAGTTGCAGTTGCTGTTCCTTCTGCTTCTGCTGCTTTTGCAATGTAAATTTAGAAAAGGAAAAAAAAATTGTTTCTTAAGCAGCAGCAACAACAACAAACGACAAAGTGGAAAGAAGACGACGACGACAAAGAGGCGACACAGAGATGATAATAAAACTGAAGTCAGTGAGAAGTGCAACATAAATTTAAGCAAAATATTGCACATACGCACCGTTTGCCATACGCTTGTTTCGTTTGTTTCTCTGCTGCTGCTGCAATTGGCACAGACTACAGAAACACACACACACACACACACACTGATCTACGCCCCATCTCTGCATAAGAGGGGCGGGGGAATTATGTTGCCACAGAAACATTGTAAAAAGTACAAACAGACAGACAGAAAATGATGAAAAAAAAAACAAAAGAAAACAAGCGACCACACAGCAAAAATGCACTGCAAGAAAAACCGAAATCTTTTCCAACATTTTTAAATTGTTTTATCCCTTTCTCTCTTTTCGTTGCAGTCGCTGAACTTTTGGTCAGCTTTTTCGGTATTATTGTTTTTGTTGTTGTTGTTGCTGCAGCACTGTTGAGTGCAGTGAACTATCAATTCGCACACAGTTGACGCTGTGGCCCCCACGCATTCAGGAGGAAGTGGCGCCGCGGGGGCCCTACACACAACAACACACACATTGCTTGCGTTCAATCTAACGCTTTTAGTGGCAACAATCATATTGTCGTCGTGGTCGCCACAAGCCCTCGCGGTGCCCATGCACAGGAGCAACAACAACAATACTGCATACTTTTGGGCGCCAAAGGAGGATCAAAGCAAGGAACTCGTCAGCAACAACAACAACAACAACTGTCGGACATGCCACAACGGCAGTGGTACAGTGATACAGGAACAACAGCAACAACGAAAGCCAAGTGGAAGCGACGCAAGTGGAAACGTGTGGAAGAGTGTATATAGTAGTGCAAACGTTTCTTACAGTGTATATAGTGCAAATAATAAGTTAGATTTAATTATAAATCGCAGCCAGAGCAAAGTGTTGTCGCCCAATTCTAATTCTGCCCTGCAGCCAGCCACAAATTTGCTTTATAAATTACCTACAACAACAGCAGCAATCCCTGCCCCCGCACCCGCACCCTTGCCAGCCCCTCCTTCGCCACCGCATCGTCGTCGTCGTCGTCGTCGTCGCGCCGCGTCTCACTCGACTGATGTTGTTTTTGCCTCCGCGTCCATGTTTCTGCCATATCAAATTAATCAACGTGCTACATTGTTGCAAGCAACTAAAACAGCAACATCAACAACAACGCTTGCAACAGCGACAGTGCCAACAACAACTTCTCCGCCTGCTGCTGCTGCTGCTGCGCATCGAATTTTTAATCGTGATACGGTCCGAACAGCGACCAACGCGTCACCTTTGACACCACAGCAACAGCAACAACTGCAGACAACAACAACAACAACAACAGCACGAGTCGAATTCATACTCTATACAGAGATATACGAAGAGAATTCACATTTCGATACGAATTTCGTTACGGATTCAAATTCAACAGCAAATAAACACAACAGCAAAAGCTTTTGGCACAAATACGGTGAGTAGGTAAAATTTATATTACGTTCAGATATATCTTCTTTAAGGTTATGAATCCCTGCAAACTTTCTGTTAAAGTTTCTTAAATAGTTTTCTTGACTCCAATCTATAAATAGCCCAATCAGCAGTTTCATAACTCAACTTGTTAGCCTTATGCGACAACAAAACAATCTATACTAAGAGGGGAGGAGAGGTTTCTTCGACTGTGAAAAACTGCTATGAAGATGTAGATGTGGGATTTTGAACACAGCTGCCGGCTGGTTAACATAATTTTCGTGGGCATTTTTCGCAACTCATTTTTGACTGCAGCAACAACAACAACAAATGACACAAACACAACAGACGGCCAGCCAAAACAACAAAAATAAATATAACACAAAAAAGGAGAAGCAAAAGAAAGAAAAAAATTGAAATCAACTTTTTCCAACGAATAAATTTCGAGTTTTCGATAGTCTCGGTCTGCCACAGACTGTGTCGGTTGTTGTTGTTGTCGTCGTCTGCAGCAACGTTGTTGTTGTTGCTGGCCAGGTCTGTCTGTCTGTCTGGCCAGCAACAACTACAACAAGTCACAGTCTGAGCGAAGACTGAACTAAACTGAGTGGCTGGCTGTGCTGTGTGCTCTACGTGGGCTCCAACAGCGTCAGACTGTCTGGTATGCCACGCTCTCACTCTTGCAACACACACTAAATGTGTGTGTGTGTGTCTCGCAAGTGTGGGTAACGGCACTCACTACGTTTCGTGATTGCCACATGTGGCTCCTTCTGGGTTGCCCACTTGGTGTTGTCTGTCTGTGTTTTGTATGTTTGTGCTACACTCAAAACAAACGGGTTAAAACTCCTACGGTTTAAAATCCTAACAATTTTAACATTCCAGTTTGATTACCTTAACTACGTGCTATAATAGGAAGTAAGAACTTCAAACTAATCAGTATTTTTCTCCCAGTGCTGATAGTTGTAGATGTCTCTGTTGTCTGCCTTCCCTCTTCTTCGTCTCTGTCTTTCTGTCTGCCTCCTCTGACTGTGTAGGCGTCAGCCCCTCGTCATCATCATAATCATCATCGTCGTCGTCGTAATCATCATCATCATCATCATCATCGTCGTCGTCGTTGTCGTCGTTGAGCACTGGCGCTCACATTGGCCAATGCATAAAATTATACAGAGACATGACATGGTTTTGAATAATTAAGCGGAACGCCAAATGGCCACAGCTCCGCCCGCGCTCCCTCCCTGCCTCCCACTCTCCTACTAGCGACTTTTTAAGACCCAAACATGTGTGCATTGCATTGCAGGGATTTCAACGCTTCTCCCCCAAATTACCTCCACTAACCGAAACAAACAAAGTTGTCATTTAACAACTCTATTTCCAAAAGGATTAGAGCTTTTGTCGGCTAGCCCAAGGACTTAACTTTGGAGCTGCATAATGACAAGCAAGGAACAGCAGGGAATCCTCTTTGGGTGCCTTAAAATATATTTGGGATAGAGTAGTACCTTTTTCTATGTTCCTTACAATCAACCTCTCTTCGATTACTTCGTGTCAAGAGCTGAAAAGCACGACACCAACTCTAGTAAGGAACAGCAAGGAATCCTCTTAGAGTTGAGGTTATTTGCTTCGTGTCACGAGCTGAAAGGCACGACACCAACTCTAGCAGAGAGATACTCTAACTAGTAGTAGAAAGGGTGCACAATGACAGACATTATTGACAGCTGAGAATTGTTGGCTCATTTGAAATACACTGGACACAGGTACGACGTTTGTTGTTCTCCATCTCCATCTCCATCTTTGTCTCATTGTTGTTGTTGTTGGCACTACTGTTGCAGTTTGTGTTGTTGTAGCCTGTGTGCTCTGCTTCGAGCTGTCACAGTTGTCTGCTGTCTGGCTGTTTCCTGTTGCTGCGGCTGCGACTGCAACGACAGACAACGTCTGTAGTCTGTAGTCTAGACATAAGAGCAAGATAAGGTGTAGTAGCAACAGAGAGGGTTGAGGTTGACGTTGAGGGGTAAGGGGTAGTAGCTGTTTGGCCCAAGCTCAGGTGAAACCGGCCAACAACAAGCACATCCAACCACGTCTCCCTGCCCACTTCTGTTCAAGTTTCCGCCAACCCGTCTAAAGAGTTGTCGCTTTGGCGGTTCGCTTGGTTCGGGTTCGGGTTCGGTTTGGTGGTTCAGTGGTTCTCGCTCGTCGGTTGACAGCCTTAGATCAGAAGTGCAGTTGGCAGTTGATTTATGGCGGCGTTGAGTGCCTTTATGCGCACCTCAAATATGACAGAAGGCGGCGCAGTAAACAGCAAAATAATACAAAAAAAAAAAAAAAATGTATTACAACAAAACCAAAAAGTACAAAAAATGCCTGCCCCGAAGGCAACCATTGACGGAAGTTGCTGTTGTTGTCCTTTTGCACCCTTTTTTTTCTTTACCTTCTGCTGTCCGTCCATTCACGCAACGAGCAAATTGTGGCAATTACCTGGTGCTCCTGCTCCTGCTCCTGCTCCTACTCCTGCTGTCTGTGTCGCATATTTCCTTGCTCCACATTGCTGTCGTTCTTGTCGCACCAAAGTTGTCGCTGTCAGAGTTGTCGATGTTGTTGTTTTTGTTTTTGTTGGTGGCGGCAAAGGCGGCGGCGTGTTGCATGCTCAGCGATGCGTGTCGACAGCATATCAAACATATCCATCCGCCATCCGCCAGCCTGTGCTCTTGTCCACTCTCCACTGACCAAACACAGCCAAAGTCCCAAACTGCCCTTCTGTCCATTATTGAGCTGCCTACCACCCTGCCCCTCTCCCACTTTAACGCTTTTGTTCGACAATAAATGCAATTAAGTTTTTGAATTGTGCTCAAACCTTACTGATATGATTCCAATTTTGTACATTCCAGCTTTTAACAGTTGCCAAATGATGATGATTTCGATATGACTTAATTGCAGAAGCTGATTGCTATGACATGTTACACGTCCACATAGCGTGCTTTACACATATTGCGATAAAAATTATAATTAACCATTTGCAAGGGCATTAAAAATAACACTCTTCAGCTACCCATTGCCAACACGCGATTCTGCACAGAGAGAGACGTACCATGCAATTTGATGTGGGTGATATCATAAATGGGGAAACACCTTTGACCAGCATCTAAATTTTAATAGTTATATCAATTGCAAATGGCTCTTTTGCCGGAACAGCGCCGTAACCTGAGCAAGCGAGGGCGGGAGGAGAAACGAGTGAGTTAGAGAGGCGATAAAAAGTGCAATCGTAATGTGAAGCAGATGAAACCGAATGATGGCGATGACGTTCAGCGATATATTCCTCCCCCTTTTTAGTCCAGCTCAAAGCTAAAACACGAAAGGGGATAGCGAGTGGGCTGGAGCGAGGGGAGAGCAAGGGGGCAGGCGGCAGTCGTCGAGGCGCACAGAGGCACAGAAATTGCAACCGATAATAATTATTTTTATGGAGTCTAGTCTGTGTCTAGACGATTTTTTTTTTGCTGCTGCTGCTGCTGCCGCTCTTGTTGTTGCTGTTGTTGTTGTTGTTACTTCACTTGCCATTTGTCGAGCAGGTCGAGTTCAGCACTCTCTCATTCGCTCTCTTTCTGTTTGGTCGTTCTCGTTCTCGCTCTGCTACTGTGTCATTGTTTTCGCTTTGATTCCGATTTAACTGGTAAACTGGCATTTAACTGTTTCTCTTTGACAAACAAGACAGACGGGCCAGCGGGACGGCAACGGGGACGGGGGAGAAGCACACAGTCCAGACAGACAACTGCACCAAATACAGAGTGAGAGAGAGAGAGTTCGGTGTAGAGATAACTAGTGAACGTGCCGACAACTTTAAGACAGACAAACAGTCCAAACATGATTAAAAGTCTAGCTTCCACAATTCCCAATGAGAAAAGCGTCAAGAAGTCATCTTTGGCTGTTACTTGTTGTCCTTCGTTGGTAAATAGCCAAAACGCAATCGCGCCTGTTCATACAACATAAAGGTTATAATCGTATTGGGACTGACACGCATCAAAGCGGGTATGAAACCCTTGTAGAACGCCAGAGGACCCTGTTTGGCAACACTAACGGCTACAGCACCCAGGCCAGCATATTCTCCGGGTTTCGCATTCATGTACGTCGTCTTCATGACATCAATCGGTTGTGTCATCAGGGTGCCAATGAATCCGGCCACTGTTGAGGTTAGAAAGTGCAGGGGCAGACCCTCCTTGAAGTCGAAGGTGCCCTGCAGAACCTGTCTGACCTGATCGTAGGCACCGTTCGTACCGATCGTTAGAAGTACGGCACGCGTCAAAGCTGGCACCGTTCCACGAAACAGACTATGAACACCCTCCTCCTTGGCAATGCGATGAAGACCATCAAACACGTGCTTGTAGCTAGGGAAGGAAACTAGAGGAAATGTATAGGTTATAAGGGAAGCTCGGCTCACTTGCGTCTCTGTTCCATTGGCAACTTCATATCATTCTGTAAACGCACTGTCACAACATCACCCGGTACTCCCAAAATTCCACCAAAGATGCCCGCAAAGGTACCCAATAGAATTTTGGCACTCACATCGTTAGCATCCACATAATCCTTGCCATACTCATAGAGGGCAAAGCGGGCTGTTGTATAGGTGAGCTGTCGGAACCAGGAGGCCGATATGCCATTATAGAAGCCCAGCAACCCTATTCATGAAGAATTAGGTCCTCTCTTTGATGATTAGTGAGCGTGCTTTCCTTTACCTTACCCGCGTTTTTGTATATAGTTGAGATTAGTTGCGATACGGGCACCTTTTCTGTCTGTGTTTGCAGTTGAACCTTAATCAAATCGAGTGGATGCGTTGTCGTCACCGCGATTGCGGAACAAACACCACCTGACCACCAACGAGGCAATCGCTTACTATCCTCATTAATCATTTTATAAAAGAGATTATAGTTAATTCGTACTTTAATTTGCAATAGTTAAAACATGACGTAAAATTTTGATAAAGTTATCAGTTGTAAATAAAGTTGGAGATTTTTTAACTAGGCTTATTACATTTGTAACTTCAATGCTTGCTAGATTTCTCTTAGTGTACTTCCACCCTTCCTCCCTCTCCTTGTGGTTGGCGGCGGCATTTCTGTGTGTGACAATAAACGACACCTTTTTGCCTTGTACTTGGTTGTTGGTTGGTTCGCTGGTATTCCGCATCGTTGCAGCTGCAACTGCAACTGCAACTGCTCTGATATTATGTTATTATGGCAATTATAGTTACGACACACGACTCGCGGCCGGCGTCTTTCTCTTCTTTTTTTCTTTCATGACGACGACGGCATCTATGGTATTTTTTGAATGTGCACAGATTTGCTTGCAGCGATAAGACTTCGACTTCAACTTCAGTTGTGATTCCAGACTCTTCGCATTGCAATTACAAACATTTTAATGCAATTAACACACACACACACACACCTGTGACGTTTGCTGGGGGGGATAGGGGAGTTTGCTCATTTGCCTGGCCGATTGCAATTCGAAACGCGGTTGACGGCGTTGACGGCGGCATCGCCAAAAGCCAAGCTCAAACTTCACAAAAATGAAAAAAAAAAAAAGGAAAGCAAAAAGGAAAACGAAATAAACAAAATAACAACAAAATCTTCAAAGCGTTGCGACATCTGTGCGTGTGTCAGTGTCGATTTCAACCCACTATGCACCAGCCACCACCACTGCTGCTGCACCACTGCACCACCGTCTTGGCTTTTGTGAGGTTTTTTTGCCGCTGCTATCAGCCAGCCAGCCAAAGCAAGAAGAAGAAGAAGATACCGTCCTCCTCGTTGTTGACGTCGTTTTCTTCGTTCCTGTCTTCTCTTTGTAGTTTGCCGCATATGCTCACTCCCTCTCTCCCTCTATCTCTCCCTCCCTCTTTCACTCTTCAAGTCTAACGAGCCAGTTGGCCAGTTGGTTATAATAAGGGCTTGTGTGTGTGTCCCACTGCATGCCACAGGCCACAACAGCAATATGGTTACAACATGTCAGCGCACCAAATGTCCTTATGGCCAATACAAATGAATGCGTTAACCAACTGCCTTCCTGCCTCGTCTTCCTTGGCCCTAACCCTGCCGCAATGCAATCAGTTTGCGCTTCATTTAACCCTAAAGCAAGGAGGGAACATGGCAAAATTGTCTTAATTATGGAAAGTCCGAGCATGAGTACAGCTTAACTCAATTGATAGGTTAAGCGACCCCTCGAGAACCTACTAGATGACCTAGAGGAGCTAATAGGTTCTTATTGCATTAGATGCAGGGAGAACTAGAGGTAAATCAGTTAACTAAGTGCAGAGAGCGAATTTATCAAGAGTTTCGTACAAGGAAACATATCAATAATGTTACGTAAACACAGATGTGGTAGCAGCACCTGGGCATATCGTTCATAATCCGACAGGCCAAAAAGCCAAAGCCACAAAGCCTCCTCCTTGCACTCTCCTACGATGTCTCGACTCGTTACGCAAAGACAAGGAGACAGTTGGAGCTTAGGGAGCTATGCTCATCAGCTTGAGCTTTAGTTCCAGCTGCTGCTGTTGTCCAGGGTAAACTATTTACCCAAGCGATTAGCTTTCATTTCACTTGGCAGGAACAGGCGAAGGAGCTCGCTCAAGGGATGCTCCTGACGCTTAGGAAGTAATTTCATATTCTAGGTCATTAAAAGGAAAGTGGAACGCAGAGGAAGACGAAATATGTATTTATTATTAATGTGCTGTCAGGTTCTTGTTCTTGTCCCTGAGCTGCTTTAGTTTTAATTACAATTTATAAAGTTTATTTTGTTACCTTAAAATATAGCTTAGTGATGACCGCTAGCTCATTATAGGCACGGAAGGAAACGTAAAGGGCAAAATCTCCGGCAGGCATAGGCAGATATTGGCCAAACTCCGCTTCATGTTCGCCGGTATAAAGCTTGTCAATAAATATGTCGTGCTAAGAGCAACAAACAGAGAGATACATCTCTTTATAAAGTTAGAAATAAAATGCTACTCACATTGTAAGGACATGTGTGATTCATGTTGGTGCTATCCTTGAAAATTCTGTAAAATAATAGGACGAGGAGATTGCGAGGATTTTTAAGAAATTTACAAGCATCAATTGTTACATCAACGAAGAATGGCTTATATCCAGAATTATTATTACGCATGAGCTTAATTGTGCACTGTAATCAAATCGAATTTAATCAAGGAATTTCCCTCTCAAAGGGCGTGGCACTTACTGTCACATTATCTAAGGGCTTCTTGTAAAGTTTGTAATGAGTGCTTATGTATTTGTGAGTGCGATTCACAGCTTTTATATAACAATACTCGAATTCTCCAATCTTTCTACTAACGTGATCGCATTTAAGGTTCGTATATGTTACATGAGACACAATACACTGTAATAAAGTTTCAATTGTTTAAATTAAACCTGAATATTTACTACTTCTTACCGTTAGAAAAGCCACGCAACAACAAAATAACAACGTTTTCCACATGTTGTCGAGTCAAATATGAAATGAACCAACTAACTTTAGTTAGGTTAAAAGAGCTTATAGTAAAAACATAAGGCAATTAATTTTCTTATCTTCGATCGAAAAACGCAATTTATCGGTTTTTAAACACAATAATATTGTAATCAATGCAAAGCTTAAAATATAGCTTCAACTTGGCAGCTTTTAGCCAATTTGCAATATGGTTTTTGACTATAACCAGTTCAAACCGCAAAGCATTAACCTTTTTGTAATATTTGAGTGGCTCTTTGACAAAAGCGGATGCAATTATATTATTCAAAATGGTTTCTTTTTCCACAAGCATAAAAGCAGAGGCAATGGAAATGTACAAAGGTAAGACTGACCCAGGCCGAGAGAAGGGCAAAGAAAGGACAGAAGTCCAGACACAAGAGAATTTTATTGGCCTTCACTTAACGCTCATAAATTTGTCTGCAGCGAGACGAAAAATAAGAATAACAACAACTTAACAGCGAAGATGAAGACAAAAATATATATATTCGGTTGATATGCGACGCTTCCGCAGCCGGTGAACTGGTTTCTGCGTGTGCCTGTGTGGGTGTAACTGTGTGTGTGTGTGTGTGTGTGTGTGTGTGTAAGAAAAGTGCTATTAAATTGGCATGTAACATGGGTAAAAGAGCCACCTGCAATCCACCCTTTTCTTGTTGCATATCGCTGACCTCGGGTTAAACTTGCTTCACGCATAAATCCGATCTACAAAAAAAAAAAAAAAAAAAAACGAAGCCCACATTGTTGCTGTTGTTGAGGCTGCTGCAAATTGGCGGCAACAACTTTGTCTGGGTTGCAGCGTCAGTTGCAGCCATGTCTAAAAATAGCGTTGGCCTCATGTTGGTCAAGTTTGTGCCAACCAACCAGTTAAGCACTCCTCCCCCTCCCCAATACCCTCTCGTTGTTAGTCTGGTCTTTTAGCTCTGATCGCGTTTCGTGCGTCATTGCATGCTTAAAACACACACACACACACACACACACATACATAATGACAAACAAACAAGTCGACTCAACTCGCGTCTCAGCAACACACAACACACAACAACAAGGCGTTGCACCTTTGAGGCAAAGGTGCATTGATCGCTGCGCGTTTGCGTCTGCGTCTGCTGCAGTCTCCACACAGTCTTCGGTCATTGCCTCATGGCGCGCCAAAAAAAAAACTCAAATTATTGTTGTATTTAAAGGTATTTATGTGCATATCTGTGGGACAGTCAAAAAACCAACAAGCAACCAACAAAAAACACACAAAACAAAAACATTAACCAAAGGCACAAAAGAAAGTTAGCTTCATGTATTGACCGAAGCTTGAATACACTTGTACTTGAAAGGAGAATGCTTGATGCGAATACTCTACAAAAATACAACATAGTCTAAGAAATCAAACAGATAAACTGAGAGATAGACAAAGTGTAATGAATGAAGTGTTTTATAGTGCTATTCTCATTGCATGACACAAGAAAGTTAGGGTATTTTCAAGAAAACCACACAAAAAACTGATACTGAAAAGTGCGTTCAATGAACGCAAAACGCAGAAAAACGAAAAACGCAGCGCGTGCTTTTTATTTTTCGGGCAACGATCGTTGACGATCGATAACAGGCGGAGCCAGCCACATCAGCCACAGACGACGCCATTTGCTTGCTACAACAAATATACACATACTGTGTGTGTGTGTGTGTGTGTGTAAAAGTTATGCCAAGTGCAGCAATGTGCATATTTGACTTTGGACTATAAGCTATAAGCCATTAAAATGGGCCAAGACACGAGCCCTCAGCTGCAATGATGAATGGGACACGTGCGCAACCAGACAAACACACACACACACACACACACGCACAGCAATTGCAATCAGAAATCCATTGGGGCCGTCGCAGTTCATCGGCCAGCGTCGAATCGATTGAGTAACTCTGAGAGAGAGACTTAAACTGCATAGCTGAACGTACAACAACTTTCTGACTCAACTCAACATAAATGCAACACCTAAAACAAGTAATCAAAAGCTAAAGCTATAAATAAATATAAAGCTTTAAACAAAATAAATGATTAAGAAATATTTTTGCAATTTAAAAACACATCAAAAAGTAAAAAAATCAATAATACGCTTGGGCAACGTTCATTAGCCAAAGCCAATTGCAGGGCAGACAAGAGAGTCAGAGAATGTGTATGTGCACATGCGGCATTCATTGATTGCTTGAGGCTTAAACATGTCGCGATTTGTAACTTACTTTCCAATTAAATGGAGAAGCTAGCGCATAAAGACCATAATGCAAAGACAAAAATATTGATAATATATGGAAAAGTTGTGGGATATGCATGTTATATAAATAATATATATGTATGTGACTTACCTGTAAGCTTCATGTTGAGTGTAGAATGAAGCCGCCTGTAAAGAAGAAAGGCAAGAGACAATTAAAGAATAATGAATAGATAAACATTATGAAACTTTTACAAATATAATAGCTACTAAATCATGTTTTAAGATAATTTTAAGATAAAGTGTTAGATAATCAAGATACAAATTTCCAAAGTGAAATAAACATGACAACAGGAAATAACGATTAAAACTAAAACAACACTCAAATATTTACGAAAAATTTCACATTTTATTTGCAGAAAGATAAGACAATGTTTAAACAAGCACGTTGATAAACAACAACACTCAAGTAAAGCACTTTTCTAGCATTTAAATACCATTTAGCTCAAGGCCAAACTTTGGTTGTACTACTTAGTTAGTAGGTAGAGTAATCTGCTAATGTTTATATTAGCCATGCTCTAAAAACAAAACAAAACAAAACAAAAAACATCACACAAACAAACTTTAATCAGCTTAACTGCGCATAAATGTCTAAGCAGTCATCACGTACACTTATTCTCATATTCTATGTATTAAATTAATAGCAAATTTGACACACACGCACACACACACACACACACGCACACACATACTTATGCTTTAAGTATTTGCATAAGAAATAATGCTAGGTGAACACAACAATAACAACATCAAATATTCGTTAACTTCCTTTCTGTTTCCTACTTCCGACGCCTACGTCATCGCAGCAACAAAACGCACGAGGCGTATGCTTTATATTTTTTTCTTTTTCTTCAGCATTACGTATACGCCACAATGTCTGTTATATATGCTTATGTATGCGTAAATATGCGTAGGCAGCTCTTCATCTTTTTTTCTTCACTCGTTCTCGTTCGTTCATTTGTTTGATATGGCTCGTGTCCTTGAGCTCGCATTACGTCGTTTATTTTATATGTTCACATTTCTCTGTATTTGTGCGTATATAACAGACCCTTGGCACACCCTAACCCCCTGCCAGCCAGTTACCCTTGAACAGACGCAACAGACAGGCCCCAGGAGCCTCTTCCGTTTGTTGCGTGTCTGGCCTTTTTCAATATACCCTATATGATTTAATGGGTTGTCAAGGATAGTTCATGAAGAGAGAACTCTTATAAAGTAGGTGAAAGTATAGGGTATCTTTTAGTACCATTCACTTTTATGTGCTTGCCTCGTTTATAATCCTTCTCAGTTTGAGTTTTGAAACGCATGTCCTGCGTCGTCGCTTATGCGTAGTTAGTTGTCTGCTGCTGCTGCTGCTTTGTGGCCAGAGCTTGTGCCCCATCCACTTTTGTCTGCCACACAGCGTCGCTGCGTCACATTGTTGCTTTGTCGCTCTGTCGGCCTAAATGCCACACGGCAAATGAGGCACGACTAAGCTCTGTGCACAGTAGCTGAATGAGGCATACTGCATCTTACATACGCTTTTCTCTTCTCTTGGCATAGAGTATTTAACAAGTCGTTGAAGCTCATAACTGCCGTTGGGTAAATATTTGTTGCTCGGCTTTGCCGTTGGCACATTTTGTCTGCGTATCTTGAAGGTTAAATATATGTAAACACACCTTTACAGCCCTCCCTTTCACCCCCAACCCCCTTCTTAGATTGTCTTGCTTGCCAGTTTGTCTGGCAGTTTTTGACTTGTTTGCCAAATGGCGTACAAGATATTTATGCATATTAAAACAATTTGCTTATTATGCCTGAATAATTGAGTGAGCGACGGGAATATGCATTGCATACATAGCTCTTTCATTCAAGTCTTTAACCGACTCACACCGACTCACTGAATACATTATTAGTTACTCGCAACGGCTACGTAATATTTTTGAAGGGAAAACAGATACTGTATATGTCGTTGTTGTCGTTGTTGGCGACGTCGGCGACATCGAAGCGCAAACTTCAACAAAGCGTTAATTAATACTCGCAAATGTTTGCGCTCCGTCTGGCAATGAAAAAGTTAAGCACAGACCAACAACAACAACAACAACAACAACAAAAAGCGACAAATGGCAACGAGTGAGAAAAAAAAACACACAACTCTCGTCATAAGTCAAATAAAAGCGCAGTGCGGTGTCGAACTGAAAAATTCCAGTGAATTGTTGTAGGCCCTCGTTTTTCCCAAAGCAAATAATTGTTGCTGTTGTTGTTGGGCCAGCAGATAAGCCACCAGACAGCCAACAAGACACCTAGACACAATGTTGTTTCGAAAGGTGCTACTTGAGGTTAAAAAAAAAAACTTGCAGCGAAGAAGTTACTGTTAAAAAAAAAAGAACTAACTCGTTGCATTTCACAATACTGTCGAAAAGTGTTCAAGAGTGCGAAAAAAACCAGGAAGCTAAAAGCTAAAAATATATATCCAACCATAAAATAAGGTTAATATAGAAAATGGTACAAATTATTTGCAGATTAGATTAAGCAAATTATTAAATTTGTGCTGGCGTTAATAAAATCATATTTGCGGTAGGTAAATTAATACACAGAGAGATAGTGTTAATCTACATTAATTCAATTATAGCCTAATGAATAAATTTTATAGTACAGGCTAGTTACCATAGGTTCTATTTATATCCTGAACTATAATGGGTTTGTGCAAAAGTATGTAACAGGCAAAAGGAAGCTTCTCCGTTCCGAAAAAGTTTATACATTCTTCAACAGCATCAACAGCTAAGAGATATACTCTATCTAGACTAGGAATTTATCTCCCAGTTGCGAAATTTTGAACTAAAGCCTGCTTCCTTGTGTTTTGTACAGAATTTGTTCATTAGCAATCAGTCAGAGTAAATTATACGCTAGGCTCTATATGAACGGAAGCATAATTTTCAATGGCTCAATGGTTCATTATATTTTTATTGTACGCGCATTAGAAACAGTCGGCAGCTGTCTTTTAGACACAGATAGGCGAAAGGTCTTCTCATAATGATGATGATGATGATGATGATGATGCTCAGTCTGGTGCTGATGATGTTGATTTGTAACTCTTGAAGAACCTTTCTGGTATTTAAATGACTGAAGAGAACGTTGCATGAAGGCGTAGAAAATCGAAAGCGTATACCATTCCCAGCTAATTTTATTGGCGGCATCAATCAGTCTGGAAGTTCTCGGTTCTCTGGGTTGTTGTTGTCGTCTGTCGTTGATTGCAGCCCCGAAACGACCCCAAAGTGCATGGCGAGCAGACGCAGTCATTTTTAATGTCCATAGCCATCACTGCCAAAGAGAGAGCGAGAGAGACGTGGAGGGAGGGAGAATTCAGCAGATGCACAGACGACGACGACGACGACGATGACGACGGCAGCAGCGACGGCGGCGGCAATCATCAATTTCTCAGTGTCGCATTAGTTTTCATTAATTTGAGCGGCGGCGACGGCGACGGCGACGACGAACGGCCAAATGAAGCGGCACAGATGGACCCCCAGACCCAGACCCAGATCCAGAGCCAGTCAGAGACCCAGACAATTGCAGCAAGCAGAAAAGAAACAGCAACAACAACGAGAGCAAGAGCAATAATAACAACAAGTTGATGCGCTGGAGCATTATTGATGCATTCACCAAGCAACAGCGACAGCCAGACAACTTTGACGTGGGCAAAACGTGGACATTTGTGGAAAGAAGAAGATGAAGAAGCAACTGAAAAGCTCATTCAGAAAGACGCAAAGTCGTCTTCGAGGGAGGGGAAGGGAAGGGGCAGAGGACAAAAGCTCATAAATAAACCGCGTGGTCGCGTCGCCTGGGCACCTTTTACACAAGTCTGAAGTCGAGTCAACCTTTCACATTTCCGTCAAGTAAACTTCCTTGCCCCTACCCCTTACCCTCTCCGCAGAGCCTACTCACTGGCAACATTATGACAGAAGACCAAAGCGTCGAGACAAGGACAACAGACAAAAAGTGTTTTGTAATTCATTTTAACTTGCGATTTTATGCTGTCCTTCCTTCTCCATATCCTGTGCCCCGAATATTATGTACAGTAGTTCCTAGGAAATTGAAATTTCCATAAATTAAAAGTGCGCCAACTTCAAAATTTCAGGTGTTACAATCTTATCTCAATTTTAAAGGCAAAATTTCAATTCCAATCAAATTAAAAATCATTTCGGGCAGAGTTGACTACTGTATATTTGTTATACAATAATAATGTGGGCGCAACCCTTTCTACGGCCGTCTGGCAGACAACTCTCTTTCCTACATTTGGGTTGAATTCGGAGGGTGGTGGGTGGCACTTATGCAAAAAGCCCAACCACGATCTAAAATGTTCGCACCCTGCCACTGAAAAAGTTATTCAATTCAAGCGGCTAGCTTTATGTTTTCTTTTATTTTATTTTTTTTGGCAAACTGATGTTGCTTTTTCTTCTTCTTCTGCTTCTGCTTCTGCTACTTTTGGCGTGCGCTGCTTCTTCAAAATGTTCAGCCTACAACAATAACAACAACAACAACAACAACAACAACAATAACAGAAAGCAGGCGGCGGCGAATATATATATTTCGTAAAATTCATTTTACGATGGAGGACGAAAAATCATTGCCGGCTGTCAGTTGAGCCAGCCGGCCAGGCAGAGAGGGAGGGGTGGGTGTCGGCTGGACTTGTTCGTTTTTCAAGGTTAAGCACACACACACACACACAAACGCACACACACATTGAAAGTGCCAGACGATGAGCCAGACGGAGTGCGTCGGGCGCTCGGGTGTTGCAGACGAAGGAAGACATTTGAACAACCGAACGACGAACAAAAGTGTCGGTCGGGGCGGTAAGGGGTGGTCGGGTTTTTTTTTTTTTTTTTTGACGAGTGGGAGTGCATTTCAGCTTACGCTTCACTTAATTTTACGTGCTCTCGCTCTCTCAATGTCTACCTCTCTCTCTTGTGTCTGTCTGTCTGTGTGTGCATTTGCTCGAGGGTGCAATATTTGGACTGGATGAGGATGAATGACGCGCTAAAGTTTCGCAAACGCCTTTTGGCTTTGTTTGTCGTCGTTGTCGTCGTCGTTTCGTCGTCGTCGTATTTAAAGTGCCCGCCAGGCCTTAGTCATCGTGTTTGCTCATCTTGCCGCTAGAGTGCGCTTTGCTACTTTGTTTACTGTTGCTTAGAAAAGGAGTACAAAAATAGGCTCTACAATTAGTTAGAATTGGGATAAAAAATTTGTGTAGACACAGAGAAAAAAAGGTTTCTTAATTAAGCAAATTTACTTCTAAGTTGATATTCAAATTGTTAAGAATGGGCAAAAGATACCAAAAATGATGAGCAATAGAACTTAACTTAAACTCAACTAAATCATGTTGTGAATTTAAATACTTAGAACCTTAACTCGTTCTTTCGTTTTAAACTACAGTCGTTTAATGATAACAATTATTTGCATCTATTCCGTTCACCTTAACCAGGTAAAGCTGTATTTTTTCTATGCAATTTAAACTGCATTTTTAATTTGTCATGCTTTGGAATGATTTGTCCCACTGTGCAGCAGCCTCAAGTACCCAGCAGCAGCAGCAACAATGCAAAATCGACAATAATAGACGCCGCCAACAACCGTCGCCGGTGCAGACAGCGGTGCGCGGTGTGTGGTGGGGCATGGTGCACGATGGTGGTGCAGTCAAAGTCATAAACTTTATTTTCTGTTGCCTGCACAAAGGAGCATGCTGTGAGCATAGAGAGCAGAGACAGAGTGAGAGTGAGAGAGAGAGAGAGAGAGAGACAGATTGAGACTTCTCATACTCTATTGTCTGATGCACATACGACTACTTCCCCTCCCCCCCTTCACACACAGCCTATCCCTCACATTTCACGTGTGTCTGGTGCGACCCTTGAGTGGGCGAACATTTCATGCGTTTTTCGTCGAGACTGGAATCAACCAACAACAAAACAGTTTCGCAACGTTGACAAAAGGCAGAGTTTGGGTGATTTTGAAGTTTTTTTTGTCTGGCTCTCAGTGTCTGCATTTTTTACTTCTTTTTTACTGTTATTGTTGTTGTTGTTGCATAATCAACACTGCATTGATTGTGTACTATGTGTGTGCGAGGCAAGCAATCAGTTAGAGACCAGACAACACACATGAGCCGTACATTACCAGGGTTGGAGAGAAGAGTCTATCATGCCCACCTAATGAAGACAGCTAACAGCTGGAAACTTTGCACAACTCTCAACAGGTTGCGAATGGTTTGAGAAATTAATTCAAATTCCATGCGTCGAAAACTTTGTCAATAATTCATAACTCAATTTTGACCTTGGCCAAAATAAAACCCTTTTTTACAGCAGCCAGACAGACAGACAGACAGAAAGTTGCCCACTTCATTGATCAGTGTTGTGTAAGGGTTGTTAATATCTTGATTAATTTGGATTCCCGCAGTCCTTCCAGTTCATGATGATGATGATGATGAAAAGACCCAGACATTCTCATTTTCCAAATCAAAGTGAAAAAAAATGGTGGCTACAGTAGTCGCTCGATTATTAGAACTTGACTTGTGGTCGCTCTGAAGTAAGAACTTCATTCTCGAGACTTCACTGTACTTGGCAAACTAGACAACAAGAATGTGCTGTTCATTGCTGCAACTGTTGTTGTGAATGTTGTAGCTCGAGTTGTTGTTGCTGTTGTTGTAATGGCGCTGACCAAAAGTTTGGCAATGAAATTTTTGTGTGTGTGTGTGGCACGTGGTCAGGGATAATGCTCAGCCGGGCGAAGGACGAAAAGCGACGAAAGTCGCCGACAAAGTGCATAAATAAGGGCACTCAACAGCAGCTGAGGGGGTGGTTGAGGGTTGAGGGGCGTGTGTCTAAAATAAAGCTGCCTACTTTTTGGCGCCTTGCTCGAAACTAGCTGCCCCAACTTGTGTCCTTAATGCGTCCTAGAAAGTGTCGCACTCAGCCGCTGCTCGTTCTCTGCCAAGTTCTCTTCTCTCTCTCTCCCTCTTCTGTGAGTAGGCACAAAAACTTTTCTCTTCCACACACACACACACACATCAACTTTGGCAGCTTGGCAGCTTTCTGGCCAGTCAGCCAAGTGGCCAAAAAAAAAAAAACTAAATTGGTAGCTGCAAAACATACTTAATTATCTGCCTAGTGTGATGATGATGATGCAACGGGATGGGGCAGTGGTAAGAGGTTAGCTGACTGCAGTTAGCTGCAGTGGCAGAGAAGAAGAGAAGAAGGGAATGGAGAGAAGGGAGGGAACCCTTTCATTTCATTTGTGCTTCGTTTTTTTTTTTTTTGGCTGTCATTGCGAAAACGAAATAAAAAGCGAGCGAATGGGAGGATAACAAGAGAAATCTAATCAGGGATGCTTAACTGAGAGATGCTCTGTAATGTGAGTGTGTGAAAGTTTGCTGTTTATCGATATTTATCGACTTTTTGTGAATGCATCGATTTTACTAGGAGATATATTTACAAGGTTAGTAATCAAAATATATCGATTATTATCGATTTTCCTTAAATTACGTAGATTTGTCTAAAAACGAATCGATTTCATGTCGTACTGCATTTTACCCAGTTGCCATGTTTACAGGGTATCCAAAATATAAAGCCCAGACAGAAACAGAGAGCAACTGACAGGCTCACAGATCTGACTCTGCCCTGTGGCTCTCAGAGTCTGGTTGAGAGTACCTGCAGCCCGCAGCCCGCAGCCCGCAGCCTGCAATCCGTCCAGACCACGACTGCAACAGCATGCGGCAGACAGGGCAGACGGACGGACAGATCAGACAGACAAAGAGACAGACAGTCGAGTCGGGGCAAAGCCAAATCAAAACGCCGGGAAACCAACAACAACAACAGCAACAACAACAATCGAACGAACGAACGAATAAACGAATGGAGAAACGGCGATGTCGACCGGCATTCAACTCGAATTAAATTGAATGAAATGTTGCAAAATCCCTGAATGCGATGCAGTCAGAGAGAGCAGACCCTGGTCAAGCTTTGGGGCTATGGCCAAGTTGGACTGCGAATGTGATTACATTAAAATTTATGTGCATTTGTAAAACGAAGTGCGAGAGGGAGAGGGAGAGAAGCGGAGCAGACATGGACGTGCAACATGTGGAGCATACACAGTAACGCCCCAACTGGGATTGAACACAACTGGAGAAGAAGAAGAGAAGAATTTGCCAATGCAATTTTCAGCGACAGCAACCAAAGTTATGGACAGGATGTTGCATCTGTCAGACAGACTTCAAGGAGAAGGAGAAGGAGAAGGAGGGGAAGTCGGGCCGATCGGGTCTTCTTCAGCCTGGTTGAAAAAGAGAATCTCTCAATATCCTGTCGCTATAAATCTTGCATTTTGTCTCACACAATGGCTTATCAAGCTGCTGGCAATCGCAAAATGCTAATTATAAACAAGCCGAGTAGCCGAGACAAGATCCCCTGTCCTCCCTACCCACTCATGCCCCCTCATCATCATCAACTCGAATCCAGCTACTGGGCATGCGCGCCAGACATTGCCCCTATACACACATCCATATTTAGATGAGAAGTCATTACAAGGACTACAAAAAAAGAAGAAAAAAAAAACTGGTTGTGCGGCATTCAATTCATAATATTTCCTCTTAACCCTTTTTGCTCCTACTCAGCGGTTAGGTTTTTACTCTGCTGTTTTCTTAATGGTCGCCAATTAGAATAAGTGCTGGCCCTCTAGATTGCTTGGCCCATAACTAATAACAACGTTTTGGCATTTATTAAACGTAATCATTGCGATATCAGAGAGGCGGCCTCTATCAATTGAAATTGAATGCAATTACCCGGGATAAGCGAGCATTTTAGTGCCAATTTATAATGTTATTGATCGATAGCTTTGTAATAAACGATCATGATTTATCGATTACACTTAAGTGTTGCCTTTCGTATCTGCCTTAACAAAACAATCACAATTACTTGCTGTTCGACATTAAACTATGCAGATTATATGTAATCGATATATATCGATAGTCATAATGTGACTCTTTTTTAACCGTTCCTTTATGAATTCGTCTCCTTACTTTCTTTCATCTCACTTTATTTTTAATTGCAGCCATTTGCTAGTTAAATACTCTTTGATTTAATGCACATTGGTGTACCCCAACCCACAACCCACAACCCACAACCCACAGTCCACAGAACGTGAAATGCCAAGCGTAATGTGTTTCTCGCATCCCTTTCTTAAGTTTCATCTGTTTTATTTTGCATGTCTGGGCCGGGCCAGGGCTATGCTGTGGCTGCCCCCCCGCCACAGTCATCCCTAGGCGTCTGACGTCAAAATGCAGCCAACTCACACACAACACACACACACACACAGACAGACGCAGACAGAGTCGCGTCGTGAGAGGCGGCGGACGGCGCGCTGTCGACGTCAAAGTCGCATTTGCCTTTACAATTTTTGTGGCGCGTTCAATAAAAAAAAATATAAAAAAGCCAACTTCAAACATACGAACGAAAAAAAGTTAAAACACAACAGCAACAACAATCATGTACGCAGACAACAAGGAAAATGCAGACGGCAACAACAACGACAACGACGTCGACGTCGACGACAAACACCAGACAGCAGCCAGAGCCGCAAACAGCTACACAAACAACCACCGACGCAGACCGGCAAAAAACAACAACAACAGCAATAGCAAGAGCAGCTACAACAACCAAGGAATACTTTTCAAGGTCACGCATAGAATTTCGGTATTTTGTTTCATTGCGTCTGCTGCACATACAAGCATACACATACATATGCCGACAGACCGTAAGAATACGACAGAGAGGGATGCAGACAGAGAGAGAGAGAGAGCGAGCCATGCTTGACAACGGCTATCCCTTTTTGTAGCAGCGCTTAGGCAGAGAGCGCGTTATTGTGCCCATGCACATTTTAAGCTGCATTGAGTAGAAAGAGAGCAGGAGATTGCCCAATGTTTGTATGTGTGTGTTCAGGCATTTGAATACATTTGAACACCCAGTGGGACTAGTATACCTCAAAAAGCACAACTATGGCATGCCTTATTGACTTTATGTAAATTTGAAGTCACCAATTAGGCTTTGCACAGGGACGGAAAAGACAAAAAGAGATAATTTAAGAAGTAAACATACAAAATTTGTCATTTCCAATGAAACACCTTTTACTAAGTTTGAATGGGTCTTTAGTGGCTGTCTGTCTGTTTCTGTGAGTGTGAGTGTGTGTGTGTGTGTGTTAATGTATGTGTCTGACATTGAGCCACTTTGGCTGACGCTGTCTGAGCCGGAGACGCCTGTAATGATGGGCGATATAATTCGCTGGGGACATAAGTCGTCATAAGTTATATGGAAGGGACCGAAAGAGACCCGAAGGGGGATTCACATCAAATTGCCTTAATAGCGCATTTTTGTTGATTTTTTGGCACTCTTTGTTGAGTGTTGTAGTTGTCCTTGAAGTCGCTCAGGTTTCGTCTCCCAGTCGCCTGGCTGACTTTAAGGACTTCGTCTTATTTCTTTTTTAATGAGACACTTGTGTATCCTTTAGAGCAGGTTTTAAGAGTGCTTGTCTCTTTTGGGTGTCTCCTTTTGCTTGTGAGGTCCTGGTCGCAC
Source organism: Scaptomyza hsui (assembly GCA_018152825.1). Taxonomy (NCBI): domain Eukaryota; kingdom Metazoa; phylum Arthropoda; class Insecta; order Diptera; family Drosophilidae; genus Scaptomyza; species Scaptomyza hsui. The sequence goes on from JAECXO010000307.1 coordinate 308,256, forward strand.
TTTTCTGCAGGCTATTTAATAGGATAATAAGTAAATAGGCTTATGTTAGGCACACAAAGAGTAAAGCTCAGTTGGCAAAAGCCAAAAGAAGTCAAACAAGGATATGACTTTTGCTAATTCTTAAGCAAAAACAATGCAATAAATGGGCCACATTTTGTCCAGGTTGAATTTTAACGAGAGCACGTAGATGTTTAGTAGATTCGCTTTGGCCAATTGCTTGACTTCCCAATGAAAAGCATTGATTACCTAGTGAAAAGCTGATAGGCTCTTGAAGAAGACTGTGGAAAGGGTTTTCAAAAGCGACGCCAAAAAGCGCGCGCAACATGTCCAGGTGAGGTAAGGTGAGGTAAGGAGGTGAGGTAAGGTGAGCTGTGCTGCCAGCTGCAGTCCAAGGCAACCTCCACTTTAGACTCCCGACTTCAGATGCAAGTGGATTTCAGCTTGCATCTTGAAGAATGGTTGAGAGGGAGACTTGAGTCTCAAGTTGATTGATGTGGTCGGTTGGAAGGAGGTGAGAGCGAGAGGAAGGGGGAAAACCAGGGAGCCATAGTTAGTTAGTCAGTTAGCCATATGGTCCACAACATGGAGAGCAATTCCTTGATTAAATCACTTTTCAGCCACTGACAGTTAATCAAGGCAAGGCGAAAAACGTTCAAGGTGCCTTTATTTCTTCTTACCGAGTCGTGATTGTTGGCTGCCTGGCATGCCACTCCTCTGTCGGTTGCCCGGGACAACCGTCGCGTCTCGTAGCGTCTCCCCCGTTGCCACCCCCGTTGCAACTTCCGCCTGCTCCAATTGTTTGCGCATACAAAGAAGCGTCGCATTCGCATCGCATCGCATCGCATCGCAGCGTTCGTCGTTGCAGCGATATAATCCAAACAAACATATTGTTTTGTCTGCCACGGTCTGGCCTGCATCCACCACCCTCCACCCCCTGCACTGTAAAGCCACCCTAATACTGCTGCGTTGCGCTGTCTGTCGATTGACGGCGCTCTCTTGGTTGCAGCAGCAACAACAACAAAAGCAAGCGTCTGAAGTGCAGCAAAAAACTGGAAATGTTGCACGAATCGAGGGGCGTAGGTAGGGGTAAGGGGTAGTGTGTGTTGCAGGGAGACGAGCTCAGCATGCAGTTCTCTGTGCAGTGTGTGTGTGTGTGTGTGTAAGTTGTCGCTGCAGTCGCTTGGGTTTGGCATTTACTTTATTGTTTTTTATTCTCCATTTTTAATACTCTCGCAATGGGGTATGATGATTTTGTTAACGGACAAGCCTCTTAGGCAGATAATAGTGTATTCAAACTTCGGTTATTTCCACACTTTTTTGTTCAAACTATTTGAGTGCCGTAGCTGGCAGCTTTTGTAATGTTTTAAAGTGCTTTTCACACACACACACACAGGACAATAAATGAGCGACAACAAATTCGATGAGTTCCAGCTGCTCCTCTCCTTCTCCCTCTCCCTCTCTGCCTCCCTTTCATTAAACCTTGCAACAAAAGCACTTTTGTGTCAGTCAGCAATTCGTCTACGTCTGCAGTTCAGCCTCCACCTCTCTCCCTCTCTCCTCTCTGTCTCCCACCAAAAACTCAGTTTTTCAGAGCTCCATTTTGAAGTTGTCTGCGTCTCAGACACCGGCGACAACAACCAGCAGCAACAACAACAAGCAGCATACGTTGCCTCATGCGGCCTTTTAGTTTAAGTTGTAGTCAACGTCTGGTCTGGTCTGGTTTTGGCTACAACGTTTTTGGTTTGGGCCAGGTCTAGTCTGTTCGTGGCTTAAGTAGGTTGGCTCTGAATGAATGGCTAGCCAGGAACTGTGCACCCTCAGCACCCCTCCCCCCTCACTACCCTCTCACCACCCCTCTTCCATTGGTATGTCGCGTCTATGTCTACGCCTGCTTTGTTATTCATATTATCCGGCAAATATTTGTCGTTGTCATACGAAAAATGTCTACAAAAAAAACAGAAAGAGAGGCAGAAAAAAAAGGGGTTGATTCATCGTCAGCGCCTCGTAAAACCCCTTTTCGTCGTCACTAATGGCCGCAATTGTGGCCTCTCCTCTTATTTATTTGTATACCCTGTGGGTCTGAGGAAACGGGTAAGGTATACTTAAGGGTAAAGAGGAAGTTTGTGATAGGTTCAGGGAACAAATGTCCTACTACACTAGAATGTTTAGGTTAGTTACAGGGTATCATCCCGTCGTGTACTCCTTTGTGGCTGTGAGCAGTTGCTGCCTCCCTCTTATTTATTTGTATACCCTGTAGGTCTTAGGAAACGGGTAAAGCATACTTAAGGGTAAAGAGGAACTTTGTGATAGGTTCAGGGAACAAATGTCCTACTACTATACAACTTTAGGTTAGTTACAGGGTATATTCCCATCGTGTACTCCCTTGTACTGGTTTGTCGACCCAAATTGACGTCTGCAACAATTGCACGGCAGCATTTGCTTTGCACTGATTACACTTCTATATCCTTCTTTTACTTCTTTCCCAATCCCTTCCATTGCCTTCCTCGTCGTCGTCTCGACTGATAATATCTTAATAGATTCTTTTGCTTCTCAGCTTCAGCTTCATTTGAATTTGAATTTGAATTCAGCAGTCTGTCCAATTGCCCTGAGTTTCTGTCATTCCGTCAACGCTTCCTATTCAATGTCTCCTCAACTTTTAGCGTCAAAAAGGGGTTCAGGTTCTTCTATTTGGTTTGTCTGTAAACTGGCTTGGTGCAATTTGTATAATGAGCACGATTTCTATTATGGTTTCTGCACACACAAGTCTTTGACTTCCAGCACCTTCGTCTACCATCTTATTGCATTGTCTGTTTGTCTACCTCAGGTCCTCGAGTCTTTACCTTACTGGCTTCTTGGCGCCTGCATCCTTCTTGATGTCTCCTTAAAAATTTTGTCACAACATCATATGCAATCTGATGAATATTTGCTTGTTCTTGAGGTTTCACAAACTTGCCTCTGATTACTCATTTCGCAGCTCTTCTCTCTTTGCTAATGAATTTTCAATGCAAGCTCAATGGAGCTCATTAACTTCGACTTAAAGAAGAAGACCCAACAATAACAATGGAGCAGACATTGCCATCTTTTGTTGCAGTCTCTCTCTCTCTCTCTCTCTCTGAGTCATAACTCATTGAACTTTTACCGCCGCCAGCAGCAACAATTGCAACGGCAACAGCAATCAGGCAACAGCAACATAAAAAGTGTCAATCAACGCCAAACAGCTAACTGATTCATCCCCCGCCCTCCATCTCCAAGCCTCAGCTCTTTGTTCCAAGTGCGATGACGCCTTAAGTACGTTAGAAACGACGCAAGAAGGAGTCGACTCTCTCTGTGTCTGTCAGAAGAGAGTCATAAATGTGGCAATAATATAATAGTCGCCCTGGGGCATGCTGCTGCTGTTGCAAGGTGTCGAAAGGCATCACATTAATGTCGAAACATATGTTAAGACCATGCGGACAGGTCTATTACCAACCTAACCAAGTGCTGCTTATGACTAAGAAGACATTTCTCTAAACAGCAATAATGATTTTGTCTCTTTTCTCTCTAGCTCTCTCCCTCCCCCTTCCTCTATCTCTGTGTGTGGTCTTGAGAGATCGAGTAAATGAGAGAAATTTGAGAAATGGTTGAATGCTGATTGATTGCCCCCAAAAATTGAATGCATTCAATGATTGCAACAAGCATCGAGTGTAAGAAAGAGGAAGAAAGAGTGTACTGATTGAGTGATTGACAGAGTGACTGACTGATTGAATGACTCAATGAGTAGACGCATTGTCTGCGATTTGTCGATTTCGTCTTTCCTTCTTGTTGCAAGGTGTCACAAACTGGCTGCCTGCCTCAAGTAGCTCACAGTAGGCTATAAATATCAAAAGAACACATGATAACTATAAGTACAAGTGTGTGCATGTGTGTGTGTGTGTGTGTGGGGTGGACATACTTTGTACGTATTTTGCATGCAAGTGGCAATCGTCTGCGTCTTTTGTTGTCTCGACACAGTCTGCTTATCAACAACAACAAAAACAACAACAAATAATGACTAACAGCAGCAGAAAGTGTCAACAACAACAACAACAACAACTAGAACATTGACTGCAGCTTGCTTGGATCGCTGCTGCAGCTAAAACATTACGTATACGACATGTGCGCTTTTAATTACAACGCGATCGGACGCAAACGAAAAAAAAAAAAAAAAAAAACAAACACATACAATGTATGCATATATATGTATGTATCTATCTATTTAATTATTTATTTTGCCCACAAGCGAATTTATTTATAAATGCAGACAACAGAACGACAAACCGACAACAACAACTAAACAACAACAACAACAACAACAATGCCGACCTTGGCATGCTACTCGATGTGTTCACAAATTAACGGTGGCAAGCGAACGCGTTGCAAGCATTTTCAAGCATTGCTCATACGTCACGTGTGACGAACGAATAAAACAATCTCTTTCTCTCTCTCTCTCTTCCCCTCACCCCTTCTACATTGCCCCCGACCCCCCCACATGCCTCCAGCAGTGCTCTTATTAAATTATCAACATAAACAAATGTCTCGCCGTTTGTGGCCGCTTTTTTTTCGCAAAATACTGTTACACTCAGCGAAAATATTGATTGGGTAAGAGACGTTAATAGTTAGTTAGTGTTAGAATCTACTAAAAATGTTATAAATATTAACTGAAATATTTTTTTTTATTTTTAGTTAGGTATTTTTGAATAGATAACTACTTTTCTCGCAGTGTCCCTGTACTTGTCGAGTATTTGTTTGGTTTTTTCGCTGTACCGTTTTTTTTCTGGCTCATTCGCATTGTGCGCCAAAGCAAACACAGACGTCGTCGTGCCTGTTTTGGGTAAATTGTGGGTAGCATATTTGTTGTTGTTGTTGTTGTTTTTTTTCAACTCTTTCGATTTGACGGTAGGGGGTGGTAGGGGGTGGTGGTGCTGACAGGCAGTTGCTTTGAGCTTTGAAACCGCAGGCAGGTAAATCGTCTCGCCAGACAGGTACATACATACATACATACATACACGTATGAGACCAGACAATGTTAATTAGCACTTCATGATAAGTTGTCTCAATTGTTGTTGTTGTTGTTAGTCGTTTCTTGTCATCGCCATCAGACAAATCAACTAAAAGTGTTACAAAATGGGAATGATGTGAGCAAAACTTTTCCAAAAGACGTCATTAAACTAATTTGAAAGTGTTCTAAATTAAAGTTCTGTTAAAAATTTGTGATAAGTTCAAGGAAATATATAAAGTATATTTACTTTAGACAAACATAAATAGTATATAATTAATCAAAGAATTCTTTAACCCAACTTAAATGCACAAGTAACCTAAGTTTTACGTGCAGTGTATAAAAAAAAAAAACCTCAGTGTTAGCAACAATTTATACATTTTACTAGCTGCCTGCGACTATTTTTAAATACATTCACACACTCAAAACAATGACAGACAGGAAAAAAAAAGCAGACCCCGATCGCCAGACAATTCGACCCACTGATCTCTGGGCGGAAAGGGGTTGGGGGGATGTGTGAGTGAGATTTTTGCATTGCGGCAACAACAATCAACAAAGAAAGTCACAAACATACATATACATACATATATGTGAATCATATGATTAAACAATGTATAAATAAATAAACCACAAAATAAGCGGCAGCCGCTATACAATAAAAATACAAAAAAAAAAAAGCTGCATAAATAAACTTAATTAACGTGCGGTTTGGCAACACACTCCCTGCCCCCGCACCGCACAGCAAGGCCCTTCAACATAGTCTACACTGTCTGACACTTTAATTTCTTGGACTTTGCACGACGGCTCAAGACAACAAAAACAACAACAGCAGCGGCAGCAGCGACGAATGACAGTGAAACTCATTTAGCTAGCAGCAGCAACAACAATAGCAACGACACCTGCATGCATTAATTGTATTTAGACAAGCGTCTGGGCGAAACAAACACATACACATACTGCAGAAGAATTAAGTAAATATGTTTGTTGTCCAAGCGTTTTTGAATAATGTCACAGTAAGCGGAATTGAAATGGAACGCCTGGATGTCTGAACTGATAAGTCCCAACAGACACTTGCTGCTGTTAAGGCAAAACAGCCGCTGTTAAGCACACACTGTTAACTCACTCACACAGAGAAAAAGAGAGAGAGAGAGAACGAGTGCATTTCGTAAGTTTACTTCGCGCTCAAATAGAGAGATCGCAAAATGGAACACAGAGACATCTGGAAACGAATTAGTTAATGCTAAAACATGGTCGTGCGTAGATATAAGCATTGCTTAGTGCAGCATTTAATTAATTGTTACATGTAGAAAAATATAAACACTAAGCGGCATTAAGCCATGTGACATAAAAATTAGTTTTTATGTAAGTTCATGGCTTACAACAAAACCACTTTGCATTTAGCAACTGCAATCCAAAAAGATAAACCGGCTGCATAATGTTGTTGTTATTGTTCTTGTGGTTGCTGCTCGTGTTGTTGTAGCGCATATTTCAACATTTACAGTGCGCTGTAATTGTGTGAGTGAGTGAGAGAGAGAGAGGCAGAGCGCGCTGGTACGTTTTGGGAAGTGGAACGGCAAAGCTAAAGCTTTTCGGTTAACGACTGCGCTAGTGTGTTTTGTCTGTCTCTCGTCTGTCTACCACAGCGACTAGTTCGTTTTATTTTAATAATTATCGTGGTTGTTGTTGCTGCTGCTGTAGCCATAACATCGTTGTTGTTGTTGTGGCGAAAAGCGCAAAACAATTGTTGTCTGATTTACAGCGCGCGCATACACACATCAGGGGAGAGCGACAGAGAGAGAGAGAGAGAAGAGAGAGTGAGCACTGCACACACAGATACACACAAATACACAAACACAAACGACAACGACGCGACGTCGTCGTCGTATGTTTTAAGCATATTCGAGTAGCTTTCATATGGGCGAAACATTCAAGTCGCCGCAGTTGAACTTTGCGTGCGTATCAGTTCGTTTCGTTCACGCCGTTGTTTGTCCGCGCGCAAATTCGTCGCATTACAATACAGCACCAACAACAATATACAATACACACAATCTACAATCTTACATATGTAGTACTATATATATATTCGTAATAATAATATTCGCCGTCTAAGTTTCCTTTTGTTCAAAAACAACAACAACAACAGCAGCAGCAGCAGCAGCAGCATAAATAAAGCTCACACAACAGCCTAAACAAATGAACAACTAAAACGTAAAATAATAATAAGCATACTACATACCGTATAAGCACACAAAACGTATGTAGCTAGCGTGTTCCTGTACTCAAATCATTCCTACAATATTATAACAAAAACAGCAACAACAAAATAATATAACAAACAACAACAACAAGCAATGCAAAATTACACGCAGAACAACACAGCAAAATAGCAGCAAAAGATGAAGAAGAAGCAGCAACAGCAACAATAACAGCACTGTTAATGTACTGCACAAAACACATGTAAAAATTGTATGTGTTTGTGTGTGTGGTTAGATAAATTCGCATAATATCAAAAATACAAATTAAATTTAATCAAATTGTTTGAGTGTATGTGTAGTATGTGTGTGTGCACGCAAATAATGTGTCAAATGTAGCAAAAAAAGAAAATGATAAGAGAAATTTAATGAGAAAAAAAACACGCAATTAAATCAATAACTAACGCAATTCCTAAACAAATTCTAGCTATAAATTAAACGAATATATATAAATTAAACACAAACAAAGCAATTAACAACAAAAGGTGAGTTTACTTTTTTTTATTGTGGCCATGTGCATTATTTTAGACGGCAGTGTAGAATATACAATAAGAAAATATTCGGCATCTAATGGGTGGCAAAAACAACAAAGAAAAAGAAGCCTAATTAGACACTATGTATGAATATGAGTTGACTTTTTTCCACATTCCGGCGACTTCCTGTCAACACAAACACACAAATACACACACACACCCATACACAGAGAGAGACTGCGACGACAGCAGCAACAAATTTTTCCAACATTAACATTAAAACACAAAATATGTCCGCTGGCCACATAAATGCAATAAATTTGGAAATCAACGCCGCATAGATAAATACTAAAATAAAACATAGCAAATACGATTTGTGAAAAACCAAACAGACATAAATACATTTGAATAGATTTCAGATGCTCTTAAAAACCCTTCATATTTTTCATAAAAAATGTAGCAATAAATAACACAAAACAAAAATATTCCAAATTCTATAAAAATACAAATATATGAAAAACTGAATGCCTTGAGGTTTCTTTTTTCGTTTGTTTTTTGGCTAATTTGGGCGTGAGGGGGCGTTTTCTGTGTTCACAAAAATGTGACAACAATGAAATATAGAGCATAAATATATATGAAGTGTAGAAATCTTAACACACTTGTTGTTCTTATTCAGATTAAATTAAAACTCGAACCTAACACAACAAACTTTACTTGGTTCTCAACTAGTTTTTTGTTGTGTCTAGGGTTTTTAGTTCTAGTTCTAAAATGATCAAAAACAATGCCACATTTTAAATTTCCGCCTCTGGCATGTGGCATAAATCAAATGCTTAAAGACAAGAGATACTAGACAAAAAGAATAAGAGAGAGAGAGAGAGGCCGACCCCAAGTCACAGTTCTCCCACCACTCTCTATGAGTCGCATTCTCTCTCCTCTCTCTCTCTCTCTCTCTCTCTCTCTGTCGCTCTGTCGAGTTTAGTAGGCAAATCACTTCCGTTCAATGAACCCATGCGTAAGCCAGAGCCAAGGAAGTATAAACTCTGCTTTTTGCCTTTTTGCTTCAACTTCTGCTTTCTGTCTCTGACTCTGACTCTGACTCCAGCAAGTTATGCTCCTCTACTCTATTTCTTGACTACCTCTCACACATATATTTTATAGAGTTCTCTCTCTCTCTCACTCTGTCCCTATAAAGCTGCACACGTGCACCAACATATGTTGAGCAGAACAGAGAGAGGGACCACAAACATACATACATACATATGTTCGTAGATATGTTAAGCTTAAGGTGTCGTCAGCTTTCTATGCGTAGAGTGTCCGCAAGTCAGATTAAGCTGGGTTACAACAAAACTTCACAGCTGCTCTTTAATTTACCGTCAAGCAGTGGCGCCATCTAGCTGAAATATCATTTATCTAAGCAAAGATATGTATATTTTATTCTTATAGCTTGAAGCATTTCAAAGCAGACCGATGGCAAAAGTGAAAAAAGCTTAACCACAATTGCAACAATAAAATAATCGAAAGCTAATTAAACAGCTGACGCGACACTAGTTAAAAACGCAGACACAAGTAGCCAACAAAAACAACAACCAAGGTCTTTTTATAATACTTCGTTCGCTCTTTTAAATTCTTTGTTGTTGTTATTGTTGTGCCTTATCAAGCGTCTGACTGCCTGACTGCTGCTTCTGACCGGTCTCTTATCAATGGTGTTCGCGTCGCAGTATGGAATTGAGTTCAAAATGAGGCACAAATACATATTATATACACATACATACATACATATATGCATATAGATACTTGTACATTGAGCAGATATCAGAATCAGACAACCCACGTGACCAAAAAAAAAAATAAATACAACTTAAGTTAGTTAATGCAGATTAGTGGAAGATTTCTGATTTGTTGTTGTTGGTATCTTTTGTTGTTACAAATCTAGCAAATCGAAACGCAATAGAAACCAGAAACCCTAGAATTAATATCACACACACACGCACACACACACATTTAAACACTCTCTTTCGCACAACAATCTCGGAATCTTATGTCTGGGTCAAAGTCTAACAAATTTTTTGTTTGATTTCGTTTTGTTTTGTTGCTTTCGCTGCTTCTTTTGGCCAATTGCTTTAAGCCATTTGTGTTTTCAGACGCTGCTGCGTTAATCCCGTTTACTACTTAACAGCTGTTGCCATTATTGCGTATACGCACTATAGTGAAAAATAATGCATGAAAGAAGCAATGCATGAATTCAATTATTAGTTAATACGTTTCTAAAATCCGGTTATGACTAGGTTTCTAATCACTTCAACTAAGCTGACATGCTGCCTTTGTGTGATTTTTACAACACACACACACACACAGTGTTTGACGTCATACACATACACTTGAGTGTTCAGAGACAGACGCAAAGGAGGCGGCATTATTAGTCAGTCCGATGACTGACCTAAGACCGTCGTATATTTTATAATGCGAAAAAAGGCAAAAAAAAAAAAAAAAAAATGAGAAAATGTGCACATCAAAGCCAGAGGAGAAAAATGTTGACAGATGAGTGCGAGAATGTGAATGTGAATGTTTCATTGATAAAATTATAGAAAAATTGAATGCTAGACACCACAGCCAATAAAAACAAAAGCAACACAAATAAAGTCTGCTGTTGATTATGTAATAAATATATAAAGTAAGGCCGGTCGCCTAGTCGCCAGCGGCATGTAAATCAAAGTCGCATGTTTATATATGTGTGTTTGTGTCTGGGTCTGCCAGACTATAGCTGTACATTTGTGTATGTGTGTGGGCGTCACAGTGATTAGCACATCGACTGCAGAGAAAGAGAGAAAGAGGACATGCTTGTTTTTTTTTTAGTGACATTTTGCTGGAAGCAAACACATAAAAGCTGATAAAGATATTTAACATGTATGATTTATGTGTAGGAATTCATTTCGCTCGCTCTCCCTATTTTCTCTCTCACTCACTTGTTCAAAGCTCTTCTCAGCTGTGCTTAGCTCAAACATTTGCAATTAACGGTTTAAGCTTAAGCTTAAGTCGTCACCACAGGCAAAGAAACGAGACAAAAAAAAAACAATAAAGCACTTGGCACTCTCAGTTTATGTCTGCGTCATTCTCTCAGTCTCAGCATCGTGTGAGGTCCAGACAGCAGCGGATGAGCTGCAGGGCTGCAAGTGGCGAGGGGGGGAAGTGGAGTACAACAACTGTTTGTGTGCAATGCTGATAAGGCAATGGGAATGGCAAACGGAAACGAGTTATCGCTATGATAATGGTCCAGAGACCAAAGAGTATAGTATATAAATCATGCCAAAGCGCAGACGAACGTACACTCAAAGAAAAAACTTTTAAATATCTTTGTGTGTTTTAGTTTTTGGCATATTCTTTGGCTTTTGGGATTTCTTGGAAATTTGTCTCGACTGTCAGCAGACTTCGTCTTCCTCTGCTTCTTCTTCTTCTTGCTCATCAGCCAGATTGGCAACAGTGAGACGTGCCTGTGGCCTATATTTGACAAACATACAAACACACACACACACACAGGAGAGGGTTGCTCGTTTATTATGGATGTGTGTGTGTGTGTGTTGCCTTTTATTCGTATCGTTTATGCCCAGGCGGCTGTCTCATCAATGATTTATTCGAATTTCGCGTGTTCCGCACACATACACACACACATGCACGAGTCCCTTTTCGCCTGAGCTTGTGCTTTGGGGCTTGGCACACACACACACACAAACATACACACAAAATGCGCAACTTCCTGCTTTTATGGCTTTGGCTTTGGCTGCTTTGCCTTTTGGCCTTTGCCTCTACTTCATTTTCGCCTTTCTGCCTTTGTATATATGTATGTACATATATATGTATGTATAGTTTAGTGTGTTCGTATGTATGTAGACATCCTTGATTGCCAAAAACGAAATGTAGGTCAATAGAAATTGCCTTGATTGCGTAATATTTTACGTATTTTATTCGGGGGAATTCTTTCTCATTTAAAAAAGTGGCTAACTTTCAATTGGCTGCCTGAGTTTGATTGATGGAGCATCGTTAACACTGAAAGAAATAAATAAATTGATTTTTCGCCTTAGACTAATTTTGTTGAGTGTAGTGTGCCAGACAGTTTCGATTACATCAGAACAAAGCCCGATGTCTGGCTGACTGGCTGGAAAGCTAATGACATGAGATATCATTAAGTCAACCCAGACACACATCAAGCTTTTGTTGTATTGTATTGTATTGTAGTATAAAAACGGCGAAACGAAACAAATCGTGCCGCCATTTATCGAGGCCAAAAGTCGTAACATTTCATAGTTATAGTCTCGTACGTGTGTGTTGTGTCTAACCGATATCTATGGAATCGTGTTATAGTCACTCCGACAGCACACGTGTCTGTCTGGAACTTGTGAGTCGATTGTCGTTTACTGATTAAAAAAAAAAAAGCCGAAGCTTCTTGGCAACAGTAAAATCGCATTGCGAAAGGAATGGGAGGGGGAAGGGGGTAGAGTGGATTGGAAATGAGTTTGCATTAAATATTGTAACAAACAAAGAAGAAATCAAGATAGATATTTAAAATTCAAATTGTCTGCGAGCAAAACAAGAAACTAATCGAACACAAAACACATACAGACAGTCGCATATGTAAATGTATCAAAATAAAATTCCTGACCACTGAAACTGTCGTCTGTGCAAGGCGAGCGAAAGAGAAGGTAGTATAGGTTGAGGGGGCGAGGGGGGCGATCACGCATAGGCCTCGAAAATAAATTGTTGTGAAAAAAAAAAACGAGGAAGAAGCAGAGAAACACATTTCTATGCGGGACGTGGGACGATACGGTATGGCATGGGACGAAACGGAACGAGTCATTTTTGCCAGGCGAAGGCGAGTAGCGAGCGGTGAGGAGCGAGTGGGATGGCAATAGTTAAAAATAGATAGACAAATTGTCGCGTCATGCAAAAAGCAGCGAGCACAGAGAATAGAAAAAACAAAACTAAACAACAGTAGTTCTGATTGTTGTTGTTGTTGGTGTAATTGCAATGCACAATGCACAACAACAATAAAATTGCATAGTCGGCGTCTGGTTTAACTTTTTTTTCGGCTTTTTGGCTTTTGCATTTACTTTGTCTGCTCTTTTATTCAACATTTATTCTATATATATTTAAATGACTGTCAGAGCGGGAGAGAGAGACAGTGAGTGTGTGTGTGTGAGTGAGTAACAACAACAGTGTTGCAAATTGCAGTCAAAATTTATTGTCTTTCCCGATGAATGTCTAGCAAATCAAACGAAATGTCTAAACTGTCTGCCTATATTAGCTCACACACACTTGCACTGGTATTTATGTGGCAGGGGCATGCACCCTGACGCATGGACACATCAATTTTAGACGGCAGCCAAACGATTCACACTATCAAACAGTGCAAACTCATTAAAATGAATTTAGTTGATGACTGAAAACACTAAGAAAAGTTTCTGACTTGCTTTATGCTATCGATTTTTATCGATTATGCAAGAAAAGTGTGTTAAATCGATATGAAAACTATATAAAACACTTTATATTAAGTGTTCTAAAGTAATAAAACTCCCGCAAACAATCGATTAATCGATAACAATGTCGATTGACACCCCTTTCTTCCACTCCCTTAAGTTGTTAAAAGATATCCAAGTCAGATACAAATGAGAAAAGGTACAAATTGTGAAACGAAGGTTAAACAATATCGCTTATCATTTATTATTTATTTATTTATTGATATATATATTTTTGTTGTTGGCTTTGATAGATACGAAAGAGGCAATTGATTGATAACTGAAAATGCAATGGAAAAAACTTGAATTAAAACGCAATTTCGCATTGGATTATTCATCGTTGTGTATGAGTAATATTTATTGCGTATACGAAACAATGCTTTTGACGCGCCGTCATGTGGCGTGCACGGGCCAAGCCAAAAGCTGAGCACGCGCTAAAAACCAGACCAAGTAATAGTAACAAACATTTGACATGCTTTTTATGCAGCTGCAGTAACGGCACTCCAATTTTTTCCAAGTGTATTCCAAAAGGAAATGCTTGCCATTGTTGCCACGCTCTGTTTAACTAGTTTCGACTCTGCCACACCCCGCACTAACTGACCCACATATGGCGTTGAGGATGAGGCGGCGATAGTCAAAGGGTCTCAGTTCTGAGGGTTAGTTACAGTAACGGTAACAGTAACGGCAACGGGGTCAATGAGTCATTGCCCGCCACACCCCGCCAACACACACACACATCAACCCTACAAACCCTTGACAACATTCATAGATATTCGTCGTATATATACAATATAAAAAAAACAGACACACTCTACAATGGCAAATAGCTAAAGTTATTTTTCGTAATATTTCGAAGCCTCTGTCAATATTTGCATGCAGCTACGTTCGAGGCAAGCTTGAAACAAACAAAAGCACCTCCCCCCCCCCTGCTTGTCTAAAAGTCGACTGCTGACTCTGACTCTGGCAAGTCCAAGAGTAGAACAGAAGCGCCAAACAAACAACAGCGCAAAATCAACACAAAGTATGACACAATGTTGCATTGCCCACAAACAGACAGACATACAGAGAGAGAGAGAGGGTGGCGGGGCTGGTATTGGGGGTGTAGAAACCCAGGCAAATGCCAATGCGAATGCGGATGCGAAAGCTTCTCCTTTTTTTTTGCACAACTTAACGTTGATGGGTTTCCATCATCATCATCATCATCGTCATCATTTCAAACAGCAGGGGGTTGTTTGGCGGAGGGGGGATGGATGAATTCAAGTCTAGACTTTCAGACCCTGTGAACTTAATTATGACAACAAAAGCCAGCACACTTGTGTTTGTGTGTTTTGTGTGTACACAGCAAGAAAAAAACAATGAAGAAAATAAATTAGATTTTCCCAAGCATAACTTTTGCTTTAAATTATTACTTAAAATTCTTGTACTGTTCGCGTTCAGTGTAGCCATTAAACATTGTGTAACAGCAAAGAAAATGTTGCCGACATGGCGTATACGCAATATGCTTCACAAGCAAGCATTGCGCATACGCCGCATGTGCACGGTACAAAGTTTTTCCACAGCACATTTATGCATTAATCAATTCATTCGCCGCAGCGTGCTTGATGACGCTGCATGTGCGATTATACAGCAAAAAAACAAAACAAAAAAAACTAAAAAGAAGACAACAAAAAAATCCTAACATTTTTTTATTTAGTTTTTTTTTTTGTTTTTGCTTTTTGCGTTCACATTTTGTTCGTTTGAATGCACATGCACTCGCTAAAGGTCAAACAGCAGGCGGTTACAAAAAGTACAAAATCATCATCGTACCAGACAAGCTGTGCCCGAGACTCAGACTCAGACTCAGACGGAGACGGAGACGGGGCGATGTCTGACTCGGAATATGCATCTATATATATACTATTTCTACCCTCTGACTCTCTCCCTCTCTCTCGCTCTCTCGCGCTGTCTGTTTGTGTGGTTTTTTGCCTTTGCTTTACTTAACTTTTAGGTTTTTTTTCTTTTTGTTTTCGTTCGTTTCATTCATTTGCATGTTTGCCAGCAAACGCTTTGCGATTCTGTCTACGCCGTCGACGATTGCATCAAAAGGGTTTATTCTCGTGTGCTTTACTTTCCTTCTTCTTTCGCTCTCTCTCTCTCTCTCCTCTCCTTTAGCTCTGACGGAAACGGAAACGGCGTCAGCGAGACAACTTGGTCGCTTTTTTTCTCATTCGCATTTTGTTAAATTGTCAAAAATTTGTATCTCGCTTGCCAAAAATGAATACCCAGGGCATATTTACACAGAACAGTGTTGAAAAACACCTAACAGTAAGAAGTGTTTTTAATAATTTTAACTGCAGTTCTGTTTCAGCCTTTTTAAAGATAAAGATCCATTCGAATGTTTATTCACATTTATATACTCTTAGTATAGTTTTTGGTGTCTTCTGTCTGGCATTCGACTGACGTCAGTTGCTGAACATTTTTGCATTCTTGCATATACTATATTATATATGTATATATTTGATATTTTCTCGACGTATACGTGACGCGGTACAGCTGCTTGAGACCAGATACAGCCCTGCCCCTCACTCCGCCCTTCTCTCTGGCTAGAATTAATTTGGCAATGGACAGAAAATTGCATCACATTTCTAGCTAGACATTTGTAACTATATATACATATATATGTTTGTAGCATCAAATCAAAGTCATAACAAAATGCGCGCAAATTCCTTCAAGTTCAATGTCATCTTCAACAAGCTATAGTTATATAGTTATATATACGTACGTGCTTGTATTATCATGATAAAGCGGCGATTTAAGTTTGAGTTGATTCGAGTTCAGTTTAGTTTAGAAAGCGACGACGATCAGCATCATTCAAGGTTAGACCTTGACATCAATTAAGGTGTCAATGATCCGACAAAAAAAATCAACTCAAATATCATACCATATCATATAGGGAAAGGGGAAGGAGGGGGTGTACAATGCACTTGACTGTCATTAGCGCTGTCATCATAATCATTAAGTTAATAGCTTAAAGAATACGTTCAACATGACGAAAGATGCTGGTTTTTCTCTTAGTGTACAACTCGTGGCAACTCCTAACAGTTGAATGAATTGAATTGTCAGCCTCCCAATTGCCCGATTATCATTTGCTCAGTTCAGTCATTATAGAACACATATATATTTTATAACTGCCTCGGTCAAGGAACCTGCCTGCCTCCTCCTCCTCCTCCTCCCTCCCACTCTATCATAAGTTTTGTGCATTGGCGTTGCAAACAAGTTAAACAACACACACACACACACTAACACAAAGTGTGTGCCACACAGTTGTTGCCCACTCAGAGACTCTGTGAGAGAGAGAGAGAGAGATCAGTGCGTCAACTAAAAATAGCCACAAAGTCCACTTAAGTCGCACAATTCAAAGGCGGACAGCCATGAGGGGAGACCACAAGCCACAAGCCACAAGCTGACTGTCTGCCAGAGCTAAACAGCTGTCCAGATATTGAACAAATATTAATTCTAAGACCATAATGACATTAGCTTAATGTGTCACTTGAATTTATTGCGCGCTATTGGCAATACACAATAGAATAAAATAGATTTTATTGTAATTGGTTTTTCGCAGAAACTCTTTGAACTCTCAACTGTTTTCCAACACTTAAGTTCACCTTGCAAAGTTCCTTATAACAGTTCAGTATTTTCATCTCACTCTCACCACAGGTTGTATTTCTTTGTGCAAGTTCAAACAAGTTGCTCTGAGCATGTGACTCTGTAATGTTAGGGTTGGGGTGTGTATATACATATACAAATACATATATACATATGTATTTATGAATGTGTGTTTGTGCTTTTAGATACGACTGTTGGCGCAGACGCGCTCAATCAGTCAATCTGCGATAAAAACATTGCAGCCTGCAATTAAAGCAACAACACAAAAAAAAAACCCAAAACAACAACTACAAAACTGCGCTGAGCCGGTTGAGTCACCTGTCCGCCGCCGCAGTCGACTGCGCTGCCGGCTGCAACGTTGGCAGCGACATCGGCTGGGAATGCGCAAAAGTCTAAAGTGCCACTTGTTATTATTGTTGTTGTTGTTGCTGTTGTAAAGTTGGAGCCCAGACAGCAATTGCAGTCACACACACACACACACAAACACAGACACATTGTTGACATATTCGTTGTACATTTTAATTTTAGTTGATTATTACCTTCTTTTTTTTTTGGTATTTATCTTCGTTTTTTTGTGTTAATTTTTCTGGCGTTTTGGAATTTGATATAATCGCAAGCATTTCTCTTTTCTTTTTTTGTTTTCGCTTTTTATTGACGTACGTATGTGTGTGTGTGTGAGAGTGTTTAGCCATTGATCAAGCTCACCTGAGCAGTCTGTCTGATCCCAGACTGCCCCCCTCCTCCACCCCCCCTCCTATCTGTCTGGCGTCATAAGAGAGTCGTGTTTGTTTGTGTGTTTGTTTGTTTGGCCTCGGTCTGCTGTCGGGATTTTATTGTAACTGTACATCAAATAGCGGCAGCCGACAGACAGACCTTACAAATATTTACTATGCTAGGCTAGTATGCTGATCGAGCAAAAAACAAAAAAAAAAAAAAACAAAAAAGGAATAACATCAACAATGCTTGATTATTTTTGTTAAACATACAAATTAGTAAAGTTTAACTAAACTTTTTAATACTCTACATTAATATTTATCTCGAACTGCATACTTGGCTTTTAGTTGTAGAAAAATTCTTTGTTGCGCAAGCAATTATAGAACTCATAGAACACCGTCTATAGATATGTACAGCATGTATAGTATGTGTGGTTTTCTGTCTACACAACACAGGGTCTGTGACCGTCAACATCAACGTCAACGTCGGCGTTCTCGGCCTCTCTCTGTCTGCATAGACATACACGTAGTATGTATGTATGTTAGTGTATGTGTGCATATATCATTGCTATTTAGCTATGGCATAAGTATAAGTATAACATGTCTGCCTCTGGGGCTAGCTAGACCTGACTAGCTGGCTGGCTTTGCTTTGTTGGGTTTGTTTATCGCTCTCCCCGTCCGCCCACACACACACACACACTCACACACGCATACATACGTAGACGATATTGCGCATGTGTGTTGCTTGATATCGCTTAAGTCGTCTGCTATCTAGTCTAGACGCATACGCATTTATATATACGATTTGTATATCTGAACAGTACTATCTACATTCTATATATATGTACAGAGTATGGAACGCATTGTGTATTCATTGTTTCCACTTTTGTGGCACAATAATAGTCAAAGTATTTTTCCTACTGTTTATATTTTTAGATTTATAAAACATTTCGTAACGATCTGTTTTTGTTTATATTCTGCACGTTTATCTGCGGAACTTGGTTGATTACTTAGTAGCTGAATTCTTAAGAACTTCTCACTTACCAATTTATTTTGTTTTTGTTTACTTTTAGGCCACGTTCTGTTGATCGCCATTGCTGTGGCCGTGTGTTTGGTTTGTGGCAGTGTGCTCGTGATAACTGTGATTACACTGCGACGCGGTGGCAGCAACTCCTCGATAGCAACCGAAACGACGACAACAACAACGCGACGCATACGCCACAACAAGCAACGCTCGTCGCAAAGACGGCGCAGCAGCAGCAACAGCAACAACAACGCTCAGCTATCAGCTGGCAGCGGTGGCATTTGGGGCAGGAGTGCGACGGGCAACGAGGGGACTGCCTTTGCTCTGGCCCTACCACTAACACAAACAACAGCAGCAGCCGCAGCCGCAGCAGCAGCAACACCAACAGCAGCAGCAGCACCAGCAACAACAACAACAGCTGCTACAAAAGCAACAACAACACTTTTGTCAACCGAGCCGGAACATTCTGTACCCGTAAGTTAAAAAAAAGATTCAACTAAATTAAGTTAAAAGTTACAAGAAATAGATTTTTCATAGGGTCCGAAAATGGTTTTTTTTTTTTTTTTTTTCTCTCTCTGGCTAAAAGTGGGGATTGAAAAAATCATACTTGAACCAAAAAATTCTTCTACTGGAACATGGAAAAAACTTAGCATACATATTCTGACACAGCATTAGGTAACAACTTGTTTTATTTCCCCCTTTTCGCACAACAACATGCAACATGGCATTTAAAAACGCGTAGAAAATGGGGAGAAAATGGGGGAAAAACCAGCAAGGTAAAAACCAAATGCAAAGCAGAAGCAGTAAAATATAAAGAAACAATGCAAAGACGACGACGACACGTGTCAAAAGTTTTTTGCGCTAACTTTGCTTTCTCTTTGCTCTTCGTTCGCTCATTCGTCTTCTTCTACTTCTACTTCTTTCTGCATTTGCCTTTTGGCTATGGATAAAAAGCCGCAGCGGAGACACACACACACACACATGCATACGGACACAAAGGCAACCACTTTAATATGTGTGTGGGTGGCTGGCTGGGTGGTTTATTGGATGGTTGTGGTGGCAAAGTCCTTGAAGCAACAGCTCCCAACTGAATGGCAGACATTCGAGCTGTGCTTACATAACCCAACAGTGCTCACAAGTTGGCTGTAAATTTAGCAGTTTTTTCACACTTGCTTATGTGTGAACTAAAGTTCAGCCTTTTAAAGGCTAGAATTTAACACCTTTGGCTTTTTTTGGTCGACAACACTGAGAATGAAACTAATGTAGGGAACTTGTGCTTGCTTTTTCGTCGTTCCTTTTTGGCCGTGTTATGCAACGACGAGACAAGATGGAACGTGCGCCGTCTGGGCCATTATTGTGCAAAAGTATCTGCCGGATGCATGGCACGTTTATCTGGGAGGGAGCTTTCCCTCTGTATTATGATGTGCCTTCAATTTCGATCAGTGGCCAGAATTGCGTTATGTCTTTATTATAATCGAAGTAAATTGAATTTGTTTGCTTTTCACATTGAACACCTGCAGCTGCCGCCTCATGCCAAAGTCAGCTTAAAGATCTGATTATATAAACCTTGAACAGCTGACGCCCGCACATGTTTGGGGGCTCTGCGATTTAAAGAACAAAGCAATATGCCGCCAGCTAAAGCCGCAATGCAAAGTCAAAGATGATGATAAAGCTGAAGAGGCAAAGGAAATGGAGAACGACCGCGAAGACGTTTGACAAATTGTTGTTCGCTGCGGTGACAACTCAAACATAGTTGGTTATTTATTACAAACCTACATACAACATTGTAAGTCTGTTAGTGTGTGTGAACAAAGAGCTTGGGAAACCACCTAGATAATGAAAGCTTTAAAACCCAAGCGTTACTTCTTTTTAAGACACCACTGTATGTGCAAAACACTCATACTATTGCATATGCATGCAGCCCTAATGGAATTTTGCGTTTTCATCGCAAAAGCTGCCATATCATCAGGCCATCAAAAGAAACACACACACACACACACACATACAGAGGGAGGCGCATACATATGCATGCGTGACTTGACATTTAGAACAGAGACGGAAGCGTTGCGTGGGCGTCGTAACTGGTGCTGCCGCCAGCGGTGCTGGGAGCCTAGCAGAAGCAGCAGCCAACGCAATAAGAAACACAATTGTTGCTAATAACCCAAGGCGTTAGCCGACGACGTTGTTGTGTGTTTAAGTGTGTTTTAATCGAATTTTATTTGCCGCCGTTAGCCAATGAATAATTCAATTTGATTTTTGAATATGTGCGTCTGTTCGCACCCAGACAAACGCCATGACGGGAGCAGCGGCAGCAGCGCGGCACGTTTCATTACTACCGTTATATTTTGCACGCACACACGCAGCGACGAATTAACATAATTAGCTTTATTTTACACACACAGATCCGCGCACAATTTTAAAATAATATGCACACTTTAAAAAAGTTTTTTCTCACCAGTTTGATTACAGAAATTGTAATGGTTTATGGTGAATGTCAAATGCCATTGTGAACCAATTTTAGATCACAACAATGTAACACAATCTAAGATGTGTATGTATATAAATTTATGACATACACAGACATCCGACAATTTTGTAAATCTGCTCGCATATTTTGTATAATTAATATGGGAAGGGGGTTTGCAACTTGTAAGGTAAAAGCCGTCTGGGGAAAAACGAATTATTTGCTAGATTTGTCATTTGTCACGCTCACTTGAACACATCAATCGTCAGGTGTGTGCGGGTGGGGGAGGGGAAGCCACCACAAAAAAAATTAATGTGGGACACACAGAGCATGAAACGTGTCAACGGCAACGTATGTATGTATGTTTGTACGTGTGTAGATGTGTATGTACGACTTTCGATCAGTACCGTTAGTTGGCAACAAATTTTATTCATACAAATTTTACGAGCGTTGGTTACATTTTTAGTAATTTTGTAAACTTCACATCCCATACACGAACCGTTTATAAATATGCACACGAAACTAATCGGAGTTAATATATATTTTACCGAAATTTTTTTCTCACGCCCAATTCGTTGGCTAGTGAACTTTGAACAGGTGGCAATTAGAGAAATGGCATTGCCATTTCTTATCGATATCTTTTACATTAATTTTCTTTCTTTCAAATTCAAATTTGTTGCTAGGCCACATTTAATAATTTTGCTATTTGCAATGCTTACATACGTATCTACCAAACGTTATGTAAAATTTACTGCGAAATGAAGAATTAATACTTTTCTGCTTATCGATACAATTTGCATTCGATACTCAAACTTTTTGCCAGGGCTGCAGTGTATATGACGATCCCGCGCTTTGTTGCTCCTCCTTCTTGTGTATGCTGTTCGCATAGTCTATGATTCGCTTATTATGTAAAAATGAACTCCATCAATTAAATAATGCCTAACAACAGCATCACAAACGAAAAACACGTTGCCGTCCGTAGCGCTCGCCGCAAAAAGCTAAAAGTGTTATCCCTTGGCGAATTTTATGAAAAGTTTAAGGATTTGAAAATGCCTACAACAAAAAATGTGTGGAAGACTCAAGACATTAACAGAACAATCGCTGATGTTCCAAAGAAAGTGCATCCTTCAACCAGTGGAGTGGCTAAAACAAACCGGGAAGCTAAAGAGAAAGTGCAGCCTTTGACCCATGAAGTGGCCAAAACTAATGAAGTTACTTCTCAAGAGAAGCAAGCGCAAATACGAATTTTACAAAATGCCATAAACCAAGCAGATTCCGCCAGCCTTCGCGGCAGTCAACGTGGGCGTGGCGGTAGGCGAGTCCGCTCTTGTCCCAGGATACCAACGCCAGAACGGTTTGTGCCTGAAGAGCTGGACTCAGTGGAACAGATGACATCGGCGGATTTTCGTCACGACTTTGCTGCGCATCTGGAAAATATGCGTGTCAAGCAGAAGGATCAACAGCACATGCACTTTTTCAAACAGCCATCGACGATAATCTTCATCTCTTCGAGGGACGCACCATTCTGGTCCTGAGCTGTGGCACAGGCACCTTGGCGTTGATGGCTGCCCAAGCAGGCGCCTCTTGTGTTTATGCATTGGATTACTCAAATGTTACCGACTACGCCAAGCTGACGGTGAAGCATAATAGCTATGAGCATGTCATCCAGGTGCTCCACGGACGTGTCAGTGATGTGAAGCTACCGCAGCCGATAGATGGCATCGTCTGCAACTGGATGGGGCAATGTTTGCTCTATGAATCCGAGCTGGTGCAGCTGCTTCAAGCGCGAGATCGTTGGCTCAAACCCAATGGCTTCATATTGCCGGATTTGGGTTCACTTTATCTGTTGGGCAGTACGGAGAATCTGCTAAAGAACGATCGCTGCAATTGGTGGCTCAATGTCTATGGCTTCAATATGAACGCCATGCGTCGCTATGCTTTGGCGGAACCTCGCTTTGTAAAGACAAAAGGCGAACACCTGCTCACATTGGCTCATAAGGTTCTCAGCTTGGATTTGCGTACAGCTAGCTTGGAGGATTTACAAATCTCTCGGGAAATCCGACTGCAGGCGCAGAAGGAGGGTTACTTGGAGTGCTTTGTTCTTTACTTTGATGTGGAATTCAGTCGTAGTCATCAGCCTTTAAAGCTCAGCTGCAATCCTTGCCTGCAAAGTCCGCTCAAATCCTTGTGGTTTCAGACCATACTCTTTGTGGAACAGCCATTCGTAATGCGTCACAGTCGTCTCTACAAGGGACGTTTAGTATTCAATGCACTCACTCAGGAGCAGCCTCTTAATCTCAATCAAATGGAACTTAAAATTGAGCTCTTTGAGAGCAAAGATGTTGTTGATCGTGGCAGTCTTTTGGTGCTTAAACGTTGGCTGCTCTTGCCACGCTTTCAAACGGTTGAGGAAGTGGCCAGCTGTCAGGATAAACAACTAGCCGTAGACAGGCATAATTATCGTTAAGTTTTGTTAGGATTAACTGAGTTTAAATATTATACTAATATGAATCTCTTTTTATTTTTATTGCAGATGCTATCGGTACAGACGGCCGGCTGCGCGGGAATGGAGCGGCTTGGCGTTCCGACCCGCACATCATTAAGCACACCACCCGATGATAGGTAGGGTATACGATAACTATATCATCTCGTATAATACTAATCAGATTATTCTGTTGTAGGGATCAATTTAGATGTAGAATGCGCGTTGATGCGCTCCAAGCACGTGAACTTCTTGCCGTTCGAGGCGAAACTGTGATTCGCAGCAGCAGTAACAATCAGCAACAACAACATCATCATCATCATCACAACAATAAGCAACAACATTCCCACCATCAACAACAACAACAACAGCAACATTATCTTTACCAGCAGCAACAACAACAACAACGCATGACAACTCCGCCCCCGCATAATTCAAGCGCCAGCAGCGGCAGCAGCAACAGCTGCGGCAACAACTACAGTAGCTACAATAACAACATTAACAACAACACGCATAATAGTATTAACCAATTTGGAGGAAGCAACAATGTGGCACGTGGCGGCATCGAGGCAACCACACTGAAATACGGCAACACTGGCAGTGGGAGCTTCAAAGGAGAACTGAGCAACTCATCGTGTACATCGTCAACATCCTCGTGCGGTTCCTTGAACAGCCACAGTGCGGATCATCATCAACATTACCAATATCAGCTGCAGCAACAACAGACGCCCCGCTGCCCACATCATGTACCACTGCCGGACAGCGAGTACGGACAGGATCGTCATCTGCAAATACGCAGCAGCTATCAGGTGAGCACAATCACAAAGAAATTTAAGTTCACAGCTAATGTTTAATCTTAATCCTTTGCAGCAATCGGAAATCACACGCTCCTATACGAAGCCGCCGCCCAATAAGACCGTACGCGATGTGCCCGAACAGTTGTGTGCTGCTGCCGTTGCCAACTATCGTCTGACAACGTGTGCGTCCACTTCTAATGCATCCTCCACGTCCAATGTCTCGTCCGCAGCAGCTTATGCGCTGGCAGCAACCAAATCCAAACCGAATGCCATAACAAAGTTTTTCTCACGCATCAGTTCGCCCAAATCGCCAACGGGAGCGGGCACGAGTTCGGCTGGAGGAGCGGGGACAACGCCAGCGCCATGCTCCTCACTTGCCTCATCCGCTTCTATGTCCTCATCAGCATCCAGCATTCCCTCCTGTGTGTCGGCATCCTCGTCTGCCTCATCTCTGGCTGCCGCACCACTTCAAGCGCTGCCCATCTCCAATGCGGCAACACTCAAAAGCACCGCCTGCAGCTTTGGCAGCACAACAACAACAACAACAACTGTAACGCAGGAGCCAAGTCAGGAGCTGGAGGAGACGACGCAATAATTCCAATTGGAGTCCAGAAAACACACACAAACACACACACACACACACACACAAGAACTTCGCGCTGGCACGAAAAGACTGTTTATTAGTCAGAATTTAATTTGTAAACGATGGAGAGGAGGAGACACTAGCACACAAGTTTTGTACCGTTTTGGGAGGAAATCATTTCCATATATATTCTCGCATGCTAAACAATATTTATACACAAAACAAAAGAGAGAGAGACAGTACGGTACATCTAGTATTTTGATAGTTTGAATATATTTAACTATATAGTTTTAAACTAAAAGCTATCTACATATATCCCCTCACCACCACCACCACCACCACCAACAACAAAAAACCTTTGATTATATATGTATATACACAATTATATACCACATATATATATATATTTGTAATTTGTACATTTTTGCTGGAACACAGACAAGTTTTATTTTTAGTTCAATTAGAGTTTTCATATAGTTATATATTTGTAATATCAAGTAGAGAAGTTTTGTATATAGCAAAAGAATGAATGAAAAAAAAGGCGACAAAAGAAGGAAAAATTGTTAGCGAAATTTGTAATTTTGATTTTGTATTTGAATTGAATTTGAATTGAATTCCCCCCTTGCCGTATTATGTGTTCAAGCAATCCCCAACCCAACCCAACCCCTAACCTAACCTTCCCCTACCAATTATGGGGGAAGGGAGGAAGGTCGTGCAGCAAAGAGAAGGTGTGTACATTTTTGATTTAGTTTAGCCAAATAGCGCAAATAAAACTTGATAATAAAATTAACGCTATGGTATGTCTAATATAATAATAATAAATAATATGTAATAGTTATTATACAGATCTATATATATATATGAATAACTGTATGTATGTATGTACATAATACGATTGTACACAGCAATGTAAATTCTAAGCACAAATCTCAAAAATTGCAATCAACTTGCAGAAAATATAAAAGACCGTTTGAAAAGCAAAAAAAAAAAAAAAAAAAAAACAAAATTTTTTTTATTTCTTATGATCATAATTATAAGATTCAGATTTTTAGCGTTTGGCATCGTTACTTCTCTAAAATATTAACACAAAAATATTCAAAATTCCATTAGAAAAGAGAAGAAAAACTTATCATACACACACATTGTAAATAAGAAAGTACTATAATATATGTATGTATATTTTTTGCCTTTGGTCCTAGACGAAAACAATATATGGGTACGCATAGAAAGAGATAGAGAGCGAGAGTGAGAGAGACAGACAGACAGAGATGTATGTAAGTACACAACATAATTAATCAATTTAGATGCAGTACCAGCAATTCCAATCAAAGCACTTTAACTCGAGTGGCATTATCTAACTATATACTATATATATATATATATAAATTGCAATATACATACATACATAGTTTTTATGTCCAAATTCCAAAACTCGTAAACATATATTCATTGAATGGTTTCAATACTTACGATCCATTAAAAGCATACAAAATTAGATGAAAACGAATATTAACTAGATAATTATTATTGATAATAACTAACTAGTAGCTAAGCAGCAAAGTCCTACGAGCCATTTTAGTAGTACTCGATGAGAAATTAAAGCAAAGCAAAGCCATTGACTGATATTTTATATAATGTACATATACTACAAATATTAACTTAGCAGGGAAATCGGGGGGTTCACATTGACCACTTATTTAAATTCACTTAAGCCAATCAAAAGCTCTTTTAAAAAAACAATAGGAAGAAAGTGGTAAAAATTCAACTTTTCAGTTAAATTCATTTTGAATCAAGCCAATGTGATGATCCAAAAAAATAAAAAAAATAATAATTAAAGAAAATCAGTTGCCGAAACATTGCAAAGCGAAGAGGTTAACTAAATACTAGCGAAATTTTTAAAAGGGCATTAAAAACCAGCAAACAACAAAAAAAAAAAAAAAATATGAAACGATAAAGAAAAATGCATACATAGTATATATATATTAAAAACGAACAAAAAAAAAAAACAAAAAGTGAAATACATAATACTATATTAAAATTATTACTCATTATTGTTGTTGTCTCATGAATATAACATTGAAATCTAACAAAACAAACAAGCTGTATACTTTAGCGGGAAACTCAATGCAAGTCACTCGACTAGCTATAAAATGATTATCTCTAATAGCCAAGCAGTGCGAAAGCAGTGGTAAGCAAGCAGTGCAAGCAGCTGAAACTTTGCCTTTAGGTTTATTAGTCGATGGAAACTTTATGGCTCAAGCTAATAATTGTGATGGATTAATGCACAATCAACAAGTAATGACTAAAAGCAAGCATTCATCAGATACTTTAAAAACTTTCACCGTTGCGTGTGCTGGGCGTTATTAAATTCGCCAAATTCGCCAACTTATAAAGCACTCGATATTGCTCGAGTTCTGATGACACGCAAAAATAGTATTAGTCGGGTGCGACGTGAAATACTCACGTACTTCTTATCAATCCGCCTAAGAGTCCATAAGGCATAAACGTTTGTCCACCTCAGCAAACGTTTGGTAATACTCTTCTCTACTACTAACGCGGAGGCAATAAATAACATAAATATAATTAAAACACTAGACGACTAAGTCATTCGCATGGATATTGCAAGCTGGCTAGTTCATTGAAGAACAGCAAAGGAAAGAAGTTCTATATTTATTTTTTGGATGTGTCATCGGACATAAAAAAGCAATTACTATTATCGCATTTAGATAGAGTGCCCTCGAACAAACATTCGCTGTGCTCGAAACAAGAATAGTGAATTAGTTACGTTTACAAAATGTCACAGATCTATCAGAAATCGGAGGTTGCGGAACGTAACGGTAAAAATGGTCAACCCATCTGGCTGATCTACAAGGGAAATGTGTACGATGTGACGAACTTTGTCAAGGAACATCCTGGTGGCGCTGATCTCATACTCGAGGTGGCTGGCAAGGATGCAACGAAGGCTTTCAATGGCGCCGGACACTCACAGGATGCAGTGAATCAGCTCAAAGAGTTTAAGATTGGTGAGGTGGCCATCAATGAAGAGCCAAGGCCACAAACAGTCACAAAACCAGTGCTATCCAAGTCTGCAAAATCCACACTATCCATGCACGGCGAGGTGAAGAAAGCGGAGAAATCCAGCAACAGTTTTCTCTGCTGTTGCTAATTTGTGTGTTTAAGTTGGTTTATTAACATTAATATAGCTCAGGTCGTTTTAGTAAATAATCATTTTGTAGTAACTAGCGCGAGAACTCATCGTAACTCCATGCCATACATAGTCATTAACTAATACGTATAGAATATACAATATATATATATAAGAACAAGATCAACTTTCTTGCGTAACGCAATGTGAATAAACTTTCGTTACACTTTAAGTTGGGATTGACCAACTCCTCAACAATTTGCACTATTATTCGACTAAGGATTAAATGCTGGGGCTGTTGGACGTCTCAGTGTGTGTGGATGTGGAGTGTCAGCCGACTTCGTTTGCTTTGGCTGCAGCACGTGGCATGCAGCATCGTACAGTTCCGTGGAGAAGCTGCCCACATTGTTGGCCGTATAGTTGCGTAGATAGTGATAGAAGCGACTGGAGCGACGCTCCAAGCCAGCACGCTGCTTCTCACTGCGACAAATCGCTCGCATCGCTGGCTCATAGTCCAGGGAGCGAGCCGAGGAGGTGCGCAGGCAATAGCTGCCCAATTGGTCCACCAGATTTAACCTAAAAAAAAGATTGATTAATTTTGATGAATAAGAATTAAATTTTGTCTTTCACTCACCTCTGTTCCGTTTTGTCAAACAGATTGTAGGCATAGTTCTTGGATGCCAGGCACGTGCTCACAGCTTGCTCCACCAAGGAGTGAGCCAGCTGCTCGCTGAGATGCGGCTGCAAGCGATCATTGCCACCCTCCAGCTGGAGGCCTGCGTCCAGCAGCGCAGCCGTCGACAGATGCTCATAGAATGCGGCCAGAGTTTGCAGTGGAGCGCTCTTGTTGTTGTTGTTATTGTTATGATTTGTTGTGGCTGTGCTGAGCCACGCCTTCTTTGGTGAACACGACTTCCGCTTGCCGCTGCGCCTTGCGGCCGGCACACTTTCCCGATCCGCCTGCAGCAGCGTTGAGTGGCGAATGAACTCATTCAGATTCAAGCGCAGCAGGCCAAAATCAACCGGAAAGGGTATAAAATGCTGGACGTTCTGTGCCATGGTATAAAACTCAAAGAGATGCTGATGCATGTGCATGCCATCCTGGGGGGCAAGACGTGGGGATTTGGTAGGAGATTTCACAGCTGGAACTATGTGGGATTGCAGTTTCATGGTGGGTGCATCGCCGCCACTTTGTATGAAGAACTGCAGTTCCATGAGTGTTTTGCGCAGATTCTGATTATTGTACAGATAGAGGGATATCAAATCGTCCAGTTCAATGGGGCAGTTTTCCATGAGGGCCAGCACGGCAAGAAATCGGGAGATATTGATCGCATTCGGAGATTGAAAATAGATTTTATTCTGCTGTATCAAGCGCTGGAGATGCGCACAGTTGGGATCTGTGGCAACAATGATGACGGGTCGCTTGGAGCTGGCAGCCAGGGTATAAATGGCATCCGTGAAACCAGCATCTGTATTCTCGAAGAGTATATCCGCATCCTCGATAAGTATCAGGGATTTGCGCACATCCTCATCGCCCTGTTGCCGTTTGGCTTTTGAGCCATTCTTTTGCAGCTTTTGGAGCAGTTGTTGAGTGGGTGCCGCTCCTGCTTTCGCCTCCTTGCGTATCTGATGCGATTGTGTTGCCTCCTGCAGCTCCTGGATTAGCTTCTTTCCCGTGCGTTTCATGCCCGCATTGATCTCCAGCACATTGAAGTTCATATCGTTGGCCAGGGCAAACACAGCATTGGTCTTCCCACTGGAACAAGGACCCAGCAGGACCATTGTATTGCAATTGGCGCCCACGGAGCTGGAGTCGTTGCCAAAGTCCATGGAACAATTGTCGTCCAGGGTCTGCGAGTTGCGATTCCCGGCGCCATTCCAATTGGACAGAAAGTCGCGCAGCTCCTGCACTGGAGTTAGATTCACCAGGACCTGCTCGAACAGCAACGGTTTGTATTTCTCCGTAAAGAGCAGCTCTCCGTTGGGTGCCAGAGCCGGCGGCTTTGCCTCCTCCTCCTCGCCCTGCGGTTCCATGGAGCGACGTGTGCGTCTTGTTACCACGAAGGATTCACCCATGGGTTGGGTGTCCTGTGCTGTGTCAATGGCGCTAAAGTGCCTGTACTTTTCTCGCATTTGATTGTAGCACTTGAAGGTGGGAAAACGATCGAAGACGCTCTTCCAGTTCTTGACCAGCGATCGCTTATTCTCCAGGGTCGCCAGGGGTGCAAAGATGTAACCTGGCTTCTTTTTAGAGCTATTAAAATCGGAGGCACTGCAGCTGGTAATGCTGCCTGGGCGAGATTTGCGAATCGACTCGAAATTCTTCTCTTCCTGTTCCTGTTCTGCCCGCAACTTTAGAGCAGCGCCTGGAGCTGCCTCTATCCTGGCTGCTCCCACGTGTGCTATGTGTGGAAATAGCTCGTAGCTCTCCTCGTAATATTGCTCGAAGCTGCGCTGACGTTGCTGCTCCTGCTTAAGCTTCTCGGGCACACCGGACTGCAGGAACTCCTGGCGCGCACGCAGCGCTTTCGGATCTGGACTCGGTTTGGGCAGCTGGCGCACGAACAAAGGCGCCAACTTCTTGGGCGTCGCCGATGAATCCAGATCTATGATTTCGATGGATACCGAAGCGACCTTGGTGGGACTCTGTTCCAGGTCGTAGTCATAGCGCGCCTTTGATGCACACGAGCGTCGCGGACGCGTTGAAGGAGTCGTGACTTCAACTGGCGTATTAGCCACAGAAGATTTGCTGGCTCTGGGACGTCGCTTGGGTGTTTCCAGTTCCACTTCATCTGCTTTCTTGGGCGACTCCACCTTCGAAAAGTAGCCCAGCAGGCTGTCACGTTTCTTCTCTAGAAACTCAACTGCATCTGCATCCTCCACTTTGGGCGTTTCTGGTACAGTTTCAATCGCATCCGCACTAAGATGTCGCGTGCGTGGACGTCCTCGTCCACGTTTTCCAGGCGTTGCAGACGCTTGCACTTCATTCTGCTTCTTTAGGTCAGTTGGTTGTTGTGTCAGCATTTTCTTCAATCTACAGGTGGTTTTTTAAATGATTAATGATTACGAAAATAAACTAGTGTGGATAATTTTCAAATTACCTCTTTGCTCTCTGCTCCATCTGCAGTTCGATGTATTCACCACGTGCATCGTCGGCCATACGACGCTTAGCGCCGCCCTTCTTCTCATTCCAATCCTCGAGCAGCTGCTTGCGTTTGGTTCGAGGCGTAGCAACGGATGACGCTTCGATCTCCGCCTGCTGATCGGGCGGTGATTGCTGACCCGTTGGATTTGTGCCCAAGGAGCGATTGCGAGCATTCATCATCAGCTCAAAGACATTGGTCGCCACCTTGGGTTTGTCCTGCTCCACAGCCCTGCCAAAGTGCTTTATAATGGTTGTCTGTTGATGATCTGCACCCAAAGGACTTGCGTTTGATTTACGTTTTCCCGCAATGCCGCCTCCCACTCCATTTTCTCGTTGCGCTGTTTTCTCACGCAGCACGTGGCGATCGTTACTCGTTGTTGTTTTTAGATGCTGCTGCTGTTGTTGCGACTCTGCTTCTGCTTTGGCGGCGCGTCTTTTCTCCTCGCGCTTTCGCTTGTGCTTCTCGCGATGCTTCTGCTTCACGGAATTTAGAACCTCCTCCATGTTTTGTAGAATTAACTTTGATTTGGCGCTGGGCGGTGCTCTTAATACAAATGGAGATGTGGGCGGCTCCAATACATTTTTTTGAGGTGTGGTTAAAGTTGCTTCTGCTTCCGCTGCTGCTGTTGTTGTTGTTGTTGTATGCTCACTTGTAAGACAATTTACATCAGTCATTTTTGTGGCGCTTCTCTCTTTTACATTCGTACATAGTGTTTGTCAGTGTTGTGTTAACTGTGCGTCTGTATATGTATGTATTTTCGTGTGTTTGATGGTTGTGTCCGTGTGTGCGTTCAACTTGCAAGCAAGTAAATACAAAGCCAAACTTATAAAATTGCAACAAAGCGACAGAGCTACATACATAAATAAACAATGAATGTGTACCTTGTTTTCTTGCACACGCACACACATACATGCACTTAACTAAATGTATGTACACAAAACAAGCTCGCGCACACGCAATTTAATCACTTTTCAGGGTTTTAAAGTTTTGTATACATTTCGAATACTTCTACGGAATTACCTAAACTTTTTCGGAAAATGCAAGAGGTGAACGATATAAGAAAAATGGCGCGAATGTTTTACAACACTACCAGCACATCATTGCATTTGACAGATTATATCGATAAGCGTGTGAGCCATGTGTTATTTAATCGATGAATGTGCATGAAGGTGCTGTGTCACTTTCACTACGACAGAGCGAACACCTGACGTCACAAAGGAATTGAAATTATGTTGTGAACACAAGAACATTGCAAATTTGTTAAATGTAGTAAGTTACAAAATTTGTTAGTTTGCTTTGGGATGAACAGCGTTTTATTTATTTATTTTTTTTAAAACTTTGTAATAACACTAACAAACAGACCTGGCGTTCTCAATAACATAGAAACAGAGCACATTTTCTGACGTACCACGCAGAGAGAGTAAAATACGTAAGACACTACTTCAAAAAAGACACTTACGTTTGAGGGTGACTATTGCCTCAGTATATGAAATACGCCAATAAACAAAAAACATATATATATATATATATATAATAATTTCAACAAAGGCAATAACCTTAACTTATAAATAAACAATGTCGAGTACATCGAGCTTGGGAAGCTTTGACAGCGCCATGAAAATTGCAATTTCAACCGATGCGGATTATCCAAAAGTCATTGAGACATTGCGGCAACGTTCGCAAAGGTTGGCAATGCGACTGCAAAAGACGCAAGTGGAGATGTCAGCAATGGGCGGCCAACAACAGCGACAGCCACCGCAGCAGTCCCTGCCAATGCAACCAGGTGCCCCAAGACCAGGTCCCCTACTGGGAGCAGCTCCTCCAATTCAACATCAGCCGCAACAGCCGCATAAAAATCACGCCTTTCCCATTCAAGTGCCCATACCGGCAGCTTATCCGTTTCCCATGCAACCACCGTGTTATCCGGTTCGCGTGCAGCTGCATTATGCCCCACCACCAGCACCATCACTGCCATCACAGCCGCAGCAAGAGTTCAGAAAAAGGAAATCACGTTCCACACTTTACGGCGAGGTGGACGCACTGAAGGATGTAATCCTCAAGTTGGCCTCTTCGAGTCCGGATGTTAAAGCGTACGCTCAGCAGCTAATCAATCAGAGCGAGGTGCTGCTTCAGCTGGAGGGACTCCAGTTGAGCGATCAGAACAGCAGCAGACCCAACAATGGCTACATGCGCAATCCAGCTGCTGGTCCTCCTGCTCCATCTCCTAACATGCCTCGCATGTACGCCAGCCAGGCAAGACAGCCAACACCATCTACACAACCCATGGCCCAGAGGCGTCTGAATGAATTGCAACGCGCTCGTCGCGAATCCGAGATGTCCAGTGCGAGCAGCAGCAGTGCAGCAGGTGCAGAAACTACCTCGGCCCAAAAGCAGGGCGAAAAAAACCCAACAACTTCTCGCAAGCGTAATCGTAATCGCAAGAAAATCAATGACAACAAGTCGCCAAGGAGCAAGAACACGGAGCTGGACGCAATGCGCGTCTATATCAATAAAATTGTCCAGGCTTATGCTGGAGGAGAGAATTTGTTGCCGCAGGAGCTGCTCTTCAAGGGTGAATTTGGGGATCTGGAAGAGCATGCCAAGCGACTGGTTGCAGCCGGCTATGGACGGATTGTGGAGGATGAGATTCGTGTGAATCGCAAGAACAATCGACAGTCATTCATAACCATGTCCACGGATCGTGAGGCACTTGACAAGGATGGCATCGTTCTGTTGCCTGTGGCACGTCGTTACGCCTTCGAAGGTGATATTGTGCGCGCCTTTGTACTCAATTCGGGTGCAGTTGTGTCCAAGCCAGCTGCTCCGGCTGCCGGAGGAATCACAGGGGGAAAGACCTCAATGTCATTGGGTGAGTGAAATACAAAGATGATTTTAGAAATTGTATTAATCTGTACTGCATTTTAGTTGACAATGAAGAGCTGTCCGAGGAGGAGGATGTCGAGGTGGAGGAGGAGTCAGCTTCACCGGATTCAGACGATGATAATGTGGCTGTCATTGCCTCGGATGATTGCCCCAAGGCCTTTGTCATATCAATTGTGAAGCAAACCGAGCTGCGCCAGATCGTTGGCAGCATCTCGTTCACGAATCCCTCGAAGCTGTGCGATGAGGAGCTCTTCTACAAGTTCCGACCCTTCGATATGCGCATGCCAATGGTTTATATATCGAAGACCAGCTGTGAGGGTCACATTGGCAACCGGCAGGGCGATGAGGTCTGTGGATTGCTGTACGTGGCGCACATTCTCGAGACGGATTGCAATGGCCACTGCATTGCGGAATTGGTGCAGCCGGTGGGTCGTGTTGGCAATCTGGATGATGAGTTGAAAGCAATACTCTTCCATAACAATCTTCGTGATATAGTGCCCTTTGAGGAGCGCTTCAATGCGATGTATGCTCAAGCAGCGCCTCCAGTGGGGGAGAAGGATCTGATCAATCGTCGGGATATGCGCAAGCGTTGCGTCTTTACAATTGATCCATTGACTGCCAGGGATCTCGATGATGCGCTCTCCATTGAGCAGTTGGAGGACAATGAGTTTGAGATTGGCGTCCATATCTCGGATGTATCCCATTATCTGGAGGAGAACAGCGAGTTGGATAACATTGTTAAGGAGCGTTCCACTTCCATCTATTTGGCCAACGAGGTCATCCATATGCTGCCGCAATCCCTCTGCTTCCGTTGCTCCCTGCTGCCGGGTGAAGACAAGTTCTCCTTCTCCGTATTCTGGCACATTGACGTCAATGGAAAGCAGTTGGACAAACCATACTTTACACGCTCTGTGATAAACTCGTGCTCACAGTTTGCCTACGAGCATGCCCAGAAGATTATCGATAATCCAGGCGAGCGTTTTACTGAACACGATTTTCCCACCATTCTCAATGGATTCACTGTGCAGGATATTGTGAAGCGGGTGACCTGGTTGAATGGCATTGCCAGGAATATGCGGAACAAGCGCTTCGACAACGGCGCCCTGACCATCAACAATGTCAAGGTGCGTTTCAATCTGCATCCCTTAACGGGTGAACCTGTGGGCTTCGATGTGGAGAAGCAACGGGAGGCGAATCACATGATTGAGGAGTTTATGCTGCTTGCCAATCAGGCAGTTGCACGCTTCATTCACGACTCATTCCCCAACATTGCGATACTGCGCAATCATCCGCCTCCGCTGACCAAATCCTTGAAAGCGCTGCGTGAGAAGCTCGTCTCGCAGGGATTCGATCTGGATTACAGCTCCTCGAAGGCATTGCAGGCCAGCATGCAGCGTCTATGCAGGGAGGCTGCCGACCCAGTTGCCATGAGTGCCTGCCTCAGTCAGCTGCTGATGAAGCCCATGGCACGCGCCAAGTAAGTTGGATCGTTACAAATCCTTGAATAGCTTTTTAATATCCCGTTTTTCAACTTTTAGCTACTTTTGCAGCGAGGGCAAAACGGAAGCATCTGATTTGTGGCATTATGCCTTATCCATTCCCATCTATACGCACTTCACCAGTCCCATACGACGATATCCG
The DNA here is from genome assembly GCA_018152825.1 of Scaptomyza hsui. Lineage (NCBI taxonomy): Eukaryota > Metazoa > Arthropoda > Insecta > Diptera > Drosophilidae > Scaptomyza > Scaptomyza hsui. The sequence continues at coordinate 344,025 of JAECXO010000307.1, forward strand.
GACGTAATGGTGCATCGGTAAGGAGATCCTCTCCACTTTGTAATCATTATCACTTCCAACTCCAATTTGCATCCGCAGCCTTCTAGCCGCTGGCCTTAAGTACTGCCCTGCTCCTCAACGCACCTGTGATGAACTGCATCAATTGACCAAAGTGGCCAATGAGCGCAAGTATAATGCCAAGTTGGCTGGCGATGAATCGGGCAATTTGTTCTTCAAGCGTTATGTGAGCAATCGCCAGGCGATCTATATGCGCGCCGTTGTCATTGAGATCTTCCAGCACATGATGAATGTGGTCACACTGGAGTCGGGTCATGTGATAAGCATTAACTATCACATGCAACGGGTACTGATTGATATGCAAAATGCACCCAATTTTATACTTGTTGCTGAGCGTAATCTGCAACAGCAGCCAACTAAGCTGCAGCTGCTCTCTGTGATTCCCATCCGACTTATTATTTGGGATGGCAAGCTTACGGGATTTCTGCTGTCAGCCGAGCAGCGTTCAAATGGACCCAGCATGGATCAGCCGTCCAAGGATAACAACAAGAATCAGCACAAGCAGCAGCAGCAGCAACAACAACAACAACAACAGCAACAGGTGCAAAACAAGAAAAACAAAAACAAAGCCGCTAAAAATGCCCAAAAGCAACAACATCAACCAAAACAACACCAACAAACACAAGAACGTGTGTTTTTCCTGCGCAAGGGCAGTACATAAGCGATAAAGATAAAAGTGCATTTACAGTAAAGAGCGCTTGGCTCGGACAGTTTTGAAATAGTTTTTAAGTTCGATGCTTTTTTCAACGTCATTTCAAACACGATGAGTATAAATTTTGTAATGCAATTTGTGCATTATCGATTAATAGTTCGCAATATGGACATCGATTTAGAATCGATACAAAAAATAAATCATTTCATCATTTAATTTTGATTCTAAATTCACAGTTATAAATTTAATTTTTCTTTTTGATGCATTTTATTCATATTAATTCACTGTTTTGTTTGGTTTTTGTGTTAGTTTGTTGCACAGTGCTGACTGCAAAAAGCTGAATGATACGGGCAAGCCTTTGGCGACACCTAGCGGAAAATTAATAGAGGCTGACTGTTTTTGCATTTGAGAGCGCCCAAACAAATTTAAAAATGCAGTCATCGCTCATTAAACTATGCAAATTTGGGCAACCAACAATTTTTTCCAAATTGCTTCCGTTTAATTGTTAATTCATCAAAATTTGTGAATAGAAATTAAAGTATGTTAATAAAATGCGACCATTTTGAGTCGACACATCGATAGTGAATTTCACGCACGGTATCGATACCACTGTAAGAGCCACAGTTTAGTGGTGTTTCTCTTGTATTGCGCACAGTTTGAGCCGCATTGCTTGATTTCTGTCGTTCGGTAAGGTTGGTTCGTCCACTAATTATATTTATATGTGGGTAAAGAATGCAAATTAAAGAGAACCGTAATACTGACGCGTACTAGTTAAACCCAAACTTAATATACAGCTGCTGAAAATGTAATGGAATAATTGAAATCATGGTAGTTGTCATCATCCAATTGCGTGCCTCACTGTTACGGCAAAAGGAAAGCGCAAATGAAAAAATATATACACACAGGCAGGCAGGCAGAGGAAGAGGAGCATCAGGCAACAAGGGACTGTCGTAGGCGGCGCATGCTCCAAATGCGATTCGCGCGAATTTAACTTGGATATTTAACAAATGTAAAGTGCTTGTATGTGTGTGTGTGTGCATATTAATTATTTAAAAAAGTGCAGACAGCAGGCCAAAATATTCAAGGAATGGTTTGCGGAGACTGTGGTGGCAGGGGTAACGAAATCGACCAGCCAAGAAATCAACAGTGCTGTGTGGAAAAAAGTGAACGGCACAACTAGCACTGAGCAACACTGGCCGCCATATAGCTGTCCCACTCCCTCCCATGCGGGAGGCCCTGCAGTGTTTGTTTGTGGGCTAGTTTATTGGCCATCTGTTTTGATTTTCTCTTCTTCAATTTAAGCGCGCGAAAGGGGTGCGCGTGTACTTTCTTTCTCTCTGCACAAAACACAAGAGTGTGGGTGTGCACTGCGCTCTGTAAATGCAAGTGTTTTGTTTTTGTGCGTGTGTGTGTGTGTATCGCAATTTTTACGCCGCGCGCGCTTTTGATAAGTGATAAGCTCGTGTCGGTGTAACTCAAATAGTTTGACAATAACAACAACATATGTACACAAATACACACACACAAATAAACGCACGCACACATGTTGCACACGCGTTCTTGGTTTTTTGCCGCCATTGAGACTGCGTTTCGCCATATGTATGTATGTGTGTAAATGTGCTATTGTTGTTGTTTGAGTGAATTTACACCCAATAAAAATTGCAACAAGGCTAACAAAAAGTTGGGCAGGCAGCAAAGGTGGCATTTTTTGACCACATCAATAGCCGAGAGTGTTTGAAAGGGTTAATTTCCCAGAATGTGTTCCCATGTACATAAACCAAATTCAATTTGAGGTTATTTATTTATTTTGATGAATTGAAAAATCGATTTTGCTGATTCCCGTATACCAAAATCTGTTTGAGTGTACAAAACTTGTAGTATCTCAAGTAGTAACTAATTTTAATTGTTTTTTTTACAGAGTTTGTCAAGCAACAACAACAAGGAACGACGAAGAGAAGCAAAAGCAACACCAACAAAGGAATTGTATTTAATTAAATCTTGAAGACAGTCCAAGTTTCTAAAACGCAAGCATACATAAATGGTTTCCACCTTTATAGGTCTATTGGGTAATTAGCTAATCCGTATAACTGCATATAACTTATAATCAATTTCTTTTACTTATTTGCAGACATACAATCATGGTGGGAGATACCGTGTATTTCGCATTTCTGTTCATTGTTTAGTTCCGCTTTCGATTTGCCCGACATTGATATAGAGGTAACTATCGTTATGTTCCATATTTAAAACTCTTATAAACACATGATTCACCTTTGCAGGACCTTGAATCAGCGCTGCTCTCTGATGGTACCAGCGATGAGGATCAGGTTGCCCTAGTGCCGGAATTAATTGTTCGCCTTCTGACCGGCTGTGATGCGCTACAATCGGTAGCCAATGAGATAACACACAGCAACTATCAGATGTTTTTGCGCCGTTACCTGCGCCAACAGTGTCGCCTGCATCAGACTGAGAATCACTTTGATACGGACATTGATTTCCAATCGCTGCCGGTGCGCAAGCGTTTACAAATCCTGCACCATCTGTGCCACTTTCGTCTCGACTCTGTCGATGTGCAGGTCATACTCAGCAATCTAGAGGCGGACAGTTTGCGTGTTGAGCCCTTGGGATACGACGCCAAAAACTCGGGCTATTGGTATTTCTACGGCACGCGTCTCTATCGCGAGGATAAGATCAAGCCAACGGCCACAACTGGTTCCAGCAAACAAACAGCAGCTGCTGCTGCTGCTGCTGCCGCACTAGCCAGTGCCACCGACGGCTTCAGTGGCAACACAACCCTCTGGAACAACAACACCGTCTGGCAGGTCATCTGCTTCACAGAGGAGGATTGGCAGCATTTGGCATCCAAATTCAAGGCCTCATCGCATGCCAAAGAGCGCGAACTCTTCCAAATACTGGCTGAAAACTTTTTACCCAAACTGCCTCAGTTATTTCGTGAACGTGAACGCCTAAGACGCAGAAAGTAAGTAATGTGAGAATGTATATACCATAAAATTGTAATTTAATCAATTTATTTTTCTCTACTGCAAACATAGACTGTTGCAAGTGCGCAATTCGAGCCGCCTTCGGAACTTGGCGGAGCTGAAGGCACGCCAGGAGGCGGAGCGTGAGAAGCGGGAGCGTGAACGTGAACGCGAGCGCATACGCCGAGAGCGTCAGAACGCCACAAACTTGGCTGCAACGGCGGCACAGCAACGCACACGCAGACGGTTAGCACGTCCAGTATAATAAGCAGAGGGCAGCAAAGAGGACAACAACATTTCACAATCATATAAATCACATTTGAGAACGCTCAATCAGCAACAAACTCAACCACAACAACAACAACAACAGCAACAGATCACAATACAAACAGACAAGAACACATACACACATCTCAAAAGCATATTTAAGTTGATTTAACAATTTAATTTCTTTTGATTTGTTATTTGTTTATTTCAACGAAATTCGCTTGTTTAAAGAACTGTTGTCATTAAAAAAAACAACCGTATCAAATCACATCCCCATCGACGCTCAAGCAGACGGCCGGCAGCGAGAGAGACTGAGGTGGACTGTAAACTACTGGACCCTTGAAACGGAGAATCAGCACTTTATTTGAGTTTTGCCCATAATTTAAAAACAATTGGTTGGATTTCGTTTTCAAAAATATATGAACACACAATATGAACAATTATGTAAGCATGCTTTATATATTACTCTCCTATATTTGATATGCATTCGATATGCCATTTATTTTTCATTTTATGCTTTTATTGCTATTTTTCGTTTTATTTTTTGTTTGATTTTATTTAACATTTTATGGCACTTCATTCATTATAAAGGCGCCCAACTACAGCAAGAGATCATCAATAAAACAGTCATTAAAAAAAAAGACAAACATTTTAGTTGTTAGGCGATTTAATGTTTCCTGTATGTAATTGTTAGCAATACTTAGTCCTTTGTCTTCTTGCAGCTCGCAATCAACATCGACGGCTAGCGGTATTTCAACTTATGCAAGCTCCTTCAAACGTACAACAACAACTAATTCGACCGAATTTCTGTGCCACAGGGAAACATTTTGTCTAACGCCAGAAGAGGATGAGGATGATGATGACGACAACAACAACAACGAGGAGAGCAAGCAAAATGAAGAACAACAGCAACCAGAACAGCAACAACAGCAAAAGCAATTAACGCAAGTGCAGGAATTAAACGCTGTCTCAGCACAAAACGCTGACTCCAGTGATAAATCCCAAACGCCAGCGAAATTCAAGAACAAGAGCCACCATCATCACCATCGCAAGAGGAAAAAGTCCAGCAAGAAGCAGAAGAAGCGATCGCGAGAGCGTCGGGAACGGGAAAGGGAAAAGGAGCGGGAACATCAGCATCATCGGCGGCGTCACAAGCATGCGTCTGAGACAGACGAAGATACTAAAAACAACAACAACAGCAACAACAATAGCAACAGCATTAGCAACAACAACAGCGACAGCAGCAACAGCAGCACAGTTGCAGTCGTCGCAACAAAAGCAAAGGCAGCAGCAAAAGCAACAGTTGTGCGTAAGTGTCATAAGCGACGTCGGAGTCGCCATCAGCAGAAGCAGCTGCAACAACGGCAGCAGCAGCAGCAGCAACAGCAACAAGAGGAGCCGAGTCCAGAGACATCCGCACCGTCACTGAGTCCCGAGGATAAGGAGAACTTTTGTCGACAGCTGCAATTGCTCGATTCAAATTCGGCAGCAATTGCTGTTGCCACAAGTATTGCAAATCTGACCTCGCCGGTGCCGCAAGACAGCGGCGACGAATTGCAGTCGGAACCGCCACCACCAACAACAGCAGTAATAGCAGCAGCAACAGCCTCAGCAGCAGCACAACCACGAGTGGTTGCCAAGCGCCAGGTGCAGCAGCAGATGGCGCCAGCGGCGAATGTTAAGCTGCCCGGCAGGCAAACAAATAACTCATTGAGCTCTCTAACCGGCAACATCTTTATACCGACAAGCGGCGGTAGTACGGCAACCACGCAACAACCACAGCAACAGCAGCAACATTCGAGCAGCACTTCAACAACAGAAACCACAGCACGCACCAAGAAACAAAAGGCCAGCACAGTGAGTGCTAGCAGCAAAGCGGAACGGAAATCGGAGGCGCCGCTAAAAGCGAAAAAGTCAACAGCGGCAACAGCTACAGCAACAACAACGCCTTCATCAGCCGCCTCAAGCGCATCCTCATCCAGCAAGACGGAACGTCTTAGCAGCGCCTTCTCCGACAAAAGCGCTGATGAGTAAGTTGATCCAACTAATCAACATTAAACACACTACTTATCAAGAAACTTAAGCTTATCACTTCTTGTACAATAGTTGTATTAATTGACCATTTTCATGTATTAATAATCAATTCATCTATTTAATCAAGCACATCCTTTAGTTGTAGTTCCTTTTGGTAAACTATCTGCATGCCTAATAAGAAACTCTTCACATTCATCGACTAGTTTCGTTTCTTCATTAAAATTGTATATAATATATATGTCAATTGATTAACATTTTATTACCCATTGTTATTGTAAATCTTTGTACCTATCAACAAACCGAACAACAACATTTTGACTGTTCATCATAAACCCCATATACCAACAACAACCAACCAAACAAACAAACAAACAATGTAGCCATGTAAATACTAGTACCAAGTACCGTAGCACCAGCAGCTTTAACAACAACAACAGCAACCATAAGCACGCGTCGCACAACAATCACAACAACCACAACAACAACAACAACAATAATAATAATAGCAAAAAGAATCACAACCACTCAACGTCAACGGAAGCAAAAACTGCAATAAAAACAACAACAACAACGTCGCACGGATCCTCACACCATAATTATAATAATAATCACAACACACACACCACCCACCTACCCCACAACAACCACAACCACCAACATCATCACAATACTAATACTTCTACTACTACTACTACTAATCATAGTCATATTAACAGTAATAAACATAAATCAGCACAACACACAAATCTAACTAAACCTAAACCCATAACACAACAACACCATTTAACAACCACAACACACACAACAAAACACACAGCGAAAGCAAGCAACAACAATTCAACAACGTACAAAAACTCCTCAAATCATGCGAATCTTCTTAGCTTTACCGAAACGGAGGAGGTACTACAAATCGGAATGCATAAGGTGCTCGTCTATGTCAAGAATCATCGGGATGCATGGCCCTTCATGGATCCCGTTGAGGAGGATATCGCCCCACGATATTACTCAATCATTAGAAGGTAGTATGCACATACATACGCAGTGGTCGCTCGAAATGCACAAACATTATCATCATATAAACTCCAAATTTCAAGCAACCACTGTAGTATTTATTTAACAATAATCCTGAACTGACTACCTATGTTTCTCTTTAGGCCCATGGACCTGCTCAAAATGGAAGACAAGCTGGACAGTGGGGAGTATCACAAGTTTAGCGAATTTCGCAACGATTTTCGCTTGATAGTCAACAATTGTAGACTGTACAATGGGCACAATAATGGTAAAACAACTTTAAAGATGACATATACAAATCTCTCACTATTCCACTTTCCCACAGAGTACACGGAGATGGTGAACAATTTACAGGATGCCTTCGAAAAGGCGACAAAGAAATATTTTGATAATCTCTCTGATGATGACGATGATGATCCGAATTTAAGTTATCCCGCTGCTGATTCCAAGATGAATGTCTTTCGTGAAAAGTACTTCAGCAAGAAGGCGGAGGAGAAGGAAGCTATGTTGAACAGCGCGGATGGCAAGCATCTGCCGGACAGCAGCGGTGAGGAGGACGAAGACGAGGCGAAGGCGGAGAAGGAGCAAGAGGTAGTCGAGCCACCTAGCGAAGAGGAAGAGGAGCCCGAAGAGGCGACGACCACAGCAACGCATTCACAAAAGCGCAAGCGCAAAGAAAAGGATAAACGGCGTAAAAAGAAGACCAAAACCAAAGCAGACAAAAGTGGTGGTCACACTGAAGACATGGACACGGATGAGGAGGAACTGGTTGAGCCAGAGCCTCCAGCGCCGCTGCCAGCAGTCAAGAAAAGCAAGAGTAGCAAAGTACTTAAGGAAAAAGACAAGGACAAGGATAAGGACAGGGATAAAGATAAAGATAAAGATAAGGAGAAAGAGAAAGATAAAGAGAAGGATAAGGAGTCGGCGTCCTCTAGCAAGCGTAGCCGCAAAGCCAAGAGCAGCAAATCCACGCTGGCCAACAGTTCCTCATCGAAGCCCACCAAAACACAAAAGACCAAAAAAGCGGCTAAAAATGCAAAGCACGAATCGGACGAAGAATCGGACAGGAGTGAGCCACCAAGTGCAGAGGATTCCAGTGATGAGGAACTGGCGCTCGCCAAAGTTAAATCCCTAGTGAAGCCCACAGCACGAACGATAGCGGCTCAAAAGAAGAAGATGGTGCCGGCGGAGTCCAAGGTGAAGGCACCAACGGCTGCTAAGCGCCAGCCAAAAACCAAAAAAGGTGGACGAGGTCGAACTAAGAGTAAGGGAGATCAGGATGATCTAGACGAGGACGATATACCGTTGAAGAAGCAACTGCCGCCAACGGCTGCTGTAGCTTTAGCGGAATCTGCTGCGGATCTGGAGGAGGACGATGACGATGACGACGACGATGATATTTCCCGGTCAAGAAGCATGTCGCCCTTCAAGGTGGATCTGCACAAGAAATACTCAAAGAGCGCTCTCAACGATGATCTCTCCGAGCTGCTGACCACGGTCAAAAAGGTCAACAGCGTCGAGACCTCCAAGCTAAGCGCACGTCACGAAGGTGAACAGCTAAAGAACAAATCCGATCGGGACTCGGAAACGGACTTTAAGTCCCTGGACAGCGACAGCAGCTCCGATGATCGAAGGAGACGACGATCTCCACCGCCAGTTGTAAAGCGCGGCAAGAAAACTGAAGCGTCACCTACCAAAAAAGAAAAGGAGAAGGATAAAAAGCGCAGCCAAGATAAAGACAAAGACAAAGAGAAGGAAAAGGAAAAGGATAGAGGCAAAGACAAGGATAAAGACAAGGATAAAGAAAAGGATAAGGAAAAGTCACGCAGCGGAAAACACAAGAAAAGCTCAGCGGAATCTGAGGCAGCTGCAGCTGCTGCCGCCGAGCAGGCGGAACTGGAGATGCTGCTGCCTTTTATGGATAAATACGATGTGATCAAGTATCGACGCAGTCGTGCCGCTCAAGGCGCCTCCAGTGCATCCATTTCCCAAGCAAGCTTCGAGGAACCCAAGTCGACTAGTGCGAAAAACACATCCAGCAACAAAAAGAAGCGAGAGAATGCCACAGAACCAGCTGTGGAGCACAAACGTGGACGTAAGAGCAAGGAGCCAAAGCAGGCCAAGGAAGCGGAGAAACCAAGTAAGCCAGAGAAAGCTGAAAAGTCTGTGGAAAAGCACGCTGAGAAGCACACGGAAAAGACCAAAAAAGTAGTGGAGACGCCAAAGAAGCAGGAGAAACCGCTGACCGAGAAGACGCCTCCAAAACCAGCGGCGACTTCTCCGACCAAGTCAGAAACTGCTAGCAAGGAAGTGCCTGTAAAGAGCATTAGCGCTGCTAGCAAGGATGAAGTGAAATCAAGTACTGTAGCTAGCAATGCCAAGCCAAAGGAATCCGCGGCAAAATCCAACAGCAAGAAGCGAGCCGATAAACAAATGCCGCCACCGCCAAAGCCTGCCGAGAAATCATTGGAAAAGGGCAAGAAGCTGACGAGTAAAAAAGCAGCGGCAGCAGCAGCAGCGGCACAGAAAGCAGCGCCCAGCAGCAACACAAATCTGGAGGCACTCGATGTGGAAACGGAGCAAACGCTGAAGGACATCAATCGCTGGCTGGAGCATACGCCACGTTTCTCCGAGTTCAGCTCCGCGAGCAATTCACCCTCACGCTATAATCTCTTGGATGACTTTGATTCGAGCATAAGCAAAATGGATGCAGCCGACTTTAGGCGACCTGTTGCCCTGGCTGCACCCAAAGCGGAACTGGTGCCCAACAAGCTGGCGGAGGCCCTCAATGATTTGGTTAGCGACAAGCCTGCGGTCTCCAAGCTGGAAGTGGATGCACTGCCCACGGCGAGCAGTGTGAGCAGCAGTTGTGGCACTCCACCACATTCGATGCACTCGAGCAACTCAATTGGCAGCACCTCGGCAACGGCAGCCACTAGCGCCAGCGCCAATTCCACCTGCTCCAACTCCAACTCGAATTCCAACTCCAACTCCAATTCAAACTCAACGACAATGGCAACAACAGCAGCCAGCACTCCACCTTCTCTGCCCAATCCAACACCGCCTCCGACGCCTTCACCTTCGCTGCCCGCATCCGCACCCGTACCCGCCAAGCCCAAAGAGCCAAGCACCACACAACTCCTACTCAATCCGCCTCCCCCGCCGCACGTCAAACAGCAGATGGCCAAGGAGGCGAAACGCAAATCCATCAAGGATAAAATGGCAGCCACTGCTCACGCACAGCAGGCCAAGGCGAAGGCTACGATGCGCACCATTGACCGTCTGCAGCCGGGCAAGACCAAGGGCAATCTACTGCACACTGTGACCAAGCCGGAGGAGACAGAGACCGCTGTGCGTCACTCGCCGGCACAGTCCAGCAAGAGCAAGGAGCCCAAAAATGCTTTAACCATAGATTGCAGCGATTCAGCGCCAAAACTCAGTCTGGGCACAGTGCTCAAGACGCAGGATTTCGCAATGGGCAAAACTCTAGATGAGCTGGCAGGCAAGGAGCAGAGTGACTCCAAGGATCCGACCGATGCTGAACTGTCAGACAGGTTGCCGCCAAAACCGTTTGAGGCGTTGCTGGAGTTCAGTAAACTCAGTGAGCTGGCTTCCAAGGCATCGCCCACAGAGTCCCTGGACAAACCCAACTTGAGCGTGTGGCTGAAAGCCTTTGGCGGACCCCTCGTCAATGCCAAGCCCGGTGAGGAGGAGGAGAAACAGCCGACGACAACAACGGCCACACAGTCGCTGGGTAAGGATGACGCCCGGGTGGCGCCACCAGCCCATTCACCAGCAACCGCCTCCACCGGAGAGAACAACTTTTCCCTGCCGGTGGTCATGCGTTCCAGGAAGCCGAGCACTGGCAGCACCAACTCGGAGCGTAGCTCCTTCAGTCAGGATCCGGACTCGCCGCGCATTGCCATCGATGAGCGTTATGGTTCCTATGCGGCGGGATCGTACACCTCGCCCATTGGGGCGTCTCCGATTGGTGCCTCACCCATTATGGTCTCACCGAAACCGAATGATGATATCTGCAAACCAGCGTCGCCCTATACCCTGAATGGCGCCATCAAGGTGGGCTTCTATCAGGACACGACTACGAAGAGCAGTCCGGACAAGAGCTGCAGTCCGCGCGAGATGACATCACCGTATCCGCAATACTCGCAGCATATATACTCCTCTGCCTCATCGCCGAATGTCTCCACGCCGGAGTTGAGTGGAACTTCACCGTATGGCGGCGGGAATAGCTATAATCCTTCTGGTTCGGAGGCTTCAAAGACTCCCGCGTATTCCTCCACCTCGCCACTGCCAATCTACGATCAGTACAAGCAGCCACGCTCGCAGGAATCCGACTACAACTCCTCCATGAGTCCGAGCACCCCAAATCCGCATTCACCCTATCAGCCACAGAGCTCACCCTACGCCACACCGCACTCGACACACCCATCGCCTTATCACGCCCAGTCGCCTTACCACCAACAGTCGCAGTCGCAGCCACAGTTGCCGTCGCAGCAACCCTCACACAGTCCCAGTTCGCAGCAGCAGCAGCAGGCGTTGAGTCCCATGCACAGCGTGGATTCACCTGCTTCCTCGGCTGCAACACAACCACCAACACCTATCGCTCAGTCTCCCGCTGAGCAGCAACATTCGCCTTACCAGCAACCTGTGCTATCGCCCTACCAGCAACAGCAGCAGCAGCAAATTGTGCCACCAGTGGTTGCACCACCAATTGTTCCAGCCACTCAACCACCTGCTGTTCCAACGGTCTCACTTACAGGTGAGTTTTCTAGACCTTGTTTTATTCATCAGTTTGTAATCCTCCTATTCTCTCTTTTAGCAGCTATGGGCAACAATGGTTATGGAAACACACGCGACAACTACCAGCAACAACAGCAGCAGCAGCAGCAACATTCTCTTTACAATCCGGCAACTCTAATTAATCCGCTGCCAGCTGCGGCGCCAGCAGCTCTGCCCGCAGTGCCACCCGTTTCCAAGCCCAATAACAATGATTGGAGTCTAGGACACAGCCTGTTGCCACCCAACTTAACCGGAAATCAAGTAACACAACAGCAGCAGCAACATCAACAGCAGCAACAACAACAACAGCAGCCACTGCAGCAGCAGCTGACTCATCAGCAGCAACAGCAGCAACAACAACAACAACAGCAACAGTTGCATGGCATGAAACCCAAGTATCCAACCTATGCGCAATATCAGTCAACAAATGCGGCAGCGAATGCAGCAGCAGCAGCTGATGCTGTCGACAGTCAACAACAACAACAGCAGCAGCAGCAGCAGAAAATTGTGCCTCCTAGCTATGGCAGCGATATGGCAACATTTATGCAGCATCAAATGCAGCAGCCAGCAAAAACGGATACGTTAATAAATCCGCTTAAGCGCAACAGCGAGGAGCTAATAGGAGACTATAGTAATGTTGCTGCCAGCAAGCTGACCAAACTCGACGAGACTCACGCACAGCAGCAGCAGCAATTGCACACAGGAACACAACAGCAGCAGCAGCAGCAACAGCAAGCGCAACAGCAGCAGCAAGTACAGCACCAGCAACAAGTGCAGCAACAGCAACAAGTACAGCAACAACAACAGCAACAGGTACAACAACAGCAACAACAGCAGTCGCAGCCACAATCGCTGCTTAACAAGCAACAGCAAATGTTTAATAGCTTCTTGGGCTCGATGGCGTTTGGCAAACAGTTGGGTACCATAGCGCCGGATAAGGCATTTGAGATGTATAATCGTGCGGCAGCAATGGGCTTTCCGAAGGACTTTGGCAAGGACAACAGTGCATGCAACATGCAGCAGCAGCAACAGCAACAACAAGTGGCTGCCAATAAGCAACAAACCAATCAACAGCAGCAGCAGCCACAAACTCAACCGCATTTGACTCAATTGCAGCCTTCACACAGCCTTAATTATCAGCAGCAACAACAGCAGCAGCAGCAACAGCAACAACAACAGCAAAAGTTGCCGATACAGCAACAGCAGCAACAGGCGGCGCACAAACCACTTAACTATGGCAACAACAGCAACAATCTACAACAGCAGCAGCAACCACAACCCGCACAAGAGCAACATGCACAGCAACAGCAATCACACAATGCCTACCAGCAACAATCGCAGCTGAATCACAACTATGTACCAGCAAGTGTTCCTGGCGTACAGCCCACCGCAGGCAAACCGACAGCAACACAAGCCCAAGCTGTTGCTGGTTCCACCAACAATGACAACAGCAACAATATGCTGCAACATCTGCCCACAAACGCTCACCAGCATCATCTCAGCCAGACGCACCACTTGGCTGCCTATAATAAACCAACGCCACCACCACCGCAGACCTACAACAATCCACTGATGCACACGCTCACCGAATCCATGTTGGGCTATCCCGTCAACTATTTCGATAAGAATATGCCGCCAGCTGCTCATATGTATAGTGCCTCCAGTGCTGCCTCCGCTTATGGTAATCCTGCACAGCAACTGCCTGGCAATTATGTGCCTGGAAGCAATACTGCTGCACCAACGCAACAACCACAGCAACAGCAGGTGCAGCAGCAACAACAACAGCAGCAGCAACAACAACAGCAGCAGCAGCAACAACAACATCAGCAGCAGCAGCAGCAGCAACAACAACAACAACAACAACAACTAACAGCTGTTGTAGCAGCTCCAGCCGCTGAAGTCAAGGTGCCTGCAAAGCGTGGACGCAAGAAGAAGGCAACCACGGTGGCAGCAGAGGCAACCAAACAGCAGCAGCAACAGCAACAACAACAGCAGCAACAGGTGACAGCACAGCAGCAGCAGCAACAACAACAACAACAGCAGCAGCAGCAACAACAACAGCAACAGCAACATAGTCAGCAATCGATGTCTCAATACAACATGCCACAAATGCCTACAGTTGCAACGGCTGCAAGCTCCGCAGCGCATCAGCTCCAGGCACATGCTCAGGTGCTGCATCAGGGTTTCCAGCTCTATGCAGGACTCAAATCGGGAGGAGTCTCTTCACCCGTACCCGGTACAGCAGCAGCAGCAGCTGCAGCAGCGGCAGCCAGCAACACAAGTAGCAACCAAACGGCAGCAGATGCGGCAGCCATCTCCTCTGAAGACCTCCACGGGAGGCATGGTTCCTGGCAGCGCCTTCAACTTTGCGCCCACGCCCAGCGCACTGGGCCTCTATGGCGATCAGACGGCGGCTGCAGCAGCTAGCAGCTATCTGGATCAGTTCCGAGATGCACAGAATCCCTACTATATGCCACCAGCGCCAGCGCACAGTGGTGCAACGGGTAATCCAGCGGGCAATGCGTCGGATAAGACACAAAATCCACTCAATTCCGCAGCTGGCTCCTATCCGTTCCTGGCTGCAGCGCATCCCTCAACACGAGCAGCAGCCGCAGCGGCAGCATATCCCTTTGCCGCCGCACAACTGGATCCCAACTCGCAGCTCTATCAGCAATATCTGCGTCGCGATGATTTCCACGCACGCATGATCTTCAACCAGAGCCTGTTGAGTGGACCTGCGGCTGCTGCGGCCGCTGCTGGCTACGGGCAACCACCGCCACCTCAGTCAGCTTATCGAGCCTCTGCTTTGGGCATGACCAAGCCGTATGATATAAACAGGCAATCATGGTTTTAGCAGTACGCCAGTGCTGCCAACGTTGACCTGCAAGGAGACGATCTAAATGGATCGTCTGCAACGACGGCGGCAATGGGCGTTGGTGATGGAACTGGAACTGGAACTGGAACTGGAACAGGAACAGGAACGGGAGTAGCAGGAGCAAACATACAACTTTAAATGGCGATTGGTTTCAAAACAGGAGTTTTTAAAAATGTGTGTGCTAAGGAAGGCAAACTGGGAGAGTTCCACAATATGTCTATATGTATATCTATATTTATATAAATGCTGACTCGAATTCTAGTCTAATAGAATGTCGCGATAAATATTTTATGTGTGAGTGTAGTAGTCTGTGTGTGCTTTAGCAACCTAATTCCTTTTTCACTTCTTATTTCATCCCTTCTTTTCAATCACTCTTGTGCAATTTACTCGTGAAGTTCCTCCCAGAGCCTACAATTTAGCACACAACGTACACAAAATAAATTTAACTAGATAGTTTTCGGACTTAAGTTTTTTTTTATTAATAACTGACGCACTACATACATATATATAGTATACATAAATATGTATATGATATGTGTTAATTTATAATTGTTTATATACATTGTAAGAAAGAAAACTTTAAGTAGGAAATCTTTAAAGGAAACCACAAAAGACGAAAGATTCTAAGAATTGTTTCAAAGTAGTTTCCAACTATGTTTAAGCTTTTAGTTCTGCAGAATTTAAATAAGCGTATATTTATAACAAATTGTAAATTAACTATTATTATTATTACCATATTATATACTATTACTATTACGACTATTTACTATTATTATTAGTTTTTTTTTTAAAAAAAAGTCGGCGGGTAATTTGTTGAAATATTTATTAATATAATCCCAAAAAACACAAAAGAAATTATGAGTAAAAACAATTTTAAGTTGGTCGTAAGCCAAAACAAGTTTTGTATAAACTTTTGTTAAATATGATAAGCTTAACAGTACGATCTACACTTAAATCCAAAAATAAAATATACAAAAAACACACAACCCACACACACTTAAACAAATAGATATATATTATACTCATTGCATGTGCAACATTCCGCCATGATTTCAAAATCCTTTCCGTTTTCCACCATTTTCGCTGTACATAAAACAAAAAAAAAGTTACAAAATTTAATACTGTTACGTTTTAACATACACATCTCAACTTGTAGCTTTAAATGCTGTAAAAAAGAATCAACAAATACTAAATTCAATTTAATTTCAATGCAAAATTTATGAATGGTAAAAAAGTGTCTTAGTCGCTATGTATGAAAATTAAATACTAATTAAAAGAGAGAGCTCTAAATTATATACATATATAATTAAATATATTACGACAAACAAAACAAAAAAAACCGAAACAATAAATTTAAATTTAATTAAGTTGTTAACGCTTATGTTTTTGCAAAGGTAAATTTTAAATTTTACAAACATAAACGATAAAAAAATAGTTGATAAATTAAAATAAATAAAAAAATCGGTACCTAGAGCATAAAGAGCAACAACAAATAACATATTTAAAGAACCACAAGCTTAACAAAATATTATATTATATTAATAACAATTCTTTATGTATTTTATGCATGCATGTTCTCAGTGTATAGTATGTATGTGCATACATATATGTATACTCAACAACGGAATTATATATATATATATATATTATATGCTACAGCGCGCTGCATGCACAGTAAATTATATAAATATACATATATATGTATGAAAAACAAATAAAATAACAATAAAGAATTATATTGCATATTGTACAAAAAAAAACAAAAACAAATAGTGTTTGGTTAATTCACGAGTTCATACAATGTTCTCCAACTTGAGCCTCTCTCGAATTATTATGCAATTTTTGTTGAGCGCACGCGTTCATTTGCATACAATTGCCGCACACGGGTTTGCCACCTTGATCAGATGGCTTGAGGCGCCCCTTAACCGCCTTACCTCCTCTCCGTCCCTCAAACAATTACAAGCAATGACTACTGGAACAAAACTCGTGCGATAATTTTTTTTTCTGATGGTTTTCTACACGGTTCAAGCATGACCACTTGCCATTTGGTCGTTCGAACGTTTTAAAACAGTTTTAATTATCATTGCAGATACACATTGAATAGTATATATATATAGTATAAATACTAATTATTAGTTGCTTTCGCGTGGAGAGGCTTGCTACCAAAGACTTAGGCAACAAACTTGCCCGTTAAAGTCTACATTCTACTCGTAGAACTTGCAAGGAATCTATGGAAAGTGCTTTGTAACATTCTTCAATCTCATAGTATATAGTATTTTGACGGGGCTACGAAAGTTTAAGCCCATTAGAAAAGCTTAAAAACAATTAAACAGCTGGATATAGATCGAAGGAATGCCAGATGTCGAATGAACAGACATTCCACTTAACTTCAGTAATTTCTTCAACATTGTTTTGTATTAGATTAATCACCGATCTGACAATTCCCCTCTTTACAAAAATGTTGCATCAATCCACGTGTGCAGCTATTAAGTGCATGTTAACGCTTGAAAAAAAGTTATCTCATCTGCAAAGGTATTCTTTTTGACTCACCCCAAATGTGCTAATTGTGTGTGATATCAATTAAAAATCTTAATGAACATGTTGAATAGCTTTATTAGCTATGCTTTTTGGGGTAAATTTAGCAGAAAATTGCTTCTCCTTCGGATAGTTAACAATTATTATTTTAAGAACAATTTAAAGCTCATGAATCATGGGCAAAAAAAGACTAGAAGACTGACGCATTACAAGAGCAGTTACCATTGATTAATGATCTAGTTGTCAGCCATGAATAAAGTTGAGAGTTTCAACTGTTTGTTGTTGCTCTCGGTTTATCCGGTTGAAAGGTATGTGTCTAAAAATATCGTTTAATGTACATGTTAATTAGTTTATTCACCGCCATTCATTTTGTTTGAGCAGCATCATCCAATAATTTAAGCGACAAACTTCAAACTTGAACAGAATGTGTCAAACAAGCTACTAATTTTATTTAATAAATTTGTTATTTTACATATTTTGTTGAACTTAATATGCCGGCAATTACGTAATACACACAACACTTATTCGTCTGGTATGAGAATTTCAAAAATGCTAATTGAACACCAACAAATAATATTTCAGTAACTTGGGGCTAAGGGGCGTGGTCGCACGACAGTCACGCAGCCAATTTGCACGTGCCCCGCTAGAAAAAATAAATAAAAACCCTGCAGCATTCTAAAATACATACATAATACTAAATTAGCCTTCCGCTTTGATTTAAGTATGGCAAATATTTCACAATTATCGCAACTGAAGTTTGAAAAATTCAATTTTGTGCGTGAACAAAAACGATCAGACACATTATTTATGTTTGTTGCTGTTGTTGTTATTTAGAGTAGATTACATTTTTGGGCTAGGTATTTAATAGTTGACTTGAGAGATGTTTGAAAAATCTCTCAAATATTGCAAAAAAAAAAATATTAATCAGATAATATTTCACAAATACAATTATTTAATATAAAGATAATTTTCCACAATAACATCATTTTTCGCAATAGTGATTCAGTTGGGAAATAGGTTTTCGAACAATACGTTGTTGTGACAGCTGTAAATCTAGATAATTCTATTTGAAAATATAGAGCAAATGGAGTTACTTAGTTAATATACTACAATTGACTATAATTTCACAGATCTTTGTTAAGATACAACGCTTTAGAGCATCCCATAGTTGCTGTAGGTTTTAATTTTAATGATGACTTAATTATTGCATTACATTGTTTAATAGGCATATGACGTTGGACTTTCAAAGTCCCTAACTAGAATCGTGTCCAGTTAGTTACGACATTAATCAAGGGAATATAGTATTTCGCATGATATCGCAACGAGTCTTTGACTTTTGTTTGTTTGTTTTTTACTGGGTGCATTGCATTTGTTATTGTTGATGTTGTTGTTGTGGCACGGCACCTGATCAGAATGAACTGGCATGCTTTTACTTTCTAAATTTGTATTACCCGTTTTACATACAGGCATCGTCGATCGGCCCTGCTGGCTGGAGGTTGGATTACAAGAATTGATTTAGTCACAATGTGTATATTTGTTGAACTTTGTGACTTCCGTTTGTGATTCAGTTGCGGAGTTACATATGTATATCAACCAATTAATGCAAATAAATTAAATTACAACCGGCTTAAAAATAGCCAGGCGCTCTTTCTCCTTCATCTTTGTCACAGGTGCCTTGTCGTTGCCCTTTACTTAGTCCCCGGTCTTTGAACAGGGCTTTGAACTCTGCTTTTAACATTTTTTTTTTTTGCTTTGCGGCCTTAGCGTTCAATATTGTGTGGTTTTGCGTGTGATTGGTGCGGGTGTGGTTGAACTTGGACCGTTGTCGATGTTGATTGAGCGATAGATAATTTAATCTATTGTTTGCACGAATGAGTACCGTAACATTAACAAGTTGCCATCTGATCAGATGGATAAGTTAAGTTAGCAATAGTTTTCTTCAAGTGTACGAACATCGCTTTTGATTAATGTTGTTCCGTCTGAGTTCGTTAATTTGTCACGTAGACCAACGAATGAATTTACATAGTGTTACAATAATGCTCGCACATTTTCCGACAACGGCAGCTAAATGAGAAAGACTGAGGCGACAAACTTGATCGAATTAAATCGAAGTCAATAGCTAAAAAATGTTAATTTCTTCACATAATCAAATCATTTCAATGCAATTACTTAGTGATTGCAATAAGTGCAAAATAAATGACACTTGTCGTCTAATTAGACACAATATTTCATCCTAGTTATAGTATTTGAAACAGCTGGCCAGCAACGAATACTATATAGTACTATATGTCTAATAAAATTGTTAGCGCACTTTATGAGCACCTGTGCCATAAAATTGTAATTTATTTTAATTTACACAGTAGCAACAACAGCCGTCTGCTTAATAACTACCTAATATATATATTTAGAAACTTAATACACGGCGAAAAAAGAGATGCTCATTCAAATGGTATATATGCACAACCAAAACAGTTGTATTTCTCAGTGTAACTGTTTAGAGGTCTGGAATCTTAGAAAGTTTTAACCTTCGTTTAGCATATACACACATATATAGTTGTTGGAGGAGGTCTTTTGATCACGCAAATAAATGTGTATACTTAATATAATTATTATTATATTCTGTTCAAATTTCGATTTAAATGTTTGAAGTCCAATGCGCAAATCACTTTTGACGATCGCCTTGACAGCAGCTAAGACAACGAACAAGAAGTTGACAGTTGAACAATTTACATAATCTTACTATATTACCCAGCTTATCAAATAGAATCACATACGAAAAACTAAACAAAATTCTCAGCGTTAATTGGAGTGTGCTAAATACACAGCTACAACTTGATAACTATGCAAAATTGTTTTGGACGCAGTGTTATTGGAAACCTGTTTGGCCGCTTCAAAAAAATAATGAGAATTTATTTATTTTATATACGAGAATGTTTACCTAAATGTTTGTGGCTTTCATTTAACTTTTAACCACATTGAGTGGAATATATTTGAAACATTTCCTAGGAAATATTTGGCACATACTAACGCAATTCTAAATGAAAATATCCCCTTAAGCCAGATGACATCTAATCATACTCTTCTCATTTTAATGTCAGTTTGTCTTTTTAAAATGTTTAAAACAGATCAGAAGAAGGAACATCTTTTCTTGAATATATTTTAATCTATCTCAATCTGTCTTACTATATTAAATAATAAGCAACCTTTACTAAGAATCTATTCTACGTAGTGTATATGTTCTTCGGCTTGTCTTTTGCAGCTTCTTGTTCTTGTTTTTACTCAAAGATCATTCAACCGCAGCATTTCCGATACAACAAACTCGAAATTAACACTCACGCAGGCGGCAACTAATTTAGAACGTTCAACAACAAGCGAAACAAAAAAAAAACAAAAATCCCCATGTAAGTGGGAAAATTTTTTCGAAAGTATCTCAGTATCTGTCGCAGTCTCTGCCCCTGGCCATGACTCAGTTAGGTACGTAAGAAGTAGAAACTGCAAATTGCGTTTGCTGCTGACGTCCAACCGGCAAGTTGGGGAAGACCAAACAAGTTGACAATACAAATATCAATTTGTGGCAGCAACCAATGGGTAGACTCTTTATGCGTCAATTCGTTGCAAGCGGGGATTTTTAAAGCTGTGATGTTTTTGCTTTTCAATACGCAACAACAACAACTCAAAAATGTCGCTTGCAAGTGACAAACACTTGAGAATTTTTGAATGTAAACTTCGGTATGGGGTTTTGAAGTGTATCCTGTCGGTTGCAGGCTTGCTATTGATTTTCATGCGCACAAGGACATATGCCAAATGATTTTTAAGGCCTTTAGCTAATCGGGTCAGGTGTGAAAAACGTTTGTGTCAAGTGTGGTCAAAAGTGGGCATGTCAAAAACCATTTAAGCCGGGTCCACTTAATACCTGGCGTAAATGTGAAAATTGTGCAGCGCATTAAGGTTTATAGCAAGTGACTTTAATTTTAGCTTTCTTTGTGTTGTTGTAGTTGGGTCTGAAGAACAGGTTTATTTATTGCATTTTTATATTTTCCACCTTTGGCTGTGTTTAACCAAATCGCTGAGATCGAAGTCGTTTACCGATTAAATAATATTCGAGAAATTATTGGTGCACATTTGTGCTTTTTTTTGGGGGCTCGTTCACATCTTCAAACTTGGTTGGTGATTAAGACGCTTTTAGCGTATTTCAAGCAACGTCGTCGCCATGTTTAAAGACACGCCCTGGAAATGTTTGAGGCACTTAATTGAAGTAAGGCAAAGTTATTAAATTCCCCGTCTGGTGACAAGATGCACAAGGCTCGACAATAAACACAGCCCCTTTCCGAGAAACTGCCAAAAAAGTCCCTCATCTAAGCTTTATTTTCGGAACTGTAGGAATCACTTTCTGGTGACATATTTGTAGTTTAAAAAAGTTCCTTATGAATGTTAGCTTTCAAGCAATCTTCCAAGAACTCTACGTTGACATAAGTTTAATGGGTTATTTACATAGGTTTTTCCTAAATGAATACGCGATATAATTATTATTTTTTTGTTCAAGAAAATGTGTGTGATTATTCAATTTAAAACTACATTCTATCCAGAAAAATCCCACTTAATTTTTTGTGTAACTTTATTAGGATTTTGTTTATGTTTTAATTTAGTAATTTAGTATTTTTCCGAATATTATTTTAAATACAATTTATATAAAATGTGGTCAGCTGACAAAGAAACTGGGATGAGCTCATCTTGTGGTTTCTACAGAATTGTTAATATCAATTGTAATCTATTTTAACTGTCACATAAATAATCTACTTAAGTCAATTTGTACTTGTAAAACGGCCAATTTACAGTAAAGTCACACAGCAAATTTATATTTATATGCTTTTTAATTAAAATCCCCTTTTAATGTTCAAATTATCTCTGATATTACGCAAAGTAAACTCAAGCGCCATTGATAAGATGGATGGAATATTTTGGTACAGTTGAGTATTTCCCCTGCAAGTGGGCCAAAACACCCAAACTTGGTCAACTGCGATGACTGTTTGCCTTGTGGAGATCGATCTCGTGAATGGTTCACGTGACGCAAAACCAAAACAAAAATCACAATCACAAAAGTCCACAAAAACACAAAAAAAAAAAAAAAAAAACACAAACAAAACCAACAAAAAAGGCGAGCGTGCGCGTTGCTATTTTGCATATTCAAATAAAACAATTTATTGGCTAAATGCGAGACAAAACAAAGCTAAGCGGCGTCATCTTTCGGCATAGTGAATCAGTCTTACCAATTCAGTTAAAACTGGAGTAGAGAGATCAGATGGCTGATGGTTTTACCCCTTCTTAACGAACGTGTGGCGTTTTGGGAAAGCAACAAATTCGCCGCGATGATATTATACAATAATTAGCAACAAATATGATTGCCGTTTTGTAATTAATGCACATAATTGTGAGCCAGATCGATTAGAAATAGCTAGCTAGTAAATGGGTAATGGGAAAAAATTATAAAAATGTTTTTCAAATGGATTTTTAATTGTATTATTAATTGCACCTTATTCAATTATGAATATTATTCCAAAGCATTGCCATGCGGCCCTTGCAGCTTGCAACAAAAGACTAAAAAATAATAATACAGAAACAGATTGTTCTAGGAAGTTGGCGAGCAATACAGAACAAGGGCAACTGTGTACTTGAGGAACTTGAGAACTCGAAAGCACAACAAGGTTACAACAAATTATGAGAACTACTACAATTAATAGGTGTCTCCAGAATGTAATGTATTTTAATGTACAAACCAAGATTTGCCCATACAAAATACCCAAGAAAGTTTTTTGAATATCCTCTATATCTGAAAGGAGCTTGAAAGAAGGTCATTTGAAGAGTTCTTCGACTCGAGTTGCTTTCTCAATGCCAATATTTTTGGCCAAACGGAACTACTTTCATTATGAGACCTGCCATTTATGATTGATGGTCAAGTCAAGCCAATAAAAAACTACACCACTTGGATATTTGTTGGTAAAACCGTAACCTTTTGTTGGCCTGTCCAATAAAAAAGTGGACTACGTGACTGCCTCAAACATTTTGCAGATTTTATTGTAGCTTTGATTAGAACAAAAAGGTGAAACATAAAAAATTAAATTTAAATGTAGTTTTCAACTTTTGCCGCCCTGTCCGCAGCTGGTTAATTATAGAACTTAATTTGTTTGAAAATGTTTTTTTTTCTTTCGTGCGTTTTATTTAATTTTGATGATTGATCATTAGGTACGTAAAAGCAAAAAAAAAAACCTTTGTAAATGTTTCTTATGTAACAAATGTCAAAAATTGCAAAAGCGGAGCTTAAAAATTAACCTTCAATTCTCGAAGGAGTCATTTCAAACATTTAAATGTGCTCAAAAGAGTGAAAAAGAGGGATAAAGAACAATACATAGTTGTACTTCAGTTTCTTTAGGTTTTTTGTTAGTGTTTGATCATGAAACTTCAATAAAACAAACAAACTGGTTGCTTAACTTGAGAGGAGAGGAGAGCAGAGTAGAGGAGAACAGGGCCGGGTTGGGGCGGTGTTTAGAAGCTGCGATCAGTCAGCCGTTAAAGGGTCATGGCCAAGGACAAGGAAATCCCAGTGAATGGCTTCTCTCTCTCTCTCTCACTCTCTATCTCTCATACTCAGTCTCTCTGTCTCTCTCTGTTTGTGAATCACGATTCTACAACTTGACTCGATTGACTCTCCCGTCTCCGGCTCCGTTTCTAGCTCCGCCTTTTCAACGGCAGCTCCGCAACAATTTTGTTACTTTTAAAACCTTGAGCACTTGCTGAATAGTTAGTATTGTTGTAGTATACTATATTTTTAATAACTTAAGAACAAGCTAAACAAACGTGGTGCACAATTAAATTTAAATATTAAATAAAAGTTAAATTAAATAACAGCTTTTAAAGTCGGAAGAAGTACAGCTGACACTGTTTTTAAAACATATATAGCTTAAGTAATAAACTTTTTATATACTCTAACAAATTCTTAGCATTTGTGAATTCATTACTTGGGTATAGTTAAGTAATTAAATATGTAACGCAATGCATTACGTAAAATCGACTTAAATCGATATCATAATAATACGATTTTCTTATCTTTATCTAATTTAATATTCTCTGATTGCTTGTTTATTGTCTCATCTCAGCTAGTTTCGTTTAATGATTGGCAATTACAGCTTATGCAACATGATAATAATAATGAAAGGAACTTTAAATTGCCTGTCAGCTACTGACAGTAGAGCGCCCTTTTGAATAATATTTATTATGCCTAGGTAAATTTCCACCTTCATCTCCGAAATTCGTTAGTCACAACAATTAGCTTCTAATTTGTTGTTAATTTCGTTAATAACTTTATATGAAGGCGCTTAGTCATGAGCTCGACCACTTATTAGCTCATTATCGATGATAATTTCGATGTAATCGATAGATTTGTTCATCGGCACGGTTAGCAGCAATGAGATTTTCGTTGCTTTTTGTTGTGTTGGCCTGCTGCAAGGACAACAACACACACAACACAAAAAGTGCAACAAGTGCAACAATTTGCTCGACTTCAAATGTAGATCAATGGCAAATCGAGCTGCTAACTCTGAATTTGGTTAAATGCGAGACTCAAACTCTAAACTAAATGTCATTCAAATGATCTAAGACCAGCATCCAATTAGGCGCCAGCCTCGCCAACAACTAATACTACTACTATATATGTGTGTGTGTTAGTTAGTCTGTGTCTGTTATCAGCGTTCAGGAATTAGAATTAGTTAGTCGGTTAGTTAGCCAGTTGTCACAGCTGCATATGCAAAAAAGCGTAAACAATTTGCCAGATGTTTTGACGGCATTTGTTTATGCCCAGTTAAGATATTAATTATAATGTGTTACATTTACGCATGCAAATTAACTTAAATGCGCTTTCATAATAATTATTTGCTTGAATGGAGCCGGGAGAGGGGAAAAGTAAGCATGTTGGATTTGTTTTTAAGTATTATACTTATCTAGAGCAACGGATTAAAGATAAAAAAATTCCGTTTGGAATTTCCAGCCAAGATCTCATTATATGACATTATTAAAAATAATTTAATTCAAAATAATAGATAGTTTACTATAAACAATTGAATATTCAAGACTTATATTTCCTTCTGGAAGTTCCTTCCTATGACTAGGCAGAAAAAAACCTTAAAAAAAGTAAACAACTACACTCCCACCTACTACTTAGTATTAGAGTATTGAGCAGTCCAGTGTCAACAACTTAAGTTTAAGTTATTTGTAGGCAGCCACCTTCTAATGACCGCACAAAGTTCCTGCTCGACTTTCCAATGCTTGAGACTGTCTTGTGTACATAAGTAGTATCCGCTTGTAAGCATATCTATTACATTCATTTAACATAATTATAAGTTGTCTATGCAATATATAGAAAAGTAACTAGATTGGGGGCTGTCACACACGGCGTATGCGCAACGCTTGACACTTTGATGCTGGGATTTTGTATTGTGTTTTTAATGGCTTGTTTAGGCTTTTTTAATGACGCTCGCTGAGAGACCGCGACAACTCCAAATATTCCACATTATAGTATTTCGTTGTCGTTGCGCACGCGCTTGTGTCTAAACCCAAGCAACAACAACAACAACAACAAGCAATGCCAAGCGCCGTTCTAGCTGCCGCACTTGAACTTGGTCGAGTCAGCAGCAGCAGCAGCCCGCTGTCGACCCACTGCCAGCGTTGTTTTGCTTTGGTGAGAGGAAACCCCACAGCAGTAGCAACAACAACAACTTAAATCAGAGCTGTGCTCAGTTCAACACAAAAAAGAAAAAAAACGTCTAAAATACGTCACAGCCGCGTCATGCGAAAACCTGTCGCTGTCTCTGCTGCTACCGATGCTGTCGGTCTCGGTCTCGGTCGTCGTCTCGGTCGACGTCTCGGTCGACGTCGTTGTTTTGGTTCGGGTCTGTGGGGTATTTAAGCGATGGCAACTGAACCTGGGGCATGCATTGATTCGCTAACATTCGCTCTAAAGACTTGCCAAGCCCTCTGTGTGGTCAAGTAGTTTGCTGCTCTGTTTGTTGTAATAAAATATTAGCCAAAACATCAAGGATTCAACACGTACTCACCCCTCGAAAAGTTTTTTGAACAAAAGTTTCGAGTGTCGCGTTTAAACCAGGATTAAACAATATACATACGTTAAAGCGCGCTGTGATTTGGAGAGTTCTTTTTCCCGTTAAGGCTAAATTCTAGACGCAAGCAGTTCAGTTTCAAGAGCGTTTCGCCCAGCCCAATAAGCAGTGAAAGTGTTAAATATTTCGAGTGCTTATTGCCAATCAATCAAATCAATTTAAAAAAAATCAAATAACAAAATAGTATACAAAGGAACTTTGTATAAATTTTTGAATATCAAACTTTTAATTCAACAAGTTTAAAACACACAAAACATAAAAGAAAAATGATGGCCGTTGCAGCAGCTCAAAAGAATCGCGAAATGTTCGCCATTAAGAAATCCTACAGTATTGAGGTAAGTAAGGTCAAAAGATCAACAACATTATGACAAGAGTCATTTTTTATTTGTGGTCTACGTGACTCTCAAAAGGTGTGTGTGCGTGTGTGTGTTTGACCTATCTGTCCTGCTGTTGATGATGATAAGTTTCACACACCGGTAGTGAGCAATGTGACAAAGTTATTATTTAACAAATTAAAACAGTCAACACTCACGAGGGAGAGAGAGTGAAAGTGGCATCCACGCCCCAGACTCCAGATTCCAAACTCAAACTCAGCTTCATTTGCCCTGCACTTGCTTACACACCAGAGACACAGACGCTCATTGTTGATCTGTCGTTGCCGATATTTATGTTGTTGTTGATTGCTGTTGTTGTTTATGTTGTCCGAAAACCGAAAACAAAAATATGAAATCAATAAAGATGATTCAATGGCTCGCCAAGTCTTTCATCAGCCAGCCACACACTCACAAGAGAAACTGTGAAAACCCAAAATATACAAAGATACAAGAAAAAAAGAAGTGCAACTCGCAACTGCCAACAACAACGAACAATTTCTGTACATTCAAGTTAGGGTCTGCTGCATCTCGCAGATACATAGATAGATAGAATAGGCGCTTTGAACAGCCTAATAAAAGATCTATTCAATTTGGTCTTGCCATAAATGAATGGCTTTAGTTGATTGTCTCTACGCTTTCACGCAGCTCTCAATTTTTCACACACACACATACTTTCATTATATAAGCGACAAGATTGCGTAACAAAAAGTGCGTACGTGCTTGTGGGTGGCTAGCTGATAGCTAATTTCCGTCGCATATCCTGCTGTTGCAAGCATAACTTATAATTGAATATCTCATTTGCAGAATGGGTATCCATCCCGTCGCCGCAGCCTTGTGGATGATGCACGCTTCGAGAGCCTGGTGGTCAAGCAGAACAAACAAA
Organism: Scaptomyza hsui; assembly: GCA_018152825.1. Taxonomy (NCBI): domain Eukaryota; kingdom Metazoa; phylum Arthropoda; class Insecta; order Diptera; family Drosophilidae; genus Scaptomyza; species Scaptomyza hsui. The sequence goes on from JAECXO010000307.1 coordinate 371,658, forward strand.
CGGTCCTCGAGGAGGCGCGCAGCAAGGCAAATGGTAAGTCTAGACTCTAGATTATAGCTTAACTAAGACCAAGTTTATTTCGAATTTTTATGATTTTATGATTTTTTTTTAACACTTTTTATTTTTTATTATTTGTTATTTAAAGACGCCTCGTTGGAGGAGTGCATTCAGCAGGCAAAGGGCGAGCATGTGCCCGCCGAGCAAAATGTCGAGCTGCAGGACGAGCAGCCCAGCTTGGAGCTGCCCGTTGAGGATGAATATGTTGCAGGTGCTTATCGTTCCACAAGCCACAAGGAAATTATGATTTCTTATGATTTTACTTATATTTGGTTTTTTTATTTTTGTTATTTCATTGTGTTTAGTTGATGATATTGAAACTGAAGCGTCGTATGACATTTGTGCTGAGCCCGCCGATGATGAAGTGCCCAAGAAGAACGGTAAGAGTGGGCGTGGCATACGTATAGTATTAGTATAAGTAGAGTACAGTGAGACGAGACCTTAAGTGCTTAATATGATAAAGTGCTCAGCACTCAGCGACACGACGACGATTCTCACTCTATTGTGTTACTGTGTGTGTGTGTGCGCCTAAAAGGCTACACCCACACAAAGCTCAACAGGGTAAATGGCGCATTTCCCTTTTTTCACATTTTACGCTCGACTTAAGCGTTATGGCAACCAACTGTGGCATCAAGAGGGCGGGACTTCCTCACGTAGCACACTTACTTACTTATATATTCGCTTACGTGACTTTTGAAATCCGCTTGACGTTTTGCTGATTGCCTTTTTCCTATTCTCCATTACCTCAATGTAATTGCAGATTATGGCCTCACCGAGGACGAGATTGTTCTGGCTAATGCCGCCTCAGAGTCACCCGAGGCAGAGGCTTCATTGCAGGCAGCCGCCTTGGTGGTGCGCCTCAAGGAGGGCATCTCCTCGTTGGGTCGCATCCTCAAGGCCATCGAGACCTTCCATGGCCAGGTGCTGCATGTGGAGTCGCGCCAATCGCGCATCGAAGGAGTCGACCATGATGTGCTAATCAAGCTGGAGATGACCCGTGGCAATCTGCTGCAGTTGATCCGTTCGCTGCGTCAGTCGGGCTCCTTTAGCAGCATGAATCTGCTGGCCGAGAACAACATTAGCGTGAAGGCGCCCTGGTTCCCCAAGCATGCCTCCGAGCTGGACAACTGCAACCATCTGATGACCAAGTATGAGCCCGATTTGGACATGAACCATCCCGGTTTCGCCGACAAGGTCTATCGCCAGCGTCGCAAGGAGATTGCCGAGATTGCGTTCGCCTTCAAGTATGGAGATCCCATCCCACACATCAACTACACCGATGTCGAGGTCAAGACCTGGCGCTCGGTCTTCCGCACTGTCCAAGATCTGGCCCCGAAGCATGCTTGCGCCGAATACCGCGCCGCCTTCCAGAAGCTGCAGGATGAGCAAATCTTTGTCGACTTTCGTCTGCCCCAGCTGCAGGAAATGTCCGACTTCTTGCGCAAGAGCACCGGTTTCTCACTGCGTCCAGCTGCTGGCCTGTTGACCGCTCGCGACTTCCTCGCCTCCTTGGCCTTCCGCATCTTCCAGAGCACTCAGTATGTGCGTCACGTGAACTCGCCATACCACACACCCGAACCGTAAGTATAACCGACCTTTTTACATAATAACTTCAAAAGCAAACGGCAAAAGCTTTTTATCAGCTTCTTTTGTGCTCTCTAATTGCATTTGCCTGCCATTTTGTGCTGTGGCAGCTTCCGTTTCCGTCTGCCTTCTGGCTTCCTTGTGCTTCTGGGCAACTTTTTGATTGTGCCAGGCAAATTAGTTTAACTAGCACTTGCTGGGCAATTATTTAGGGACTAATTGTTTTATGTCCTTACGCATTTTCTAACACATTTTTCCCCCTCTCTCTCTCGTTTAGTGATACCATTCATGAGCTTTTGGGTCATATGCCACTGTTGGCGGATCCCAGTTTTGCACAGTTCTCCCAGGAGATTGGACTGGCCTCGCTGGGCGCCTCCGATGAAGAAATCGAGAAGCTATCCACGGTTAGTACAACAACTTAACTTAATCACTTCAATTGCTAAGTGCATGACTTTGCCATTATGCTAGAACAGGTGTTTTAATCAAACGTTTTATTTTCTCTTGTCATTGACAGGTCTACTGGTTCACTGTTGAGTTCGGTCTCTGCAAGGAACACGGTCAGGTCAAGGCCTACGGTGCTGGTCTCTTGAGCGCCTATGGCGAACTCTTGCATGCCATTAGCGACAAGTGCGAGCATCGCGCTTTCGAGCCAGCAACAACGGCTGTGCAGCCGTATCAGGATCAGGAGTATCAGCCCATCTACTATGTGGCCGAGAGCTTCGAGGATGCCAAGGACAAGTTCCGTCGCTGGGTGAGCACCATGTCGCGTCCATTCGAGGTGCGCTTCAATCCACACACTGAGCGCGTCGAGATCTTGGACTCGGTTGACAAACTGGAGACTCTAGTGCATCAGATGAATACGGAGATCTTGCATTTGACCAATGCCATCTCCAAGCTGCGGCGCCCATTCTAAATACTCTAATCAACTCCAAACAACCCCTTAGAGAAAAAACATACAGGTGCAACGGTCTCATTTTATACAAATTAATTTTAAATTGACATACCACACACATATACACACATACACACACATACCCTTTCCTCTTATGAATTGAAGCACCGATTCTTGCAAACACATTTTTTTGTTTCGTTTTGGACTCTTTTATGTTTTTTTTTTATTTCACCTCACACACACATTATTATTATTGTTCAATTCACCAAACACACACACACACCACTTTGTGCATTGCATATTTATTATCTCCCCCCCACTAAATGATATTGGACCAAAAAATCGTTAGACTTGTAAGAGAAAAATCCAATTCACAGATTAGTAGAAGGCACAATACAACCGCTGTATACTCAGCCCACATATATTGTTTTTGTATTATTTCGATATAATTATTAATTTACTTAAAAATGCATATATGTGAACGCGATCAAAATATCCATCCAATAGCTTAAAACAGTTTAGCCCTCTATACATATATATATACCTATACTGCTTAAAAGCTAAATACAAACAACAACAGAAAAGTAGTAAAACATATATTAGAATGAAAAGTAGAGATGAATTTTCTTATATTGTACAATAGCTGGAAGCGACAATATTACAATTGTGTACTATTATTATTATCTATTATTATTATTTGTATGACTATTATGTATTGTATTGTAGGTATGTAGAGTTTATTATTTTACTTATCTTAAGTTTTGTGTATTAATAAAGTTTAAAAACATTATTGAAAAATAACTTTTTTTGGGTTTTTACTCTTTAGTTTTTTGATTTCAGCAACTATTTCTTATTCTAAATCTAAAGTCTGATTTTGATTGCAATAAAAGTTAACGATTTAGGGAACAACGATTTAACAACTTGATGGAATTTTAAAAAGGAATTTTAACAAGTATATATATTACTCAAATTAAATAAATAATCAATATATGTATACAAAAAATTAACCGAATATATTCAAATATTATATATGACAATTATTGAAGTATCAATTTTATTGCTGGTTCGTGTTAAAGCAAGTGTTAACATTCAATTAAATATAAATGTTAAAGAGTTTACATATTAACCAATTAAAGTGTATTTAAAACTGGCAGCTGGTTGGTCCCCAAGCTTATCTGAAAAATATATTCAAAAAATATGTTACTAAAGTTGAAACTTAAATACTTAAATACAAATATTATATGCTATACAATTTTATGCAATCTGCTTCAATAAAGCTTACTTTAAGCGCAAAACTCAAAAGATGTTTGAATTTTATAATAACCTTAGAAGGATCCTTGGTAATATTTTAACCTTGAACCTTCCATTCGATTTACTTGTGAGTTGGGCGGACTTTATAAATGGGTAATCCATAAATATACTTTTTATAATACTCTTGTGCCAGCTGATTCGATTGTTGCTAACATGACCTACCTCAGTTTCTCAGTGTGTGTGTATCGCCGATTTATCACTTGGCAATTAAACAGAAACTCAGAAACTCAGGCGTTATGATAATTGACTTACTGTTTGAATAGAAATCGAATGTGTTAATTGCGGGCAGCAGCAGCAGAGTTATTATTAACCAGATCGGATGTGGGCGATAAAAAGCGATAAAACCGGGTCCGGCTAATACTACTAACATAAAAATTAAACGTGCCAGCTGCCGTTCTAATAGTTCAGATAGAATAATGTGCTAAAATTTTACTGACAGATACCCTATTTTCGAGTAGGCTCTTGAAAAAGTTAAGAATATAAAGCATTCTGGCATCATCATATCCTATTTGCTAGTTTACACAGTATTGTGTTTAACTATATCCATAAATTCTTGACTTGAGAATATTCTAAAGATTTAATTTTGATTAATTTGACAACATTTTTAAATACTAGACGTGGGAAATAAGCTGTCATAACGACATAATCTCTAAAATCGTGTATTAACAAATCTTAATTATGGGTTTTAATTGACGAGCGAATCCAACAGTTGAGGTTACGATTCTCAACGGTCAGTTAATGAAGTTCTATTTGCACATTGATTGTTTGACTGATTTGGGTCAGAGACTACTTAATAAGTAACTAACTAGATATTGACTTTGACTGCAAAGTGAGGTGTAAAAGTGGTATACGTGACGTTTTGTTGGCTTGGTCGTAGAACTTGGTCTCTGGTCAAAGTCAGTGAATATTTGGGTTAGGGTTGCAGGAAACGCTCTGGGACGAGTTGTTTTTGAGTTTGTTGAACTTCGCTTCGCTTTGGCTTAAGCATTGGCTAAGTAATTGCCGGAAGTCCAATGCACATTTGCAATTAAAAGCACATTTTTATTAATTGTTTCTTTATTTTCTGTTTCTGTTTCTTAAGTTTAACTTCGTTTTAACACACAACAACAGCTGTAAAAGAGACGTTTAAGCCACGTTAAGCTGGCTGTTTGAACACGTTTCGTTATTGTGGCCGGCCGTGCAAATCCATAACAATTTTTAGTTTTACAATTTGAAATTTTGTTCAAATTTGGCTAATTAAAGGCGCGTTAAAGTGCCAAGGCCGAGTCAAACGACGGCTTTGACAGTAGAAGCCAATAGTAGAACCAGCTAGAACCGTGTTGGCCTTTTTTTTTTCTTTTCGGTATTTGGCTAATTGAATATCAAAGTCAATGACTTACACACATTGCGCTTATCCAATTTGGTTGGCATTGGTTGGCCGCCATTTCGGGCCAATTATTCGCGAGCTTTTATTTAATCTTGGACTTGTCTTGAACTTTTCAGTATGGCAACAAAAATAAAGAAAAATTCTAACTGCCAGGTGTGATATATATATACCACAAGATATAGATAAAGATTTCGGGGCGTTACTGCTCAGCTGCTAAACCGTTAGCCAGCTCTTTGTGCACTGCTCTGCTCGCCGTCGCCGCTGCGCCGTGGCACCGTGTCGCTTAAACGAGGCGCACCTGTTGCAAATTCTAATTTAAATGTTTAGAAAATCCATATAATTGCCATTTGCCTCTAAGGCTAATTAGAACAATAACTGGTTCGACTAGGCGGGGGCTGCTCAGTCTAAGTGTGTGTGTGTGTGTGTGTGTGTGTGTGTGTGTGTGTGTGTGTGTGTTGAGGTGGAGTGTTGAAAGGGTGCCCATAAGATAATTCACTTGCTTGACCAGCACTCGACTTAAGGTGAAGCATCAAAAAGTAATTTATGTCTTTGGAGGTAAAGTCAAAGTGGTTTAAGTCTATAAAATATTCAAGTACAAGATAAACAGAATAATGACTATATAATTGTTGATGTAGATAGCTTAAAGAAAGCAAAAAAATACTCTATAAGCAAGTTAGTCCAAACTGAACCAGGATTTGACGATACAAATTGTGTAAAAAAAAGGTATAGATAAAAATCGGTATTTCAGTTCAAAAACTGTTGACTGCACACCTTACTTTTCTAAATTAATCTATATACTTATTTAAATCTCTTTTTGCTTAAGCACAAATCCATTATAATTTGTGCGGAAAACAAAGTCAAAACACACCTTCAATTGACAACTGTTCCCAGCTGACCTTCAAGCACAGATGCTTTTGATATATAGTACTATATAAGTACTGCTTGCATGCAAAGTGACTTCCAGAACATTAATATTATGCCGATTGGTCCATAATTAAAAGTTATTACTGCACCAATTGACCACATACTATACAAACAATCTGAGTTAGGTAATTGCATAAAATCAGAGCCAGGTGCTCTCAACTGGGTTGGTGCTAATCAGTTAAAAAACAGCTTGGGCCAAAAGCGACACCTGGCCTAGACCAGGCAACTGGTAAATAGAGAAGGGCCAGCAGCTTGGTTGGCAACGACGACCACTTTCAATCATAAATTAACATTAGAATTTTAAATGTGCGACTAATTACAAATAGTAGTAGTTGGGCAAAAAACAAAACCTGTGAGATTTCATGCCCCATGCTCGAGCAATTACAAGAAAATTGCATTGCGAGTCTGTTGCTAAGGTGAGCACTATTTAACACCCAGCAACCTTCTCCTCCTATAAGCCAACAGCTGCAGTCAACAGGTGAAAACTAATAGCTATTATTCATAGTATCATAGCCACAATGACTGCTGACCAACGGGGCGTATGAATTGTGGTTTCATGTTCTGCGGTTCAATTGTGGGTGGTTTTATTTTTACCAACGTTTGATAGGTTTTTGTCATTGTCTGCCTTTTTGTTCAAGTCAATGTCAATATTTTGGTTTTAGTTAAACAAACATCATAATTGAATACGATCTCAATGCGAGAGAGAGAGATGATGAAATGTCCACAAATTAAATGAGCTGTGCTTAACTGAGCTTAGCTGTTCCGGATGTTGTCCGAAAGTTAAAGTTAACTTTAAATTTAAGTTAAGTATATAGAACGACAGTCGAGTAAGTAGATATACAGTGACTTACACGCTCCAATGGGGCTGTTTACTTTGGCTAATTAAAAGTCGAGCGCACGTGTTCAAAGATTCCCATAACGGCGACATAACACATAACAGTCATCATCTTTTTTAGAGAGGTCGCTTCAAGGTCGACATTAGCACAAAATCGATCATATTATGATTTAGAACAATTGTTAATGTATGCAAATGTTTTATGCAAATAATTTTGTACATTTGGTCTAAGCTGTTAGCTTGTAAAACATAAAATCAGCATAGAATTTATTATTAGACACAGAGCCCGACAGTTGTAGGCAAAGTTATGTTGAGTTTTAACAGATATTGAGGTGGTTTGATAGATCCAAGAAAACTTATATTTGAGTATTACATACTTTCAGGCTGTTTATAATGTAAAGCATATTTTTTCGCGCCAAATTAAAAATAATGTAATGTGTATATACTTTTAGTGAGGTAAGGTTTTTTTTTTTATCAGTGGACGTAATTTAAAATCAATAGTAGAAAGTTGTTTCAGTGAGAATGTTTATGCATATAAGCAAATATTATCAGCTCCATCTACTGTTCATTTCTATACCAAGTTTACAAAAAAGCTTAAACATGTTCATAAGCTGTGTGCTATAAAACTTGTTTACAGTGCTTGCGAAGCAAGAATTCGCCAGAGCTTATCTAAATTAAGTAACGTAAATGTTGAAAAGTACTTTGCAAGACTAATAAAATAATTCTATTCTTAAAAATGTTTGACAGATTAATGTGTAAATAATATCTGCATACTGAAAAAGTTGCTACTAGTGCACACATTAGCTGTTTGCTATACATTTGGTATTAAACTTTCAAGCTTTCTAAAACGTGACTGCTAAAAGTATGCAGCTAAATTTGTTTGACAGAATTATTTTGCTTAACTAAACAATATTAAGTACCGTTAACGAAAAATCACAATCTTCAGATTTCCTTTCCAATAGAGTGTAATTTTATTTAAACAAATTTGGTATATCAGTCTCAGTCTTTTGGCAAATTGCTATCGCTCTTGCCTCTGCTATAGGGTCGGGTGCCGCCGAGCATGCGTTCCAGAAGGCTCTGCTTGGACTTGCGCTTGCAGGCAAGGACCTCCTTGCACAGTTCATTGAATACTTCGGCCACCTGATCAACATGATCTGCTGCAGAGACCTCACTGAACTTGCACTCAAAGTCCTTGGCCAGGATCTCGCCCTCATCGCGGCTCACTTGACGTAGATGCACCATGTCCACTTTGTTGGCGCACAGCTGCACGGGTGTATCCGATTGCAGATCGGACTTGGCACGTCGAATATAGTTAAAGCTCTTGCGATCCGTTATCGAGTAGACGAGCAGCAGGCCATCGGCCCATTGGATTAGTTCTGCAGCATTCGGATATTCATCATCGGCCTGACAGTGAGTTCGATTTTATTAGTTTTATATATAAGATAGAGTGTTTGACCTTTACCTTGGGACATGTGTCAAGTATTTCAAAAAGCACCGGCTCATTGTCCACCATGGATTCGTGCTTGTAGCGATTCTCAGTCTGATGATCGTATTCGCCTATGTAACGTTTTGTCAAGAAACGCACAATTAAAGCTGTAATTAAATAAATAAAATTTAATTTTAGGGCGTTGTCTATTGCTAAGATCAGGTGTAAACGAAGGCAACGCCCCTCAACGAAACAAACCCTTAACTAAGCGAGCGTGAACAGGAAAAGCTTCAGTGGAAAATTCAAATGCGGCTGAAAGAAAAAGCCGCCGCAAGGCAGGTGAAAAAGTAAAAAATGTAAACCTTGAGGGGTTAATAAACCCGGCTAACGACAGCAACAACAATACGTTTGAGCCTTAGCATTGCGTGTTAGCTAAAAACAGGACAAAAGGGTAAGTGGAGGGGGGGTGGACCTGAGCCTCTGGTCATTTGCAATGCAAGTGCTTTGAACTCTGACCAACTCTCAGACCTGAAAAAGCATAATAACTCACGTTGTATATGCTCTTGGAGGGTTAACTTGCCTTGGTCCATAAAAATTCTCTTCCTACCCATTTTTAATGACATTTTCATCATTTATTTGCATAGCAGCCGCACATTTGGCTTGCGTTTTAATTTATATCTTTCTCCAAATGTTTTGTTTTTATACTTATTTTTTCGTTTACGAGGTCAATGTTTAAAATTTTTGTTTAAATTACGACAAAGAATGGCGACGCATTGCCCGATGGTGGGCATTAATCGACTTGGGAGTGAGGTGGGGGGCATTCTTTTTAATTGCCCCACCACGCATGCTGCCCCAGACTAAACACTGTCTGACTGTCTATAGTGCATTAGAAAAATATTTCTATATGGCAAAAATAAAACAACATTTATCATAAATACGATCATGTGTTTGCTTTTTAAATGTTTTCTGGCACCTAAGAACATATGCATATATATAAAATAAAACTATTTGTACTTGTGTCTAGTTTGTTTTTAGTTCTGTTTTTTTGTTGCTAAAAAGCAAGCAACAAACTTTACAATGACTTGATAGTTAAATGTATAAGTAAGCTTATGTATTTTAGATAAGTTTGCTCCAGTTTCGCTAACTGATTACAAAAGGTGTCGACTGGTCTAGAAATTTGCAAATTAAGGCTGGTAGGCAGCAGAGTTTTTTCTACATTAGACTAACATCTCTCCATTTTGATTTCTTTGCCTTCATCTTCTTTTTCTGATAAAGGCCATTATTTATGGTGCGAGGCTAAATTAGCTGACTCTATTTTATATTTATTAGTCGAGTCATAAACCCAAGTCATATTTCTTGTGGACTACACCAGCGGATTAAGCATTCCAGCCAGTAGGTGTTACCTGAAGTTGACAAGAAGTTTTTAACGGGCTGCTGTCTACAAAATGTAACAAATTCAGAAACTTTTTCTTTGAGGTCGAAAGAATTGTGCGTGATGGCTGACAGGGAACATCAATTTGCACTAAGTCAGTATGCAATGTGGCATATGATGATCCCAAATATACATATATCTCCATCTATCTGGGTGTATGTGTGTGTTTGTGTGTGACACAGTGGCCATCATAAATTAGTGGCTGCTCCCGGGTGCCATGCGTGTCAAATCGAACGGTGAAAGCGATTACAGCAAGAAGCTAACTCGAAGGCAAGCTACTCAAAGACACCGACACAGATACACAGATACATGTCAGTATGTATATATTTAGCGGCATGCTCAGATACACAGATATATGTATGTATGTGTATGTGTATGCTGCCACTTTATAAACAAAACAAACAACGATCTAAATATATACGAATCGGCGATTGCTCAACTAATTTTCTATTGCTCGCTCTTGTTTTTTTCCCCCGAGGAGGGGAACTACACTATCTTACCACTCTTTCCAACACTGGGTGAGCCAATAACTGCGATTTTCAACTCTGTCAGCGTTGACTTTTTACGCCGTATGCCGCGCGTCGTCATCTCACAATTTTGCAATAGCCCAGTTTACCGTATTCACCGTGCAGACACAAGGTGTATATATTTGTGTTTGTGTTTGTGTGTGTGTATAGTATGTATATCTAGGCACTTTTGGCTACGCCAATAGCAGCTATATATCCGCTTGCCGTTATTGTCTGTTTCACGTTGAATTATGCGCCGTACGCAGCAGCAGCAGCAGCAGCTGAAGCAGCGATCACAACAAGCGCTAAAAATCGTCCTAAAATTACAGCCAAAGTTTTAAGTTTCGCATCCGTCAGATACTTTTGCTTTCCGATTGCTGCATCTGCTTTTATTTTAAATTTTTTTGTGTCTTTATTATAAGTATATAAAACGCACAGTGCACTTTTCCATATGGTACAAGAAATTCCTCTACTTATTTATTTATTTATTTATTGAGATTGAAGATTTTTGCAGCTGATCTCTGCCAAAGGTGTCTTTTGTGTATTTGTGTATTTGTTGTTTTGGCACTATCCGCAAAACGGCATGCGATTTGTACGACAAACGAATTTGTACTAAAGCCTAAATCTGTTCTACGCCGGAACGCAACAGAACAGAACAGAACAGAGCCGATCGAGAGAAAAGATCGCCCAGCTACACGCTCCGCAGTGGAAAAGCTTCTGCTTTATTTTCGCGAGCGTTGTCTTGTCCAAAAATAGCTCGCAGATAGAGAACGACACTCAGACAGGGTATCCAAAGCAGCCGAATGAACCGCAATGGGGTTAATAAAGCCAAAAGGCTAATTGCATGGCTACTAAATAGTATCTTCATTACTCCTGATTGATAAATTTGACTGCTGCACATTTTGATTCGACTGTTGGCTCATTTTGAGATCATCTCACAGAGGAAGTTCTCAATGCGTTTGAGGCCAGTAAAAGTCGCCCTAAATTAATTTTAATTGCTGCATTTCCTCCATCTGGCAAAAGCAGCTGTTAGACAACCAACTGTTTCTGACCAAAGAAAAAACATTACCATAAAGACCTTCAAACAGTTGGTATGAAAATGTATCTCGAGAAAATACCAAATCGAAATTAAACCAAAGAGAAACCAAATTGTTCAAAAGCTGTTTATTGGAAAAATCATATCGAGGGTCTGCCTACTAAAGTTACATACTGTTTAAACGGTAAACAAGCGCCCCATAAAAACAAACAACATTTATTAGAGAACGTTTTAAATGTCTTTTAGTTATGCATTTTACGTACTTAATTAGGGAAATTGCGTTTGTCCATATCAATCATACTCTGTTATGTATTCTGTGTACACACGTTGCGGAAAAACACCCTCTCGACAAACGTGCAGCTTGCACGTGAGTTCAAAACTCAGAAATATGTATGTATATATGTGTGTATGTGTGCCAGACGTGCGGCGGGGGTGTGTCTGCCTCGGGCTAAGGGTTGAAACGTTAGACAAAACGGTCAAACATACATTTCGTTTGCCGGAAAATCTTTGCACTTGCACTTGATGTGCCGGCTGTTACTGCCGACAGACAGCTGAAATTCAAAATTACTCAATGCTATCTCCACTGAGAGCATTCACGGTATGTGTATGTATGCTAATTTAACTGAGAGTCAGTCACCCTGTTGTGAATTTCGTGGGAATTATAAGTCATTTTTTTTTGTTTGTGTTTGAATGACTTTTGAAACAGTGTCTTATTTTTATCAAAATAAACAGTAAAGTCATCATCAAGTAGTCTCCCATAAAACCTGCTAGAGCTGCATAGTTTAGTTAAAAAGCCTTTTATGATCTTAAAAAACTACAAATTCACCGTTTAATTTACACCAACCTAAAAGATAGCTAGCCCTGCGCACAACTTATTCCATTTAATTTTATGCCCAAAAGTATGCTAGACTTTATAAGTTTGCACTGTGCTCTCTTATACAATCATAGCTCCAAACTTAAGTCACATTGGCGCCCAAGAATATAAGGCACCGTAAACCAAAATCCAAAAAATCAGCTGCTTGCGCTCTGGTTGCTGTTGTTGTTGATGTGTTGGTGGTGCTTTGGCCAGTGACAATCGCAATCGCTGCTGCTTCTGCTTCTGTCTGCTTGGCTGCTCGAGCGATTCGTTTAGTTTTCACTCGAACGGCGAAGCGTTGAGAGCGCACGCGGAACACGCGCATGAGAATTGGCTACGGAACGGAACGAAGCAACGTTTTTGGCTTCAGCTAGCCGCCAAAAAACCAACACAAAATAAAATGTATATATAAAAATCAAGAAAAAAAACCCAAATAAAAAGAAACATATATAAAAAAACGTTTTTGAAAAAACCGCCGCGCGACAAAAGCTTTATTTCGGTGTGTTGTTGTTTTGAATGTTTATCTGTGTGTGTGATTTCGCTGATTGTTTTGTTTTTGGTTTTTTAAAATTTATTTTTGTAGTTTTTCATATGTATAGATATAAACTGTGCGGTGTTTTTGGCTTTTATTGATGTTACTGCTGCTGTTGTTGTTTGTTTCTTCTTCTTCTTCTTCTGCTTGTGCTTGATGGTGTTGAATTCAAATATTTGTGTTGAAATAAAAAGTCCAAAAACAAAATAACAGACGCATTTCTTGCGACAGTTGTGCGGATACCGAAACATAAGTCTGTTGAAAACGTAGTGCGTGAGTTTTGGTTTTTGTATATTTTGCAGCATGTGTTCGTTAATCAAAAATAAATTGGCATTCTTAAAAATAGACCTGATATTATTTCATTTACAATATGAAGTGGCAATTTCAAATTTAATTACCGCATAATCTTATAATGTAAACAAATTTGCTAAAACCTGAATATGAAAATGATGAAAAGAATTTCAGCAATTGCAGGAAATAATTAAATTTTATTGGATTTCTTATTGCTATAGTGTGTGTATCAAAAACAAATTCTTTATAATTGCAAAATATAAAAATTAAGTCATTTCTTCTACTGGATTATACCCTGTTTGTTTCATAAGCTCAATCTGCCGATGAAGATTGCTGAAGTTTTATGATCTCTTACCAAAACCTTTGTAACAGCAGGTATACATATATGTTTTAAAATATACAAACACAATCAAACCCACTCAAAAACTGTGATGTCATTTTTTGGCTGCGGTCATTTGAATGAAATGAAAAGCGAAAATCACAAAACCAAAGCAAAGCCGAACGCTAAAAGGCAAAAACTCAGGCAAAAGACGACATCTCCGACAGTAAACCCAAACCCGTTTGTTCTGTTGAGGACACGCACACGAATGGGGTTAACGGGAGTAGAGGAGGCGGGGAGGATCGATTAGGTTCCGTTCCGTTCCTTTTCATTCTGTTCGGTTCTGTTTTGTTCGCATGTTGCACTCGCTTCAAGGATATTGAATACAGTCTGCGCTCAAAACAAAACTAAATAGTCACGAATGAATAAAAAAAGAGCAGTATGTGAAAGACATGCGAATGAAGTCATCAGCTCAATTCAGAGCAACGAACAAGTTAGAATGCTCCATTTGTGTGAGAACGACCTTAAGATGCCCTGTAAAAATGTTCCTTAATGCTCCTCTTTATGTGTGGATATAACTACTTCTAGCTAACAAACCTCTCTTTCTCGTTTTCATAATCACAAAATCAATGAAATATATGTATAGCTATAAACCTACATAAGGAACAAAGTATTTTTACGCACTGCAAATGCAATTTCTGCAAGTGGCGACTGCCTGGAGCCGCACTCTTTTATTCTCCACCCCTTTTGTTGCATCCTGCAGCCGGAAAGTGGAAAAATGGCAACCATTACTATTTTTGCCCTGCTTACCTCAAACGCATTTTGTAGCCAGCTTTAACATTTTCCACACCATTTGCTTGAGTAATTAAATTAGCCCGCCGCGCCAAAATGAAACTCAATTGACGCAAGGATAACCGCTGGGAAGCAACAGTAGCAGCGGGGGGTGTACTGTAGGATGTTAAGGCAGGAAGTGGGAGTTGAGTAACCTTGGTAACTAATTGCTGGCAAACGCTCGGGGAACAGGGAACATCCAAGCGACAAATGCGTGTGAACCCAAAGGACAGTCGACAGTCAACCAACTGACAATGGAAGCGTTACGCAATTCTAGCAAGGACGAATAAAAGTGTATTTTAATTATATATCCTGTACAAAGAGAATGGGTTTAAGCAAACTTCAAAGTGGTTTAAAGTTTGTTCAATTCGAATGCTTGATTAGGAACTTGGGTTGAGGAACGGTTAGCCTTTGTTTTGGGTACAGGGTATTGTTTATACGACTATTCTTGACTGTATCAACTTAATTTGATTTTTATGTTATTTTTATTTTCCGCCGATGACGTCGTCCATCGCATTTTGAATATGTTTGCAGTATTGTAACCTCGCCGCATAATACTACAACCGTCAGATGACATAGTATTTGTGGATGAGGCGAGCCTCTGATGGCCCCTTTATGGTTGTGGTTTGAATGCAGAATGCAAATAGGTTTCTAGGTCTGATGAAACTAGGACAAGAAAACAGAAAGGGTTGTTTGTTTCCTTGTGTCTTAACGCTTCTTACAAAAGAACTGTAAATATTTGAAAATATTCTTTATCACATCGATTCATCTTAAAATTCCCTTGGAACTTAATACCCTTCTCAAATTGAGTAATTTATCTGCACACAAGAAAAAGCAATTCAAAGACAAGGTGGCAACAAATGCCGTTATTTCAAAACCAACCACCCTTTTCTTTAACTTCTTTCCCTCTCCCTTCCTTCTCAAAGAAAGCCGGCATTAAAATACTTATACATAAGGCGTGCCATTTATAAATAAAATAAAAAACAATCTACGCAGCACACGGCAATAGAATACGACACGAAATATTTGCTAGGATAGCATAGAAATCAACCCCATAGGCGTAGAGTGTGGCAAAAACCACCCCTAGATAGAATCAAGAACCACCCTCAGCTAAGATCGCAGCAAATACTTCAAGACAAACTCCAAGCATTAGAATTTAAAGGTATTTTTTTTTAGCTCAAACTTAAGCTTGAACTTGAATTCGCATTGGCTTTGAAGCAAAGCATTATAAGTAAGAAAAGATCTGCTTGGCAGAAAACCAGACAAACAACTTTGAAGCTTCAAACCGGCAGCAGACAACATTCATTCTAATTCCAAACAATAGAGAGACAGAGACAGATGGAGAGAGAGGCAGAGAGACCAATGTGAGGGAAGGTGAACTTTTGCAAGTCTTCAACGCAGACATTAAATGAAATGAACAACAAAAGATATATCTACAAAAAATAAAAGATAATAATGAAATTTAAATCTCGAACAAAAAGAGAGACGACGCAACAAAAACGAGAAGCGTTGGAGTGTATCCGCTCCATATGACATCATTCGCGTCTCATTAATAAACTAACCCAAAAACATACACAACCTCTTTTCTCATATTTTTTTGGCCAGCTTCGCTTCGTTGTTTCAGATTTACATACATGTATAATTGGGCAAATGAGATATTATGAACTCTCTGTTTGTCTGTCTGTGGTACATCTGTTGGCGATTTCCAAAAAGAAATAACCATATGTTTATTTATTTTGTATATTTTTAATGTCAGATGTATTGTGGAGAGATATGACATAAGTGTGTGCATACTTTTTAGCATGTCTGTCAGTTAGCTTATTTCTCTCTCAATCTGTGAAGCTTATTAATCAAACAATCTTTATGCAATGCAGATTTGCTTAACAGACTTGAAAATAGTTTGCAGATACTTTTTAAAACTTTTCAAGGTTTTTTATTCGTAAGAAATCCTACTTTCCTAATCCTAATTTCAATTTCATAAAGACTTAATATAGCCTTTTGAGATAATTTCAATAATTCGGTCAGTATTTTTATTCTTGTAATACATTTTTTTTTTTTTGTTTCTCTGTGTCATGCAGCCTCATGCTCAAAAATTTGATGAGTCAGAGTCTCACCATTTGGGGCTAAGAAAAAGAAAAACACAACAAGCTATAACAGTGACAAATACACAGATACAGAGCTAAAGATACTTTTGAATTATGCCTGCAACAAGAGAATCTTTTCAACTTTTTTTTTTTTGCGGGCCTGAAACTAGGGCGAACTTTTGCGGATTCTGTTTTGATTCTGTCGATATCTTCAAGGGTTTGCCAAAAGTACCAAATTGTCTGCTAATTTGAGGCAGTTAAACTGCTGACGAATTCAATGTCAGGCCAAAAGTCATACAAAGTATAGTGCCCATTTAATGTGGCAGACAAATCGGCTTAGGCAACTTAAATTGGAGTCAACTTCAGCTGGGAAACTATTTGCCAACTGTTGTGCATTTATTGAGAACTTGGTTGCTGGTGATGTTGAAGTTGCATGCGATTCAACGATTTCCTGTTTATTTGCTGTTGAGTGACAGTCAACGTCAAAGCTAACTTGTAGCTACAAATGTATCTTTCTATCTTAAGCGAACTTTGTCTTCTTTTGTGTGTGTGTTCTTTCCAGCGAAAGATTGGCGCTCTTTCTAGCCGGTTAGACAAGCGAATTGCAGTTGTTGTTTCTACTGCATTGGTAATCAAGTTTTTTAGGAACTGCGTGACTTGCCTCAAACCAACAAACAACTAACAACAACAATCAATGACTTTGGTCTCAGTTGGTCGTGTCAGTGCCATTTGGCTACCAACTATAAACTTGGCCCACGCTGCATTTGACTTTGATTTCTATTCGAGGCCCAAAACGCGCTTGACTTTTATGGCACTTCAAAGCGTTACTCAATTTTTGGCTGTCTGGCCAATTAACAAAACTGCCTAATTACTGCGCAATTGAACAATTGAATATATATCAATTAACGATAATTGAGAAACGTTTGGTTTCTGTTTTTTGGGAGCTACGCTTGATAGAAAGTTGCACTTTCGACACGTTCCAATTGCATTCCAAACAGAAGCTGAATAAAATCGAGGTTATCGTATGCAAATTTCACACAAAGTTGCCTTAGGTCTGAGTGATATCATAATTGTGAGCTCATAGCCAGGTGTTATTCAGTATAGTATACAGACTGTAGTATGTATTTACAGTTGAACTGAAAAGCTAGAAATATCATTGGGTTAAATTTGAGCAATTGCCAATTGATTGAGAATTCATTCATCTTAACATTTACTTGAGTTTTGAGTTGTTGACGCCATAATATTTAAAAGAAAGCAATGCTGCTTAGATGTTGACAAACAGTCTTATAGAGATGATCACCCTGCTTGTGTTTTTTTTTGTGTGTAAATATAGATCGCTTCCCCCCTTAAAGTCAAAGAGAGATTGCGTCAACTGAGTCCAAAAAGAATGATGTCATCGGCACATTGGTCCACATATATATGTATAAATATATAAATGTGCGACTGTGCGTCGTCTATTTGGGGTCATGCCACCAGCAAATTGAGGTTGAAATATAAATTTTCGGACAGTTTAATGGCGCTTCCCAATGCCTTTACTCTGGCATCAGGCAGCAGCCAATGTAAATTAAAAAAAACAAGAAATTTGTTGCAATCGTTTTTACGGTTGTTTTTCATCTTGCCGATTACCGAATCCTAGATCCCAATATAAACAATAAAATTCTAGGAAAAAATGCAACAAGTGGCATGCAACAGAACTAATTAATTTGATTATTAGTTAAAAAAATTCTTTTTTAAACTGTTTATAGATTGAACAAATAGCAATAACAAGATTTTGATAGAACTTTACAATTTGTTTGTATTCAAAAATTAAACTTTTGACACATGGAATATAGTATATGTATTATTCAACCCATTTAACTGGCACCATCCACTTCTCCCTCCCCCTGCCATTCTCTTCACCTTTTATTTATGCACTTGCCATGCTGTTTTTTGTTGTTTGACCTAATTTGTGTTCATTTCTTTTAATTAATTAGCCGGCAACAAAACACGAACAACCCTCAACTATGCACTTACATATACAAGCTATATACATGCGTAGGTGAGCAAGATGGAAAGGGTGGGGAAGAGGGGAATGCCAGACTGGGATTGCGTGTGCTCTTCACCTCCCAGGGGCGTGCTAAACCAAATGATTCTAATTCTAGGCAAATGTATTTTAGAGTGCATTTAAAGCATCTACACAAAAAAAATGTTACTTAATAGTTTTTAGTAGGTGTTTTTCTGGGGTGTGTAAGAGAGAAGAAGAAACACGGCTAAAGTATTTCTACAACTTGTCAAGTGAGTCGTGAATCGTAACTGATTTGTTCATAGCTTTATTTGAGCATAACTTTAACAGTATAAGAGTTGAATGGATAGGAAAAAATCATTCATAAATATTACAGGAAATAACCATCAACTGACTTGGATTAACTGCAACGCGCGGTAGGTTGGCTTAATCATTAATAACTCAAAAGTAACGAGTTTTCCTTCTCATTCTCTCTCTATTCACCTTTGCGCTTTGTGATGGGTCGCTTGATTTTGTGGGTCGCTGGCACAATGAAATATGTAATAAAGAAACTTATAAATACGACGTGCTCAATATGTAAACAAACGAAACTGTATATATAAAATATATATGACACGTACAATAGAATTTGGTTTGGTAAATCGGTGAGGAATCGATAATGCGTAATTCGAAATTACATTTGGCATTAGGCTCAGTGTTTATCCATTTGCTTTGCTTTGTGCTTTGTGTTTTTTGCGTTTCCTTCGGGCGTGACGGGCGCCCATTTAAATGTCAAAGTTGCCGCCAAAATGTCAGATGCGAAAGCAACAACAACAAGCAAACAAAACAAATCCAAAACACAGACAGTTAATCAAAGTACAAATTTTGTGAATTGGATTGTGTGCTTAGCATAGAATTAGCATTTATTTTCAGTTTAGTTTTACGCTTGCGCGAATATGAAATAAGTACGCATAGGAATGCAAGGTGGAAGAATGAGCAACTAGAAGATACCCTATAAGTTTTCATTGCAATCATTCTGTCTATTCAGTATACCCCGCTTTAACTATTTCAACTAGGGCATTAAACATTTAGTTTGTAGCTTAAAGTTGCGATACTTTCTGACTATTGTTTGTTAGTCTATTGTTGCACTTAAGTGGGCTTGATTATATACATATATAAGTTGGAGGTGGAAGTGATAACAACAGAGATTTTAAATTATTTAAAGTAGACGTGTCTAAAATCAGAGATAGGGGCGTTATTCAACTCAGTGATAATTAATCGAATGTTTGCCCAATTTGTAATGCTAATTAAAGCTGCACTCACTGCACAGTGTGACCAGATCAGTTGTTTTATCTCTTATACTCCGCGGCGTCTTTCCATTGATTTCTCGTTTCTGACATGTTACGCATAATTAAACTAGCGGCTTGTCATGCACCACGCTGTCTGGGGGCAAGCCCCAAAATAACAAAATAACAAAAATACGGCCAATTGACCCACATTGTGAACGCCTCAACAACAAATAGCTAGAAAAAGCAATAACAAAAACATTGCAATTACTGAGCACTGCAACCCACAGAGGTGTAAAAAGATGTTTGGCAACCAACTGACAAATAATCGCAAGTTTCTAAAGATACTGTTAAACCAAACAAAACGAACTTAAAAGAGACTTGAGCATAATTGTACTTTGACTATCTCATAATCAAATTTCTATTTTCATCTAAGTTCACACAGAGTATTTTTTTCCAGGGGAGTGTTTGTGTGACTGCAGTGCGTCATCATTATGCTGATTTAGTTTTGAGATTAGTTTTATAATTGTTGGCGGCTTACCTCAGGCAAATTTTGATTTTGGAGAGAGCAATCAAGCTAGGTTTGCCTATATTTAATGAGGTTCTCTCTAGGGTATATACTTAACAAAGATTAGTTTCCCATCAGTTTTCTCGATTTGGCTATGTTTACACTGTGTGCTCTTGGGCTAATCTATCTATTCTTCTCACACATTATTGATTAGCTGGCGTCTGGGCATTACATTTACAGTCCATAAATTGTGTGCTTGATTTAAACAACTTAAGATTTGGCCTTCAATCGGATAGTTTGCCTCCTCTTTAGGTGCTTGTTTTTAAAACTGTGTAAAGTTGTATTTTGAATTGTTGCAGATGGTTCTGCTTGAACATCTGCCCGGACCGAGCCCCAGACCAGCCCAGCCCTCGTTATCGTGGCCACTCTGGGGGCGTAATCCCAGCGTTGTTGTCTGCGTCATCGCATCATCTCTACATTCACAGTGGTTTCACTGTGGCTGTCGGTCGCACAGTGGTGATGTAATTATACTGGCTGACAGCTTTAACAACCGGTTTAAGCATTGTGTCCAACCGCCTGTTAAACACACAATACATAAACAACGTACTATTCAGACAGCTACAAATCTTGTATTTGTGTTCTGCGCATTTGCATATCAGGAGATTGTGATAAGAGACTATAAGATGCTCTGTAACTTGTAGATAGATACACTCACCTCCCCAATGCAAAGTCTACAGGGTATCGCAATTCAACCACAGCATGTTGTGTTTTGAGTGCATCTTACTTTCCATTTCCATTTGGGCGAGCAGACGGCACACAGTTATTTTATTGTCAAAGTACCACAAAGATAGGAAGATCTTCTTCCACTTAAGAGCTTCTTGCAAATTGCATTCATCTCATATCACATTATGTGGGTGCAAAGCAAGTCCATCAACCTCTCTGAAATGCACCACATGAATTAAGTTATTATAAAAGCAATTTAAGAGCGAGGCTTAACGCACTATGCGGATTTACTTAGGCGATGCATTAAGCTCACTTACCTCTACTTCAACCCCGTCGACAATTTGTTGGTTGGATGCTTATCGCGTCTACAGCGAATATTTAACACGTTTTGCCATTGATTAAAGCGATAACATTGACAATTGCGTTGACAGTCAATTTAAATTTATGTCTAGGGCAGCCACAACACCATATAGTATATGCATAAATATTTTAATATTATTGCTACTGCTGCAACTGTAAAGCGCATTTATTGGCTGGAAAAGTTTTTGTCTAGAGGGTATTATAATTTGACGATGAACTATGGATGATCTCATCTATAAATTCAAAAGGGTATTGAAACTTCTTTCATTCTAAGTGCTATCATATATATTTACTCTTGTTATTACGTTGTGATATATATATATTATTTCAGTTCAACGGTGCGTATGAATGTTTGTGGCTTCAATGGCCTATCGCCTATTGACACTTGTTTATTTTCTGACACCCCGTTAGCATTGTTTATAGATATGTTTTACATTCGTGTTTAACATTTGTTAATATTTAAATGTATTTGTACACAATGTGCTCTTGTTGTTTATGTGTGTTTGTTTTTCCACTCTAGCTGCTGAGAACTGGAACAGTTTTCAATTGATTTTGATAGCTTTGTTGATAGAACTGATTAGCATCGATATGAATAGTGATGTAGGGTATCTTTTAGTCACTTTTCTTTGTTGTGGTTGTGCATTTGGTAGCATTGACAGATAGTTTAACCACGTTGCAAGGTGCAGCGGCTGCTGCCTACTCAAAGTCTAATTGATTTTTATACTTTTTGCAACACACAGGAAACTGCAACAATTAGTTTGGAAAACTGTATTAAATTCAACTTTTTGTACTTATTGCAGACTCGAACGAAAGAAATACCTGATTTTGAATAGATTTTAGTTTAGTTATACTGCCAAGATGGGCTTCACAGGCAGCAAGAGTCCGCGGATCAACAAAACGCTGATCTCATTGAAGCTAGTGGTCTTCCTGATTATAAGCGGTAAGTAAAGTGAAACCAGCTAAAGTATAAACGATTTACTTATGCTCCCTATTGATCAACAGGTCTCACAGCCTTGCACATTTTGCATGCCACAAAACCCTTGCTGTTGGGTCTCAACTTCTCGGAGTACCGCACAATTACAATCGTAGCACCCTTTGTCTCCATATTGGGTCCTTTGATAGCGGGTCCTTGGGCCGATCGTTTGGCTGCCAAGAATCCCAATGGATTTGGACGCACGCTGCGCTCCTTGACTGCAGTTTTCCTGCTGCTGGCAGCCTTGATCTATGCCTGTCTCTTTGCCGTACCGGATGTGGCCAGAGAGCCGGCACTGAAGCCAAAAGTGAGTTTTGGTTGCGATGGCAATGGAGCCTACATATTCCAGAAGCTCTGCAGCAACGGCACCTGCCACAACTGGCAGCACAAGACCGGCAAAGTGAACTTGACCCACTGCACCTACAGTTGCCTGAATCCCAATCTCCATCAGAACATGTATCAAGTGTGGTTGGGTGACCTGGTCACGGCAGCTCCCTCCACCGAACAGAGCTCTGAGTTCGACTATGAGGAGGATCAGGGCAGTGCCACCACCGAAAGGTATCGACCCAAGCGACAACTGAACTTGGCTGCCGATATATCCGCAGATAGTTCCGGTGTCGAACTGATCAGCTCGGAAGTGCTGCGTTCCAAGCGACAGATTAAGAAGGCAACCGCGGAGAAGGTCTACGTGGAGCCACCTCATCTGTGCAATACTGAACGCAACGATGAGGGCAAGAATATAGTGAAGAATTGTCATGTATACACGCAGGATACTCGCAACATTGTGATGCATGCAGATATGGGTGCAGCACTTGAGGGACCAATAACCAACGAGACACGTGGCTGGTGTCAATATCCCTTGGGTAGGTTTCCTCACCCTCTTACCTGTAGTTCTCCTTACCATTTTCGTTACTTTGCAGAGGGCATTCAGTGTCACATACCGGAAAAGCAGGTTAAATATATGAAGGATCTGACAAAGGGTACCAACTGCAGGCCCATTGTGGAGTGTCTCGTCCTGGATCCCTACGACGGCAAGGACAGTGTGCTCGCCGACAGCGAGTGTGTCACGGTAAGCAAGGAACTACAATTTATCTTCTCCGATTCATCTTCTCAATCCTCCCTAGATGACTGGCGATGTTGGGGACACTTTGATTGGCTATTGGATCATTCGTCTGTTGGGCGATATCTTCTCGCTGGCAGCTTTGACGCTGCTCAATACAGCGATTGTGATTGCCGTGAGAGAAACATCGGAGGGTAGAGGAGAGGTGTGTCGTCAATATGTTTGGGGTGCTATTGGCTATGTGATACTCTTCTCGCCGTTGGATCTGCTCTTCATGCAACAACATCCCAATCAGGATGCTGCTTTGGCTGCCTTGATTGTGTTCATCGTGTGCTTTGTCCTGGGCGCTGTGGTCCTGCTCTGTGCCACCCAAATGCCCCTCTCTCCACCCGAGTGGTGGTGGCATACCAAGACTGGCATGCTGGTGGTGCCCATGTCCGCCATTCGTCGCTACAGTCCGGAGATTATGGTGCTTACACTGGTGTCCATTCTGTTCGGCACCTTCTGGAGCAGCATTCACAGCTTCCTTTACTGGACCTTCACCGATGTCAATGCCATTTGCTATTCGGGCATTGTGCTCATCCTGGTGCTGTTCTTCAATGTGGATAAGTTCATTGAGTACTGCGGACACTCGAACATCTTTATTGCCGGTTTTGCCATCTTTGTCATTCGCTTTACGGCTTTGAGTGATGCTCAGACCAATTGGCTGACTGTCGCCATGGAGACCATCGAGCCAGCTGTCATTGGACTTATCTGGATTACAATCATTTTATATATGCGTCATGCCATGCCCAGGAAATTAACTGCCACAGGACAAGCCATAGCTGTCTTGGCCTTCTTTGGCTTAGGTAGGTTCACATTTAATAGGACCAAATAGGATCGATACTCACCTTTCTGTTCATTTCCTAGGTAAGGGTTTTGGCGCTATGATTGGCCTGGCACGTGAGGAGAAGCATCATCAGCTGGAGGATTGGACATGCTGCTATCAATGGCTGGCGATTACTGCTCTCATCATATCGCTTGTCTATTTTGTGTGCTACAATCTGATTTTGGCCCCGCGATGCACTGCAAAGCCGCAGCACTCCGAGGAGCTGATCTCGGGATCGGCGTCGCAGAACTTTGGCGCAAACGGAGCAAGCAATGTCAATGGAGCTGGCAACGGGGCTGGTGCGGCAGGAGCTGGGCCTAGTGCGGGTGCAGCGCTGAATGGGAATGCAAATGGCAGCTATTCCCCACTGAGGGTTTATCACAATGAGCGGGGGAAGAAGGGACAGTTTAGATATTAAATGATAATAATATTTACAAGCTACGCTACGATATATAAATTTTTTAAATTTTTTGATGCGTGTACGCCCCCATTAGGGGATATTTTTGCTAAGTGTATACACTGTAACAAGCAACAAAAATGATGAAAAGTGAAACAAACAACCTTTTATTTGTTATTTAATGCAAACTAAGCGTGTTCGTAATAATACTTTAATAGGAAGCTGCCACCTTTTCCCTGCCCTCCGCTCTGCGCCCTTTGCCCCTACACTTCACGTCGATCTTTTTTGTATGAGGTTTCATATTGAAGGCATCACAATGAAAATGAACCTTTGCGTGATTTTACCAAGCATACGAATTGCACATTACATACATATTACTCCAACATGAATGTAACAACAAAACAAAAAATGAAATGTAATTATACCAAAATAAAATTAATGATAATTTTATGTTTGCAATTAAGTAAAAACAAACACAACAAGAGGAAATTTCTTTTTAATTGTACTTTTAAGAGGGTTATTTGTGATATTTTTAAATATCTTATTAAATAAGTTGCGGCTATGTAGAGAAATTCAGTGTAATGTTAGCATCCCATTATGAGAAACAGATTTACACAAGCAAAGTTAATAGCGCCATCTATGAACATTTTTCTAAAGCGCACAACAAGCACAGACACATATCAACTTCTCAAAAGTTTTCATTGCTTAGCTATGACACAAACCATCGCATTTGAAATCTGAGCTTTTAAAGACCTTCGATGCAAGCCTTGTAATTTTTCCGTCGTAGTTCCCATGGTTTACAATTTATGAATGGCATTTACTTAGCTTTTGGATGTCATGTGATGGACGGGACAGTTAAAAAGACAGACGGAGCAGAGAACTTAGCCGTTTGGCAGGATTGCCACTTGACCCTATAATATTCGCTTGCTAATAGCTTAAAAGACAAGAGAGCAGCAACTCGATATTGTCCTTTGGGATATAATGTGGCTCTAAGGCTAACGTTAAATGATAGTAAATAAACACTCACACACACATACTCATATTCACACTTGGTTATTGACGTTAAAAGTGCGGATTTTATGCCGACGCACAGCGAAGAGAAGAGAAACTTGCTTTGGCATGGATGCTTGAAGCCGTCGGGGAGTCCTTCGTCTGCGAAGTTGACATTACACACACACACACATGCCTAAGTAGTCTTTGTATGTGTGTGTGTGTGTTGAAGTGTCTGTAAGCCACTTAAGACAGCGCGCATTTTATTAGTTTCTTTATTGATATTTTCGCAGCAGCACAATTATGAGTAGTTGCATGTGTGTGTGTGTGTGTGTGTGTGTGAGAGAGTGTGTGTAAAGTTTTCTGCATCGTCTACATATTAAGGCCAACTCCCAACATGCACTTTACTTTAAAAACTTGCGTTTTCAACTAAAATATTGCAATAAACCAAACCAGTTCAACAAACTTTAAGCACACAAGGAGTAGAAAAGGATGTACAAAATGGATTTGGTTATGAAAATTGATTAAATTTTGGCAAGTTTATGGTAATGGCAAGAGCTTGACCCTTTCCAAATTGTAATTTTTGTAGGCTAACAGTTTTGTTTGAATTTGGTCATGAAAGTGAAGTATTAGAAAAACTAAGGTTGTGGGAAGTTTGATCACAAAACTATGTTTGTAAATCCATTTGAGGTATAAAGCTAGATGACTAACCTACTATTAAAGAGTGTTGTAAAGTGGAAGAGTGTGATTTTAAAGCGTTGCATGTGTCGGAAGAAAGTCGTTAGCATGTTTGTTGCATGTTGTCGTCTGGCTGGCTGGCTGCCTCTCTGTGGCAGCCATGCAAATGATCAAAATAATTACATGAAGCGGCAGTTTCAGTTGTATGTATGTATTTCTCGCATTCTCATGCCAAACACATACACACACACACGCACACACACACATATATGGCGCCTTACAAAAGACAAGCGCAGTCGCAACTTCAAAATGATGAAAATGAGTTTTCTTTACAAACAAAATTAAAAGTAAGCGCTGTGGCAAAAACGAACAGGCCAACAGTTGAAGTAGATGTAGGGTGGATATGGAGCGGGGGCGGTGGTGACAACGCAGAGAGCGAGAAAATTGCACACCAAATCCAACGATGTGCAAAGTTATTTTTCACAAGTGCTTTGCAGCCGACAACGGCAACCTCCAGCCAGCACCCTTAGACTTCAACCCCTACCCCTATCCCCAGCCCAGGCCCCTACACCCCTATAGCTACTCTACCCCTACACCCGCTTGCCCTTTATCCAGTTGTCGCCTGCATATGGAACCATGTGGCCATGTGGTTGTGTGGATCTCAGTTAACTTATGGTTAGTAGTCTGTATGTATCATCCTCCACCCCCGCCATCTCCCTCATCCAACTGCATATTCCTATATTTTTATGCTGTGCAAATTACAGCTATTTTTCATAGGGGCCAAAAGCGCTCACAAAATGCAGCAACGCTTCGACTATTCCACATCCTGTTCCTGCTTCTGCTTTGGCTGCTGCTGCTCCTCCCCCACCCCCTCTTTCCCTTTTGTTGTCTCTGGTGCTAGGTGCCAAGTGACAATAATTCCACTGTCTACTCAGCTTCCGTCTTTCTCTTTTTCTCTCTCTCTCTCTTTTTTCCTCTCCCCACCAAGTAAAAACTTTTGTTTTTGTTCCAGGCTTTTGCCTAATTGCCAAGACTTTGACTGGCAGCCTAGGCGAGAAAAAACCCCAAAAACCCCGAAATAAAAATCTATATAAATGTTGTGGTTTCCGTTATTACGCATACGACATGTGTGCTGCTATTAAATGTTTCACTTAATAGACTTGAGCTTAAGATGAAGTCTGTTGTCACTATTTCAAGTTGTCAGTAGTTTATTATCTATAAGATTTGGCAAATCTCTTTGATCATATCCTCTTAAACGCTTTTAGCTCTTTCATTTTATTAATAACCATTTTTGGCTTTAGGCAATTCTCACACATAACTGAAGGTCATAATACTTATATCAAAGGGCTATGCAAATTTCACAGCTTTTATTGGGCGTTCTCTGATCTAGCCTTACTGTAAATGTGGCACCCTCAAGCTGCTGTTGTTTTTGCTATCATTTACTTTGGGTCGAGCGTTTTTCATTTAATTCAGCCGGCAGCTGCTTGCTAGTACCAAAGGGAGCAGCAAAGAGGGGGAGTGGTTGGGAAGGGGGAGCATTCAGGTAGCAGCCGTTGACAGCAGCCGCGCCCCTTTTCGGAAGTCCTTTGTTGTAAGGCGTAAAACTTTGCTAATTACTGAGAAAATTTTTACAATGTGCAAGTTTGTTGTTGTCTCTTTTTTTTTGCTTTCTCTTCCCGCTTTTTTTTGTGTTCTATGTTTGTTTTAGTTGCAAATAGGCAGCGCGTGGGGACCCAAAATGCGAACAAGAGGCGAGAGCCTGCATAAATAAGTCTTGAAACAAAAACACACATGTATTAATGTACATGTGTGTGTGTGAAATACTTAAGGCCTCTCTGCTTTTAATTAATGGCGTTGATTCTTTAATTGTAAGTAAGCAGCAGCATATAAAAAAGAATAAGGTAAGCTGCTCTTAATTTGTGAAATTAATGAGAGAACGCCACGCGCATCCTTTTGTGTCCTTGTCCCGAGAATCGATAATGCATTGCCCATTTTCATATTTATTCATAAATTGTGAAAATTAATTCGGCTGCTTTCGGCCAGCTTCCAATTAAGCAGATTGTCGACGAAAAGCACGTTACTGACCGAAAGCTTCTTGAAAAATCTTCACTTAATACATATGAATATTTTAATAATTGTTCAATTAAAGAAAGTGATTGAAAAACTACTCTTTAAACTGAAACACACACTTGCGAATCAAAGCTTTATAATTGATGGCAAGTGCTTTAAACTTAAAGGAAAAAGTTGGCATTTTAGTAAACGTTGCGCATACGCCGCGTTGTGCGCGGTCAGCAGACGACGCACTCCACCTCCTTATTAGCTGCTGGCCGCCTCAAGTTTTTCGCTTGCCCGTGCAATTTTCATCGTCAAAGGATAAGCCATATATACGTGTGTGTGTTGGGTGTCTGTGTGTGTGTGTGTGTGTGTGTGGGGGGGGGAGGGTGTGTAGCTGTGTGGTACGTCGCTTGCATTCAAAAGCGCACAAATCGCATTTTCTTGAGAGAAAATGTTGCTTCATTTGTGCAGATCGGCGAATTGTGTAGAAAAATGTTTGAAAGGATTTTTCGTATGAGTGTGGGATGGTGTGTGTGTGTGTGTTGCACAAAGCTAAAGGATGAAGCAAGGAGGTAAATTGCATGTGCAAAATTAAATAAAAGTGGAAAGCCATAAATGCAATTTGGATCCGAAAAGCAGCAACTGCAACTGCAACAGCAGCTGCCTCAAGCCCTTTTGAGCATTGATAAAATCGACATCAATTGATTTCAGCCATTGTTTAGAATGTAATGTATATCCCAGGGATAATACTACAACATACAGACACACATACATAATAAACTCGCTTTGAGGCAGCTGCATGTAGCACTTGAAAATTGATTTGATTTAAGTGTGAAGGCATATTTCAACTATTTCATCGACAAGTGCTTTGAAATCTCTCTCTCTCCCTCTCTCTTTCTTTTCATTCCCATCAAATGCATAATTTAATATTAACAATTCATTTCACTTAACCACTTTTAGTGCTCCACTTACAGAGAATTTCGACTCGAGTGTGTGTGTGTGTGTGTGTTATTGCAAATATTTGCTAATAATAATCACACAGCCAACCACCAAGAGTCCAACTAAACAAGCATTCTGCCTATAGCCACAAGCATCAGCAATAGCAACAATAACAGCAACGATATAGTTAAGCCAGTCAATGGCCAATTGCAAAAATCGAGCAGTCATTGCAGCTTTATATACCCTGCAATCAAAAAATTACACACAAAGTGTATCAGCTTGTTCTCATGCAGATTCTACAGGATATTCTCCATATCACAAACTAAGCTCCGTATGAATAGTATTCGTTTACATACCAAAAAATATTTGTAGTATATGTGGCAAAGTAGCGCTTATTTATAAATCATTTGATTGTCGGATTTTATTTGCAGTTGGACGAGCGTTGAGCGAGAGTTTCTGTGCCGATAAGCAGCTTACCGGAAGTTGTAATGCTGTAAATTTAGTTTTCCGGCCGCAAAACAGAACAGAAGAGAAGAGAAGAGCCAGAAAGCCAGCTAGACGATGTTGAGGGCGTTGTTGGCATTTTGTTGGTCTTACTATATGGCTGAGCAGCAACATTTGTGGCCAGAAAAGTTTTCCATTGATGCAACTACCCCAACTCTGCAACTACAACAAATACTCTGTATACTATTTGTGTAGAGGTAAGCAAAAAAGTTTATTTTGTGTGGCTGCAACCGCAACTCAAGCGAAACCTGTGACCGATTTCGTAAAGCGCGCGCCATAAAAATATAACAAAGGCGTATAACTACTGTGTGTGCAGCTACAGTGAGCACACGATAATTGGGCGACAGATTGTCGTTCTAATATCGCTATCTAAGTATGACTGACTGGCAGACTGCCAAACAAATCTGTCCTGCCACACTAATGACTTGTGCTTTACACATGTAGCTCATGTCTCTGCGCCTATCGTTATGCTTCATCTGCAGCCAAGTCACCTACCACCACTCCACCCATACTCATTGGTCAAAGTCCTGTCTATGTTCCCACTAAGTGTTTCATCTTTCTCTGGTTACTGCATTCTCCTCTTACTCAGTGACACTATTTTTTTTTTATCGACAAACTGCAATCAATTTTTACAAATGGGATTATTTTAAAGAACCTGCAGCAGACCCCACCACCACCACCACCACCACCATCACCAACAGCTACTGCTACTGAACTGAACTGAAGAAAAAAAAAACACAACGAATTGTAATTTGTTTTCTCATGCATTTGTTATTGTTCCTGCAGTCAAAGCCTTAGTGAAGTCACCACATTATCTTATATCTACACACTTACACGGGCAGCGAAGTGGGGGAGTGTGCCGGAGTGCATGAGATATATACACCCACAGAGTCACATAGTCGCTGGGCACGAGTCCTTGCGAGTCTTTTTACCTGGCGTTTGCCATTGCAAAGCAGCTTTCGATAGAGATTTATGCTTGTTGGTAGTTTTGCTCATAAAAATGCATTTTTATTGCTTTAGCAGCGCTGCTTTTCGCTGCTCCCTTCTACTCTCTCCTTCTCTCTCTCTCTCTCTCTGTCTCTATCTCTTTTCTCTGTTTTGTCTGTGGCTTTGAATATTGAGTTAGGTTTTCGGTTGCTGTACCTATGCGACAGTTTTTTTTTTGGGCACATTTTTCCTTTGTCGCCATCGCCTCGTAAAAACTGTAATCAGAACAACTAAGACTACCTTATTGAGGGTGTGCTTGATCAATAAAATACCCTGTTTTCGGTTTTGAGAATTATTTATGTATGTAAAAACTGCTGCTCTCTTTTGAAACTGCGTTCAACATTACCTGTACTTTAGCTATGGATAGTGCAATTTCTACATGCATGAAATTGCATTGAGTCGGAAGCAGAGTGCTACAAAGAATTTTCACCTGCAGATCGTTATTGATTGTTCCAAATCAAGATACCCTTTTTCAGCTAATCTCTTTCCTAACAGCGCACAAAAAGCGCCATAAAATAAGTTTCCTATCTTTTATTGCTAGAGCAGCATAAAAATTAAGCATAAGCAACAACAAGAACAACAATTTGCCAAATAACTCTGTTAACTTTTAGTCTAAATTTGAAACGGTGTTGCGTAATTTTCGTCCAGTGCACTTAAAGGCTTTTTAATATGGCTTTTCGAATGGAATTTTATTCAATGACAATGACAATAAATGCAGAAAAATCCTCCTTTGGGGCTGTAAACGAGTTGGCTGTTGAAGGTGGCAATTAAGCTATATATTATTATTGTCAAGCGCTGCTTAGCAATAAACGCCATATAAATAGAATTGTGGACACGGAGGAAGGGAAAGCGAGTCTTTCGACACTTTTGCTAAGCTTTAAGAGCTTTAAGTACGATTAAGTTCACACGCTTTTTACAACTAAGTTCCGTTAGAAGCGATTAAAGCGCTTTATTCACAAGAGAAGTCTGAAAAAAAACATTAATTTAACATTTCCATAAGTTGTCCAAATGATATATCTGTTGTTTAAAGGTCTACTGAATGCTTTAATTTATGAACGTTTTTGTAATTTACGCACATTAATAGCTTTTTAATACCTTTTTATGCGCTTTTTTTTGTGGTCTGTCATTGGAAATGATTTAATTAATGTTCTCGCTTAAAACAATTCCATAATAAATTTCATTAAAGAACCGAAACTCATACTCAATAATTTATCATAAATATTTTGTAATTGATAATGCCATCGTCGTCTCTAGGTCTTTTATACTGGCTGCCTCGCAGCCTGCAATGTTGATTAATTACCACAATGACGACAAACAACAAAAACAACAAAAACCGAAAAGTAACAAACAAAAAATAACAATCCCAAAGTTATGGCTGCAAAAATACTTATTTTTTCAAAAAATGTTAACGCGCCCGTCATGATTTATGTTTTTCTCCTTTTTTAACAGCAATCGCTGAACGAAAAGCAGACAGAGCGAGAGAGAGAGAGAGAGAGATAAAGTACGAAAGAGACAAGTGTATGAATTGAAAGCTTTTGGCACAATTTGCTTTTTGATACATTCGCAATTGTTGTTTGTTTAATTAAAAACGGCAAAACTTTTGCGGTTCGTAGCCAAATTTAATTATGTTCAATTTAATTTGATGGTCAAAACTTTCGAAAGGACACAAACAGCAACAACAACAAAAACAACAAATCAGAAGCATTGCATTTTGGTAGCGAGTTAAGTTTTCAAAGCACTTTCAGTAAATAATGTATAAATATAGCCTTTGTCTACTCCAGACATATTTAATCTGTTGCCAACAACCAATTCAATTCAGTCAGTCGCATTTTGGCCAGATACAATCTGCTTAACACACACGCACACACACTTAGTTACAGACACACATTCATTAAAATCCAAGCAACCATAATCTCGCCCATATGTCAGCAGACTTTAATCAGTTATTATTACATACGTATATATAAATATATATAGCAATTATTTGCTATTGTTGTTGTTTTTGTTACTGTGCAACATTCATCAGCAGTTGTTGTTGTTGTCCTTGCTGTAATTGTGTAAAAATGTTTCACATATAAAAAAAGAACAACAACTGAGTTGGCAGAACGTGAGAGCCAACTGAGTTTGATGGGGGTGGAGGAGGGGGAGGGGTGCGGGGGGCTGATATCAAACAACATGCCTTTTGTTTTGCACTTGAACTTAATTGCAGCATTGCGAGGCAAATGCAAGAGGCGAAGAAGACGGGGGAGGGGTGGGTTAGCAATAGTAGCTGAGCAAGGTTCAGCTGAGTTTGCAGCAGAAAATATAAATTGCATGTGAGCAGGGCAGCCATTACCTGACATACACAAGCACATGTGTGTGTGTGTGTGTGTGTAAAGGAAATAGGGGCCACACAAGCAAAGCTGCTCGATGCAAGTGTGTTTGTGTTGTCTCTTGTGTGTAATTAAACAGTGCTGTTGGCATAAAATAAAATATAAGCACAGACGGCAACAACAGCAACTATGAGAGAAGGAGAGAGTGAAAGGGAGAGAGCGATGGTGTGTGTGTGTGTGTGGAATAAGGGGCACAAGCGGAAATGTACAAAGCATAGCATGAAATTTTCTTGTCTTGGCATCCTGTCGCCGGATATGTTGCCTCAATATGGCCGCAGGATGAATGATGCACACACACATACAAAGATACAACTACAGACAGAGAGAGAGACAAGATACAACTACAACTACAACAATGTACATTCACAGCTGAGCCGACACACAATGGAATCTATATGTATGTATATGTTGTATATGTTTATTGTATTGAGAGCTGCCTGGAATTCGATTTATATGGATTTTATATTGTTTAAAATTTTTAGCTATAAAGTATTTCTTAGACCATTAGTTTGACACTTGAAAATTTAGTATGGCACACAATTGCTTTTGTTACCCTGTAATAAATGAAAGGGTAAGCAATAGGGTAAATTAGTGGCAGATACAAAGATCTTCTCTCAAGGAAGGTATATATATTCAAAGGATACCTAACCGTCCATCACTTCGTACTCTCAGCTAACTGGACTTATTTTTTAATAGTGTGTGCTTAGTGTCGTGTTGCATATAAAATTGCACTGCATGCAGATGATATTTTCTAGCCCAAGGCAAATAAATATAAACTATAACAAAGCAATGGCTAAAATAAGTTAGCTGAAAAGTTTTTGGGCTTTAAATGCCAATTTCTTTGACAAATTGTTTGAATACAATTTTAATTATAAAGCACAAAGCAAATGTTAATCATAGTCAGAAGCAGTAACAAAATATCGTGTTGAAAACTCTAAAAGCAAATTATTAGCAAAAAGAAAGACCTAAGGCTTGACTGTAGTAATAAAGTTTTGTTTCCCAGTTAAGATTCCAGTAATCAACCCGCTTTGTAACGCATTTTTGTAATTCAAATAAATTGTATTTTTGGTTTTGGCATTTGGGAATGTAATAAAATGCAGTACATTCGAATATTTACGCACCAACGTCAATAACTTAGTCAAATACATTGCGATTGTAATAATTGCTGTTGTTGTTGTTAATGCCGACGGCAAACGACAAATAACGAATAAAACTATTTCTATGGGCGGCGCTCTGCTTTGCCTCACTCGAAAAAGTGTAGCACAGTTTTTGGCGCTGATTGTTGTTGGCACTGCTATTTGGTTTTATTTGGCAATTAAAACCGATTTCCGAAAATCGCCTCAGGCCACCAGCAGGCACCACATCACAATGCTACACACACACACACACACATACACCCAAACACACACATCAGATCGCACCAACACCCGACAAACCAGCTGTCGTAAAAGTCACGCACCATAAAACTGACAGCTGTTAAAATGTTCAAGTGCAGGGGACAGGGAGAGGGCTTGGGAAAGAATATTTGTGTCATTAATAGGAGAGAGTGTTGTTGTTGTTGTTCTGTAGTTTGATGACTTAATGCGCTATTAACCCACCACCTCGCCATTGAGCATAAAGATTTGCAAAAGAATTCAAATTGAATTGCGATTTTTACTTCGCTTCGTAATTGTCACATCAACAAAATTAGTATTGAATTGATGAATCAATCAAATATCAAAGATTCACAGCTCATTACTTCAAGTATCTTCTTTTTACATTAAGCTGTGATCAGATTTGTCTTACGTTATATTTGAAGAATAGACACATACAACTTTAACACAACATTTTCTGAATTTTCTATGTCAATTCCAACTTTATTCATTCGAAAGCACAGTGCCCCATGTTGCATATTGACGTGTTTTCAACGATTTTTGACATGTTGGCAAGAGCTGGTTCCTGTTTAATGCCTCATTGTGACGTTTTTGGCACCCCGAAAAGCAGGAACGCAGCTGAACACGTAGCATAGCAAATTTTTATGCAAATAGTTGTCAAAAGTTGCGGTCATGCGGCACTCGATAATTGTGAGGACAACGCAAACACACCACAGTGCGTATGATTGATATGCGCACACATGACCACAACAAGCAAACACACACATGGAATAGTTATTGATAGAAAGCTAAACAGAACAGGCATTTTATGGGTAGAATGTCGTTAAGTTAGCTGTTTATTTATTTTACACTTAAGCCTGGGCCGTTAATTTATTAGGGCCACGTGTAATGCCGGCAATTATTGAAAGCGTGAGACAAATAAAAATATATAGATGGCAATAACTAGGCAATACGAGAACACTGAGAAAAACTATCTACTACTGCTGCTACTATCATCCAACTCTAACAAACATTATGCTTAGCTTTTTCTCCAAGTGTATATGTTATGTGTGTTTGGTTTAAGGTCGCACAACAAATTGCAGTTGCCCGGCACGTTTTCGGCTAACAAATCACAAGCAATTATAGAAATTTAAGAAGAAGACGACCAGAAACTACTGGCAACAAAATAGCAGCAGCAACAGCAGCTGATGTTGACACAAAACACGAAAACATAAAAGAAAGTAGAAAAGAAGAAGAAGAAGAAGAAGCTGAGGAGCTAAATCGAAAACGTTACAGATAAATGCTTAATATAAAGTGACAAGAAAGACGCTGAAATTGTATTTTGGTTGGTTTAGGGTTTTTCCATAGCTATAAAGCAAGTACTTTACGAGTACTATATTATGTTTGGTGTGGTATATGCGGCGTATACATATTGTATTGAGTATGAGTAAGTGCAACATGAGCGATTAGCGGCGTGTTCTACATATTTGTGTTCATTATATGAGATTAGCGCCTGGAAATCGTTTTGTAATCCCGACCATGTGACATCTCTATGTATTAGTTAGTTAGAGTTTAGTATGTGTGTGTGAGTGTAGTATAAACTACTATCATTTGCATAATTGCACTCAAGCGTGCTTAATTTGTATTTATTGCATTATTACGCATATCACCGCACACTAAATACAACAACAACAACAACAACAAAAGCAGCAAATTGCGCGAATCAGTTGCCTGATGAGGTTTTTGGACAATGACAATGATGATGATGATGATTTTAATGATTAAACAGTGTAGTGTCGTATTTTAGAGCTTTAGATGTATAAGCCAGTTACAGTGTGTTCTTACTACTGTATACCAACAATGTTTATACCCTGAACCCATGACATGGGTAAAAAGGGTATAATGGTTTTGTGCAGAAGTATGTAACAGTCAGAAGGACGCGGGAAATCTAGACTTGGGCCTTTTTACTTGTTTCAGCAGCTTTTTCAACACTCAAACACAAAGCTTGTATTTTTCCAAAAGAAAAAAAAAACAAACACGAAAACCAACTATAAATATAGTTTATTTTACTATTCCGATTTTTGTAAAACCCGTTGTAAATTGAGCTTTAAGGAGTATGGAATCTATTTGCGGCCATCCAAAAACGATATACACTTGGAAAGCCTCCTTTTCATACCTAGATCATATCAAATGTCTTGTATTTGTATGGAAGCTTTATGATAATGTTTTTCGATCTGGCCGATTTTCACATATGATCTGACCGCATCTAACAGAAGATCATGCCCAAACTTTCAGCTTGACAGCTCTTAAACTAAAGGTTTAGCTTGAATATCAACAAACAGACAGACGGACAGACAAACGGACGGACGGACGGGACTTAATGGGGTCGGAAACGCTTTAGAATCTTTGTACAAAATAATGAAAGTCTGTAAAAATGTCATTAAAATCGGCTAAGAAACACCAGAGATATCGAAGATTAAGTTGAGTCACAGATGGATACAGACAATGACTGTGCTCGTTAAGTATAGGGTTCAAGGTATTTCCTAGTCGGGAATTCTCAACAAAAGCCTTCTTAATTGTTTTTCTTTAAAAAACTCTTAACACAACAGGTGTCTGGTTGATGCCACTTCAAATGCAAATAAATTTTCTTGTTAATTATTTAATTAAAAGTTATATACAACTCTACCTCTCTTTCGCTCTCTTCCTTGCACACACACACACAAACAGTTTGTTTATATTTTGTTTCAAGTGCAAAGACAACACACATAAAGAGGAAGAAGTTTACTTCTGATTTGGGATAGTTTTCTTTAGCTTACTTCTTCGTTTTCCCTTTTTTGTGTTTAGTATTTGAGTTACCATGCAAAGGAGAAAAAACTTCGAAGTTGTTTTTGGGGATAAACTTAAAGTTTTTATTAAGTTGAAGCAACTGAAAATGCAATGTTGTTGTTTTTTATTTAGATAGCTTGCGAGCAGCCCACATGAAACTCATTCAAATCAAATTACTCTACAGTCCTTTTGAGTGTCCCCCCCCCCCTCTCCCATTCTCTGCACCCTTTTCCAAATTCTTCATTCAACCCGCACATAATTAAGGCGCTGAGAGGCGCTGTTGTCGACGTTTAAGATTGATGTGTATGATTAATCTTTGCAGCACTTTAAAACACACTCAAGAGCTTCATTAATTCTCTTACACACGCACACACATACACACACACATGCGTGCCATATAAATGATCACACACACACACACACACACCCAGACATAAGTGTGCAATTAAAAGCTCATTAGCAGCTGACAATGTTCATACAAAATGGGGAAAAGACAAGGAAGTGAGCAGGAAACTCTTAAGATTTGAACTCATCTTTCTGAATATTTGTTAATTATAAGATTCCTTTTAGTATATACTAACTTAAAACTTTATGAAGTTCTTTTCACTGATGTTATTGACTCCATTTCTTGAACATTTCTTTCATACACAGCACGCACACTGAATTATCCCAGAGCGCAAGTGTCAGGAAAGTGAAAAGGCAATGATCCCTGAGTGGAATCTGTTAAGATTCAAGCATTGTTTAGTTGATTTCTGTGCAGAAAAGTGCACACATAAATATTTTTCGCACCGCATGTAACTTTCTCGAACTTTTTATTAAATTCCCTCTGAGTTTTTTTTTTTTTTTTTACTGGCCGACTGTAACAATCAATTACGAGTCTGGCATTTTATGCGCACCGACATTTATGGTTATTGTTTGGCAGCAGAACGCAAAAAAAAATAAAAAAACAAGAAAAATAAAGTTATTTTTATTATTATGTTTTCGCAAAGTGCGCTTACTTCTCACCCCTCCTTCCACTCTTCCCCCCCTCTACTCCAGCGTGTTTTGTCGAGTATGACCGCAGTTGTCGGTGCTCTAAGACAAGGTAGGCCCCGACTGAGTTGGGCCCAAAAAATGATTGCAAGAGTTAAAATTAAAAGCAAATGTAAAATCATATTTCTATGTGTAAACTTTCGCCTGAAGGTTCTTTCTGTGCACACAGGCAAGGCAGGCAGGCAAGCAGGCTCGATATCAAACGCCCACCACGCCCCCTTTTTAGTCCGCGCCCAACAAGCGTCCAATGCCAAGTGAAACAAAAGTTTTTTAATAAAATGTTTGCGTTTCACAGAGAAAAGTTTGGCGTAAAAAGTAAAGAGAGAGGGCAGCAGCAGCAGTAGAAAAAATTGCGAATGCCCGCAGTAACAGAATCGGAATCAAAAATGGAAACCAGAAGCAGCAGCAGCAGCAGCAGCTGAAACAGAGAACGGCAATAGGCCAGCAAAAGGTAATCGAGTATGAAAATTGAAATCGAAGTTCTTCGAATACAAACACTCCCTTACACACACACACACACACACAGACACGCACACTCACGCGTAACCGGAACAACAACAACAACAAGAAGAAACAACAAACCGGTTTGTAATCGAAACGAGCTACCAAAGACAATTGCAGGCAGGACGGCGGAGAGGAGAGGAAACAGAGAGTCAACGCGGCGTATGCGTGTTGTGTTATTATTGCAGCAACACGCCCACCCTTTACACCCCCTTCCCCTACGTTGGCGCGTAAAGTAAACTAAACAACGGCCCTGGGCCAAAAAGCTGAAGTTTCATTGTCAAATGCAATAACATCAAGATAGAAAGAGAGGGAGACTGAGAATGAGAACTCTCTCTGTTTGTAGTCCATTCAATATTATCGTCGATTTAGTAAATTTGATAAAAAACTTATCACTCGAGGCGTGTTTTTCACTCTCTATAGCACTAAACTACGTCGAGAGAGAGAGCGCAGATTGAAAATTTATTACATTTTTATTGCCCCTTAATGGGCGCGATAATCGAAAATTTATTTAAAAGTGCCAAGTTGTCAATGTTAAGAATGTCCCTAAGGGCGACCTTGTGCCACAGTACTTTTTCCACCAATTGATTTGTAGCTAACAAAGTTATGGCTTCAATTTCTAGTTCTAAAAGTTCCTAAACGCTTAAAGCTGACGATTAGAAAGAGCATTAACAAGTTTACCAGTCTTTAAGGGTATCTCTTGAATTGTATTTATGTTTGGGATGTACATATATATAACTATATCACACACTTTTCTGGGCAATGCAAACAATTGTGTTAAGCTTTGCAGGTAACCAACAAATAATAAAAAAAATATGAAAATAACACCACGGACAACAATTTCAGGGAGCATTTTTGGCTAACTCCAGATGTGTTTGTTAACATTGTAAGCCGCTTATGTTGAGCCAAAAATTTTGTTTGTATTTGAAGTTTTAAGCCACAAAACGGCACATGTGTGTGTGTGTGTGTGTGCAAAACTATGTATATACTATGTACATACATATTAAAGTTCTGGTTAAATAAGTATGTGTGTGGAGTAGAAATGTGCAACGTGGCAAATGGTAATTATTACAGCAAAAAAAAAACAAGTTTATAGCATTCATTAAATAAATATTATAATTCCGTACATTCACTAAGATTATACAACGTACGCAATGCACATTAAATATGCTGCATAGCATTTAAATTATTAATTCATACATAAATATATGTATATGTATTTGTAAATGTGTATGAATCAGCAGCAAGTTAAATTAAGAGCATTTTCATTTAAATAAATATGCATAAATGAGCATTTTAATCAGCCTGACGATGGTACTTACTTTTGCTCATTTCTGTTTACATGCCAAGCATTCTCAAAAGCACAAACTCTTACAAATCGCAATCTTAGTTTTTTCCATCATTTTATATCCATTTTATATTATTCGAAGAAATTAAATCCATTTTACCATTTAGACTGCCCGTTGATTGCAATGACTAAAAAAAAATTTTTTCCTTAATGTTTGCGTTTGCTGGAACTCGCTGATTAATTAAAAATTTCATATGCGTTTGTTAACTATGATTACAGCCATTATTTGTTTGGCTTTTTGTGTGTGCTGTTTACAACAGCTGGCGCTTTGGGCGCAAATAAAAATAATATATTTAAATGCATGACATGACTCGAAATTGACACATTCAATTTGGCATCAGTTTAGCATCAGTTAAGTACCAGCTGCAACAAAATATCTTCAAAGGGATTTACAAAATCGCCAGCTGGCAACTCTCTCAACTCAACTCAGAGAAAAGAGGAGTGCAATTTACTGCAATTTAAGTTTGACTTGTTAGCCTTGATTACATTTTAAAGTTGCTGCACCGGTCCCTCTTACAAATGCAAAAACTTTCGTAATACTACTACGACTACAGCAAAGCTAAAAGCTAACTCCTTTGGTAGCCTCGGGCCAAGTCAATCGGCCATTTCCGTTTCCAATCAGCAAAAGGGAACAGCTTGCTTTAAGCTTGTTTCAAGTATACAAGTTTAAAAGCAATTTATATTAATATATTAACAAAATATATGCAGTTAACGGACCACAATTGCACTCATTTATTTTAAATGAATTAAATACCACTTCCTTATTATGCAATTCACAGCAATTAATATAACACATTTTCACTTAACAAATATTCAGAAGTTTTTTCATTCTTTCATTGCATACTTTTTTGCTTTTCTAGTAAAAATCTTAAATTGCATAGCTAATGATTTAATTTCTTTCGTCTCCCTCTCGTCGCCTCTTGCCTTACTAAGTTGCATGAAACTGATTATTTGCATTGCAAATATAACGGAGCGAATTTTGAACTGAATATGTATGGATATTGGATTATGTAATATGTTATTGCGTTAAAGCTTTAGCTGCTATTAAAAATAAATACGATAACAGAAATATTTACTTGGATTATGCATTATCCGAAGGCTCAGATGTGTTTCGGCTTAATCGGTTTAGATTACTTATTTAAATAATCATTAAAGCTTTCAATTTACATTGATTTAGTTTAGTTTCAAACCAAGTTTTTAGTATAATCACCAAAAGTACTCCCTCTCGCATAGATCACACTTAAAATTGATGATAGTGAACTTTTGTGAACTTTCAACATTGCCGAGGTGCTAAGCCTCCCAGACAGACAGTTTTGGCCATAAACATCATGGCCAGGCACATAACAACAATTGAAATACGGCTCCCAATGTACAATTTTGAGGCACTTTTTTGCCTTCGACGTCCACTGGGAGAAACTGATGCTAGTGGCCAAGGCAAAGTTGTAGCATTTTTCACACACACAGCCTACTCGCTCAGGGCTCGAAGGCGCAGCGCTCGTTGGCCGACAGCGAAATGGCCATAATGTCATTTAATTAAACGCCTGAGAGCAGTTGGTTGCCTGGACAACAGCCGAACCGAGTTGCTGCTGTTTTTCGTGTGTTTTGTTTTCTTAGCCATGTTTGGCGGTTTGGCGCTGGCTAAACGGTTAACCAACGCGGCCAAGTAACAGGCAGGGGGATTACACTTAAGAGAGGGGATGGGGTAGGCGTGAAGCAGTCCAGCAATTTACGTTCATTTGCATAGATATTAAAAATTGTTAGGAAGTCATTAGTAGGCATCAGTCAAATGACGCAACCTGCATATAAATGAAGCATAATTTTATTATATGGCTGCGAACAAGAAGAAGAAGAAGAAGAAGAGCAAGAGGCAAGAGTCGGTGGCAGATCATTGGGCTGCTGCTTGACAAATGTGCCCCAAAGTCGTATTAATTATTAGTTTTAATTGCGTTTTGGTCTGGTCAGCCAAAAAGTGCCCCAGTTTTGGGCTTTAAACTTTGGGTCAAAAATCTCTCTTTGACGCATTGTTTAAACACACCCTAAAAAGTGTGTGTGTGTGTGTGTGTGTGTGGGGTGCAATTAAATACATAGACCATAATGTATTTTTCACAAGTTGAGCAATGTTGACCATTTGCTGGGCTTCTGTGGGCTGCGGTCGGAACACTGTTCGTCCCCCAGCCAGTGTTGTCCTATTTTGTGTAAATTACATGCACCAAAGAAAACTGTGATGTGTCTCCTCCTCCTGCCCCCTCAAATTCTTAGCCACACTAGTCCAAAACTTTACCGCAGGCAATTTTATTAAATTTGTTGTGGCCCTTGATAATGAGAGCTATGTATTTTCTTCCTCTTCTTGATTGCCTAGCTTATCAAAATTTGTAATGAGATTTTTCCCTTATACCTTTTTGGTAAAATTTCTCAGTCGCGCCTCATCTATTTATATGTTTGCGGTATTTCTTTGTTTTTCTATTTTTTTTCTTAGCCCATTTATTTGCTCACGTTCGGTTTTGGTTCAATTGCACCCACTTTTCCCAACTTCAACCCCCATCCACATCTACTTCCGTTTCCGCCGCCAACGTTTCGATATTAAATGGTGCGCGTAATTAGATTTTAAATTTATTGTGCTTTTTGTGTGTGTATTTTTCTCTTCTCTTTTTTTTTCATCTATTTTATTTTATTTGTGTCTGCTATATTTGGTGTGCATAACAATGCAAATGCTGCTATAAATAAATAAACAAAGTGTGAAAGCGATTTCAATGGCTTTGAACGCGGTTCCCAAAGGGAAAAACACACAAACATTTAAAAAAATGTTGGCAATTTAAATCAATTGCATATACACTTTAATTTCATTAACAAATCTAGTAAAAGTCGTATTATCATTTCACTTTGGATTCCCATTCGAGTTATTAATAACTTGCTTGCACTTTTGGCCACATTGCTGTGGATTCGTTGTGCACCGTTTTTATTCACTCTGTGCCACATTTTCCTGACCACAGAAAACTGACAGCACAGCACCACTAAGGGGGTGGTTGGGTGGTGTTACTAACTAGCTCTTAAATAACAATAAATATAGTGACTACACAGTTATTACAGTTCCAGGGCCAGGAGGTGTGTGTAATGGGCGCTTAATAGAGCGTCCTGCCAGAAAGAGAGAGGAAGAGAGGAGTAGCTGCTGTGTATTATAATTTACATATGTGAAAATATTATGCACATTAAATATGCGCGAATGAAAGTGCAACAGTTTGGCAGCTATTTTTGCAAAATTTCATAAATCACTGCACGAAAACATTGCTGCTGACGATGTGGACCATGCCTGGCTGTCAGATCAGCCTGCTGGCGGCAGTCAGTTCATATCCTGGCGAGCATGACGTGTGTGGTCTGCTAGCGACATAAAGCGAGTAAATGAGCGAGAGCGAGAGAGGGAGAGGGATGAATGCGGCGTCTTAACTTATTTACACATGTTTAAAACGCAAATGAGCCGTAAAGCGCTGATAATGCAACAAACTGACAATTGTCGTTATTCAACTGATGTGGCTGCTGTTGCTGCTGTTGCTGCCACAGAGCAGTGGCAAGTGCAAGAGTTATAAGCAGATACACATGTTAAATAATCGGAAAGGTTACACGTTCAGTCACAAAATCACAATACTCTCTCGGCAAGTGTATCAGAAGCAGACCGCTTACAATTTTGCACTTAAGTTAAGGCATTTTACTGTATATTTGGTTAATGGCAACAGCTTTCAGATTGAAGATTGCTTTGTGCCCTGGAACTCACTAGCCAAAGCAACCGCAAAAGTATTTCATATCACGCGAACAGCTTTCGGATAGAGTCATTTCTCTTAAGCCTGCATA
Source organism: Scaptomyza hsui (assembly GCA_018152825.1). NCBI lineage: Eukaryota > Metazoa > Arthropoda > Insecta > Diptera > Drosophilidae > Scaptomyza > Scaptomyza hsui. The sequence continues at coordinate 415,523 of JAECXO010000307.1, forward strand.
CTTTGCAAAATAACAGCAACAACAACTGGATATAATACTGTGCGAGACAGAACTCAAATGATGCGTTCGCATCCCGCATCCGCATCGATGAGTGGCAGGAATCGTAAACCTTCTGTGCATTGTCCATCTCTTGCGCAGCACAATGGCGGAAAATGTGTTACGGAAACCACAGATGAGTGAGCCGCAGAGTCCAGAGTTTAAATCGTTGCCAATTCCAATGGACAGCCATCGGACAACACATCCTACGAGCGGCTCAATAACGCAGGCAATAAAATTTTAACGTAAATGCCGCGTGTTTTAAATATATGTGTTTGTGTGTGTGTTTGAGTTCGCCGCACAACAAAAGGAGAAAGAAATAAAAATGGAAAGAAACCCAATTAAATGAAATTGAGATCCTTTTTTGTTTTACTTAATCAACATTGCCAATCTGATCTGTGAGTACACAAATTGGCTAGATTCGGTTCACCCGAGAGCTTCAGTGCTACCAATCAATACAGAGGTAAGTGCTGCCCATTATGCAGTCAAAGACAGGTCAACGACATAAGCTTGGGATTTGAACTTACTCAAAGTGTCATAAAGGTTCTATCAAATCAACCAAGAAACGACTGTCGAAATTGCCACTCATAAGGGAATAAAAATGTTTAGTGTTGAATTAGAATGATGAGCGATAAAAGCGTGCTGAATGACTAGCTTATTATTTACGTGCTCATAAAGAAATATGTTAATTTTTGAGGAACTGGTAAAGTTAGTATGCTGGGAGGCAAGCTTCCAGTTGTGTGGGGGTGCCGTAAAATACAGTTACGTAGTTTATGTAGGTGTGAGCGTGTGTGAGGGAAAATAATTCAAAGCGGGCTGTAAAATTAAAAACAATCGTCGCTTTAATTCATTTCGAACGACGCGTTTCAAATTTATCATTCGTTACAACAAATAATCACAATGTTGTTGGCCACACGAAATAGTTTCCACATGCTGGCGGACATCGACACCGAGTTCCTCCCAGCCGTAGATACGCAGTCCACATCCAGCCACGAGCAGCTGAAGTACATCTCGGAGGAGGAGGAGCTGCCACCACCACCCAGGCAACTGAGCACGAAGCTTAGCACGATTCCCGTGCGCTACAAGCATCCGTTGGAGCATACCTGGACACTGTGGTATCTGGAGAACGATCGCAACAAGAATTGGGAGGAGATGCAGAATGAGATTACCAGCTTCGATATGGTCGAGGACTTCTGGAGTCTGTACAATCACATCAAGGCGCCATCGGAGCTGAGGATTGGCAGCGATTACTCCCTGTTCAAGAAGGGCATACAGTAAGCTTTCACCTAACTTAAATTTAACTTGTTTCATTTTGATTATTCACAGACCCATGTGGGAGGATGATGCTAATAGGCATGGTGGCCGTTGGGTAATCAATATTGGACGCGTCTTTACCCCGGAGCTGGACAAAATCTGGCTAGATGTGGTAAGTTTCGTTTCTATCATCATTACCATCATCATCATCTGGTGTGTGTGTCCTGCAGATGCTAATACTGATTGGTGAGGCTGTCTATAATGCCAATGAAATCTGTGGCGCAGTCATCAACATGCGCAACAAAACCAACAAAATTTGTAAGTACAAAATGGAAACGTGGTTTTCGACAATGTAGTCAATGCTGTCTGTGAATCCCTTCCAGCGATTTGGACTGCCAATGGGGAGCACGAGCTGGCCATCATGGAGATTGGGCACAAGCTGCGTAATCTCTTGGGCATGCCCCCAAACAATCTGCAATACCAGTTGCACAGGGACTCGATGTCCAAGCAAGGATCGCTGGTCAAAGCCGCTTACATACTCTAAAAGCGCGAATGTTATTTAGTTTTTTCTGGCTATGCCAGCTGCTCTCTCACTTCTAATTCTATTTTCCTTTTCTCTAACAGCAGCTTTGGCGCGTGTATTTCAAAAATGACTACAAAAAAATATGTGAATATGTGAATGTCTGCCAAATATTTTTGATAGGTTTCATTAACCTTAAGCTATAAAGCTAGCCAGAAACTAAAGATTAAATATTTAAACTTTACTTACCTTTTGGATTATTACACGAATTTTGCAAAAGAGATATAAAACGAAAGAATTCCACTTGTAAATTGCAAGCGTACTATTTCAGGCGCCTGACAACGCACACGACCATAAAATTCTGTATAGAAATACTGTCAAAAATACGGCGAAATGTTATGCAAACATATGCAGCACTAGAGCTGCAAATAAATGCGCAAAAATAAATATAGTAAAAGTCAAAAATGTAAAAAATATTTGTGCTCGCTGCATAACTACTATATGTTAGAAGTGGGCATACAAACAAATACTGTCAGTATGCACTGTGCGTGTGTGCACTCGCGCAAGCATATACACAGTGACTGCAAAAGATATATGCCCACTTGGCGCTTGGCTGGCCGAGCGCAAAGCTCAAGAAACACAAAAAGGGTCAACAATGGAGGCGAGCTGTGTGAATTTCGCTGCTCCTGGTTGGTAGCAAGTTGCAAGTGGCAAGTGGCATCGAGTGCTGCTGCTGCTGCCTCGTAAATTGAAACAATTGAATTTTGATGAAATATATGCAGTGTGGCAGCATTCAATTGAAATATTGTGTGTCCCTCCCACATACAAGTGGATCACGGAGCGTATGAGCACTCAAATCGCGTACGTCAAGTGAATGCAGAACGTACAGTAAGAACTGTGACAGTGAAGGGTAAAAACGACTTACTTATGATCTGATTAAAGTTTTCTGTACTTACTTTACACCTATGACTTGGGTTTGAACCTTTATTTCTAAGGATTTTAAATAAAACAGAAGTGGAAAGAGTTAAAAGAATCGTTCTGTATGATATCTCAAAAGAGTCCAGCTTCAGTTAAGCTCACTATTCTTCAGTGAGACACTGTATTAACATTTCAATCAACATTCATGCGACTGCTTTGTGGCACGTGCCAACAGCCAACAGCAAGCGACTTCATTATGAGGCAACTTAAGTTTGACAAAACTATCGTCAGCATCGTCAAACTTGCACCTGTCTTACTCTATGACTGTCTCCTCGTCTGTCCGTCAGTCTGTCTGTCGCGTTTTGATGGGTTTAGCTCAGTTGAAAGGGCATCAAAACCACACACGTGCCACATGTCATGCAGCAGCAGCACAAGCAGCAGCTAGTTCAACCTTGCCACCAACTTTGAGATATTGCCTGAACACACAAACATACAAATATGTACACAACTATAAACGCACACACAACACACACTCTCTCATCATTATCATTTGCCCAGGTAAAGGTTATCTTTGCCACAGCCCTCCCACATCTACCCTTATCCTATCACGCAGCTGCACCCTCACTTGGCTGCACTGTAAAATTTACAAATTAGTTGCTCGAAACGTGACTTGAAAATTGTTGGGAGCTAGTTTTTTGGCGTGTCGCAACCGTTTGAAAATGTTGCAGCAACTTTTGCAGCATGCAACTTAATTACTAAATAAATAAATTATATTGCAATTAGTTAAGTTCTTATACTATACAAATGTGTGTGTAAAATAAATGTAAATGCATTTCATAACTTAATTTCAATCGATTGACTTCTGCGGCGTATTTCGATTAATTTTGCATGTTTACTCAATTCTCGGTTTAATGCTTGTTTCAAATCATGTACTGCTTGCATTGAGGCTTTGTTCCGAACTAAGCTAAATTGTGTTGAGAACTTTGGCCACACATGTTATGATAGTTTGACCACTCTGCGTATACGTAATATCTCTTGAACAAATGCAATTACTAACAAATTGCTAGATAATCAGCAACAATTAGAATGTGTCTACAAACTAGCTGAATACCATGCGATGTGTTAAATAATTTTTGTTTTCCCTTTTGTTATTCTCATTGTTGTTGTTTTTGTGTATAACCGTCTGGCTCATCTCTCACATATATCAACACTTTTCATGTAGTGCCGCCGCCAAAGAGTAAGAGTAAGAGTGAGAATGAGCTTGAGTTGGTTTTTATTGCCACAGCAGCTGACCCAACATCAGCAGCAGTAGCAGCAGCAGTTCTGACTGCCACGCCCACTTCTAACCTTTGGCTGTGTGTATTGTTGTGCTGTGTTGTGGCTCTGGCTGGATTTTTATTTTTGGCAAAAGCAACGCAACACAACACAACATAAAAATAAATTGCACTTCTGACACTTAAATACAGTTGAAAAGTGTACGAAGCAGGCAGGCAGTCAGGCGGGGAAGGTGGGTGAGGTGGGGTGGCAGGCAGCTCAGCTCAGCTCAACCCGGCAGCGGACACATGATTAAGTGGAGTTTGTGGTTCGCTTTCGGCGCGCTGGGGAATACGCATGTAAATCTATTTCAGTATACATTATCGTCGTCCAGTTGAAGCTTAACTTTTATCATATAATAAAATGTAATTTTCCAACTCGTAATTCTCTGGTAATTAGAATTTATAGCAATCTTAATCGTTTTTGGCAGCCCGGAAACAGGAGAAAGCTAAAATACGCACACACGCACACACTATGAGTAGTTTAGTTGTTGTTCCTACTACGTTTGTGTCTGGAATCCATTTGATAACATTTTGTGCCGCATAGAATTTCATTAGCCTCTGAGCACACAAAAGAAATGTAAGACTTTTACTATTGTTATTTGAATACGGCAAAAAACACCTTGACCAACAAAAGCAACAAGAACATTGAGTTAGAAGCCACATCAATGCAAAGCATTTGAAATGAAATATTAATAAACAAATTCCATTCAAAGTAGAGAGAGCCCAGGAGGGGAATTTTACTTTTCAACAAATTTCCATTACGAATTAATAGGAATTTATGACGCCCCAACAACAACAACAGCAACAAGGCACCAGAGACTGGCCTCACCTTCAAATACAGCATGCATAAGTAGAGAGAGATAGCGAGTGTGAGAAAGAGAGCAGAGCTAGACGAAAGACTTGCTGCAAAATATTTTTTGGGCTAAAAATATTATTGCTATTCGAAATTTTGCAGGAGCTGCTGCTGCTTACAAGTAAAAATTCTTTATTTTGTTTCCCTATATGCAGTGAAGCTAGCTGGAAGCAGGAATGTCTACCCCAGCGAATTCTAAAGAGAACGAAGTAAAAGTGCTCCAGTTAGGAAGGCAAGAAAATAGGGTTCGACTGAAGGATGCCTAACAATATTACTGTTCATTGCCTTCTTTTAGGCATTAGTGATATAGTTTTAACATCTTACCTTTCAAATGAGTTATGGCGAAGAGACGATCTGTATTACAAAGAGCCACTTAGATTAGATCAACCTTTCTGATAAGTTGGCAAAATGAGGTTTGAAAACGATATTGAATAAACAGTCAGTTGGACTCATCAAGAAGGTATGATTTTCTTCAATATAATTTTATGTTACGTTGTGATGGTGTACCACTACTTAAAACCCTTGTTTACACCCACTTAATGTTTGCAGGGTATAAAAGCACGCTTAAAATGCTGCCCCAGCCATCCTAATATATGTTTATATATAGCCTCATAAATACATAAATATGCTAAGAGAAATAAAAACTACAATAGAAAAGCAAACGTTTTGGGCTTTTTTCTGGCCACACACACACACATACTCTTACATAATCTTTTGTATGCAGAGAGAGCTCGAAAACGTTTGATGAAAGGCGGCAAACTATGATTATAATAAAAAGCGCCACAAAACCGCATCAAACGCACTACGGGATATTAAGCACAAAAGTTGCACGAAAAAGATTTCCAGTTCAGTTTAGATCAGAGTCGAGCAGCGAAGCTGAACTTAATGAAATAAAGCACTTGCTTAGCACACACACACACCCTCACACATGCACGCAGCGAGAGAAAGCTAAACCCAAAAAGCTAAAGCTAAATGCAAACCTTAGCATAAGAAGTCAGTCATGAAAAGCGTACGTGAGCAATGAAAAAGTCGCAAACACTTTATTATACACATACATATACCATGTGGAGAGAGAGAGTGAGAGCGAGTGTGTGTGTGTGCGTGTGGATAAGAGTAGGAGGCGTGGCAGCCACTGAATGCTACGCGCTGCGTATACGTAATATTTGCCATGTAGATAAAGGCCAGTCTGATGGGGAAACAATGAAAGACACACACACTGTAATAGAGAGAGAGAGAGAGCGCGAATGATTCACACTCATTACTCATACGACGCGTCATTGTGGCACCACACACACACACTCACGCATACCGTCACAGTGAGATAAAGAGCAGAAAACAAAAGAAGCGCGAACGAGGAACGAAAAACCGCACGCAGTATAAACAACAGGACATTGGAAATGCACATAATGTCGAGAAGAGGAAAGAAAGAGGAAAAGGGGAGGTGATAGGAGTAGAAGGATGATGATGATGCTTGCTTTCTGGCTGCCTTCCTGTGCGTAGAGGTATTTTTGTTTTGGTATTTTGGTATTTCAGACATGTTCATAGCCCCACCTAATGCATAGTTTATGACACGCCTTTTGCCCAAAAGTGTTGCCACAAATAGGGTCAACTTAAAGCCCGCAAAAGGACCTTTAGCCCTTAAGGAGTTTGCATATTGTCAATTGTGTTAAGAGGCGGTCGTATACTTAATTTATTAATTCAACGGAGCAAATCATTGCTACCAAAAAAAAACCAGTCTATGGGCCTAAAACGTGAGCAAACTGGCCAAGGCTTAAGCTGAATGGCCAACAAATTTGCCAGGAAGTGAAATCGAAACTACAAAGTGCACTAATTTAAGGTGTCAAAAAGGGTCGCCACAACAAGTAAAAAAACAACACTGTTGAAACAGGAAAAACAACCGCACGAGCAGAGCTTTGATGTGCGGCTCCTGAAGGGTTGTCCAGGTAGCACAGATAATCTAATCAAAGAGGCAACTTGCAACCCAAAAAAGGTTTTCGCATTATTTGTTTATTTGTTTATTCGTTTGTTTGTCCTACACAAACACACACATATTAAGCATTCTAGTCACACACACACACACACATACAAAGTGTTCTATATAGAGTTGGCTTATTTAGTTCAGTCTGGACATAATTTAAATATATATATGTATGTAATTCTTAGCGCCTTGGCATAACTGTCAACTGTGTTGAGCTTTTGTGTGTGTGTGTGTGTGTGTGTGTGTGCAACGGCTGCTCATCTTTTTAATAAGTATGCAAATGCCCAAGAACCGAAGTTAAAAGTAAGTCCTGTTTCAAGGGTTTCCCATCTCCTCTTCTTCTTGGAGAATATTTGCTTTCTTGCTGAAAATGTTGACAAAATTCGTGCTATTTGGCCAAGATTGTGTCTAGACGGTGTGTTCAGGTGCCATCACATATTTATAAGCTCTGCTTGTTGACTAACAAAACGTTGGCAATATTCAGCTAAGAACTAAGTATCAAAGAGCAAGAGGAAAATAAGAGAAGGGATTGAAGGCGATATAAGCAATTATGGCATATGTGCAAAAAATTGCCAAAGCAAAAAAAAAAGTGAATCTAATTGTGTTTTCCTTTAAAATTTGTCTCAGCTTGACTTACATTAACAACATACCTTTAGTGAGAGAATACAAAAAGGAAAAAAGTGCTTCTTTTGCATTATGGCAACTTAATTACAGCACATGGCGCGCATAATTTGCTAGCTATGCATGCCTTTATTCTATTGTATATGCATATATACAAACAGATATATATATATTTATATATATAAGGTATACAGTTGTCTGGGGCAGGTTCTGTTTCTGGTTGCCGTTGCCGTTGCCGTGTGGCGCTTACTTAAGCTAAAAGCTTTTGTGTATACATTTTAATTAATGTGCAACATTTAAATGCACAGCAAAACCGGCGTTAACATCCTTGCTGTGGTCAGTGTACGCCGTAACTACAGCAGGTTCAAACTGTAGAGGGAGGAGAAAACCTTGCCAGATTCTGCAGCATTACTTTTGTGCCACATGCGTGTGTATATATATGTAGGTGGTATATATGGTTATAGCAGACGACAGATAAACCAGCGTTAAGCACAAATTAATGGCCTTAATTTATGCACAGCGGCAAAAACACCACCCCTCCCTCACACCCTTCCAAATCCACCTACAAACTCCAATCCATATTCGCATTCACGTTTCGCGTTCTGCTTGGTTTTTAATAACTTAACAAAAATGTATGGCCGACGACGCGACGGTTGCAAAGTGTGCAGGGCTAATTAGTATTTAGTAATTGAAAATGCGCTCTCGGGTGCTTCAACATCGAGGATCGATAACGGGGTAGCAACAGTAACTGCCACAGCTACTGCAACACTGCAGCAACAGCAACAACAATGCGAACATCATCGGAACCGTGGGCAATGTAATCAGCTCTACTTAAAGCCAATTAGCCGCAAATATGGCCGGTAAGCCCCCTACTCAAACCAAGCTTCCCTTACCAACTCTCTCAATGGGGCATGAAGCGGCAGCGGTGGCAGCGACGTCGGTGGCAACGTTCACATTTTGTTCAGTGTGCCACGCCTTTTTGGGCACGTTTGCGGTTTGGCGCTGCCGACTGCTGCCTGCCTGCCTGCCTGACTGTTGTAGCGATTTTGTGTTACGCTCCGTCGTTCCCAGCGACATTGTGTAAACGCCAAGCTGCACCTAGCCCCTCTCCCTTCCGGTCTCTCTCTATGTGTGTAAATAATTGGCAACATTTGTGCCGCGCACAAAATACACTAACACACACACAGAGAGAGCGAATGCGAACACAAGTGCCACGCCCATTCCCACGCGTTTACGCCCCGTTGGCCAACATTCAAACTATACACACACACACACACACACACACACACACACAGCACGCAGGCAAAATGAAATTTGTAAAATCCTCAAAAGGTGTTGACAATTATTTGCATAACAAAGCTGCACTGCAGTTGCCAACTCCTAAAACTGTTCAACAAAATCAACAACGTCGTCAGCTTTAACTTTACCTTTAACATTAAAGCGTAATCATTAAGCGAGTTAATTGTTTTAGGTTTGTACAAGTTTGCTTCAGTTTAAACCGTGTTTTAGTTACTTTAAGAACCAAATGTTTTTTTTATGTTAATTTTGCTATCATCATAATAACTTTTGTCATACTTTATTGCACTAAGAACCGAGCGGAAATAAATAAATTTAACATGTAATTTAATCTCAAGGTATACAAATAATGCTCTTACACATAAATAATTCCAGGTTGTCGAAGATATAAAACAGATTCTGCGAAGCGTGTAATATAATTTAACATGAATGGACGCTGCCAACTGTTAATTGCATAATAAAGTTATAAGCCTGGTCAATTCAAAGTTGGCGCACACAAATAAATGAATAAAAGGCGACAAAGATTCAGTCTGAGATTCAGTTGAACGGCTCTGTGACTATAATTTGCCACATAAAAAAACTAAATATGGCAATGCCCACGCAGAGGAGAAGCGGGGTTGTAGTTGACACGCCCACTTGCTTTGGGGCACGTTTTTAGGCGCAACCAAATATTTTTGAGTAACAACTTTGCTGCGTGACACGAATGTCGAAAGTGGCACGAAGCACTTGTAAAATGTTCAGAAAGGTTGCAACACGTTTCAACTGCTGTCTGTTCATGATGATGACGATGATGTGGATAATGATGTTGTTGCTTGAACTCTAACCCAAAATAGCGACACATAAACAAAAGGGTTAAAAGAGAGAGAGAGAGAGTTTGAGTTAGCTTCAAAGTCTAAGTTCAAAGACTGTTTAACAATATATAAATAATTTTAATTTGTTTAAAGTTTAAACTTTTTGGTTGTGGTTCTAGTACTCCATCTTCATTTATCAGGCCAAGAGGGGGAACACAAAACCATCAACAGGGCCTTAACTTGGTCTTAACCGCTCAAGAAAACTGATGTTGACAAATTTGCAGCCATTTTACCTCGATACAAACGTTTTGTATTCTTATATATTTCTATGCGTTGCAGCATCGTTTGCTGTTTGTTAACTCATCATCAAGCATCATTCCGTGACAAAGGGCTCAAATCTGTCACATTCGAAACACGTGAGAGCGAACATCATTTATTTTGTTAGGGACCAGCTCTCCTGCATGACCTAAAACTGTAAATGTTTTTATTGGCCCCTTTTTTGTTTCCTAGGTGTGGTATTTGCACTAGGGTGTGTGTGTGTACAAATGTCAAACGCAATTGGAATATTTAAACTTTCCAATTTCAAATGTAATTTTATTTGCTATTTTTTGTCATATTTTTTGTTGTTTATTTATCTTTTTTTTTTTGTGCTACCCAAAATTGACTTTGATAAAACAATTTAATGCAAAATATTAAAGCGAGTCAATTTGTTGTGTATTTATTTAGTAGGGACTTTAATTTGTTGGCTTTTTAATAGATCATCAAAGCAAATAAAAAGAAACTTTCCACCTTTTAGTACACATTTCCACCTTTTAAGTTTGAATAAATACATTTTGAAAGTCCGCCAATTGGTTATGCATGTTATGCACTTTATAGCTACTTAGATATTTAATGCAACTAAAATGTCACTAAATTTTTAATGAGCCATTCAGACACGACAAAATTTGTGAACTTTGCTGACCAAAGCCCAAAGCGGATAAGGGGGAAGGAAAATAGTATCTGTGCTAGCATTAAGGCTCATATTCATTAGTCGATGGAGAGTTCAACTGGCCACACAATGACCTGGGGAAGAAAGGAAGCAGGAAGGATGTGCAGGAAGCAAAATGGGAATAGTCGTTAAATTTTGTTACCATTGTGAGCATTATTTTTAATAAGGACTCCTGGCCGCCAGGAGCTGCTGGCTGCTCTTTGGACTGGGCTCGACAACGATGAAAGTGCTTACTTACGATACACCCTAAGCCACTTAACATGAGTCAGTAAAGCCAATCTCATTAACAGGCTTTAATTTTGAAAACACACTTAAGTACTTCGGCAGAGACAGGAAGCGATAGAGAGAGGAGAGAGAGAGAGAGAGGGTCTCATCAAGAGCAAAGAGACAGTAGCAGCGTCGTCATTTAGTAGTCTACTTAACTCGTCTGAGGATGCTCCTGGCAGCAGCAGCAGCAGCAGCAGCAACAGCTTGAGTCAGCCCTTTGAGTTTGAGTCAGGACAAAGAAGGAGATGGAGACGAAGACGAGGACGACTGGTGACAGCATTTGTTGCTCAGTTGCCTCAGCTGTCTGTCCTTCTGTTCTACTCTTTGTTCTGTGCGCTGCTCAGTTAATGAAGCAAAGTTCACACAGGTAGTGAGTGGTAGAGAGTGGGCAGCTGCCCACGTTCTTTTGGCCATGGCCGTCGCTACCACTGACAGCACACTACAACAACAGCAACAAGAACAAATGTAACAGCCAGCTGAATTGAACAGAAACAACAGAAATTAATTGGTTTAAGTGGCTGACAGTAAATAGAATAGAGATTTTTACCTTTTGTTTTTACAATTTGTTCGCTTGGAAGTTGCAACTATCACATTCTTGGCCAAGTACAAAATAACTGTAAATATTGCATAACAAGTAAGTTTTTAGGTTTTAAATATTAGCTAAACTTTAAAAGGCACTAAAGGAATTTAAGTTGAGTTTAATTTTACAAATAAATTCTTTAATTAGCAGCCTTTCTGTAATGAAATTCTCTTATCTTTTTGTGTATTTTCTATATATGCCTTTGGGGCTGCTCAAACACTTAATCAAATCATTGTCACGTATGTCGCCTGAGGCAATATTTCCTTATAGCAGGAAATTAATCCTAAACACAACATGTGAACTGCAGCGAGATTCACACGCAAAGTTTTCAGAGGGATGGAGCTGCTGTTGTTGTTTCTGTTTCATTTCATTGGAGTGCGAACATTTTTGGCAATGAAAATTTTCAATTTATTTTCGCCTGAGGCTGCAACCGAAATTTTTGCGACTCTGTACTTTTAAGGGATGCCCCGTCTTTAATTTCCGGCTGAGTGGGGCAAAAATAAATAAATAAATAATGCGCAGGCTATTTGAGTAGTCGAAAATTATTCAAATATCAGCTCGTGTGGAAAAAATTGAACAGTTTGGCATAATCCATACACGGAAACGTAGCACTAAGCAAAGAATTTGCGTCAAGTGGCATGCAAAACTTGCCAAGGTCGCAGGAAAAGTGCCCCGTGGCACTAGTCACGAGTCAGCAGGTTCAAATCCGGGGGCAAGGGCGAAGTTTGACCCTAAGCCCGCCCGCATACAACACAGAAGGTCAAGCAGCATTCGCGTTTCTCTTTTTCGGTCTTTTGTTTCAGAGCCACTGCCTGTAAATATTTTTGTGCTTTTCATTTCTGGGTTGGACTTCAGAATCTGCTTTAATGTTTTTGCAACGCATCCACTTAAAATGCTTTTGCTTTGATGTTTTGCTGATCAAACCGAATCCCTCACAACTTAAATACTGTTCGTAATTGGGTCTAAGTATGGTTATTTTAGCTATTTCGAGCAGCAATAATATTGAGTTATTTATTAATAGAAAAAATGCTTATACACTTTATATTTAAAGAGAGGTTTGACGTAAGGATATATAAATTGACAATTTAGCAATCAATAGAGCCAACAACATCTCCAAGCTTGAGGTCATGAACTGTGCATTAAGCCAAGCGCAAAAACTTATTTGCTAGTTTTTACAGTCAATAAACTGAAAGCACAAACACATTCATGTGGCAAGTACATCAATAAGTGATTACATATTAATTTAATGGAGCACTCAACGCCAAGGAGCGAAAGGGATTAAGAGTTATAAGAGCAATCGGTTCAATTGCCAATGCAAAAATAGCTTTCAACTCGGGCTATTAAAAGCAGATTATGACTGCTTCTGTCCTAATTCAACTCAAGTCCGTGACATATTATATTAGACATATTATATAAGACTACTCTTATCTATACAATGCAGCCTCATCTGTTGCCAATCAGTATTCAAGGATCAGGTGGAGCTCTCCATAAAAGACTAGACAGTCTCAAAAGATATTAATTCTCATTGATTTTGTCAATTGCCCAAGAAATTTGGCCCATTTGAATAGACCAACCAAGCTGCTGCTGTCTCATATGTGTCCTTGAAATCAATAATGAAGGTTTGAGTATGTAAAATGCTCTGGCTGAAATAACCAGCCAACAGTGCCGTAAAGGTAACAGTTGGCTGTTATGTTAACTCAACTCCTGAATTGTGTATCGCAAGTTGCCCCAGTTAGCAGCAACTGTTCCCAGTTCACAGGGGTTGATGTCCTGCCAACGACTGTTAGTGTTAACAGTGTCTGTTTTCTGTTAATGTACTCGGGGCCCTTAACAGTTTTATGGCGAAGGAGTAGATGCTTTTACAGTAAACATGTTATGTTAAGGACATCGTCAAAGGCAACGTTAAAGGTTCCTTGCAGTGAGCCGCCTTGTTAAAATATATTTTTGATTTTTGTCAAAGGCTTTTATTTAGAATATATGTATTGAGTTGGAAAAGATACATCCCATAACCTTTAGGTCAGACTATCATACAGCTGCTATAAGAAAACTTCTTCATTTGTAATAAATGATATATACATATGTATATGTATATATATATGTAATGTATATTTATAGAATTGTATAGACAATTAGGTCATTTAAGAGTAGGTTTCTCTATCATGATCCCTGTAAAAACATTTTTGTAATCTAAATTTTTTTCTGAACTAAACTACAAACTTTGTAATTAATTACTTAATACACTGAACAAGTAAATAATTGAACTTGAGTATGAGTCACAGGGCTATCATGTGTAAAATATTTACAACAATTCTAGGGTGGCAGTGCAAATACATAAGGAAACGGGCCTGAAAGAAGCTTTGTCGGCTGGCGCCTGGTCAGTAACAATTTAATGTCTGTTGGTCTGCTCAATTTACAGAAATGTAGTTCAAGCATTGACATCAACAACATCGACAACTACAACAAAAAAGGGACCAGCAAAAGCAACGAAAGTCGCGTCGTTGCCATTTCGATAATTAAATGTGTGCAATGAAGGGGTGTGTGTGTGTGCGAGTGTGTGTGCCATTAGTGGTAAAATGTTGTACATTTTTATAGTGTGCTGGAATTATGCAAATTGAACCGCAAAAGCGCTTTTAAAATGTTTTAAGTGCATTTGCATGAATATTTTGGGTAGAGAAGAGATGCACACATTGAGTACATTTGTATGCCGTGTATGCATACATACATATGTGTTTGTGTGTGTATAAGTGTGTGTATATGTAATGCATGGAATGCAATGTGTGTCAACCAATTTTAGCGAAATTGAAATTGTATGCGACGACCTTCTCGACCCGGACCCAGACTCAGGTCAAATGCCAAGAGACAGGGCATAAAATAAGGGCGACATGCATACCTTGTAATGCATATGACAAGGTAAGTGGGTACAGCACTGTTCAACTGCAAAGAAAGTGCAAATAACAAAACAAACATGAGAATATTTATAGAAGAACTTTGCACAAGAATCGAGTTTAGATTGTTGTACAGGGTATCTGTTAGCCTTGCACATGTGTTGCCCTGCTTTGCCTCTTTTTGTTAATGTCTCATTTGCCAGATGAACATCGTCGCTGTTTTCTTCTTCTTGCACATTGAAGCCATAACAAAGAACCGAATTGACAAGTCATCATACAAATAATAATACTGTATACAGTATATATATATATATATATATATATATGTATGTATGAAGGTACTTCATATTGTTATGGGGCTGGCTCATCTTGTTGTGTTGTTGTTGTTGCTGGTTTTTGAGCTCGGCTCTCTTTATGTTGTTGACTATAACCAACTAATTGAAGTGCAGCGAAGCAGAACCGTTTGCCAATCTCTGTGATAAACCATGCAGAATCGTACTTCCAGGCGTAAATTAAAAATATAAGAAAACCCCAAAAAGCAGCCATAAGAATGTGAGAGGCAAGAAAAAGTGGAAGAAGAAGCAGAATGGGGAAGAGAGAGAAATATATTTAGAGTCTGAGCCGAAAGGCGCTCGTGTTGATTAAATTCAGTATCAATCAAAAGTTTATGGCCTCAAAAGTCACGGGTAAGAAAAAGATTTGATGGATTTTCGAGGCAAAGTTGGAGTACGAAGCAGCCTCAGGGCGCCTCTACATCCCGCCCGCCCCGCCTGCCGATTGCGAATACGATTGGTATTGGTTAAGTATTGGGAATCCAAAGGAAATCATTGCCAACGCTGGTCTTGGGCTTGATTGCTTGTGCCACGTTGATATCTTTATATATCAGAAGAAGAGTTCCTCTCTACCCCCTTGTATTTGTGCAGCTTCTTCGATTTGTTGGCCTGTCTTGGACACATCTACTACTGCAACAGCAGCGACAGCAGCGGAAACGGAAGCACAGTCTGCAATAGCAATAGCAATGGCGGCAGCCGCTCAATTTGGTAATGAAGTCCTCATCGTCATCGTTGTCCTTTCTTTTTTGTCCTTGTCGTCGTTGTCCTGTCCTGTCTTGCTTCATTATGTTTTCTTTTTCGTTCTGGAGCATTACAGGAAAATCATTAGGCCACGCCGATTTGGCGCACTGATTGCACTCCACTCGAACCCAGAGCCCCAACACCCACAAACACCCAAAAGAATCCAGTTGAAGCTGAAACTGCTGCCACTGACGTCACTGAAGCAACTGAGGCAATGCAGCAATTTATTGACGCCGCCTGCAATTAATTAAATTTTTTGCGTTCGTTGTTGTTGCTGTTGTTGTTGCCCGCCACTTTTGATCTCCCATGCGGCAATGCGTGCGGCTTAAATAAATTGAATGCATGTAAAACTCGTTGCAAGTTTAAAATGAAACAAATCAAAACGAAACCGGTTAAAGAGTAGAGGATATAAAAATACCCTGGACTGTAGTGAGTCGTATGAGTAAAGGCTTAACTTAATTAAACTAGCCTCAATAACAAAAGTTTTAATCATTAGCACTGCATAGCTAAGATAGGAGGCGGCAGCTTCGTGTTCGTTGCCTACTCTTTGGCATAAACAGAATTAATTTCTAAAGTTAGAGTAAAGTAACTAAGTTCGAGTTTCAGTTTCATGAAACCCTTTTACAGGGTATATACCCACTCTATCCCGTTGCTGAGTATGTGTGAGTATGTGTGTGTGTTGGCTGGCAAATAAATCACGTGCACTTATTTATTTAATTAGACTAACTTCTTACAAACGAATAATAGACACATACACACAAATTGACTGTCTGACATGCCACGAGATTGATTAGCTCAGTCCGCAGTTGGGCTCTGAGCTTCACCGTTCAGCAGCATACATATGTGTGTGTGTGCGAGAACGTGAGTGTGAGGGTGGGTGTGTGTTGATTGTTTTTGTTGCTGCTTGGTGGATTGGTGTAAATTGTGCATGGAAATGTAACTTCTGCCTCTGGCTGCTGACATTATAAATCACCAGAGCAGTGAAGAGCAGAACACAGCGAGCAGAGAAGAGAGAAGCAGCAGTAAGATGAAGAAGAAGAAGAAGAAGCATGCAGCAAGTGAAGCAGCCACCAATTCCACATGGCGAAAACAACAAGTTGAACTCATTAATGTAAGTGATTTTTCTTGCGGGCGTTTGCTTAGAGAGGCGAGCTGAGGGGTTGAGGGGTGTTCGGTAGGGAGTAGCATTGAAATCATCTTTTAATTTCAATTGATTTTGCTGTGTTGCCAGTGTTGCAAGTTGATTGATTGCACTGATTTCTTATCCAAAATGCTAGCGCGCCTGGCAAAACTTTCACTTTTCACATTTCAGCCTTTTATCCTTCTTAAGTAATTGCCATTGCAGCACTGAGCTGGTAAACCAACCCGCGAGCCCCTCTTGTTGCCTACTTATCTAGTTAACTTTTATAGGGAAGCTAATTTTCTATCTGTTTAATTTGTATTAGTTAATTTTAAGGTATTCATAGAATACTTTCAATTCAAAAAGTGATTACAAAATGTAATTTAACTAAAATGTGAGTAATACTATAATAAACAATATTTTCTCAATCAAATACACTTTAATATTAAACTTTCAGCTAAAAATAACAATCAAGTAAAACTTAAGCACACAACTACATACAGGTGCTTGCAACAACATGCATTTATACAGCTGCCACAGAAACAATGACATAACCCTTTAAACTAACTGCCACGCATTTAACATTTACTGAAAACTACGAAAACCCGGCGTTTAAGGAAGCCGTTTTTGAAACGTCGCAACACCTGTTGTTGGGCCGCACCTAGGTCAAAAAAGAGGTGGTGCGGTGAGGGGGGAGGGGAAGGGGTTTGCGTCACTTTAGTGCTTCATGTGCAACACTTTTTGACAATGGCGCCGTTTGCTGCTAATTGAATCTCAGAAAGCGATGCGACGCCGGAAACGGAAATGTCAATGGCACAGCTTAAAAATGTCACCCGCTACACTTATGTATGTGTGTATGTATGTGTGTGTGTGTTAGACATATAATTGAATATTGAACGAGGCTTTTAGTGTTGAGTTAATTAGCGTCGCCACGAGGCGTCGCCTAAAGTGCCGCTTGAAAGCTCAATTATGCAACACACACATACAGACAGACATACGGACAGAAAAATAGGCGCTCAATTGTTTTAAGCACTCACACACACGCACACACACACACACACACACACACACACACACACACACACACACACACACACACACACGGACAAAAAGAAGGAATTAGGCATTCAAAATATGTAGATAAAAAGAAAAAATGTTGATAAAAGCTAAAACGTTTGTGAAAAGCAGTCATTAAGTTAATTATGGCCACAAATCGAATGTGAATGCGTTTTTGAACTGAACACTGAACTTTTCGTTGCATCAGTCAATAACTTGGCCAACACACACACATACTGGGCACACAAAGGGCCACATTTTAATTGCATTTACATGTCCTGCGGCGCAACAGCAACAACAGCAATATAGTTAGTTGTTGTCCATTATTGTTTTTGTTGGCACTGTTTATGCATAAATTGAGTCATTTTGTTGTGCTCCTCTACCATGCAGTTTATTAGACTAATTGTTGTCTATGTATGCGTGTGTGTGTGTATAATTGTGTGTTCTTTGTTAAGTCCCAAGGCAGACCGCTAAATGACAAGTTCGCAATGCCAACGTCAATGCGAAAGCAATGTAATTATGAGCAATTTTTAATGCTCTTAAAGTCAATTCGAGTAGGCAAGCAAACAATGGTGATACAGTGTAAGAAAGAGAGGAGAGGAGAGAGAGAGAGAGAGAAAGCGATGATCGGCTAAAAGCTACCCTTTAAATACCACTTGGATGTAACTTCCATAGCCATTTATCTTTACAAGAACAAGGGTATCGAAAAACTGCCTTCACATTATTTTCATTTCTTTTTAGAACCCCCAACCCACCCCTTTTATCCGATCCCGCCTCAACTCACAGGCCAATGCACTTGACGTTTAAAGAAGAAGCGAGCCGTGTATTAAGTTTAATTGACATGTGGCCGGCGTTGGCCACTTTATGGGTTTGTCAGCTTTTCGAAATAATGATGAAATACTCGCAATATATGAATTCTCCCTTTCTCTGCTCCTTCTTTAGGCTTTTCGGGTAGTTTGGGGGTTTGGGGGGGTGCCACGTGGCCCACACACACACAACACTTAGCTTGCTTAAAGACAGACCTTGTCGTCGCGTCGAAGGTCAAATAAAATCGATGTTCTCTGTGTGTGTTTGTTGTCTCTCTGGCTCTTCTTGCCGCCTTGTTGTGTCACTTTGGGAAAAAGAATTAACCTTAAAATTAATGGCGCGAAAAGATTTCTTCACTGGCAAGAGTTCGTAGCTGATGCCTTTGAGCTGCGCGTGGCCTAATGTGTCTTTAACTTGAATGTGCTTAACTGGCGGACATTTGAATTGCTTGGCAGGCGTCAGCACAGAACAGAACAGACGTGCCAGAGATTGGCATTCAATAAAATTAAACAAGCTCATTATGCAGAGAGTACTAAAGAAGTGAGAGATATACAGGCCTATAGTACAGATATAAGAATTGTGTTTTTATACATGCGTATACTTAATATAGTTGGAAATTTCTCTCTCTCTACTACATTCACGAACAAACTTACGGATGCATTTCACATATCATCGTTAATTTGATGCCATAAGAAGCATTTAGCTTGGATATTACTGTGTAGCTGGATTCAAAATTAAACTATCTGTGCACCAACTACGTACTGAGAGAAAGGAGCGTAGTATAAATGGAATTTAGCATCTAAGTATATATATGTGTGTTGTGTGTGTGTGTGTGTGTGTGTGTGTGTGTGTGTGTGTGTGTGTTTGTGTGTATTGTAGTTCCAAGTGGGAAACTCAGCCCCAAAGTGAAATCCAACTGCATGCAGTGGGCTTTTGGGTTAAATATCTGTGAGCTTTGCTTGTTTAATATACGGCTGGATGGCTGCCGCTGCTCGGTTGGCCTATTGGTTGGCCCAATTCTCAGCTCATAGCTATGCACAAAATTAGTTGCATTTATTTCTAGTTAAGAGTAACTCCGAACCAAAGCTAGGGAATGCATATATGTATTTTGCTGCACCTGAGTGTATGTAGAAAACTGTAACCTGAATTATGGTAAAAAACTTTAATTTAATTAAAAGAACTTTTAAACATTTTTGTGGTGTAGAGCGAGAGTCTTACAGGGCGTATGAATGTTTTTTCAATAGCGTTCAATGAAGCATAAGAATTTCTTTCAAACGCCATAGAAAACATGTGTCAATAAATAAAACCATTTACTTTGCCGATATCGTCAATATTCGCCAGGCAGGCATAAAACAACAAATGATGCGAAAAACGGTGTGTGAAAGCCTTTTAAAATGTACTTAAAATTCAACAATGACAACAATCACAACATATATCGCATTTATTTATTTTTAGCACAAAGAAACCGAATGGATTTGCACTCTACGCACATTTTATGAATCAATTTCGAAGACTTGAGTTTTCTGGACTGGAAATCTCATGTTAATGTGCCGTTTGCCGTTTAGTGCTACGCTTAAGCGGTTAAATAGCGTAAAAGTTTGCGATAAAATGTGCGCTTGCTCTTCAACTGCTAGTTTCTTCATGTGCAGGGGCCAAAACTTTAGTTTTATGCGCTCGTTTAACTGTCGGCCATTTGGGAAGCCAGGCGGCTTCTTCTTCTTCTTCTGCTTCTTCTCTTCCATCTTTTTGTGCTTTGCTAGTCACGTGTGCCTGACAAATAGGCAATCAATGGGCGGCCATCATAAAAGTGTGACCTTACTTGTAATTCGACCAACAGCAGCTTTTTATGATCCATGTGCTCATTTTTCGTTTGGGATTAGCATTTATTTATATTAAATTCGTTTTCGTTTCGGTTGTTGTTGTTTTGGTTTGTTTTGGCTACGAGGTCAATTGGTTTATGGCAACAAATGCAAGTTTTAACGACTTAATAGCCAAAATTCAATACAATTTTCCAGTTGCCCGAGTGTCGCGATTCTCTCTTTCACTCACTCTCTCTCTCTGTTGCCCTACCATCTCTTCTTTCTTTCTGTTTTATGTTTTTTTTTGTTTGGGTGAGAGTTACAGCAGTGACCCTATAAAACTTTCGCAATTCAATAAAAATGCAAATGTTTTTCTGCAGTTCGTTGCAATTTTTGGCAGTATTCAGTTTTCTTTTTATTTATTTTATGGATTTTTCTCGCATACCCTGTAGTCACAGTGAGTGAGCTAAGGAGTCTGATAGAAGTTTATTAAAAGAGAAAATCCTCAATTCTTCAGCTTAGGTAATCTTCTAGTCGATCATTTGCTCGCCTATACTTTCCATATTTGTTTTGATTCGCTTATGCATGGTATGTACTTGCATTCATTTAAATTTCTTTTTTTTTATACCCTGTACCGGATGACAAGCCCATCAAGTAGTATATATATTTGTGTACGTATAAATCTGTGTATCTGTCTGTATTATTATTAACATTAATAA
Source organism: Scaptomyza hsui (assembly GCA_018152825.1). Classification (NCBI taxonomy): domain Eukaryota; kingdom Metazoa; phylum Arthropoda; class Insecta; order Diptera; family Drosophilidae; genus Scaptomyza; species Scaptomyza hsui. Next base: position 436,400 of record JAECXO010000307.1, read on the forward strand.
TTGCTTAAATTCTTAACAGCTGTTGGAGTACATACATTTCCGGCATTTTTATTGAATTGCATTGTATTGTTGTTATTATATTTTTTCGGTATAGAGTATTTTTAGTTATATTCTTTGGGCAGCTGTTGTGAATTCTTTTGGCTGTGTTGTGTAATTGAATTTGGAGCAGTTATGCAAAAGTTCAAAACCGAAAATAAATAAAAATTCAAATCCGCACACACTGTGACACTGACACTTTAACACACACACGCACACACACATACATATTTTTTACGTATGCATATTAAAAAGTGGTACACACTGTTTTCAATGGCGACTGGACGCCTCCACCTGTGACCCCTGACCCCTTGACGACCAAGCGCTGTCTAAAACTTTTACGTATTTCGCGCATTGAAATGTAAATCAAATTTTAGCTTTAAAATGCCATGGCACAGATTTTAGCCGTTAGCAAAGCGACAGGCTGGCAACTCTGTTCCTGCTGCTCCTGTCACTAATTTTGGACCCATCTAAACGACTACGACGACAAAGGCGAAAAAAAGTGTCAGAGTGCGCGTGGAGCATCATGAATTTTCATGTAGTTGCTTCTCTCGCCTCTCTGACAAGAGCGTTGTGCAATTTTTTACGTGTTCTCATAACAAAATGTCACGGCGTTGTTCTCGTTCTCGCTGTCGTTCTTCTTGTCTCATGTATGAAAATTGAGCAGCCACAATTTATAATGCAAATGTCAGCGAGCAAGCAACCAAATATACCTATAGAAGAGTGATGATGGGGGGGAGGTAGGGTGTCCAGGTGAGAGGCGTGACATAAATTGAATTAAATTTTGCTTTAAACTTCACCACCTCCCCTCCCTGACCAGGAACTGGAACTGGTGCACACAAGTTCACAAGTTTAATTAATTTTCTTTTGTTTTTGGCGCTAATTAAATGATTGAGTTTCGTATTTAGCCACGCTTGCCTGCATCTGGCTAGAGTGAGTCTCTCTTTCTCCTACCAGATCATAAATCATTAGCACCCTTTCGCGAGAGAGAGAAAGAGAGAGGGAGAGAGAGTTTCAAGTCGCGCCCATCAGGTGATTGATGAGGCTGTAACAGCGACCCGTGTGTTGCATGCAACCTGTGGGCCTTAAAACACGTGCCGCCAAATGTAAATACTTTTAACGGGATTTTCTTTCTCCATTTCGTTTTTGTTGCGTGTATTATTGTACGTGGAAAGAGCTTTAAATCACTTAAATCACGTGGCTACTTTAAAAAAATCTTAGTGCTGTTAAATGTTTGTAAATGCTACAGACAACCTCTTTAAAACATTTTATACTCATTTAAGAATATATTTTAGAAATATTTTAAGGCATTTTTTAGCCTCAGGCGCATTGCAGCAAATTTGCTTTATTTTTTTTTTTTGCTCGTTAAATGCTATGCGCAGCAATTCAATTTATGTAATTTAAATTTAATTTGTACGAGCGATTAAATTGTAAACTTTCAGTTCAAATTAAATAGAATGTGTGTGTATGTGTGTGTGTAGATTGTAGCTAGGCTCTAATGCAATCAATTAACTGAAATATGAAACCTCAAAGTCATGTGAAACCACGGAATTTGTTTATATCAAATTCCGTTTAACTATCGCCGCGAGGGCATTAAATATAACAACATGGAACACAACACCTAATAACAATGTGTGTATAAGTGTGTGTGTGCCTGCATGTGTGTGTGTGTGTGTGTGTGTGTGTACACCAGCTGTCTGCTATATTACATGGAGTATGGGTGCTTATGTACAAAACAAATGTATGCAATATATATAATGTAATTGCATATCAGAAATCGCTGACCAAAACTATTGTTTGGCGACCGCTAACTAAAATGCCGTTGGGCAAAATTCCGTTGCTAAAATATTGCCCAAGACTACCATACAAGTATGTGTAATGGTGTAAGGGTGTGTATGTAAAATTAATTAATATTATGAAAATGCATTGCACATCTGTGGCACTTTTGTTTTAGGGCCCGCTAGGTATTACAATATAAATATATTTTATTTGCTATAGTCGAATTAATTACAAAAAACTCACAAACACAAATACGTATTTACTATACACATATAGATAGTGAGATATTGATATAAAGCCCTATTAGGTTTCATTGTTGTTTTATGTGTGTTTATAAAAACATGATGTCTAACACTTTAAATGCAATTTGTTGTCAAATTAGTGCTAATCAAATATTTTAGACAATAGATTGAAATTTATATGAGCAGAAATAAGCTGGATAATTCGGATTTCGTTCATTAGCTGTGATGTTTTTATGATGACAATTAGTTATATTGGGCTAGGTTAGGTAATTTTAATCGAGTTCAAGCTAAAAATAGAGGTATATGATATGAATAATTGAATGCTATCAACGCACAGTACGAAAAGTAGGACCTAGCAATCTAATTTAAAGGCAAAGTTGAAGCTTTTGGACTACGATACTATGTTTCAGAACCTTTACTTCCCACCTCTAAAAAAATGGAGTATCAAAAGTGTTTTTTACTTAAGTACACTTGCTTTGTTGCTGTTAAATTATTTGTGTGTTTTTCTACACTCTCTCAACTTTAATGTCGCGCTTAAGCAGTGCTCACAACAGTTTTTGGTTATTTGGTTTTTTTTTTTTTAGGTTACTTGTATTTTGTTTGAGAGCAGGTCATAAATTTACTCTTTGCTGTTGCAACAACGTAAACGAAACATTTGGCGCGGACATTTTTCGCCCACGAACTTTTCCAAGCTTTAGTTTTTCTGTGTGTGTGCGAGCGCTAAGCGAATGATTTATGTTTGGGTGGGCCGGAAAGGGGAGAGAAGGGGTGGAGGTGACTTAAAATTGTGGCATGTGGAAAGAGAGTTGGTAATAAGCAGTCGACGACAACTGTTGATACAGTTTTCATTATTGGAAGAAGCCAAAGAAAATCAGTTTTGTTGTTGGTGATATTAAGTTAAATCAATTAACTATTTGTAGCATATATACTAAAAGTTAGTTAGTCATTGCATGTGTGTCCGTAATTTGTCTTCTTGCGTTTTCGAGACAATGACAATTAATCAAGCCAGCGCCTTAAGTCAATTTCAACAGATTGATTCAAATTTGTTTGTGTAAACATATAGAACATGCCACGCCCACTCCAACCATGCAGACAGTCACAATCATCAACCAGGTGGCAAGGCTGGCATTTTAGTTTTGGCAACACGCAAAAGTCACTGGCACGTACAGAAAAGGCACTCAAACAGACCGATAGAGACAGATAGAGAAAGGGAGAGATATGCAATCCTATAGACTATATCCCACAGGCTAACAGGCCGCACACACACATACACACCTGAGGGGGGCCTGAGAAGAGGGAATGGGGTGGAAGCGTATCGCAAGAATTTATTGCATCAATTAAGTTGGACATGTTAATTGCGTCAAGCTGAACATCACGCACATGCGAGCAGGCGTCTCTACTTCCAATAAGTCAGAAGCGCCTACCCCCCAATCCCTTATCCTTACCCTGAGGGAGTGTAAATGTATGTGTGTGTGTGTGTGTATGTGTGTGAGGCATGACAATGTGGGCAAAGCCGTGTCAAAAGTAACGAAGCTTTTGATTGTGATTTGCCATCAGGCAGCTTGTACATACATAAATACATACATATATATTTCTGAGCGTACGTGTTAGTGAGTGTAAATGTTATTTCAATTAAACAACAAATTTAAACCAAGAAGTGAAATGAGAGACGCTTAAGATACGCAAATAAGTGAGCTTGACTTAGGGATGCCCTAGAAATAACTTACATAAGTGTGGAAAGTAAAAATCAATGTTTGAATAGGAAGAGTTAACAGACATCATACTGGTATATGTATATACCTTATGCAACCTCCTTTTACAGGGTATAGCAATTTGTAAACTCTGTTAATTGCATTTATCACGTATGGCCAGCGGCAATAACAAATTGATTATTTATCTAACATTGTTAATTGCATTTAAAATACATTAATTTATGATATAATATTCGCTGTTTAACCCAATCAGTGCAAAACGCTTTTTTATGCCTCAATATGTCAAACATAAACACACAAAAATTAATAAAATATATTTTTAATTCATTAGTAAATATTAATATGAGTATTCTACTCTTCACTTTAACTTTAATTTAATAATCAAAAAAGGATTTAAATATATACTATATGTAGGTCGAATGACAAAGGCGAACAGAACATGTTGGAAATCTGAACACAAATATATAGCTGTCATACAAAAGATGGCTTATGACTACGGTTAACACCACAGCAACAAAAGCAGCAACAAGATTGTCCATTGTCCTTGAATGCCTGGCAATATTATTATTTTGGCCACAAGCTTACCGCTCAATTTGAGCATCATAATAATGAAATGGCCCACCCCGGACACTTGACACGCCCAAAGTAGAACACTTGCTTGTTGTTGTCTGATGTATTATGTGTCATTGTTGTTGTTGTTGTTGTTGGTGCTGGTGTTGGTGTGGCTATATGGCTGATGCAGTAGAAAAGGACGTGACTGTAACACTAAAAATGCAGCCAGGTTGGCAGGCTATTCAGCTCGGATGATGCTCAAAAGTGGCAGCCAAAGTACATGACATCGAAAATAGTTTTTTGGGTATCGCCTTTTGGTCATTTCCTAATATTCCCCTCTCTCTTCCTCTGCCGTTTGTTCGTTTTGGGCCCGTGTTGTTGTCAACTCATGTTGCCAATTTTCACCTGCAGCCGCAACTTACATGAATGTCTAGTATAACAAATGTGGCATGTTGTTGCAGCACAGTGGGGGGGCACCTGAAGGACATAGTCAGGACATGGCTAAAACATGTGTGTGTGTGTGTGTGTGTGTGTGTTTGTGTGTGTGGAATGTCAAATGCGTTTATGATTTGTATCATGTCTTTTGCCAAATAAATCAAATGCAATCAACAGTCTCAGCCGGGGCTCACAGGGCTTATTAAGCATGTGGTATAGTTGTTGTTGTTGGCTAGCTGCAGGCACCTTTCCCAGGACATCAGAAATCCTGGCTATATCAACTGCTATGCACCTGCTTGATATGGCAACCGGCAATGAAAATTCAATTTCCAACAGCAATAAAATACCATCACCAATAATTGCAGTGCTGCAGAAATTGTCAAATTCTACTCAGTTCCAGTTGTGACACACATCAAAAAGAGAGTTTTTCAAAATGTTGAATATGGTTATTAAAGTGAGGGGGTGTGGAGAGTGTCTGTTAGTTTTCTTTATGATATTTTTGTTGATGGTTTAAAAACTTGATGTCAGTTTACGGTTGCAAGCCATTAAAAGGAAAATGAAAATAAGTCAACACTTATTAATAGCAGTGTTTTTCCCCTTAATCTCTGTAAGTAACGTTTTTTCATTATCAGAGCCCAGACTTTTCTTTTTTCTTATTTTAAGCTCCGAATACCTGTTCTTGTTGCCTGTGGAACTTACTTGCATTTTAAACGGATCAGCTTGAAAACAATGAGAAAAGCGCATTTGAGTTGGCCAGAAAGAGAAAATTGTTAACCAAATCAAATAAAATTCAAATCTTGTGACTATCATCTGAGTTTAGACTCTCAAAAGCCAAGAAAGTCTTGATTATGTCACCCTGTGTGAATCACAAAGCCATATAGCATTACCAAATAATAAGAAAGCAGCAGCAGAGTGAAAAGTCCAAGAACTGGACTTGGATTCAAGATTTGGATTGCTTTATATTGGTTCGCTTTTGCTTTGCTCGTTTTGCGTTTTCATTTTAGTTTTTCCGGTTGTGTTCCTTTGGCTTTGAGTTTGCTCGGTTGTTTCGGTTTGAATTACATACATATACAATCGTTTTTATAATCTCTTAAAAATACAAAGCAAATAGTATGAGTGTGTGTTGTATAAGCAGCACAACGTGTATGTGGAGTGCGTCCTAAGAGATGCGAGAGAGGGGTGTAAGGATGGCGGGGATTGTGTCCCAAAAGCGCAGCGAGTGTTGCTTTGTTTTTCCTCCCTTGACAGCATTGACAGATTCGACAAAAAACTATGGCCAAAATAGAAGCAAAGCAAAAAGAAACAAAACTCGTTGAGATAAAAAATATGAGAAATTCTTTTCTCTCTCTCTTTCACTTTCTCAGTGTGTGTGTGTTGGGATGCTCTTGTATTTTATTGAAATTGATTTTCTTGGATGCGAATGCATTTGCGCCAGCATATTACTTTTATTATATGCTATGTTGTATCTTTGCGTTGGCTCAGCTCAGAGTCCCATTGCTTTCTCAATTCTTTGGCATCGCCTTTCCACTTTCTTTCATTCATTTTTTTTGTCAATTTTGTTGCTGGTGTTGTTGATGTTGTAATGGCAAAATAAATATTGAAAATGGCAAATGGGAATTGCCGACAATGGATAGCTGGTGCTGTTGTTGCTGTACGTTGCGACTAACTTGAGAGCTGCACTCTCGAAAAAAAAACTTGTTGCCAGGCAGAAATGTTAATTTTAAAAACTTTTTACATGACCTATATCTATTGAACTGATTGGAGTGTCTTGTGAAAACTCTTTAAAATCTTAAGATGCAGCTTGCTGCTAACTTGTTTAATAAAGATTTTAATACTCAACGAGTTTTATTTGCATGCAAATACAAAGTAAGCTGACGTTCCACTAAATGTATATCTATATAGGGTCGACTGCCTGCCATCCTGCACAATGTGCTTTATTTTTAGCCCCGTTTATTGTGCAGGACGACGACGACTACGACAAAGACAAGGGAGCTGCGGAGGGGTTGATGCGTTGGAGTAGTATAATAGACACACACACATACACACACAGTTCAGAGTACAGAGCATTCCGTTTTTGCAGGTGGATCGTTGCAGCGGCAGAAAAATAATTAGAGCCTGCCAACCGGCTGCTGTAACGCACTATGCCCAGCCTCCATTGTTTACCGAGGACCCCGTGCTCACCCCACCGACCATGCCCACCATGCATACCACGCCCACAATACCGTAAGGTTGGATTGCCACCGGTTGCCATAGCAGCTAGTATGGCAACTGCTTTGCAGTGACAGTTTCAATGTGCAAATCTGCATAAGTGCGCATTTTAATTTTGTTGCACATTTTGCAAGCGGGGTTGCAACAACGACAACGATGACGGCGACGAGGAGCGGCGTCTAATTGAAATGCATGCGATAGGGAGTCCTGCTTGACTCCTTTGGCTTTAAAACAGGACACATTGCATGTTGTCAATGTGCGGCTTTAATACGAAACTCGAGCTCTTCTTGTTGCTGAGTAACTTGATGCCGTCACGTCAAAGCCATCAACGCATTTTTATGGCTGACATCGTCGGAATCTTGCACACACACATACCCCGCTGGAGAGGGGGGAGGTTTTTTCGGGTGTATAAGCCACCATTAGCAAACCCTTTTTGCGTTTATTTACCTTTATTTTTTATTTATATATTTGCGTTTTATTATTGAACGGCTACATGACATGAATTTCAATGAATGTCAACAAAGTAATAGCAACTGCTGCTGCTGCCACTCTTTACCCTCTTTGCACCCTCCCTGCCCCCTTCCCCCTTATTGCTATAAAACGAGCGTGTCATCAGAAATCGCAACGAATTTAGTAAATTGCCGGAAATAAAATTTAAATTAGCAGCTCCCACGAAACAGCATTCAAATGGATGATCTATTAAATAAGAGCACATTCTGTCAAACTCGTAAATTTATTCAAGTGAAACTTTAAGAGAGTTATTTTTTGCTCTCTCTTTTGACAAGAATTCATCAAGTTGTGAAACTTAATTTGAGCGCTTTCAAATCAAAAGACTTCTCAAAAAAGTGTCAAAAATAATTTAATTTTTTTTTTTTATTTCTGTTTGGCTATCTGGCTCAACCACTCACATACACACACATGCATCTACACACTCTTATGGGGTAGTTTTTTTTTGGGAGGAAGTCTCATTATGCAAATTGTGGAATTTCACATAAGCAGCTCACCCAAAACTAATTTGTCACTGTCTTTTGCTTGTTAGTCAAACGAACGGACAGCATCAGAAGCAAGAAAGTGTGTCATCTATGTGTGTGTGTGTGTGTGTGTGTGTGTATTTTGGGCCACGCTTTTGTGGCTTACATTTTTATCAGTCTGGAGCTGCTGCTGTGGGACAGACAGACAGACGAAAGTCCTGCTTGCTGCTGATAAACTCATGTGAGGAGCGACAGAAACACACAAATGCTAACAATTTCATAAAGTTTTCGCTAGCGACAGCAACAACAAACACACAAGCACGAGCACACATAAATATGAGCTGTAATAAAAGCAATCGAACTACTTAGTTTGCCAAATGCGGCAATAATCACCCAAAAATATTATTAACTTTGATTGCTTAGCGCGGCTTTGTGTTAGATGCAATAATTAAATGGGGAAAACGTGAGCAAGGAGTTGGGTGTGTTTTTTTGTTGGCTGTATAGGTAAGGGAAGGTTGCATTGGCAACATAATTAAACGTTGCATACTTTGCCGGGCACAGTTTTCAATTTATGTAATTACCGTCATGCCGTCGCACCCAAAGCGCATTTTTGCACTAATTAGTGAAATTATGGGCAGCAGCAGCATGCAGCATGAGGCATGCAGCCTGATTGTGCATTGCCAACCCAACCGCTCTCACACCTCCGTCCATTCCCAGCACTGCGCTTGTTTTTAATGCATTGAGTGGGCACAAAGCACAAGTATTTAACGTTACAGAGGTACAAAGTATATACCCAGCATATGTCAGTCATGAACAGGCAGTAACGATCTTAACAAACCTTATTACAGAGTATTTAAGATGAATTTCATAGATATGAACCTTATAAAAACATTTAACTTTAGTTAACTAGCTTTACTAATCTTCAACTTTAACAGCTGTCGCAAAGCTAGCATTTTCAAAAACATTTACACAAGTTGAAGGCATCACAATTATTTTTTTCTGGCTGTACTTTGAGGAAAGTTTGGCAGACCCCCTCCGGGCTCACCGTTCCCGGCATAAGCTTGTCAAATTCAACTGTCAAACGCACCTGTCAGGCGTAACAATTAGCACGGCGAAATGGCAACTGGCAGCCGCAAACGAGGCTACACACGGCAACCCCTTCTCACCCCCTTCAACCCACTTCAACGTACGGGTTGCGATGTATATATATATATATATATGTGTGTGTGTATGTGTGTTTGATGGCTGCTGAGGTTCCGGCGTTCCATAGAGTCGTCTATGTCGAATGATTTACGAGAATTTGTCGAATTTGACAAATTTTCTTGCGTCGCGCCGTTGTTCGTGGCCAACCGGAAAAACCATTCAAAAATCAAACAAGCTTTGGGACCCATTTCGAAAAAACTCTTGAAGAATGTTGAATGATATCATTATATAGCAATTCCATAGTTATATTAGACACCGAAAACTATTTAAAGAGAATTTTATTAGGTTAAACCAATTCGTCTTTTTACCCATTATTCTTCATTCTTTGGCATACTTTGTGTCTAGCTTATTATGAAGCGGGTCAATTAGTTGACGGTTGGCCATCATTGTTAGCCCAATTGCAGAGCCGCAAACACAATTCTCTCTCTCTCTCTCTTTCTCTCTTGCCCTTTGTGATCGACGATGTGGTCTTTTATAAATGGCGGCAATTGCGACGGAAATGTGCCACAGCAGAGGACAGCGAGAGTGGCGGAGTGGGGAGTTGAGGAGGGATGAGAACAACATCGCGTTTTTGCACGGAAATGACTTGATAAGTCCGGCAACGCCAGCCACCAAAAATTTGCATAATAATAAAGCAGAGCAGAGCTGCGCTAAAGCCAGTTGTCTGTTGTACAGTTAGTTTTGGCTGACAGAGCAACGGTGGCGACGGCGACGGCAACGGCGGCAATGACCAGCATTTGCATTATGCGGCTGGCGTGTTTTTGGCTGGCATAATAAACCATTTGGGCCAATTACCTGGAACCCAATTCCAAATGAAATCAATCAAAATTTATATATTTGGTGGCATTTGTTTGCTCAAATTACAAAGGTAACAATAAAAACTAAGTATACAAAGAAATAAAAGCTGAAATAATAGTTAAGCTTGATTTTATACAAACAATACGTGAAGATGAGATTTATTTATCAATTTTTATTTTGAGCAGTGCTTCCCCTGAGTGTTTAACTTAAACTTTTTTGTGTGGCAGCTGTTACTGGCATTTAGCTTAAAGTTAGTTGTGTTAGCCTGCACTCATTTTAGCAGCGACTTTTTTCGCGCTTAAAATGTATTTTGGTTCTTAAAATGTTTACGTTTTTGTGTGTTAGTGTTTGTTTGGCCGTTACAAAAACTGCCAGGCAAGTAAAGCACATGAAAATGCGTCACGCATATCACACAAAAAAAAGAAGCCAAAAAAAACTTTGAGTTTTGGCATACAGGTGTGTGTGTGTGTGTTGTGTGTTTGTGTGTGAGAGTTATGGCAGCACACACAAAAAGCGTGGGAGTGCGAGGGAGAGAGAGACGCAAGGGGATTGAAAAAAAGAGACTTAAGATTTATGTGCAAGAGTTTTACAATTTGATCGCCTGCTGTTGACATTCGTTGCTGCTAGTTGCACGAAAAATTGTTGTAAAAATGTTTCATTGCCACACATAAATTGCAATTTCAAGCTCACACAACTTGCAACAACAGCATTAGAAGCAGCAGCAACTACAGCAGTTGTCTGCTGCTGAGCTTTAAGTGCAACTCGGCTAACGAAAAAAACGGCGTTCGAAAATCCGTCACATGTGGCGTATACGCAACACAATTAGTTGCAGCCACCAGTTGTTGTTGTAGTTGCTGTTGTTGTCAATGTTATTATTGCTGCTGTTGTGGAAATCACAATTTAAAGAATTTTCATCAATCAATGTCCATGTGTGGGGGAAAATCAGTTGCAGTATACTTCCGACTCACATGAAAATTGCAAATTGATAAAAAGAAAAATCGTATTTATTATTTTTTAACGAACGTCCTTGGCACAGAAAGTATAAATCTTTTTCTATCCAATCGTATAAACCATATATTAAATATATATGTGCAAGTCTACTTATTGAATTTCAATGTTAGATGAGAAAATTAAAAGAGTCATGGTTAACTTAATATGAAAAGACTTTAAGAGGCTGACAGTTAACTTTTCAGCCATAGACCTTATTATTATATTAGTGTCTAAACTTTTTTCTTTTTCTCATTTTCTCTCCTGGTTGCTTTTCTTTATTTTTGCTGCTTTCACTTTTAACAATAATATTTTTGTTGCGGGTTTAATAAACTTTTACGGCACTCATCAAACTTACTGAGTAACTTGTACAAAACTTTCTCCCAAAGAAATTTATGTAAAAAGCTGCGAAGCTGAACTTCGATTGACTCGCGAGAACTGACGAGCATTAAGATTAAAGGGGACAGGATGGAGAGTATCAAGAAGTGTAGTTTGTGCTTTTCTGTAGATTAATTCAAGCGAAGAAAACAAGTAAAAATTTGCGTAGAAAACAAACAAAGAACGGAATTTGTAGGAATTTTTGTTGGGTTCCAACTTGAAGTGCATAAATTACAATGAAATTTTCGTTCCCTTTGACTAGACAAGTGTTAAGAAAGAGAATAAGGTTCCAAGGTGTCTCTTTATCAACATTTTGTCTAAATGGGCTATCAACTGTTGATAGTTGGCGATTGATTTTGGTGTTCTTTTAATAAATCAAACAAATTTCGATTGAACAAAAAATACTTATTGTATAATGCATTAACACTTTATCCGCGCACCTGGCAGTGAATTCTAATGGCTGCTTTTTCTCGAGAAATGGAGGAGGAGAAACCCAACCGAAAACATCACATTACTCATGTTTGTGGTAGCTGAACACAGCTGCTGGCAGCAGCACAAGAGCATAAGAGTAAAAGGACGAGAAGAAGACGAAGACGATGAACAACAACAATAACAACAACATTGGCAAGAACAACAACTTCGAACCTAATGCCAACTCTGGGTGAGTGTGTGTGTGTGTGTGTGTGAGTGGCGTTGAAGTAAAAAATATGTGAAATTTAATTTTCCTAAGTGATTTTTCATGTAATTCGGCACCTGCGATTATTTCGCTTTTGCAATTTTAGCTCCTCATCTACACCACATAATACTTTTTCGCCTAGCATCGTCTTGATCAATTGTTAATGCCACATGTATCTTACACACACACACACACACATATATTTTTTGGTACATATCAGGGCCTTGTGAACTTGGTAAGCAGCCAGCCATACATCAAAAGGAAAACTTTTTTGCTTTTGTCGCCTGCAGTTTTTTGGCATACATAAAAATTTCATTTTCTAAGTACATATGTATACACTATATAAACTATGTATTACGGTGCATATTAGTGGCATTTTTGCTGAATAATTGCATGAACGGTTGCATGACGCTCAAATTTTTAACCAATGACACATCATTGCACGAGAGATGGAGAAGGGAGGAGGGGGTGAAATAGTAATAACCAAGTTCATACACATAACTATGTAGTAGTATATTTAGCATGCTGCAACTTTAGCGACAATCGTTTATCACATTCAGCTACCAAAACACACACACACACACAATTACGTGGCGCCTTATAACTTACTTAAGGTCTTTCTCCCTCTCTTCTGGTTGAAGGCGCTGAAAAGTATACCACAGTAAGTTGCAAATGCCGCGAAGGTCATAAAAATGAGCATTCACCAAACGCAAATATAAAGTTTGTGCAAGAAATAAAAAGATTTATAGGCCAAGGACACTTTTACACACCTTCTTAAACTAGTAAAAATAACTTACAACCTCAACTAGGCATAATAAAAATGTTCATGATTTTTAACCGGCTCCCAAAGAGGAGGTTATATGTTCATCTGTATGTATATTTTTTTTTGTGTATGTTCATCGATTTGTTTTTTTTTTTTGCCAATTGTGGACCGATTTAAAAAAATTCTTTTATGGTTCGAAAGGGTATGCTCCCGGAGTGGTCCCATTATCATTCAGTCAAGATCTTTACATGAATTTTGAGCAAAATTATTTTCCAAAATTGCCTAAAATTAAAATGCAGTACTGTATAAAAGGCCAAAAAAATCTGATCAGTTTTGACAAAGTTATGAAGGTGTGAAGTTTGCAACTGAACATAAGCAAAGACCATTAATATTAGCCAAATCTAATAGGTAGTAGTATTTAACCTTTTATCGTATTCCTTTATAAGCACTTTAACTTTAAATACAAAGAAAACAGCTGAAATTCGCTCGAGGCACACACATCTTAAATATGTACTCTACCTTCTCGGTAACATTTAATCAGTTTTGTGTTAAGAACTGTTTAGCATAGAAGCAAATTAATTAAGATATCAGCAAAGAGCTTTAATTCTAAGTTGTTGTTGTTTTGTTGTTGTTTTGGTGGTGCGCCCATAAATTTTGTGCCGCTAATGCCATAATGCCATTTTATGAAGATGAAAGTCGTGCGTTTATTTCATTACACAAATAATAACAGCCAAAAATAAACCGCAGTAGCAATGAGAGAGAGAGCAAGCCAACCCCATACTGAAATGAACCTTCCCTCTCCCCTGCAGCACTCTTTGTCCCCCGCCTCTAGGTTAATGAGCTTCTGTTGCTGCTGGCACATGCCTCATTGAAGGTCGAAAGGCTTACGAAAAAGATGGGAACGCCTTGGGACTGCCCCAGAATTGAATTAATGACAGCACATGTATACATAACTCGTTGGCAAAAGGGGGTTGGTTGCTGCAGGAGTTGGGGGATATGGGTATAAATATTTCTTATGGCATTAACGCAAATTTGTTAACAAATTTGTTTGTGCCAACAAATGAATTAGCTTAACCCAAAGCGGGAGAGAGAAAAAGAAGTGTGTTTTGGCATCAATTAAGTGCTCGTTGATTTTTTGGCCAAAACTTTATGGAGCATGGTAAAGAGAGAGAAAGAGAGGACGAGTATATAAATCAACCTCACTAAAATGTGCAAAAATTTAAGTTAGATGCCAGGCATTTCAAACTCATATTTCAAGCTGCTTGTTAAGTGCATGTTTTATGATTATTATCGCAATAAAAAAACACGAGAAGAGCAGCAGCAGCAGCAGCAGAAAAACTCAAGTCGTCGTCGCCTAGGCGAGTAGCAAATGATATCGTTACAAACCAAGCTCTCCGTAAACTGAGCCTTAGCATTGCTTTTACGGCCACACTGAAGGAGGGTGCCACCCAGCAAACACACACAGGACATGGGAAACAGGATACCTGGCTACTTGACTTGGCTCTCTTTGCTGGCTGGCAACATTATAAAGGCAATAAGATTTTCAAAATACGACAATTTATGCAATAAACTTGAAATTTATGCCTGGCAAAGGAAACCTTCTAGCAGTCACCCAGTCGAGTACCAGTCGTCTAGTCACACACAAACACACATATATATATATATATTTTACTGGTGCATATATTTTCTTTTTATTGTCCTGACATTTTAAAGTCAATCCCTAGCGCTAATCCCCAAGAAGTACTGTCGTTGACATTTGGTTTTGGGCTCCGAATCAAGCTAGAAAAAAGAGTTCAGACCACATTTGATTCAAAGGGAGTTTTGGTTGGGTTATACCCTGTAAATGCTCCTATTTCCTGCTTATCGTTTGTCTATTTGTTAATTAAAACTTAACTCAGCTACAAACCTTTCATATCTAGGGTTAAAATCTAACCATTTTCACAGCCTGTAAATTTTCTAATAGGTTTTCTCTGCTGACAGCATTTCAATTGGCACTGCAAAAAATATCTCGTCCCCAACTTACATACATCCATTGCCCCTCCCTCTTCCTCGTTCTATCTCTTTATGCCCCAAGGATAACTTAACTTAATTTAGGTGTAAAACAGCGACAAGCGTTGTCTGCCAGGTGAGAAGAAAAAGAGGTGGACAAAAAACAAAAAGACGAGCCCAGACACATCATTAGCAAGGCAAGCATAAAAATGCTGATTAACGAGTCCCTCGGGGCTTAAAGGACGCTTGTGCAGCGATTTTACTCGTCCTGGCCCCATTTTCTTCTACTTTTTTTTCTCACGTTTCCTCTTTTTTTTGGAAGCTTAAATTACAAACATAAATTTAAATTATATTAAATACACACACACAGAGGGAAAGTTCTCAAGGACGCAAGGCTCAATGACATTTATTGTAAGCATTATTTATGGCCAATTTATTGACGTCATAATATTGATGGCCAAATAATTGTGATTATATGCGAGGCAGCCTAGAGGGAGAAAGCGAGAGAAAGAATGTGGGCTTTCTATATACTTAAATGCGTTTTACTGCGTTCAAAAGCTCATTTGAGCGTTTATGACTAAGCAGGTTGGGGGCGTAATGGGCGTGGTCACTCAATAAAATGCCAATGGAAATGAAAATGGAAATGGAAAAGAAATAAAAATCAGCAAAAGGTGCGAATATATTGTCATGGACATCGTTATAGCCAAAAGGGGCCAAAAGGTGGCACAAAATAGCCCAAACAAATGGCCCAAAAGGAACCTGTGTGTGTAAAAGGCAAAAGGGATTCTGACAGTCTAAGACAAAAAAAGGACTCAAAAGTTCAGAAGCTGATGAATACATGAGGCAGAGAGGTAGGGGTGGAAGCATTTAAGGGTTGCTCGAAAGTGCTAAAAGATTTGGCCCCATCTTTATGAGCATATAAACACCTACAGGCTACATATTAATTCTCACTTCTGGACTTACTTCCTTACTGGAATCCATGGGCAGTGCGTAATAAAGTTTTAATTAGGACGAAAAGGTTTGTTGGCTGAAGCAGCAGGAAACCAAGAAAATTTGGTATGCTTAAGCTACAATTCAAAATTTCTATTGCATTTTTCTTGGAAATACAAACTTTTTGCTTACCAAGTTCCGAGTTCCGTTTCCGATGAACTTTCGCTTAATATTGTTTTGGATTCATTTATTTATCCCCTTTTTGGTTCTGTTCTGAGTTACATTTCCGGTTGCCATTTGCAAGTGTCAATCCTGAAACTATTTCTCCATAGAATTTTGTCACGAATTCTTAAACTGCATTCAATTAAATTCCTTAGACTTGTTCAAAATGTGAAGCTGGGCAACGGAATTATTTGACTAGTGTTTTGACACAGTTTCAAGAGAACGTTGTTCTTGTTGTTAACACATACAGTTATAGCTGTTTGGGCTCCCGGGTTGCCGTTCCTATTAGTTCTGTTAGGTGCCCCTTTGACTGTGACACACATATGCAATCACACACAAACATACACCTATAGGGAAGTCAGTAACTCGATTGCTGTTGCATGTTTGAATTGTGAATTGAATTGCTGTTGAGTGCTGACACACACACACACATACGAACACTAACACAAACATACATGAGTAAACGCAAACGCATGCTGCAACGCTTATTTGACAGTTGATTTGACTACATTGCCAGAATGATTGACATTTGGCACATGCCACATGCCACACAGCAAAACCAGTTGGCAGCCCAGCAACCAGCAGCCAACAACCAACAGTCGGCAAGCCAGTCAGCAGCAAACTGTTTTCGTTTTTGGCGCTTAATGCAAATCTATGACAATTGTAATTGACCATATAAGCATAGCCATACATAGCGCATGCATGCAACACACACAAACACACACATTCACAGTCAGTTACTTATTCTGCGTGCTGCTGCATACTTTGGCAACGCATTAACGCGATAAGCACTTTAAGTTCAGCGATGTACGAGCATACTTGCAACGGCACGTTGCATAAGCCCCAACGCGCTGTTCCACACTAACGAAGTCAAAACAAAAATAATGTTCAGTCGGTCAAAAATAAAACGATTTCGTTTCAGGATTTGTGTTTTTTTTAAGCGTTATGTGAAGTTTGTTTCTGTTTGTTTTGCAAAACAAAATTGTGTTATTTTGCGTGTTATTTAAGAGCTCAGTGGGTTGAATTTTATACTAGTTTGTTCTACTCTTCTGACATGTTGAATTGTCAGACTTTAAGTAAGCTAATGACATGTGTAAAAGTTAAGAGCTGAGGTTGAGAAACAGCTGAGCCTGCCTGTGGCTGGTTTCGATTAACCTATTTGTTTATTGGCAAGAGGCGTGTGTATCAGTGTTAGCCAAGAAAACCCATATTATTTTAATAGACGAAACTTGTTTTGAAACACTTTTGCACAGCCCTAAAATGATAGAAGCGTGTCTCTCTTTCCTAACCAAAATCAACCAGAAAGAGAGAGAGAGAGAGACAGAAACAAATGATGCAATCGAATTTTACGAGCCACACTTAATGTGGCTAATAGATTTTAACAATGTGGCAATAGAAAAGATACAAACGCACAGCTACGAAGCCATCCAACTGTGTCCATATAGCTGTCTGCGTGTGTGTGTGTGTGTGTGTGTGTGTGTGTGTCTGTGTGACTTACAACAATTTATTTTTATATTTGTTTGGCAAGTTGCGTTCAAATGGCCCCAAAATGTGAGCGTCTCTTGAAAAATCACTCAAATCTTTGCAAACAGGAGAATTGTTTTCACACCCACACGAGCGCACGTATATATGTATTAAACTTACACATACTTAAGCATCTCGAGGCTTAACCTGCTGAATTTATTCAGTATTACTTTTAGTTGTACTAAGTATTTGTTAAATAATAAAATATTCCTTTAAGACAAGTTAAGTCGCTCATTTTCTTACACAAATCTATTTCAAGTTTTTACAACTGTCTCTTAAGCGCACTTACGCACACCCAAACACCCACACCAACACACACACACACACACACACACACACCGAGCTTCATTTAGCTGGATGACACTTTGGGGTGTGATTATAAGTTTCGAGCTGAGATTTGTGACTTTAACTATAGTTGTAAATGCAAATTGCTGGCCATGAGCAGAAAGAGAAGACATAAAGCAGAGCTGAAAAAAAATTATGAAATGCTACAGCAAAGATTTAAAATGAAGTCAATAAAAAAGTTGGTGCACGACAAATTTAATAACCAAGCAAACTGCCAATGAAGTGGCAGCTGTCCAAACAGCCTCAACCAAATCCTCAAACCCGAACCCCAAACAAACCAAACCGAATGCCGATACCGATACCAACCGCTGAGTACTTAGCTTAACCTTTTTCCGATGCCCTGCCAAAAGTAACCTGAGCGTGGCCAATTTGTTTAAGAAAATGCGCAGCTCAAAGCCCAAGAAAGAAACAGGCGGAAAAGGCAGGCAACTTTTGGATCATCAAGTAACGTTAGAGTGGGGTCCCTCTCCATACTAATATACAAAAATCAAGAAAGGAAAAAAGGAAATAAAAAAGAGGAAGAAGATGAAAAATCGACGCCTGCTGCCTGAATAAACGACCCATGTCAATTATGCGCTGAAAGCAAATATATTACAATATCATAAAAATGAAAATGAAAATGTAAACTCAAACAGCCAAAAGTCGATGGCACAATGAGCCAACTCACACCACTTCCCTGTTCTAATACAGTTCTTAGAAGTTTGCTACACACACACAAAGGCAAAGAATGAGAAACACTTTGTAAAAGTTGGCAATAGCTTTGATAATAGTACCTAGCATACAACACAAAAAATATTACATTGGAATATTTATTGAGTTTCAATTAGGGACAAGATGAGCCCAAGAGCTTACAAGTACAGGGAAAGAAGATGGGGATTAAAGTACTTAAGTGTAGATATTTTAAATAGAGAACGAAAAAGATTTTTTCCAAACAGAACATGTATTTAAGACCTTACAGCTTGTATATTATCAAATAATGAAAATTAGTTCATTAATAAATACAACAAATTTAAATTAGTACCTATAACTTGTATGCAAAAAATGCTAAAGCAAGTTAATTTCTAGGCATAAATATTAATATTTACTGCTTTAACGCAAAACTTTTTATTGCACATTTTTTTCGAAGCAAACTTTTGCTGGGCAGAGAGTAAAACAAATTTCAATGCTTTCGATTGTATATTAAACGCTTCACTTTTTAAGTGTAAGTTAAATAAATGATTAAAAAGAGCAAAAACGAAACAGAAAAGGAAGCGAAATTCAAGGAAATGCTTTAAATTGGACCATTTTGGAGGCCATTTGCACAATGGCTATAAGTTGCCTTTTGCCGCACACACACAAAAATAAGCACACACATGTACATTAACGCACACATGCAAATTGCTTGCAGTTACACACAGTTAGACACACAAAGGCGTGGCCAACTGGCGCTGGGCCATATTGAGTAAACCAGGCCAGATACTCAGCCCAGTAGGGCGACCATTTTCACGACTTTGAAGCCAAAAACGCATCGCCACGAACTGGGTAGAAGCTGTGGATGTTTTGTACAAAGCAAGGAGATGCTTTTGGGTCCATAATTGAGAGTATCGTTAAGCCAGAAACGAGTCTGATGTCTGGTTTCAGTGAATTGCTGCTGTACTTTAATAGAAGTTACACTCAGATAATCAAGAATTTTCTACCCAAAGCGTTACAAAATTCTTAGCGTACTTTTTGGCATTTTAAACAGTTTAAGTTCGTTGGTCATATAACGATGATGCAATCTTTAAGCCCAACTGCATTTGCTGCACAGTTTGCTGCTAATCCTGTGAATTTTGGCTTTAACTGTTAGCCCAGGTGAGCCAGGTGAAACAGGTGGAACATCAGCAACAGCATGGCCTAAAAGAAAACATGGCCTGTTTGCTTATAAAATATGCAGTAGTCCACACACACACACACACACACACACACACACATAGTCATGGGAAACATATTTATGCGATTAGATGCAACAAGAAGCGGAAAGCGGACAACTGACAGGCTGAAGTTGCCACACAAACACACTAGACAGGATACGCACAAAATCAAGAGGCAGCCAGTTTAGAGGATGGACAAGAAAAAAAGAAGAAAAATCAGAAAAGAGGAAAAGGAAACTGCTGCGTTGACAGTTGGTTTTTGGCATAGCATATACATAGAAGATGTTACTCTTACCTCTGAAGGAGAAGAAGCAAAAAATCAAATCGGGGAGGGAAGCTGAAATAATAAAAGGACAACAACAAGCCACACTGACAGTTTTGCTTTTTCTGGGAAGGAGAGAGGGCGTGTGTTATGTGTTTTTTTCTTGTGTTGCTTTCTCGATTTGTATGTATAGGCAAAAAAGGTGACAATGGCTCTGACAAAACGGCAGAATGGACAGCAAATGTGCATTGGACGATGTAGAGCCGGATACAAGACAAAGACAACTCTCATATGTATTTTAAGTGTGTAACATATGTGATTTTGAGGTGGAGACAGCAATAGCTTTGTGCTTAAAGGCAAGAGGGAAAAAGAAAAAGCTTGGGATTTAAATGTGAGCTGGACATGACCACGTTATTGTTATAGTATGTAGTCGAGTTTGAGTAAAAAGCCATATAACCCCGAAAAGGGTCAATCACAAACAAATGAAAATTCCCTTTTTATTTTCCATATGTGTAGTAAAAGCCGTTACATCAACAGTTTTACCAAATATAATAAAACTTTGTGATTTATTCGATACACAAAAGTTGAACAAAGAAGAAGAACACGCAAATTTAATATGGATTTTTATGCTATGAATGTTTAACTAGCCGAAAGAGTTACTTCAAACATTTTAAAATAGATTATCCAACAGTAATTTAAAGTGATTGCGCAATTTGAGCTTGGTTACAACCAATTAATATGAAATTGGTCAAAATCTGATAATAAGTTCTATCTGTCCGAAATCATATCAAAATATGCATCAATATGCTACGCTGTCTATTACAGATCTTTAAATAAATAAACTAAAAGCCATAACGTATTTAAATGATACTTTTTAACCACAATGCGCGGTGCTGGCCAATCAATAAATGCTGAATAATTTATATGCTGCATCGATTGCCACACTCATGCCACATACATGAACGCAAATGAGCAAATGCAACCCAAATCTAGCAAATAATGAGCTTGAAATTGTGTGTGTGTGTGTGTGGATGACTTTGGCTAACAAGCTCATTCCAAAGATGATGTCCATTGTGTGTGTGCGTGTATGTGTTTGAGTTGAGGTTACGGTTTTAATGCACTGTTTCCATCAGCGCGCCAACAATGAGTTTCTATAGCAGTAAATCCCTCTGTGCCTCAATGCTACTGCAACAAATTGCATCTGATTGAGCAACTGCTGCGAATGCTGCAACGACAACAACAACTGAACGCAAGTCGAGTCGAGTTGAGTCGAGTGGCTTGTTTGCAAATGAGCTGCCATCATTTTTGCCGGTCAACTGACTGTCTCCATTTGCATCTGCATCTGCATCTGCATCAGCATCAGTTGCATCAGCATCGGTTGCATCAGCCGCATTTCTGTCTCCGTCTTTATCTTCGTTTGTCGAGCGATGGCAAAGCGAAATCGCAAATGAACAACTGCCACCCTTCCTCCTCTCTGTTTGTGCCACAGGACGCAGCCATGCCTACCGCTGACAGGAACAATAAAAACTTGTACAAAACAAAAAAAAGAAGAATGTTGCCAACAATTTGGGACAGCACCACAGCCAAATAAAATGGCCAAACGGACGAGTCACTCGATCAACTTGACTGGCGACACAATCAACTTGACTATTGAACAAAAAGAACTTTTATGGGTAAATATTTGAATAGTTGAAGCAGATGAAACTCTAAATAAAAGTATAGTTCAAGAAACAAAACATTCCAAACATTCATATTATATATTTCCACTTTTCATCGTCTTTAAACCACTGTGCAGTTTGTCAAGTGGAATTTGCGTGATATTGACATATTCTTCTCATCTTTCTGGGGAAAAGCTTTTGTTTTTTTGGAGTGGTCTTTAAACAGGATGGCAAAACTTTAATTAAATTCTCACAAATTGCTGGCGTTGCAGTAACAATAATAACAACCATAAAAAACAGGAATAGTTGGCTCTAACTGTAAGTGTAATAGTTATAGAGCCGCAGCTTCTTGGGCCCAAAGTTCGCCTTGGCCAACTGGCTAATTTGTTTGACAAACAGCAGTCAGTAAAAGACAGTGGAAGAGAGAGGGCGGGAGGGTAGAAGCGTGGTTAGCCGCAGTGCCGCACTATAAAACTTAGCGTCGGCTTTAGTTAAATTGAAATGTTTGCTTTTACGTTACGCATACGCCGCGTAGTCGAACAAAACTAGCTGAACTCTGACTTCAACAAGTGCAAACAGGCAAAAAGCACAATCAAACAAGCAAAAGTAAGAGAGGAAGAGAGAGTGTAGAAAAACTTTCAGTTTTAAGTACAAAAGATGACTTGATTTATAAATTGTTTTCTTCTACTTTTTCCATGACCATTTTGTGTGTATATTATACATATTAAATTTCTGTCCTTTTTTTTTTGTGTCTTGATGCTGTTTTCTTAATCTGTCTGAGCCCTGTTCATAATTGTGGGCTTTTCGTCCAGTTGACAAAAGAGCAATGATTTTATATATTTATTAAACTCGTTGATTGCCGTTTGTGACACATTTAAATTTTAATACCTCTGTGGGTATTAAACAATTCTCAGAAAATATGCAACACTTCAAAACACTGCAAAAAAAAACTAAATACTCTTTTTTGCTATGAGAACAAGATACATTTTACAATTTCAACCACACAAAAATGTTTGTGGCTCGCTCATAAAAACTTTTGGCAGTCAAAAAGTCGACAGCTTTATTATGCTGCTTAACGACGCGTTCTGATTGTTATATCCAACTGATGTGCACTGTGTGGCAGGCCAGTGATGCCAGACTGGTGCACACACAACTGCAGTCAGTAAAAAACTATTGTTTACTTTCATTCACTTTTTTTGTTATTGCTGGGTAATGATTTTATTTATGCACAAGCGTTTCACATTGATTTTGGCCAGGTCCTTCAACTGCTAACGGGAATTGTTGCCAATTTCTGGCACGCGTTCCCAAAAATTTTCCTTTATCTTTCCAAAGTGGTTGAAACGGGGTGGCGAAGGGGGAAAGGCGCTTGCATTAGCTGCAGTTGTTGCTTTGGCTTTTTGTTGAAATTTCGCGCGAAATGACAAAAGTTTGCACATGGCTTCCCCCCTTTCCCTTTCACACCTTCACCGCTTTTCACTGGTTTTTTGGTATCTGTATCTCGGTGTTTGAATCTTTTGGGCGCTTTTGGGCACTGGGCAAAGTTTTTAATTAGTCTTTGATAGGAAACCAACTGAGTTCGCAACTTTAAACGCTTGGTAATGTCGATAGTAACCTTTATGCTACCCCTCACCGCACCTCCCTGTTGCATTGTCTGTTGATATAAGTTTTTCAGTGGCGCACGAATTCTTTGGCTGCAAGGGGTTAATCAAAGTTCGGTTCACCTGAGGCTGCTTAGTTTTTCGCTGCTCCCTTTGACTTTGCTTGGCAGACGCACAAATTGCTATTTTTGATTGCAGCAGGCCGCGAGCTGTGTGCCACAGCTAAAATTACGCATACGCCATGTGGCAAGCGACAACGACAAACAAATGAGTTTGCTAAGAGAGAGACTAATACAAGACGAGCAGATATCCTTGTTCATTAAACTAAGCAGACCCTTAGAAATAAACGTAAATGTATTGCTCTTAAAAATCGGCGCGAGTTTTGAAAAAGTCATAGCTGTTCAAAGTTTACCCTAATTTCGAATGATTTCTTTTTTGCTTAAGTTAGACTATATTTTTTTAGTTTACAGGGTACAAGAACATATGTACATACATTTATACGTACACACAGGCATGACGATATGCATTTATCCACACTCACTCACTCACACACAGTCACACACACACTTACATCGTATATGCCAATTGGCAGTGTAATTTGCGAATTCATATCAAATTACAACTTATACAACATGTCACTCATCGCATTTATCTCTGCTGCAAGCAGCAAGCAGCACACACAAAATCATGTGTCGCAGCCAGTGGCAACTTCGTCTCTACTGCTACTTTTCTGCTTCTGCGTGCCTCTTGTGTTTTTGCATCTGTTTCTGCTTCTGTTTCTGCTACAGTTGCCACACAGCCTGCGTCTGGCATTTGTTGAATGCTATTCTGTTGCGCTTGCACTTGCAACTTGAAATATGCGCGTCACTTTTATTGCCAGTTGGCTTCGCTTTTGACATTCCTGAGCCGCATACCCCCCACATCTCACCCCTTCTCTACCCTTCTTTTCACAGTTTATTTTATGTGCAGCTAGCAATCCCCACGTAATTTTAACTTGCAGCGACAGCTCCCAGCTCAGCTCAGGAGTCTTCTTCTTCGTTTGAGTCGACAACCCTCATCAAGAATCGCGCATTGTTTAACAAAAATTGGTTTTTCACTTAGTTTTCTCTCCTTCAGCTTCTCCCGTAGCTGTCCACGTTGCATATCCTTGCCGCGCACCAAAACCAAACTGGTAACTAAATACTTAATTAGTAGATATACCATAAACAGGCGTACTCTGAACATCCCTTCATCGTCTTCTTCCTTTACTTCTTCTTAGTCTTCTAAGCTTACAAGCGGCTTTCATTTTGTGCATCCTTTTTGAAGGGTGCAACAGAAGCAAGCTTACAATTTTATTACACGCTCAGTCAAGTCACATAAAACGATTATAATAAGAACAGAAATGGTGCTCAAGATAAGGCAATTAGAGGAATTGCATTCCAGAACTTAATCTATGTTAGCTAACTATACTATACATATTCATCAATTATTAGCTCTTCATTTCATGCTTAACTATCAACCTAACTCGAAAGCCATAAAACTCACCAACGCTTGCTTTTTTTTCTAAATTTTTAAAGCTGATCCCTGGCAATTTATTTTAATGCTGCAATCTGCGATACGTTTGACGTTGCAGCTGGAGCTTCTCTACTGTCGCTCGATGCCGTGAGGATTTGCTGTCATTTGCGTTCTGGCTTTTCTAACCCCCTAACCCCTGGCCACCCCTGAATCCCATTCTGTCCAGCTGTCAAACGCAAAAGTTTGCGTGTGGAACTGATGAAGCTGGGCGATGGGCGACGGGCGATTGCGTTGGCGATAGAGGAGCGGGGGAAAAGTGAGAAGCAGTAGTAAAACTTTCTAATATTTTTCAGCACCTCAACACAAGCGATAAGAACTCTTGCACGTTGTCAAGAGCTGCCGCTGCTGCCGGTTCCACAACGTCCTAATTAGTTGAATTCTATGCATTTTCTGCTGTAACGGTAAAGGCAAAGTCGATGGCAAAGGCAGCGGCAAAGTCAAAGTAACAAGGCAAAGTTAAAGGTAAGAACAAAAATTTGGCTTCTTTGACATAACTTTGGTAATATTTTGTTATAAGAAGAAACTTTCCAATGTTGATAAAATGTGGCAAATATAAAAGTTCTAAAAGTCTTTTAAGGATGCGGTCAAGCAAAAACAGAATTGCTGTGATTATAATACCAGCGCCACAATATTGAGTAGCTCTTACTATTGTTTTAGTCGCTTTTTTACTTAGCAACCTTAAACTTAAACTAAGGCTTATGCTTTATGGCACTTTTTAAGCATTTGTTAAGCAAGATAAAGATAGCGTTAAGAATAGTAAAGATTCAGCGGCTTAGCCTAGTTTGTTTGGGTCACCTCTCTGACACAGATTGGCCAGTTTATATATCGTTTAACAACAGCAGCTGTTTTCCCCTATGCATTTACATCATTTTTGCACAATTTTCGCACATCTTTTTATATGCCTTTTTTTTGGCCCGTTGCGTCAATGCAACTGACAATTTTTCAATCTCGACATGAAGTCGGGGCGTCAGAAATAATTGCAAAATGCATCAATCAGCTGTCAGAGCCCCCGATTGTCGACTATCTGAGCGACAAAAAAAAATACAGTGAGCAACATATATACATGTTTTTTTTCTTGGAGCAGACGTTTGTCTACATGTCGTCTGTCAACTGCAGCTAGCGCCATGCCCACTTATATATTTTGACAGGGCGGGGACAAGTCGTTTATTGAGTCAACATTCGCAAAAGGAGCAGCTCATTAGATGCGATTATGTTGTGTCTGTGTGTGTGTGTGTATTTGTGGCCTTTTTTGAACTGCCTTCGTCTAGACCGCATTTCCGATAATTACTCTTGTATTGGCAGGCCAGAGCAGACGATGTCGAAAGTCGAAGTTGTGCAACTAAATCGAGCACAAAAGTAAGAAACCACAGCCGCAATGGCCATCTATTGAGTAGACGTGAACGATGACGAGCATGCTGACGACGTCCTGCCGGCTTATAGGCGCATGGTCAAAGCGCATTGCACAAGCTTCAACTTGAATGCGGTTTTACAGTCACAGCCTCAACCTCAGCCTCAGCCGCAACCTCAATCCTCGTTGCCTAGTTGGCCAGCTAATGCGGTTGCCTGAAACGTCGTTGGTTCTCTGATTGATTTTACATGCCACATCTTGCTCCATCCCTGTCTGGCGTAATACTTTTAATTGATAATTGCGGAAATGCATTTTGGAATTGTAAAAAATCGACAACAACGCAGGACCGCACAAAAGTTTCAATCTACAATATTATTGCAAAATATATACATATATATTTTGGTGTACAGTTTGGGTTTGGCGAAAACGGAAATCAAGCAAATTGGTTAACAGCAAAACCGCAAAGCATTTAATAATGGACAACAGGCAACAACGCACACACAAAAAAAAAACCATCAAAAAATAGTGTAAGAGGGAGATAAAGAGAAGAGGAGTTTGCAATACTTTTGCTTGTTAAGGCAGCAAGGTATCGAGTTTCAGGTTTTTCATTCCTTGTTTGCTACATATTGAGTATTTATAACATTTTTCTACTACTGCCGTGCGTTAATCAACACTGGCGGACACTCTGCCACGCCCTAAGCCCTTTTTATTGTTTGCCTAGTCATAAGTCTGTCTTACACATGCGGATGGGGCATTTAATATTCATGTTGCGTTTTTGGGCTTGACGGCCACACATTTTAGCCCAAAAATCAATTATACGCCCCGGAAAATATGATATGTTCCCAACTGTACTGAAGTGTGTGTGCTTGTGTGAGTTAGTATGTGTGTAGGCTTCGTTCGTCTAATATTACGTGTAATTAAGGCGAGCGTAAGTCTTCAGCAGTCCATACACAGCACACACACAGTGGATTCCAGTGGGAATAATGCTCAGGTTCTCTCATTGGACTGGACGTCTGTGGAAATGAATTTGAAATGCTGGCAACGTAATTGCCAAATTACTTGGATTTTTGCTAACAGTAACACTAAACGCAGCTGCGAGTGTGGAATTTCAATAAAATATGCAAGGTACACACATATAACCCAACGTTCTCAATTTAGAACAATGCCCATCAACATCACGTATACGCAGCGTACAGAGTTTCATAAAAATTAAGTGCCTGAAATAACTATTTCTTTTCATGCTCTTCAACTTGATTTCTTTAAGAACTCATCAGAGAGATAACACGCAAAAGGCAATATTAATCGAAACCAATTTTAAACCGATTTATTAGCCATATCCACGAATGTCAATTGGCTATTCATTTTGGTAAGTGATTTCGTCGCTTCATGTTGGCCATGTTTCATTTTGAAGCGGCTACAAATTGATTTGGCATTTGGCCCCAGTTGATTGATTAGAGCCATTAATGCAGCTTGATGCCCCACTCAACTAGCTGCTAGCTACTTTTCCCAATAGCAAAAAATTTAACTGTCTGAAATTGATGTTTAGGCCAAAAGAACCTTTTTAAGAGCTGCCCAATTCATGTTGAGCTTTGTAATCTGATTGATACATAAAAGTACTATCAATCGATAACATTTTTCAATTTATTTAAATATTTTTTGTACTTACCAAATTTCTTCTAAATAATCTACAAAACTTAGCGTCAAACATGAAATTCAAACAATAAAAAAATATTTATTTGAATAATAAATTTGGGGTCTTGACATATTAATTTAATAAACGAAAAGATTCACAAGCATCCGAATAATAAAAAATAACAGCCAGCATCTGTCCGACAGCCTTTTGAACTTTATTCACTTTTTATGACTTTTGGTTAACTTTTTTCCTTGACTTTTGTGTCATTGTGAAGATGATGATGAGTACGTTGTGGGTTTTCCTTTGTTGTTGAGCTCGAGTAAAGTTGAAAACGGCGCTAATTTTATGACGGCTCTAACTTTGGCACTCGTCAAATGTAAAGTACACCAAAGGGCTCTCTTTCTCTTCTTGGTTAAGTTGTGGCTGGCAACTTTGCAGGCCCAGTTTTCATCGCTTTATGCTAATGTGAGGCGCACAAGTTAAGCACTGTATGTGTGAGTGTGTGTGTCCTTTAAGCAAACACGGGACATCCTTAATTTGCACGAGTGAAAACCCGGCCGCAGCTGTGTTAATTACTGTGGCGAGTGCCACTGTGCTGCTCATGAGTCATGAATCATGACTTCCGTTCCGTTTGCCGTTCTCTAATTATGACGCAACAAATGAATGAATACAACAACAAATGCAGAACCCAAACGCGACAAAGTTTACTTCAAATAGTAGTTGGGGTGAGGGGGGAGGAAATCAAGGTGGAGGAGAGTGGAGTAGGATTAAGACAGTACCATAATGAAGCCGTCTGGCTCTCTCGAATGTGCGGCAACTCTATGCTAGTTTCAGCATGTGGCAACTGCGGTTAACCGACAATTTGTGCAGAGTTTTAGCATTGCCAGCGACTCGAACAAGAATCAGCTTATTTACTCAGCTCAAATTGCTTTTAATTCATTTGGCTTACACAAAACCAAAGTAAGTCAAATAACGTTTGGCAAAATTACAATAGTTCAACACACACGCATGTCTACTCCAGGAGACCAGAAGAAGAAAAACACAACCGCATTTAAAATGTTTATTATTAATAGTTGTATTTACCTTTACGCTTTTATTTGTTTCTATGTTTTTGGTTTCTGTTTGTGTTGTTTGGTATTTAAATGCATTGTGATAACAATATGTTTACTTAATGTTAATAAATATATCAAATGCTCTTTGACATATTAATATATGTGTATAAATTAAAATATACATACATATAAAAATTGTACAGTACATTCTACTCGGTAAAAAGGGAAAAGGAAATATAAACAAAATTGGGAATGGAAGTTGGCTTTAGTTTCACTTATGCATATATGATACTCTAGTCAATACTAAATCTAGGCTTTTGATTTATATTAATATTTTATATACTCGAGATTTGCCATCTAGCAAAAAATTGAATTTTTTCATCATTTGATTTTGTCAATGGTGTCAATTTAATAAATATTTTATATGCATTTTTTTACCATCGATATTTATAATTATTTATCTTTGCACATATATATTTAGCATGTAGTTTTTTCTATTTTAATATGCTTTATTTATACTTTATTTGATTTCAGTTTTTGATTTATATTTTTTTAATATTTTATGACGTTCTGAACTCAACTATAAATGCAATTTACCTGCAATCGGTTTTTACTTTCAATAAAAGAAGGTATATTTAAACTAAATAATCAAATAACTTCTAGCAACAGTTAATAATAAATAGTTTACAATAGTAGGTATGTATATTTTAATGTTTTTGTTCTTTATAAGGTTTATCTCAGTACCATTTAAATGTCTTTTGATATGACTTAAGCAATTTAATGGTAATTCAACTTCTTTGGCAACTCGATTCACGTTTATAATTTTATATAATATATAATATATATACAGATATATCCTATGCTATATAGTAGTTAATTTATACATACATTTTGTTTTACGGAAGTTTGCAATTGTTGTTGTTTGATTTGCTTCAAAAGTCAAATCACTTAAACTGTTTCTTAGTTATACAGCAGCAAGGTCAAAGTTTAATAGTAAAATGAATCGAGTGAGTAAAGGTAACAAATCAAAACGTTTTCAATAAAAATGATTTTAATTAAATTTTGTTGACCTGCTGAAGCATTTTGTTCTTATTTTTTATTATTCTATTATTTTGTTTTTGTTTTCTGAATACAATTTAAATAAATTTCCTTGCGCTAATTAATTTATTACAATATGTTTATTAAGCCTTGGCTCGTTATTCAGTAGCTTTTTTTTTTATATTCTGTAATTTAATTATAAACAAATATGCAACAACAAATTCCATTATGAGCCCTATATATATGTGTAAATGAACACACACCATTTTAGCTATATTTCTTTTCCAATGGTTTTTCCATTTGTGATATTCTTTTCATATTATTATTTTTTTTATTTGAGCTCATGTAATGTTTTTTTTTCTTCTTTACTTGTTTTACGTTTGTTTGTTTATTAAAAATATTAATCAGTCATTTGAATGCAATGAATTGCTGTATGTATATAAAGTATAGTATGTGTGTAAATATAGTATTTAAGGTTGCCACATTTCACACTCCCCCACTCACATCGCACTCTTATCCCCAGTTGACTGTTAACAATAGTGCAATAATTTATACCATTCATTTGCATTGCGCTGTTGACAGGCTAAATAAAACTTGGTCAAATGATTGCACACAGCAATTATTTCACTCTAGAGATGACCGATAGTTGTCTTGAACTGTGTTTATTTACGGCAGATCACGAAAGTATCGTGCGAAGCGCTCATCTCTAGCTGAAATGTTTTCACATAAATAATATTGTCTACTTTTGTGCATCGTCGGCTTTGAGGGAAAATTTATTAAAAAATGGAGGCAAAAAAATGTATAGTCTGCTATAATTGATATATTCAATTAAAGTGCGTTAATTGATGATGATACCCGCAACTAAGTTCAATTTCAATTATTTATGCATATTGTTAGTCTATTTGATTATAATGAAATAGTTCTAAATACCCCCCCCCCCCCACACACACACACACACACACACACAAACACACACAATGTTTCAATTTGCATAAATTGTATAATTATTCGCATATTGTTATTCAAGTCTCTCTAGTTTGGGTTGCTTAATGAGTTTGCTGCTGCCGCTGTGTTTTCACTCTTATTATCTAAAATTCGCTTAATTCGCTTAGAAACACTAATTCACTTACTTGTCGTAGGGGTGGGGTGCATGCGGATGTTTCTTTATGTCCGGTGAGTGGCGCATCAGCGTCGCATTTTGCCCGTTAACGGGTGAGAGCGTTAGACTACTACCATCGTGGCTGCCACCATTGATGCTGCCCGCCACACCGCTGGCGCCACCAACTCCCCCGCAGCCGCCGGCCATCATTTTCTCCGTCTCCTGGCGGCTATTTGCCATTATTCGTCGGATTGTGGGCGCGCAGGGTGTGCGTCAGAGACGCGACTCCTGCACGTGCTCGTGTCAAACCTGACCATGTGCGTTCATGTGCAGCGCCTCCCCGGCATCGGAGGGGGCGCCAGACAGTTGCGCCGGTGGATAATACTGCAAGGAGGTGCAATTGAGATACTGTGCGGCGGTTAGATTCACGTTAAAACCACATAATTACAACACTAACACAATCGAATAGAGTAGGAGACGTACAAAATGTACAGTTTCTGTACAATATCTTATATATAGGAAGAACGTTTCTCTCCCCAAATTCATAACAAGGTAAATTTCGTAATCAGTTTGTGATTATAACAACTTAGTTATAAATTTATTTTAGTTAAGAATCTGTCTTTTTCCGCTTCTTACATCAATGTGTACACCATTTTACGCTAAGCTTTTCAGTCAACAAACAAGTTTAATAGGCAAACAAGAAGGGAAAAGAGAAAAACCACCCCTCTGAAGTTTCGAGTAAATTAGTTGTAGCTTAAAGCTAAAATACACATCAATATTTACTCACCCCGACGCGGCCATTGTCGTAGTCGCGAGACGCTTGAATGGTCAATTTGGCCTTGGCGTGCATCGTGTCGGTCATCGCGTTCCTTTGATGTGTCGAGGGCAGCACGCCCGGAACTGAGCTGGGGGGACGCAGCATCATGGAACCGTTGCTTTTGGCCGCATTACCAACGCCGACAAGATTCGAGCCGCTCGAACCGGAACCGTTTGCCTTCTTGCGGAAGCAAAACTCAATAATTGCAACGAAGACAGCAACAAGCAGACCGCCGATGAGTATATAGAAAATGCCAGCCACATTGCTCAGCGAGAGGGCGTTGTGCGAGGCCTCGCGATTGTCCTTGTTGGGATTGCATTCCGTTTTGTCGTACCACCATTTATTGCGCAGTTTTATCAGCTCTCCGTTCTCTTTTAACGACAGCACGGCCAAATTAATGGGATCCCTGGTAGAGTGGATAAAAGAACAGTGGTGGATCAATAAACATAACTTTCTTAAGCTTTAAAGAGAAACCGCCAATCCATTAACTTTACACTAGGAGCATACTAATATTGCATGCCACCACTGTAGTTTCTAATTTCTTATCACTGCCACGATTCCATTCATTGCCTTTGCCATACATTTAAAACGGCTTTCCATGCCAAATCCTAACTGTATATATGTGTGTATGTACTCACTTGAGTGCTGAGCCAAGCGGCGTCGCAATGCCAAATCCCTTGGTATCCAAGTTGGGGCCCACTTTCATTGTGTCGCAGGGCTCCCGTGCATTTACATATTCATTTTTTGGAGACTCGACTAGGAGGGCGTACTTGCCCTTCGAGGTGCGCACTCTCCTAATGCCCTCGTCGTAGGTATTAACAAAGACGTGCTTTCTCGAGTTCATATACTCCCACATCTTGTTGTGCAGCCCAATTGGAGAACGCTGAGAGAAAAAGTAGAGAAGAAAAAAAAAGAACACACAAACGTGCACACAAAACGTTGCACATAAGAGTAAGTAATGCGGGTTTATTGTTGTGTTATGCTAATCACATATTTAAACTAAAGTACAATTACTGCTATTAAGTTAATGTTTAATTACAATTGCCTAAGTTTTTCGTGCAAATCGATAAAACCAAGATGGCGTTGTGTAACCTTTTCCATAACACCACCGATCACAGGCTAAAAGCAGGCTAACATATGATGCTAAAATCACCTAAAACATCGATAGCACTGTTAACGCTGATCGATAGAGTAACTGCTAGTCCATCACTCTTTTCACGCGTGTAGTAAATTGAATAATTCGACGTTATAGCATGTCAAAGGTTATTGCAGACTCACCCGAAAGAAATCCCATGTGGAGCCATGCAACAATGTTCCATATTGTACCTCGGTTTGCATGGCCAAATCCTCGGGCGAATTGATGGGCGTTACCATGCGTTCAACGGTCAGGAAGGCGGCCAGATTCGCCGTATACGATGATATAAGAATGAGCGTAAAGAAGAACCAGGAAGCGGCAGCAATGCGACCCGAAACTGAACGGGGCGACAGATCACAGCCCTGCTGCATAAAGGCAGCCAATGAATACCAGAAAGAGTTCCAAATGCTAAACTCATTGACAGCGGCCGTGCCCGTGGAGGAGCCCGATGTTGAGCCCGATGCAAGGCTGCCGCCCGACATGGACGCCTGCAGCGCAGCGGCACAGGCAGCCGACTGTGCGCCCGGAGTGGGTGGTCCAGGGGGTGGTGGTGGCAACTGTGCACCGCCAATGATGCCGGGTGGCTGCTGATTGGCAAGCTGTTCGTGATGTGCATGTGGATCTGTAAGAACACATTGAGAGAGAGAAGGGTTAACTCGAGTGTGAGAGATGGAGGAAGGAAGGAAGGGGAAGGGGGCGTCACAAAATGTGTAACCGCAGACAGAAAACTCGAACTGGACAGTGCCAAAGCGAGAGAGATGTGTTTGTACACTCGAAGAAAATTATGTGATAGTAAGTTAAACGAAAGAACTATTAGAATTGTTCTCTTATGCTGTTTTCTCTCAGTGTACTTGTTCTGTCATTCATGTACATATGTATGAAGTACAGTTATCCTTTGGCTGTTGCTGTCCAACTGCTGGCAACTGTCAATCATTTCGTTTGGCTTGACTTTTTGCGCCTGCTCTAATTGATATGCAATCAAGCGCATCACCAAAGCTGCTCCTCCAAACTTGTCCTTCAGTTATCCTCCAGCTACTCCCGTTACTATTTGCTTCAATTGCAAAAGCATTGACTTTTCTTCTCTCTCTCATTCCTTTCCTCAGTCATATCTGAACATTTTCATGCATTCGCATTTCACTCCTTTCCCCCTTACTTTCTCTTGAAATGTATGAACATTTTTTTTTCATGCCACCGCAGTCTGACAACACGTTGCTTGCATACAAAATGTTGTTTACTATTCCGCTTAAATTACATTAAGGATGTTTTGCAGGATGCCAATAGATTGTTATGAGCGCCAATTGTCTGCCTGTTTCATATGTGATCCCGCTTTACAATTTTTCTTTATCCCTTTCCCTTCCCTTAACTTTCTCACTTGGCAGCAACAAGCAAGATTGAATCATATAATTGAATTATATGTCAACGCATGCTAAACAAGTCTAAAGTTATGCAGAAATGCCACAGTAATATTGACAGTTAATTTCTTTCTCTGCGTAATTTCTAAAGAATCTGGCAATAAATATCACAACAAAACATTTCATGCCTATAATAGCCGACCGAGATCCTGTTCACTTATCTGGGATTTAAAAGTTTCAAAGGAAAAACTTACTTTTGAATCCTACTTAAGTTTTAACCAAGTGTAAAAAGTTATCTCTTTAGTCTTTGGTTTAAATTTCCTTGCTTTGCCAATCTACAAAGAAAACTAAAAACTAATAAGAAGTCTTTTTAAAGCTACTTTTAGCTAATTTCTATTTAATATGCGCTCACAACAATGCCTCAACTCTAAAAGAATCTTAGTAGGAAGTGAAAGGGGGGTTAAACACATAAGTAAGTTGATGTATATTTACCTTGGAGCTGGGATTGTTGTAGCTGCTGCTGTTGCACAAGACGCCATTCCTGGGGCGAGAAGCGCGACACAAAGAACAGAACGATGCTGACACCAATATAGCTGAAGATGACGCTCACCTGTTGGCCCTCAACATAACAAAAATGAATGAAAACGGAACGAAGAGAGAAAGAAGAATAACATGAATAGCTGCAAAAGATACAATATATGCGATAGAAGGCTGTCTGCCTGCTCCAGACTGACTGACTATACTAACGGTATCCAGCATAATTTGTGCCAAAAAATTGTTTCATTAAATTTTCTGTGCTTCAGCTTCAGCTTTAGCTAATTGAAGCGGAAGCGGCAAAATGGCTTCCTAGAAAAACGGCGCAACATTAGCGTAATGGGAGAGGTCGAGAAAGGAGTCAAGGTGGCGAACTAACAAGTAAGAGAACGACTAACAAATGCCCTGTAGTATTAATCGGGATCTTAACTCAACTTGAACCGCTCCCTAAGACACTTACCAAAAGACTACCCCATTAACACACTTTTAACGGCTACAGGGTATTCAAAAACAATGCCAGGTGATGACGACGTTGCCTGCTTGTGTCGAGGACTTCGACAGGATACCAACTGCCTGATGTCTCGCCTTTTGCCTGTTGCCTGCTGTCTCGACAGCCAACTGTTGCCTATTTTTGGTGTTGTTGTTGTTTTTTCTGTTCATATTGTTGTCGCTGGCGTTGTCGTTATCAATGCTTCAATGGCTGCCACGGAGCCGCGCCTTTGTGCATACAACACAACATAACACAAAAAAAAAAATGAAAAGGTGTCGTTGTCGTCGTCATAGTTGCTTTACATACACACACACACACACACACGACGCACACACACACGACACACATACTCGTTCTCTGTATAGGCCTGCTTGTCAGTAGCCAGCTTTTATTAGGGCGCCTTGTTGCTGCCATTCTGGCAATATCCTTCCACCCGTTCCACTTCCCTACTCTATGCTCATGTGTGTTTCTGTGTGTGTGCAGCAAGAATGCGTCATTTAATTTATGATAAATTTTTGTTTTTTTTGTTGTTTATGCACACATATTAGCCTGCTTACTTTGCTGCCGCCGACAGTTG
This sequence comes from Scaptomyza hsui, assembly GCA_018152825.1. Classification (NCBI taxonomy): domain Eukaryota; kingdom Metazoa; phylum Arthropoda; class Insecta; order Diptera; family Drosophilidae; genus Scaptomyza; species Scaptomyza hsui. Next base: position 472,186 of record JAECXO010000307.1, read on the forward strand.
GGGCTTGACTTTTTATTTTCTTCTTCATCGCTTAGCCTTTTTTGTGTTCCTTTTCTGTTAAGCAGCAGCAGGCACCTTTGCTCTTTGCGCGCAAGCAATTTGCATATTTGTAATTCGTTTGAGCTCATGTCAAAATAAGCGTAAGATTTCACAGCACTGCTCACTGACTTTTCTCTACAAGGCGTGTCTAATTTTACCTTTTGTCGCGGCTGTGAACACTCTTATAGACTGGGGATTATAATTTCTATGTACATATGTATCCAAGAAAGGCGCCCTTTAAAATGTGTGAGACAGCAGAAAAGCTAGGATTAGAAAACACATTTGATGTGTGGGATAAAAATATATGAATATATGCTACTAAAATAAATGTGAAGAGCTTTCACAGAGGTTTTGAGTTTATTTTTAGACATAGCCATAACAAATTCGCCTTCTTGCTGTACGTAATATTTCAACATTACTTCCTGTACCATTTTACGCAATTGACTTTTCGTCGCCATTTGCTTTAGGAGCCACTTCAACACAACTCAAGCTAGAAGGCAGAGAGATACTAAGTCAAGTCAGTTATTCAGCTAGTGCATCATCAGCTTTGGTGCTGTGTATGTTCAAAGTTTGGACTCGAATATCAACATCATCAACTAAATGCTCATATAATTCTGATGGCTTGGCCATTATTTAAAGAAGCGTCAAGCGGCCAACTTTGGACTAGGGCCAAAACAAAGAAAAAAAAAAAAAATTTAAGACTTCTACTTGACGGCTACGTAATTTTTGCCCGCAGCGCTTGTAGTTGTTGTTTATAATGTACAAAAGAAACAAAAACAAACAGTAGCAAAGAGACGAAGAGTAGAAAGAAAAAAAGTTTGTCGTTTACTCTATTAAACTTTTGGGAAGCTTACGAGGTAGCCAAGTTGAAGCCCAAAAACAAGAAGAAATAAATACATATACATACAAAAAAAAAAAAAACCAAAAAGGAAAAAAGTTCGAAGTTTGCGGCAAAGTTTTCGCAGGAGAAATAAAATAAGATGGCTAAAAATTACCAGGCAATGGCGCCAACCAAAATAGAAAAGAAGAAAATGAAAGAAATGTTTTAAAATAAATAAATAAACTTTACTCATTTGTATGCAGCGCAAAATTTTGCATTATTTTGACTCGTTACCAAAAAATCCCAACTCTAAATAAACACATTTTGTGTCTAGACCACGTAAAAAAACATAAATCGGAGTTTGCATTGATTTTTTGTTGAAATAAAATTAACCAAACTTGAACCGTTACTCAATCTATATAGTAAGTTAAAGTCCAAAGCCAAGACTTGCCCCCTTGGTAGTATGGCTCGAAGTCTCAAAGTTGATAAGTAAAATTCCTTTAGCAAACATTTTAGATGCTAAACAAGAGTAAATATGCCAGTCAAGCGTACACTTGTATATACTGTATACGTATATGTATCGTATATACTAAAGTAGGGCACGTGTTTTACTAACGTTAACTGGGCTAAGAGGAGCAATATGACAGCAGTTTGCAGCTTGCAGTTTGCTGCTTGTAGCATGCAACGTCGTCAGGAATGTGCTCAAGTCAAAGTTGCACCCAGAGCTCACTAACTGGAACGTAAAGTTTCTACACACACACACACACGTACAGAGAGACTTGTGTATGTATACGTATATATACATATATACGCACCCAAATTTCCTGTGATAAAGGATTCATGAAGCTGAACACGCCGGGCGTCTGCTTCACTGGCTTCTTAATCATGATGGAAATGCCCAGCGACATGAACGGCTTGCTAAAGTCAATGACACGTTCCCGTTCAGCGGTAATCGTCATCGCGGCAATCGCAATATCCGCTTCCTGTATTCCAATTCAATATCAATAGTGTTGTGTGAGTGCATATGGAGAGAGTGAGTGTGAGAGAGAGAGAGTTGCTTTAAGTTATTAATTCAGTCGTGTAGAGTTGTCACCTTGCGAACTAGTTCCCCGACCATGCCATCCCAACCACCGTGAATAGCTGGATTCTCGGAACCGTAATTTCCATCCTTAACCAGTCGCAGTTCATCTGCAATGCACAAAATGTGCGATTAAACCAATTACACAACTCGATACCAACACAATTCACACTCACATTCAAGTCCCAGTTTCTTGGACAGTAAGTCGGCCAGATCCTTGCAGTAGCCCTCGAAACGGTTATTGCCATGCAGCTGTTCCCCGAATGCAGGCTGCTTTATCATTATATACGGCTCCTCCAGCACCGTGGTGACAATGTACGTGCGATTCTTTTCGAACTCCACATGCGGACGCAATCTCACATATTTCGCATTCAGCGGCTGTAATCCAGCATCATCATTCCACTCGGCAACTTTTACCTAAGGCGAGATGAAATAACAATGAGTTTCAATTAGGATTTATATTCATAAAGGGTATCCGCCTTACAGCACACTGTAGACAACATTCTTTCACTCACGTTTTAATTACTCTAGTTGCATAAATTGTTCTTAGAGCAAAGAAGCTTAAGCCTGTCGACTTTCTAGCTCCTTCCCACACACACACACACACATTCGGTATCTATATATGCTGTTACATACCATGGCGCTGTTTACGGTCATCTCGACAACGTGCAACGTGTAATTGACTCGTCTGCCATCATCGTTGAATTTGATATCCCCGGTGAGTCCCTCGATTTCAACCTGCCAACAAAAAAAAATACAAAAAAATAAGGGAAGGAGTGTCGGTGTTTTTAATTGCTTTGTCAGTGCCTGGGAGCTGCTGTTCCCATCATCATCATCATCAACACCGTCATTCTGATCATGACATTAATGCTCTAAAACGCACCTTTCTCAAATAACGTGATATTTTATCGCCATGCTCCCATGCATTCACCCAGCCCTTGGCCGTATTACAGTCCAGGGCGCGCGGAGGTGCGGAACCAAAACTGGAACCGGAACTGGCATCATTGTTGTTGTTGTTATTATTGTTGCTGTTGCTGTTGGCGTTGTTGTTGCCATCGCTGGATGTGGATGCGGCTGCTTGGGCGGCAACCATCAACGTTTGACTACGTCGCTGTACATTATTCCTGAATTGATCCGGCTTCTTGCGCAGAATTTTGTTGAACGCCTCCACGAGGACAAAGACCGCATCGTACATCAGCGCTGCCTGAGCCTGCAAAAAGGTAATACGTTTAAAATGATGTTTGGGGTGGCATCCCCCTTTCTCACATTTCATTTGCACGGGCACTTAATGAGCGTATTACACGCTGCTTTCACAATTTTCCCCGTCATTATTTATTTCAGAGCGTGTTAATGTTGGGTTTGAGTGTCTAACAACAATTTGTTTGTTTGTGATTTGGCGCTACATAGTATACATTAACAGGGGCAGTTACATGGCCAGTTCTTATTTCCAGTCTAGATATATGTTAGTCTATGCAAATATGATCGACTGATGCTGTTAAACTCAAAAAAGACTGCTCTTAAACATTAGTTGGTTGCGATCATTAAAAGTTGCGAAATAAAAAGTGTTGAGTGTTTTGTTGAGTGTATTACTTAGTGCAACATATAATAAGAAGAATTGCAAGCATCGAATGTATTTAAAACGTAAACGGTACAAATTTGCAAAACCTTTGAAAAGTGAAAATCTGCAAAAGAGTTTGCATGTGTGTAAATGTGTTTCGTATGCATATGTGAATGTAAAACAGACTCGCACAAGTCAAATAAACAAATAAGCATTGTCAAAGAGAGCAACAGCAGTAGCAGAAAGAGAAAGGACAAAGGAGGGTCTGGGGTAACTATCTAGCGTAACATTGAAGTCCTGAAGCAAAATACAACTAACATTTAAGCGCCACAAAGTGAAATCTTTGTCAACAAGGATAATGCCAAGGAAATACAAATATAAACAGCACGCAAACTAAACCAACTCGCCAACTGTCGAGTTGTCGTTGCCCCCGTTGTATGTCTCTCGCTCGCACTCTTTATCTCTATGTGTGCTAAGCATGACAAGGACAACGGCAGCAAGGGCACACACACAAAAACATACATACATGTGTGTATGCCTTTGACTGAAAGATGCTGCTGAACTAAACAACTATGTATGTATGTAAAAAGTGAAATCTGTCGCCCATTGTGCCTGTTTGTGTTGCTATTTGACTACAGGCAGTGAGCAAGCGATGGAGGAGAAGGAGAAGGAGAGAGAGAAAGAGTGAGTCCTAACGGTAAACATTAAATGCTAGCAAATATTTAACAGCTAGCAGCAATGACATTGCTTTAGCTTACAGTGTACAGTGGTTGCTCACTATAAGGAACGCCAAACGAATGAGACTCGACAAGCTCTTCTTACCAAGCGAGCGACACCTGTACTTTTGATTAGTTTAGTAAAAGACTTACCGAAATCGATTCCCTGCCAGCACCGACGCTCGTTTGTGGGTCGAGTCGTTTCCAGCTGTCATAGAACTCGCGCACAAGACGCCGATTTGTGTCGACAATGCGAAATCCAGTAATGTTAATGGCACCAAATTCGATTATCTCGCTCTCCCAGCGATCGTCCATGACCTGACCACCACCCCACAAAAAGAGGACAATTACCAACTGTGTGCAAGAACAACAACAATCAGAACACTTACCAATCCACTCAGTAGATAGTGATAGGTGCGACGACCCAAACGCAAATCGCGCACATGTTGTATCAGTATTTGTTTGGCCATCTCAGTGGGACAGTCGAGAACGATATGCTTGTTGGTGAATCGGCCGATTTGCTCCAGTGTGTGCAGGAACTCAATGGCCATGCTGACATTTGAGATGCGCTTGACCAGCTCCACTTGAAAGGACTCGTTGCCCGGCTTCAAGCCCTGGTAGATTTGTTGCAGTCGCAATAAACCTGCAAATAGAACAATGGAAAAGTGGCAAATCATTAGAGAGAGGACGAATGTGCAAAGGGCAGCAAGAGGGTTAAAGTGTAAAGTGTGTGCGTGTTAATTAACTGCATTTTTGTCAGGCAGGGTGTGGGGGGAGGAGGCAAACACACACCTACAAGTACACAACTGTTAACTACACAAATTATAGCAATCATCAGTTTTTGCAAGCTGATAGCCACAAGGAAGAATGTATCCGGGCAAACTCACAGCTACTAAGTACAATATATTGTCTTTAGAAATTCTCAGTAAATGCAATTTAGCAACAGATTATTTTAAGAACACAAAAGTGTGTAATAAATCATCAAAAGATAATGAACAGACACCCAAAAATCGATTATAGCTTAAAGAGAGAGAGAGAGGGAGAGAGAGAGAGAGTAATGAAAAATTGTAATTCATTTCCAAATGTAATAAGTAAAATTCACACTCTACATGAAAATCTGTCAAGTTTTTACCATTACATGAAAGAAGGAAGTCTAGGATACTGGAAAGAACGCTGAAAAAAAGGATCAGGCAAAGCAAACAAAGTCCAAAGTATACACATATGCAATGTATCTAACAGATACACCCGCACAGGAAGAGAAAGCAGACCAAACTTTCAAAATTTCATGCCTACAGCAATGCTAAGCGAAACACACAGCACTTCCCCCACCCACTCCCATTCATCCTACTAACTGGGTAGTGAAATTAGCATTGGTCTTTTGTGTACGTGTGTATGTGTGTCAGTGAGTGTGTGTGTTATGCGGCCTGAGATTTCATTGCGAGCGCAATTTGCATTTGTGCTTATTGAGTTATCTCTCGCTCTCTGAAACTAACTGCACTCTGTGCATGCAGCTTTCATTCGCACTTAAACAGATATACACAACCCCTTCCACTTCCTCTCTTCCTCAGCCTCTCTCAGCTTGCCTTTACAAACTTGACGATTCAATGCGCTTGGGAAACAGCAGAGAGAGAGGCAGAGAATGAGAGACAGTCGGATAGATGGGCAGATGATTTGTATGACAGCTACGCAACGTACGAAAAATCTTCCTCTCCCTCTCTCGACTCTACACTTTCTTTCTCCTCTGCTCTTCATTTGCTTGTTTGAATGTCGCTGCAGCTTGAATGCGCCTTCAATTTATGTTTGCGGATAAAATGGGATTTGCCTCTGGCTTTTGCAATGCCCGGGCCAGGCGTGGCAAGGGGTGAGGTGCGAGGGGCAGCTATGACTACTCTATCAGGCGTTACGGCCAAACATACACGCCCATTGCTTTTGCTTTTGCTTTTGCTTTAGCTGCTTCTCTGTTTCTGCTCACGGCTAAAAGTGTTCGAACTTGCTCCATACAGATCCAATTTGTTGTTATTTTGATTTACACTATCCGTGGCTAAAGCAGGCATGGTATTTTAGTGTACCCTGTAAGCGGTTCAACTGGGTAATGGGGTGGCATTATCGTTCTATGATTTTGGGCTTATGCCAGGCGTATACTTAATATCAATCGCAAGATTTGCTAACACAAAAGCTAATGTCACAGTTTTTACAGGGTACCCATTAGTGCATACTTTCGCTACTTGTTGCCCGCTTCTTTGTGCGATTTTGTTTTGTTTTGGAGGATTATTTTTTTTCGGTGCTGTACTAGCGCAATAAATTTTGTGCTTTGCCTTTTATACAATTTCATTTGCTGTTGTGGCACCTCCCTTCCTTTCTCTTTTTCTCCCACCCTACTACTATCAATACTCACTCCAAAGTCAATCGCTGCTTCTCCCCATCCCTCCCCCTGATTCCCTCTAGCGAGTGTATTTCTATAGTCCTCATGCTTCGCTTGTCTTTGGATTTGAGTTTTGGGTTTTGTGTTTTTCGATTTGAGATTTGTCGTTTCGGATTTCTGATGTGTGTGTGTGTGTGTGTGAGAGAGTGTAATTGAGTAGCGTACGCTGTGTTGCGAGCTTGGGCTTTTGTTTTATTTCATTTTTGATATGAAAACATTTGCAACGCATTCCTCATTCACCCCTCCTCCCCTCTCACCCAACCGCCTTTAATATGTATGTCCCCGAATTGATGGCTCGAAATTGGCTTCTGTCTTGATTCGGATTCTTTTTATTTTATTTTTCGGCCTCTTCCATATCGTTTTTCTTGTGCGTATGTGGCGTATTTCCGTTTTGTGTTTATTGTTTTATTTTAGGGGCATTGTATGTGTTTTTTTTTTCTTGTTTATGTAACGAATTTAATTTACAATTATATTTATTTTTGTGTGTTTTTTATGTAACCATCTTTTTTTCTCTCTCTCTGTCTCTCTGAGCAAATTCAATTATTCTCTTGCACAATTCCGTAATAGGAAATTCATTGAAATTGAATTTTTTTAAAAATCCAAACATAAACTTCTACTAACAGTTATCTAATATCTGTGCATCTGTGTGTGCGAGTGTGTGTGTGTGTGTGTGTGTTGCGGCTTCCTATGCAAATTTTTGAATAAAAACAGCTGGCATATCCTAACTGGCTGCTTGTTTATTTGATGCTCAGGCTGAAACTTGCTCGATTTGCACTCACATGCGAAAAGTAAACAAGACAATTTGTTATGTTAAACAAAAGTTAGTTTTGCGGAAATGAAGTTTTCCTCCCATCGGTAGTGACACTCACACAAACAAACACACACTTTTACACACATAGTGACACTGAGGCATTAAATATACAGAGAGAAAAGCAGATTCAGCCAGAGAGATATGTACTATAAAGCACACAAGACGACATCAGACAAGTGAAACATTTGTGTACATATTTTATGCCTTAACGAATGAGAAAGATAATGGAATTATTATAAACAAGACCGCCTTGAAAGGATTCGTTGACTGGAGAACGCCTTGTGCATATAATTAATTTGTTCACATTCAGAATTAAAGCAAAGATTATTTAAACTTTAATTAAGCGTTTGTCCTTTGGAAACTAAATCTCCTTTATATCATTATTGTATAAGCATGTCTTTAATATGCCTCTGTTTCCTTTTTTTTATATATCAGCCCTCGTTAAATAAGCATGCTTGAGAGGTAACCTAGAAACGTAAGGAAGTCTCTTTGCAATCGTTTATTTATGAATATTTGAGGAGCAACGTTTATCCTTCGAGAAAATCTTAGATGCTTAACTCTTAAAACACCCACCACCCACAGTATCAGTGTAATTTGACTGTTTTGTTTGTATCGCTTACTTGTTGTATTATCAGAAACTTTGTTGGTTTAATTACTTAAAGAGGAATTGAAAGCGAAAGAGAAAGCGTGGCGAATGATAGGGAGTCCAGTTCTTGGCGCATATGTTTTCAATGACTTTGGCAGCAGGCGTACTCAAAAAGTATCAAATAACATGAAAGTGAAATCGCTGTAAAAGCCCATTATGGTTAAATTAATGGCAAACAGACGGTCTGTGTCCAGATCGAATCCTTTAGCATGACGCAGCTTATGCAAATTTGTGATTTTATTATTATTCAACCATTTCTAGTCATAAGACATGCGATGCATACGCATACATGCTTATTATTATTCATGATGCCACCTACAATCAGATTTGTTTCACATTTTAATGCACACATAACCTACAAGGGATGCTCTCAATACATATTTAAATACTGTACTGTCTATCCTGAGAATAATTTTATTTCAACCCTAAAAGTATGCAAATAAAATTTGTATAGATTTGATTTTCTGCCTCGCTCTTCTGTAATATTCAAAGACAATCAAAGGCAATCAATGACAATCAATCTATAAACAAAATCATTTGCATAAATCTGCACTTTTTTCCCCCGAATCCCCCACATTGATTAGCTACCGGGCTTAAGGATTTAGTACCTGTTGGGTCGGATGTTTAATAAAATATTTATCAAGTCTCCTTGGACAGGCATTTTGATCGAATGAACGAATGAACGGTCGAACGAAAGCAAAACAAAAACTCATTACCCCAATGCCCAGGATGAACTGGCAATTTTCGGATATCCTTCCTAACCAGGCGACAAATGCAAAAAGGGACTCTCCCCAAAAAGAAACCAGTGCTTACACCTCACATTTCTCTTAGAGTGTAGTCCTTGTATCCTTTGTAATAAATTTTCGTGTGTGTGTGAGCAACAACAACATTGTTTGTTCCATCTGCCTACGCTTTGACAGCATTCATTCTTTCCTTGCTTTTTTGCTCTCCTGCTGTTCAGGAATCATGTGCGTGAGGCAATGTGCTAAAAAATAAGTGAGACATTCACTTTCATTGCAGAAATCTGCCTCTTGATTGCATGTTTTTAATATCAAATCAGCAATCCAAAAATAACTCATGCAAAATGTGTCTCTAATTCAAGTTATTTTCGGATCGTTGCTTGCTGCGTTTCAAATATCAAATATCATATAGTATTTGAATTGTTCCATTCCTCTTTTTCTTATTAAAAACAAAGCAAATAAAATACAAATGAAATTTGTACTTGTGAAATTAATGGAGCAATTGTAATAAAATACTTGATGTCACATTTTTGGTCTGTGAAGTGAGCTAAAGATTTGCATAAATTAAAATAAAAGTCGAGAATATAGACAATGGTGTAGAAAATGTAACAAATGGCTGCTGGTTTTCATAGAAAAAAACATTCTCGAAAAAGAAAAATGCCGGATATAGAAAAACAATTCGAAATAAACTTTAATGCAACAAAGGACTTAAACTATAAAAGTAGAGGGCTAGCTGTGCAGATACTTGAAAAAATACTATATCATTGCATAAGTGGCTGGCACACACACACACTGCTTGGGTTCATGGTCTTACAATACAAAAGCCATAATCTTATAGCTAAAATTAAAATGGGTGTACGCCAATTTCACAAGTCCAAGTCGTAAATACAAGCGACAATAAACCCATAAGCTGGCGGGCATATCCATATGAATTAGGGCGCGATCTGCCACCCAAAAAAAAACCCAAAAAAATAAAGAAAATATAGAAAATATTGTGGGTGAAGCTTGCTCTATATAGAGAGGAGAGTGGCTGTTAGTGTTTGTTGTTGTTGTAGTGATTGCTTCAGCGCTGCCAATGGCCATAAATAGTTTTTTTTTTCGGGATGGGTGGGGGAGTCAGTAGGCGAAAAATGTTTCTCCAATTTCTATGTAATAAACTCGTTTGCGTGGCGCAAATAAACACAATAGTAGAACAGCAAAAAGAAGAGGAAGAAGAAATAGAACAGTTGCCAGCCAGCTCCAGTCAGCCAAAAACAAAAGCCGTTAACTTGCCCCGTTGGACGTGCCAGGCCAAGTCGATACACACACACACACACACACACACACAAACACACACACACTTATAAACGCCGGCTGTGTAAACATGACCATAAACTCAAGAGCTACAATTATTGGCGTAAAATGAAAGGCGTTTGCTGTTGGCCAAATAGCTGAATCTAAATCTCGATTGTGTTATTATTTTTCAAAATGAGAAAGAAAACAAAGATGATAAGTTGATTAAAAGCACAATTCACGTTGAATTACTTTTTGTTATTAAGGCTTGATTTATTTCAGCGTTTTATATATATTTAAACTTATGAAGTGGTCATTATTATTTTAAAACAATATACAAATGTTTAAGCATGTTTACACAGCACATAGAAAAGAGTAAATATTGTCTTAAGTATTTCGCAAATATTTGCCATGTGCACACTTTATTGAAACCTCAAGTTGACTGAATGAATATTCATTTCTCACACCTGTGCTTGTGAAAAATTGTTTTGTGTGTTGTTTGTTTGTTTGTTTGATGCTTGCTGAATTTTGATTGAGTGGCCATATTCATCCATGAAGACTGATCAAACAACTTAAAACAAACAAGAACGCCTTAAAGCACTCAAAGTCCGTAAATTGATTGAGTGCTGTTCGCGATGAGCTCAAAAAGAGAAAAAAGATTTTCACGTGGCATTCATTAATAATAATAATGCAGACGTTGTCGTCCAGTTGTCTGTCTGGCCTGTCATTCTCTTCTCCACTCCTCTCTATATGTCTGTCTGTCTTTCTCTGTCTTTTTTTTTTGTGGGTTTGGCTTTCAGTCTGCCTGTCCGTCATATAAGCCAATTGTCTGTCAGCGCAGACGGCTGTGCCATTAAGTTTTATTTATAAAGCAGCTAAATGGAAAATCCTCGCGGAAACTTATAACAAAGCAAATTGATGAGAGAGATGGCAGCGAACACTGAACAAAACAGTTTGTGGAGTCGAGAATATGTAGAGGTTCTGAGAGGTATTTTTTGTTGAAGTGCACAAAAACTCATCTTTCATATTATGTGATGAAGTTTGTAAAGATTATTGAGTCTCTCCTGGGCAAACGTTCAATCTCACACTATATTAAGTATGTATATATGTATGTATGTATGTAAGTAGGTAGGGTAGTGTAGTATTATAGTTACTCACCATCGTGGGAATCGTAGAGATAAATTATTTTGCGCCAACCATAAAATTGTATTGTATCAATGATGGCCTGATGATAATCCGGGCGCATGCTGAGGGCAAAGTCCAGGAAGCCAGACGATGGCGTAAGCACCTAAAAACGCGCAAATTATGGAAAACAGCGGTCATACATCGTTGAAATGAGCGAGAGAGAGACAACACAGAGAGCGAAATAGTAGAAGGATGGCAAGTTTGTAAAAACATGAATCATTATTGAGCCGTTGTTGTTGGCTGTTGGTTGCTCTTTGGAGCCCCATTGTTTCTGGCTCGTTTTGGGCATTTGCCTGCTTGATTTATAGAACAGCAACCCAACTAGGGCAAAAGTGTGTTATAAATTTTTAAAGACCATCGCCATAGAACATCATTATTTCAATGGGAGGGCGAAAGGGAGAAAGTAAGCGAGCTTTGTATTTATAATGATTTGGACCCAACAACGTTGCTCATAAATTGTGTGTCTAGCTGGTGCTTTTTGAAAAGTTTCGCTTACCATTTTCAAGGTTATCAAATTTTGTGTGAGTCAACGTTGCGTATGATTAATATTTCATATTAAAATAGGCAACTGCTCCCTCGCTCTGTGCTCTCTGTGCTGTGAGGACTTTAATATTTATTAGGCTTTAACAGCCACTTACCTTCTCCGGAAACCAGGGCGTCACAAAGGGCATCTGAAACGTGTTCGAGTAGGAGTGCAGGGTATCAAAGGAGTCGGGCGACACCGCACCCAGCATCGAGTAAACGCCCCTTGAGAACTGATTACAAACTGGAAAAAGAGTTTAATTTATGTAATTTTTTTTGTTTTTGACATAGATTTGATGAGCTTTTTTTTATTAACTAGTTTAACGCATTTAATTATTTGTCATGTGCATAATTGTGAAATTTAATTACGTTTTTAAGTATGTATAATAAATTATTCAAACTGTTTTTGCAATTATAATTAGTGCAGTTAATCTAAATAAAGTTTTTAATTTATGTATATATGTTTTAATTAGTTGACTTTATACTCACTTAATCTTGACAACTTGAATGCATCTGCCGTGTTGATGACGTCCACATAGGCCTGAAGCTCGAATCGACGCGAACTGACATTCAGATTATGATTTAGCATTGCATACTTGAAGGCTGATTGAACCTCATCCGTGCCCTGCTCAAAGATGGCACCTGTCCAAAGTTGAGTAGTAGAAAAACAGTTAGTAACTAGTGCTGTTAGTAACGACTGCTGCTGCTGCTGCTGATTGCTGACTGAGTGAAATTGTCAATTAGGTTCAAAAGCAAAGGCACTTTAAACTTTGTAATTGCTTTTGCGCTCGAAATTTTATTTGAGCTCTTTTTTTCCACTGGGAAGTAAGCTTGGCTTGGCTTGCTTACTGGTTGTTGTTGTTTTCGTCGTGGCCAATTTGGAGCAAATTTTGTGCAAGCTAATAAACGTGCCGTTTCAGTTTCCAAAGTGGGCCAACACCCACTCCCAAACTGGTTTGAAACTGACTGCTTTTTCTCATTGCCATTTTGCAGTTTGGACTCAGATTGCAGCAGCAGCAGCAGCAGTAACTGCAACAGGCAGCAACGATTGCCAAGCGTGCCTAAAGCGTGCCTATCCATTACCAATTGGTCTCAAGTTACCCACTTACCTAACGGTATTTTCTCAGTTAACGATGGCTGCGCATTAACGGTCGTAGTCGTCCATGTTAGCCATGTTAGCCATGTTATGGCAAAATGCGGCCAAAGGCAACGCAGCTTTTGGCCAATGCGCATTTTGCAGCAGCTCTTGTTTGCACTTTATTATTGTTATTGTTGTTGTTGTTTGTTAATCTTTTCCAATTGTTATTGTTGTTTTGTGTTCACTTATTTGTTGTTGTTGTTGATATTGGCTGCCACTGTCGGCATTTTGAACATATTTTGTTGCACTTAGTTGAGCATTTGCATTATTTGTTTTAGTACTTTGTTTAAGTTGCTGTTGCTGTTGACAGTTTGTATCAGATCAGTGTCGTTTTAGTAATTTATCATTCAAAGTAAATATTGACATAAATGGTAGTTATGCACTAGGTTTAAATTTGTAATATTTTTGAATATATATCTTAATGATATAAGTGATATAAAATTCGACATTTAAAATGGTCATCGGCCTATGGACAGAATTTCAGATCAGATTTTATATACATACTCTTAAGCCCTTCATCATTGCAGAGCTTTAAATTTTTCATTTCCTCCCATTGAATATCGATTTCTTTTTTGGCCTACTTAATGAGACTCCGAAATGATTGGTCCGCATTTAGCATACATATTAAGCAGCTTAATTTCAATGTTTTTACACATACGCAGTTTCACTTACACTCTGTCGCACACACACTCTGTGTGTTCGAATTTACGCGTTGGACTTGCACGTGTCTTTGACACCCTCGCTTTTTTTCTTTGTTGGCAACAGTTTCCCATTCACTTTCCTGTGTTGATGTTCCTACATTTATGAGCCTGCTTCACTCTGTCCGCGACTCTGTACCTGTGTGTGTGTGTGTGTGTGTTTACTCACTGAACTGTATGTAAATATGTACATATAGAGTCGGCTGGCTATCTGGCAAGTCTGGCTGCCTTCTCAATTCAGCCTATCTGGCCAAGCCTCCCTTCATCTCCATCAATGCCCCTCTTTCTCGCTTCAGTTCTGTCAACATGCAAGTGTGTGATTGTAAGTGTGTCACTGTGTGTGTGTGTGTGTGTGTGTGTGTGTGCAACAACTTGTACCCTTATTGTTTGCCGTATGTCCTGTCAAACCACTCCACCCCCAACCCTCCTGCTGTCGTTATCCTTTCGGTTCGCTGAATGTTTTTGTGCTGATTTTGCGCTTATATTTTAAATGTCTTTTGTTGTCGCTTTTTGCTGCTTGCTTTTTAATTATTTAAAACATAGTTTTAACTGACCAGCTGCTTAAATCGGCTTTTTCATGTACCACAAACTTTTTTCTTCTTTAGTTTTTATGACAAAGTTTACAAAATTTTTGGTTAAATTGTATTTTAAGCCGCTTATTTCGGCCACATTGACCAAAAAAAATACTGGTTTTAATGAAGGGTATTTTTTGTTTGCTAAAGGATATTTGTTGGATCAAACAAAAAACATATGAAAAGCTAACTTATATAGAACTTAATCTTGTGTTGAACTGTATTAACCCTTAAATCATTAGTTAGTAAGTTCCTCTAGCAAACTCAAGAGTTTATTGTGCGATGAAAAGATGCATCCTAATATTAGGCGCTCATTTAATCATTAGTCAAATATTAAACCGTAGCTTAAATGTATAGTGCTACTTAACTTTTTGAGTGGGCCACAAAGGCGACAAGAGTCCTTAAACTCATCGTGGACCTTGGTTAAAGGCATTTGGGAAAATAGATTAACGGCTTGCTTAATATTCATAAGTTCCAGCCAGAGTCACAGCCATTTTAAGCACTCGGAACTTTATTCATTATAATGACTGCAAAACTAATGCCATGGACGACAAACAGAATAAGAACACTTTGAGGCTGGGCAAGTGAGCCTACTTAATTAAATTTAAATTAGAGGCCTAAAGTTGCACGTCACGATGGGTTTTTAGAGGGGAAGCCTATTTATATGGCAAACAAAAAACTCCAAACACAGAGTCAGAGTCAGAGCCAGTTAGATAAGTGAAACGAATGAATGAACATTTAGACTAGAAGAATGCCAAGGATGCTACAGACAGAGAGTAGAAGAGAGCAAAAGGGGGAAAAGGGAAACGGAGGCAGTTGCATAGTTGCCTTACAGGCGTCCACTTTTGTTAATTAAATAATTATTTTGTAGCTGCTTGCTAATTACTTTTTACTCTTTTGGACTTTAAAAAGCCGACTTTGACTTTGCTTTTGCTCCCTATTCATTCGCCACTTGCCACTTGCCACGTTTTAGCAGACCCTTGTGCCACCATCCTTCATTCTCTTTCACCAACTTGCACCTACTCTGATAACAATCAGTTGCTCTGAAATTGCAAACGCTTTTACTATATCCTTAAAAACCTTAACACATAAAATAAAATAATTTAACCGTATATATTTTTCAGCTTCAGCTGCCAGCAAATAAAAACAAAAATTATGAGGCCGCAAATGTTGGGCGTTATGTAAGCCAGGCTCATTAGCATTTTAATGAGGTGCTTAGTATGCGTATGTCCAAATAATTATTCTGCTTGCAATTGACCCAAAGCTCACTTTGATTCTTAAAATCGTCAACCAAAATGTCGATATTTTGTAACATTTCAATAGATTTATATTCAACCTTGTTATAAACAAATTTTTAGTAACATTCCCAGAAATATCCTTATTGACATTTGATTTTATTCCTATTGATTTTATCTTACATTTCTCTAGGCGCATTTCATTGCTCATATTAAATTTGCGTGTTTCCGCTTTAAAACCTAAATTCGGTTTTTACTTTTGAGCTTCCGCTTTCGCAGAACTCATGTTGTTATAATTCTTAGCACACTCTCAGCTTCTTCCTCTTCTTTCTGCTTCTTAACTGCCTGCCTCAACAAGAGGAATAATCAAAATAATGAGCACAAATTCCGTTTCTAATATTACAGCTCATCAAATCTATAGAAATTCAACAGCAGACGCTTTTTCTCAAGACTTACAAAAATTTAACAGCAATTTATCTTTACTTTTCTCTTGCGTTGTTGTAGTAGTTGCTCTTGTTTTTGGTTACACACACACACATTTATAAATTGTAAAGCCACATTTGGCCGGCTTTGGCGAACAGCTCGCAAAATGATTTTGGCCAAATTGGCTCTTGAGCGACTTTCACATTTGCATAAGTTGCTCGCAATTTGAATGAAAAGAAAACAACGAGCGAAAAACAAGCAGCCAAAAATTATAGCCTCTTTCTTTATTATCACGTAATGCCGAAAGCAAAGCGAACCGAGCACTAAAAAACACGCAACGCACTTTTTATCACTCCGATTTCCACACTGATGAAAGTAGCCTTTTTATTTTTCATTTGTTTGAGATTCATACTCCTCGGCAATCGTCAGCGTTCGTTGTGCGCTCTTTTTGATATTCTTGTTGTCCGTTTCAATTACTCTACGTCCATTCACTGTACCATCCGCCGTTTTCGTCCTGTTCGACGCGCGCACGACTGTCAACTGATGCTGTCGGCAGCATCCACGAGTTGCCCAAGTCCACAAAACTCAACCTCGGCGACAAAGCTACAAAATCTCACTTCACTCTCAGTGTACTAAAAAGGGCGGCTCATCGACAAAGAGAGGCAAAGAGAGACATATAGAGAGAGCATCTCAGTAAGTGCGCGCGAGAGAGAGTCTGCAAAGTGCAAAATGGACGACTAACGGCACACTAACTGTCGGTGTTACTGACCTAGTAACCGTTTTTCAAGTTTATTCGTTGTGGCTGCTGCAAAAAAGTAACAACAACAGCAACAACAACAACAGCAGAACGACGTTAACACTTTAATACACTGCTTTTGTTAAGTAGACAAACGAGGGACCTAAAAGATACATATATTCAAAAATGTTCTATAAATAAATAATAGCATACTTGTAGGTTCGATAGGGTTTTTTAAAATTGGTTTTTATAATATTTTTGGAGGATAACACACTATTGTATTATTCTTAAGTCAAAATTCAGTCAAATAAAAATCTAGGCAATTTAAAACAGTGCTTAAAATATTTTACTTTTGAATTTTTTCTTCTTTGTAACTCACACTTAACATTTCCAATTCCTTGTTTGTAATTGTTGGATACGCATTTACATGCTCACTTTTATTGGCAATAGTATACAATTTTCTACACAAAGCAAATGCGATACTCGGCTCTTAAAACCGAGTAGTACTAATGAAATGCGATTCATCTGCAACTCAATTAGTTGCCCCGCGCAACCCTTGCGCCTAACCCCTAACCCTTCCCTCTTTTGTCGGTTGTCAGCTTTAATGGGCATGCAAATGTGTGAGCGCAATCTGAACAATCATTTTCAGCACTTTCGACGTGTAAAAGCACTGCCAACGGAAACGGAAATAAGAACAGCAACAATAATAGCAACAATAGAAAAAATATACAAAAAAAAGAAAGGAAATCATACAGAAAAAACTCAATCATGTGAGCAACATGTGTGCACGCGTCGATACTTATTGGAAATTCAATTTTCAGTAAATGCACACAAATTGATTTCAACACACACTCACACCTACACAGATGTACGTGTGTGTGTAGGGTTGGAGTCGTATTAAGTGTAAAACTTTTCAATTTACGTTTTGTTTCTTAGCATCAAATATCCGGAGCTGTCAAAAGTATTTGTTGAGAGATTTTCAAGTATGCGCTTCTTATTTTCCTTGCTTCTCTTTGCCTGGCGTGCACACACACACACACACACACACACATTTTTTATTAGATTTCAGGTGTGCTCAGGTGTGTGTGTGTGTGTGTGTATGCGATTGTTGTCCTCCGAGCAGGCCCTTAACTCAACCCTGAACGCAACTCAACTTCTGACATATGGCATACAGGTTGTTGCTTATCCGCTCCTGAAATTCCGCATCATGCAAAGCAAACACTTGTTAATTACTTTTATTATATATACATATATCCACGGCTACAGTTGCACAGTCACGCAATATGATCTCTTCCCTCGCTCGCTCGCTCGCTCGCTCGCTCGACCTCAGCCTTTCAGCCTTGGCATTATTGCCTGTTGCTTTTTGCCTCGCTAATGGGCGGTCTCTGGCTGAATGGGCAAACATGAAGTGGGTGCCAATAATACAGAGGTGTCGTTGCCATACTCCCCCTACTACACCATACACCCCATACTTTACATACGTACTCACTCACCGCACAGCAGCTGATGTGGTCGGCCTACTTCCACATGCTCGAATAAATACTCTCTCACTCCCTGTGCTAGGGAACCCCTCATTCACATACTCATTCTCACATTTAACATTTAACATTCACCCCACCCGTACCCACACCCGCACCCTGTCGTCGCATTGAAGTAATTGCAATCAGCACCTTGGCAACGTTGCGCAGCTGCGCCAAAAAGTGTGTGTAAGCGTGTGTGTGTGCTTGCTACATGTGTTTTTATTTAACTCCAAACGCGAACGCAGAGAATACTTAACCCTATGACGTAACGTATTTAACATGTGTGCGTGTCAATGCTAACAAGCACTTTAACAATATGTTAAAAGGGAATGAGGATTCCTTAAAAAAATTATTTAGTTGACATTTGACATAAAGAGAAGGCAACGTTTTCTTATAAGTATTCTGAAAGCTCAACTATACCTTTCTGTTTCTATTAAGTATGCAATACTTTATTCCAAAGATAAGAATCATAGTAAACATTTCCTTGCATAACAATCACAGCTCATCCTCGTTACTTTTATCGGCTTCCTGGTGTTAAAGTCATTTAGGAACATCCGCCGTTTCAGAAGGTGCCGCAATTTATATGCTAATTAACAATTCTTAATGACAATTTCTTACCGAATGCAGCTGACTCTATATATGTGTATACACTCATAATATTTATAGAGTACAAGCAGTTCGGTCTACTTTATTATAATAGCAAGAGTGTCACACTTTGGGTTGGGGGTGTTGTGGGTCTAATGGTGCGTATACGCAATCTAGCAAACACTCGCCGCCGAGTTTTGTCAGCTTAGTCAATTCGGCGGAATTGTGAATTTGTTGCTATTCCTGGTGGAAATTAAGCTGAATGCTGCTCAACATGATTGGCATTGTTTTCGATATCAATAGAAATCAGTAGAGGGACTCTGTCCCCACTAAAACAATAGTTGTTGTTGTGTAGTTGGAGCCGTCACTTTTGAGCTCAGCGCTCTCATGTCAGACAGAATGCAAATTATTAAGCAACTAATTAACCAACTGAAATGAACGAACACAAAGTGTGTGAGGAGAGAGAGAGAGCAATATACACCTAGATAAGGCATCCTAGGGGCGTCGTATTCTTCGGGGCTTTCGGTTTGGGGCAAAAAGCTTTTCCAATTAAATTTATAACTTATTTATGACAGAAAGTAATCTTCTTTAGGCATTAGGTGATGTAATAAAAATGATTGAAATATAATTGAGAATTGACATAAAAGCTAAATAAACACACACACACACACTTACACACTGACTAAAAACACACATGCACACTCTGATAAAATCCTTGCTGCCTTGTCTTGGCAGGCACTTACAATCAACGATTACCTTTACACCTGCCATTTTGAAAATAAGCCATAAGCGGAAATGACATCAAAAGGATATTGTTATATCGATGAGGCCGAAGTCAAGGAGCAGCCGATACAGACAAAAAAGAGAGAGAGAGAGAGAGAGCAAGGGAGAGAAAGCGTCACAGTCGAAAATAAATAGCACACAAAAAATAAAGTATGGCAAAAGGTGCCATAAAATAAATAACATAAGAAACCAAATAAACATTTTCTTTTTCGGGCAAAACGAGAAAAATGAAAGTTTAACTCAGATATAAAAAAAAACACAACCTCCAACTGTGTGTGTGTGTGTGTATTTGGCATAAAATAGACTTATCCTAATGAAAAAAGTCTTGCAGGCACGTTAAGTAAGATATGTATGTGGATATCACACAAGGTAATGCTCTGACTGAGGGCAGGTTTTTTGGGGAGGGCTAGACTCGGCTCACTCAGTGTGTGTGTGTGTGTGTGTGTGTTGTAAGGCGTCGAAACGCTAAAAGTTAGGTATGGCAATAGAGCTACTGCTAAGCAGCTTACACTCTTCAACTTTCTTGCTCCCTCTCACTTACCAACAACAGCAACAACAGAAACAACAACAAGAACAGAAACAAGGTAGCAATTGCCTTTAAACCTTTGCACGTGGCTCGTCTAATTTCCCCAACCGTATGGAATTGCAAAGAATTTATATTGAAATAGTTTGCATGAGTAAAAGGTAGGTAAAAGTAATTTTATTAATTCATGATAATGTGATGTATAGTTGGGAAAAGTGTTCTCTTTTCTTTTTGTATGCTGAATTTATTTTGCATACAGCAAATACCAAAAGCTAAATCAATTAGTGGAAGCAAACCAACATTCCACATAGAAATCGTTTTGTGTTTTCAACCAAGTTATGATAAGTAGTAAAAAGTTTTCGAAAGTTTTTTTTGGCTATTTGAGTCTTTTGCAAAGTATTTCCGCCACTTAGAAAGAGTTAACAAAAAGCCATAAGCCAAAGCAGTCAAGTGTTCATTATGGCAAAAGATTCCTAAACTCAACTCAAATGACGGACACTTGAGACGTGTGAAAGAGCAAATGAGGGAAGTCAGACTGGCAACTGTATTTCTGACAGCATAATTATTTCCATATAAAATGCATATGCAAAATTAGTCAATATTTGTGACAGTTTAATACACTAGGCAGTAGTTTTCAGTGTTGATTGCCGGCATTTATTGCTGCCACTTATTCTGACCCAATTGCCAACTGACCCGCATTTATTTTGGCTAAAAGGGACGCACAAAGTGAGCTTGAGTTGAACAATTTCTGAATGTGGCACGTAAATGAAAAAAAATTATTATTAGTACCTTTGACCTTTTTACCTTTCAGTACACCATTTATGAATTACTGCAGTGATTATGACAAGCTCCTATAAATATACAACATACATATTTGCATATTTATATTACTAGCTGTTAAGTTGCCGATAATTATTGAGAGTGTTTTTTCAAAACTCTTTATAAATAGGTATTAACTGGATTGATGTTTGTAATGTTAGCTTTGCCTGTGAGACTAACCTCTTCCCTTGACATTTACAGGGTATACGGCATTTTGTAATTTGAATCTGCGTTGTTTTTTCTCGCTCGCGGCTAGTTTTTCATTTTCTTTTTCAATTAAACGGCGACGCGCAGTTGGCGAGTTTCTCATATTTTCCACAATTTTTTCCGCAACTTTGTTTTCTTTTTGGTCTGCTAGGTTGATTGTCTGGGGCAGGTCCGGCAAGGACCTTTTACATTTAAGTCTAATTGCTGAGGAGCATTGTGCTGATATTTTGCTTCGTCGTCGTCATCGTTTTACTGGCGACTTAGACTAAGCGCCTCACTTTAAGCCCTTTGAAATGCTCAGATAGCTGAGCAAGGACACAGGACACTGTCAGCGCTGACTGTCGTCTTAGGGCGAATCAAAAATTAACACAAAGCCAGCTGCAAGAAGACTAAAGTACAACTCAGGGCCAATGTAACTGAATACGAGTAGCGCTCAAGCCAAAAATGTTTGCCGGATGTCCTTTAACGCATCTTACTTTCGGTTGCTTGGTAGCGCATTAAATTGCCGAGTTGCCACGCCTACTAAAATCAAACTAATAAAACACATTTTTGGTTGCCTCATTAAAATTGCAGTCAAAGCAAATGTTTCTCCTCCTCCTCACCCTCTAATAGTCTTTGGTCCTTGGTCAGGACATACGTGAACATTTCTGTACTGCGGATGCAATAAACTGCAGAATTTATGTGCCTGCCTGCCCGCCTGACAATTGAATTAAATTTCCAATGCGTCTTCAAGAGAGAGGGAGGTGTGGAGAGAAGTCTAAGAAGGACGAAGACGTGTACGAGGACATTACAGGACGACTGTCTGCAGTAATAACTGTAATTTTTGGCAAATGTTCAAGTCAGTCTATCTCTCTCTCCCTTTCTCTCGGTCTCACATAGCTCATCTAAGAATTCACTCCATTTACCATATGTTGCTTTATTGCCTCCCTATTCCCTCTTGCTCTATCACTGTCTCTCTAATATTTATGGCTTAATATGCATATACAAATGCACGTAGTAGGTCTATGGTCGCCAAAAATACTTAATAATAATACTTAAGATACGCAAATTCCATAGCTACAGCAATGAGTTATTAAACTTGCCGTTGACACCGAGTCATTAGAAAATATATTGTAATTAATTGTTAGGGATATACAAAGGCAATTCCAGTGAAAATATTCATTTAAAATGACTATTTTGTGCAAACTATTATTTATTTATTAATTATAGAGATAAATTGAAACGATACACGTTTCAGCTTTAGAAAATGACTTAAAGCTTTGTTCATTTATTATTTAAATACTTACCTAGAATTATGTTACATACTTATATGTTAGTTCATTGAGTTCGTTTTAAAGCTTGATTGCTATAGTCTACTTCCAAGTAAATCGATGAGGAAAACATGCCCTTTAACCAATTAAAATAGCTACAGGGTATAATAAGTGGTTAGAACGAAAATCTAGAAAGCTTGTGATTTTTGGCAAACAATTTCCATTGAATTTACTGAATTTATCTCGCTAAAGAAAAAAAAAATGTGTTGCCAAAAACACACAAAGCGTGGCAAAGCGATGCGGGGTGGTGCCGTGGTGCGGTGGTGCGGGGGACTGGCTTGTGTCCGTTAGTTGGAAGCAACGCCAAACAGATATAATAGCTTTTGATTACAGTTTATGGATGTCGCCCTTAGCTTTTTTCCTTGGCTTTGTCTATGTGTGTGTGTGTGTGTTGGCCAGAAAACTTTGCTGTTTAGTGGGCGTGCGCCACAGCGGCGTCGCTAACTGAACTGAACTGAACTGAAGCCAAAAACTGTATTCAGAAACAGGAACATGCTACGATATGTGTAAGTATGTTGTATGTAGTTGCACACAGTGTGTGTTGTAAATCTATGGCCTGGTCTGTGTTTTTATGCAACTGTTTGTTTATTGAAACAGTTTTATTGCGCCAAAAACCCAATTGACTTTTATGCAAATAATATAATGTGATTGCTCTCGTTTGCCGGTTTTGTAAAGAGCGAAACATTGATTTTTATTTACCGCTGTGTGAATTAAGTGCAATACTCACACAGACAACAGCTGGGTCTCTTAGTGGTGTGCTGGTCTGGTGGTTTAGTGGGTGTAGTGGGTGAGGTTGGTTGTACTATGTTGAGACTAGCGCCACATTTTCATAACGTAAGTGAATAGAAAATTGAATCAAATCTAATAATAAATGCTTTTATGCAGCCCTTAAGCACTCTGAAAAGATGACGACAATGTTCCCGACAATAGGGAGGATAGATTCATAGCAGGGGGAGTGAGGTAGGTTCTTACGCTGTGTAGGTGGCGAGTGAAGATGTGGGAGGGTCTTGAGCTCATTGGTGTCGCCTCGATATGCTCCAATAGCCACGATGCATACAAGCGCAACATTTTGCTTGCCAATATGCAAAAACACTGCGACAAAAAATGTTAACTAAAAATGTTGTTGTTTTGCATTCCACATAGCTTTTCTTACTGTTATTGTCGACTTGTCTCAGCAGTCAACAGACAGAAAGCATGCGCCGCTTTTCCTTTTTCTCCATTTTGTTTTTGGTTCATTTTGTTGGATGGCATGTCTTTTGCATTTAAGTCAACGCCTTGGGGCGCTTTGGCCTGGCATAAATTTGGCTTTAAGCAATTTAAACGAGTTTACTCACTTCTTTGCCTCCGATTACAACGAGTGGGGTGCCTGCAGTTGCCTTGGCAGCCGCACTTAACTAGTTTGACTTGCAGTTCATTTAGTCTGGCATTTCAAATGCTGCATGTAACACAAACACACACAAACACACACACACACACACACACACCTGCCACACACATGTTCGCAGACAAATGGAAGTAAACTCGATTCGAAATGTTTTTGTTATTCGTTATTCGTTTCTCTTATATCCTGTGCAGATGTGTGTACGTATGTGTGTGTGTGTGTGTATGCTGAGTGTGTGATGAGTGAGTGCTGCTAGTCAATTTCAATAATTCAAGTCATACGATTGGCAATGCCATAGACAACAACAAGGGAAAGAAAAAAAGGAGAGAGCCAGTTGAAACAAAGCCATTTCCCAACCTGTCGTAAAATTGGCCATAAAACTGCCTCATATGGCAATAGCTCAATTATAATTGGTTTTATAGTCCATCACATTATTATTACTCGCATGAGCAGTAGGAATATGATTCAATTATGATTGGACTTAAAGCAGCAAGAAGGATGAAAAGGATACTTTCCTTAAAGCTTGCATTTCATCAAGTTAATGTTGTCAGAAATGTTTACTTAAAGTTCTCTATATAGTATTTAACTACTTTATTTTGTTTGTGTAGCTTTTCGTTGCTCGTTTCTCTTTGCGCCAAATTACTCAAAGGAAGTCTATTAAAGTGTTTTTCTATCAACTTTGTCATGTTATTGGGCAAATACATCAATCGCGTGGTCGTTCTCTTCACTGCTTTGCCTCTTTTCCGTCTACCTTTTATATTTATTTCATTTCCTTTATAGGACTTACTTTTTGAAATTTTCTGTTTTATTTTTATTGATGCTGGACTGTGTTGGCATAATAAAACTTTTGAGACCACATAAATTGCGCAGCATTTTTTATTTACTTAGCATCGTTTATCAGTCACCCAGTTGTTGTTGCGGTCGGTCCAAGTTTGCTTTGCACATGCTTAAAATGCGGGCAGCTGGAAACGTTTATTTATTAGTTAGACTTTTAAAATTATATATTGTATATATGGCAGTAAAGCCTTAAGCTTTAATATTTATTTCCGTTTCCTACTTGGCGGCATTTATGCAGTTGTTGCTGTTGCTGTTTGTTTGTTGCCATTTTGCGCTGTGGAACTTCCTCATTACTTCACTTGTGGCGTACGTAATTCAAGTGGCCCAGATGGAAATGGGTTTGGATGGCTAAAGGACACGGATGCGAAAGCAGCAACAGCAAAAGCAAAAGCGTGAGTTGTGAATTGCGAATGTTTTAGTTTTGTGTCGTACACACTGTGTATATGTGTGAGTGTGTGTGTGTGTATTTTTGCATAGCCTGCATTCTTTTAGCACTGTCCATCGTTGCGACTAAAGATTTATGTTTGCCAGTTGCTGCTGCTGCTTCAACTGTAATTTACAGCAGTCGCTGTGTGAATTTATGTCGACTGAGTGCCAAACACTTCAACAATTAAATTCATATACTAAAATTAAAATACATGCATCCACATACATACCCATATATACATATACATATATTTATCGAATGGGCTTGTGTAAAAATCAATTTCGCTGCAGAGCCAGGACTTATAGCCAATAAATTCTCCCGCACTTGGCGGCGTATTATAATAGAAGCTAGCGTCTATAAATATTGCAAGTCGTTCGAGACTATAGGTTAGACATAAAACGGGAAAAATTGTATAACAGTTTTAGCTTCAGAATTTTCCAAGCATGAAATTCACGTTGCAACTCGTGAATAAGAAATTACAGATTAATGCATGTGTGTTGTTGTTGTTGTTGATGTGCCTCGCAGCCTCGCTGCAGTAAACACAAGGATCACGAGGACTTATGGAAACGCGGAAACAACTCATCTGTAGCTGTTCCACACTTGCATTATTTACAAGCAAATACTCTTTTAGTGTGTGGGTTAGCTTCACTGTCTCAACTGCAGAGTGACATGAATGCGAACTATATATTTACACTCCCAAACAACCTAGCCTAAGCGCAATGGTTAAAAAAACCGTACACATAGGAAAATTGCAATATTTTGTTACTTGTACTGTGTTTGATAGGCAGAAACAAACTTGTTTATGCTTATTTAAAAATTCTCTTACTCCAAACACTAGCCCTTAAAAATCAAGAGTATTTGTTGAGCTGCTCTTGGAAAAACACTCTTGTTTTCTATCAAATTGAGCTCTTGAGCACAAGAGTCAGACGCGTAAACTTCAAATCGGCATCTGTGCTAGTTTCCAAGACCTGCACACACACACACACCACACACACACACACACACACACACAAGTGTGGGTGGGTGAACTAGGGATGGCTAGCAGAGACAGTAGCTTCATTTTTTGCTCCATTTGTGTTATGCTTTTTAGATATTCATATTTTGCCATTGATGATATTTTCACTACTTTCGTATGCATAACACGTACGTAACACACCCACACACACCAACACACAAAACGCACACACGCACGCAAACCCATACAAATAGAGTATAGGGCTAGAACATAGTGGCTGGCTGTACCTTTTTGGCGTATTAACTCTACCAGGCCTGCCTGCCTTTCTGTGTGTGTGTGTGTGTGCCTTAAATTTGCATATTTTTTGACTTAACACATCCTTCAAAAATTGCGAAACGCGTTTGCGATAGCTTTGGCATTTCCTTGACGTCTTTCCGTTTTCCGCTTTTCGCATCTCTACATATTTTTGCTGTCTACATTTTTTTTTATTTTCTGTGCGCTTTCCTTTTAGTTTTCTCTCATTCCCTGCATTTCAGCTCAGCTGAGCTCAGCTGCGTTCTGTTCAATACATTAAAGAGTGTTCTTAAATGATTTTTTTCCTCTCATGCAAATTGAATTGTTTGCAATTTTTGTTCTGTTTCTGGTTCTGTTTCTGCTTATATATACAATCGCTTGCAAATTGCTTCACAGTTGAATTTAATAGATTAACTGCCTCGTTCTTTTAAATTTCAGTTACTCAGCTCAGTTTGAGGTTGCCTCGAGGTTGCTGGCTGCTCTCAAGACAAGTGGCGCTAATCCTTGACTTTGCTGCTAATGCACGTCGTATGTCAAACACCAAAAACGTTTACATCCCCCTCCCTTCCACAAGCCTCCCACCACTCTACCAAAAGCAACGCAATTTATATGCCTTCCGCTGCCTGATCTCTCTGCCTCTCTACCTCTCGCTTACTTTCTGCTTCTTGTTTGCCTTGGCAGCGTCTTTGGCTGTCTCAGTCGCAGCCGCCTTCTCCTAGCGTCTACTTCTTTCGCATCCTTCGCAGCGCCGCTTTGTATGCTATGCATTTTTCTGCACTCTTGACTCTTAAGCGTGCACTTGGCCAGTCAGCTAGAGCAACTCGCCCCCTTGCCTCGCCTCGCCTCGCCCCTCGTCTCGTTGCTGCCTCGTCAGCATGAGCTCGTTTTCTGTGCGTTGTTTGTCTTAAGGGATATGTGTGCACCAGAGCTATGTGTGTGTGTGTGTGTGTGTGTCACTGTGTGTGTTTGCTAGCACTCTGCCGCAGGCATTTTGATAAGAAAAACAAACAGCGCGCTTTAGTCATACAAAGTGTAACAGAGAGTGAGCGAGAAATGCAAACAGAGAGTGAAAGAGAAAGAGCTAGTGTGTGTGTGTGAGAGAGAGAGAGAGAGAGAGAGAGAGAGAGAGCGAGTGTGTGTGTGGGGTTGCTGCAAAGCTGCGGCACATACAAGCTTAAGTGTCATTTATGCGTTTTAATGTTGGGAATTTAATTTTCAAATTAACTTAAGAAGTGTGTGTGTGTGTGGTTTTTTACTGAATAGTATATGTATAGTATAAATACATATATGTATAAAGCTGCACTAGCAAATCCATGAACTGTTTTCATAAACTTTACTCATCATTGTGCAAAGGGAAATGAAAAACTTAAGAGCAAACCACTTCAAAGCATAAAGCAAAATGAAAATGTCATAGAATGTTATGACATCAATTGGTTTGCATTTCAGTTAAAGAATATATGAAATGAAAAACGAAAATGAAGAGAAAGAGCAAACGTCAAATAATGCCACAAGGTCGAAATCATTTAATCTACTTACGAGAGTCTTTTTAAACTAAATGCCTTACTACTTAAGTATGAGACGTTGTTTTGAAATGCAATAAAATAATTCAAACCACTTCTTATATGCTTAAAATTTGACTTAAGTGTTCTTACTTTGTCGGTATCGATTTGCAATTAGATTTCAATCAATTGTATACCAATGTAAAAAATAGATTGCCTTGCTAACAGGCTCATTGCTAAGGGCACACAAATAGAAAAATAGATGAAGATATCCGTGTGAGGTTGGGAAGCGATTTTAAATTCCAATTGTGCTACGAACGCTGCCAGCTTTATTTATGCCCATTACACACACACACACACACACACACTCAGGGTCCTTTGTCTATTGTCCAGTTTCTCGTATCGCAGCCATTGCCACTTTCGCTTGTTAGGCTCAAATGTTGCACATAAATAAATGACAATGCTTGTTAGGTGCAGGCTAACAAGAGTCACAAGTCACATAGAAAGGCTCATTAGATGCATGTATGTGTGTGTTAACATCCTACTCCTTTTGAAAAAGCTAAGCATTAGAGCAGAAAAGTAATGTGAAAGAAGGAAAGAACTTGAGCAGGTGGCAATTGTCTTAAATGACGTATAATTTAACTTTATTCATTGCAACTAATTAATTTTGAAAGTCCAACTCTGCTGATAAGCTTTAAATGCCCATTGCAGCTATCAACTTTTAATTGCATTAGTGTTTGAATGTTTTTGTAGCAAATGCTTATGCAGTTTTTGTGCATAAATGTTGCTCCATAAATAATAACAAAATTCCTCTGTCATAGCAAATGCATTTCGATTTATTGCTCGTTCATTCAATACAATTGATGTTTTGCCAGTCTTTGTTCTTTGTTCGTTCTGTTCTGTGCTTTGTGTGCGCCAACAGCAAATATTGCTATTAATTTTTAACAACAGCAACAGCCATAATACCCGGAACTGAACACACACCAAATACAATGTGGCGGCGTTTACTATTTTGCATTTTCTATTATACAAAATATTTCATTTAATTTTGCGGCTTAAGTACAAAATTTATTTGTTCAAATACTACAATTACCAACAACAACAGAAACCCTTTAAATGTCATAAATTGAAACTTTGTCACAACAGAAAACTATTCAAACAGAGAAACATTTTATCAGAGAGTAGACTTTAAATATTTTTCCAAACTTTACACAAAAAACTTTATAAAAATTTCAAACCGTTTATTTACCAAGACAAAACCAAAGAAATGGTTGCGAACGACGATCAGAATGAGCTGCATCGCTTCTTGCACTGGGGTCCAGCTCTAATGTTGATCATTACTTCAACTGTTACACTGACCACATGGAGATGGTGGCCCCCAGACTTGACCTTCTCAACCAGTGCCCATTTTGGTCTCTTTGTGCTGCTCAACTTGCTGGCCATCTACAACTTTGTCATGGCCATATTGGTGGGACCAGGCGTGCTGCCCAAGAAGTGGAAACCGGTGCACTACCGAGAGGTCAAACTCATGCAGTACTGCAAGGTATGTGAGGGCTATAAGGCGCCGCGAGCTCATCATTGTCGCCAGTGCGATCGCTGTGTGAAGAAAATGGATCATCATTGCATCTGGACCAATTGCTGTGTGGGTTGGGCCAACCACGCCTACTTTTTCTACTTTCTGTTCTTTTACATGCTGAGCAATCTACATGCTGCTGTCGTTCTCTGGTGCGCCGGCTATCGTTTCACCAACGGCACCTACTATCGAAGCCATTTGCGCTATCCCGTCGATATGGAGGTGCTGCTGCGAGTTCATTTCTTCAGCATTGCCATTGGCATGTTTAGCTTCTTGCTCGCTGCTGGCATTGTGCTTTGCATGCTCAAGTTGCTCCTTGTACAAATCTGCGGCATTGTAAAAAATCGCACGGATATTGAGTACTTCATTCTACAGAAGGCCAAAGCTCGTCGCAACGTAAAGAAACAGAAGCCCTTTGTCTTCCCCTACGATCTTGGCTGGTATGCCAACCTGGGCCAGGTCTTCAACATGGATTCCCAGCTACGCAGCAAGGGTATTGATTGGCCCTTGCGTCCAGGCTGTGATAAGTATGCGCTGACCTTCGAGCAGCTTGCCCAGATGATTGAAAAGCGTAAGCAAACTCGCATCTACAAGTGTGTTCGAGAGTTCGCAGGACACTGGCTTCCCATCCGGTCGCAGGGTCTGTGGGTGTCCATTCGCATGCCCTGCTCCGGTGATCCTCGCATAAGCCTACAGCCCAATGATCTCATACGGGTTACACGTATACGCAAACTTTGGTTGTATGGTGAGCGCGTTGTTAGTAAGGATTCCGACGAGGATCAACGCAAGGGACCCATTTGTGGCTGGTTTCCAAGTCGCTGCGCCATCGACATAACCAAGAATACCAAAGAGGTGAATTTGGAGAACAAGATTGCAAAGGATCAGGGAGATATGAATGCCGAATTGCTGGAAACTAAAAGTTCGGCTAGCACGCAGAAGTCGGAATGAAAGATTGCAATGTAATTAGCGTTGTTGTGTTCATATGTTTCATGTTAAATGGCAATTAGAGTATGAAGTTTAGTTTTGAACATATCTCTTAAAGTACTATATCCGCTTTAAGCTTGCACAATATTATTCTATGTGTGTCTGTTTTTTCTATTGTACTGTTTTCTAGTCAAGGGTGTCGTTGTAATTTGCAATACCTCATTGTTTTCATCTCTTGTTTTTTCTGTGTTTTGTTTCATTTTCCATGGCCACACAGGAAACAGGAACCTGTTCGCTACGTGCACGTGTCAGAGAGTGGATTTTAGATCAAATGAAAAGCAAATCCCACCAAGCTCTTGCTTCCATCCCGCTCAACTAGGCCTTGAAAACTCAAACTCGCGAATGCGAATATGCATTGAAATTGAAATGTACGAGAGCTGCAAAAGTTGAACAGCATCGCGGATTTGCTATTGTACCATTGATGTGCTGCTGCTCTCTGTATTATAAACAAGGCCATGTAAATCAATACGCTTTCCTATTTCAATGCATATCTTTGTCTATCTGTCTGTGTATTTGTGTGTGTGTCAGGTAAAAGGCACAATGCAAACAATGGCCAACTAATGTTGAATATACGCCTGCATTTTATGCTAGCCAACCAACAAATGTTGTCTAAATGATCGATTGTGTTTGATTTAATGATGATCCAAAAGCTATCTCTGACAGCTGCAGTTTAATTGGCATTTCGCATTTAATTGATTATGCAGCGCCATGAAATCCAACTGGCTAACAATTAGTGCTTGAATTGAAAATGAATTCGTGCATAACAAAAACCGTAGCATACCTGTAAGTATATCATATATTAGATTTTACTAAGAGTGTTTGTTCTTAAGCTTAATTATTAATTTTTCATAAAATATTTCATGAACATGGTGTTGCACACACACTAGGGAAATCACACAAACATCTACATATGTAAATAAAAATCAAATGCTGCAATGTTTTAAGTGCCCTTGCCTGCAACTTAAGCTTCTCTATTTTCTAACTGTCCTGCCTGTCGTCTTGGCATTTCTATGTCTTGCGTGTTTAGTTCAAAATTAGATAAATATAATAATTTGAATTTGTGTGTGTGTAAATTGTTGCAAGTATGCCGCTGGGAAATCACTTGTCCGTTGTCATAAGTTAATAGACGCTGGGAATTGTGCGGTTGAGCATGTATGTTTGTTTTTGGAAGCACAACAGTTGCCAAAGCTTGCCATTTTATGACAGGCAATAATAAATCAATGTAGGAACCTTAAATACTTAAATTAATATGAAAGACCCGATATTTGGCTTAAGTTTCGTTGGACTTTCAGAGTACCAACAAATGCTGTAAATAAATTTTGAAACAAATATTTAAACTGAATATTCATGCATTAAAGCATCTGGCAGCAATGCAATTTTATTGCGGTTTTGATAGTTTTTGCTTTCATTTTATTAAGTTTACTTTTTAACTTTCTGTATATATATTAAGCGGAAACGAAAATAAATTCAACATAAGCATTTGCCACAAACAGAAAAAGTAAAACTGGAACAAGCCTTAATGACTTTTGTCGTTGCAAAATAATTGTGCGTGAATTTTATGCAGCTGAAAATGTTGCCAAGTTTTTTGTAAGCCACAGCCAGAAACACAAAGCCCAGAAAGGACAGAGAGAGCGATATAGATGGAGAGTGAGAAAAAGAGAGAGAGAGGGAGAGAGAGAGAGTTCAAACTGGTTGCCTGATGCCCGAGGCAGTTTTGCTTTCAATGTCCTGCTGACATTTAATTTCACGCACTGCCGTCTATTTTGTGCCTTGGCAACACTTTTTGACTTTTATGCGACAGATGCGTTAGTTTCTCTCCCTCTCCCAGTTCCTCCCCTGGTTTGGTTTTTTTTTTTTGGCAGCAAGCATTTTTAGTAACTCACCATGCCAATGTGTAGCCGTTATCGTTATCGTTGGCGTTGTAATCGTTCTCGTTCTGGCTCTTGTACGTGTTCCTCTTTTTTTTGTCGTAGTAGTCCTTGTCGTAATGCGATACTTTCGTTTTCCGATGCTGTCCCTGCTGGGCATGCCACACACAATGCTTTAAGAGCACATTGCGTTTGTCTGTCATCGCAATTATGCACTACGTTAAGCGGCGACAGCATTTATCCACCTCCCCCACACCACACACATCCCACCGTACCTAACAATGAATGATAAACGCTCAGGTATCATTTACAGCCAGGCCAAAACAAAGGCAATTATTGCGTCATTAGTACAGGAACTCACACACTTTTATCTCACATCAGTTGAGTGCATAAAAGCACAAAATCTCAACTGCAGTTGCATCCTTCATAACCATCATCAGCTTTAAAGTTCGCTGTTTTTAAAACTAACAAAAGTCAGCGAAGAGTTCCTATGAATCTTTTTTGTTTATTTTAATTCTTAGTTATAACAAACAGAGCAGAACAAAATGTAAGCTGCAGCTTGGCACTTGTTGCAAAAATATGTACACAGGAAGCTTTATGTATAAGTAGGAAAAAAATCAATAGCAAAACAGAGAAAGTGATTGGATTAATATCAATTTAGCATCAATTGATATTATATAGATAATCCCTCTTTATACTATTTATAGGTTAAGCTTTGCTTTGACGTTATTCACTTAGATATTAAATCATATACAAAAATATATTGTTGAACTTTGATTTGATTTTGTTATCAAACCATTTTCAATGTCAATCACTTCAAAGTTCAATTTACCGCATTTGCAATTTGGCATGCGCTATAAATTATCGAAATTGAAATTGATATTGAGCGTCGCGTCGCTTCGCTTCGTTTCGTTTCGCTTCGCTTCCGCGCCCCGCATTCAATCAATTCAAATGCCAAAAGTCGAACAAATTTTCTCTTTCGCGTGCCATGCTTCATTTTGGCTCTTTTTTTGTGTGTATTAATTTGTGCCTTTGAGCATCCCCGCATACTGACACTCACAAAAGCCAGGCATCGAAATCCAAATCGGAATCGGTATCCATGCCGAGGAAATGCCCCTTGGAGCGCCACACAATTCCGCATGGATTAGCACATCAAAAAAAGAAAGAAAGAAGCTCAGCCATTGAATGGACGACGTTCTGCATCATTGCTGCGGTAGCGTAAGCTGCAGCATTGATTAGAGCCTGCAGCGTGGGAAAGTCCTTTTTGCTTCATTTATTTGAAGGAAACAGTATTATTTTCCTTTTTTCTGCTCCTTGTTTTGTGAAAGGAGCAGGAGACGACATCGTCTATTGAGTGTTTATTTATGACGCTGGGCAACTGAAAGAGCCAAAGTAATTTTTCATTATTTAAAATGAAGTGAATTGCAGTTGGCTAGTGCTTCCTTTTGCTTGGCAGTGTGGCAGCTTCTCCTTTTCATTTATTCTTCATAAATAATTTATTAATTACAAAAGTTTGCTTCACTCAAGGCGCATGCAAATGCTCCCCTGACTCCTGCATCTTCTTCTTCTTCGTCTTCTTGTCCATTTTCTCCCATTTGCGGGCAACAGTTGCAAGTCGTCCTGGCTGCTGTGCTGGCCAAATATACCCAAAATATATATAGTTTAGCAGTATAGTATAACTTGCAGTGTCCTTTTGCGTCTTGGCCTGCAAAAACTTTTATTAGTTGAAGCTGCCACTCTCGAACAGAGACTGGAAGAGAGAGAGAGAGAGAGAGAGCGACTCGGAGACCCTCTGCTTGGTTAGCTGACTGCCAGGGCGTATTTTTCATATTTTAATTGACAAAAGTTTTTGTGCAACTGGACTGATGGTTTTGTGTGCCAACTTTACGTTATTGCATGCATACAAACATACACTAATCAAAGTCCATGCCACTTCACTCTATCTTCATAGTTTATCAACTGGGACTATTGCCAAAAGCTAGCCCAATCTGAAAATAATAATACATCACCCTTAACTCTTAACTCTTCTTTAGCAAATCGATTCCTTATTTTATGATACGTAAACGATGGCAGATCATTCAGTCGTCGTCTTTAAAACTGTCAAATGCAACGCCTTCGTTTCGCAAACAAGGCTTCTTGTCAAGTTTATAGTTAATTGACATACAACTTTCGCAATATCTGATATGTATATAGTACTTCAAAGCATTTCCCAGTGCTTGCTACCGCGCCATTATTTATGCTGTTGCATTGCAAGAACTTGAGCTTTAAGTGCTGCACAGTTTTTGGGGTGTCGCGAGTGCATTTGTGAAATATATATATACATAACTGTGTCTATGTTTGTTCGAGGCATGTGTCAATAAATGTCAACTAACGGAACAACACACACACACACACACACACAAGGGCAAATCCTGCGCCAGTTGCGCCACTCAAATTGTCACAAGAAATTTTGTAAGCTCTTGCATAATGCATTTGTCGTATGTTTTCACAAATGTCTCTCACACACATATAGAGTATAGAAAATACCGCAGAGAGGTCGACTTGGGAGCTAGTTAGCATCACAGGGTGTCTCTAAAATTTGACTAATGTCATTTTCATGGCATGAGCGCGCGGGGGGCAGGCGCTGAAGTGAAAACTTAAACCTTTCCTTTGCTTTGACAAGTTGCTGGTTGCTGGCATCATTAGCAAGTAGTATGTATTTAAGGCAGATCAAGGCGATTATTGGCTTAAGGTAGGTATTTGTCACCTCAGCATTTCCCTTTCTCCCCACACACACATACACACACACACACTTGTATTCGATGTCATTAATGTATTCACTAACCAAATTAACAGTAAATTTAAGCGGCTTCGCTGCGTGTCTAACTCAATTTGCGTGCCGTCAGACTGTTTGAAAGGTGGGGATTGCGGAGACGCATGCTTTTAGTGCGTATGTTGTTAACAAAGGACACTGATTGCTGTTGACAAGACACCTAATGATGTGTACATAAAGTTATCTGGAGCATTGTGTAATGCACTTAGCAACGCACATTACAAGACACCCAAGCCCCAACCAAACCCAACCAAGAAGCAACACACACACAGCACGACAGCTGGGCGACGCCTTTTGTGTGATGTGCTGTGATGAGATGTGCCTCTGTTCAGTCCTGTTCAGTGCTGTTAGGCGTCCTTTTGCCTATCACTTACATCAATTAAGGCATTTTACACTTATGCAACCCGAGTCCATATTTTAATTGGTTTCAGTTAATAACCTACTGCCTTACAAACAGCATAGCCGTAGCACATGATACCCTTTAGTGGAATAGTAAATAATGAGTGAAATCTCTTTACTCTTCAATTAAGTTTTTTCAGATATATGCCTTTCATACATGTTGCCTGGTTACAGGATATTCAAATTAACATACAACCAAGCCACAAAAAAATGGTACGTACATACATACATAAATGAAAATGTATAAAAATGTTTATGAAACCGCAACGTCATGACACTTGACCCTTGGGCTGATTTAAATTGCATTGAGTTTTTGCTCGTAAAAACTACGGCGAATAATGGTCGGTAAAAATAACGCATGCGACGAGTAGATTTTTCGCACGTTAAATCGTATTTAATAGCCGAGTCAATATTTATTAAAGACATAATTAATAAATTTTATAATCGTTTTTGTAATAGGATTAAAGCGCTGCAACTAAAAAGTTAATGCATTTTGCTTGCTGCAACTCTTTGCCACAGATTTTCTCTCCCTCTTTTTGCCACTTTTTTTCATGCGCTTTGCGCTCAACTTTTCCACACGAACGCGCCAACTTTAATTTCCGCAAAACTTTTCAAACAAGACAAGAAAAAAAATACGGGGGAAAATTGTTGATAAGTACTGTACGTACATACATATATATATACTGTTACTGTGTTTGTATGTATTCGCTGCATAATTAAGTTGCTCATTTTTGATGACATTGTGCAAAATTCAAGCTGAATTTTGAATGCTTTTTTACGCCTTTGCATTCTACTGGCCCAATCCAATTTTAGTTTTGTTTGTGCTGTGCTTGCTGACTGATAAAAAACATAAGCGCTTTCCGTTTTCGCTCTTTCTCTCTCTCTCTTCTTCTCTTTGCTTTTGGTTTTCCATCTTGCTGGATTCTTAATCACAAAGTCGTAAGCCTTAACCAGTCTGAAAGAAAGAGTTGAGGCTTGCCTTGACTAATTGCCTTGCAGCTAAGTTGGCTTAAAGCTAATTTGTCGGCACTGATACTTTTGCGTTTCTTAGAGCTGTTTATATATTTACTTATAATTAACCAGAGCGTGATGTGTGTGTGTGTGTTTTTGTGTGTTTTTGTGTGTGATGCCAACAACGTCTGACGTATTTACGAATTATCATTATAATTTGATGTTCACTGCTTTTGATGTCTGTGTGTATGTGTGGGTGTAAACCTAATTAAAGTTGATTGATGCAGATTAGCTGAGGCAAGAAAGACTTCTAGACTATCAAAACTTATGAGTTGGCAAAAAAAAAGCAAACTAAACACATAATTCTCATAGAAAATTTACGTGTTTTTCTTTTGTGGAATATGCTAATTTAATTGACTTGTATTTCGTCAGTTATCGTCAGCTATTAAGGACCACAAAAACCACAATTACCAGGCGAATTATATATTCCAACATTTATACGCACAACTTAAATGCGAGCCGCAGAAATTTGTTGGCAAATCATTAAAGGCTTAAAGCGTTCGTTCGTCGCCAGCTTCTTGTGGCTAAAACACTTGAGCTGCTCGCTCATAAAAACCTAACTGACAGTCAGACAGTCAGACTGTCTGGCTGACTGACTGACAAGAACGAAAACGAGGACGAGCGTAACTAACAGGGCTAATAAGTGCTTGGGAGTAGATGGGGCGGGAAATCATTGAATCGCGAATTTGACTGTGGCTTAAAGCAGGCGCCGCAACTGCGGCCTTGAGGTCAATCAGAGCAATTACTGTGGCATTTTCAGTTAACAGCGTGTCAAACTGCCATATTTTAAAGTTGCTCTCGCAACACATGCGACTTGTCAAAGTTTGTTTGCGTGCGAGGGTCGCACTTGCAGTGGATTTGTGTAGCATTAAAAACTTGACAATGTTGGTAAAATAATTTAAATTATTAAATGAACGAACGTTTGTCACAAAACTTTTGGCACTGTGCACAATTTATGGCATATGTAGCAAACAAACAATGTGTGTCTGGCCAAAAAAAAAGGAAACAATATAGTAGAAGTAGAAGTAGAAGAAGGATAAGGGAAGAGAAAGAAATGTGTGTAAAATATTGACAAACCAAATGAGCAAATGTGGCGCATTGTTTGCCAAGTTTCTTTGGCAGTATAAATCAATAAACTGAAACGTGGCTAACACGTTTGCCTAGCCAGGAATCGAACTCGAGATTCAGTTGTAGCTGTAGCTTGCCTTTACCAGGCCAACAAACATGGCCGCAAACGCAATTGTTTGCACGTTGCGTGGTCATGTTAGTCGGGTCAATAATTGGTTTTTTCGCTTCTACTCCAGCTTCGGATGCTTCGGCTGCTGCTGCTGCAGTCGGCAAACAAGTTGTTTGTGATTGCCAAATGATTATACAGAATTATCATCAACGTAGGCAAAGGGCCAAAAAGCTGGCTTCTAGCCCACATGTGGGCCACAGCCAACAGAACAGAGCTAAAAGTAAAAAAAAATGCTTGCTGCCCCTAAGAGAGAAAGAGACAGATTGTGGGTCAGCCAACAAATGTCTGTATTCGTATCTTAAAATTAATGTGCAACGTAAAAAT
The DNA here is from genome assembly GCA_018152825.1 of Scaptomyza hsui. Lineage (NCBI taxonomy): Eukaryota > Metazoa > Arthropoda > Insecta > Diptera > Drosophilidae > Scaptomyza > Scaptomyza hsui. The sequence continues at coordinate 510,145 of JAECXO010000307.1, forward strand.
ACAGAATTTCGGGCTGAATTTAAGCAGTGCTCAGTAAATTACGTATACGCAATGTGAGCGTTCGACTAATGAACTAAAATGCTCGAATAGTTCACATACTTTTGTGGCCAAACAAAATAGCAAACAATTGCAATCGAACTGAAGGCAAACAAGCTTAAACAAGTCAGTTCAATGTTGATTTAAACTATTTATTTATTGCATTTGAAGAAATAAAGGAAATAATTTATTTAAAAACTTATGCTGATAGAAGAGTGGTTAAAATATATAACTAAGTACTAAAGCTTATTAAAAACTTTCTCAAATTAAATATTAAATAATAAATAAAATGTTGATCTGCTCTCAGACCTAATATAATCATTATATATGTGGAAAACAGTATAAATCTGAACCGCTTTGCGCTTTGCAACACTTTTGAGAGCTGTTTGATTGTCGACATTTTATGAGCAAAAGTAAAGCGACTTTAAACGACACCAATAAAAAACCAGTCACTAAAAGGAATGTTGGCAAATTGTCCATTTGCTGATACCCTGTAAATACCTCACGACTTTATATTATTTTCATGCCTAGAAGTAGGCAATAAACAAGAGGCTGTCGTTCTCGATTAAGCCTATAACCTTAAATATCCGTCATACCCATTTTAATTTACTCTTTGTGCAGGGTATATAATAAAAAAAAGCATCACAGCAACTCTATAAAAACTTCTGTGACACATTTCGACGCTCGTTTCCTGCCACTTGGCATATAAAACGACTCATGAGCTTGGCAGCTGAGCAAAGCCTTTTTTGCAGATCAACTAAAACGGTAGGTGTAAAGGTGTGTGTGTGTGTGTGGGTGTGTTCAAATAGGCGCTGACTATTGCCAGCTGCTGATTGTTCTCATTTTGTGTGCGGGTTGTGTTGGCCAAAAGGTTTTTGGCTTTTATTGCCAGTGTGAAATCCGAGCAGTCTATGCTGGTTAACAGCAGCTCGTCTAACACACACCCACTTACACACACACACACAAACACAAGCACACTGACATCTTTGTCAGTGGCTCATTATGCAAATTGTGGAGAAGCCACGTACTGGACTAATTTGTTACTGTCTTCAGTTGTCAAGCTGCGCACTTTCTGGCCAAGTCTAGTTGGCGTTGGCCAACGGCAGCAGGATGTCGTTGCCATGCAAATCATTGGCTAGCCGCTCCTGGACAGGACAGAGCCCAACTAGCAACCAGCAACCAGCAACTAGCAACGACGACTGCTGCTTGCAGCTCTATCACTTTCAATTCCCGGGCCATAAATTAGACACCCTACACTCCAACGCTCAACTCTCGCTGCCTTTCTCCATGAAAGGTAGCTACAGCTTCTGTCAGCTCACCAACTGACACACTAGGTACTGCATGTGTGTGTATGTGTATGTGTGTGTGTCCGGAATTTATGATTACTTCCGGGCATAATAAACCAGCCACGTGCAGAAGCAGCAGCAGCAGCAGAAGAAGCAACCTCACGACGATGTCTCGCGTCTGCTTTTGCCATACGCATATAAACAACTAATAGCTGCAGTTCTGTCAAGACGATGGCAGATCCTCCTTTCCCCTCCCACCCCATCACTACACTCATAGCTTCATTTTGTCGTCGACAGGAGCGCTAGAATAATAAAGAAAAAAGTGCAGCTCAAGTGCAATGGCACATGCCTTGCTTCACAGTGTTACGTTCTTTTAGATTTTATAACAAAATATTATTATAAAGAAATGTTAAATGAGTTAAATAAATATTTTTAATTCTGCTTCTTAGTTCAAACAACTTTGCTAGTTGAAAAAAATCTATATTTTTTAGTTTTAAAAGCTTCTCTTCTCTTATGCTCAACTTAATAGCTTTACAAAATACCTAAATACTGTATCCACGATTAACTTTCTCTAACTAAGCAACCTGTTTTTCTCTCACCTCATGCTCCCACAGTGCATTGTGGATGACACTTAAGTGTATGCCGCTAAAGTTGCTGCATTCAGTTGCCACTGCTGCTGCTGCTGCTGTTGCTGCTGTTGACAGCGAAGACAATTTTCAATTAAATAAATGGCTGGTTTTTTTCTCTTGACGCCCAGGCAGCACAATGGGTTAAAGTTGTCAAAGTAGTTGACAATTTGCACAAAAGATTTTCATAAATGTAAACAGCTTTAGACGTTTTGGCCCCACTGTAGGCGAACTCTTTATATGCACAGACAAAGCAAAGTATGAGCATTATTAATATTAAATATATTTGCATCTGGAATTTGTGCAGAGTATTATAGGTAGAAAGGAATCCAATTAAAGTGTAGCCAAGTGATAAAAAAAAAATAAACTCTTAGTGTAAAATAATGAAAAGTGCAACAGAGTGTGATATTAAATTTAAAACTTTAGCCATTAAGTAACTGTACCCGAATATACTTATCAGTGTTGCCAGACGTTTATCAGCTTTAAGCATAGAAGCAACGCACACATATGATCGAGCTAATGATATATAGATAGAGAGCAGGCAGGCAGGCAGGATGCTGACCTGCTGACTAATGAGCTAAAATGAATTGTTAATATATCAAAAATCAACGCAATTTGGAGCACATTATGTAAAGACAGACGCCGAAAAAGCAAAGCGTGAGCAGCCATGGGCCAAAGGGGGCACAAGATGGGAGAGAAAGGAAAGTGCCCAAAAGGCAGAAACGGACGCAAGGAAAAGTTAATTTTATTAAGGAAATGAAAAAGTCATATATCATTTTCACAATCTTCTAACATGTCCATTACGCCCGCAGACGCACACACACACACACTCGCACACACACGTACGCTTAGCCAGCTGGTCGGCCATCTTGGCAAGGCTAAGAAATGGCCCAAGGAAATGCAATGGGGGCCAACAGCAGCAGCAGAAAAAGAAGAAGTTAAATGAAAGTGTTGAGAATAGCCGAGCCGGTAATAAATGTGCCACGCCGTTCACTTTGACGTGCCGGCCCAAAATTAAAATGCATAATTCAAGGGTTAGCAGCAGCCTCAGCTGCTCCAGCCTTGGGCGGTAAAGTATTTGACTTGGCCAAGTTAACAGCCATTTGCAGCCATTTACATGTGAGCTTCTCTCAAGCATCTTTTCCTTACTTTACTTTAAAAAGCCAATCCTCAGTCTCCTCGCCCATCTCCTGGTCCATTCTTTCTTACACATTCACGCTGGGCTCGACGATAGCTAAAGTGTTTCACGTTTCACGCACCATTAAACGCCGATTTGCCGAGTCATTTTGGGTGAGGGACGGTGACGGGGTTGAACTTATCGCTCGCCTTCTCCGCCTTTTACAGTGTGCCACTGCCATGCCCCGCATTGTGCCGCCTGATTGATTTCTGTATGCGTATACGAGCTCTCTTTCTTCGGGGGGACGGAGGAGGTATGAGGTTTCTTTTGGCCCACTTGGCAAGTGGTGAATCAGGTGACGTCGGGGGCCCTGGACCCATGAACGATAACAGCACTGGAATTTCTTAATGAAATATTACACAAGGAATTTTAAACATCATTTCACGAGCCAGGAGCATAGACGATAATTGGCATACATAACTTTAAGCAGTTCTTGTTAAGCTTAAGCTTACACTTCTCTCAGATCATAAGCCAATAAGTAAATATATTCTTACAATTAAATTGTATTCCCCATGTTGCGTTATGAGTTATCTTTGGGGACTTTCTGTGCCACAGAATGTCGTGCTGGGCTTCACTTTTCCCATCTGCCCGAGCATTTATTCAACGTAATTAACAAAATTCCCAGGTGTACTGAATGCGGCTATGTTTTGAAGGCCATTTCAAATTCAGGCTGCGTAAATCTTTTATAGCCCTGTTATGCTTCTTAGGCTAAAGGTTCTCTTCTGTGTTCAGAGTCAAAACAGAGTTGCATAATAAATTATCAATGTGCCGTTTGAATTTTAAGTGCTGCTGCTAATCAATGTCCAATATTTCTCATACTCGACTTAGCTTATGTAGAAAGTTCTCGAACCCACCTCGCTCTACCTTGGCACTGGAAGCTGAGACGACCTCTGCGCTTGTCAATACCCGCAGACAAATAAATTCAGCTTATCGCTTCGTCAACCCTTTTTTTCTTCCCATCTTATGCTCTTTTCTTTCTTTTATGCTTGTGCTTACAAAGTGCACTTGTCGTTCCCCCTTCCTCTGCCGATGCTGCTCCTTTTGATGTTGTCCTTGCTGCTGGTCACCCAGCTTTCAGCGCAAGCCCTTATAAGCATAAAATAATAAAAAGAAAGGAGAAGAAAGCGCAACGCAACGGAACGCAAGAGATAAAACTTTGGCGCACCTTGTTTCTTATGGGTAGTGGCTAGGGGGAAGGGGGAAGAGATGGGTAGGTACATTTACCTTGCGCCTTTTATGGTGTCATCGCAGTTTATTGTTTTTATTGTTTGATAATTATCGCACGGCACATAAAAGTGCCTTGGCTGCTGCTTGGCTTTGGTCTTCGGTCAGTGAAAATAAAATGGAATGAATTACACACACACAATGCAATATCTAGAAAGTGAGGCCAAAGGACCTCAACGGCCATTGTTTTGCGCAGCGAAGCTTTATTTTCATAGAAACTCTAAGCACAAGGGCTTTAAGTCTGCAAAAGGGATGCTTTTGGTCTTTTCAAGTTTTTCGCGTTGTTGTTGTTGTTGTTGTTATCTAAAGAGGCTCTTGATGAAAGCTTAAGGGTCGGAGACCTTGTCACATGTGTCTCAAGTGACAATCGCAGCGGTTTTCAGACACAAAAGTCACCCAGGAAACCCTTTAAATATATCTTTTATATATCATATCTTAAGCTTAACTTAATTTCATATACATATATCCAAAAACTGTGTATTGTTTTCCATGGCAATTAATCATGGATAATGCTACTGTCCAATAAGTAATTGATGTCAAAACTAGGCCACAATAATTCAATACAGCAAACAAACTTAAGAAGTTTCTGTCCCTCACTCTCTGTCTTAAATGAATCTGCCATAATTAGACAAACACAATGCACTATGGAGACTGTAGGCCTTTAGATTGAGGCCATATCAGTTAAGGCCAACAGACAGGCAGGCACACACACAATAGTAATGTTCACAACAAATAGACATTTTGCCAGACAGCTTTCAATTGAAGCAAATGCACTCAAGTTTCCCCAATGTCTCAAGGAAGATCTGAACATGTTTGAGATTGTCGCATCTTGGAATTGTTAGCCAGGACCCTCTCTGTCCGTCCGTCCGTCTTTCTGTCTGTCTGGGATTGTCCTGTCTGCCTTAATAACGACTTTGAGATATATTTAGACAGCTCTAAACAGGTCATACACACACACACACACACTCGCACACACATTTGGTTAGATAATTGCGAATTATAGATTAGACCAGGAGACTTTTCCTTATGACTTGGCAATTGTTTGAGGGCACGTGCAGGGGCTGCCATAAAATTTTTTCCTTTTTCCAACCATTTCTAATTAGCTGCTGCTGCTGCTGCAGTCAGTTGCAATCTTTGAGGCAGCAACGCCGGATTTGTGCTACGTGACACAAAGGTTTGGCACACACTCAAAACTGCTAACTAATACAAGCGCATTGAGTGTGTGTGGCCAAAAAGTTTTTGATTATGAAAATGCTTTTGGTGCTAATATCGCAATGAAATTGCATGCTAGTATCTACGTATGTGTGTAAAATTCTAATAATAGTTTGAAAAGATTTTACACAAAAGCGCTTTGAAATTAAGTTTAAATGTTTTTCTTCACGTGTCTATGATTATAATTACTTAATTAGAATTGTTTGTAAGAACTGTTGATTGAGTTTAAACTTCTTTCTCTATAATAATCAATAAATTTTCGAGATTCCCTTGCCAACATTTGTAAATCTTTCAAGAGCTGTTGCTGCCTGAACAACTTTGTCAGCTGCTTTCACCTTTCGCAACAACTTACAAGTTGCCGAGTCGAGAGTAGCAGGAAAAAGTTTTTGGCTTTGGTTGAAACAATTTTACGCGCTTAGTTGTTGCGAGTTTAGCGGCCATAAAAGCGCTTCAAAAAATACGACACATTAAACTTGAAGCAAGCGTCTGCCGTCTGTCGTCTGAGTCTGTTGCACTTTAAGCACATTAACTTCACTTCAAGTTTCTCTCTAATTCCAGACTATATAAGTACTGCCACATGCCAAAAAGCTAGAGTTCTCTTAGTTTTCTGCGCTCTCCATCATCGCGCAGTGCATAAAAGGCAATAAAATGCAATTATCTCAAACGGCATAAATGTCGCTTTTTGGCAACGTTTGCTCAGCCCATAAATTCCAACAGCAGCTGCCAAAAAATACTACTAAAACCCAAAAAAAACATAACCAAGTCTCGAGCTGTGCTAAAATTGAGCCAAAGAGATGAAAGCTCTTTTATTTTTTTGTGTCCCAACTAAAGCTGCATCTGCGAACGACTCAGATCTAATTTGTCTGCCAATGAAAGCAATTTAATGTTGATTGTTGCAATTTTAAGCAAAAGCAAATTAGGATGACATAATCGTGAAAGAGATCGACAATTTATACTCTAAAAATTAGAATAATAAAGAGTGTTTTGTCATGCTAAGACTCTTAGAAATAAAACCATTTCAACTTGAACTTACAATTAAAGGGTATAGAAAAAACACACGCAACTAAAAGTTGCCACTAGAGCTGGTAGTGACAGCCGCTTGGGGAGCGCAAGCGGCTTGCCCGCTACTTTAATACCTTCGCCAAAGTTGTTGTACCTCTGGGGGCGACCCCCCTAAGCACCTTCCCATAAGTACATATAACAACGAGTACAGCCCGTGGTCGGCGGGGAGACTGGGGGACGGGGGGATCCTGTCAATGTTTGCAAATAAGCACGTTGCACAGTTTATTAGTTTTCATAGGCGCTATGCGGCAAGCCTCCGTTTTCCCCCTCTGCGCCCCCTCTGTCCACCGTGTCTGCCTGTCTGCAGCCAACGGCAAATGCTACAAAAACTTTTGCAGCCACCACATGTTGTGCCATCCCCCTTGCGCTCCCCCTGTGTGTGTCAACCCTGCACAAGTCAAACGCGACATGAACAACTCTACAGGGGGAGAAAGCCATGTAGAAACAAAAGATGGAGATTTTAAAGAGAGAATCCGGTTTGTGATTTATATTCGTGTATGCTGTTTAAATAGTTCAAATGATGTTAAATTTTGATTGGCGCTTGTCAAAAAGTCGCGAAAGTTTAAGCATCCAATTTGATATAAAGCAGTGTTTTAAATAAATAAACAAGTGTCTAGTTGCAAAGTTTTTGAATATTATAGTTTATAATAAGCAACTCAGACAAGCTAACTATTAAATTGCGCTTAAACATGACTTAAAACTTTTATACGCAATTTAACAGCTGTTGAAATTTCGGTCGACGCCAATCCCCAAACACCGAAAATTACAAATAATCAAAGCAAGTTATTTATTCAAGCAACGCCAAAGGCGTTAGTTAGTTATTTTTATGAGGCTGCCCTTCCTGTTTCTAATTGCAAACACACAACAAAGCCAAAAATATTGTTGTGCAGGAAAAGCAGTTGGGCTCAAGCTTAATATATTTAATTAAATTGGGCTCGCAAGTGGAACAAATGTTGCACACACACTCGTAAAAGCTGAGGAAAATGGAAAAATGGAAAATGTTCTTTAATATTTTTACTAAATGTGCATGCGGTTAGCCGCTAAACTCAAACTCGAGTCCAACCAACAAAAATAAAAACTCAAACTTAGCCTCGACTCGATGCGCATTTGCAATGCAAAATGATTTTATTTGACAGATGGGTGGTGAGGGGGAGGGTAGGAGGAGTGAGGCAGACAGCTAGAGAAATATGCACCGTTTCTTAAACTGGGTGTAAATTGCATGTGTGTGCGAGTGAGAGTTGGCCAAAGGGCGGAAACGTCTGTGCCACATCCGCTTCCGCCTTAATGGTTATAACTTCTTTTTCCGGCTCTGGCCAATCAACGTGCTGTGTGTGACCTGGTCATGCACTTGCCACACACACACGCACATACAACCAGCTGTTGCCACATCCGTTGTTGTAACAGTCGTTGTTGTTGCTGTTGTTGTTGCAACTTATCACTTTTGATGGCTTTTTGTATAATTCCAGCTGCTACTGCTGCTGGTTCCTTTTGTTGCCACTGCCACATCTCGGAGCCTTGACTTCTAAGCTCCCTATCTCTTTCACACTCTCACTCACTCCCTCTAGTCCTGTCTCTGTTTCTGTCTCTTGTCACAAACAATAACAAGCTCATCAAGCTGGTGGCAGCTGCTGTCTGCGGTATAGAAAACTCCCATTTGTATCTTACAGATAAACTTGTAATGCATTTCAAGCAACTTTTACAACTTTTTTATTCAGCTCTTTCTGTTGCTGTGATGCACAATTAGCCCAAAATAGATACTATCATACCTGAAGTGTGCATCTCTATCTTTATAACATAATAATAATATCGCACACACAAACAAAATAAAGTCATTAAGCCATAAACATTATCTGATTCCCTTTTCTTTTTTTTTCTCGTTTTGTTTAAATGCCTGTTAACTTATCTGACTTTTGGGGGCATCTGTTTGCTTGATATATTCACTTGGTTACCAAGCGAAAACACACATTTATAGTTGTTGTTGGGCATTATGGATGGAGTGGGGTGGGGTTGGGGGGGCGTGGCATTGCCTGGCGCCGTCCAATTCACAACAATTGCATTTCATGCGCACAAAACTTGATACTCAAGTGCGGCCTGCCAACATATTTGCACTTGAATTGCCATGCAAAGCAAACCCCCTTGTTGCAGGGTTGGGGGGTTAAGGGTAACTGCAGCCAGTTTGTATGCAAATTTTTTTACGTTTACCGTATGCAAAGGGCAAACCATAAAAGAGAGAGAGCAAAAGAGAAAATTTACAACTTTATTCATGATAACTAATAATAAATACTCTTGCAGAATGTATTTTCCATTAACACTATTATTGCTTTATTGCTAGAATTAAGACTATAGAAGTAAACTTAGGTTTCTTTTGGCATGTTTGAAAACTATATCAAAAATAAAGATAATTTCATTCGACTCTTATGTAAGTGTATCTTTGTCCTCGGTCTTTATGTCTTACTGCCTGGGGCCTGTTAGGCCGGGCTCAGCAAATTGCATGCCGCCATTTCGGGCGCGTCGATGTGGCAATCAATTTTGTGAATGCGAGTTGCAAGTTGTGAGTTGTGAGTAGTGAGTTGCAAGTGCTGCAAGTAAATCGCTCACAGTTTGAAAGGCACTTTTCCACTCCGTTCCGTTCGTTTGGGCCATTGAACGAAGGAGAATGAAAGGCTCTTAAGAGTCTGGCAACGGCCAACGAACGGTTCAACAGACCATTAACAAGAACAATGCGCGACTGTGCTTGTTGATTAAATATCAGCATAAAAATATGCAACACAATGAAATAAATAACTTTTTCTAGCGAAATGGCCTCGAAAACTTGTTGCAAACTGTAAGCTGCTGCCATTAACTACTTTATGAGAAAAATGAACAAAAAGAGAACTTGGAGCACAGTTGTTGTTCGCTTGTTATATTTAGTTACTGTTATGACGCTGCCTGGACCCTTGAGCATCGAGCATTGAGCAGAATATTAAATTGTCTGGCAATTGCCGGCGAAATTCTTGTGAATCGTCGTCAATCGCATCAAAGCGTCGCATATTAACATATCAAACGAGCGGCAGTTAGCCGAAAAATTGCTGCATTTTTGGTCGCCAGCAAAAGTGCGCCAAATTGAAAGGTGCAAAAAAGGCGGTTAGCACAATAAAAACTGCATCACACACACACACACACACAGACAAGTATAGAAATGTCAGCACAAAAGAAAGCCACTTAAATGCAGATTACAATAAAGGAAGCATTTTGCAGCTGACGGCAAACGAGTTTTGGCTTTGAGCTAACCTTTTCCCTTTCTTCTGCTGCTTCTTCCTCCTTTGTATTTTTGTGTGTTTTTTTATTGGCCATTGTCTTTTGGCTTTTTGGCAAGAGCGTACGGCATATCAAATTGTCAGCCACTCTCGTTTTAGCACCTTTAATAGACGCCATGTGGCTAAAATAGAAAAAACCGTTTCAAACTTATTCCCAAAAATGCTTGTCAAACGCCATTACCAGCAGCAGCAGTTGCCACTAACAGTTTGGGTTACATCCATTCTAGCTGATTCTTTAAAAACGTATTATTTTTACTTTTCAAGAGTCTGAACTAAATTTCGCTCGCATTTGTTAAACTTCACTGCACCACTCGGCGTATGCGTAACTCAGCTACAGTAGTGCCTACGACAAACGCAGAATTTGTTGTGCAGTGTACAACACTTCTTGCTTTTTACTGTTGCACAGCACTCAAAACGTTGAAGTCGCATTCCTGCTGCTGAAGTGAATGCCAAAAACAAGTTTTAATTAAGACATTTGCTCGGCCAGAGAATCTCGACATATTAATTTTCAGCTGCCGCAAGCAAAACTGGCAAATGAAGATGGCTGGATGGACAGCAGAAACAACAACCAACCAACAACAACTATACCATAAAACAATGTGAAAAGTGGTGAAAAACAGATTGAAAACCAAATAAATGTCTCTACAAAACTCAGACACTGACGAATGCAGAGACGGGCCATTGAAATATGATTGCACATTTAAATATCTAAAAATTCAGTGTTACCTGAAAGTTTTCTACCGCATTTATTTAAAACTTTACAGTTGGAATGTGTATTGTTTGTTTTTTTCACAGAGTTTAACTAGACCAAGACCAAGGGACAAATTACATATTTGCTGCATATTTTTGGGCTTAAACGTAAAAAGAGACGCTCAACCAATTTATAGCATTTAGCTTTTGTTAGCCAGCACTAACATTAAATATTTAGCGATTAATGTTAATGTGCAAAGAGAAAAACTATTTGAGTGCTTATGCTTATTTTTAGTTTTTGTTTCTAAATCCCTTAATGCACATATTAACGTTGTGGATTGTTGGTAATTAGAAATAAAATCTGTGCGCTTTTGTCAACACACAATAGGCTGAACAATTTGCAGAGATTTATAGAGATAATGCCGGCCCAGTTATCAGCCAGAGGACGTTGAGAGATAGATAACCCTAACCAACGACTTTTCATTTATATGATGGTATGATATGATATATTTGTATGCACTGGCTGATAAGAATGTCAGCGCTGATTTTAAAGTTTGTCGCCAAATTGAATGCTTTTATAACTCTTAGCTACCAGTTTATGGAATCTGTTCAGGGGGACACATTCATATACAACCCTCCCCTGACCGAAAATATGAGTGTGTTTTTGGGCCCAACGAGAGCGAGAGTGCTTAGACAAGTCAATGACTTGGCACATATCGTTGTGGTTTAAAGACCGCAGTTTTTTACATAATTTCTGTTGTTGTTTTTACTGTAATTTCTTGTTTCATTTATTTCCTTACCACACTCCTCACAAACACTCGAATCATATGTGCATGTTTGAATCTGGCACTTTATGCCAAAAGTCACAAATTAGTGATAATTGTTTGTGGTAACAAGTTTCCAACAAGCTGTTTCATGCTAATTCTATTAAATATCAGTATGTACAAATATTTGGGATGATTCTTAATTGGACACAAGTATAGAGTATGTATATAGAGAGACTGTTCAACAGATGTTTATCTGTTGGATGCTCTGTTGACGTAGTTTTGCATCAAGAAGGTCATTAAGCGAAAGTGAAATAAATAAATTATTATATTATCATTTTGATAACAAGTAAATCGAATTTCAATTGGATTTTGAAGTGTTTCCATAAATGTGAGAGGTACTTGTCAATCGTAAACAATTCTGTATACTTTCCTAAAATATCTAACCAAAAATAACTGTTAAGATAAGAACTGAATAATAAGTTTGTCTTCAACACATTTAGCTCAAATACACTTAACAATAAATTAATTTACACTTAAAAATAGTAGCCTTGACTTTCAAGAGTTTCATTTCCGAGATACGCTAACTAAAAAGAGTATCTGTTGGTAGGTAAACAAAAACAAATATCATGTGAATGAATTTGCCCAACATATCATCTCGTGTTGGACAGTGTAGCCAAATGAAGCAGGCAAAGTGATAGTTATGCTGGATACTTGTTGTATATCCACTGGTCTTCAGATCTTGAAGCTGGAAGCTGTCAGCGCCAAACTTGTTTTGTGTACACATGTTCCTAGAATACTTGTAGAGTGTGTTTATGTCCCCACATGAAATATACATATGCATATTTAAGCAAATGTTTCATGCTGATTAAATGCCCTATATGTATTGCAAAAGAATTTTCAAACTGTTGTCATTTACATTTTATCAGATACATACATTTAATATAATGTAGCTTTATTTGTTTAGTTTATCTTAATTTCGTTGGCAATCCTTTGTTTCCGGCATTTTTTTTTTTTTGAATATTTAATCTGATTCTAAACTGGCATTTTAATGCATTTAATTAGATTCTTTTTTCTTAGAAAACTATGAAATTTTCCATTGACGAAAAAAAAAAATTCCATGTGAATACTGTGATTGTTTTTGACACACAATAATTGCTAAACCGGGCAAATAAACTCAGATGCATACAAATGGCAAACAGAACGCAAGAAAGAACACTTGAACAGTTCGTACCGACAATGAAATACTCTCCTCAAACATACTCATTAAGATAATTGCCTCTAATACCAATTGTTAAATATAAGCTAATTTAAAAAGTTGAGTTTTCCATCACGTTTTACTTGTTTTTATTTACTTTCACAAAGTTAGCTCTAATGATGACAATTATATTTTAATCATGCATGAAAAGACATCAAAAGTTGAGGAAACAATCTTGATTTTATTACTTTTATAAAATGTTGCAAAATTTATGACAATTCCACTATACCCTCTGTTAGGTCACAAACATAACAGCTTAGCAAAAGAAACCAATGGCAATCACGATCAGTGCACAGTAGAAATGAAAGCCACCCTGTCGATAAGGCGACAAAGGCGTTGATCGGACAACAGAGAGGGCGAGAGATGCTCAGCGAAACAAAGAGAGTACAATTACATAGAGAGAAAATAGGACAAACTAGTTTAAATGAAACTGAAATTTAACTTAAGTAAATATGTGAATCATAAGTTAAATGATAATACACTTGCATACTCTGATATTTAAACTCGATTTGGCTTATCGCTACATTTTTTCGCTCTGTGCACACTCCGAGCGCGCGAGAGAGAGAGAGAAAGAGTGTGCGTATGTTGCATGCTGTGTATAAATACGTGTGCGTTGAGCAGCAGCCGCTTCAGTCAACGAGTCGGAAGCCAAAGGAGATCATCAGTCCAAGATCAAATCGACAGAAGACAAAAATAGCGCCCCTATTTAACAAACCAGAAGAAAACACGTCCATCTAGCTACATAATTTTATACATACATATACATATGTATCTGCAGACATTGTGCAAAAAATAGAAAAATTTAGTGGTCGTGAGTGTGTGTGTTTTGTTTGTTGTTTATTGTGTGTGTATTTTCTTCTTCGATTTACGCAAATTGTCAAACGAAAGCAATTTTCATGTCTTGCCAAAAATTTCAGAGCGTTTTAACCAGCGGAGTAAACAGCTGTCGCACAGTTCGACTAGCGGCAATGTCAGCACTTTAACAAGACCCAAAAATAAAATATTTATAAAAAATAAATCATATTTTTATACAACATAATATTCTTGAGTGACCTCAAGTGAAAAGAACTGAAAAATTAAAACAAACCAAGTGATAAATTCGTCGACTGTATGGGTAAAGTTATGATAGAAAACTTTTTGCCGCCGCCCAACTGCAAGTGCCAAAAGAAACAGCTAAAGTTAAAAAAGAACGAAATCTATTTTATGTTCAACAATCTGTGCAAAAGAAAACAATTAACGGATTTTAGTTTATTGACGCTTAACATTAAATCGGAAAGTGAGTAAAGTGTTTGTGAACAATCGAGAAACCAATATATTTTAAAGCACAGATAGACATAAAATATAAATATTAAATATTCAAAAAGTACACTTGTTAACTAGCTAATTATAGGTGAGTACTAAGTGGAAAAATATGCATATTTGTTAATGTTTTTATATCGTGCTAAGGTTATATTTACTTCAAAGAGTGGTTTTTTCCAATGATTAATTAATAATATATGCATATATGTAACATCCTGTGTCGACACACAATTAAAGTTCTCAGACACAAACAATAATTATAATGATGCTCACAGCCCTTAAATGATCATCTTAATTACAATATCCAACAACAAATTGAAACGCATCATTAAATTAAATACGTGTGAAACTGTATTGTTACCTTACCGCTTTTGGCCAATATGCTGACGAACACTTCAGAGCGGAACCTTAACCATCAAGTTTTTACAACTGAAATGCAAAAAAAAAAAATCTCATTTCCTACTATGTCTAGGTGGCAATTAGTATCAACGACTAACTGATTAAGTGATTAGCATAAAGTTTGATTATTTGTCGCGCATAAATTAAGACAGTCAAACTATTGACCTAGTCTAGCAGAGCAGATGCTCATTTCGTGCTTAAGATTCGTAGGTAGTATATATCAGATATACTATGTATATAGTACACGTTTTTATAGTTTAGATGACATGATAAGAACAAATTGCCTGACCTGCGGCTTAGTTGAATTGTTATTAAAGTGTCGTGGCTATAATGGGAATGAGAATGGGCGTTGATCACTTTAAAAAATTAATTTTTTTATATATATGAATACCCTGTGAAAATTACATTTCTAGAGAGGGGTATGTTAACATCATGATCGTTGTCGAGGGTATCTTCCAAACGACTACCTTTAGCATACTTGCCAATATATATTTGTTATAATAGGCTCTCGTGTATTAATAAAAAAAATTCTATAGCTGTCGCTGATAAGTCTTTAAGGTTGACGCCAACATAAAAGAGCGTCGGATATGAGAAACACAGTAGCTTATTTTTAGTATATTGTCAACTCATTGTGCGAATAAAGATCAAATTCTGTGCTAAATGATTATTAATCTTACAAATGGTACCATTTAAAAGCTAATCACTATAATGGGCCACGCTCCCATAACAATCAATTGTTGTGTTCAGTGCTTACACGGATTGGGATTTCAGCTTCAGTACCAGTTTCGGTTTTGGTTTCGTATTCATGTTGCCTGCTTACAGTGGAAACAAACAAAGGCAGTGTCTGATAAGAAAAGTGATTTAATTTCAATTTCATTTTGCATGCAAATCTATAGTACATAGTATGTATGCATTTGATTTTCCCTGAACCTCGTCTGTTTAACCTCTTCTCAATGGAATGACGATTCGAGAATGCAGCTCAATTAATAACTTGGACGTGCCAAATTAAGCATTCTGTAGCCCAATTGGGTTCAATGTCTTGAGCTGAATCATTTTGTTTGTGTGTCGACTTAGACAAGATCTCCACACACAGTATTAAGTATTTTCTCTCTTCTCTTTACAGTTGGATTTCAAAGCTCAACATGGTTGGAGTTACCGCCGACAGAGGGCAAGCCGCTCAGCTCTCCTCAGCTAAGAATCCCATGATCAAGTACATGCTCAAGCAGCGCGAGAATCACGCCAGAGATCAGGATGCCGACTATTCGCATGTTTTTCGCCGCAAGACGCGCTTCGAGATGTTTCGTCTGTCCGCCATTGCGATGGCCATTGAGTTTGCCTATGCGGCAGAGACGAGCTTTGTATCGCCCATATTGCTACAGATTGGCATTGATCACAAGCACATGACCATGGCCTGGGGCTTGTCGCCATTGATTGGCTTCTTCGTCTCACCTCTGCTGGGCAGCATTAGCGATCGCTGCAAGTTGCGCTGGGGTCGAAGGCGTCCCATCATCTCACTGCTCTCCCTGGGCATATTATGTGGCTTGATCCTGGTGCCCTACGGCAAGGAGCTGGGCATCTGGCTAGGCGATGTGGGCTACAATTATACCGCCAGCCCGGTATCTAGCTACGCGAATGAGAGTTCGGTTGCAGCTTTACTGCCCGCTGAATCGGAACATGGAGCATCGCCTGCCAATTTTAAATTTGCAGTAATTTTGACAATACTGGGCATGGTGCTGTTGGACTTTGATGCGGATACCTGCCAGACGCCAGCGCGTACTTATCTGCTCGACATGTGTGTGCCCGAGGAGCAGCCCAAGGCGTTGACTATGTTTACTCTGTTTGCCGGATTTGGTGGAACTATTGGATATGCCATTGGTGGCATCGATTGGGAGACGACGCAATTTGGCGCATTTTTAGGTGGCAACATACCCACTGTGTTTAGTCTGGTTACAATAATATTCATCGTTGGCTATCTGATAACGGTTACAACGTTTCGCGAGATTCCTCTCAAACTCATTGAGAAAGATGAGCTGCTGCGTCCTTTGTCCGAGGCGGCTATTAAGAAGGAGCTGAAGAAAAAGAACAATGCCGTCTACTACATACAGGAAACAACAACTCTCGAGCTTCAAATGGCCAATGATCTCAAGGCAGTTGATCCCTCCGTCAATGGCTATCAGAACAGTTATGTTGGCAAGCTAAAGGCACTGGATCTGGAGACCCAGTCGGAGGACATGGCTCCCGTTTCGCTGCGTAGCTATTTGAAGAGCATCTTTGTAATGCCATACTCGATGCGCATGCTGGCACTCACGAATCTCTTCTGCTGGATGGGTCATGTCACCTATTGCCTCTACTTTACGGACTTTGTCGGCGAGGCTGTCTTTCACGGAGATCCCACGGCGCCACCAAACTCCGCGGAGTTGCAGCTGTATGAGGAAGGCGTACGCTTCGGCTGCTGGGGCATGGCCATCTATGCATTCTCCTGCTCAGTTTACTCCTTATCGGTGACTAAGCTAATGAAGTGGTTCGGGTAAGTTTCCAATAACTTGCTTTAGTTATAATTAGTAACGATCTTCTTTCAAATTTGTATAGTAAGAAAGCAGTTTATATCAGTGGCATGATATACTATGGCGTTGGCATGCTGATCCTTGGACTCTGGCCGACCAAGTGGGGCGTTCTTGTGTTCAGCACCTCGGCGGGAATACTCTATGGCACACTATTTACCATGCCCTTTATTCTGGTAGCCAACTATCATGCTAAGAATTGTGTAAGTATCTGAAGTCAATTCCCTTCTGAGTTAGGCATATTACTTCATTTTCATTTTCACCTTGCAGTTCCGTGTGCATAATGGAGAAACAGTGCCTCTGAAGCAGGCTCGTGGTTTGGGCACTGACGTGGCGATTATTAGCAGCATGGTCTTTATTGCCCAATTGATTGTTTCGCTCAGTGTGGGTCCACTTGTCGCCTGGATGGAGACCACATGTGCCATATTGTATGCCTCAACATTTTTATCCTTTGCGGCGGCCATTGCTGCCATGTTTGTGCTATATGTCTAGGCAGGATATTACGATGTGTATTAGCTCTTTTATCAGATGCTGTCTATCAGCTGCGGAATTTTTTAATTAATTGCTATTTATAATTTCCGCGCGGAAAGCGTTATCAATCGCAGCATCTTTCATTGATGTACATCATTGACACCTTACACACACATATGCAAAAACGTACAGATAAAAGTGTTTACTGTTCGTTGCAAATTTTTTGCCTACTTTCAGGCGCTGTTTATAAACTTTATTACTTTTTAATGGTATACTTTTAGCTGCAATTTTTTATTGTACATTCGCAGCGTATATTCAAAAACATATTCACTGATGTCAACTTTTGGGGACGAAGAAAAGCTGTTTTTGGTTTTATTATAGACCAAAAAACAAGCGTAAGAAATTGGGAAAGCTGAGCGTTTAAGTCAACTTTTGAGGACGAAGAAAAGTTGTTCTTGGCTTTAAATCAGAAAAAAGTTCAAATAATTGGAAAAAAAATGCGTAAAAAGAGCTGACGGTTTATTTTTAATAATTTATTTATTCAGTATTTTCTTTACATATATCATCAATTTTATTGACTTCAATGGATTCTTCAATTATTGGGATTTAAAAACCGATTGGGCCAATTTTGTATTTAAATTTTTGGGACTTTAAAAATTGGCACTTTCAAAAGATTAAGAGATAGATAGCAACAAATATTTACTATTTTTCAAGCGATTCGGTTTGCAAAAAAGCCTGATTTGACGGGAAAAAAACTGATTTGACATCAGTGAACGTATCTAGTATTGTTAAAAGTGTGTAAATGCAGTATATCATAAACTTAAATATGCCTGACTTTTGCGCTGCATCAAAGAGCCAATGTTTTATAGTTTAAATATAAAAATGTTGATTTTAACTACCTTATAGTTTCAATTATGTCTAATAAAAATATGAAAAATATAAGAAAAAAAAGTAATGCTTACCATTCTCTCACCTTTCGAGATTTTATTTTAACAGCAAAGCTGTTGGCATAAAACGGATATTAGTTTTTACGCTCGTGCAAGGCATTTTAATATAACTTTTAATTTCCTCAAGTGCATCTCTGATACCCTTCGTGCTAAAAATGATGGTAAAGAGTGTTTCAGTTAAAATTTATACATTACAAAATAAAATAATTTGAGTTTTGAGAGATTACACTAACATAATAACACAAAGTACAATATTCTTGTACCTAATCACAGGTAACTGATACTAGACACTGGGCATTTGATAATCAAGCTCTCTTAGCTTGGACAAAAGTATTGGTTAGCAAGTGCAGACAATTTTCTCTAGAAAGAAAAAGCACCATATGGCACGCCTCTCTCTGCCCGCCCACTTGACAATCTTGTAAGCCAGTGCGTTTCAAAAGCACTTTTCCGTTTTCACTCGAGTGATAAATTGTACATAATAATTTTTAACACAATATGCAAAGCGCATTCTGTAATTATAGATCTTTCAGCTAAGAAAGATTGGCTATGCCATTTTAATGTATTTTTTTTTTGTGTATATAAATCGATATATGTATGTATATAGTTTATCTTGGCTAGCTGATAAAAAGCCAAATTGATGCACAAAGACTTGTGCACTTAAGAAGTAAAATTGCACTTGAAGTGCAGTGCTGCAAAGCGACATAAAATCAAGTAACAAACTGTGCTGGCAACAGTCAAAAAAACTTTTGACGATAAAATTCGTCTTCGCAAAAACCATTCAGCGCACAGTGCGTCGTATGCGTTATGTGAAAGAGTTTTGTAGCCAGCCAAATTGACACGCAAAGGCGAGCGAAATAAATTGAGTTTATCAGCGGCAACAAATCGAAAGGAAACACATAATCATTCATCATCATAAGAGGCAACCATATACATCCTTAGTGTCGCACCCAAGCTAAAGCAACCCTAAAAAATATTTGCATTTATCTTAAGCTCATTCGAAATCTGTGAAAGAGAAACACAAAACACAACACAACAAAGCGAAACATTTGGATTGCGTGTGAGCCAAAAACCAATAAGCAAAAGTCGTTGCCAAAGGTAAATTCATTTTATATTCGACAAACACACAAAAAAAAAAAGGGAGAGGGAGAGAGAGAAAACATGTGCAACTAACGTTTATCCTAGAAATAATCCCAACCCAATCGACAGGCGACAAAATCCCTGACGAGCAGCGACATCCATAAGTCGAATACTCTCCTCCATGCCTCGTCTATACAATCCCAAGCCAAGCAGATTTGAGTGCAGCTTCCTGCGAGCTGCTTCGCTTCTTGTCAAAGTCAAAGTATGCATTAGCATTGTTTACCTGCCGTCAGGTTGGGGAATGGATGGTTAGAGGGGGAGTATGGGTATGGCTATAACAATAAAGCAATAAGAGCAACTGACAATTGTGCAGGATATTACAAGACACTGGCTTTTACGCTTAACTGTTGCTGCTCTTGCCATCTTTGTCTCAATCCCGTTACCGGTTTTTTACGAGTATTGACACTGCAGTCAATAGGAATACTATGTACGAGTGTGGGGCCATAAAATGGCTGCCAAAATCGTTTTGGATACTTGACATACTATTTGTTTTTAAGCTTCTTGGGGCTTTCTATTTCATTGCAGCTCTGCAAATTGATAGTAAAACTTTAAGTAAGAAAATAAATTATGCATAACTAATTGAAAAGAAAAGTGTTTTTATGTTGTTATCAAATCAGAGAATTGCCGAAATGCTTTTAACGCGTTGTTTGTATTGAATTTTGAAGGGGAACTAGTTTAAGAAGATTCATACCAGTTTATGGGTTGAGCCCGCAGTCTACAAACTTGACACCTCTGTCAGTCCTAATTTATATGCAAATTGTTTCGGTATAATTTTTCACCAGCTACGCTTAACTTTTAACTCTTTTAACTCTCTGTTTTTATACCCCTAACCCATAAAATGGGTAAAAGGGGTATAGTGGTTTTGTGCAAAAGTATGTAACAGGCAGAAGGAAGCATCTCCGACCCCATAAAATATATATTCTTGATCAGCATCAAAAACCAAGTCGATATAGCCATGTCCGTCTGTCCGTCCGTCCGTCTGTCCGTCCGTCTGTATGAACGCTTCGATCTCAGAGACTACAAGAGCTAGAGAATTCAGATTTAAGTATTTAAATATGGGGTTCGGGGTATCTCCTAGTCGGGAAATCTCTACTAGAGCTTTCTTACTTGTTTTTTTTTGTCTTCTTATTTGTATTATTTTTTTTCGCTGCTGCCGCAAGCATGCGCCATTTAATAAACACCCCACAAAGTAGCAGCGGATGCGGAAAGTAACCAAAATGGCGTGGTACTAACTTGTGTGTGTGTTTTTTTTTATTTTCAACTCTTTCGCAACCCTTCGAGCAGTATTGAAGTCATGTCAAACGAAGGGCGACATGTGCAAAATAAGGAAATAATATGCAAATGCAATTATAAGCAACTCCCAGCGATATAGTATATGTGTATATAAAGAAGACATCAGACTCAAATCAACAACCAGTGAAGTCAACCACAACTTTTGTGAATTGTTATACCCTAGCTGAGGGTCTACTACCTTAGATAAACGCAATATCACTTAAAGAGTATTCAATATCCGTACAATATATATATTTTATCATCTTCTTTTGGAGTTAACTTAATTTTCATACCATTAAATAAACTTAAGCTACTTCCTCGAGGTATTGCAATTTAGTTATTGCTGTAATACTTGAATTTAAACGCTACATATATAAAAATGGCACCTATGCCAACACAAGAGAAATATTTGGAGATAAACGTTGCCGGCCGAGGCTAATCAGAGCAACTTATATGTGCCATAAATTAGAAGGCGACAGAACGACATCCGTTAAACATTTGCTGCCCCTCTCTGCTGGTCGTGTGATGTGCAAGTTTGTATGTGTGTCCGGACGTGGCTGGTGGTTTTGGTGGGTCAATGGTTTGGGTGGCTGTCCATGGCTCTGGTATTCTGGGCTGATGCATGAAATGTAATAAATTTCGTTATCTATGCATTATTTATGCCGTAATTTGGTATTTTAGCCCAAAAGCAGAAAAACGAAAAGCGTCGAGTCTGGACATTCGAGCCAGGGAAGCCTTCAGCCTTCAACGAGAATGGCGTCGGGTCAACGTTACACATTTTCAGTAAATTTTTCTCTTTCTTTTTAGTTTTCTCTTTATGCGCTAGTGTATAAAGACGCATAAATTACACCTACAGCAATTCGTTTTTGGGATGGGTGCAAAACTCATATAAGCATTGGAATGCTGCTAGAATTTGTCTTGCGAACCTGTACAATAATGACAACGTTTCAATCACACTCGCAACGGAGCACATTGAAAAATAATAGAAAATTCAGGAAATTTTGAAAAACATTTAATTTATTTAAAAATTTAATACCGCAACTTAGGCTTCAGGGGCAACGGGCAAATGAGCACCCTGGGGCTGGAAACCGTTCTCATCGGCAATATAGTTGACAGTGTAGGTCTGACCATCATCGGCAACGTAGGAGAATGATCCCTTAACGGAAATAGCCTCCTCCTCAGTTCCTAGGTTTTTAAGTTGACCAGCCTCTTGTTGATTGATACCATTTGATGTCTCATAGCTGTAGGAAGAAAAGGGCAAAGGTTTAGAAAATGTTTGTAAATTTGTCTTAACGATCATCACTTACGCAAAATTGTAGCCATCAACGCCGATGTTGTCGTTATCATACCGCAAAACTTGTGCATCTCCGTCGGTGGGGGCAGCCAGAGCGACGGCGAAGAGGGCAACAAAGACGATCAGGAACTTCATGATGAGATTGTGTGTAGCGCGTTTGAGGTATCAAAGGTAACTATACTATCTGATGCAGATCATGTCGTTTTTATACTCAACTGCCATAAGAATTGCTATTTGACCAAAACTAGTTTATGAACGTCAAAATGAGGGAACAAAATAACACGTTATAGTAAAGTTTTATTTTAGCGCTGATTAAATACGTCACAAGGCGATATATGCAGACAAATTAAATCAAATTCGGCAAAACATTTACATATTTTTGCATATTGAGTATATGTTTATTGATATGAAAAATCTAATTGGCTTACGCGTGGCAAAGTTTTAATTTCCTTGACTCCATTAATACGTGGGTGCTTAATAGATCTATTCGGATTCTTATGCCTTTTTTTTTTATCAAAAGTACTGTCCAAAAGTCAACAACGTAGGAACAATTAAAGTAAATTTTTTTTTCAAATTGAAATTCACTTTCGACTTACCTTTGTTTTTATTAATTTTATGATGTCCCATATCAAAGTGAACTCTATATTCAAAACTTTACGGGACGTGACTTACGGAAAAATTTAATTTTATACGAATTCTATTGTCTTTTTGCTTTTTATTGGTCAATTAACAACTATGGGAAGTTCTTAAAACGTGTTTATCCATTATCTTTGGTAGTTTGCACCTCAGACTGCCCGATTTTGATTATGCATATGAGATCGAACACACTATCGCTTTCAGCATACAAAAATATGCATACGCACAACTTGTTGATAATCAGATGCGTCTAGTCTCACATACTATTATGGCTATATATTGCCGGTTGGCAACCCGCACACGCTGCCCGATCTTGACCAGACTCAAGTCCAAACCCAGATCTAGACCGGCCAAGGTTACGGCTTTGCCAATAGCTGTTTGACTTGTCTGCCGCATCTTCGTTTTTCTTGTTTATCTTTCTTTCTTTATTTCGTTTTCATCGATTTAACTCGAATTTTGCACCAGTTGAAAATTAGTTCAAACATTAACTCAAATCTAATTAACATGACATTCAAACGCAGTTTTTTTTTTATTTAATATTGGCTTAATATTTATTAATAAATTGAAGAGGTCATTTATTACTTTGTATTATGTATAACTGTATGAAAACTACACTAAAAAAAAAAGCATACGAAAATAAATTATGAAAATAGTTAATTTTACCATGAAACACAGTAAACTTAATTATAAAAAATTTGATTTAACCAAAAACGTAGTTAAACTGCAAATGAACATGAAAATGAACTTTAAAATTACATTCCATGTTCATTAAGCATTTAACAGTATTCAATCTTATATACATTTAAAATAGAATTTCATTCTTATAAACTATATGTAATTCTAACACTCTTCATATTAAAATTTACTATAACCCGTTTTTAAATTAAAGAGCAGACATTTTGTTTCCGTCCCTAAGCTTCTGCGTAGTAAACGGGAGTTCCAGGCTCGAGTCCGTCGCCGGTTATCTTATTTTGCATTCGGTAAGTTTTGATATAAGCTAATTTTCAACCTCCTTCTACCATTTTGAATAATTCAAATTATATTTCTAACATTTCTACTTGGTTTTAAAATATCGGAGTTGTTAAAATAAAAAATTCTATATTGAATTTTAATATGAATAATATTCGAATCTACAAATTTTGTGCATCAATATTTACACGTCAACACATTAACTAATTCTTGATTATGCACATGATGATGATGATGCACTTGATTGATGTGCACATGTCAAGTCTAGCATATTCATGTTTAAGTTGAAATCATACCCGAAGATAGTTGAATTTACTGTGAATATGCTTATTTTTTTTCTGTGTGGTTATTCCATTAATTCCCAAACTATGATTGAAAACACAAGTACTTAGGAAAACATTTAATTTATTTAAAAATTTAATACCGCAACTTAGGCTTCAGGGGCAACGGGCAAATGAGCACCCTGGGGCTGGAAACCGTTCTCATCGGCGACATAGGTGACAGTGTAGGTCTGACCATCATCGGCAACGAAGGAGTATGAGCCACGGACGGAGTTACCATCATCATCGGGACCAAGATGCTTGGTCTCTCCCTGGGCCTGTTCCGAGATGCCATTGGATGTCTCAAGACTGTAGCAAGAAAAGGGCAAAGGATTAGCAACGGTTGTTTTCTTGTTTTAACTCTTGAATACTTACGAGTAGCTGTAGCTACCATCTCCGTTGTTCTCGTAATCCGAGCGGAGAACCTGCGCATCTCCATCGGTGGAAACGGCCAAAGCCACGGCGAAGAGGGCAACAAAGACGATCAGGAACTTCATGTTGAGATTTAATGTAGCTCGTTTGAGGTATCAAAGGTAACTGTGCTATGTGATGCGCAGAGATAGGTATTTATACAAAAATTGAATGCTCATTTACATTTCGCATATCTACTGGGACCCAAAAGTTTAATTGTGGGCGTTTTCAGGGTCAAAGATGCTGATAAAGCGTGCGTCTTAATAACAAGCTTAAGGCCTTTGAAGTCGTCTATGAACTCATAGAAAACACAAAAAACTAGTTTAATGCTTACGATGACAAAAAACGAACTCAAAGCAAATCATGCATATGTAGTAGCAAACTAAAACTAGTATTAATATGAAACTACAGCTTTAGATCTAAATATGGACCATAATTTTTTGTGTAGCGTGCATTTGTTTTGGAATTATAATACAGCTCTAAATCTGCTTAATTAACAGTAGCCTTCGAGAAAGATAGATAATAAGTCTCATTATATAGATCATATTGGAAAATAACAACAAAAAAAGTTGCTTGGTTGCTAGATACTCTAAAAACATTTCAGCTTGTTGTAATTTTTAATATTTTTCTTTTATTTAACTCGTCGTAGTCCGAGTATTTTTCAAAATGCGTTTACTCACTTTGTCATAGTCCGTAAATTTTAAATGTCATTGCAACTTTCAACTGTCGAGCAAAAGCTTGTGGCTTTTTTCTGACACACACAAACACACACACACAAACACACACACACAAACACACTGACAGACAGGGACTTCTTGCAACGCAGACAGAGAAGGAGACAGCGAGCCAATTTCAGCTGCCCTTAAGCTTCATACACATGCTTAGCAATATATATATTTACTATACTTATCCATAACATAGAACAAAGTTAGTTGATGCATTCAACTTAAAATTCTATAGATAGAAGATGTATTTCAGATTTTATTAAACATTTATGTTAGAAGCAGCTTTAAGCTGAGGTGTGGCATTCAATTTGTCGTGTGGCACAACCTTTTCTCACCTTGCAACCAAAACCGACCGCACGCCATAAGAAATAAATTATTTCTTATCAAACCGAGCAAACTAGCCACAAAAAAGTTTCTTTTTATTTTATTGTACTTTCTTTCTTTTTTCTGTAGTCACACACACAGACAAAACTGCAACGTTTTCTATCTGCAATTTCTTTTTTTGTCACTCGATAATTTGTTGAAGCGTCCAGCGTCCAGCCCGTAAATTGTCTTTGGCAGCCCAACAATCTGTCTGGACCTTTTTCACAGCGATTCCTTTCGAGCTGAGTCGAGTTGAGTCGAGTCGATGTCGCCTTGGGCTTGTTCCTCGACTCTTCTGTGCCAAAACTTTGGCTCAAGACACGCTGGGCGCGACAGCCAAATCAACAAGCAATTGTTGCTGGTAAAACACGTTGCCCCTATACCCCGCTGAGCCACAACCCTCTTCTTGTTGGGTGTGTCGATAAAGATTACAGCGCAGCAGGGACGGAAAAAGTTTTTAATTTTATAAAAACAAACGGCAAGCATTTGAACTTCAACACAGACAAGCGTCCGGAAAAAAGAAAAAAAGAAAAAGAAATTACGAGAAAGAGTAGAGTAAAAATATAGGATCGAAATTATGTTTGATGAACACGGTGTTGCTGTCAAAGGTTATAATTTTTAAAAGAATAAGCTAAAGGTCAACAATAGTTACAAATGACCCAAAACGACTGTCTGGTCTATGATAAAAAGCTTATAGCCTGTCTGAGTGTAATATGTATAACATGTGATTGCATTAGTTTAGTGTTATATTAGATGAAACTGTAATTTTTAAAATGCTTGGAAATCTCCCAAACTTTTATCAGCTGCTTAAAAGCTGACTTATACGGTATTTATCCAGCTGCGTGGATAAAGCTACTTTAATAATATAAAAGTTCATTCCCAAACTGGGCTTTTCTCACACTTTCACTTTTCTACTCAGAGTGTTAGTCAACAGCTTACGAAAGCTAGAGGTAAGGCAATTTTAGCAGGTACACAAACCAAAAGCTTTTAAATGTCCTTCCAAAGTAAAAGCTTAACGCCTGTAAGGGGGAAATGCATTGTAGACCTGGTTAGGGGTTTGGCCACTAATTGAAATTCTTTATTTATCAGGTTGCCGTCGATGCCTCCGTCGATGGTTGAGGTTGTCTGTCTATCTGACAGTCACTGTCTGTTTATAGAGCAACAACAACTCCCACGACTAACAGTAACAACAGTCCGCTCTCAGAGCATGCCCCCGCATCTCGTTGGTCTGAAACAGTTTTCATTTATTTGCTGGCTGCTGGCTTTTTGTATTTGGCAGAGGGGACAGTGAGAGGGGTTCGGCAATGCTATTTCCTCTCAGCACATGACGCGCAACGAAACAAAAGAAAAATTGTAATGAAATTCGAAACTGCAACAGCGAAAACAACAACAAAAACAAGAACAACATGAGCTGCGAATAGGTTTGGTCTGGCTGGCGCTTAGGAAATATCATCTAAAATGTAACGGAGAGCAAAAAAAAACTAACGTCGGCAGGTCGACATCTTCAAATGCAACCTTGATTTTGCCAAACACAAACAGTGTTCGAGATTTGTACGAGTGTGTGGTATAATCGAGGGGTTTTCCTCTCTAGTATTTTGCACTCACAAATCTGACAAAATGTCATAAAATATTCGAGATTCGAATTTGTTTGTGTGAGTTTTACTATCATTATAAACATCAAATATTTTCTATGCAAATGCAAAAAAAAAAATCAAAACGTTAGATTCCAATTGCTTCCAATGAAAAATGGCGTTTGCTACCATCTAGATTACTGTATGTGTGTGTGTTAGTGTGTGTGAGTGTCAACTGTCAACCTTTGTCAGTTGATTTACTTGTGAAATGCTAATCCTATAAGAGTGACTTTGCCTCATTCGCGTCGCTTAATCAGTGAAAATCACAAACTGCAGACACCAACCGGAAACTTGTGTTTGTTACGACTGCAAAATTCCATTTCCGTAACTAGACAGAGACTTTGTGTATATGTGCGTGTGTGTGTGTGTGTGTGTGTGTGTGTGTGTGTGTGTGTGTGTGTGGCAAAGAACAATTGTAAGGCATAACAATGACATTCTGTGACCGCATCACAAGTTAACATACCAAACCTGAGTAACATAAAGTTCGAAACAAAATTTTCAATCTTTATTGAAAACTCTCCAACAAAAGTATATTTGTGTTTGCTTTGTTCCACTTGCTTTTCAGCTATCGGGATCCTTTCATCAAAAACATATTCACACATGCGCAGATTTTCACGCCTCCTCCTTCCTTCCCTAAACGCTTCTAACTACCTCAAACATTGCGGGCATGACAATAATAACGACAACCACATTATTATTTTCGTTCGCGGCTGCAAATAGCCAATTACTGCAGGAAACCATTAGTGGCGCTATCCGTGTCGTCAATCTAAGTACTTCCGGACAGGCTCGAGACGCCCAAGCAGTGTAAGCAGAGTGCAAGCAATGCTCTCTCTCTCTCTCTCAGTCTCTCTCGCTCAGAGCTGGCAAGGAAGGAATTTACACAAAATTATCTCTCATTTATTGGTAAATAGACAATAGACAGTCTGGGCTAATCAATGCCACAGCTAGATAATTAAAAACACGTACAAATGACTTAATCGTAGACACACTTAACTAACAATTACCCTGCAGCCATAGTAACCCTAAAGTAATTGAATTTTGAGTGGAGTAAACACTTTTAACAGGTATATCTGTCAAAGCTTAACCGATTCTTATGAGAAAGGTCTTTAATTAAATCCGATTAAATTTGATTGACTTGTTTTCTTATACTTCAGTATGGAGTCGAATAAGTCTGTTATCTATATGCCTGCTTACTTTTTGCACATCTGCACAGGGTGCGCGGGATATATATTGTACATATATACAGAAACTAATATCCACATCAGTGGTAGGCGTAGTGGTGGTGGTGATAATGTGTAGTGTATGCATAACATGTAGCATACTTATGAGAGCAACAGCAGGAGAAGCGAGTTAATGGCTTTGAGGCTGACTCAGAGTCACAGCCTCATCATTCGCTCGTTTTCTACATACATACACATATTTATATATACATATATATTTGAAGCGTTGGTTTTGACGTTCAGGTGTGGCGTCCCAGTTCCCGGTTTGATAACTGTACTCGGTAACTGGGTCCATTATATGGCGACACCCCTTTTTAGGAATACTTACTAAACAGCAGCAACAGCAGCAACAGCAGCATCATCATTAACACTCCAACACCAGCAACAACTACAAGCTTTACACCTTTGTTGTTGTTGTTGTAGTTGTTGCTGTTGTGTGCGCGGCATAAATTAATAAAAATTTCATGTGCCAAATAATTACAATTAACATGAGTTCTTAATTAAGAGCCTGCTGCTGAGTTGCTACTGTTGTTGTTTTTGTTCTTGTTGTTGTTTCTGTCGTCCTTGTTGCTGTTAATAGGCTCGTTCATTTGCCATCGTCGTCGTCGTCGTCGTGGTCGCTTCTGCTTCTACTCCTGTTTTACCTTTAATGCAATACAACACACTCGGCTGCGCTCGGTGCGGTTCGTTAAGTCCCCTCGGCAAAAGCCCTACTACCACCACCAAGAGGGTTACTCTTCCCGTCAGCCCCCCCTATTTTCTCTGTCTTTGTTTACTGCCTGCCTGCTTAATTTTCTGCCTGCCAGCGATTTTCCATTTCTGTTTTTCTTCTCCCTTTTTTAGCAATTGAAGTGTCGATATTTTATGTGTTGTTCGCTCGCTTAATTAAAAATGCCAAAGGTTAACGCATGCGACTCCCGCATCTGTGTCACCCCACCCTTCTCTCTCGCGCTTATGAATTTAATTTATTTTGAGCACATAACTTTTGGAGCACTGGTTATGTTTTTTAGTGGCTTTTGAGTTAGCTTTTTGTTGCAGTTTTAAGCCGCTTAGGGAGAAAGTTTAATCAAAAGACAAATAAAAAAAGAAGTGTTGCACAGTGTACCAACTATGCACAACTACAGCTTGAGAATCTTCAATTGGAAAGTAAAAAACATACAAAATAAAAAAAGGAAAAGATCATCAAAATCTAAAATACGAATTTTTCTATGAGTATTTGTAGATTTCCTTGAGCTTTGTCACACTGTAAAATATTATTTATGTTTACGTTTAGTTGAAATTTAGAGAAACTTTGACACTGGTTTATTAATAGCTGCTGGACGTTGAGTTATGCAGCTTGTGCGTTTTGCATGCCAAACTATTTTGGATTTTAGCCATGTTGTTGGGGTTGGCGCAGGTTAGCTGCCCTGTTGCTGCTGTTGCTGCTGTTTGCAGTTGGCCAAAATAAGTTTAGTTAACTGTGGCACAGTTCGTGCAGCGTTATGAAGCCGGAACTTGCCGTACTTCATTGTTCAGGGCTGTTGCAAAACTAAAGTGGTAGCAAAGTAGCGATAGAGAGTGGGTGGTGTGGGGGGGAGTTGTGGGATTCCTTATTGTTTGATGTGCTGTGAAAAACTTATTACTAAAAAGGGGCATTATAAAGTGCTTAGAGAAGCAGTGTCCATTAAAATGTGGGAAGTATTTGCATATTATGGAGTTGCATCATCAAAATTGAACGACTTTTCGGAGAGAAAACTTCAAATTCTGAATCAATCTACTTCAAGCTTATGTAAAAAAGCCAGTATGTACTAAAGCCAGTCTTCACCAGTTCTTGTTATACTATCTGACTGACTTAGAAATAATCCCTTTCGTTGCACTGCATTGAATGTAGGGTAACTGTGTAGATTAAAGCTTACGTGTGTGTGTGTGTGTGTGTGTGTGCATGAGTTAGTCATAAAACTGTCCAATGCTCGGACACTGATGATGATGAAAGATCAGACAAGCATCCACACCTCGCGGAGTAAAAAGACAGCCGCAGTTGAAGCTGTGGGAGTGGAAGCAGGAGCACAAGCAGTAAGCAAATAAAAGTGCCCAACTGGTGTGAAGATGCTTGGCCCGTAGAGTGAAGAGTGAAGAGGCACAAAGCCAGTCAGCCAAAGGACAGGATGGGGCCAGATGGGGCAGAACAGGACGTCGTGGCCAGGACAGGACAGGCAGGCACCGAGAGTGAATGGCAGGCAAACACAGAAGAAAATGAATGTGGCAAGTGAAGCAAACACAACGCGAGAGTGAGAAAGAACAAGAGAGATTGTGAGTGTGTGTGTATGTGTGTGTTTGTGCTAGGTGGGTGGGGGGTGGTGTAAACCTAGCGACCGACTGACTGACTGCCTGACATAAATATGTAAACAAATGTCAAAATGACAGGCACAAACACATAGAGAGATATTTCAATGGAAATATGGGAGTGCTGAGTAGTCGTTGTGGTGGTGAAGAAGAAGAGGAAGAATAACATTGTTGTTGTTGTTGTTGCGCCGCTGCACACAATGTATGAAAAATGCATGACAAACGGGGCTCCCGAAAAATATGAGCAAAAACCTGTGTGTGCTATAAGAGCCAAAAACTCGTAGCTGTATATAAAAACGCGCAAATATTTCCACACACACACACACACACTGTTATGGCAAGGATATCTAACAGATGCGTGCGTTGGTTAAGCATGGTTAGTTGAGTGGGAGGGGGTATGGGTAGGATTCGATGCTCCGAGTAGCACAGGTTAGTGCTGTGCTGCTTGGTGGCAAGGTGAGGCTGTGGCTTTAATGACGTCATACGAGTAACACACAAACACAGCGCCGTGCAATGCCCGCAAGACCCGAACTCAAACAGACACAGAAACACAGAAAGAGAGAGAGAGAGAAGTGAGAGAGAAACTTACTCTCTATCATAGCAGCATCAGAGCAAATACCGTGCAGCTAGTAAGCAAGAGAGAGAGAGAGAGTGTGAGAGCGGGGATTGACATATCTGCTCCACTCTCACACCCTTGTTGCTGTCTATTTTGTGATTTCTCTCGCAATCAAGAACTGGAGAACCTGCACAACAAACATACAAAAGGCACTTGCATTTGTATTGGTTTTGTGTATTATGGGACACTTTTGATTTTTACTTGATTTAAGCATTAAGGAGAATTTATAGCTGACAGCTCCACTGCATTCGTAGGTATGTGTGTGTGTGTGTGTGTACTTAGAATTGCTCATATCATATTTAGATGTGATTATTTATATCTGGATATCTTTGACGTGTATGTGTAAAGGAAAATTAATGTTTGTTATGTTTTATATCTTTGCCTTAATTTTATATATTGTTAGAAGACATTAATTCTCAAAGAACACTTGATTGGAGTATTAAAGATATATCTTGATATGATTAATTCAAAAGTTACTTAACTTGAGAGCTTTCTACAGATAGCAGATCTTTGCTTGGGTGTTGCACGCACTTTCTGTGTAAATTACAATTATTAAAAAGCTCAAAAGATTTTGATTTCAATCCAAGCACTCCAAGCACTCCCCCAAAACACCCCCTACTCCACGCAATTAATTAAGCCAAATGATTGGGGCAAATGTGAATGCATTTTCGTGATTAGCTTCGACCGCAAAATTCTGTTGCGTACATACATACATACATACATACATATTTACAATACGCTAAGTATTTTACAAAAAGCCGAGAAGCCAAAACGGCGGGATACGCTTTGACAAAAAAATCCATTATGCTAATTTGTACAAGGTTGTTGCTGCTGTTGCTGTTGTTGCCGTTGTTCTTGTTGCTGTTATTGTTATTATTGTTGGTTTTTCTTGTGGCAACAGCAGCAGCTTCAAAGGCAAACACAAAGGCAAAAGTCTTGCGGTGTGTCTGCTACACATAATACATACACAGTATATACATATATACACATGTAAATAAACATACACACACACAAATACATACGTATGCGTATTAAACGTAACGGGAAGACAGCGAACAGTTGAACAGCAACAACAACAAAATGAAAGAAAAGGTCACGCACTAAGAGCTAAGCAGCATATAAAATATAATGCACACATGTGAGCACACACACACACACACACACATCGCTCAGATTAAAGTAAGTGAAAGATAGCCGACTAGCAGATGACCTGTAAAAAAGCGGAACAAATGAGATCTTCACTTAAACTAAACACAAAATGTTTGAAATCATGAAAATTAAAAACTTTGTAAACCTGAGTACAGCAACAACAAGTGGAACACGTTCCAATACTAAATGCCAATCACCTCCCGCCCTTAAGCATTAAACAGAAAACAAAACTCACGCATTGCTTTAACCTTTGATTAATGGCACAACATTGTATGGGTAAGATGGTGGAATGTGTGTGGCGTTGTTGGAGGTTAATGCTGAAAACAAATATACATATATATACTTTTTTTATTTTGGTTGCAACAAAAATTAAGTTGAGTGCGTGGCGCTGGAAAATTTGTTTGGTATCGCATAAGGTGTAAGAAAAATCACACACAGACAAAGAGAGATAAAGAGCGATAAAGAGTGGGACAAGGAGGGGGAGAGACGCAGACATATAAGACGCAAATCTACAATGCAAACAGAACGCACAAGATTTGTGGGCAGGCATGGAAGATTCTGCGGGGGTATGTGCGGTCTGCTACACTCACACACACACACACACACACACACACACAGAGAGAAACTGCGAGAGAGAGCAAGAAAGAGAGCGAGAGCGAGAGCAGCATCCAAGCAGCTGGTGAAACTCTCAGATTTGTACGGGAAAATGCCCGGGCAAACGCTTGCGCTCTGGCAGCCAACAACAAGCACTGCTGCTGTTGTTGTTGTTGTTGTTGTGATTGTTGTTGTTGCTGATGCTGCTGCTCAAACAATAATAAGTGTTGCCATTCTTGGGCAACCGCTTTACCTGGGTCCTGGGCCTTCCTTCTCCTACTTCATGCTGTCCAAAAACTCATGCAGCCCAAACCGAAATTATGTATACGCCCCGTTCGCCACACACACACACACACACACACACGTTGAATAAGCAGCCTTGCCCAGCCGAGTGAAAACTTATTTTCGGTGACAGGCGCTGGCCAATTTGCGCGCTTACAACAACACACACACACACACACAAAAAGCCGCCTACCAACAACAAAAACGGACAAAAAAAAGACAACGAACGCGCGCCTACAGCCCGAAAAATGTCAAAAATTTTAAAGGGGGAAATGCTAGGGGGAGAAAGTTTGGAAGAAAGAGGAAGGGGTGAGCTGGTTGCAGCGTTTTTTGTCGCCTCGCTTTAAAAATTCAAAATGGCAGGCAGCAGTAAAGAAAGCAAGCAAGCAGCCAAAACTAGCGAAAAGTTCAACAATAAACAGGCGCCAATTTACACAGAGAGCACTCTTCACACCTGTGTGTGTGTGTGTGTGTGTGTGTGTGTTTGGAGGCACACTAATAATTTAGTAACAGGCAAAAGGCAAAAAGGGAAAAGGCGCAAAGCAAACAACAACAACGCCATGCGAAAAGTGAAAGAAACATTTGCACTTCCTGCTCTGTTTTCTATAGCTGCTCCCCAATGCGATTCCAGCTGCTCCTTTGACTCCCAACTCCTACTCCCTCTGTTCATGATGTTGCTGTGTTTATGTTTCGCATTCATGTTCTTTTTCCTTTTTTTTTTTTTGTTGCTCCTCTTTGCAGCATTGAAATTGCTGGCTGAGCGGGTCAGCAATGGCAGCGCCAAAAGGAAAATGTGTCAACCGAAATTAATGGTTTTCTTTTTTTTCTGCTGCTTTTTCATTTTCGCTTCATTGACAAAGCGAGAAAATGCTCTTGTCGCC
Organism: Scaptomyza hsui; assembly: GCA_018152825.1. Taxonomy (NCBI): domain Eukaryota; kingdom Metazoa; phylum Arthropoda; class Insecta; order Diptera; family Drosophilidae; genus Scaptomyza; species Scaptomyza hsui. The sequence goes on from JAECXO010000307.1 coordinate 544,275, forward strand.
TATATATTTTGCTTGCTTTCTACTTCCTATTTTTTGCCTTTTTTTCTTTTTTATTTTTGGTCTCGTTGCATCTCGCATATTGCACATTTGTCCAGTGTTTAGTGGCGTCTAGGCCATGTCCATGTCCATGCCACGCCCACAGACATCACACAAGCTCCTGCTGCTGCTGCTTCAGCTCCTGTTCCTGATGGCACTGAAAGGGGCTGTGGGGGTGTCATTGGTATTGGCGTTGAGTGTATGGCACATTAAAAGATGGCACAACACATGCTGGCTGGCTGCCTAGCTGGATATATCTAGGTGGGCCCCAGACACGCCCTATTGACGCCTACATATCTGGCTAGATAGAAGACACACACACGCAGACACATCGTTCTAGGGGCACATTATGCTGTTAAATGCTTCTTGTATGTACAGTGAGCTCAATAAGAGCTTATCAATTTAGGAAATAGAGACATTAAATGGCTCGGAAAATCACACACAAAATATATTTGTTAGTTAGTATCTCTGCGTATTGATTGGGGAAAGATGGGAAAGGAAATTATAGGAGAGCTTTGATTTGGATAGATACTTAAATTATTTGTTAATGATTTAAAGGTTTTAGATTGAAATGGAATAGAGACTACTGATAGACACTACTTTAAGATGAAATGGCGTGTTTCTAGCACTTGCTTTAATATTTCTTTTTGTTGTTATTAACTTTAATTTGTGTTGACTCTTTTTTTGAATGATAAAGTTGATACCACTGTTCATGTTGTGCCTGACAGAAGTGTTCTAGCGCAGCAGACTCTTTGCTCCCGCTGTTCAACAGTGAATATGTATATATGTACTATGTGTGTGTGTTTGTGTGTGTAAGTGTAGCAGGGCAATTCCTTTTTCTGCTCCATTGCTCCATGATGTTGTTGGTGTTGTTTTTGTTTCGCTTTTGTTTCAAACTTGTCGTCGTTGCCGCTGTCGTCGTTACTGTTGTTGTTGCTGTTGGTGTTTTTTTTTTTTGCCGTTGTCATCATTGCCCTGGCTGCCCCCAAGTCCTGCTGGGGCCACTACTCTCTAGCATTGTTGCTGTTGGTGCAGGCCACGATTGTCACTGCGAGCGCCCCAAGCATAGAAAACTTTTTATGAATTTTGCAGCCCCAACAAGCCTGTCACTCCCTAGATACCCCTTTCCCTCCTTGTGTACCCCTTTTGCTGTCAGTCCAACCATGTAGAATAATCTGGCGCAGCAGTAAAAGCAGTCACCACCACCATCAAAGCAGCAGCAGCAGCACACAACAGGGTTAAATAAGCTGTTAATTATGTGTTTAAAATTTCTGACATGACGCAGTGCAAATTATTTATTTACATTTTATTTTAAGCTCAATTTACGTGTATGTTGCCTTCCACATAGTATATCTTTTTTATTCGCTCTCTCTCTTTTTCTCTCTCCCCTCCTTTTGCCTGTCATTTATGAATATGCTACATTGCGCAATTTAGATTTACAGATTCCAGCAGCGGAGTCAAGCATGGCGTATACGCAATATTCAGCGCATACGCAACGTATGCCCAGCCCACCAAACATTGTCATAGGCATAGGCTACGAAACGTTTACGCACACATATAAAATAACGTATTTGTCTCCGTTTTTTTGTTTGTTCCCAGTTAACTCAAAGCCCAAATGCCCAAAATACAAATTGCACAGCATAGAATATAAACACATACATATGTAGAACATACGAGGTGTGTGTGTGCGTGTGCGCCATTTGTCTGCTTGCCTGGCAATTGCACACAATTACATTTCTATTCAGGTAGCACACACAACCTTTTCTTCTTTTCAGCTTTTTTTTTGTTGTGCTGCCAAAACTCGTACTTAGCACCAAAAACACTTTTGGGGCCACATAAAAAATGAGCTCAAAATATAGTCGACTTATGGCGCACAGCGACCTTAAAAACGCTACACGAAGCTTTAGTTACACTTGCTACAAACAACACTTGAGAGAACACAGGCACTAAGTTATAAAATAATCTAAAACTCTTCACAAAAAGAAAAGTGTTTCAACTAACTTAGAAAGTATGGGAAATCATAGCTCATTTTCTATACATTATTTCTCATGTGCTTACACTCCACAGCCGCATTCCACATTCCTCAGCAATTGTTAGCAATTTTCTGCGACACCTCTCGTGTTTGTGGGCCATCCATATCTGTCACAGTCTACAATCACAGCCAAAGTCACAGTCGCAATCACAATATCGCAATCACAAATCACTTGCGCATTTGTTTTGTTTGGTTTTTGTTTTCGTTCTCGTTTCTCGTTTTTTTTTCTTCCGGGGCGCTAAGATTTCCGCTTAAATAATTCAAAATTTGTCGAAATGACAAATTACCCAAACGCTCGCTGCCTGCATGTGTTTCATTAATTTGACGCTGTCGCACACACACACATACACGTGTATACATATACATATACGCCCACACGTGCGAGGCGTAAAAACTCTGGTATTTCATTTTCATAAATTTGGGCAGCCACAGCAACAAATGACAACAGCAAACTCAATCAATTTACGCTCTATATGTATGTATGTGTGTGTGTGTGTGAATGAGTGCGTGGAGAAGTGGACGTTACTGGGGCTTGTCCCAAAAATGTATGCTTATTAAAAAATCAGCAGTGCGCATTGAAAAGTCAACTTGGTTGACATCCTCAGCACAGAGGAATGCTCTCCTCTTGACTATACCCGGTGGTTGTGGCCTGGTTTTTAGCCCTAAAGCTGACCACATAAATGTGCCGTTTAACTATGCTTAAGCTGCCAAATATATAATTCAGCTGATTTGGATGTCTCAACTGCCAAGTGCTTGGTTATGACACTGACTAGTAGTCGAAATATTTGTGATAAGAAACTAAACTAAGAAACTAAGCTGTTAGGAAAGCGTTAGGTTATGAGACCTTAAACTAAACAGTCTTAAAGCCAAAAAGCTTCTCTACTAGAGAGCATTCGAATATTAAAAAATGCGTCGTAATTTGATATTTTGCGAACAATTTTAATGCAAACTGATTTGTAAAGCGTGTTTAGACCGACTGTCAACAGCTTGGCACACATTACGTATACGTAATGTGCGCAAGCCATGGTCAATATATTGTGCACATAACGCATACGACAAGTGTGCCACCACCAGAGTATAGTAAATGAACTACCACACACACAGCAGAAAGACAGACACTAGATGCACTCACAATCCTCAACAAGCAGCAGAGCAAAAACTACTTTAGCAACAACAAATATGACAGCAAACATTTACGAATGCAGAGCTTTAGAGCTGCCGCCGGCGCAGTGTTGCTGTTGTTGTTGCTACAATTGCTGTGTATCCTGGCGATTTAGCTGATTTATGTTGATTTGTGAGCGCGAAGTGCCAGAGAGTTTCCAGCAGCAGTAGAAGCAGTAGAAGCAGAGGCCCAAAACGTTTCCCGGCAGCGAAAAACAGTAGCGTGCGCTTAAAGCCAACAATAACAAGGACTTACAACAGCTATATAGCAGCAGCGCCCCTCCCTTTTACCCACCCTCTACCATCCTGCCTCACTCCTACCTACTGAGAGCTGAAGCGTGCAACTTTCGGCCCGGTTTTGAGTTCGTCTGCAAAATTCGCTTTCGGTTTTTAGCTTCGTGCTTCGGTCGCGCCCAGAAAAGCTGTGCAGCCTTCGGAGTCGTGTACGTCGAAGTCAGCTTTTCAGTGAGCGAGAGTCGACTCCAGTGCCGAGCGTGTGGCAAGTCCGAGTCCGTGTCCGTGTCGAGTTGAGTTCAGACGTTGTCCTCGCTGTGTTAGCGCTGTGTGCAAAAAGCAAAAAAAAAAAAAAAAAAAGAAATAGTCCAAGCGAGCCAGCATAGATACATTTTCCACACAACACTTTACTGCTGGTACTAAACTCGACCTGAAATCAAATCCGAAAATTATGCAAAATTAACCACAACTAACCAAATGAATAAACAAATTAAAGTGCGTAACAAATGGAATCAAAAGAAATCAAGTTCTGCTCTAAAAATTTGCCGTTAAAACGAAAAGAGGCGTTGCTGCAAAAATCGAAGCCAACTTTATGCATATTTCTTGGTGTAGAGAGCGCGTTGTGTGCGTGTGTGTATGTGTATATGTGTGTATGTGTATAAGTGTGTGAGTGTGTAACAGCAAAGCAGATCGAAGGCCCCACAGCAAAATCGTGTTAAAATATTGAGAGAAAAAAGGCTTAAATAAATAAACTGCAAATACTTAAAATTCATTACATAAATCTGATAAATGTGTTGTATAAAAATTCACTAAGCTTTATACACGCACACACCATGACACGTAGCATTTACAACTTTTTGTTCGACACACACACACACACACTCGCCAACAACAGCAACGACAACAATGAAAAGAAAACCCTAAATAAATACAAAAGTTCTATGGAACAAAAAAGAAGTCTGCTGCAACGCGTGTGTGTGTGTGTGTGTGTGTGTGTGTGTGTATACGTTTTGTTGTGTTCTTTTTTGGTAGGGCAGGCCACTCTGCATAAGTTAGGAGCATCGCACCGCGATGTCAAATTTTGTTTCGGCGTCTTCGTGCGTCGTTTTTGGCAGCCACTTTTCGCTCAAATCCAGCTGCTGCCCACTCCTCGACCCCTTCTAGTCCTTGGCTTTGTTTTATTTCAAGTAAATTGCTGGGTTGGCCGCACGTTGATTAGCCTGATGAGGCAGCTCGCAGGCGAAGAACCGGCCCGCATATGCTTTTAATTGCCAAAAAACGCTCACAGACCCACATATTAACTTGGCTACAAACACAGAGACAGACAGACAGACAGACAGATAGGCTGACAGCCTGTAGGGATACTTGGAAAAAGAAGTTAAGTGCTGCTCATGATAATGAATCTCGCCCCTTTGTGCTTAAAAGCCTTAAATGCTTGACCACTTAGAGAGAAAAAATGTTTTCTTGATTACAGAAAAATCTCGAAGTCGCATACCAAATTTACTTGGAACTGCTTTACTTTACACCATTATAAGCTTGCCAAAAATTAGAAGATGTCTATAAAATCTGATTAAGTCATTTGGCAAGAGCTTGTCTCAGCTATCAAATATGCAGAGGTCCAAAGTTATGGGGCCTGCATATTTAAGTCCATTCTCCATCCTTTTGGTAGGTCATCAAATATGTAAAACTCATTAATAAAACTCACTCAGCACTCAGCTCGTACGCACGTATTTAAAACAAAAGCCACGCCATCGAGATACCAATGTAGATTCTCAAGCTGTGCATAGAATATATATTCGTATTCATATCAAAACTTAATTAATATACAAATGCTTATCAGCGAGCACACACAGAGACACACAAACAGTATGTGCTTATGTAATTTATTTAGCTTAGCTCGCATTGCCTTTTTGACAAGTTGAACAACGGCAACAGCCATGGCAACAATACACACACTCCCCCCCCTTCCCCCTTCTCCCACAACCCAGAACAACAACAACAATATTAGGCATTTTAATCCTTTGCCACAGAATGCAATCCAAAGCAATCGAGGCTGGCAAAATTTTTGGAAAGCCAAATACAAATACACATACATACATGCATACATCAACAAAACCAATTAACGAGATATGTGCAAAAAACATTAAAAAACCATATTACAATGGAGAGGGTTAGCGAGGGGCGGGCTGTCTGGGAGGCAATGGAGGATGGCCGGAAGGAGCCAAAGCGGCATACAAATCAAATGCGCTTAGAAAAAAATAAACCTAAAATTTAAAAGAAAAACACAAACACGCACACACATACGAAATGGCAATGCAAAGGCAAAGAGCCTAACACACACACACAACACACACACACACACACACACACACACACACACACACACTAGCACTAACACACTCGCAGTTAGTGTGGCAGGAGCCAAGTAGCAAGCGTTTATGCTAAACAGAGTGTAACTGCCGGGGTTGCCAGTTTGCCAGTTTTACCAGTGACATTTCTGCAAAAGCCAAGTCCAAAAGGGAACAAAAACATGGCCCAAAGCACCAGCAGACAGCCAAACAGGAGACAGACAGCCAGTGAGAGGGAGAAAAGGTTAGAGAGCGAGAGAGAGAGAGAGAGAAAGCACCTTTTGCAGACATACCAAACTTACAGGAACTCTCTTATTCTCTCTATGCTCGAGGCTCAGGCTATTTTTGGCTCGCACTCTCTCTTGCTCTCACTCTACAGCTTTCTCTCTCTCTCTCTCTCTCTGTCTGTGCGAAAGCCTGGCACTAAGCAACTGTTAACGGGCTAGGCCCGATGGCTGCCTTACACCGTTTAAACGGCATTCAAACGCGCAGCTGAGAAAATGTAACGGACGAAAAGAAGCGAAATTTCGAACGGTACGCGAATAAAACTGAAGCAGAAAGTAGGCAAAAACCAAACAAATTCACAACTATACCAACGAGCCTGTCAGTGTGTGTGAGTGCGTAGCAATGTGTGTCAGTGTGCTTTGGCAGCGAGTGAGTGTATGCGTGTGTGTGTGTGTGTGTGTGTAAGTGTGTGTGAGTGAGTGTTTATGTGTGTCAGTGTACTTAGGTACATGTGTGCATAGATTTATTTTGAAACTTTTGCTGTGACCGTTAAGTGAACAAATTATTAATTAACAAACGACGCGATTTAACTATAAATAGTAAACCTTTTAAGATCGAATATTTAAAAGTAAAGCAAAAAAATTCGGACAGTGAACATAATTCATCAACTTTAAAATATAAAACTAAAGTGAAACTTAAAAAAGTTTGAAACAAACTATAAAAAAAAAAACTTTAAATAGGTCTAAAAAGATTATTCTTGAATTTTTCAGTGTTAGTAAATTAAGAAAAACTTAAAAGTGAACACATAAGAAATAAATAAAAATCATCGTAATCATGTCAAAAATAAAAGCGAAAGGCAAAACAACATATAAAAGAACAATCTCCAAAACATAGCAAATAAAATGAGACAAGTGGCCAGCAGCAACAACAATAATAATAACAACAACAACAAGGACAGGCTACAACAGGCAACGGACAATAAAGGCACAGTGGAACAACAACAACAACAACAACAATCAACAGGACATTAAACTGAGGCAATGAAATGGAGAGTCCATTTGGATGACGAAAGGAACGGCAGCAGCAAAATAAAATAATAATAATAATAATGATGATGACGAGCAGGACGGAAAGAACCTAGGCAGAATACGCAGCAAATAAAATGTGCATTTTATACAAGCGTAAAAGACTTAACAACAAGCAAAAGAAGTAATTAAAAAGCCAGAGAATAAGAAAACAGCTGGTAATCAATGTGGGCGAATACATCAGCGCGTATCAGAGCAGCAGCAAGAACTGTCAGAGAGGATCTACTAGAACCGACCACTCCCATTAAAGTGGTAGTGATCTCGGACTTTTTGCTGTTGTTTCAGCTCATAATACTAACCGTTGTGACTCTCTTCTGGCTGAGTGTCGCCTTGCCGAGCAATCAAACGATCTCGAAGTGGCAGCGCATGGATTGAAGAGGAACCGTAAAGGAAAGAGAAGGAAAAGGAAAAGGGAGAGGAATAGTAAAAGGAAGGAAAAAGGAGTGGACGAACGGATCACACATACACAAACACACATAACATACACACACGCATGCACTGATGTACTGACTGAAAGCCTCGCTGCCTAAAAAAAATAAAACCAAAACAAAAAACAACCAACTAACTCACTGACTGAGGGGAGACAAGAGCGCAAGGAAGAAAGAAACAAGAACACAAGCAGAAGACTCAACTGAAAGAAGAAAGCATCAATTAACTAATTAACTGCTGCAACTGTAACTAAGAAATAAAAAACACCAACTTATACTTACTTTATACCAACAACAAGAAGAAGCAAAACTCGTTTTTAATGCCACGCAACAACTAAAACCAAAATAAAAAGAAGAGATAACAACAATTTTTAACTAAGCAATACTCGCACCCACGACTAACAAAAACTCTACCTTCCAAAACTTTTTTGACTTTTGCCACGCACCAACAACAAACAAAGAAACCAACAACACTCACCACAAATTGCACCACCATGAGTGATTCAGCAATGGATAAATTAATAAAGCTGGCGCCCCGTACCAAAACACCCCTGATAACTATTTGGCTGGCCCTCAACATGGCCCTAATAATACAGGAGACGGATCCCAGAAGGAGCGCCATAGTGCAAGCCGCGTAAGTTTACATTTTATTTAACAATAAACTGATTGAATGATTGATTGTTTAGTATGTGTTAACATTAAATTCATTCATATACAGATTTAGTAAACTTTACACTTTTTTGCAATCATAAGTGTAGAGTATTTATCTGTTCAAATTATTTTAAAATAATAAGAAGAATTTAAAATCAACTCATGTAAAATATCATCAATTTAATCGATTTTCATAAGAATATCCATTTGAGAATTTTTTATAATTATAAATTCACTTTCATTAAAAAAAAAAAAATTAACAAACTAATCGCTTAAATTCAAAACTTCGAACATAAAAAGTGTAATTAAGCAAAGAAGCTTTAGTCTGACATTTTAATAACAATAAATTTGTCGTTGTGACATATTACTGCATTGCACAATTTGTGTGTATTGTGTGGTTTCTGCCCCAATGGAGTCATAGTTCATGATAATTTATGATTATTCAAAAATAGTTGGCTGCAAAATGTGTCCGAGTGTGTTTGACTGTGTGTGCGTGTGGGGATGGAAAAGTGAACTGTTCGGCGTTGCGGGCTAATTAGGTGCAATGACAGCTTGTTTTGACCTGGTCAAACAAACAGTAAATACTACAGTAAATAAACTCGAGTGCTGTGTGTCGCTTTTAAATAAATGCGGGCAATTTATTAAGCTCGTCATCGTCACATTTGCATGTGGCGGCTATTAAAATGCGACGGACTGAAAAATGACAACTGCCAGGAGCACCAGTGCTTGTAAATAGTATAGAGGGAGGGTGATGGGATGTTATTTGGCTTTTGAAAGGTGCATGCGACATATTTGATTAGCGGCTGGCAAAAGAAATGTCCACAAATTGTGGCATTTGCCAATGTTTTTTACCTTTTCCATTTCGGGTTAACGCTCATTAGGGTATATGTAAAGAAGGGTAGAGCAGAGGAGGGGGGCTGCAAACATTTGCATAAGCCGCCAAGCAGGCAATTTAAGGTAAATCAAAAATGAACAAGTCCCCAAACTACCCAAACTGGAACTGAGACGTACAAATGCACGTTTATGGGCTTAGCTGATCGCGTGTGCCAACAACAACAACAACAACAATAACAACAAATAGGCGTAGGTAAAGGCAAATGTCGTGGAAATGTGGCCGAAAAGTGGCACGACTTTAGCACAGTTGGCTGCTTATTTGGGCCAGGCGGCACTTTGTAGTTTTTTTTCGAAGTTGAAGCTTACGCCACTTTTTCATGCAACATTGCACAGCGCGTCGCAACACACACACACACAGAGAGAGAAATGATAGCCTTGCACACACACACAAGCGCATACTCTCGCACTCTCGCACACAGTTGCCTGCAGGCAAAGGTTAAAGGCCAAAGCAACACAACGACACAATTTGCCTGCACAAATAAAAAAAGTAGAAGAAGAAGAAGAAGACGAGAACAACCGCCTGCTGCTCACTTTTTAGACCCTTCAACTTCCTGTCAGAACTGTGGGACTTGGAATTGAGCTCGGACGAACGAAAGAACGAACGCTAGCTCCTGCTGTTGCTGCCCCGTTGTGTGCCCCGTTGTGCAGCACTTGCCACACAAGTGCGCACTTCACTTGGAATTTATTGATGGCAGATAATGCCAAAGTGCCAACGACAAAGCAACACCGACCAGATGACGACAACACTGTGAGGTGTGTGTGTGTTGCAAGCTGCACTTGCAGGCATGATAAAACAGCTTACAACACCCTTACAAAAGAAAACTGTAGAAGTAAAGGTACGAATTGCTCTGAAGGAAAATGACGGTCAAAATACATTACAAACTTACCGGCTAAGCTATAATAACCGACTGTTAGAGTAACCGTAAAGAAAAAAAGCATGAAAGGGACGCTGAGTGAGGCACTGGCAGCTGCTGTGACAACAGCTCCTCGCCGAGCTTTCAAGTGTCATTGAGCGTAAATTGTTGTTCCTTCACATTTTGAGTATGATTGAGAATATCCACAAAGAGGCCCAGACCAGACCAGTCAGCAGGCCATCCAGGCATCCAGCCAGAGCAAAGGGTCGTAGTTCAGCCAGCCGTTGCCATTTTCTATTCGCTTCTCAAATATTTAATAAAGTCAGACACGGCAACTTCAATTTTTTTTCCGCTTCTTCTCCTTTGCAAATGTATCTTGTAATGTAATTCGACCAGCAACTATTTTTGCTAGCCTCGCTAATATTTGCTTTAATTCTGTATGTGTGTGAGTGATGTTCATTTTGAATATGTCAAGGACTTGTCAGAGTAAATGCAATTTCTTATGCATTTACCTTTCTTTTAGCAGCCACTTCAAGTGAAACATAAAATCTGATTCAATCAAAGATAAACTTCCATGATTAAGTTGCAAATTTAGTTACCCAATCTCAAAAGAGCCTTTATACAGTAAGTTTATGTTGAGGATAATCGCAGTAGAATAATAATTTTTGGTGTAATAATTTTATGTGAAATGTTGACGCACAAAATACCAAAAATAAAACTGTCTTCCGTTTTTATGTGACGCAGCAGTAAATGCGTTTGCCTTGTTTGTGTTTTGTGTTTTTGTGGCATGGGCGTGGTCAAAACTCATAACATGTTTATCCGGCCATGCTTTCCTGTGCTCATTCTCAGCCTTCAGAGTTTTTAGTTTGAGCTGCGGAATATGTTTATTTTTAGGAAACGTCAGGCATCAAGTTATCACTTTATTAAAAAACGCTTAGTCACATGCTTAAAACACACACAAACACACACACACACAGAATTGCCGCGTAAAGTCCAGAGTCACCCACAAACTCAAACGGACACACACACACTTACACACTTACATACTTATAAAGCTAAAAGCGTTTTAGTGCGCAAAATAAAGGCCTTTGCCAAGTTGTGCTTATCTTGGCGTTGGCGTTTGCCAGCTAGAAAACAAGGCCATTGTCTGACATGGGTGTTCCGGATTTTGCTGAAGATGTGTAGAAAAAAGAAGACAACAAAGGAGGCGGAGGAGAAGGAGGGGGAGGGACTGGTTGACTGGCAGCGAGATAATGTTTTGCTAGCAGTTTTTCGCATTTCCGCTTTGTTTTAACATAACACTTGAATTTATGCAATGGCGCGTGTCCAACGCAGCGTATACGTAATGGGCGAGCACTCAAAGTGCCACTAAAAACGACAGCGTTCAACGACAACAACGCCAGCCACAGCAACAATAGTGTGGCAACAAACAATAACAAAGATATTTCTTACATTTTCATTTGCTGGGCTACAAACATAAGTTACGCAGCCTCCAATGTTGGGGCGTTGCCGCAGGCTCACACACAAACGCACACAGCTACAAACATTCAATGTGGACAGCAGCGTCAGATAAGACAACAACAACAACAACAGCAACAATAACAATAGCAGCAGCAAAACTGTGGCCAGCGAACGTTAATATAGCGGATGGTGTTGGCATAACACTTGGCGACACGTTTTGGGCTTGGACTTGGGCTCTCTCTCTCTCTCTCTCCCCTGCGCATGACATTCCTTTCTTACGACCAACATTTGTTATTGTTGTTGTTGTGGTTGTTGCCGTTACAACTTTTATTGTGCGGCTGCTGATGTTGCTACTGGTTTTGAAACTTGTGCAAGCCACTTTTGTAATTTTGTATGTTGGCTAGCAAAAAAAAGTGTTGCCTACTTGTGAGCGCACTTATTGCATGCGCCTAACCATGGGGCAAATGCGCACATTTTTTGTGTCATAAATGAATAATAAAGACAAAAAAACGTAAAGTTTCTTGTGCACTTTTTGTGAAGAGTGAGCAAAAGTTCGTTGTTTAATTACTTTTTTTTACAAAAAATAATGCATAAATCAGCTAATGAGTCAAGTTTTTTTGAAGTAACATTGCGCTTAATGCCAAACGTTAAACGAATTTTACTTTTTGAACTACAATGCATATTTGACCTATTAAAGACTGTCCTATATTCTTAACTTAAGTTTTTGACATTGGAAAATTCATGAACTGGACACATAGATGGTAACATTATACTTCTACCTTAATACAGAGTATCTCTTAGCCTATCCACTTAGTTCCGCACGCAGATCATAGCGTTTTACAAAAGGATAACAGCGAGGCAATTCGACTTATGTGCATATTTGTATATCTCAATAGGCAAATATTTGGACGCCTCTTCAATATTCTCTAGTGCACTCAGTAACAAGTATCACACACAGATACAAACTTCAACACACACACACTGACACAAGCTGTTGTATACACATGTGCGTGTGTGCCTGTGTGTATTGTGAATGTGCCTGGCGCAGCTGCATAAATAATTTGATAAAATGTGGCATAATAATTAGTTCAGCTGACTTGCCACAATTCTCATTTGCATATTCGTGACGTATACGCCGCGTTGGATACGCCCCAACTGTAATGTAATATAATGCATGCCAAGCTGTCAGGGTGTAAGATAACAATTTGATGACAATTTATTTTTTGGCTTAATCGTAATGAGTACAATCACAAGCACATATCTATCGCGTATACGCAGCGGTGTACATACTCATACTTCTGGCATCTTAAACTCAAATCAAATAGCAATCAAAACTTTTTCATTATCCAGAAGGCAAAGGCAAACCGCATATCAACTGTTGTCAGGCCATTGCGCACCAATAACAACAATTGTATGGAGCTAGGAGCCCTACGCTTATATCCCCCTGCATACATTATATTTTGTATACATACAGATGTATTTATAAATAGGCTGCCATTTTTTTCTCGTCGGCTTTGACTTTAATGCCAAACGCTTCGTATACACAAAAGCCGACAAAAAGAGAGAGCCATAGCAGACAAGAGAGCAGAGCGAGAGAGAGAGAGAAAAGGCGACTTTTGGCCCGGCCAACTGTAGCTTGATTACAGTTTACAGCTGGCTGCAAAAATTCAAACCAATTTGGGCAACATAATAATTATTGACTTGCGAATACAAAATTGCAAATTTTGAGTTACTGAGAAAAGCAAAAGTAAAAATAAAATCTAAATAAAAATCCAAAAACTGCGCGCGCGCACAAAGTAGCTCATATTGTGTGTGTTTTTATTTGCAGGCGTAACTTTTATTAAATTGTGATTTCACTCACGCACACACACAAGCATAAACAAACACACACACAAACGCACAGATACATACGTACGTACACGTACACTCGAGTATATCCGAGAAGCGAGACAGTTAAAATGCCAACAAACGCGCTTTAATAGCACAGTTTAGCGCAGAATAGACGCAAATAAACACAGTCATGGCAGCAGCGCCTTCAGCACCAGGGACTTGCCATAAATAATATATATACACACAAATACAAGCACTGGCTAAACATATACATAAGTACATACATGCATTCACATAAATAAATATATGTATGTATAAACATACATGGACAGGGTGGCTGTATACTCCTCCCAACCCACAGTTTGACTGTTTGACTTTGCGTGGGTGTGTGCACTTGATACCAAATAAAGTAAATGTGGCACACACACACACATACTGACACATAAATACATGCAGGCACAACACACACATGGGTAGCATAGTACCTGCAGCAGCCGCTGCTGTTGCCATTTCATCCGTTTTTATACCCTATATGTATAGCTATAAAAATGGCTAAAAATGAGGGCTTAATAAAGTTGTGAAAATGTTGATAACTGTCCATAAGCAGCTGCATTGAGCCTATAAAGAATTTGGCCAAGTCTGCTAAACAAATGTGCGGGACTTTAAATTCGAAAAATACAGAGTTTAGCATGCTCATCAAATTTCTATCGATTGAAGAAGAATTGAATTTCATCTATAAATAAGTTTTTCTTTTCTGAGTATTTCTTGACATATTTTTAGAGCTGATTAAACTTCCTATGAATTCTAGATACAACCATTTTAATCCTATTTTTACTCTTCCTTCTCTTCTTTCACAGAACTGGAGGCGGCAGCATGTTGGGTGACGTAAACATATCCGCTATACTCGACTCCTTTAGTGTTAGTTACGACAAAAGAGTAAGACCCAATTATGGTGGTAAGTATTGGCAATATATATACTCACTAAATACTCTTAGTTGACCACACTAACTAGGCGACTTGAACGTAAAGCAACTTTGGGGGCATAAAATCACATTTTAAGTAGCTGAACTAATATACATATTTTTAACAGACTAAATACAATAACTTTTATGCAATAACAAATGTGAACAACAACTGTAACGTGTTCTTTTAGGACCTCCTGTCGAAGTCGGAGTCACCATGTATGTGCTATCAATCAGCTCGCTCTCAGAAGTGAAAATGGTACAAAAATTAATGACCTTTGTACACTTACAAAACTCTTTAACGTTAAAGCGCTCTCTCTCGCGTATACTTTTCTGTCTGTCTCTGTTGTTGGCGTTTAATTTTTACTATCTTACTATGTTTCACTTTATGTTTAAACTTCCGTACAACACAATGCTTCAGTTCTGTTCAAATAAAACACACTATAATCACACACACAATCACACACACACATACACTTATTTTTGTGTTTAAAAACAGAATTTGTAGAATTTTTGAAGTTTTTTGTTCCATTTTTCTTCTGGCTTTGTTTTATGTATTTGTTAATTATTTATAATGAAAAAGCTTAGCTAAATTCAATCTTTCGTAGGTTTTTCCAGTTAGTGCTGATTTTTATGTAGGTTTCAGTCATAACTGAAAAAAGTTCCATTCAAAGTGAGGCTGTGTGAAACTTGTATTGATTTTCTGTACAACCAAAAATCATTCTTTTAGTATCTGTCAACTATCAAAGTAAACTTTAATACTATAATTGGCAATGCTTTTTTCCTTAATACCACAATTAAATAACGAGTTCACTCTTTTATTTAGTGTGTACCATTTTTGTGAGCAATGAGTTTCTCTGTGTGTATGTGTCGTTGACAAATTTGCAGTACATTTTGTAATTGGTCCAGCACAGAAAACAAGCTATATCTATATCTCTCTTTCTCGCTATCCCCCTCCCACCACGGATACACAATCTCCACCAACGACATAGAAAATTCATGACATTCATTTTTCCCACTTTCCTCGCCTCCGCTCTCTTGATAAATAAATAACACCCACACATAAATAAAAAGCAAAACTAACTTGCTGTGTTCACATCTTGGATTTTGTTTTTCGTCTTCTTCTTGTTATTCTTCTTTTTTTTAGGATCACACACATATCATACAAAGCTTTAAGATACATTTTTCTTAACTTGCAGCTGCCAATATCTGAACAATTCAAAAAGCTTTTCCAAATGGTGTGTTAAGTCCGCTATCACAGCAAACAAAAAATTACTATATAATAAGTAACAAATTATAGCCATCATATGTTTTGCTAGATTTATCAATATTCGAAATACACTTTAAAAAAATACATAGCTTTTATATAGCTGGAGATTAGCAATAATACTAACCTCTAGTTGATTTGGTTTTCATTCGGCGCGTGCAAAAAGACAGCAACAAAACCCTTTGCACAATTTTAGAAAATTTGTGTAGAAAAAAAACAACAAAAAGCAAACAGCAAAACAAAAACCGCACACATTGTATATTTAATTTTGCTAATGAAAATTTAAGAGAAAACAGATTACAAAGCAAATATCAAACTTGAATTTTGCGACAGTTGACAGTGCCAGCAAAAAGTTTGCATCTCAATCTCTCTTTGTTGCTGGTATTTTTGCGACAATAAACGTGTGTGTATTTTAGTTAATAACTTTTGGGCTCTACACTAACAAGAACTTCAACAACAGCTAAAAATAACCACAACGGTGTACTACAACAACAACGACAACAAAACGAATTAAACAACCAAAAACCAAAAAAATAAAAATAAAAAAATATATATACCCTCAACCGTGCGTGTGTATACTATATGTTGCAGGTCCCCCTGTGGAGGTCGGCGTCACAATGTATGTCCTCAGTATCAGTTCGGTTTCGGAAGTTCTCATGGTACATACCAACCAAATATACCAACAATAAAAATACAAAAAAAAAAATTAAAATAAAAGTTAAAAAAGACAAATTTAATTTTTATGTTTTTATTCTTTAAAGAAATCAATCAAATAAAATCATATATTTACATCTTAGTTTACCTATCTCAACCAACTATCTACCAAAACTATCCCCCCCTCTCTCTCTCTCTCTCTATCTCGCTGTCTCTGTTTCTGCCTCCCTCCCTCTGTCTCTCTCTCTACCTCTCGCTCTCTGTCTACACTCTTGCCTATAATCTTGCTTAACACACACTTATGTGTCAATATTCGTTGAATTTTTATTTGGCTTTATTCACCTAATATTTTTTAATCATGTTTCTTAGTTTTTTAAACATTCCTAAGCAAATTGCAAACATTTTCAATGCATATATACCCATTATACAAATATATATATCAACATAATCTACTTATATATCAACATATATACTATATATATTCTAAAAATTTTACCAATTTAATGTTGTGTTCATAATTGTTTTGCGATGCCGTCGAATTTGTCACTTTGAGCCAAAATAAAGTACAGAAAATGTTTTAAAAACCTTAAACAAGTTTAAAAAAAAAGTCTGAATATTCTTCTAGTATTTGCAACAACTTATATTCTTAATCTAGGCTCAACATTTTTTCCTGTTTTTCAACGAAGAACATTTTCTTATTATTTTACTTTTCCCCACTTTATATTCATGCATCCACGAACCACAGTTTTTTCTGTAACTAATCGGATCATAATCACACACATTTCTTTGAACTCAATATATGTGTACTCAATATGCTTAAATTTGAGAATTACATTGTTCAATTCACTACTTCGTACTTTATTATGGCCAAGGGCAAACGATAATCACAGCAGTCCTGTCGACAACGGCTGCGCGCATGCGTTTTTGTTAACAATATGAATGATTATGAATATAAATATCATAATGTACGCAATACATAATATATATTAAAGCTCAATGTCATATGTGATATACATATATGTAGCAAAAATTTTATAAGTGTACAAGGTTCTTCTGTGTTTATTTTCATTATTTCGACAGGTCACAAAGAGCAACTGAAAACTTATTAATATTACAAAATTTTGTTTCGTTTGATAATTATTTAATAGATTCGAAATCAAAACATAATTTTATGTACTTAACAGACACTCACAGAATTGAAAACATCCAATCTTCATTAAAGCTAAATCTCTGACCTGAATTTAGACAATTTTTAAGTTCTATTCCATTTGAATTGGATCCAATTTTGAACTCATTCTCACCTACACTTCACATGAGAATGAGGTCGACAGACAACAGCATTCGATTTGGCCCCCACCCAAGTAATAAAAATAAAAGTAACACGTAGGTCTTTTTTTACACTCTGTACTGTGTAAGCACCCAAAAAAAAGTCACTGGTTTTTGTACTCTTCGGTATACAACACGGACACAAACACACCAACTGCACACTACAGTTACTGTAGAGCACAAAAATGCTGGTCGGATTGACACGTGCACCATTTTTTGGCCCGCTTTTCGGCATCAAGTCAACACCAATCAATTTATGCGAAACAAACGTGGTTAAACATAACAGTTACGTGTACACGAGCAACACGATAGACCCAAATGTCAAACAACAAACAATAATAAAGAGCAAAACAACTTTATAGTTTATCTCCATGCATAAACATACTATTTTACAACATTTATTTCACATTGTGTTGATTTTTTCTTCATAAGTTTTAATTTAAAAGTATAAAAAATCATAATTGAAAAGTAACTGCAGTTACAAAACTCAAAAACAAAGAACCACAGTAAATGAGACTGGAAAAGTCAGCACAAACAAAACGTGACGTCACAGCCACAACAATACTAAATGCAGCTTCAGGTACAGTTACAGATACGGATACATTTGCAAACAAACACAAATACAGCTACAAATATGCCTGCAGCTTTGTAAATTGTGTAAATGATATGAAAAAAAAAAACAAGAACAAAACAAAAACAATAAAAAGATAAACTCAACCCTGCAAACTACAACAAACTACAACAAACAAGAACAAAAATACAACTCTTTGTTAGGTCCGCTCGTTTGCGTTCGAGGTTAACTGTATAGTTATGTAATTCGAGCCATAAATATCTGTTTTTTATTATTTAATATAGATAGTCCTTAAGCCCGTTTTAATTTTGCGCTTTTTGTATTTCTCTACATACAATTTACAGTTTTGTTTTTGACGTGCCTGTACCGAGTGGAAACCAAATCTGCTAGTTAAGCCTTTAACATAGATTATACATTTATCAACTACATAGCATATAAATCTATCAAAAAACCGCATTGAGAATTGCATAAAGTATGTCACGAGTGCGACGAGCAATTTTCGTTATCAAATACTTTAGACAACAATGCTTAAAAAGTACGCAAAAGTACTCGAAAAGTATCGATTAACGATTGCATTTTTAACTGTTTGTTTTGATCTTTCTTTTAACCGATTCACCACAGCTACAAAATACGAATTGTGTGAAAACCTTTAAAACTAATATCCAATCCAAGAAGCAACCCACATACACACACATAGAATACACAACTACATCAACTCCATTCAGCCTGCTCAACGGGTCTGAAGTGTACTATAAAATACCCCGATTCCCAAACAAAACCCGCTTCCTTTTTAACCAGTAACGCTTTAGTGCGCTTTAGCTTTAAAACGGGCACTGCCAAAAAATAAACAGCCGCAGCAGCAGGACAACAAAGAGCCAAGCCAAAGCTAGTTATGATCTCTATATCTCTCTGTTTCTCTGTAAAAATGAAAAATGAAAATACTTCTTGTTCCATTATTAAATACTATTACTATGTCTTCTCTCAAGCAAAACAGAAAATCTCTAAAAACTACTTCACATCACAGCAAATCAAATATTTGTGAGAGGTTTCTTAAATTGCTTACTGTAAATAAAAGCTTATTTATCATTTTAATCCTTTACTTTTTAAATTTATGTTACGTTTTGGTTAACACAGTTTTTAGTTGATTAAAATTAAACGCTCCCAAAAAAAAACAATGTAAATTTGATGTTTTTGCATGCCACAAAATTTAAATGTGTTTTAAGCTTCCCAAAAAAAAATTAAAGAAAATTTCTTAAACCCCTGTGAATTTTTATATGGTTTAAAAATTGTTGCACGTTGTTTATGAAAAATTTCCAAGTTTAAGTTTCTAATCACAACAAGTTTTCTTTGTGTGTGTATTGTACAACGCATTTGTTGTTTTATGTTAATAAAAATAATGTGATAATTAGATATTTCAATCTGTGCGAAAATTTCCTTGATTTTCACAATTCTAAAACTTTCCAAACTTTAATTTACTCAGAAATATATTATGTATAAGAAACGTTTTATTTTCGTTTAAATTTTTTTTTATTATAATACTTATTGAATCCTAAGGTGATATCAAGTTTTACTAATAAGAAACAAACATCTCTTTTTGCTCCCATCTTGAAATCGATATCGAAATCGTGTTCGAACATTCGAAAATCGTGTTACACCCGTTATAGGACTTTACATTGGATTTTTACTTTCGTCAATTTTGGACCGATCCTCGTTTAGCGTATAGAAAACGACCTGGTGTAGAAACACTATCGGTTGGATCAGAATTCATTAAGAATATTTGGGTACCTGACACCTTTTTTGTAAATGAAAAACAATCATATTTTCATATTGCAACAACCAGTAATGAGTTCATTCGAGTGCATCATTCTGGATCGATAACAAGAAGTATTAGGTAAAAATCAACAATATCCAAGCAAAACAATTCAAATGCAACTTTTTCAAATTTTTTTCCATCTATATGTGTATGTGTATCTACTACTTTTAAACCAAAACAAACAAAATTAAAAATATTTAATGAATATTGAAAAAAAAAAACAAAAAAACAAATATGTACTAAACATAATTTAAAACTATTAACTAACAATCTTAAAGATTTTTTTGTTCCAATTATTTTTCAACCCTTTTTGCAACTATGTACTATTTTTGATGTGTGTGTATAAATTGATGTTGTAATTTACTAAACCAAAAAACAAAAACCAAAAAAAAAAACACAAAAATCAAACGAAATGAAACGAAAAGTTCAACAAAATGAAAAACAGTTTTCAATCAAGTGAGTTCAATTGGCGACGTGAAAGCGACAGAAAGTTTGCGACAGCATGATCCGAGAGTTACAAAATCTATTTGTACATTTCAACACAGAGAAAGTGTCTCTATGATGTGTGAAACATCTCCGGCTTTCCCCTACACAACAACAAAAAGAGGAATAACTATAGAGGGTACCAGTTGCATGTCTTATGTGTCTTTTACACCGCAAAAAGGTTGCACTGGTCGCAGTAGCTACTGTAGCAGCTACTGGGCATACAATTTTCTACTACCTATAAACAAGAATCTGTCCAAAATCGCAACCAGCAACGAGTGTATAGAGCTGACAACAACAACAACAACTAACTAACCTTATCTCTCAAGTATGCGTAGTATTTATACCCTGCGTAAGAGCCACTCGCCTCTCACTATCAACTACTACTAATAATAAAACTACTACTACTACTACTACTACCAACCAAACTAAAAATAAATGTCACTTGTAACAACTCTCACTTACAAAATAAATACAAATGTTGATAATGTTAATTATTAATAATGAATGTTAACTCTCATATCCAATTGAACTCGCTCTGTTTCAACTAATACTAGAACAAATGAACTTTGACCCCTAACCCATAACCCATAACCCTAAATGTCGTAACTTATTTGCTCCTCCTCTGCTTATTTAGTTGTTGTAACCATTAGCTGTGTTCATCCTAAACTCTTTCGAACACTAACTAATCGAAATCTTTTCTTCATCAATTCCACAAAAAACAAAATATGACAAACTTTCAGATTGACTATCACCGCATCGTGTCCCATGAATCTTCAGTATTTCCCAATGGATCGGCAACTGTGTCACATTGAGATCGAAAGCTGTAAGTACCATGGATATATATTTTTCTCTATTTCAAAAGTAATTTTAATTTCTCAAAAAAAATGGAAAGAAAAACAAAACAGAAATAAAACTGAAATTGTAATTGTACTAACATATCGATATTTATCGATAAGAAATGAACTCATTCAGAATATGAAGCACCTAACCTTAAAATAGAACCCAAGTGGCCAAAGTAAAGTGCCGATGTGCTTAGTGTTGGCTAACGATCAACTGCCAGCCACGCGCTTCTAACCTATTATCGTCATTTATATCACTTGTTTTTTATGGCCATAACTAATTGCATCCGCACCAAATTTTGGCCACTTAACTTAAGGCCGCTCGCTGTTTGTTCAGTGTGGGCAGAAAATAAAAAGAAAAACAAGTGTTAATATACGCAAGCAAGCAAATTGTAAGTTAATTCACACCTGCGTTCACACACCCAACTTAATCAAGTAACTAATAAGCAGTCTACTAAACGCATATCAACTGTCGCAGGAGGGGACAATCTTAGGTGTCTTGTTTCACTGGAGCCTTAAAGTTTTTATTTCTTAGGGAACATATATAAATATATAGTTGGATAGTATGTTTTTTGGCCATTTTGCACAGCAGCCAGATCAGTTTAAGACTTTATGGAAAGGTTTTGTGGTGGTTCTACGATTTATTCAGCAGCATACCGTTTAACTCTTTTACTCTCATGTTTCATCCATGTGCCCCTAACAAAAGCTCCCAGCAAAAAAAAAAAAAACCATAAACAAAATAAATTCATAAGATTGGTTGGTTTTCGGTCGCCTTCTCACTTACAGCAACCGCAGAAGGCTCCTGACTATGATCGATCGACTGAAACTGAAGAGAAATGTGCCTAATTTTAGTGAATTTTTATTTTAACAAATTGAAATGTACATTATAAAAATGAATCCTTTTAAAGTTTAAATCCAGCAGCACGCTTTCAATCCAGTGGCAACACAACAAAGCAAATCCAAATGTAAATACATACATATATGATAAGTCTATGTCAAGACACGCCACAATAATCGGTCACCATAGTTTTAAAAACATATATTAAAGCCTAATCTTAAGCTACTTGTAAGCAACCAAATACCTGAGTGTTACTATCCGAACTATCCGAAACACACCTCCACAAAAACCAAACCAAACCAAACCAAAACAAAACAACTAAACCGCAAAACAACAATTAAACAAACAAACAACAACAGCAATTACAATAATTAATTAACTACTACCGCCCCCTTTTTGCAACAAAATAACCAACAACAATCAACTACAACATCAACAACAACAAAACGACAACCAGTCGGTTACACGATGCGAGATATCCGATATTTCTGGAGAGATGGACTGAGTAGTGTTGGCATGAGCAGTGAGGTCGAACTTCCGCAGTTCCGAGTTTTGGGACACAGGCAGAGGGCGACCGAAATAAACCTAACCACAGGTACCCTCCATACTACATTACAAATTCATACCAAACCAAAAAACAAAAAGAGTAAAAACTAAAAACAAAACATCTTCTTTGTTGTGTAAAACATATTTACTATCAATCAACACTTATTTGTTTTCTCTCTCGTTTTCGTTTTCATATTTCGTAATATCAATTTCTTTAGTTTTGATTTCCTTTTTAATAAGAAAAAGGGTTTTAGCGCATATACTCTATATAATACTACTACTACTACTACTACTACTACTACTTCTACTACTACTATATTAAACATACTCAAACAACATGCACATTTTGTTTAGTTTTGTGTTTCACCTATATCGAGTGCTAACTGTAACCTTGTTCGTTCTACTAACTTACTAAAATACATGCATATATATTGTGTTTCGAGTGTCCTCTACTAACCTCTGTTGTGCCTACTTCATTTTGATTGATCATCTAATCAACTTTAACAAATTTATCAACGGTTTACTAACTAATATTTTAGCCAGTACGCAGCAGTTGTAGTTCAGTTTGTGTGTGTTAGCCAGTGTTGATAGGCGTTGCGAGTATTCGTAATCTCTTCTTCTTATTTCTAACTTTTTCCTTTATATCTTACAATACGAGTCCACTTCCTGTTGCCGTCCATTTTTAGCGCATTTGCTTGGGTAGGCTAAAAAAGAATACCATGTGTAACCAACAAACAACAATAACAAGATATATTCTTAAAATATACATATATAAAATAAATATTTATACAAGAATATCTAAAAATACAGAAAACACAAGAGCACCCATTTCTGCCATCTTAAGTGCTTAAGTGAAATTATTACATGCTAAAATAAACAACTACTGCCAATAAGAACAAACAGTAGCTTTAAGTCTAGTTAATACTTATTATAAATCCTATGCTAGAATTACAATCCCCTATGTATAAAAATGTAATATATCTTTCAATACTAATAACATTGTGAATCAAAAAATATATTTAACAACACTTTAAGCAACAAGTTCTGAATGAGACTATTAATTAACGTAAGAAGAAAAGAAAAAAAAACCAAATTAATATGAAAGAAAATGTAACTTAAAAAAAAATTGATAAAACCTACTATGAAATTCCTTTGTTGCCAATTATTAATAGTCTCACGAAATGTATTTTTTGTTTTGTGCATATTTTTCGTCAAATGAACACCAACAACAACAACAACGACAACCACAACGAACTGCGCCGAACAACAACACTAAAAATATATATAAAACCAATACCGATCAACAAAAAAAACTGTATAAATTTAAAAACTCAATACAATAACATACAAAAATAAATAAATATAGTCGGCTACACGATGCGTGACATTCGTTATAAATGGAATGAAGGCCCTAACTCGGTTGGTGTTTCGAGTGAGGTATCGCTGCCCCAATTTAAGGTCTTGGGTCATCGTCAAAGAGCCATGGAGATCAGTCTTACCACAGGTACCTGTAGACGGTTACCGATTTTTATAAAACTTTACTTTTAACTTTATACATATTATACTTACTTATTTATATATTTACCTTTACTACCTATAACATATACGTACATACATATACAATATGTGCATAAGTATGTATATACAACATGTGTATGTATGTACAAAACAGTGCTGATGAATGATGATGACGACTTGTACTTATACTTGCATACACATTATACATATATCTAGAGTTGATCTAAATATATGTATATTGTGTCTTTTGCGTTATCATCTTTAGTTCGTTTAGTTGCTTTACCTTGACCATTTTTTCATTCTTAACAACCCAAACATGTTTATAAAGCACTCGTACTACTTCATCCTAACTAGAACGACAGAAATATTGGGCCTACAATTCTAGTGAAAACTTTGCTAAAAGGCTACAACTGAAAAATGGCGGCAAAACTAAGAAAATTGCATGTACTTAAGCATACTACAATTTTGCTTTCTTAACTAACGCTCAAAAATACTTTCATATACCAGCAAACAAGAAAGAACAATTAAGTTCGGCTTACCGAGACATTCAATACGCTTGCAGATGAGACAGACTACAGACAGATTTACCCGGGCAGATATACCTTAAACTTTTTTTTTTGTGAGTGGTGTATTTATTAATTATTATTATTATCTCATAACTTACCCGGGTAAACTTCAGGACACTGTGGATGGTAAAATTAGCCTGATATGGGTGCGCGATCGTTGCGATTATTATTGCTTTATTTTAAAATTTGGTCCTATTATTGCCTTGTAAATAAGCAACTTAAAGAATATACCCAGCATTTACCTTCTGCCTATGAGCCAGTTATATTGATTCAGCCGCTTCTGTGCCTGCTTGCATTTTTTTAACCAAGTCGGCTCAACAAGTGTCCTGTTCAGGGTTATTCAGAGGTACCTTGGCGTAGCTTCCATCTAGACAAACTGGTAACATAAAAAGAATCCGACCTAAGACCCAAAAAAAACAATTCATGAGCAAGGGTATTAAAATACAAAACTATTTTTGACCAATTTATAGGAAAAGAAAATAAATCTATAAGCCCAGGTGAAATTTAGTGTCTTATAGTTGTATCTACAGAATACAAAGTAAATAAATAAATAAGCGCAAGAATAATGCATGTTAAGCTAGCTGAAATTTTTTTATTCATTTAGAAATTCATTTATACTCACTTTATTCATTTAACATTTAGTTTGCGTTGATTTGAATCTTATATGATTTGGTCATTAGTTCAAAAACAAAATTTAATGAATACTGGCATTGCCAAACAAATCAAATCTAGCAACTAAAATCAATTAAAACGTTTTTCAAATAAAAACAATCAAAAGTAACTGAAATTGACTTATGTGACCTTTGTGTCATAAAATCATTAAGCAAAATATTTATATATATACGCAAATCAATAAATACTTACATATATCTCCTACATAATTTATATATCTACTATTGAACACCAATACAAAAAATAATAATTATAGCGATGCTTAATTTATATGGCTTATGTACTTAGATAATCATCCTTTCAACTTATGCCTGGCATTAATATTAATTATATTTTCAAATTGCCATTCACACACACACACACACACACGTCTTAATACATTATTATCTAGTCACATACATATATTTAAAAGTAATTGCCGAAATTGAAAAACGCTATCGAAAACTCATTAGCATTAACCCAACAGCAAAAATCACAATAATATTGTAAAAAAAAAAAAAACAGAAAATACACAAAAGAAAATACTGCAATACATAACTATTGAAAAACTAGAACGTTTAAACTTTTATAATAAAAAATACATAGATGCAATTTTTTTAAATTTAGCAGAAGAAAGCAAATCTCTAATATACATATTAATAAATTAACTAAAACAAATACTATTAAAAAAAAAATACAAGACGCCCTCCCAAGCATGCTCTCATCATTAAAGTATCCTTTCAAACAAAGAAAAAAATATATATATACTTATATTTATTACATAACAAACTCTCTTGCGGCCAACAAATTTGAGCCATACTGGGCCTTAGGCTAGCTCTCTCTGTCTCTCTCTGTCTCTCTCTCTCTCTCCATCTATTTCCCTCTGCTCATTCTTAAACTGTTTTAGTTTTTTATATACTTCAGTTATTTGGTCTCTAGTCCTTAACGGTCAATTTCATTAGGCGTTCGCTCATTAATATTATTTTCTTTGTTAACTAATCTTACATATCTTAACTTGAAAACCAGTTTGCAGTCTAGCAAGTAGGCGAACTGCAGCGTTAAGTACTATTTTATCTAATTAGCACTAACAAATGACAATAACAACTAATAATATTATTGCAGAGCCCATTGATCATGATGTTCGGTTCGCTCCATTTACCATTTTGTTTATATTGAAAACATAATATACATTCTAAATATTTCGTATGCATACCTAACACAAATACTATATTTTTCTCCAAATTTAATGACGATATGATGCGCTCGTATCTAAAAATCTCTCAGTTAAATGCGCTCATTGCTTAATTAGTTTAGTATACAACTTTTTGGGTTTTTTTTTGTTGTAATGAAAACTTACAAATATTTATTACTAATATATTGTTGAATTTAAAAAAAAGACCTAACTAAAAGCTAATCGAATATACACTAATAATATAATTACACTCTGCTCTCTTTTTTCTCTCTCTTTCTCTTCCAAAATTTTCTTTGCATATGCTCCGTACTGAATTAAAATAAAATCTCAAAATAATACTAAATCTAATTTAATACAATTATAATGAACAAAAATTATGAATAACAGGCAACTATTCGCGTTTGGCCTGCGAAATACAATTTGTGCGTTCGATGGGCTATTATCTTATACAAATCTACATACCCTCTGGACTGATCGTTATTATATCATGGGTATCATTTTGGCTCAATCGCAATGCAACGCCGGCGCGTGTGGCGCTCGGTGTGACAACCGTGTTGACAATGACCACATTGATGTCGTCAACAAATGCAGCGCTGCCAAAGATTTCATACGTCAAGTCGATTGACGTCTATCTGGGAACATGCTTCGTTATGGTCTTTGCCAGTCTACTGGGTAAACAAAATCTAGCGAAAACATATTCAAATCCAAAAATACCAATACCAATACAACACCAAAAGCCAAAAAACCAAAAACCAAACCAATCAAGTAGCGAAAACAAATATTTCCATAACTTTTCACACAGCACCACACACGCATCAACTACTTCAACTTATAAACGAACACACACAATTACCAGAATTTTGTGTGTTGCTTTATTACATACCACACAATATACTATATAAATTTCATTAATTTAATATCATTTCAACCTTTTTGGCGTAAAAACGGCACTCGAGTTCCAGCCAAAAAAGCCAATCTTAAACCAACTTTAAACACACTGTCACTGTTCTTCGCTTAGCGTTTTGCAGCAATTATCACTGAGACAAATACACATTTTCTTTCAACAGTTTTTTATTTTTACAGCTAACGATAAAAGAAACTTCAATTAAGCCTTAGAGATATGATTTACTTGAAGTTGGTAAACACATATTTTTGAGTAGTTTTTATATTGCTCAATTACTTTTCGTAACTCTATTCAATTTCAACAAATTCATCAAATTCTGAAAGTAGCGGAAATTGTTATAACTAACATGCATACAATTCAGTAAAAATATACATATATTTATACCATGTATTTACAAGTTTGAAATATATTTTTCGAGCATTATTAATATAAGCCGATTTCATGTATATTATTCAAAATTCTAAACAAAATATATTTCAAACTACTACAGTCCAGTTCAATGCTCTAACTTTTAACTTTCTCTCTTAAAATCCTAACATCTTAAGCAACAACTCACACTTTACCTACAATATAAAACTCTCAACTCAGGTCAACAACAATGCAAAAAAAAAAAAATCAAACAAAAAATAATA
The DNA here is from genome assembly GCA_018152825.1 of Scaptomyza hsui. Taxonomy (NCBI): domain Eukaryota; kingdom Metazoa; phylum Arthropoda; class Insecta; order Diptera; family Drosophilidae; genus Scaptomyza; species Scaptomyza hsui. The sequence continues at coordinate 572,279 of JAECXO010000307.1, forward strand.
TAAAAAAATCTCTTTTTTCGTATTTGTATGTTATTGTTAATTTTTCTATACAAAGAAACAATGCAACTATCATCTAAAGAAAATGTATGCAAATTCATAGATACGCGCGCTGCCTTCCCTTTGTAAGGGCACAAAATTTCCGAGCGAAAAGTTTTGCACACCTACACCCACCTCTACACACACACACACGAACACTCACACACACACACACACACACACAGATAGTGCACTGAATACTGTTAGATAATACACATGCAGAGCTTTTTAGAATACTTGAAACAATCGAAGCATGCTTCTGCTAAAAACCAAAAAAAAAAGTATATGCTACAAATTATTTTAGACTTTTAGCTTTACTCGTACTCTCGTATTTACTACTACTACTGTAGCCGCCTCAGGTTGACATTGTGTTCCAAACACCCAAAAAAAAACAAAAAACACAAAAAAAAAAAAAAAAACATGACAATTCAAAGAAATTCTTAATCATGATAAATGCATAGCAAAAATGCACATGAGCGAACACATTTATCAACCTGTAATGGTACCCAGATATTAATATACGCCCAGCTTCCACTCAAAACGCAAGCCTACGAAAAAAAAAAAAGAAACTAAAGCTACTCTATTATACTACATCATCATAAAAATCGAAAATTAAAATCTGGACCAAAATGAAAACAAACACAACGATCCTCTAATCTCCAGCCCAGGGGTACGAGCAAAAATACTAAAACCGAGCGCATAAAACCAAAAAAATACCAGCATGCCTTGCGTCACACCTGGCTTGAGTCGCGATTGAATTGAATAATATATATATTTATAAAAAAAAAAAAAAAAAAAAAACGAAGACCATCATACACTGTAAATAGTCTCCCAAGATGAAGACGACGGCATTACATAGATGAAGATATTTCAGTCTGAGACACAACGCGTCAAACCTCAACACAAAAATATGATTAATTTCACAGCATTTGGTTTGTCAAGTCTGCGTCATTTGAATGTGTGCCGCAGACATGACAATTCCAAATGTTTGACAAGAGTTTGAGGTTAGGTAAGATATGATAGATTGGTCTGTTTTTCGTTTCATCTATATGCATTTACAGCAACAGCGCTTCTCAGAGATAGATGGGTAAGTAAACGTAAACTCGTTTGTTACTCGTTCCAAAAAGATTTACTTAATCCTCCTTATAATTACTACCCCCAAACAATCAGAACGATGAGTCTTGTATCTTAGGATCCTGTTTATACTACTTGTATTTGATCTCTGTGCATGTTAAGCAAAGCCGCGACTCAGTTAACTATATATACATACATATCTGCTTAAGGATATACTACATTTATATACTACCAACATATATATATATTTATGTTCAAATCGAGGCGAAACGAAAAGCTGGAAATATGTGTGTCCCTTACACCAGGCGACTGTTCAATGAATTTGCATTTAAAGCACGCACGTAAACATTTTCCTTGAATGATGGTCTCAAATGCAAAATATACATAAAAAAAAATAAAAATAAAAAAAAACTTTTACATAAACCATTTGGCTTACAAATTAACATTTTTTTTTTATTTTTTGTGTTCGTTCACTCATTTCACAAACAAAAATATAACAACAGCCAGCAGACAGACAGATACTGACAAGCACACACACACACACAAACACACATAGACACAGACACAAACACTTATAAACACACTCACACACTCCACACACATAGACGACCATGTAGCCGTTACACCTTTATTGCTCTCTATCTATCTCTTTCGTGTCTGTATTTACCTCTCTCTTTCTAACACCTACTACACACTACACTTGCTTTTCACATACTTTTTGTTGCTTGGCTAACGAACGGAATATGAATTTATTCAATTTTTATTTAACAATCAACCAAACAAGCAAGCAAGCAACCAACCAACAACTACAACAACAACAAACACACACACAAGTGACGTTGATTATTTATACCCTGTATCCTGAAAGAGATTTTGAAATTCTAAATAAGGTTTCATGTTCAAAAAGAAAGCAACTATTCCATATCTGTAGATCTGTATTAACTAAAGGATATTCTTTAGAATTATAATAGCCACAAGTTTTAATATTAAAATCTAGTAATGATTCAGTTTGTATATGGCTAAAACAGTTTTCGTTTTCAAAAATTAATACCTATAATCATGGTACAGGGTATCTCCAAGTCGTCATACTTTTCTCGACTGCAATATTCTGACTTATTTCCTGTAGTGCTTTTACCCCAAAATCCCTTTTCCAGTTTTTGATTTAATATTCTACTACAACAAATCATACACACATACATTTACTATTACCATATATATAGTATCCAAAATTTTCGTATATCACAAATTAATTTCTTTATTCTTGTATGTATATATCATATACATTTGCATAGATATTTTTATATATGTATACAAATATATATATTTATATACATATGTGCTATGTAACATTTACTAATGTGAATGCCATGAAAATTAATATTTTCCAAAAATCGCTCCATTTTCCCCCCATACCGTTCCAACAACCAACCGTACTTCAAAATTACAAAAATAAACTGTGCGACTACAACAACCAACAACAACTACAACAATAACAAAAACAACCACCTAATATTCAACAATCAACAACAAATCAAATCATCAAAAAAAAAAAAATATCTCATGTGGAACGCGACCTGATTCAAAATTTTATGCATTCGCATTAATCAAACCTTCCTCCGTACCGCCAAACCGTCCGATTTGAAACCACCATTATCAATCAATCAATCAATCAATCAACTCTCAAAATTGCATTCAAACAAAAATATGAACTGACCAAACATATCAAATCAAATTCAATTCGAAAAACTGTATCCAATATCCAATATCATATCGCCAATCGTAGAATACGCCACCGTCGGCTATATGGCAAAACGAATTCAAATGCGAAAACAAAGATTTATGGCGATCCAAAAGATAGCTGAGCAGAAAAAGCAACAGCTCGATGGTGTGCAGCAGCAGGCCAATCCGAATCCGAATGTCGGAGGCGGACCCGGTCCTGAGCATGGACATGGGCATGGTCACCATGCCCACAGCCATGGTCATCCGCATGCGCCCAAACAAACAGTGAGTAACCGCCCAATCGGCTTTTCAAATATCCAACAAAACGTTGGTACGCGCGGTTGCTCGATAGTGGGACCCTTGTTCCAGGAGGTGAGATTCAAGGTCCACGACCCCAAGGCACACTCCAAGGGTGGCACCCTGGAGAATACGGTCAATGGCGGCCGTGGTGGACCCCAATCCCATGGACCCGGACCGGCGCCAGGAGGCGGCCCACCAGGCGGTGGGGGAGGCGGTGGCGGTGGTGGCGGTCCGCCAGATGCTGGCGGTGATCCTGAGGCAGCAGTGCCCGCACATCTTTTGCATCCAGGCAAAGTAAAAAAGGTAAAGGTAAAGCATCGTCTACGATGCAACCACACTAAGACAGATATATGAATCCATGAATCCATACTAAGTAAAATCCGTTTTCTTATACACAGGATATAAATAAATTGCTTGGCATTACACCCTCGGATATTGACAAATACTCGCGCATTGTGTTTCCCGTGTGCTTTGTCTGCTTCAATCTGATGTACTGGATAATTTATCTGCACGTGAGCGATGTCGTCGCCGACGATCTTGTCTTGCTGGGCGAGGAATAAATTTGGCCAAGCACCCCAAGGAGGCGACGGCTACGGAGAAGCAGGAGAAGAAGAGGGACAGCGCACAAGAGAGTCAAACTGAGCAGGGCGCTAAAAAAAACACTTTAAAAAAAATTAAAAAAAAAAAAAGATTAAGCAAAACTAATTTTAACTAGCGATATGGAAATGCAAAGGCAACATATTATTGTTAAATACTAAAACACATAAACAAAAAAAATAATACACACATATTACTGGAGAATGCAAAGAAGAAGAATATTGTTAAATAGATGTACGCAAAGTGAAACCAAAAAATAAAATACATAGCATAATTAAGGAGGAGAAGGAGAATAAACCACACGATGAATAATCAAAAGCAGCAGTATAGCAAATAGTAGAGAATAAAGTGAATAAGAAAATAAAGCAAATTAAAGCATATATTTAAAACTGAAATGATAACGCAACATAGCAGTTAAACTATAAATATAATAAGAACGAAAACAAATAGCACAGTCAACAATTTATTTCAGAATCACATAATTCCAACTTTAAAAGACACCCGATGCAATTGACATAAAATTTTAAAGAGTTTCCATAATGAAAATACACTTTAATTTTTGACTAGTTTTCAACTTGTTTTGATATCATTTTTTTAGTTTGCCATAACTTCCCCTAAGCAGACAGTCAAACAGTCTTCCTTAATTTAGGCAAAAACTTAATTAAGTTTATGGTTTTGAAAACCCTTTCCACCCTTGACATTTTATATAAGTGAGCACATTACTAATTATATTTTTAAAAATATATATATACGTTTTTTGATTTTTCAAAACTGACCACTTTTTAGCGCTTCCAAGAAAAATGGCCAAATTTTGTAGGAGAAAAAATTAAAAAAAAAAAAATACAAATCATTTTATTAATTTAAAACGAATAAACTAAATACTAAACTACTCGACCATATAATCTGTAAAAAAAAAAAAAATTTTTAAATAATTTGCACATGAATATTATACAAATAAATGCAAAATTCTTATGGATTACTTTCAAAGGCACCTTTTGTAAGCGAAAGGCATCGGGCATATAAGAAAACAAATGAAACAAATAGTTAATAAATGATTTTAGTTACACGAAAACAAATCGTATAAAAACACAACCAAATATTTTAATAGCACAACAAAAAGAAAAGTTTAAAGTAACATCAATAGAAGAATTACGAAATCAATAAAAATAAATAAATAGATGTATTGAACACAAAAAATATTGAATGAAAACTGCCTATAAGAACTTAGCCTGTAAGCATCACAAATAGTTGTTTAAACAAATGAAGCTAGTTTATAGTTTATTGATTATTTTGAAGAAGATTTACTCAGTTTATTTTGTATATAAAACTGAACAAAAAGACAAAGAAGAAATAACGCAAAGTAGGAGCAAAACTTCGCAAATGAAAAATAGCAGATAATTAAAATAACATTAATGTAATTTACGACTAGGTAAAAGCAACTCGAGACAGACAAGTTCAAGCAGTCAATAAAGCGATATAAAAATATATAAGTACATACATACACAATGCACCATTTAAATAAGATTAGTATACTAATACACACTTACACACACATACACACTAATACGAACATACATATATTTGACGTTTTGGTAAAGTTCCTCAAGAATATTTAGTTGAAATGTGAGATTTATTAGTTTGAATACCAAAACCAAGCACAATACTAAATATTCAAATCACAAATACCATAACAAAAGGCAAAAATATCATCAGTGAATTTTAATTTACTAATTATGGTAAGAAGAGGGAGCAGTTAGGCAGAAGTGTTACTATATTTAAGGCTAAAGATTTTTGTACAGTTAGCTAATGCTGAGGTTATACACCACATCTAATCATTTATGTATATATATATATGAATAATAAATGATAGTTATACAACAGAAACACAATATAGAAGAGGCAGCAAATACACATATAATATATGAATTAACAATATATATATATTTAATATATGTATGGTATGTGCAATAACAATGAACGACGTATTTAAGCACCTATATGTAGCACGAGTTTTTTTATATGTAAACCAAACCAACCAAAAACAACAATTAATTTTATATATGAGAAAAACACAAAAAAAAAAAGAAAAGTACTCCCATAAAAAAGTGGAACACAGGCAGTTAAAGCTAAGAAAATTACAATTCTATGCTCAAGACTGTCAATAAAGTTAAAAAGACACGAAAATTATAGAGCAAAATAGGGAAGAAGACAAATAGATAAATCTACACAGTCAACAAGAAACAGACAACTACCCTTAATACCTATACGGCCTATAAATACATACACTTAACCTTAAACACATACTGTTCTCTACATAACCTAACTTATAATAATCCAACAAAACTAAAAGCAACAACAACAAGCGAAAATTACTTTATTAACTTTCTAGAACACACAAACAGACACTGAACACACCCGGACACACTCTCACACGTATAAATTGAGTAAAGTAAAAAAAAGAAGCAAATGAACTTTAACCTAGATTTTTCTAAACGATCAGTTGAGCCCAAATACTTAACTAAATGGATTTGAAATGCAAAAGAAACTGCAATTGATTTACAAAACTTAAACTTACTTATCAACAAAAGGATAAACAGCAAAGCATATTCTTAGGTACACAATTTTTTCAGTGCATATATATTTAGTTAGAATTTGGCAGAATATATAGAAAACTCAACTCGGCATCAAGTGAAATCGGTGATAAAACAACATAAAAAACACATGAAAATATATATAAGTATATAACAAGCATATACTATATGGATATTTTGTAGCTATACAGGTGTCGGAATTCAATTATATTACCGAGAAAAATGCAAAACCAAGAAAATTAAATAAAATAGTAAAATTAAAATGTTTATAAATTGAATAAAAAAAATGAAATAAAAATAAAAGCTAATAACAAAAACGTGGATAACGCATAAGCGACATATGAGGTTTATCTGTAAAACGTAATATAATAAAATTCTATGCTAAAAACGAGAACAACAACAAATAGCTGCTCAACGGTTTCGGAGCGTATTTCCAAAAAACATTTTAGTTGTAAAAAAAAAAAATGAGACGAAGATACACAGATAAATAGCTGAGAATTTAAAAAAAAAATTGTGAGCCATACCAAAAAACGACAACAAACTACAACAATTAATAAATTAAGTTAACGTATTTACTTTTCATATTCGTTTTTTACTCTACACCTAGTTAATTGTATAATTTTTTTCAAAAACAAACAGTTTAGTTGGCTATAGTGAAATTTTTTAATGGAAATATTTAAGAATATTTATAAAAATTACAAAACAGAAACAAGGGGCAAAGCATTTAGGACAAGTAATGACACAAGCCCCTAAAAAAATTTACAACAAAAAAAAAACAGAGAAATATTTAAAGCATTTTTGGTGCCGGTGTTTATAAGGCGGCACCAACACCAGCGTTTTATAAAGAAAGAAAGAAAAAAAATAAATAAATAGTATGAGAAATGTTATGTACACATATATGAGAGAGTACATATATATACTATGTGTGTTACATGTATGTACATGATGTAATAATTACATTGTGTATGCACATAAAATGTATATTAATGTACATGTACAATATATTATATATGGTATGTATGATGGTCTCAAAAATGAAATTCTAAAGTATTTAGATAAGCAAAACCAGTTTAAAACTTAAGGCATTTAGTTCAATTTACACAAACACACCCAAACACATACTCACACATACATATACACAATTCATTAAAACGCACCAAACAATTTTTAAATGCAACCCAAGTAATATTAAATATACAAAAAAAAGTTATTTCAAATAAAAATTCTGATACAAAAATATATATAGTATATATATATATATATATATATAGAACACAAAAACAAAAATAGTCAGTTATCCCAAATACCCAAGAAAAGATAATTGGAAAATTTTGCACAAAGTAATTTTGCAAATAAAATTGAATATTCAACACACACACCCACACACAAGTACACTCACAAACATACTTATGGTTGTACACCCTTTTTGACATTGACTCGCTTTCAGTTAACAGCAATTTTTTCTAAGCGAACACAAAGGATAAACATCTTTTTTGATAGTGAAAAGTATTTCAATAATTATTAAAATTTAAGTATTGTTATCTAATTGTTAATTTGATTTGTTGCTCAATTATTATTAACACATACACAAATAATCCTTTTGCACGAATCGCTTGCTTGCAAACGACTTAACTTCTAATTATTTTTCTTAACAGACAGCTACAAAATAAAAGTATCTATAATTTTTGTTTTTATCCGTCCATTCAAGAAGTTCCTAATTGCAATAAATGAATATTTGTTATGGCCATCACCACATTCAAAAACAACTACAACTCCCACGGAGCAGTCAATTCTAAACATAATTTAAATTTGAATACTGATTTCTTTGACATTTAGTTTGTCACAGCCTCTTGTCAATTATGTGTTTTCGTATCTATCGTTCATTTTCTTTCATCCGACATCAAAAGTTCCTTCTTATTTTTCAATCACATACTGCACATTTCCGTTGCTCAAAAAATATTCAACCCGTATAAATATCCCGAATTAGTAGATAAGCAAACATTATGCAAAACTGTATGAAAACGGATAAAAAACAAAAAGAGGAAAAATACCAAAAATAAAATGAGATAAAAACAAAAAATAATTTAAAACGTAATGCGTATGTAATGATTGATCACTGATCACAAATTTTGACTGTGTTAATTTCGTTATAAAAAATAAAAAAAACATTAAGACAAGAAAAATATAATGAAATATCTATAGCGTATGAAAAATCAAAAAACACACATAACAAACACGCAATAAATGTTACAGAGAAAAAAAAAAGATAACCTATAATATTAAGTCGAATGCTAAATGAAATGCGTCAAAATAAAGGCAATGAGGCAAACAGAAAAGTAAAAAAATTTAAAAACAAAATGATAATTATTATAATATTGCAAATGAAGCAAATACGAATAAAGATATGTAAAAAATTAATTTGTATGTGTTTTTCTAAAGCCAGCTAATACAAGCATGAAGTATAAATTGAAACAAGGACACCGCATATTACTTCGATGATCACACGTCTGAAGAACGGAGGGTGGGTTGTTTGTTAAGAATGGCGTACTGTCAGCTGATGAGCATATTGTTATATGTTATATTTTTGCTAAAAAATAAATCAAGTAAGTTACGGTTTTTAAGTGTTACTTTATTTATTAATCCTTTAAACAGAAATTTTTTATGACATGAACTTTAATTACCTCACTGGAAAAATAACATACAATACAATTGCGGTATATCTTAATAATTTTCGTTAATATCATATTTATTAAAGTGTACTCTCATTGAAGAGCTGGTTCATACTATAATCAGTTTGGTTTGTGAGTATTTTTTTTAACTATTTATATATGATTCGCAAAAATTGAGTAGGCATTTTCAGGTAGTACATTAATATTATTAACCAAGATAAATTTTAACTAAACTTTGCACGCAAAACATTCTTCTAATAGACCTTAACTGTGTACAACGATACATAATACTTTGTTAATAGCAAACTAGATGAAAGTAACGTCTATGATGTGCACAATTCCTAGTGCTAACAATATTAATACAAGTAGTATACTTTTCTTTTTTCTGCAACAGAACGATAATATTGGCTATGAGTTCAAATTGTTTGGCTGGTTTTATCATCTGTTTTTTTAAGTGTTAATAAAGCACATTTAAAGTATAGGCTTTTAACTAGTATAAATACATAATTATTATATGTAGTTTACTTAGATATATACACATACATATATTATATATTGCTCGATTATAAGCTGATATTCGAAGATCCGATTCAGAGACTGAGATAACTACAACGCTCCAAAACAACAATTACAAATTTTTACATAATACCAATATTTTGCAAACTACAAGTTAATTCTTTACTTCGAAGTATACTATTGTGAGTGGCTTTTGTATACACTATGGTATCGTTGTAATTGTTTATTACATTTGTAGAAATTGAAGCGATCTGTCTGAATATTACAGTATGTGCGAAGATAGTGCTTTGGCTTAACTTAATACAGGGTGTTTTGTTTCTCATTCTGGTTTTCGATTGGTCCAGATGTGAGTTAATATGTAGTCTCTATATATATATATATGGAATATATATCGTGCTCATTGCTTGTGTGTCTAATGGATAACGAACAACATTTAAAGTAGCCAGGTGGTGGAGTTTTATGTAGATACGGCATTAAGAAACGTCTTAAGCGTTTGACTCTTTCAGATTTTCCAAGCGTGCCAATTGATTGGAGTCCAATTCCTCGGGTATGCTGGCCCTTCCACCAACCACCTGCTTGGGTGCATCAATAACATCCTCGGCTGGTGTCTCACAATCCAGGTTAGTAGACTGCGCTCCTCCGCCACCGCCACCTCCTCCTCCTCCCCCGCTTCCACCGCCTCCTCCGGCGAATGCATCATCGAAATTAGCATCAAAGTTGGCCTCAAAGTCAGCTTCAAATCCACCTCCGCCGCTGGCTTCAGCTGGTGCAGCGGATGGAGCAGCTCCTGCTGCCGATTTCTCATTAAATGGATCCTCCTCGGGCTCCTGCAGCACAGGTACATCCGCATTGGCCGAGTCCGTGCCATCCGAAAGTGATTGCTGATCCTCTGCTGGACAGGATGGATACTCTGTCAGTGTTATAGTTACAGTGGCATTCACCTGCTCCCCATCATCATTAATACGATTACGATTACCTTCTTTGGCAGTTGCCACTGCAGCTGCCGCCACTTTAGCCTTCGATGGCTTCGGCGATACATCGGGCTTTTTATCCGCTGCTACCACAGCCACGGGCTGATCCTTGGCAGACGCTGATGTGGATGAAGTTTCGCTCTCTCCTACTGGTGGGAAAGATTTATCGGCACCGTCTTCAACCATTGGGGTTGCAGCGGTAACAATTATTTGTGCCATACCTAAGTTCAAAGTGTTCGAAGTGGAAGCCGCCGTGACCGCCCCCGCACCGACCTTCCCCTTGCCCTCGACCTTCGGTTTGGTTAACTGCGGTGGCGGCAACGAGGGTGGCGGCTTCTCATCGTCACTGAAATCGTCCTGCAAATGATAAATATCATAAGATTAGTGTTCTGACTTGCGTATAGACCATAATATAGGATACATTTTAGATTTATAAGGGCTTAATGAATATTTACCTCCAGACCAGGCTCTTGTATAAGCACTGAGTAAGCATTAAGTAAAAATATGAGAAATACAATTAACTTGGAGGAAATAGTTTATTATACGTTGTAAAAGTATTTGATAAATACGCATTTTTAAAAACCCATTATCAAGTGAGTAGAGAGCGGTGAAATATCAATATAAAGTGGGAGACTCAATTAAAGGAATATGATCTTCAACCTTGGAATACAACCAAGAGCTAAGATCACAAAAAACTGAAATAAGCTAAGTGGATTACAAATTATATACACAAAAGATTAATACACAAATGAAGGAAAACATTTAAGGGTTTTGGGGCTTAACTGGATCGCATGCACATGCTCTTTGTACAATAGGGCCAAAAAACGAATTGAGCTTAATATTAGGATAGTAAGGAAGGTAGTAAAAATACGATCTTAAGGCTGAAGAAGATTAGAAGAAAGGAGGAGAAGTATTTTCAACCTCAACCTAATAATAACGGGAGTAAAGCTGTAAGATAGGGTCATAGTTGTAGATATAGTAATATTTTTAAGGGTAGAAAAAGGTATAGATGCTTAAAACTTTTAAAGGGTAGCTCCCTTCCCTCTTTCAACATTTTTGAATTGACCTTAAAATCAACAAATTCTACTAAAATAAACTGTTTTTAAAATATGTATAGAAAAGATATATAAAATTAGTTAAAAATTGTTCTTAAAGACAGCAACCCCAGTAAGTAAGTATGCAAATATAAGTTCTTATTTACTGCAGTACATTTAGAAGAAAGAGTAAGTAAAAAACTTTTCGATTAGATATGGTTAATCATTCAAATTACGACTTTCTTGGTACTTTTAAAAGGGACATCAATAACATAATACGCACAATATGTAAAAAGATTGGTGCCAGAAAAACATACACAAATTTGTTGCTACGAAAACAAAATAAAAGAAATTAAAACAAAATAAAAATCACGTCGAAATTGTAATTAATTATTAGGCATAGCAGGAAACACCAACACACAGGAGACACGTTGTTAAGCAGCCTAAAACACACTGTAAAGAATTTGTAGTTTAGTTCTTAGCTTCACATAAGTCTTGCTTAGGACACATCAAAAAATAAATTTATATTTTTTTTCGATCGATTAAAGATAGCACATTAACGGAGAAAGTGTTTTGGAGAATAGTTACAGAGATGGTAGTGGAGTAGATTTTTAGGTTCGTGGTTGTGATGGTAGTTGGTAGTTAGTGATGGTTAGTAGTTGTAGTTGTATAAGCTGCACTGGAAGATTTAGTTAAGGTACCTCTAAATAACATAGAAGCAGGTAGTAGAACAGTACTTTCAGAGTTTTTGTGTGTGTGTTTGTGTGAAATAAGAGTGGAGTCGAAGAATGGAGTACAATTAATAAGTAGAATGTAAATTGAAGAGATTTTGGAGATAAAAACAGAGAGAGAGAGAGAGAGAGACCAAGAGACAAAAGTGTTTTGTGCCACTAAACGTGTGCCCAGGGTCAGGACAATTACCTGGCGGAGGCATGCTGGGCAATGCAGCGCCATTCGGTATACAGCCGCTGTCCCGATCCTCATCTGATGAGAGAAATAAAACCAAATTGTAAGATTAGAAAGGGGTGGAAACCAAATACTTGCGAACTAGGTTCAAATTGCTAAGAAAGGGTATATTGACTTACCTACTGTTTCCTGCGAACCGAACATATCTTCCGTAATGTCCGTTAGCTCATGAGCATACTCTGGAGGCAATGCTGGAGCTGGGGGCAATGCAAAATTGGGTGCTGCCATCGGAGGTGGTGACTCATCGCCGCCATCGCTAAGCGGTTCACCCATCTCGTCACACTCCTCAACGACCAAGGAGGGGAAATTGCCAAATTTGCCATCCAGTTCACCCTCCCACCAGCCATCGTCGACACCGTGAGCGGTTTTGGTAATGATCTTGATCTTGTCACCCTCCTCGAAGGTCAGCTCATCCTCGGCAGTGGCATCGTAGTCGTAGAGCGCAATGCACCACTCGATGTCGGACTTGAGGCGCTTTTGGGGTGCCATTATGACCGACACCTGATCGGGCGATTGCATGGAGTCCACCGTTTGATCTTCGTTGTCAACCGTATAATCGACAGATGAGAATGAGATTTGTGAGCGCAATTGATTGCCTGAACTACCATTAAAGCCACCACCAGCTGCATCCTGTTCAATGTCCAGATAATTGTGTGGCACATAGCCTTCCTCCCCACGATAGTTACGTGCACGCAGCCAGCCGTCTCCGTCACCTTCGCCAACAACCTCCAACTGTTCATTCTCCACGATAGTCAACTCATCTGGGTTTTGTGCCTAAGATTTGAAGGGTAAGCATCGATATTATCTCCATCACTGTCGCCTACTCACCGTATAGCTGTAGAGAGCTGTGCACTTAAAGATTGCCTCCTTCGGCTCGGGCACAATGGGCTCCTCCTTGTCCTCCTCTGCCTCCTCCCAATTGACCTCGGTCGGATCGTCCCATGCACCGGGGGCGCTGCTGGCAGTGATTGGTGCTGCAGCCGTTGTATGTGCACGTTCCCGCTCCTCTGGCTCATCCTCGCTGTCACTGAAGGTACGATCCCGCGAGAGCTGCGTCTCCTGTTTGGGCTTGGAAGCAGCTGCTGCTGTGGCAGTGGTGCCAGCTGCCTCCTCCTTGTCGCTGTCGTAGAATGAATCGGAGCTGGGATTTTCTCCCTGGCCGGAAGCGTCAGTGCGCATCGAAATTGAGCTGGCTGAGCGTGTTAGCTCCTGGACGCCCATAATCTCTGCCTCTTGAACCCATTCGTCCACATTGATCCCTCCATCGCGGAGACATTGAAGACACGCTTCCGCCTTGGCTTTTTCCGTCTCGGAGCGACGGATCTGATCACGGAACTCATCGATTTTCGTATCCAGATCGGGTCCATTCGGATCGTTGGGATCTGTGCGCTGACCAGCATCTCTCATGGACTGGCACAAGGCCAACTTCTTGGCATGCTCGCGCACCGAAGCGTTCTCCTTCACCACACGACCCGCCAGATTCTTGGCCTCCTTGGTTAGAGTCTCAGCCGCGGACTCGTGCTCGGCGGTAACCTTCCTCACCGGATCATTGTCGCATGACTCAAAGTCATACTGAATGTGTTGCTTCAATACCGGATAGAACAGATAGCAGCACTGCAGATTGTACTCCCGGGTCAATTGTTGAGCCTGATCCCGGATCTTGCCAAAGCTATTCTGCGTTGCCGAGCAGGTCAACAGCTCTGTGCGACTGTTGAATGAAGAAGGAAACGTGTTTATCAAATAGTTGATAAGATAGTTTGATAGATTCTGCTTACCCCATGAGCATCAGATACTCGGCGACACGCTCGAAGACATAGTTCTCCATGGTTGTCATTGTCGTCTGCAAGTCGACGGTGAAATAACGGTTCTGATGCGCATTGGCAGCCGCCAAGCTGAGAACATAATCGTTACGTGCACCAGAGGACTTCTCCTCCAGCAGTTCCTTACGCGATGTGACTCGGGCACTGTTCTTCTGCAACGACGTGATGGACTGAAAGAAGGAGCCTTTTTTCTTCTTTAGTTTCTCCTCGATGTCCTTGGCCTTGTCGCGAACATCGTGGGCACAGTGCTCCTCATCAAAGTAAGATTTCTTGGTCTTGTCAACATCGCCAACGCTCAAATGCAGCTCCTTCTGCACATTGACTATGCCCGAGAGGCATCGCTTGGCAATTGTCAGCTTGTAGTCCCGGAGAACTTTCGCCTCATCGGCAATCTGTTGCTGGAATACCTCAATGGCAGCCAATCGAGCGCGTGCCAACTTCTCGTTCTCCTCCAAGACGGTACGCCAAACACTCCACATGTTCCTTAAATGAGTAACAAGTTTAGATTTGATTTCTTGGGACAACTCACTTTGAACACTTACCAACGCTCCTCCATGCCGTCCATTTTAATATCTGGTATATTTGGTATTTTCTTATTGAGATACTGCGATGAGATCTTGAGCAGGTTCTCGCTATACGATTTCTCGATAGCCGAACGCTTGAGTGTGAACTGACGTATATCCTCCAGAAGATCGCACTCATGTTGATTCTTCAACTGCAACTTGGCCACCTGTTCCGTGTGCAAATTCTTCAGGAACTTCACATAGTTTCCCTATTAAAGACATTATTTTGTAGTATTATGTGTGTGTAGTGTAAAGGTTTTCATAGTGAAGTCACTCCGATATTTTAATTTTTGTAATTTAAAAATTAAATTTTCCTTATAGTTTTGATTGGTTTTTTAAATTTTTAGCTGTTATTTTATTAATTTTATTCTTTTCTTTATTTATAGTCTGATGGAAAAAAAATGTAAGACTGTAAATTAAGTTCTTAACTGAAGTGTTCTACATTGAGCGCAACCACTGTACTATGTTTTAGGCACTATAAATAGAACGAGGTTGTTTTAGGGTTTACCTTGCGCGGTGGCGGCTGCATTTTGATAGCTTTGCTACTAGCACTGTTTTATCAAGCAGAAGCTTTGTTTTGTTGTTTGTCGAGCTTCCAATCAAAAATGCCGTTACATTACCTTAAGCAGCTGTAATTGAGGGAATTAAGTGGATGGGAAAGGTTTCCATTAATGGTTTAACAAACAAGAAATAATACTTATGTAATATAATAGCGTGTGATTTTCTGAATATCAGCCAGTAAGCAAATAGTATATGTTTAGCTCCATTTAGCAGGCAGGCAGAGCAGATGCAAATGCAGTTTTACATAATCAAAGAAGAAAAGTTATTAAAAATCTATGAAAGGAATTTTCACTTGGAGTCAGCCCTGGGTGCCCTGGTTGCCCAGGCTGTCTCCCCTGCTGATATCGATTTGTGTGGTTGCCGAGCGAAAGACATTTCCTTCTACGTTTTCAAGTAATTCTATGAGCTAACACTTTTTTTGGACATGCTCGAGTTGTGTGTGTCTCGGGCTAGCTACCAAGTTTAGAATTTTTCAACTTTTTATTGGAACAATTGAAATGCAATTCCTTTCTTATTTTACGTTTTTTCCCACTAGCGCGATGTGCTTGGCGTACTTATCGATTTCGATTTTAAGCACAGTTTTTCCCACTCACACACACACACATTCACCGTTAGCTAGGATGTG
The DNA here is from genome assembly GCA_018152825.1 of Scaptomyza hsui. NCBI lineage: Eukaryota > Metazoa > Arthropoda > Insecta > Diptera > Drosophilidae > Scaptomyza > Scaptomyza hsui. Next base: position 588,321 of record JAECXO010000307.1, read on the forward strand.
CGGAATTCAGAGAGCGAGCGGAAAAGAGAGACGTAGTGCTTTTCGGTCTGCTAGGGTTAATTTAAGGGTGTATTGCCCAAACAGGTTCATTCATAGTGAAATACTTAGCACATGCGCTTTGGCACATTATTAGCAAGAGACTGATAATAAAATTTTTACACAGCAACTGATGTTTCTAACTTGTAACATTTTATTTAATCAACTTAACGTTCGTGGCACTTTCACAACTAGTTGGCCTTTTGCATACTGATAATACTCAAGTACGCTTAGCTATCAATAAACCCTAAAATTGATAATATTTTGGTATTCGAACATTGATAAGCTCAACGGTAATGGTAAAAGTATGCAATGCTTTTATGTTTTTATTCAAAGTGTCTTATTATTAAGGACTAGTATGGTGCGTGCGCAAAAAAAGTTTCGCTAACATTTATTTGTATCGGAATTTCGATACTTTAAATGTTATTGTACAGAAAAAATGAAATGTTAATGTTATTGGAATGTTTTTCTGTGACGTCATTACAGAGATTACAACCTTTTTTATATATTCATTGCCATTGCAAACTAACGTACATATCGATATATCGATACAACACAGCTGTTTATCTTGTGGAATGCAGGAAAACAAAAACAAATGAGCGAAGCAAATAATGTGCGGAGGTGCGGCGTCAGGTGGCAGGTGGCATACTCGAATAAAAACCCGTTTGCAAGTCAAGAGCAAACAAACAAAACGGTTTATTGGCTTTGGCGGCGCGTCGCCAACTGTAAAAGTGGGCCGCCAACGAAGAAGCAACAGCAAAGCCGACGCCAAGCCCGAGCTGCGCGAGCAGTGATTTCACTTTTCAACAGTTGGCGACTGAGCAGCGGCAGCAACAGCAGCATTTAACGGACGCGAAGCTTACAGAAGAGAGATTCACCAAAGAGAAGCAACGATTGCAGCCCATAACTGTTACTTTAAGCAATAGAGTTTTGTAATTTGGATTACAAAGATGCAAAGAGCCAATGTGCTGATTATGCAACAGTTGTTGCGCCAGAGGACGTCACATCAGTTGCAATGTCTCCTCCAACGGACCGCACCTGCTTCATCGCAGCTGCCAACTTTCACTCGACGACAGCATCGTTCGACAGCAACGTCAACAGTGGCTAGCAAGCAAGCGACGCCGCCACCGCGCCACGACTGGAATCGTGCTGTTAGCGAAGCGGAACGCATTGTTGGCTATCCAACATCCTTTCTCAGCTTACGCTGGCTGCTCAGCGATGAGATTGCGAACGTGGCCTTGCATCTGCGCAAATTGGTGGGCAGTGCGCATCCGCTTATGAAGACAGCTAAGTGAGTAATAAGAATGAACACAGTAAATGGTCGCTAATTGAAACGTTACGCTTGGGATGGTGACTTAAATTGGCAATTATTTTAACCACAAAAATTATCACATTGCTTGCAGACACCTTCTCTACAATGGCAAGAACACAATGCAAGCTTGGGGTCTTATTGTGCTGCTTGTGTCAAGGGCCGCTGGACATGCAGGGAATATACCGGATACGGAGCAGGATAAAAGTGCGGGTGTACTTCACTCCCAGCGTGCTCTCGCTGAAGTTACGGAAATGATTAGGATTTCACACCTGGTGCACAATGTGAGTTTACCCAAGATTCTCTTAGCTTGTCCGAATGACTCTCTCTTTTTTTTTTTTTTTTGACTTTCCTCCAACAGAGCGTGGTTAATTTGCAGGCGGGCACGAATGCTGCAGAGGATGTTACCACCTTTGACGATATGTCGTTTGGCAACAAGATTGGTCTGCTCACCGGTGACTATCTGCTGGGTCACTCCAGCGCGGAGCTGGCCAATCTGCGCAACCAGGAGGTCGTGGAGTTGATCTCCTCAGCGGTGCGCGACTTCTCCGAATCGGAATTCATTGGGGAACGCGATGAGCAAAACAATGCACTGCCCTACAAGCCCGGCACATTCCAACGTCCCTCGCTCAACGTCGAAGTTGACTTCAATGAGCACGATGTGATGACACCCATGCCCATTGGCCAGGTGCTAGGCAATCCGGAGCAGGAGTGGGAGTGCCGCAACATCCTAAACGCTGGCAGCCTGCTCGGCAAATCTTGCCAGGCCTCACTCAAGCTGGCTGGTCAGAGCGAGGAGATGCAGAGGCATGCGTATCGCTTTGGCAAGCATCTGGCCCTGGCCTGGCAAGCGTGTCTAGATTGCGAGTGCTTTCAGTGTCCCACCTTACCCATGGATGCAACATTCAGTTTGGTCAGTGCACCGGTGCTCTTCCATTTGGAGCATGATCCCAGCATGTATGCACTGCTCGAACCCGGCAAGAAATCTGTGGAACTCATTGACTACGACAATATTCATAAGGCTATTGTAGCGGGTCCTGCGCTAGCCATGACCAAGGCATTGCAGGCGAAGCACAGTGCAGCAGCTTTGAATGTTTTACAGCACTTTCCGCCCACGGATGCACGACAAGCGCTGGAGAACATTATTCTGGCCATGCAGGACCTGTGACCGCAATGATAAAAGACACACAAGGAGCACAAATTGGGTTAAGGGGTATAGCATAAGCTTAGATTAAACTTGACGAGCGATGAATCCTTTTGGAATAGTCTTTCGAGATGTGGGAATGGAAGTGATGTATTTAAGGTGCAGATTGTTGGGTATTTTTTTTATATTTACATTGTTTGTACATATGTATGTATTTATTGCACACTTTATACAGAACGAATAAACCGAACAATTTTTATTTATAAATAACACATTTGCAATTTCCTTTGAGATTTATATCAGCTGTACTAGTATGTACACAATATTCGGAAAGATCGGAGTCAAGAGCATCAACGACAACTGATGCGCATAAGGATTAGTTGGCGACAACGCTCGTATTCGAAATACTGTGGAAAGTCCAATGGTATCTGTTCCATGATCCATGGCTTGTGCGCCGTCTGTCGGAGGAAGTGCTCATACATCGGCGCCACGGAATCACAGTCTTCAAGAGTGAACACATAACGCTTCTCCATGGCCACATAGATGCACTTTTTCCTGTCGCGTGTGAAAATGAGGTCCATAACAGCCACAAAGGCATCCGTTAGCGTATCCTCATATATGACATCTGCAGCCATAATTACATCGCTGGCGTCAATAGCAGATAGCAGCTCCTTGCTTAGCTGCGACTTGGGTGCCAGAAAGTCATACTCTAGGACAGTCACTTTGCCCAGCAGCAGCTTTGAGTTGCGTTTGACATTGCTGCGCATAAGGTCCAGGATGCAGCCCAGATTCACATCCGTGCAGTAGACTTGACCAGTACTGTGAATGGCAGCAGCAATGCTCGTCAGTCCAACGCCAGCACCAAGCTCCATAATGGTCTTGGAAGCCAGCTCACTGCGCTGGTGGAACACGTAATCCGCCAGGAGGAGCGCACCTCGCCACACTTGCAAGCCAACCAGCTTCAGTTCGGTGGCATCGGAATGCTCGAGTTCGATAGTGTCACGCTTGGCACGCGCCACGTTCAAATCACCATCCTGATCAAGGGTCACTTTTCCATTAACATTATCGCTATCAGGATACCGGAAACGGAACTTGGAAACAATATTGCCGCCTTCTTTTCGCTCAGGCTGATAATTTGTCTCACTGTATATTTCCGACTTGACCGTGTACATTGTACAGCAGGTGATGCTTGTGCGTGCCACACACACCCTCAACTAATAACTTTGTTAGTTTGCTGGCGCATTGCCAAAATCGTAAATAAGTAGGCGACATTGACAAATATTTATGCATAAGCAGTGTCGCTACCTGTTTAGTGTAACCGCACTTAGCGAACACATAAATACCTAAAAAGAAAGTCCCAGCTAGTCTATAGTAGTCGAAGTAGCCCTGGAATGCAGTGATTGTTCTAAGCACACACATATAAAGAACTAATCTGCATACAATTCAGCTTCGTCCAAAAATGTTTGTTTTTTGTTATTGTTATTTAGAGCTGAATTTGTTGGTGACAGTGGTAAACATCGTTGTAACATTTCTCGTGAGCAGCTCACTAATCGTATACAGCAGCGTGTTAACATCAAAACTCCAATTTTACCATTTTCAGCACTTAACGAACCAAATTGAGTACAACAGTGCCATTTTGAGTATAACATTACCCATTTTACATCAGCGTGGCAACGCAATTTTTGGGTGAAAAATTATTAAAGTCGTTGTAAAAAGTGCTAAATACAGCAGTGCTGTCCTTGCAATATAGCTACAAAAAGAATTCAGTGCTCAAACACCACACACTAACTTCAATCATAACAAACAAAGCAATCTTGCTACACATTTTTTATCCCCAAGCCTGAAAGTGTCACCGCCAAGACGTACGTGCGAAAAATGTTTTGGGACAAGGGTTATGCGCCCTCAGCGAACATAGATGCGCTGTTGGAGTGGGAGGTGCGTATATTGTTTATGGTGTGCCCATATTTAGCCGTGTTTGTTTCTTGTGTGTGCAACAAATAAACAACAACAACAATTGAAATATGTGTATGTATGTATGTAGGGTTCAACGCTAGAGGAATTTCTCGACGAGGAGGATATACTGCAGGAATGTAAAACGAAAAAGAAGCTCATCAATTATTTTACACGGCCCGAAGTTATAAGACGCCTTGTCGAGCTAATCACAACGGAACCTTCCGAGGATGTGCCCATGGCGCAGCGCTTTCGCTATGCAAATATGTCATGTGAGATACTCACTCTGTAAGTAACGCCCCCTAACCACACCCAATCCGCCCGTATTTATATAAAATCCATCACAGTGGCCTGCCGTCCCTGGATGAGAAGCTGCTGTCTGATGCAGATACGTTGCAGTTGCTGTATTCATATCTGGAAAAGGAACCACCGTTAAACCCATTGCTATCATCGTTTTTTAGTAAAACGTTTAGCATGCTCTTTACCAAAAAGCCTGAACAAGATTGGTTTTTGTATCAACACATGTGCCTACAACTTTTGGAGTATATTAAATCGCAAAAGAACTTTTTGGATTTCATTTGTAAACACTTTGACACACCGGTCATACCTGATTTAATTATGCAAATGATGAATGACATCGATGGTGGCAAATTAAAGCGCAACCTATTCGAGGTAAGAAATCTGAAAGTTATCATTTTGCTTTAATGTGCAATAAGCCTAAACGCTGTATTTTTCGTGCACAGTGGCTAACTGAAGATAAACTTGTTGAGAGACTGATTGCAATCATGCGTAATCCTCAAGAGACCGATAAACATTCAAATGTTGCGGACTTTTTCTGTGATCTAATTCATCAAGGGCGTTTAATGCGTCAAACGGAACAGGAGAACGATTCATTTGAGCCGGCATTTGATGGCTCAAATCCCATACTGCGTTCTATTGAATCCGCACAGACAATAGAAGCCTTGTTAAATGTGATTTTGGAACCAAACGCTCTAGAGAGCGCCATCTTATCAGGAATATCGGTTGTACTTACGCTTATCAAGCCTATTACATTCTCGTGAGTCATTGCTGTTTCATAATATCCAATATTTGGCCATACTAAAGCCTTATCTTTCTAATAGGGATGAGCCAAACTCGGATCGCCAGCGTTTACTGCAAAAACGTGAACGTGAATTTCATCTGGAAGTGCAGGAGACTGTGATTACCGTTATAGCGCCACGCCTACAGGAATTCGTAAATGTGTTGAAGAATCCGCCCCCGGTTTGTTGGTTTATCCCAATCCTCAAGTCTCTTTCTTGACATGCTGTTCATTTCTTGCAGAAACCAAGTCTGGAGACAACTGCAGCGGTTCTGTCGCCGCCTTTCGGAAAGGCGCGCCTTCAGGTTTGCCGTGTTTTCACTGCACTGCTGGAGACTAAGCACGAAACCATTCAAAAGGCGTAAGTGAAACCTTGATTCCTCACACTTATGGCTTTTAATCCTTGTCGCATTTTATTTGACACAGCATCTGTGCCACGGACTATTTTTCTTTGCTGCTGGATTACTTCAAGGAATACTGCTGGAATAATTTTCTGCACAGTGAACTGGAGAAGGCACTGCATATGGTGTTCTATAATGAGCTGTCTAACAACAATACAACCTCAACTGAATGCACTGATATATTTCACGACGATTACAACTTTAACTCGATGATGAAGCACAAAGGAGATTTCAATAAATACGAGCCCATGTTCTCGACTGAAATAAAACAAAGCTGTTATTCCGGCACCGAAGACCGCCCAGCAGGCCATGAATTTGAAGCTGCCGTTGCTCAACAGGAAGCAGATGCAGCTGCAGCAGCAGGAGAACAGGAAGCAGCAACAGCAGCAGCAGCAGCAGATCCACTTCCAGATCTGAATGCGGAAGCTCTAATTGAAAGTGAGACTGAAGTAGCCACTATGCAGGAAAATCACATTGACAGTGATGCACCGGAAGAGGCTGTTATTGGCGATGCTCCTGCTCCTGTTGATGAATCCGATCCTAATGGAACAACGGAAGTAACGCAGCCAACGCTCAATGATCTGGACAAGACTAAAACGCCTACAAATAACCCGCCCACTGAGATGCAAACATATGTGAGTATAATAGACAAACCCAAGCTTATTTCAGCAATTGACAAATGTTTCATTTTCAAAGCTGATTGTCAATTGTCAACTGGTGTCTAAACTGGTCAATTACTGGCGACACAATGCTGAAGTGCAGTAAGTTACAAGAAATTGATTAGAAATTTTGAAATAGTTAGACTTACATGAGTTTTCTCTTACGCAGATCTGCTGAGAAGGGTCGACGACTGGGCTACATGGGTCATTTGATTAAGATCCTCAGGCATGTAACAAATTGTATATCAGAATCTGAGCATATCGCTGCCTTAATAGCCACCAGCTTTGGCGATGAAGCGGAGCTTCAGCTCTGGCAGTCGCTGATTGATGCCGAGCAAGGTGATTTCACGCTGGCGGTGTTGCAGCAAAACAAGCTGCTGGCCAATTGTAATCCGCACGAGGAGAATGAGTATAGTGTTAACAGCAAGGACTTCCTCGAGGCCAATAACTGGGACACTGGTTCGCAGTCGTACAGCAATGTCTGCTACAGCGATCTAGATAATACGCTGCAGGACATTGTCTTCACCATGGATAACGATAATGCTGTGTTTGACTACGGGCATAACATCGACGACGAAGACGATGATGATGACGATCAGCATGGCGGCAGCGGTGGCGATGGCCACAGGCATGGTATGTTCACCAAGAATTCCACCACGCTCAACAATCTGGCTGCGGATCCTTGGGACATGGACATACAGTTTGCTGACATAACAAGCGTCGTTGGCGATGCAAATGTCGTCAACACTGGCACTGCTAGCTGGGGCACAGAATTCAACAGCGATAACTTTGCAGATTTTGATGCACATTTCAGCACATTTGGTAGTGATCTTGGCATGCCAACCACCCAATCGCCAGCAACACTTGCAGCACAGCCAGAGCCAACAACCAATACCACTGAGGAGGAGCCGGAGCAGGATCAGGATCAGGAGAATCGGGAGCATCAGACGCTAAATGAGGACGATGTGTCTATGACTGTGAAAACTAACAATCCACAACAAGTACCAAACAATGAAACCAATGCCACAAAGGAGCACGATCAGCAAGCGGAGTATGACAACAACGCCAATGTGGAGAAAGCAGCCAGCAATAAAATAAATGAGCTAAGCAAAGCTGAGACTGTTGCACCATCGATTGTGAGTCGACTGCAGTCAGTTCTGCTCGACGGCGAGGACGACTACGAGGATGATGAGGGCATGTGGACCAAGCCGTTAGGTGGCAACAACCCGTCACCAACGGAACAACAAGAAGAACAGCCTGCCCCAATTTCCAACGGACCCAGCAAAGCTAACGAACTGTAAGAGCAGTAGAAAATTGATGCTTCACTATGGTTTTCAATTGTGTTGTAGAAATCTTTGACTTATCAATAATGAATTCTACCCATAACTAGACTTTTTTTTACTTATGTATATTTATTTTGTGCTTCACAGCAACCATGCCAACAACGACGACAACAACACTAGTAAAACTAACGATGATTGCGAGGACAAAAGCAACAAAACAGGATCTGAGCAGTTGGAGCTGCGAGAATCGGAGATTAAAGCTACAACTGCAACAATCAACGCTGAGAGTGCCACAACGACAACATAAATGTGCCGACACACACACGCCAACACAGAACACACAACAACTCACACACAAACACATCAACACACGCACACACAGGAAACGACATCAGTACCAATTTGCAATTTGTGTATAGCATAACGAAAATGTGTCGAAAATTTGATAACATAAAACAAAGCCTTTGATTTGCTCTTTGGTAATTTATTATACATAATCATGCATATTTACATAACTAATTGATTATATACATATACTACATACTCTTCCTACCAATACGTACATACTATATAGCATTGATATACATATGTACACGCCTATATATGTATAATAGACGATTTGTGTATTAGCAAAGTCCAAGCCCGCCCAACAAGAAAACAAAAAACAAACAAAAATAATTCTGATTTATAATTGATTAGAAAGTATGTTGTTGATTCCTTTAACTCCTCGCTCGTCGTATTGCCAATTTCCTATTTATTATGATATAAGCTGTAATTTGTTTGTAAACTCGATTCTAGATTCCTCAACTATTCAATACTCTCAAGACAACAAACATTTTTTGTAATTGTTTTTTTAAACTTGTTCTTGAGCTAGATTGTACTATATATATAGATACGTTTATTGTTTGTATTATGTAATTGGACTTGTATTTATTGTATGTATTTTTGAAACAAGGCAAAACCAAATAATCCAAAACACACACACATACACATGCTGCAAGCACAAAACAAAAGCAGGTATATATTAATACTATATGCCATTCTATTTGTTGTACCAATTTATAGTTTCACCAAAAAAACAATGTATTCAACGTCAAAAGTACAAAACTGAGAACAACAAAAGAAAAGATAAAAAAAGGACAAAAGCATTTGCCACACACACAACTACACAAGGATAATACTACTTATGTATAAACCATTTTTATAAATTTTTTTAAACAAAACAAAGCAATCGAATGATGCAAAATGATATGTGCAAATCTAAGAAGACATTTTTTTTTAAAACTTTATACTATATTACATTGTATATTTATAGTTTGTGTTGCGTTTGAGTAATCAGTAAACAAGAAAAAAAAGGAAAAAAAAACCTTAATGATAAACAGATATGCCATCTTTTGCTTCCAAATAATTACATTATAACTATGTTTAAAAACTACAATAAAAAAGAAAATTACTTGAAAAGTAAAATTGATGTTTATTTCACATACACAATTTTAAATTCTTATATAATTACAAAGACATCACATTAAATTTAATTAATTGTTATTACCTTAAAACCTTTACATTTAAAATTTAACATTAAAAAATCACAACACTCGAAAGTTCGATAGTTGAGGACATATCAACATATCAGCACATACACACACACACAACTGTCTTAACAGCTGCATTGAGATTTGTTTATAAAAAAAAGAAAAACTTAAAAAATAACTTAAAAATAGTTTAGTTTAAGAATCAGCATCTTGTTTAACAAAAGATGAAAAAAAACGAGGCTTGGCATGATAAGAATCTATTGTATGATCTAACCAAACCAAAAAAAAAAAAAAGAAAGACAAATACCATACAAAAAATGCTTGCACAAATTTCAAATCGCTTGCTTTTATTTTTGCATATAGAAAACCAAGAATGAAAAAAAAAACAAAATAAACAAAAAAGTAAAAACATGAAAAATGTTGAAACTATCTCTGATGTAAACTGTGATAAATAAAAAGAAGTTGCAGGGTATTTGATAAAAAAAAAGAAAAGAAAAACCACAAGAAGAACAGATTTAAGTTCAACAAATTGTGAGTTTTAACTTAACCAAGTAAAAAAAAAACCATTTTGTTGGCATACACACATACACACACGCACAACAGTTTACACTACTACTCATACTAAAATGATCAGCAATAAGTACTGCAATAATGTCTCATTGAATAAGAGTCTATTAAATAATATGTTTAAAAAGGCATTCGGAATTTAAAAGAATTTTTATCCCAATGTAAATTTAATACCAATTGTTTTAGTGTTGTCTTCCTGCATGTTTATTCGGTTTTTGTTTCTTTTTTTTTTTTTTTTATAATTAGCAACCGAATCCTTCCCTAGTTCATAATGCCTTATACCTTGTAATGCATAAAGTAAACTTCAATGAGCAAACTGTCGGATGGGTTAACATGAAAGATAAAAAAGAAACAAAGTTGAAACATTGTTGTAAACCTTATATGTAGAGATAGTTTTACTTACATACTGTGTGTCTTTTATATATTAAGCAAGCATTCAACATGGTCAAACTCTTTGATATAAACAACAAGGAAAAGAAGAAGTGAAATTAATTTGAATTTAAGATGATTTACTAATACATGAATATGTATAAAAAGAAAATGATTTAAAATGTAGACAAAGTCTTGTGCGCAGCTTTAAGCAATTTGTTAAAGTGCAAACAAATTGAACCTAAACAATAAGAAATAAATAAGTTTAACAAAATACCAAACGTCCAATGTTTTGCATGCAAAACAAAAACTTACAACAATTGTGAACATTAAAGTCTTCAAATAATAAAACGTTTTGAGATCTGCTACTAAACAACAACACTTATATACTCGTACATACACTTACATAATATATACAATACGTATTAATATTAAATTAATGACAAAGAGTGAAAAGAAAAAAAACAAAAATTGTACTTTAATGTTAACTTGACGTACATTTTTGTCTGTGTGTGTTCAGCAGTTCAGTATTTCAATTAAGCCAAGTTATTCAATTCTAAAAAGTACTAAAACACAGGTTTCCCCCCAATGAAAACCAAAATAAAAAATGAGAAAAAAAGATCAAATATTAAAGTTTAAGATAAAATGCGTTAGCTAAATTACAAAATGCTTGAAAAATAAAAATATAAATAAAAAAAACTTGAAAAATCTTTAAACTTAAACAACAGCGGGAACAACAACGATGAGCACGCAACTGTAATACAACCAAAACTTCATAAAAAAAAATATATACGAGTAAAATATACAACATACATACATTTATTAATGTAACTGTAATAAATGTTGTTAACATGACCCTAAAAACATTTTGTTAATGCGTGAGATAAGAAACAAATCAAGTAATACTTAAATACATAAATATTAGTAATTAATAGTTAACCGAACCCAAGTGTGCTTCATGTAAGAATTTATGTTACGATTTTTACTAATGCAATAATATTAATTCCAATATTCCCCCCAAAGAAGATGAAGAAAAAGTGGAAGAAGATATACCTATATGTATACATATGTATTCCTAATTAAATGTATTAAGTATTTACGATCGGTGTCTAATATAATACTAGTATAAATCTTATATAACGAGTAGAGACTTCAAAGCCAACATAAACGTATCGTCAAATATCCAAAATTAAGTAATACAAAATAGCTTAAAACAAAAACATATATATAACAGTTTAAATAGTATATTTAAGTGCTTTGAGTGATAAATACACACACACAACAGACACACACACGTATGTATATGAATTATCATCCAGCTTACTAAGTTTATATCGCATATAAAAAAAAAAACTACTTGAAACAACCCCCAAGGGACACTCTGGAATAGATATTCCTTGAGGTAGTGCCTTAAACTGTTTAAAAAAAAAGAAAAAGAAAGATATGTGTGTTCTGAAAACAAATCTTTTGTTGAAACTGTAAACTAGTTCCAGTATCGAATGAAACACCACAACATATAGTTAACTTTATGCTCCGATCTATACTACATTCTACATACATATATATTACTATATTACTTAACTTACCGTCGCATTTTTTACACTCGTATGTATAAATCTAGTATTTTGGATTGATTTTGATTGCAAGAAATGTTTTGCTCAACCGTTTTTTCTACCTGCACACAACCACAACACAGAAAAACACAAACACATACACACATACATATGTGTATTAGTTAAGTACGATCTGCTTTTGGTACACACACCTTAAATACAACTTGTGATTGCTTGCTGTACCCCCAATTAATATGATTATGCCTGAATGTGAGCGAGTACTCATTGTGCATTCATTTTATACTTGAATGTATACACACTTACACTGTGCACATATATGTATGTGTATGTGTGTGAGTAATTGCGTTTATTAATCGTATAATTAAATAGTATATACATACATACATATATACATTATGTTTTGTGCATTATTCAATATAGAAATGCACTTTGAACACGTATTGAAATTGAAATGAATAAAGCGATTTAAAAATTTGAGTGTGGAGTTTTTTTTAGACAAGTACGTTCTCAGTTTAATATAATTTAATCCTTATTAATTATTGGGATAAAATCCTCATCCTTTACAACTTTCCTTAAACTTATCACAGCCTTAGGCTTTAAGATCGAAAATTTTTGCCCTTTTACTCATCAGCTATGAGCACCCATTGTTGTTGTTGCTGAACCTTCCGCTGCGGTTGTGGATGTTGTTGTTGCTGGTGGTGGTGATGAGCTTCTCGTTATGCTTGATGGAACACCAGGATGTCGCGTCTCCATGTGTCGCTGCAGATCCCTGGAGCGGGCAAGAGTCTTGTGACAGATCTGACACTGGAAACTAGACTCGGGTTCAGGATCTCCTGCGACTCCGGGCTGGGTTTGCAGGTGGAGACGAACGTGCTTGTTGAGATTGCTGGGATCGCCAAAGGGACGCAGACAGAACTTGCACTTGAGCGGCTTGAAGCCCGTGTGGGTGCGTATGTGAATCTTCAGACCATACTTGCGGGAGTAGACCTTGCCACAGTAGATGCACAGGTGTCCCTGCTTGGAGGCACCCATGTTGCTGACAATGGCCTCGATCTGAGCGGCTGCGTTCATGGGATGTGCGGAGAGTGGTGCACCCATTGGAATGGAGGGCAGATAGGACGAGGACTGAGGGTGATTGGGCAATGTCATCGATTGCATGGCCGCCAAAGGACGAAAGGCGGAGAAACGGGCTGGAGGCGTTGCTTGAGGAGTAACAGCTGGTTGCAGTGGCGGGGAGCGGGTAGGAGATGCAGACGATGTGGACGAAGTGGCCGGAGTGGGAGAAAGTGTTAGACTAGATGTGGCAGTTGAAGCACGTGCCACCGACTTCAAGGCATAGTGTAAACGCATCCAGAGCAGATCCATAACGCTGCGACCGCAGCCTAAAGCAAGGTGTATCTTCAGGGGATGCGGCGTCTCAAAGGTCAGGTGGCACAGGTGACAGGTATAGCGATTATTACCTGATAGGATCAAGGAAACTTCTATTAGTTTTGGTTTAGAAGGATTTAAATGTTTCACAAACTAACCTTGAATGTTGAGTGGCGTGAGGAAGGGAATGCCCATAAGGAGCACCAACTCCTCGCCAAACCAGGCCACGATCTCATCCTCGCGCCCTACATCGCGCACCAGGCGTATACGCAATTGTCCTCCGTGCAGTTCGAATAGCGCATTAAAGCTGTAAATGTCCTCGGAGAGCTTGATCTGGCGCAGAAGCGTGGCGGAGAGTAACAACTCCCCATTGACCATGTTGCAGTGGACATGAGCATCACTAGGTATGGGCGTGGCCATGCAGCCCAGCAGCGCCGTCGTTGAAACTCCGCTGGAGCACGTGTCCTTCGGCGTATACTGAGCCGCATAGACACCTGGCCTCTGGTTCGCACGTGGTCGCTTCGTTGGTGCCACCTGTGTGGTGTTGGTAGAGGTTGACATTGTTGTTGATGTTGTTCCACCTGGCAGCAGTTGCTCGATGCGAAAGATCATGCTGTTGGATGATCGCTTCTGTGCCTGTGCCTGTGGTGACTCATCCAACTCCTGGCTGTCGAGTTGAGCAGTCGTGTGCATCGCTCGCGTTCGAATTCGATTCTGCGTTCCAATTGGAAGCAGTGAGCTGCTTTTATACCAATCCAACAATCCAGCAGCTTCCCTCTCTCTGTGCGTATCCTTGTTTGGATTTGTTACGGCTTGCAGTGTCAAAACACTGGGCGTCAAGTGCAAGAATTCCCAGCCTCAGACCTCTGTACGTACCCGTGCTGACATTGCTACGCACTTTGCAACTATCTCTCTCACACTTGCACACACTCGCACTCACTCGCTCGCAACCAGTTGAAGCATCCCTTGCCTGATTTTTGGTCCTGGTCCTGGTCCCAGTCCCGGTCCCGTACTGTGCGCGGCAAGTGCAACATCATGTACTCATGGGCACTAAAGCACTAAGCCAAGCTAAGCGCGCCCTGTAGCAAGTGTGCGTATTCCTTTGCCTAATCCCCTCCCCTCCAACCCACCCCACTCATCCCACTCCTCATCAGATTGGTCCTTTTCTTTTTTGGCTTTTGGGCTGTGCCAAGGCAAATGTTTTTAATTGAAATTAAACGATCGTTTGTTGCTCTTGTTGTTGCTGTTGTTGTTGTTGCTGTAATGCCACCATATACAAATCGCAATCGCTTTCCGCTTGCATCCCCTTGTTCCCTTTTTGACAACTCACCCAGCCCAACCCACCCCCTCCCCGACCCGTTCCTCTTTTGATAATGCCTTAATATATTGGTGTGTATCGTTTTACTATTTGTGGTTTAGGGTGGGTCGTGATTTTGGCTTCAACCGGGCGGACAGCGGGCCTAAACGGGCCCAAAAGGGCGTTAGAAAAGAGGCAATTTAATTGTTTGAGTTTAATTTTACTGCTGTAAGGGAAACTCCTGTATACTATTCACTCAACCCTTCTCGGGCCCACCCGCACACGCGTTGAATGCGCTCCTGGACTCGCCGTTCTAAAATATGCTTCGACACTAATGTTTTCATCATTTGAAAAGCCAGTCAACCCCTCCGTCAGCTAATAGAAGTATGCGCTATGCGATCAACAGGACAAGAGCGAAAAACATGTGTTGCCAGTCACACAGTCACAGACAGACAGGCAAACAGAAAGACGGACGGACAGGGTTGGGCGTTAGAGGTTTTTAGGCGATGGGAAGGAGAAGGTCTGTTCAACAGACCTCGAGTAAAGTGTGCCAGCTAATTTGGCGGCAAGGACGCACACAGGCACAGAGGATGAGGAACAAGTACAGGCACCTGGTTGAAGCCAATTTGGAGTTTGGTGTTTGCTTGTTTAAAATAAGTAGATCGAAAAACTGTTGTCCTCGAGATATTTTAAATGCTTATTTTATTGCCATGAGTCCATTTGCCTTTTGCTGTTTAACTACTTTCTGCGATAGACATAGCCCCCATTGTCTGCACCTCCTCCTCCACCGCCTCCTGTCTCGTTGTCATCACAACCATGACAGCCTCCACCGGCAGCAATCAGATCGAGTGCCTCCTGTATCTCTGGTGGGATGGGCGGAGGTGTGGGCAGATGATCGCCCATCGGTTGGAAACCATTCTCATCAGCAATGTAGGTCAATGAGATGTTATCACCCTCCGGACTGCTATAGGAGAAGGAACCCTCCACGGTTTGAGCCTCTTCTCCCTCAACTCCCGGATTCTTCAGATAACCCATTTCCTCGGCCTTGATTCCATTTCCCGTCTCATATTCGTACTATAAGAAACATCATGTATTGAATAAGGATAACAATAAGTTAGTCCTTTGTTCTTACCATAAACGAGCCGTCAGTATTCACTTTGGATTCCAGCTTGATGATGGGAATAACTTCACCACCTCCACCACCGCCACCTGCACCACCGCCACCTGCACCACCTCCACCGCCAGGAGGCAAATATTGATCATTGGGCTTGCCAGTTGGTGGTCCATAACTATCGCGTGGAGGCGCTGGTGGTTTCGGCTTCTGCGGTGGTGGCTTAGGCTTTGGAGCTGGCTTAGGTGGCCCATAACTGGTCTTGGGTGGTGGTGCCGGGCCGGGCGTCTTGGGTGGAACATAGCTGTTCTTGGGTGGTGCTGGTGGCTTAGCTGGCGCCTTAGTTGGCGGCTTAGCTGGCAGATACGTGGCCGGTGGACGAGCATTGGCGTAACCCGCCGGCTGTGCATGCACCATCATGCACAGAGCGAAGAGGCCAACTGCTATTAGAATCAATGTTGCGCGATTCATTTTCTTAACTCACTGATGCCATTGATCGACCGACACTGGCTCTATATATATGGCAAACAATTGGTTTTGACCACAACCTGTTGAACCTGCGGGTCAGTCACGTGCCTAACCTCAAATTGCATTTGAAAATGAAAACGAAAAACTGGGTCAATGCGAATACACTGCACAAAATGAAGTGCAACAATTTAATAATACTAGAAACGATTTAAAATAAAATTAATAAACTTGTTATTTGCAAGTTCAATACAAAGTTTAGAGTTGTATCCGAAAGTTTTCTTTGTCATTATTTAATCATCTTTTGCGATTACATCTCAATTCCAATTGTTAATGCCAACAAATGATAAAATTCGAATAAATCGCCTGTGGTACAGTGATTAAAACTAGCTTCAAAATCTGTTCACCCTGTCGCAATACTAATCGCTAAAAACAACAAAACCGGCCATGCCGCAAACAAAAACTTTTAATTCAAAGGCAATTTCTGAAGGGCAGAACAGATAAGGATCAGGCACGACCCACAGGCAACACCTGCAAAAGCAACCCTGCCCCGTCCGTCCGTCCATCCGTCCGTCCGTCCGTCCGCTCGACTCTGCAATTCTAATGCACTTTGCCTGTCCCAAAAGTACTTTAAAAGGGGTGCTAAGCCCAGGACAACAGAACAACGTTTGTCGGCTTTAGTCAATCGTCTATTAACTTTTTGCCAATGCTCGTGATGCCGCTAATATTACCTCAACTCAGTGAGAAGGATGGGGTGCGGTGGGATGGCAACCCTGACGTAGCAATAGTAGCTAATGGCAATGTTGTTTGCAGCTTGTCCTACTTGTAATGTGCTGGCGCGCAGCTGACGTCTTCCCAGGCGCTCCGCGCTATGTGTGGACTTTTGTGAACCTGTTCCAGCCTGTCAGCTGTTGCCAGCAGTTGCCAGCAGTTGCCGTTGTTGTTGCAACCAAGAGCAACCACCAACAACCATCTAACCACCAACTAACCACCATTCCCTTGGCTTGGCAGCTAGCACCAAACGCTGCACCGGCTGCTTAAACCAACAATTGTCGGTCCTCCTCCAAACTAGACCTTGTCATTCATCCCTTGGTCATTTCGCTACGCACCCATTGCGCATATTTCGCGCCCGCATTTTGCCAAAAATCTCAAATTCATAAAGTGCATTTTGACAGAGCGCAACGATCTAATTGCGAGTAGTGTCGACTGCCAAACCAAAAATTAGCCGATAGTCCTTTGCCTTTTGTGCCTGTAGGGTTCTGCGGATTAGGTTTTTCATTACGGCTAAATAAACATTCAGATGCGGACTCTTTGATAAATTATGCGCAGCCCACATTGACAGCCTTAATAAATGTGCAAATAAGCACTCTTCATATCTCTGTTAACATGCATTCAATCGCGATTTCAAATGATAAAGAATCACATAAAACTGGATTAGAAATAAATTTATCTCAACATTCGAGTTAAAAACATTGTTTAATGATGATCGCAGCACAAATTATAAATAATATCTGGAGATGATTAAAATTTAACTTCACAAAGCAGAAGAACACGCTTCGAATGTTTCAGTTAGCTTTCTTCAAAAGTTGTTATTGTTTTGGATTTGGCTTAGAACAAAAGTTGGGCCATAAACTATGACGCCATCGGGCTAACTCACTCACTCAATCAGGCTGGCTGGCTGGCTGGCCGGCTACTCAGATATTTGTTTTCATTATCTTTTAGACTTATTTCTGCTGATTTGCTCATCTGAGAAGCTGGCACAGTCCATTAGCATTAGCTTTGGTTTTTGCCCGCTTTATTAGTTGCCATCAAGAAACGAAGACGAACAGTGCGCAAAATAAATTTAACTCTTAAATAAACTATAAATATTCTGAACTTAAAAACATACAAATCACGTGCAATGAAATTGGTAAGTTAATAAGCTAAGAGTAAATATAAGATTCAAAATAAACTTTTTCATTTCTGTTTCTTCTAAAGTTTGTTTTACTGCTTCTTACTCTGGCCATAACTGTGGCTCTGGCAGAAGACGAAGAGCGTCAGGAGGAGCTGCATTTTGGGTAAGTTTTAAATATGACAAGCTCTTTCAAATTTTAAACCATTTTTTGAAAAGCTTTCAAACAGATAACGGCTATCATCGCTCGGAGGATATAACGTACAAGGTCAAGGTGCATCCGGAACAACAGACAACTTTAGAGCCGAATGAACTGTCAACGCCAAAGTCTGTGGAATATCGTGGTGGCTATAGCTTTATATCAGCCGATGGTTACGAGTATAAGGTGCTATACAAGGCCAACAAGAATGGCTTTCAACCCTATGTAACGGCACATAAAGTAAAATCTCCTAAAGATAAGCAATCAATATAAAATAAATACAAGTAACCTACTCAACAGTTGGTTTATATACAGGGTATCCAAATCGTCACATTTTGTAGAGTTTTCAAAGCGCGGCTTAAAAGCTCATCTCGATTGGTTGTTGTCCATGCTAAGCTCAAAGCTTAACGCTTCATTGAGAGACAGCTTGATTAATGGGCCTATAACTAACGCTCATAACGAAATCCAAAGTGGAATCCGTAGGGTATTACGTTTGTAGTGGGCATATTGACTTTGTCAGACTAGCTATGATCAATATCATGTAAAATATTTAAGAAACATTTTTTGTAACTCTTTGCAAACCAAGTTTAATAAAAGCTCTTCACATATGTTAGGCCCTTGGGCTATAAAACTTTAGTGAGTGATCTTTACATCTTTTGTTTTGGGTAGGGCATTGTTTGAGTCGGAAAAGATTTTCTTTTATGTGTTTTGATTTTTAAATGCTCTCCAATTTATGTTGTTTGAGATGTAAAATCGCCACATGTGTAAAGATTTGTAGGTTTCTGGTATTTGTTTTTTTTTTTTTGTATCTTTTTCGTTTGTATTTTACATTTTGCTGCTTTCCTTATGCAAATGCAAAAGTGAACTGGACGGATGGATGAAGCAATCGTGTTACCTGCACCTCTGGGGTTACTCAGCGCTTTTATTTTTTGTTGGCTACTAGCTCATTATGTGCCCCATTGATGGTTGCTGGCTTCAATCCATTGCTAGCTGTGAGGGCCGACGGTTGCGTCTGTGGAACAACACAATATGAAACAACACGCTTCGAATACAAGTCTGGACAGGTGCTTCGTTAGATGTCTACTACTGTTGCTGGTTAGTGAAGTTCTGTGGAGTGCTTCTGCCTCATATGCACCTGGCACTGTGCTGGATATACAATTGGGCAATGTGGTTGTCGAACAGTTCAGCTATATACCCACTAGAGTGGGCTATGAGTTTGGGTAAGTTCCTCTCTGAATCCATCTGCAATCAATGCTGACCCTTTCCGCATCTTTCAGTTACACTCTGCCCAATGGCACACATCGCGATGAGATGGGTGAGCTGATCAATGATCGTTCTGCGGCCGAAGATATTAAGAATGCCAATAACTACGCTCGTAATGGTCGGCCGTCGCGTCGTCCGGGTCTCAAGAACCGTAAACTATCACCCAAATCTCTCTCATCGCTGGCGGGTTAAGTTGCAGTTTGGATTTTGAAATTGGAAAATACATTTTCCACTGTTTTTAGCTTATTATATGTCTACTTAGTTTGTTTTTATGTTTGTTTTCTGTTAAGTATTTTTGTATTTTAAACAAGATTTAAATGCAATTCAATAAAATATTGAAAAAGAGGTATAGATGTTTATGATTTAGGTAACTAAATATTAAACAAATCAACGTACACTGACAAAGAAAAATTATATGATAGTGATTTGAACAAAAATCTAAAGATAGCAAACATAGAGTAATAACTAATATGAACTTCATAACTAGTTTAAATTGGTTTGTTTTGAGCCAGTTGATTACACACACCAAGGGTCAAAAACTTGTTTATTGATTTGCAGAGATGACAAAATTGATTTTCATAACATGCAACATCTTTAACACTGATGTCAAATCAGCTTTTTTCCCGTCAAATCTGGCTTTTTTGCAAACAGAATCGCTTGAAAAATCAGCAAATTGTGGGAAGCGGGAAATCTCGCTTTTTTGTTGAAAGATCAGCATTTTTGGATTGTTTTATTTTAATACCAAATTTATACGCATCGTGTCCACTGCATCGTTATTCGTTATTCATAGTTTTCAATATGGGGCGACGTTTAAAGAAATCATAAATCAAAACAAACGGGTTGTTTATTATTTATTATATTGAACTCGTACATTTTTGATGCTATCTCTTAATCGTTTGAAAGTGTCAATTTTTAAAGTCCCAAAAATCTAAATACGAAATTGGCGCAATCGGCTTTTAAATCGAATTATTTGCCCTTCTTTTGTTCCTATTTAATGCCAAAAACATCTTTTCATCGTCATCAGAAGTTGACATCAGTGCTATGAATTCTTAAATAAATGAAGAATCCATTGATTTTAATGAAATTTATGATATTTTTGACGAAGATAATGAGTAAATGATTGGAAAACCATCAGTTTTTTTTCCGTTTTTTTCCCCCAATTTTTTCCGCTCTTTTCGTTCCCAAAAGTTGACATCTAGTGTTTTGACAACTTGAGTCATGTATTTCTGTTTAGTTGCTCCGACTAAAAGTATGCAATAAAAACTTAAATAGAATTAATAGATTTACTTGAACAAATTAGGTAACTGTGTTCGCTGCTTGTCTGCTTTATAGCGTGGTTTGGTGTTCAGTTAATTGAATTATTTATTCACAAATATTGCAAAGATCTCGCATTCGTCTTTGGTTAGGTAATTAAAAAGCAACAACAACTGCTCATAGGAGCCCCCGATAGCAACGTGACATTTACATATTGAAATTGCAGTACGCATTGAGAAGAAGATAAAACAAAAAACGATGTATGCAAACCTAGTCTAGAGATGGATAGAGAAGAAGATAAAAAACTTGGTCTTAAAACATTGCCATTAACGCTCAAGTGCTAATTTAGCCTGGCCATATCAAAAGTCAATGATGATGATGATAATGGTCATAATGATGATGCCAAAGTCGTACTGAAATAAGAAGTAAAATCAAGCAAAGATGTCGTACCAACAACCGGTAGCCCAAACTTAAGTTCAATCTTGCTGTCTCTTTGTTTCTCCGTCTGTCTGGGCTTGTGCATGTTGCCAGCCAGTCACACAGACAAACAGACATTGGCGCTGACCTTGAAGATGCCAAGTATCTTAATCTTACATTTGTGAAGATACAACAGCTGGACATCTTCTTGTATCTGTATCTTTGGTGTTTCCCTGAAAGGGACAGTACAAATTATACCAAAAACCAAGTGGTAAAAAGTAAGGTGTGACATACTTACAAGTTGAAGATTGCATATGTATGTGTATTAAAAACGATTATGTAAAATACTTGAAGAACTAAGAACTTTAACTTATGGGGAGACTAGTTTGGTTATTTCTTATCCAATACTGTCTTCAATTTGCATAAGCCAAGTCTGGTAGTTTTTATTGCCATATAGTATGAATACATTTCGGCAGAAATACACATATTTACATACATACATACACGGACATATGTATATATGTATATGCATTTTAAATTTAAGTTGTGAATTTTTTGGTAAGCTTCGGCATTAAACTAGTTTTGTTTTGCTTTTTTCCTTTGTTGCCCATTTTGTGTGAGACCATCAGTATTTTTGCTATAAATACGCTGACGATTAGCCCTACCAAGTATAGTTACCTTTGATACCTCAAACGCACTACACAATATCTAACCATGAAGTTCCTCATCGTCTTCGTCGCTCTCTTCGCCTTCGCCCTGGCAGCACCCCCACAAGCTGATGTGCAAGTTCTGAAATCAGACTCCACCGTCAACGTTGATAGCTACGATCATGCGTAAGTGATAATTATTATCAGTTAGTTACTAGCATTTACTGATCCTTAAAACTACTACTACTACTACTACAGGTTGGAGACATCCGATGGTACCAACATTGTGGCACATGGTGAGCTGAAGACAATTGGTGAGGAGCAGGCTATTGTTGCTCGTGGCTCTTACTCCTGGGTCGACACCGATGGTCAGTCCCACTCAATCACCTATATTGCTGATGAGAACGGTTTCCAGCCCCAGGGTGCTGATATCCCCGTCGCCCCCGTTGTCTAAGCGATATTATGTTTGAAATAAAAAAATAGATTGTTTTACCAAAATTTCTTTGCGTTTCAATGCAAGTGTGTATGCCTTTATTTTTAGATTCTTCTTTAAATAGTAGTTTAGCAAGACAAGCAGCAAGGCTACTTCTTAAACTTCCTTTTTAATAAGCCCATTAAGTAACTAACTTCTGGGTTAATGTTTGTTATTATTATCTGATGTGTTTTGGCAATGCCAGCTTGTGAGTAGAGAGCATGTCCTGAGCGTAGAAACCTGAATTGACACTAACTGAGTTTTTGACTGAAAGGATGAATTAAGTTTTTTTTTTCGCATTTTGGAAAAAGGTCGCCAAAAATAAAAACTCGATTGACTGCCTTGCCAATTTGCAGCTTCTTCTTCTCGATACGACTTCGCAGCGGTCAACGAAGGTGGAATAAATTGGAAAAACAAAAAATTATACAAGTACGATACTTAAAACACACACTGCGATCGCTTGTTTCCAACAATGTATTATGTACATCAATCGAATTGAGTTGCAAAGGCCGTTGCATATGTCAAAAGTCAAGCACGTTGCTGGTTTTTCCGATTTCAGTTGGCAACGTTGAGCCGCTTATTGTAGAATTTCGGACTTGTAGTGTGAACTTGTGGCCCAGCTCAACAGTGGTTGTCGTCTCTTTCGTATTATTCTGCTATAAGCTTTGGCTAAAAGTTGATGGGTCAGCCAGCTTGACTAAAAATATTAAACATTAAGCAAAGCACATCGAGTAACTTAGGCCATAAAGCATCAACTAGTACGCCGTTTACATATTGTACAAAAGTCAAACTATTTACGCATTCATTAAACTGACATTCGGCTACAAAAAGTTTTTTTTTCACAACGAATTTCACTTACACTATGCTGAGAGAAAAATCTATTTAAAATGACCAAAGGATTATTAAAAAAATATTTTTAAGGTTCAAGTTTCTTCTGTTCATTTTTCCAAATCCTGTAGCCAAATACTTAATAATTTTTATTGATACTTAGCCAAATGCACAAGATAGCAATGAGCCCAGAATGTGGATTTGGTAATGTCGCGGCAGAGATTCGCGTTAAATGTTACTTGTCGCAGCGACTTTGAGGCTGGCTGGCTGGCGGCTATTGGTGAACTGTTGGTAAATTAAATACATTACCGGACGACCGCGAGAGTCGTCTTTGTCGTCGTCGTCGTTGTCGTTGTCTCTAGTATGTGTCTTCTTCCACAATTGTGCAAAATTTATGACGATGGCAAAATCCGTAAATGCGGTATATAAATGCAACGAAGACGCTGCATTAGCACCATTGGACGCTCAAGAGTCTATTCAAACGCAGCTCAACGCAATACAAAACCGCAACAGGATGATGAAAATGGTAAACGGATATTAGATCATCGAGATGATCAATCTGATTAACTGAGAGATTAATCCTTATTTAGATGCTAGTCGTTGGTTTGCTGGTGCTAGCTGCCGCCTGCTGCAGTGCGCGTCCCCAAAACGATGTCGAGGTGGTGGAATACGAGTCGGATAACATTGGCATTGGTGGCTACAAGTTCAGCTACAAGCTCAGCGATGGCACCACTCGCACCGAGGAGGCAACGGTCAACAATGCGGGCACTGAGAACGAGTCCCTGTCGGTGCGCGGTTCCGGTTAGCTGGGTGGCGCCTGATGGACAGACATATACCATTAACTTTGTGGCCGATGAGAACGGCTTCCAGCCGGAGGGTGCGCATCTGCCCAAGTAATCAAGAAATCAAACTGAATAACCCAACTGGAATAACTAATATTAAGCCATTAAGTGTTGTGCTTGTAGCAGTCAGTCAGTCAGTCAGTCAGTCAGTCAGTGAGTCAGTCATTAAATCAGTCGGTCAAACATACGGTCGATCAGTTGGTCAGTCAGTGAAGACTGTGTCGTGCATTAAATAAAAGATTTAAACTTCAATGACAACTTGTTGTTAATTATCTTTCTTTTCACTCCACCCTAAGAACTCTCAACATTCTCAAATGCTTCTTCTCATTTATTATACAACCATGGATAAACTTAAACTAATCGGCGGTAAGAGCTTTACTCCCGTGGTATGTGTTCACCTTCGGGCTGGAAGCCGTTCTCATCGGCTACAAAGTTGACCGTGTAAGTGACGCCATCTGGTCCCACGTAGGAGTATGTGCCCTTCACAGAGATAGCCTCATCCTCCTTGCCCACATTCTTTAGAGTAGCCTCCTCACTGCGCTTGGTGCCGTCACTTGTCTCCAGCACAAACTTATAGCCATCGGGCAGAACATCGGCTGTGTGCTGCACAGTTTCTACTTCTCCCGAGGGTGCAGCTGAGCAGATGGCCAGGCAAAGACTCAGACCGAGCAAGACTAGAGCGCACTTCATGTTGTTACTTGCGACTTGATGAAGTGCGGACTTCGAGATGGCTTTTATACACGCAATTCCCATCAATCTACAACAGCTAATACAATTAACACAATTTTTGTTTATTATTATTATTTTTTTTTTTTGGCTATTGAAAGTGTTAATTGTGGCTACTGGATGGCTGCATTTAATATTTATACACCTTTGTCTGAAGCGAAAACAAATTATTAAAACTTAAACAAATTGCTTTTGTTGAGGGAGTTTAAACGAAGTAGTTATAGGGCTATTTTGGGTGTTTCTGATTGTAGCATACTTTTAGTTAGCAAACAAAAAAAAAAACATGTTTCTGTATAACTAAAAATATCTACATACATATATGTTTAAATGTTTAAAATGTGTCGTAAATGCTTCTGCATTATTTTGCATATATGCAAATATATGATCAGGTTTTTGAAAAAGCCACCAAATGATATACCGAAACACATAAATGTGGCTTCAAACGTGGTTAACGTCTGTTCTTTTATGCTTACGTTTTGTGTGTATGTGTGCGTTTATGGTTTGTAGGCCTGCTGGACATCCATTTATAGATTATTTCAAGTTTAAATTCCACTACTAAATCAATTGTTACGATTCGTTGATATTAAACGAGTTTTTCCATCTATTTCTTTTGTGCTGTTTTATTGTTGTAATGCTAAATGGCACCAAAATTCACTATAAATACGAAGACTTTGAGGCCTATCAATTATAGTTACCTTTGATACCTCAAACGCACTACACAATATCTAACCATGAAGTTCCTCATCGTCTTCGTCGCTCTCTTCGCCTTCGCCCTGGCAGCACCCCCACAAGCTGATGTGCAAGTTCTGCGTTCAGACTCCACCGTCAACGTAGATAGCTACGATCATGCGTAAGTGATAATTATTATCAGTTAGTTACTAGCATTTACTGATCCCTAAAACAACTACTACTACTACTACAGGTTGGAGACATCCGATGGTACCAACATTGTGGGACATGGTGAGCTGAAGACAATTGGTGAGGAGCAGGCTATTGTTGCTCGTGGCTCTTACTCCTGGGTCGACACCGATGGTCAGTCCCACTCAATCACCTATATTGCTGATGAGAACGGTTTCCAGCCCCAGGGTGCTGATATCCCCGTCGCCCCCGTTGTCTAAGCGATATTATGTTTGAAATAAAAAAATTGTTTTACTGAAACATTTTGGTTTTTTAATTTCTAAAGTTTAACGATACCGCAAACATTTTTAAAAACAACAATATAGGTTGAGAAACGTTCCAGCTTAAAACTCTTGGATACAATTACAATAATTCGGCATTGGCATATTAAAGATGGTGTGATCCTTGCAGGACGAAGGGTGTTCGTGTAGGGATGAGGTGATGAATATTTAACTGTGAGTGAGTTATTTGCCACATGTTTGAGTAGAATCTGTTCCCAACTGCGTCAAGGATTATTCATAAACAGATTACAGCTTCCTCCACGAATAATCCATTGACATAGTGCCACAATAACAACGTTCGTACATCTTCTTGAATGACGAACGTTAAGTTCTAAAATTAATTTTTTTGGGGTATTTTTATAGTTGAACATTTTGCGAACTCACTTGCTTTTTAGTTTTTTTCTTGACTTGACTAGTTGATATTACTTAATTAGTGGAGTCTTTCCCTACTTTGAATGGTTTTCTAAACAGAAATGGCCCATGTTAATATACATAAATATTTGTTTTATACCATAATACTGGCTCTGCTGACTTACCTTTATATATCGATAGCAAAAAAAGCTAAAGCACAAAAGAAATACACAAAGCATACTTTCGAATACTTTCGACTCCAAGGGCTGCTGATATTCTTGATTTATAATTTTATACTCCTGTCCCCAAGGCGGGTGGACAAACCGCATAACTCTATCCAAAATATAGTCTATCTTACCCTCCGGATAAGGACGATCAGTGACAATAATCATAGCTTTCATGGTGTAGATAATGGTTGAATCCATTCTAAAGATATGACCATGCTTTCAATGCATTTCAGTGATTTTCAGTGCAATACTTACGTAACGACTTTTTTTCTAAAGTAAATTATAGATTTAGATTTTGATTATATGTGAACAATAGTACACTTATTAATAGAATAATTACACAAAGCCAACTATATTGTTCTCCTTTACGTCGCTCAAGGCAGACATAAATTCAACATATGTCCAATAATCAGTATTTTTGTTTGTAATTTTTTTTTGTAATTTAAAACAGTCAAGT
The DNA here is from genome assembly GCA_018152825.1 of Scaptomyza hsui. Taxonomy (NCBI): domain Eukaryota; kingdom Metazoa; phylum Arthropoda; class Insecta; order Diptera; family Drosophilidae; genus Scaptomyza; species Scaptomyza hsui. The sequence continues at coordinate 615,216 of JAECXO010000307.1, forward strand.
TTTTACTGCAGGGCATTTTATAGTGGAAGCTATTCACATCCTTATGAGGCTATTTTTTTTGAGAAAGGTAAACTTTTCCCAGACTGAACTTTCAACTAGCTCAGTAATAGTTTTTCTTAAAAAAAAAAAAAATGATTTGTACACACAAAAGTAAAATTTCGATCCTTACTACATACATTTATTAAACCCGAAGACGTAGGCGTTTAAAACCAAACATGTATACAGATTAATCTTTTTTCAAGTTTAAATGAATATTCGTTTTAGTGCTAGATCAACTGTTAAGATTTGTAGTTTGCAGCTTATCTAGGCAAACTATAAACTTATGCAGATTTTGATGCCAAACTAGTTTAGCGGAAGTCGTATTTTTTTGTTATGCAAAACTAACTTCTGCAAGTCCACTATATAAAGGCAGATATTCACCCCTACCAAGTATAGTTAACTTTGATACCTCAAACGCACTACACAATATCTAAACATGAAGTTCCTCATCGTCTTCGTCGCTCTCTTCGCCTTCGCCCTGGCAGCACCCCCACAAGCTGATGTGCATGTTGTGCGTAGTGAATCTGATGTCGGACCCGAAAGCTTCAAGTCTGAGTAAGTGATAATCAAATTGAGCAAATTACTTGCAGTTGCTAATCCTACTACCTACTGTTACAGTCTTGAGACATCCGATGGTACCCAATCACATGCTGAAGGTAAACTGAACAACGCAGGAGCTGAGGATGAGGCTTTCGTCCACAAGGGCTCGTACTCTTGGGTTGATCCTGAAGGTCAGACCCACACAATCACCTACATTGCTGATGAGAACGGTTACCAGGCCCAGGGTGCTGATATTCCAGTTGGCCCCGTTGTCTAAGAAGCGATATTATGTTTGAAATAAATAAATAGATTGTTTTCCTGAAATATTTTGGTTTTTCATATTCAATGAATTTATTTTTGTTGACAATCAGCCTTGTTTTAAACTCAGATTTGCTGCGTTTGATTTAAGCAAGCAACTTTTAAATCAAGTTTAGTTCGCCACACAATGGAACGGAAAACAACAAATCGCGAACATATTTTCAACTCAATTAAAAATAAAATAAGTAAAAACGTTGCTGTCGGACGCAACCGACTGCGAAATACTTTGATACCAGTAAAAGAACGGATAGTAAGGATTCTAATTTCAAAGGGGGAAGCTGTAGCGGAAGGGGTGAGCCTTGTGGTAAACATCGCCAGCTATTGTGTTACCAAATTTGGTGACTTTAGCTCAAAAACTGTGGAAGATAACTGAAGAGCTCTAAATTTAAAAGGTGGGCGGCAAAGGTGGGTGCGGCAACCAAATTGTTTAATCAAATTTTTTTAATTTTCGCCATTTATCTTCCTACCAAGTTTGGTGGCTCTAGCTCAAAAACTGTTAAAGATATAGCCGATTCCGATTTTATAAGGCGGGAGGCTTGGGAGGGCGTGGCATCCAAAATTTTGATGCAGATGTTTGGTAGATTTTGCCATCTATCTTCCTACCAAATTTGGTGACTCTAGATCAATAAATGTGGAAGATACACGCACAACCGTCAGGTGTTGGCGTGGCATTCAAGTTTTTGGTGCAGTTTTTTTTGACAACTTCCCAACCTATCTTGCCACAAAATTTGGTGGTTCTAGCCAAAAAAATGTGAAAACTATCGTCGTTTCCAACTCATAGTACCAGGGAAGATGGGAGCGGAAGGAGTGGAAGTGGCACAAAATTTGGTGTCTCTAGCCCAAAAAATGTGAAAGCTATAGGCGTTGCCAATTGTGAGAAATATATGGTTTAATCGGTTTTTAGTTATCGATTTGCGTTCATACGGACGGACGGACAGACGGACAGACACCATGACGGACATTGCACAAAACCAATATACTATGATACTTTCAGTATCAAAGTATAAAAAAACAAATTTATAGTTAACGAGTTTCAACATAAAACATTTTTGTATAATGTGTGCATTTATAGGAATATCTTTTTTTCTTAGGGTAAAACTGAAAACTAAACGTAGCCGTTTATCAATACTACGTTCTTGAATATCTGAAATGTTGTCAATAACGTGCATATTTTCTGGCTATCTTAGGAACCATTTGATACCATGTACAGATCAAGAAGAAATTCCTCCCGTTTCCGATATACATATAATATTGCTCAACACAAAAGTTTTTATATTCAACTTTAAGATTTCTCTTTACAACTTTGACAAAACATTAAGCATCTGCACAAAATTCAACACAAAAGATATCATTGATTAAAATGTACTTAAGCAAGCTGTTGGAAATGTATTCTGTATATGTATGCATACACAAACGCAGATACACTAGTTCCAGAACTATCATCTGGTCAAGTTTTTTCGATTTGAGAGTGAATATTTTAATCCGCTTGCTGTCATTTGAAGGAGCTAAAATTGAAGAAGGAACAAAAGCCTTCGAACTAAAAATCTTAAGTCAATTTGCATTTACATATTCGATTTATTGGAGCTTTTTGAAATGGATATCAGTTCGTCAAACTTGATGTCCAATTTAAAGTGCTTTTGGGATGTGATCGCCAGTGGGCTGGAAACCGTGCTCATCGGCAACATAGTTAACAACGTAGTGGACACCATCGGGACCAACATGCTCGTACGATCCCTTGACGGAGATAGCCGCTTCTTCGCCAGTACCATGCACCTCTCCGACCTGGTGAGCTGCGGTTCCATCGGTCAACTCGGTGTGGTAGGACCAATGCTCGGGATCGACGTCCAATTGTTGTGACTTAACCTCGACATCGGTGGCGCAGGCCAGAGCGAAGAGAGCGACGAACAGGATAAGGAATTTCATGTTGTTTGCTTGGGATGGTCAAAAACTGATTGATACTTGACTGCAGTTTTGCAGCTCAATATATAGCCCGATATGCAAAAGTCAAAGTTGACTCCAATATGCAAATATGCGATTGTGATTTTTTCGGTTCAGTTTCTAAATATTTATAATGTATGCATTATTTCCTGTCAAACTGGAAAGAGAAACTGCATACTGTGTAGAGTTTGATATTTGCGAACTCTTGTTTTAAAATCACAAGTATCCAGTTTAAAACTAATAAAGTTGATTGAGATACCGATAAAGATTATGCTTTCATACCGTTTATTAAGTATATACATAGATATAAATTCAACTACTAGAGAAAAAGAACAGCTCTTGGTTAGTGTAAGAGTTTAGTTGCTAATGGGCACATTGGGCAAATGGGCGCCCTCGGGCTGGAAGCCATTCTCATCGGCCACATAGTTGACAGTGTAGACCTGGCCATCATCAGCAGTGAAGGAGTAAGAGCCACGGACAGCGATCGATTCGTTCTCAGCACCGGGATTGGTCAGAGTACCCTCCTCATCGTGCTTCTGTCCATCGCTGGTCTCCCAACTGTAACAGAACACTTACATAGATAAGCTCCTGATCCAACTGCTTGTATGTATGTATGCTTACCCGAACTTGTAGCCATTGGGCTGGACATCGGACTCCAGGCGAAGGATCTGTGCCTGATGGCTGTCATCAAGTGGTGCGGCCAGGATGCACGACAGGAAGGCAACAAACACAATAGCAATTGTATATTTCATATTGATGATTTGATTTGTGTTGATTTGATTTGCGACCGAACGGTTTGAACTGCTGCTTGATTTGTGATGTCTGTTTTGGCTGTCCAGGCGCTTTTTATAGCCAGAAAGAGGCAAAGAGCCAAGACATTGATGTCCACTACTAATCTACTACAATACGTTAAATGAAGAAAAGTTTGTCCAAAATAAAAATGACTAATTACACATCGAAGCGCATAAGCTAACAAATTGGCTTGAAAAACACTACCAACAGGTCTCAACACACGCACACACACACAAAAACAACAAAAGAAATCATCGATAATAACAAAAAACTTCTAAGGCAAACAAAAACCAAAGATGTTCATAGGAAATACCTCAGCATCATTATTGTCCAGCCATGTTTATCTTAATCATCATGATAATCATAATGAAATTTGCATTTTTCGTGAATCAATCAAACGTTTCAATTCAATTTTGAGCACACATAGTCTCTGACATACAACTCCCTTGTACTCTTATGTATTTACTAGCTCGTTTGCCCTACAGCCACAAAGCTCAATGAAAACAAGCCCAAGATGCCGGATAAATATATAATATATATATATATATAAACTTATCTATTTTAATCTTTATTAAGTTTTATTTTGTAGACATGCTTCACCGGAAACTGCATTCGTAAACTACACCCAAAATAGTTAATCCACAATTCAAATCTGTGTCAAAGCCAAACACGAAACTCTTTCTACGTTATAATTATTACAAAGTACATTTTGTTCTAAGAGCACGTCATAAAATTATAGTTAAATTTAAAGCACAATAAATTTAGTAATTCAAAAATATAATTCGTGTGCAGCTTATTAAAACATGATTTTTTGCATATTCATTTGGTCTTAGGGCGAGGATTTCTCGGTTCCTAATCTCTAACTATTAACTAACAAAAGTATAACTGTTTTTAGTTTTATGCTTTTGCTACGCTTGAAGAGGGATATTTAGAACTACCAATCAATCTATCTGAAAGCCAGTTGCCATAAGTATTATTTTGATGCGCTCTTGTCTAGACTGCTTTTTGCTCGCCAAAATCTTGCATGGACTGCATCATGAAATAAATTAGTTAAAATTAAAACTTATGCTCATTTGCTTTGCTATTAACTTGTTGCGATTTTTTTTTTTCATTTTTGCATGCCATATTGAGAATGAAACTAGTTTAACGTCATTGTCAACCATCCGATTTTACCTATAAATACACTGTCCGGCGATCCTACTAAGTATAGTTTCCTTTGATACCTCAAACGCACTACACAATATCTAAACATGAAGTTCCTCATCGTCTTCGTCGCCCTCTTCGCCATCGCTTTGGCAGCACCTGGAGCTGAGGTGGAACTTCTGCGTAGTGAATCTGATGTCGGACCCCAAAGCTTCAAGGCTAAGTAAGTGAAAAGCAAATTAAGTAAATATCTTGCATTTTCTAATCCTACTACCTACCGTTACAGCCATGCGACATCTGATGGTACTGACGTTCACTCTGAAGGTGTACTGACCAACGAGGGATCTGACCATGAGGCTTTCGTCCACAAGGGCTCGTACTCTTTTGTTGACCCTGAAGGTCACACCCACACCATCACCTACATTGCCGATGAGAACGGTTACCAGCCCCAGGGCGCCGATATCCCCGTCGCCCCCACTGCCTAAGAGGCGATATAACGTTTAAAAATAAAAGTAAAAAACTTGGTTTCCTAGAACATTTGCCTTTCATTCAGTTTACAGATGTCAGTCAACAAAATCTAAAGGATACACAATTCTTAAGCTCAACAATACATAGATAAATCATTGCAACAGCTGCTATTTATTGATTTTGAAGTGCGAAATGTGTTTGAACAGATCTTAAACCTAGATAACATTTGACTGGTATTGCTGTCTATTGAACGGCACGCGGAAGATGGGCGCCCTCGGGCTGGAAACCGTTCTCATCGGCGACATAGTTGAGTGTATAGGTCTGTCCATCATCGCCCACATAGGTGTAGAAGCCGCGCACAGCAATTGCCTCGTGATCGGTGCCCACGTTCTTCAGTTGGCCCTCCTCCTGATGTGATTTACCATCGCTTGTCTCAACACTATAGAGAGAAAGAAAGATAGAGAGAGAAACCAGTTTTAGTATGCATGACCTTGACACAGTCTGTCGGCAAACTCACGCAAACTTATAGCTTTCCGGCTGCACATCGGAATCGTAGCGGAGCACATGGGCCTCTGCAGCTGCTGATGCCGGCGGGGCGCCATGGACGCCAACGAAGATGCAGGCAACAACAGCAAAAGCAACAACAAAGGAGTTCTTCATGTTTGGTAGTTGTGGTGGTGGACTTGTTGTGGTGCGTTCAAGGAACTTGCGTTTAATGCATGCCAATTGTAAGCTCCACAGCCAATTTATAGTCAAAAAGACTCCTGCAAAACTGCAAAAAAAAAAAAAAAAAAAAAAAAAAAGGCAAATAAGGTACAATAAAAATACAAGAAACTTAAAAATGTATGTAAACCCGTTTTTCTCCTGTAACCAACCTTTATTACTTAACTTGGCTGATTGCTGTTGTTGCTGCTGTCTTGTTGTCTGGTTGGCTGCTGGCAAATGGCTTTGATTGATTACCTTCCAGACCTCACCCAACAATCATTATTTGCTAGAAACAAAGCGCAATGCGTGAATTGGGAATACATATATAATCAATCGATCGTATCTCGAATCTCTGCAAAATTGGGTCACTTGTATCTTAGTTTTTTAGCTCAAGTGCAAGTGAAACGCCACAAAAAATAAACCATCTCAAAAGTTTTGATTGCCATTTAACGTATTTGAGCACCATTTGAACTTTTTGTTGGCTTCCAAACATTTTGAAGCTTGTTTGCATCTGGTTCTCATCTCATTCAGGCAATAATTTCTTAATTGGACCTGTGTACTTACACAGTGAAAAATAAGATGATAACAAAGGCGAACAAAATGTTGCGCCTTTTGTTTAAGTTTAACAAAAGGTTTATCTGGAACTTACCAAATAGTTAACAAATCGAAAGTTAAGTAATACAATCACTATTTGATCGACAATGATTTTGTAGTCTTTTTGCTAAGTGTATTAAGACCAGATCTTCAAAGTTGAAACAAACATTTGACGTTAGTCGCAGCAACACAGTGCTACAGGACAGTTGAAATCTAAGCTTTATAGAACATGTACGGACCAAAGATATACGGCCTGATAATCATTGCACTTTGCCTCTTGCAGTGTTGCAGTTGCAACAACAAGAACGATGCACAAATATTGAAGTTTGAAAATAGCAAAATGGACAGCAATGGCTATGCCTTCTTGTAGGTTAAGTAAGTTCGAGTCGTTAATCAAACAAATTAATTCAATTATGCATTCAACAAAACCAAAAACAAAAACTAGCTATGAGACAAGCGATGGCATCTCGAGGCAAGAGACGGCAGAGCTAAAGAATGCCGGCACCGAAATGGAGGCAATTGCGGTGCAGGGTAGCGTCAAATGGGTGGGACCCGATGGCATACACTATAAACTGAACTATCTGGCCGATGAGAATGGATTTCAGCCACAGGGTGAACATTTACCGCGACTGAAAGTGGAAGGAACATCGCAAATCGCGTGATCAAAACTTAAATGTTAAAAGATGTTTATACATAGAATCTAAATATGTTTTGCCATAAATTTTCACCATTCAAATGTATTCTATCACAGCATTCAATTAGCATATGTGTATGTATGTATGAGTGAGTTTAAAAATTTATAGACACCGAAAAAAGAAGATAAGTAAACTCGTTGTTAAATGCGGTAACAAAGTCAGCTGGCCAGGGCCGAACCGGTTCAATAAAACACGCTTCGCCCAAAAGCGATTAAAAACACAACAAATAAACGACAACGAAAGTGAGAACTGCACAGCAACAATAACTGAGAAGATCCAAAAGATGATCATGAAGCAGAAGCAAACTCAACTTAACTAAAGCTAAAGCTAAAGGGCAAACTAGTGCATCCAACTCATAGCAGCCAACTCATTGTTGGGCAATTAACGGCGCATCTCGCTTATTTTTTTTTTTTGCTTTTTTGGCCAAGCGCCTCATTTATCAATCGTGGTAACTGCAAAACAATCAAGCAACGTCAAGACTTATTACGTTCCAACTGGGAGCCAATGCTGATTGATGAGCTGCGGGGGGCTAACAAGCAGGGAGCAGCGACTATTATGTGAGACTACAACACGAATTAAGCATACGCCCCGTTTCAACGCAACTACAATGGCTTTAGAGTAGTCACTACATAAAGCAGTATAGTTCGGTTTTCGATACCCTGTAATATGATAAGGCATGTGTAAAGTATATCTCTCTATTAGTAAAGTGAAATTACTGGATATCTGTTAAGTCTCTCAACTTTTGCTGGGGCACCCTTAACTGCTATTTTATTGACTAAGGTCATCAGCATACACACACAGAGAGCACTCATGCTCAACTCATGCTTCAATCTTGTGTCGCATCTTCACTTAACAAGTTGTTTCCCGCCCCCGCCCGTAAGCAGTAATAACAACAACAACAACGGCAGCTGTAGTGCAATGCAGCCTTTACTTTTAACGCTTTTCGAAGGTTACATTGCGCCGTGTTAATAAAAATTGTGTCACCTTCTTCCTCTGAATTTAAGTAATCACTATTTTTATTTTCTGTTAAAAAGAGCACTTAATATGAAGATCTTATCTTGTAGCTTGTTAGTTAAGATTTAAGATTCAATTATTTCCTGTTGAGGCTGTGACTTTTGGTGAGCGTGTGTGTGTGTGTAAGTAAGCTCGTTGACCTATTGCCATAGATAGGCAAACACGCGCGGCTACGCAAATATTTGCACAAGCACATTTCATTATCACTTGCCCATTATCTTCATTATCATTAACCGCAGGTGGATATGTACATATGTTGATATTCGGCAGCAGCAGCCTCTTGGCGGCCAATTGAAATGAGATTTTGAGCTGTACATCAAACGCTTAATGGCTTTTGTGGCTTGTTCAATTAAAAGCTTAAGACACACACAAACACACAGACTACAACACACACACACACACACTCTCCTAACTAGATGCGTATTCAGAGTCAAAGTCAACAATTATATAATTTGTGTGCATTAAAAGGCGATTGTTACGGCTACCTTACAGTCTATGTTGTGTATGTGTGTGTGGGAGCATTTTGTGATGGGTTTTTGGGCTTGAACTACTATAAATAGCTTGGAGCTCATTAGCGGGCTCCACATAAATCGTTAGCATTCAATTGTGACAAGTACGGTAGCGTGTCGTGAAAAAACCAGGACTATTATCATATTACTAAAAATGCATTCAATCAAAACTTGCGTCCTTGCGTTGTGCGCCTTTGTGCTCGTGTCCTCCATTAACGCAGCGCCGGCAGCTTTGGATGATTCCCAGCAGGCAACCATTCTGCGTTATGATAATGAAAACATCGGCACCGATGGTTATAACTTTGGGTGCGTAGCAAGCAAATCAAAAGGATTACAACAAAGGATATCCACTTAACACAAAACATATCAATATTTTCAGCTACGAGACAAGCGATGGAGTTACGCGCCAGGAGCAGGCAGAGCTGAAAAACGCTGGAACGGATCAAGAGGCGCTCAGTGTGCGTGGTTCCTACAGCTGGGTGGCACCCGATGGCCAGACCTACACCCTCACCTACATTGCCGATGAGAACGGTTTCCAGCCACAGGGCGAACACTTGCCCCACAACTAAGGACAGTGTACTCTTAGGACTGAATACAAATCAGTATTTTTTTGTGTGTAAAATAAAAATTATGTTGAACTAAACGTTGGGTGTTTATAATTAAGGCCAATTATCAAGCTCAATTTGATGTTTGCGTCGTAGAAAGTCAAAGTTACTGTTTTTTAGTAGCATCACAGTTCAATAATTACAGAGTAGTGATATTTTTATTTTGCCTTTTTTCTTAGCTTATTCAGATGTTGTTGTTGTTGGCGGCAAATCGTTTGAGGAATGGCAATAAATCAGGTATTTTTTATACATGCATTTAGCTGACAAAACAAAACAAAAAAAAAAAACTAAAGAAAACAAATGTGTTAATCTACAATTAAAATGTATTTTATTGAATTAAGTAATTATTCGTTTATTTACTTAGGTATTTTTTCTACCTTTTAGGATAGATAGAACTTTTAGAGCTTTTAGCACCCAAGTCTCGCCACTATAAAAGCCAATTGCGTTACGGTCAACGGGCCAGTGAAGTGCAGTCAAGTGTAACTTAAACATGCAGCAATATACCCTGTTATTTGTGCTAGTAGTGGGTCTAGCGGGTAGTGTCATCTGTGCCGACGATGGGCAAGCGGAGACAGTGCGTCTGGAGAGCGAGAACAATGGCGTCGACAAGTACTCCTTCAGCTATGAGACGAGCAATGGCATTGTGCGCAGTGAGGAGGGTGTTCTGATACCAGGAGCCGGTGAAGAGGATGGCACCTTGGAGGTGAAGGGCTCAACCAGCTGGATAGCACCCGATGGCAAGAAGTATGAGATTAGCTTCACAGCTGATGGTACTGGATATCATCCCACCTTTAAGCTAGTGGCTTAAAACAAACAATCGAAAAGAAAGTAATAACTTTTCACAACCCGGATCCCTGTAAACAATAACTTTTAGTTTCTAGTTATTGTTTCCAGCTATGTACCAAACAAATAATAAAAACCTAAAAGTTATGCTAATCTAATAGTTTCAGTTCTTAATTTTGTGAAGCAATATTTGCATAACGCGTTCTAGGCCCAAAACGAAATGAAAAGTATGACGCAAGATCTGGCTACTGACTGCTGACTTCTGCTTCTGCTTTAACTTCAGCTACAGCTGCTCAAACTGGATCCCAGTTTTGTATACATATTTATTTTATATATAAAGTATGTGTATTTTTTTTCCGTGGTCTTCTGCTGTCTCTCTTCATACGCACCGTAGTTTTTGGCTGGCGACCTTCGCGTTCATTTTGCATCATCAACGAAATTTGCAAATTTTTTTGTGAATAAACGTGTTTTTTTTTTATTGCTGCTGATGCCGTTGTTGCTGTTTTGTTTTCTTTGTAATTAATAGGTACATAATGAAAGCTGTGCCTCGACAACTTTTTTTTTCCCCCGATCAAACAATTAGCAAGCACGAATCAAAATGGAAAATCAATCGTTGAAGGTTAATTTCTTACACATACACACATACGTGGGAGACTTTTGTTTGGGAGTCTCGTTTTTGTTATGATAAATTTTATGTGATGCTTATTTATTTACAACAAACATATATACAAACAAACATGATGAAAATTGACAACTAGTTCTGATTTGCATTGCTGACGTAAATATTTCCGAGCTGTTAAATACAAAAATTTAAATATATATAAATCGCTGCCTTAACGAACAATGATCTGTATTTGCGCATATAACTGATATTTTTAGGCTCTGTCAATGTGGCGTGCTTATCTTATACAGACGCATAAATTAAAGCCAGACTTAAAAAAATATATGTATATACTTTACAGAGATCAACAACCCATTTGCACTGCGCTCTTGAACGGTCTATTGTTTAGCTAGGCTTTTGTATAAGGAGGAAGTTCTTTTTAATTTTTTGCAATTTTGCTATGTACCTTTTCTATTATCTCTTAAAAAGTTTAGTAATTATTAAAGTAGTTTTGAGGCATTGAGGTATAAACGTGTCAGACATTAAACAAAACAATTCTTTTTATCTTAACGTCTGCAGTTTAAATGTTCGGTTCAAAGTTAAGCTTGAATTATTCGATTTGTGCGCTTGTATCTAAGATAACATCACGAGTGCTTATGACATTTGCAGTTTTATAAAAACGAGAAGAAAAGCTGTAAGGAGAACATATTAATGATCCATACAGATCTAATTGATAAATATACCATTCGAATGAAAATATATAGCTAGTTAACCATAATTTAGGTCACTCTCTTTTTGTAGGTAACATATGTATACCTCTTCGAGCACCTATAAGTATGTTTCTTGTACCTAAAATGCACCGCCAAAGTATTAAAAAACTTTTCTACTTTTAGGCACAACAACTTAAAATAGAACAAATCATAAGACTTAGGCAACAAACTTGATAAGCAGTCTATGACATTTTATTGCATACTTTCAGGCAGTCGCTATGCAAACAAACAACAAAGCGCCGATTTTTGTTTGCATAAGTAGTAAGTAGTTGTAGTTACTTAGCATTAAGCAATTTATATGCAAATGCAGTACACGCGAACATATTCCTTGAACTTGACAGCAATTATTAAACATACAAGAAAATAAAAACAACTGACACACACACAGCTGAGAAGAAGCATCCGGCTTGTAAACGCATAACTCAGGACAGCTGATAAATGATGATGTAAAAACAATTCTTCCTCATTGCATTGAGTTAACTCCGGGTCTTGCAACGGTACTTACAATGTTTTGACTGACAGCAGCATAGATCGATACAAGATAATATTTCATGTTCGAGAATCCATTAATAAAGAAGCTACTAGTAGTGTTGGGATATTCTCTTAATTTGCGATGAGCAACCAATAAGCGAGACGACAACCCACATTTATCTTGTATTTATTTATTCTTCTTGTAGGTGTCAACAAACGTATATTATATTGTTGCTTGATTCATGTATATGTGCTATTGCCACGAGCTATGCAAATAAGCAGCATAATGACAAGTTTGTGAAAAATTAAATAATATTTATACTAGAGTAGTTTTAGTTTGTGAAGGTAGAGGACTTGGTGATTCCCTGGAAAGAAAGTTTTACGGTGATAACAATAATAAACAATATTATTGTGGGTCAAAAATATTTAATGTGATAATTGAGTGAAGTGAATGAACTTAAAATCGTATATAAGCAATGCTAATAAAATAAACAACCCTCAAATAATTCCCAATCTGAAAGGATTCTATGAAAAATATGCCCGCTTTTTTTGTGCCATTAACAAATTGTTTATTGTCTGACAGCTAACTAAAATGAATAAATAAACAAAAGCTGTGCAGCAACCTGAAGTGAGCCTGTTTATTTATTTTTTCTGCTAAAGGGTATCAAGTTATTTCTGTCATATGCCAAGTAGCCGAGATGCTAACTCAAACACACATACAGACAAAGCTAAAGCACACACACTGAAGCAGTGACAAAGGCTGGTCAGTCTGGCTGTCTGGCTAGCTAGCTGGCTGGCTGGCTCATCCCAGCTGTGTCTAATGTTTTATAATGTTTACCAAATATTATTAAGATTGTCAATTGGTCGACGAACATCGTGGGGTGTGTTTCAACTCGTCGCTTGCTCAGCACTCAAGCGATTTTGCTGAGAGACGCGATTCAAATTCTTTAACAGTTCTTTGTTGCCGATCCGAATTCGTCAACGCATTAATGTGACGCCATTTATAATAGTATAATAAATAATCTTTATATTAGCGCAGGCGTGTGCTAATCAAATAAATTAGCGAGTTTAAATATCAAAAGAAAGTTCTTAAAAATGCGGCAATCATTTTTAGCTGTTAATTGTGTTGTAAGTTAATATTAATTTTGTGTTTTTAATTGTGCGTGGGTGTGTGTTAATCGTTTTGAATTTATTTAAGCTGCTTTTGACTTTGCTGTGCTTCCAAAGTGTCCTCTCAGCCACGGTTCGTCCCTACAAATTTGGCTTTACCATTGAGGAGCAGCAGCATCGCGCCGAAAAGAGAGGTAAGCTTTGGAATTGAGGATAATTATTGCCAGTTATGAATCATGAACCGAACCTTAACCCATATCGCTTCTCAACTGCGTTTTTGCTTTTTATCTTACATTAGGAAACATGCCGTTGCCTAAGGACTTTTACATTTTATTGTTCCATTTATTTTCCTGTTGTTGTTGTAGTGTTGCAATTTAATTGCAATCGTTAGAGATGCGTATTAAATGCAAATTGAGATGCGTCATTGCCGTCATCATTAGCAGCTGTCTCTATTGACTTGCCACAGGCAACAGGCCACCAAACAAAACAGCGACAAAAAAGGCAATAACATTTGACTTTTGTGCAACTGCTGCCACAAGTGCTGCCCCAACTGCTGGCACAAGTGCCCCAACTGCTTTTGCAATTGTGCATAATACACGTTTGTAGGTTTTTTGATTGCTGCCGCAGCTGTTGACACCCATCAGCTGCGGGTCAATATCAATTGAACATTTTTAAGATTCTTCTACTAGTTGGCGGCTATAATTATAGAAATCTAAACAGAAATCTTCAACAATAGAGGCCTGTCTGTTTCATTGGTCATCGAGAATTGGTAATAAAGTTTTCAGAAAACTTAAAGAGCGCATTTAATTAGCATAACATGTAGAAACAGTCAGCAGCAAATGTCTTCTTCTTGTTCTTTGATTATTTATGGTTTTTGACTCTTTAAGATCAATTCAAATGTCGTATAAACGAAACGACCAAAAATTTCAATATTTATAAGTATATATTTCTCAGTTTCGATTACGGTTTCGGTTTCAGTTTCGCTTGCTATATAAAATGCCAGAGTTGAGAATACACACAAATAAACTGTGGGTAACTTGTTGTGCACACACACTTGTTGAGTGTGCTAAATTATCACTCTATGCATATTTTAATGATAACCCACAAGTGATAACGAAAGCTTAATTTATGAGAAAATATTAATTGTTTAATTATGATTCTTGTTTTTAGGTTTTATTTTGGGGGTTTTCACTTTAACATAAGTTAAAGTTGTTTTAACATTTGATATTTCAAAGAACATTTGTTTCGGCTCTTAATAGAAATACAGCTGTTAAGAAATCACAACGGATTATTGGCATTAAAATATAATAATAACAAACAATCACGAAACAGGCATTAAAACGTTTAAACAATCGCGATCTAAGCGATAACTCCGAATCCGAAACTTGTTTCAAAAGCTACTAAAAGGCCAGCTCAGAACATGAAACATGAAATACAGATATTGAATCCAAGATCGAGTCGGGTGCTATACACACACAGGTGGGTGGTTGTAGCAGGATGTTGGCCAGCAAATAAAAACAGAACATCAAAATTTAAACGATAAACTTTATGTGCTAAACATAATTCTCGGCATGCATAAAAATCTCAATGGGACACTGTATAGGTATTTAGCCCCCACAAACAGACAATACCAAAAAATTTATGCGCGTGCGTAGACAAAAGGCCAATGAAAAGATCACCAAAATGGTCTAACATATGATTATCGTGACAGTTTATTAGATGTTAATCTTTATAGCCTAGAAACGAGCGCCTGTTTGGCTGGTTTCAACTGATGATAAGAACGAACCTGTTAGGAAGATTCAGTTTTAAAAATGAAAGTAAAATGCAGATACCCTTTAATACATTTCTTCTTCTCCTTTGCAGATGAGAATGGCATTGTTATGGGCGAGTTTGGTTTCATCACCGCTGATGGTATTTATCATGTAACGGTCTATGCCACGGATGAGAATGGCAAATTTCACATTATATCGATGAAAAATTATCCATATGCAGGAACGCCTAGTAAGTATTTATCTTTTGTATCCTTCGATCTAAACTTCGACTCTTTATCCCACTCAGAACTGGAGACTGCAGCTGCACCACAACAACAACAACCACTCAGAGAACAACAACTCCAGCGTTGACCAAACATAATTTCAATACAGTTGCCTGTTCTGGCTGCTTCCTACACAAAACCCCTCCGGCAGAAAAGGATACATCAGCCCCTGGCCATCGTGGTCCAAAAACAGAGATACGGCCTCTGTCTCAGCCTCTGGCGCCCTCTCAGGCGGCAGGTAAGTTACAGGAGCAGTTGCCGCTAGTTGCAGCCGGAACTGGAATCAGCCACACAACAATACCCAACACACAAGCACAAACACTAACACACAGCCAGAGCAGCCATCCTCTGACTTTTAACTCTGTGGAGGCGGTGCAAAAGGCTGCCCTTGATCTGGCAGCGCTGCCAAGCATTCGAGCCGAGAATGAATATATCTTGGACGCACCTTGGACTGCACCGGCAGTGCCTGCGAATCCCACAACCACCACTCCAGCTCCTGTTACCGAGGAACCCGAAGTTGTGAGAAATCACAAAGCTGTTGCCTTGGCTCATGAACTCGACAAGGTGAATGCTCAGCGACCAACGAGACCCACAACTGCGCCCCCAACGAATCCTATTGCTGCAGCTAGCAATCTGGCAACACTGGCGAGGATACCACCAGCACCAGTAGACCAGATCCGGGATATAAACAAGTTTGCTTTTGGTGTGCCTCAGGAGTTCTCCTCTCCCCTCCGTCCCACCAGTCTAGCCAGTGCTGAGCGCATAAACAGCGAGGTGGTGTCCACAATGGAGAAAGTAGCCTTGCCCGTAGCACAAGCCGTTTCTGGTGTGTTCAATCGTCAGCCACAGGATAATGCACTCACTCCCACACCACCGAGGTCAAATCGTATAACAGCTGCGTCTCCAAGTTTATTTCCTACGTTTGTTTCCAATGCACAAGCTGCTACACTTGCTCACACACAAACAACAACACCAGTACACACACAAAGTGCTAGTCACACACGGCCACTAAGTAAACACATTAATCAATTTAATTTTTTTGTTAATTGCATTTGATTAATTTAAATTTCTCATGTCAAATTTACCAGTCGTTCAGCCTGGTCAGCAACCATTCGCAGGCACAGCGGGAGAGCAGCCGAAACAACAACCAGGCGGCAGTTCCCCAAGTTTCAAGCCTAGTAAGTGAAGACACACACTTGCTCGTTG
Organism: Scaptomyza hsui; assembly: GCA_018152825.1. NCBI lineage: Eukaryota > Metazoa > Arthropoda > Insecta > Diptera > Drosophilidae > Scaptomyza > Scaptomyza hsui. The sequence goes on from JAECXO010000307.1 coordinate 631,552, forward strand.
AGTTTCGTCATTCGTTAAGCTATAATTTCAATTTACAGCAGTTGGCAACGCGGTGCAGCAAGCAGCTGTGGCCAACTCACCCAGTTTAAAGAAATGTAAGCAAAAATAACAAACAATTTTTGAAATATAATTTAACTGTGATTAAATTACAGCCGTAACAGCTACTAACACACTGGTGCCGCAGCAAAAAACAGGCAGCAGCAGCTCTCCAAGTTTCAAGCCGTGTAAGCATAGACACCCATCGCTTCGTTAAGTTTTAATTCATGTCACAAACACTTTTAGCTGTTATCAACGCCGCCGCAGGGCTGCCAACTTTGTCAGCAACGAAGCCGGGACAACAACCGACAATCGGCAGCAGTTTAAGCAGTAAGCCAAGACACTAAGCAAATTCGTTAAGTTTAACAGCTGCAAATAATTTTTTAACAGAGTCGAGTTTACCAACCAACGCAGGAGCGGCAGGAGGCAAACCTGGAACCCCTGGACTTACAGGCGATTTGTACAAATTCAAATATCTCCTAGACTATAACGGACATGAGGAAACAGGCAGTCGAAATGGCGATAAGCAAGGAAATTACTTTGCAATTGGCGATGATGCCATTGCACGTACAGTTGAGTATATTGCCAATGAGTTCGGCTTCCAGCCCCACATAAGCTGGAGAAAACTGGAGGGAAATGAAGCCGTACTGCCCGATGAGAACTCACTGAAGCACTATGAGTTCAAGTGGTTTAACAAGGAATGAATAATAAATGCACTAGTATAATTAATAGCTCTTGTAAATAAATAAACAAAACAAATAATAAAAGTTGAGAAAGCTTTTGTTGTTGTTCTTGAATTGGGTTTTTTTATTTTTTTTTTTTTTTGTCGAAGGTATTTTGACTTAAATTCAACTTAACTCTTAAGGGGAGACACACAATGTGGGCGTGGTGGTTGTTATCTAATTTACTTAGTTAAATATATAATATATATAATATTGGTTGTAAAGTTACATTCAGAATTTAAAAATTGTATACACTTAGATGTTGCATAAAGTTGCATATCTCAAATTACACACACACGTTTAAAAATTACATAAGTACATTTATAAGTTTTCATATTTTTTATATTTTTATTAATATTTTTTTTGTGTTAAACTTGCGTCTAAAATTTCTAAATATTTTTTTATACACACAGAAGTTTTTCATTTAGTGACTGACTACTATTAAGATTATTTTTTAGTAAATATTTTTTAATGTGTATTTAAGATGTTTTTAAAAATTATTCAAGAGTTTTAACTGTACAATCAACTATCACAGTCAACCATATAAAACTGATAAAGAACATACCCAAGTTTCTTGCAAATAAACAAAATCGAAGAGAAAACAAGTTAAAATGCTCTAACTAGCAGATCTCCGTACTAAGTATTAAGTTCTTAAAGGGTATACTTTCGTTTATAAACAACTAAACAGGAAAACTCAAAAATCCTTTAAAATATGCCTTCTTAGATCTGTTTACTAAATACTTTGTTTTATTTACAGTTCGCTGACAACAAACGCTAAAGACTTTTTTGAAGCGAAAACTATCGATATTTATCGATATAATCTATGCCTTATTGGTAAGAAAAGAAATACATTGAATGAATGATCCATTAAGACTTGTTTGCTTATCACTTTCTATTAACAAGTGGGGCAAAAAGCTAACAACAATTCAAAGTATCGCCATGTACACATACATATATAATCGATTATTTGAAAATAGTTTCTTACATGCATTTTATACTAGAACAATTTTGGGGAAATTTCGCAAAAAACTGTTACTGGAAAACTATTTGTTGTTTGATTCTCATATGTATAGAGTTTTGTTTTAAGAGCTAAGAGTTAAACTTACACCAACAACGATAACTAAAATAAATATATACTAATCTAAACAAGCACACAAACTCACATACACTCATAATCACTCACGTACATATACAAGATTTTTGAATTTGAGGGTTTTTTTCTTCTTTTTTTTGGAATGGTTCTTTTTGCTAAGATTAAAATCTGATGTTTCGCTCTATACCCTAGAATAAGATAGCGTTTCTTGTTATATTCTTTTGTCTACAGTTTTTTGTTTTCTTTCTGGTGGTTCTTGTTTACTGTTTACAATAAAAATGTTGCCTGCTGCTCGCCCTGCTTCATGTCCAGATAATCGTAGAGAGAACGCTCCGCCGCACTGGCGCCATAGTTGCCAGGAGCATAAGCCAATCCACTTGCGTCCAGTCCAGCTGAGTCGGCGGGCGTGGCCGTCGGTGGGGGCGGTCCAGCGCCCAGACTCAGACCGAACTTCTCCAAGTGGCATCATTTGAGCAGCGTGGGCAGACTGCTGTTCATCAAGCGGTTACCAACGACCAGGGAGTTAAGCGTTGAATTGCTGCCACCCACTCCCACGCCCACACCAACGCCCACACCAACACCCATGCTCATGCCATGCACCCCAAGTCCGAAGCCAGCACTGGCATGCGAAGGCGCCGTCAAATTCTGGCCCAGACTCGTCTCAAGTGAGGCATTGCTCGAGAGATGCGATTGTGATCCATTTAAATTACTATTGCTATTGTTGTTGTTGCTGTTAGTGTTGTTGGTGGTGCTGCCACTGCCGGTGCTGCCGGTGTCATTGCCGGTGGTTGTATGGTTGCTGCCGCCGCCGCTGCTATTGGTGGTGTTACTGGTGGTGCTGCCAAAGCCGCTCATTAGGCCAGCTCCGCTGCCGACGCCAACGCCAACGCTTACTGCGCTGCCTCCGCTGCTGACGCCGGCATTGCTCTCATATTATGATGGTCATGCGTAGTGCGGATACGAGCTGAGGTGGGGCGCCACATGCGATGGCGTCACATGGCTCATCGAGTGCGGCTGATACAGATTCGTTGCCGGGCTGCCCCAGTTGCCCCAAGAAGCAGCAGTTGGGAATATCGAAGCTGTGAGAAGAAACACAAGATGCGAGTTTAAGATCAGCAGTTGTTGATCAAGATTTTATTTGTAAGTCTTACCTGATGACGATGTCATGCCATGATGTGGACTCATAAATGAGCTGAGCTTGGCGCTATGATGATATGGGGTCATAAAGAGGTCGCTCTGATACTTGTAGGTGGGATCGCTGGCCGCTGGCTGTGTGGCTGCTGCAAGGCCCTGGAAGTCAAACTTGTACGCATAACGTTTGCCATGGACCTTGGTCATGATGTTCTTGTCATAGTAGTATCTGCAAATAAAGAAATGAGGGTTGCTTTTAGATGTATTTGTATAATTTTATGGTGGGAATGGCAAACAAAAGACCGTGCTATAAATAATTACAAAATAATGCGCGCTTTATGCGTTTTAAGTTAATTTGTGGACATTAAGCGATTTTAGTGTTACGTCTTGCCAACGCTTCTCCCTCCGTAGCTCTCCTGCCCAACTTGCCCTCAATCTCTGACCCTGCAATTAAATGGCAAACGCCTTGTGCCACAGAACAGAAACACACACAAATATTTGTGGCACAGACCGAAAAACCAAATTTGTTTTGGGCAGACAGCCAAGACAGCAGGCGGGCGTGGAGGAGTAGTAGGCAGTAGGGGTGTGTTGCTTCCTTTGCTTCAGCGACAAACCGTGACCAAGACAGACGATTGTCTGAAATTTTATTAGTGTTGACTCAACTACCGCTTGGGTATTACAGAAAAGTCATTAACTTTGTAGAAATCAGAAGCAAACTGAAATCAACGAAAAAACATTAGCTTTCCAAGTAAGCTTAAATGTATATTCTTTATTTAATATTTATGTTAACTATTCATATGTCTTATCTTCTTCTCTTCTTTTTTTAGTCTTTTATTCATTTATTGTATTTTTCTCTTAACGTGTTTTATTTTTAAGTTTTATTACATGTACGTATCGAATTTACAGTTCTTTGCGCTTTGTTTGACTTCACACAAAAAACACGTAAGTTAATTGAAATTTTAATGCTTACAGTATATATATTTTATTATATGAGCAATTAGCCATAAATTATGCCAATTAATGGAATAAATTAAAAAAAAAAAAGGGCAGCAACAAGAGACAAAAGCATTGCAAATTCTTTCTCTCTCTTTTATTTTTGTATGTTGGACAAACAATCAGAACCAATCAATGGCTGCTGATGAAAGCACACAATCAGCAAGGACAAACAGCAGCGGGACAATAAAGGATTAAAGTAAAAGCCATTTATCCCATCTGTGTATGTGTTCAAGTATCTCTGTGTGTGTGGCCAACAAAAGGGCAGCTGGCTGTGAATAAACAAGGCAAATGAAGCATTAAAGCACTTGTCCTTGCAGGGATCCCTATATAAGGCTGCTCAGGTTTAATTTACACATACGTCAACATGTGTGTATGTATAGCATACTTTGCTGCGCTTCAGATTTCTTAGCACACACATGAAAGCAAAAACGACGTTCAATTGAGTGTGGAGCAAAAAAAAATAAATAAAAGAAAAAAGGATAGCACACACAAATAGACACAGACAGACACATAGGCAAGCAGTCATAGGACGTGTCGGCGCTTCCGCACATCATCATCAACACCAGCAACATAAAAAAGGTTTTCTTTGTTGTCGCTTATCCAACACACAAATTTTTTTACATTTATTTACATGTTGATTCATTCATCTTGTGTGTGTGTGTGTGTGTGTGTTTCTGTGTCTATTGCAAATTGGCTGTCAGGATTTTTCCACTTGAATTGCTCAGCTTCTCCTTCATTGGCACTCATTGGCCAATACTCACTGTACATGTGACGCCTGATTGCAACTGACAGTTTTCAAGGAGCAAGAAAAAGGGTTGAATTATTCTCTAAATCCTTTTTGCTGATGTTTGTTTGTCTAGCAAATTGACCGTTTTGCTAATATTTAAATAGTTGTGCATATGTTTTTGGCAGCTTTAGGCAAACATTTAACAGTTGTCCAGCCAGGCTGGAAACGTGGAGGGGGTGGTTTCCCTTCCCGTTAAGCAATCATATTTCAAGCAATTCAATTGACCAGATTTCTGTTTTATTGGATTCTTTGATTACATTTATGGGGCAGAAAACAATTTCATGTTGCTGACACGCCTACCTCAAAAAGTTACATAAGTGTTCACTCCAATGTTGATAAGCGCACGCTTATGTGTATTTTTTTATTTTTTGGGCTATTTTCTGCGCATTTTGTGAGTGAATTGTCATCAAAGCGGCTAATCAGCTACCAAATCAAATTGTATCAATCGATAATGATGCACATTTAAACAAATTGCACACATGCTTACATTTCTGTGTATACCCTATAGATAAATGCTCGTACTTCTGACTAATTAGCCAGCTTAGGCAGAAACAACCCCAATTAAATACAAATCTGTCAGCTGTCAAGAAAAAAACCAACCAACAAACAAGCAAATAAAAAACTTACCTTAAGGCGCGACTTAGTTTGTCGTAATTCATATTCGGTTTGGATTTGCGTTCGCCCCAGCGACGAGCGACTTCGTCGGGATCTGTGAGCTTGAATTCGCCGTTGGTGCCCTCCCAAGTAATGCAGCTGGCATTGTTGGAGTCCGAAAGCAGCTCGAGCAGGAACTGCCATAATTGTATCTGTCCAGAGCCTGCAAAATGAACAAATATATATAACTGTAATATTGTATAGTGTATATAATAGAAATATAAAAGCATTTTAATGCCAGTGTTTTGCCTGCCTAAATGTCCGTCAAAAGAGCATATCCTTTAGTCCTGCTGCCAGGCAAGCAGGCAGGCAGGCAGGCAGGCAGGCATGGAATTATGTAACTTTGACTGCTGGTTATAAGCCTCAAAGTAAGCATTTTGTGGCATGCAAAAGTGCCATAAAACATTTCCGACACGCCGCTGAGCCGCCTCACAATCGCCAACTTGACCACGAGGGGCATTTGTACTTAGTACTTTTTGGCAACGACCGATATATTTATGCAATAAAATAATTCAGTAAATTAACAGAGAGTTACAAGAAAGACACAGGCAACAGAAATATAACTGCAAGTTTGTGAAATGTAATTCTATATATTTAAATGCAATCTGTGTCGTTCATTGATCTGGTTCAACGCAAAGTCAATGTTGTTGCTAAACACAGGGCAGATCTTCAACATATATTTTTTTGGTATTACAATGTAAACAAACTCTTTATTCACGCGTCTTTATGCTGAAAGCAGAGTAGTGCTATGAATCGCTTAACTTGTAACTTTATAGAATACGAGCCCTAACAGATCTTTGGACCGTGCTCAGCATAGGAAGGACAAGGCTAACAAGTAAATTTATTCATTTGATGAGGATCTTAACATTGCACTGTTGTTGCTTCCTTTTTACACGCACATCATAGGAAGATGAGCAAACGAAGATAAGCTCGACAACAAAAAGCCCCAATTAGTTAACATTAAATACAATTTAAAGATTTGCTGAACCATTTCATAGATGCGCATCTGTAGTTGGCCTCTGACTTGTTAGCACAAATCAAAAACCAAATGTCGTCACGGTCATTATTTAATATACAATATGAGAATACTTTGATTTTTCTTTTGTGCGTGCTAAAACATTTACAAAATTATTATTGTGAATTGTGCGAGGGATTCGGCACGCATTCAACGCAGACATCATAAATCGCTTAATCATTTGGCAATTAGGCCCAGCCCCAGAATAAAGTCTCTCTCTTTCTCTGTTTGCTGTCAAGCGAAAAAAAGAACACACACACCGAAAGTATGATTGGAGTGGGAGAGAGCCGCTTTGCGGGGGTTGAAAAGCCTGACAGCCCTGGGAAGTTGAAGTTGAGTTTTCTTTTTAGTGGTGGCTTAGCTCAGCGCTGGCTCATGTTTGTTCATGTGTGAGAAACGTCATGAATATTGCGTTAATTGCAAATCATGGTCAAGAGAATGTGTTAAGTGCCAACACGACGATGATGTGCACGATGACAAGAATGAATGATAACTCATCCAGTGTGCGCTGTGTGTGTGCATTTAAAGGCGTGGCAAAACAATTGACATGCTATTAAGTCAAAACAATAGACGAAGGTGTCCTTTTACAAAGGATACGAACAGCATAATGGACATGAAGTTAACATATAGACAAGCTAGTGTTTGTCTTAACTAAAGAATAGGAGTATAGTCTGTTTAGAAGAGTATCTTCTAGTAGAGTAAACTCTTATTCAGTTTTGCAGTATTGTAGTTGATTGGCCAATTGGCAGGCAATTTGGTCACAAAGGCGTTGAGTCTGTTTTTAAAAATGTTAATTTGACATAGTAGTAAAAAATAACAGTCCAAAAGGCCAAGTAATTAGCTTGAGGAGCTTTTTTTCTTTGATGTCCTACCGACTGAGGCTGCAGCAACTTTTTTGTATTTAATTACAAACAAGTTTTCTGTTTTTGTTTGTGCCTGGCAATTATGTCACGACTAGAGAGACCGCTAGCTAGTTTTGAGGCTCTTTTTACACGAGGATTTCTTTTATTTTTGTTTGCTATTTTTGGTTGCATGCACAGGTTGCAGCTGCATGCAAATGAGGCACATGGCAGGGAGTAAAAGAGGTAAGAGGTCTATTGCCCAACGCCTGCAGCTTGAGACCGGACTTGGCTAACAAAGCGGTTCCGTGTCCAAAGGAAGCCATAATTAATCAAAAACAGCATTTTTGCCACCCAAAAAGCGAAAGCGCAGCTCCATGTGTGAGTGTGTGTGGATTGCATGAGTGTGTGTGTGTGTGTTTGTTTCTCAGTGAGCTTTTGCGATTAACTTGAAGTTGAAGTCAAGCGCCCAACTTGGCAACGGCCTAAACTAAACAACAAACGACAAACACACACAGAACACAGAACACAGCACGGAAAGAGACAGTTGTGCTGTGCGAGAAGGAGACACAAATACTCGAACAGAAAGAGAGAAAAAGAGGGGGATAGGAAAAGCAATGGCGTTCGGTTCGTGTAAATGTCGCGCCGGAAAATGTTGGGCGTCTGGGTTTTTATGCTAATTCCGTTCAAACGCCATGTTTGGACGCCGCTCCAAGGCTGAGCCGGGAGGTGAGGCGGGAAGTCTAGTTATTTAAAAGAGGGGAAACTCGTTGGTCAACAATGGCGGCAAAGCTCATCCTGCTGCAGGATCAATAAAAATTATTGATTTTATTCAAACAAAACTTTCATTGCCGGGGCGGCAAATTTAAATTCAATGTGGCAACATTTTCAGCTTGTGGAATTTAAGTTGGGAAAAGTATATTAGAAAAGTGTGTTGAGTTAAATCTCTATCAGGCATCTATAATCCTTTTCTCATTATACTTTTTTTATGAATGGGAACATTTATGAGTTCAACTAAAACAATTAATCATATGTGATAAGTGCACACCTACTTTTAACCCTTTCTTTAAAAAAAAAAAAAAAACTCTGCACAGCTTGTGAATTTTTTATAATACTGTAAAGTCAGTTGTTTTGGGCGCGTGCTGAGCTCACAGACAATCGCTTAAAGTCAAGGAACAAAACAGGATTAAAAAAAGGGAAAATAATTGCCTAGCCACGCCCACTTTTGGCAGTCGCTTTCAGAGGGCGCACGCGTGCGATATGCGCGAATAGTCGTAATAAATTTCCGAAAAAACACCTTTCGCATAAATTAGAAACAAAAGCCCCCTTCGGTTGTGTGTGTGTGTGTGTGTGTGTGTGTAGGGTGTTTAACTTTTTCTCTATTCGCATGCAATGGGTTAATTTGTTAGGGTGCAGTCAGAACTCTTAACTTGTGGCGGGTGACTAACGGCCAACTCAGCCGAATCTCGGCCAGAAATTGATATGATAATGAAATGCAGCACAAGCCAAAGAGTATGTGAGTCAGACAGGGGGTTTCTTTAATCAGGCTTAATCTAAGCACCTGTATCTTTATGCTTTTGTGATTTCTCAAACACACTCTCGCAATACACTTACCTGAGCTGGCCAGTCTGCTGCTGGTGGGTCCGAACATTTGATATGGATCTGTATTGTAGAGAAAAGAGGGAGAACAAAAGGTGGTAAAAGACATTAGTTTTTCCTTTTTGTTTCATAAAGTACTTTATGTATGCAAATGTTAATGAAGGACCTGCCAAAACGGAATACATTATACATAATAGTAGTATGTGTGCAAGGGTATAAAAACATACATATATACATATGTGAGCAAGTTACGTTTCCGCTGATGAAATGAAATGCATTACCGAAAACTGCACTTGCAACAGCACACACACGCACACACACACACGGACAACAAATGTGGTTCGTTTGCGCGCAATTGTCAAGAACACACTCATACAACACACATACTGAGCTTTAGTCGAATATCCATTTCACTTATTATCCGGCGCGCGTTTCCTGCATGCGGCAAAAAGCTTAGCATAGCTCTCAGCCGCTGCACCTATAGCTAAAGGTTAAAGAGATACAGCTTTGGTATAATTTTATATAACTCATTATTGCAAATACTATATCATTTTTTAAACATGCCCATAATATTTTCTATAAAGCTGCTGCATCAGTAAGCATTGTTTTCTCTTGGCTAACTCCGTCTATTGTTTTCCTACTCTCTTGCTCTGTACTCACAATTTAATGCGCCGAATAAACAGGAGCGACGGCAATAGCTTTTGCCTGGCACGCGTCTTATTCATGCACGGCCGTCAAATTTGACAGCAGCAAAAAACATAAAGAACAAAAAACCAGAGCTCTAGAATAAACCAAGCTAAGTTCTCGGCTGCGATGTGGAGTGCAGTCTGGGCAACGCTCTAATTGAGAATCCTTTATGGTATTTCAATTGTTTCCATTACGCTTCAATTCGAATGCAGTGAATACGAAAACGAACACAAATGTGATTGTGAATGTGGCGCACTTTTGTTTCCATTACATTTGAAGTGGCGTATTTAAGGTTTTGATTTGCGACAGTATTATTTGAAAAAGGGGGATTTAATACACAAAATTTAAAGCTGCACAAAGAACGAGAGGACGAGAGGACGTGGCAAGGACATGACGCACGACGACTGGCACTCTGACTTTTGAGTGGACTGCATTTGAGTGGTGGTATTTGTTTCAAATACATTCGTACATAAAAAAAGAACCCAAAACTCAAGTGCCACTCTTGCAACGTGCACACATTTCAATGACGCAAACTTTATTAGTAGTGTTGGTAAACAGGCAACAGCATCGCCACGTTCTGTTCTGCCCCTCTGCCTTTGCCTCTGCTCTGTTTATGTTTGGATTTGGGCTAAACAATGCGAGGCACGTGAGCTTCAAGCACCTTCTCTCTTAATATGCCACTAATGGATGCAACAACAGCTAGCATTGAACACCGCTTGCCACTTATCGTATCCGTCCTTTTTTACCTCTATAATATAGTTATAAATATTTTACTCACCAGGTTGCCGTAGTTGTGTGTGCGGATCATGTTTGATACTCAAGGCATTCGAGCTGTAGCCTGTAAATACAGAGAAAGTATAAAAATAATATTTAAAATTCTATTATATTGTATGCTTAATCTTACGAAAGAATCAACCTTATGGAGTATATTCGTGAGCAGCGAAATTTATAAACTCATCCCTTCAAGCTCTTACTCTTATCTCTTGTGGTATTAGGCTTGTTAAATTTTCTTTCTACATAAATCTCTGCAGGATCAGTCAGCTAATTGCTATCTGACATGTGTTAGATTGAATAAATCTCATTTTGATGCAACCAAGTGTAAAGTCAACGAGTTGTCTCTGTCTGTGTTATCCTTGTCAAACCCCTCTGGACACTTGTCACTTGTGCTAACACACAATCAAAGGCATCAATTCAACCAACCGCAGAGCACAGACAACACAATATTATCATAGTTCAGTCATCAAAGCAAATCATAGCCAAAGGCGACAATGAAGAAGACAACACGTCTCTCTAGAATTGCGACTGTGATATGAGCAATGCTCCAGGACCTCAAACAGGACAAGGACCCAGGCTCTTTCATTTTTAATGGAATATGATTGTATGAAGCAAAACAATGCCGCTGGCAATTCAATTTAAAATGTGATGAGATCTTCTAAAGGAATGAGTGAGGGGAGCAGTGTCAAAAAGCAAGCGTTAAAAGTTGCGGCAAACTTCACGCTCCATACCAAATTAAAGCCGCAGGCAGCAGCCAAAGGACTCTTTCTCTCTGGCATCGTTGGGCATGGCTGAGTGGTTATGCACCGCCCGCTGTTGTTTTCGTTGTCACTCATTGTGCAAAAAAGTAGAGTAGGGAGAGGGAGTGAACTTTTTACTGTATGACATTTTTGGGTTTTACGCTTTTGCGTGGCCACTCAACTGCGAAGAGCACAAAAGATGCCCGATTGCATTTGTGAGCAGTTGCAGCCACGGGGAAGAGGGGAAAGGGGTGGGAGAATTGTTATTGTGTTTGAGTTTGGTGTTGAAACACATTCAACCAAGCTGAAACTTTCTGTTATAAACGCTTTACAGTTTGTAGCTGAGATTATTATTATTATAACAAATCCCTGAGGCGATAAAACAATCAAGAGGTTTGAGGGTGTTTTATAATAACAATTAAGTGCATTTACCTAACTACACTAATGAGCAGGTTAGTCGTCAATATTCAACAGCCCCTGAGTTCGTGTCTATACGCTTCATTTAACATCGAACATTGAACAGAACCCTTCTTCAACTCCTGACTTCTGTGTCCTGTCTGTTAACCGACTGACAACAACACGTGTAGGCAACACCTTTTCAATTTTCCCTTTTTCCTTTCGATAGATTGAATACCATTTTGCATGCTTCATTGAGCATCCTTTCGTGTGAGTGGCATGCTAATCTGTGTACTATGTGCTTAACATGCATTTACATATTTATTTATTGGCTTTTCAAGTGACGTTTACTTTACAACCTGTGGTTAACGCATTTCATGTACTTTTCGGCTTATCAAAGGTGTAGCTAAAACTTTTAAAGCGAATCTCTGCAGATTTGCCTTCATTCAAACTTTTGCAAGTTCGAAAGTTTTTTGGTAATTTACTTTTGATAGATTGAAGAGGAAAACGGGCATTTATTAACTTTGAACAGCATGCGTTGTGAACTGTTAAAAGAGGATTATAAGTACTATGATTCAAAAGAAGTCAATTCTTTCAACGAAATATTGACTTTTTTATATCTTACTAATTTTTCATCTTCTGACTATAGATAGAGTAGATTGCATTGAAAGTCACCATTTCAAGCTCAAACTTAAAATCTCATTTAAAAACTCATAAAAAATATATTACTTTTAGTATACAAATTCAATGCAAAGTAGTAAAAAGTTCGGTTATGAATTTGTCGAAATATAAGAAAGAAATAAAGCCTCGAACGGGCTTATCCAAAGTTTGTCATATTCTGCAAACCAATGTCTATTTAAATAATTTTTGAATACATAACTTATTCAAATTTTCAATTTTCACCTTTTATATTTTACTTAATATATAGTATGTATGTTATGTATGTATTATATTTTTACTCACCTTGCGATTGTGTGGAGCTGTGGGAGCCCCACGACGATTTGTACGACGAATCTGCAAGCAAAAAAGAAAAGCGATTAAATATATTGCATATGATGAAAATAAGGTTTTTTTTTTAAAGGGATAACACTAAATAGGGAGCGTAATCGACTTTGGAACTTGTGAAATGTGTTATAAATATTACTATGAATTAATATTTATTTACTTGGATTCCACGTGGGATTGCCAATCACCGTTGGCCGGCTGGACTCACACATTGCCCACTCACCTGCGAAGAGCATTGAGAAATTGCTAAAGCTGCCCGTGGAGCGTGACAAATAATCAGCGGACGACTTGATGTCGAGCATTGTGTCGGCAGGCAGCGTCGGCAACCGCCGGCGGTGCAAAAGTGTTTAAAGCCGCCGCCGCAAAAACCACACACTATAAATTGTTCGTTGCGTCGGAAACTAATAAACGATATACACACACAGACACAGACACAGGCAAGCACACAAACACTGAAGAGTTATATGGATGTGGTTGTAGGAGCTGCTCCAAACCAAAAGCAAAGCAATTCGCACAAAAACCGGTTGCCACTCAATTGAGAATTGTTTAAAAAAGTCAGCGGCCGGAAAACGGAACGGGAAAAGTGACGATCGGAACCGGTTACCGTTTACCGGACACCTTCGCTTCCGGAGAGTACGGAGCTAACCAATGCACTTTGGACTCGAACTGATTTATATGTGTCAATCTCTGAATGTATGTATGTGTGTGTGTGCGAATGTCTAAATCGCGTATACGCAGCGTAAATCACTTTCACAAATTGTGCACAAGAAGATGTTGGGAATGTGAGAGATTGGGTTTTCTTCTTCTTCTTTTTTGTGTTGTGTTGGTCGAAATGAAGTGACACCGGATTGCGTCCGATCTGTGGCACGGCAGCGTAACAATTGATTTCATTCCGTCGTCAAATCGCGCATATCCTGGACGAGCTACCGGGCAAGCAACAGCAACGGCAACAGCAGCACCAACCCCCAGCAGAGCAGGCGCAGGCTCAGCCAGTGGCTTGCTTGGGTGGATGAGGTTGAGGGTGGTTCACACTGATGGTGGTGGTTGCTTTGAGTGGGTGGTGCTGCTTGTGTGTATCTATCTGTCTGGGCATTGCTGCTGCTACTGTTGCTGCTGCTGGCGACGTCGCTGCTGTTGTCCTTTATGCGCGCCAGGATATACTTAGGTTCATAATCCACACAACCACCCCTTTCATTTGCTCACTGAAACACCAATCAGCGTTGAGACAAGGTGTGGCCTAGCACACACTCTCTCTTTCTCTCTCTGTCTCTGTCAGTGAAAAAGCTTTTATTGCAAATGGCTTTTAGCATGGAAGTCCGTACCCAAATAAAACAAACCCTAAACAAAGAAAATTTCACTTTTACTTAAAGTTTAACAATCGTTATTGAAATTGATACTACAAATACCTAATAAACTATCGATCATTTGTCTATCGCTCTCTTTACTTTTTTCCCTTCCACTCTCACTCTCTCTCGCAAACTCTCTCATTTTGTAGGAGGTTACCGTTTCCACTTGAAATCAAGCCGCAGCTTTCATTGCAAAACTTCTGAGCTTATAAGCACTCTGTCCCTTTTACTCTTACACTCCATTGTGGCTATTGCTGTTTCAGTATGTAGGCACTCGTTGTTTTCGTGGCTGGCAACGTCGACTGCCATCGCAGCAGCAGCAGCGGCAAAAGCAGCGCTGAGAAGTGGCGTTGCCTTTTTAGTGGGTGACACGAAGCAACAAGGACGGATGTATTATCCACTTCCTTTTTCCTTCCACCAAACACAAGGATATTACCGTTTCGTCGTTCGCCTACATTTTCAAAAGCTACACCCACAAAACGTCAGCGCCGCAGCGTTCAAGTGTGTGTGTGTGTGTGTGTGTGTGTGTGTGTGTGTGTGTGTGTGTGGTGCGTGGGTGCTTCTCTTTGTGTGTATGTGTGTGTGTGAGACTCCTCTAGGGGTTAGGGGTAAACACCTGAAAACAATGGCTGAGCTTGAGAAAGGGGTTTTCGAGTGTTGTTCGTTCAACCATTCAAGCTGTGGGTGGCTTAAATCGACAATAGTTCTTGCCCCGCTGATTGCAAAAAGGGGCTGCGTCGCAGTCGCAGTCACAGTCGACGAAAGCGTCGCAGCTAACGTCACTTTGGCTGTGCTCAAGTGCAATTTCACCCAGCTGCCCCTCTCTCTTTCTCTCTCTACAAACTCTGCTGCAAGGCTATGCAAAATATCAAACACACACATACACCTACACACCCTCACACACTCGGTTGCCTGGCTTAATTAATTTTTGAGATCATTGAAATTGTTTTTTGTTGTTCCTTTTTTGTTGCCCAACTACAAAACTCATTTCAGGACTTTTAGACAAATATAGCTGCTGGCTCTATGTTTGTGTGTGTGGATGTGTGCGTGTTTCTCTCTCTCTTTTTGGGGGGCCTTGGTTGGCTCTAATTCACAGGCGTCAACTTACAAATTGCCGCTGCTCACTCACGTATGCACAAAGCGAAAGCTTTTTATACGATTAGTTTTTTCTTTTTGCTAAAAACAAATTTCGCTTTTCGCAAAAACTTTACAACTCAAGGCAATGTTTGTGTGGGAGTGTGCTGATGTGTGTGTGTGAGTGTGTTTGTATTTGTGTGTTAGCTGCTATTGCCTTGCTTTGACAAGCAGTTATTTAATAAAAGTTATCTGGAGGGCGCCTTCAACTTGAGTTTGACGGCAGCCATTTACCCAACTCATATGCACTCATGGTCGAACGAGGGTCACCCTAAAAGATAGTAGGGGAAGTAAAGAAGATTTTTAACCTATGCTGGTTTTATTTGATGTCAAAATTAGGACCAAGAAACTTCAAACCATTTAGAGACGTTTTGACCTTAAGTAATGTATTTATTGGTATTTAGTACTTAACTGAGGCAAGGTTAAGATCCATTAGGACACTAGAAACAAGAAACAAAGGACCTAAACTCGAGTAAATAATCGCTTCAGCTTGACCAAATTTAAGGAACTTGTACTACATTGTACGAAACTGATCAGAAACCACAACTCCTAAAACGACCCTCTTTAACAACATCTCTATAGATGTAAAAGTGTATGAATGTGTGTATGTGTGAGCCAGTGCTAATGGAATCTAAAATGGCTAAATAGCAATTTGCTGTTTTCTTCGCTTGTGCTGGTAAAAAGCAAAAGAGCGAAGGACGCAGAAAGTTCTGGAGCAGCAACATTTTGTGTTGTGAGGGAGGGGTGAAACTAAGTTAACTTGGCTAAAATGTTTGCCCCCGTCCCCCCTTGGTTCACTTAATGTGCCTGTGTGTGTGTGTGTGTTGGGTGTGCGAAATTTTAGTTGGTATTTTAATTGCATTCATTATGTAATTTCATTTTCACGCTTGTGGCAAAACTTTAAATTAATTTCTTTTGTGGCCCTGTTTCCGCCATTTTCCAAGCGCCCCCTAGAAGCTAGAGCATTTCCGGTTTTTTGGATGAGGAGGTATGGGGGAGAGGGCGAAGCTATTTAAGCAGCGGTTAGTAAGTCGCCCAGCCAGCCACACCTACAAACACAACAACAAACCCAAAAGTGAACTTCGGGCCTTAAACAACAAATGCGTCATCCACAATCTGATTCTGATTCTGATTCCCCCCCCACAAAGAACCCAAGCCTAATGCAACTAAGGTCCGTGCCATTGTGTGTGTGTCTGTGTGCAGTCAGAGAAGTCAACGGAGCGTCAAGACAAACATGACACGAATCAAGAAGAGGAGAGGAGAGCGGATCGGTGGGGAGGGGAGGAGGTTGGTTCGGACAGGGAGCATATTGTCTGGAGCGTTGGGCAACCACCAACATTTGCAGTTGTTAATAAGAAACGCAATCAACACTGCGATTTGTTTTCTCAAGCTCAATAAAGCAGCAGCGAACGAAAGAGAGAGAAGGATAAAGAATGAGTGAGTGGGAATGTTGCTAATATTACGCGCGCCTGTGTCTATGCAACAAAAACAAACTCTGCCTACAATAACAACATAACACAGCACAACACACTAGAACTGTGAAACTGTAAGCAACAACAACAACAACAACAGCAGCTAGAAGGACATTGTCGCCCTCCTACACTCGAACACGTGGCCATTAATGACGTATGAATGATATAACACGCGACGCAGAGAGCGAGGTAGGGGAGAGCGGAGGGGAGGTAGACGGCACGTGGCCAACTGGCCGACTGGCCTGCCACAGGGCGAATGACAGACGCATTCTGTACGCTTTGTTGTGTGTGTGTGTGTGTGTCTGCATCGAGACTTTACCAGTGATTGCTCCTTTTCTTAACACCCGTTGCGGGCTCTTTAATATGCCACTCCCTCTACCTTGTTCTGCGACCCGTCGGATTGCTCATTTGGCCTGCAGCGATTTTTTTAATGCGAACTGTGCTTTTTTTGTAAGCGCAATATGCGTATTGCTATAATAGGAAAATTATTGACAGAAAGAAAGAGCATGACGAGAATAACCCTACTATTACATATATCAAACTTTATATGGAAACAAAACCCACATAGTAAAAGAATCTTTTTTCCCTTTGCTGTTTCATCCTTTACGCCAAAGTTGTAATGCCCTATCGACCTAACTGAGTGTACATATTCAAATACAATACATAATTGTATTCATGGGCTCAAGACTTTTGGCTGGTTCAATATATTGTTAATCCAATGGGCGGCAACCTTCATAAAGTGACATCCCATAAATCAGTCTTGAATTAGGCAGCAAGAATGGGTAAAACTTTTATATCTTGAAGGGGGATATTTGTTACTAGACATAATAGGCATTGCTGGGAAGGAGGATGTAGTTCTTAAAAAATTAAGTAAAAGAGCCTTAAGAATCTTGATAAATTTAAAACAGTTATTTAATTGCCCAACTAGTAATTACAATTACTTACAACATCAAGCTACCGGATAGAGTTATCAACTAATCTTCCCACCAAAAAAAAAAGGAACCATAATTCACACCATTAAAACAAACACACAAATCAAATACCAAAAGTGAAAATTGTAATAAAAACAAATTACAAACACGACATCAAAAGCATATTGTAAGTGTCCTTTTTTTTGTTGGTCTATCTATCTAAACAATGGGCGCTATAATTGCGCAATTGAAACGGCTGGGAAACGCACTACCAGAAGAGAGAGAGACGGGGGAGTGGTGCCTGATGTTGGTGGTGAAGGGTGAGTGGTGCATGGTACGCGTGGTGCGATTCACGACTCCGATTACCGTTGGTTAACTGAGCGTTTGACTTATTCCCAAAAAAAAATATTTGAAAGCTAACATATTCACACGCTCAAAAAGAACTGTGAACTCGAGGGCCGAATTGACAACAAACAGCAAACAAACAATTAACACACAAAAACTACAGCAGGTCCAAGGGGTTGAGTTCACAGTTCGAGTTTGAAGTTGAATTTGAAGTTGAGGTGGCATAGTTGAGGTTCAAGTGCCTGCAGCCATAAATTATAGCGTGGTTTGACTTGTGCGACCCTCGCTCACTTTGTCAATTGGCCCGATTGACTTTTTGCGATTATTTTTCAGAACTTTCCCACTCTTCCTCTACTGACTCCTCTCACGGGTGAGTTGTGTGACTTGAGATAGTAGTGAAAACAAGGATTTATTAGGTAAACTTTATCGATTGTGGCATACTCTGTGAAGAGTTTAATTACAGGTGAATTTTGGTTAGGTTTCTGAGGCTCAAAAAATTTATCTGAGGTAACAACTGTTTATTGTGTGGTTGACTTTATACAGTCAGTATTGAAAGCTTTCTGTTGCATATTGTACAGAATCAATATACGCTTCTTCCAAATTCTTTGATAAGAGTATAGAAAGGGAGCAATCAAAAACTGCGACACAATAAATTGTTGAGGTCGAGAGAACTGGTCGAATGGTGAGACGGGGAGTCTCATAAATTCAATTGACAACTAAATTGCAGTCGCTTTGGCCACCGGAGACGCTTCGACACGGCCACCTCCGGCTCTGGCTGCGCTCCGTTTCCGGCGGAGAGGTGCAAACGACAACAACAGCAACGACAACAAGTTTGGTCGGTAAAAGAGAGTTTGTAGTCGTTGTTGTCGTTGCCATTTCTAAAACTTTTGCAAGTGCGCGTGATTTTTGATATTTCATGTCGGAAGCGGGTCATTTTCAGCGGCATAAATCACAATGCCCCACAAAACGGAAGCTACCTGTTGCAAGGACTCTCTCTCCCTCTCTCACACACAGACACTTCCCTACTCTCTATGTTCTTTGACAGTTTTCTTTATTTTTCTACACTTTTTAATTGCCTTGCAGTTTTGTTTGCTACTTTGAGGCAAATTTGTTGCCGCTATCTCATGCCCCAAAATCAGTGCACAAACTAAATTAGCAACATTTTCCAGCTTGTTGCCGTCATCATGAACATTATCTACTGCTTCTTATTCATGATAGGGAAAGGGGCGGCAATAACAATAACAACAATGAATTGATTTATGAACAACTCGTGCACAAATCTCAGGGGGTTGGCCATAATGACGACAAAGACTGGAAGTTAAGTGAACCGCGAAAAGGGCCATGAATAAAAATATTTGGACATCAATAGGAATCACACACGCATGCATACACACATACACACATACTTTTGGCATGGGAAAAAGTTTTTTGCAAAGCGCTTGAACTTTTCTGAACCAGGCCAAGTCATGCTTAAACATGAGTTTTCTTTTTTATTGTTACCAGCTACCAGCTACTAAAGCAAGAAAAAAAAGATATGGAATTTTAAGCATTTAAAATATGAGCGCATAAATTGAACGCAAAACGCGTCAGCGCGCGAAGCTGTCAAAAAGGACGCGGCTAAAAAAAGCAACAAAAAAAAACAGAGAAGAAGAAGAAGCCACTGGCGCCAGTGTTGCCAAATGTGCGCCAGTTGGCACAGCAGCAGCAGCAGCAGCAACAGCAACACAATTTTCAATTTATTTTCACAGCCTGAAACAATTACGACAGCAACAGCGGAGAGAAAAAAAAAACGAAATATAACGAGAAATACAAACTGTGCGCAAATGAAATCAGAAATTAAATTTGAAGTGAGCAAAACATACGGCGCAACCAGCCAACGTTAGGGGTGGGGTAGAGTGGAGAGAGGAGTGGTTACGGGGTATCCAACAACATTGGGACAATGTAGACAACGTGGCACAGGATTTTGTGGGCGTTATAAGCTCTCTGTTTGTGTTTGAGTGGGTGTGGCACAAGTTAAACACCCGCTGCGAGTTTCTATTGGTGGGTGGAGTCCTCTAAAAATGTTCACAGATTATACGATTATGTTGGAATGATGATGATGAAAGAGATGATAAGCGAATGTCAAAATATGACATTTAAACTTTTTTAAATTATAATTAAAAATTTAGGGCAATGGGAGAAGTATGCCATTATTTTTAAGAGGACTTTTAACACATAGAATTAGAAAAGAATCTCCCTTAAGAAGTTAATCTTATGCACTGCAACCAACTAAACAGTTAATCTATTATTATATCACAATCTAACATAATCAACTCTCAACTCTTCCAGTCAATAAATATGTTAATTAATTAAGCAATAATCCCCAAGTACAACAACAAATAATCACATCTTGTTTATTTTATCTACACCGCTCAATTGTCCATGTCTAACTTGTACCACAACTCAACTCTCACACTCAACTCCTACCAAGAGAGCTACCAGCTACCCCTGGAAATAATAATTTAAAGACCACCCCCCACCACCAACCCTCTGACAGAGGCTGACTGTCAGTCAGCTACGCTGTCAACGACGCGTGCGCCCTAATGCGCTTCACATAACATTTTGATCATTTTATGATCTGTCGATTAGCCTCATTGTTGTTTGAATGGCTCTAACAGATAGACTGTTGCCAGTCTCTCCAGCCTGATGAGAGTTATCTCCCAAGCCGAGGGTGGTCCTTCTGTGAAGTGTGTGTAAGTCCTTGCAGCGCGTGTGACTGTGACTGTATCTCTATTTATTTGTGTGTGTGTGTGTCTGGGAGCAACACGCTTAATAGGATTAGCTCTGAAGAGCACTTAAGAGTCAAATTATCAACGCTGCCTTTCACAATTGTTTTGACTGTTGCGTTTTGTATGTTTACAGTAGCAGGACAGTTGCAGTCAAATAAAGCCTAACGATTGTTTGCCAACTTTCCCACTGTCCTTACAATACCTTACAATACGAGGGGTCGATGTGTAAAGTACCAGATTATGATGTGAACAAGTCCAAGGTATCTAAAGTCAAGTGATGATTGAGACATTAAGTTCGTCCCCAAAAGAGATGGATAGTTCTCAAACACTTGAAGCTGATTTTGAGCGTTTGCTGAATGTTCTTTTAACTTCCTGATTAATAGTTTATATCGCTTTGTGAGAAGTACTCTTTTTTTACTAGTAACAGGTAATATATACATTTCAAAGTCAGTTACACTAAGATAGCTATTCAAATTCAATTATCAATGATATATCATCATAACTCCTTAGCTATAACTTAAACGACGGCAATCACACTAAGACTTTTTGCTCCCTTTTCGAAAAGCAGCGCCCTCTGTTGTTGTGTGGACTACAACTGCTGCTGCTTTTGTCACATTGGTTGCTGTCCTGACTGAAAGCTGTCAAAGCTTACAGGGTTGACAAATGTGTTTTAACTTAAGAATACAGTATGGGTAAGTAAAATGACTTTAAGAAACTGTTTACTTACATAGTGCATTGCTGGCATTGTTGGAGACACCTCCATTGCTGCCGCTGCTGCTGCTGCTCTTACCCACAGTGCTGTGCCTGCCCAGATCGCTGCTGGAAACGGCAGAGGCGGAGGAAGACGAGGCGACGACGGCATGCGAAGAGGATGTTGGAGCGCAGTCCAGCGTGGATTTCTCTGCGACAAAGGGGAAAAGCAACGGATTATTAATTGCAGTACAAAATTTGCACACTCAGCGCGACACGTTTTGCCATTCGGCATGGAATATTTAGTCCTAGACCACAGACAGGCAGAGCCTAAAACTAAATGGGCCAAGTCATAAATCTCAAACATAGATAATTGTCAGCAACGTTGGCGGCCCTGGCTTCAAAAACGTAACTGCCCCGTTTATTTATTGCCCAAATTATGGTTGG
Source organism: Scaptomyza hsui (assembly GCA_018152825.1). Taxonomy (NCBI): domain Eukaryota; kingdom Metazoa; phylum Arthropoda; class Insecta; order Diptera; family Drosophilidae; genus Scaptomyza; species Scaptomyza hsui. Next base: position 653,139 of record JAECXO010000307.1, read on the forward strand.
TTTCGCTAGTTCGCTGTTGTTGTAGTCCTTGCGCCGTTGTCGTAGCTGGTGCCGTCGTCCGAGACTGACACGCAACGCCGCTCAGCAGCCACCCTCCGGACAGAGCCTGTGAACCGCAAAGGATATAATCGCGAGGGTTGTCACTTCAGACAGCTAGCGACAGACCAGCAGCAACAACAACACCAACAACAGGGAGCAAGCGTAGCAATGTTTAATTGCCGTAAATCTTTGTTTGATATAAACAACAATAAGCGCATCGTCACAATTCGTAACGCTACCAATTGAAATGTCAATGGATGTCATCATGATATCCATGCATCGTAAGAGACGTAAAGTGAAGAGTCAGATGAATTAAATTGTGCTTGGGAACTGTGACTGTGTCATAATTGCAACTCTGTAATGCATAAAAAGATTTAGCTTGTTTGTTTTTTTAAAAGCTCTTAACTATAAGAAAACGTTGCAAATATAAACCTAAACTAAATTGACTCTCTTCCAAGTATATTCACAATATATTTCTCTACCCTATATGTCGTCTTAGGCAGTGTAATTATCTTTTATATGCTTTTGTGAGCCAAACGTTTTTGAGCACAGAAAATAATAATAATGAGTTACGCATGACAAAGTCCTTTTATGCAACAGCAGCAGAGCAGAATGCTAAAGAAAAAGCAGAAACAGTTGACAGCCAGCAAAACTCATAAAGAAAGCAAATGGGGAAAAGTAGAAGAGAGGGTGAAGGATACAGACTCTGTTTGAAAGGATTCATTTCATATTTTAGCTTGAACGCGTTTGGAACTGTGTTTGAGTTGAAAGTCAAAGCTGGCGGCCATTTTGCAAGGCAGCAAAGGGAGCCAAAAAGAACTCGTCTGCTTTGCTTGTCATATTGAATTCCGGCTTAACAAACCCAACATTTTGCCCGTACAAAACTCGATTGAAAAGTCAAAACAAGCCAAAGAAAAATATAAATCTGTTTATAAGTAGAAACAACATGACGGAGGCGGCATAACAAATTCTTGCCAGGCACGCGATGGTTATTCTAGTGGACACTGCATATTTGATGTTTCTATCGAGTATGCTACCCTACCTCCCCTCCGCGTCCACCCCCTTAGTGGCCGCATTATAAGCCACATCCGTTGTGCCGGCTTAAATTGATAAATACTGAAAAAAAAAGTTGGAAGTGGGAGGTTAACCCCAAGGACCTTGACGTTTATATGGATAATTCAATTTAGGTTTTTATAATTTTTTCGCTTTTTTGGTTGTTTACTCTTGCAGCAACAACAACAACTACAACAAGAATTATGTATGTACATGGCTCAAAGCGCTTTGCTGACCAAGGCCCGCGGTTTTTTTCTGCCGCTTATTTTTTGGGCAATAAAATTGTAGCGAACATTTTTTTGACGTTTTGTTAGTGGTTGTGGGTGGTGCTGGGTGGTTTGGCGACTGGACAACATATGCTGTTTGGATGTGTTTAAATAAATACGCGAAATTTGCCACTTTTATAAAAGGAACCAAATGTTTGTCGTTGGTTTTTTGTAGCTGTTTGTAGCTTTGCTTTTGCCGGAAGCGCAGGATTTGTTTTTCCGCCATTTCGCTGACATTTTGTGCCAGACCCAAAAGCCATAGAGAAGGTCAGTGGGTTGTTGGGGTTAGACAAAAAAGGAGCTACGAATGGTTAAAACAAGCTGCTAAAATGGCGTTTTGTGGTGTGGGGGAAAGTATTTATATCATATGTTTAAACAAATTCTTTTCACAGTTGCCAAAAGCGATAATCTTTGGTATACAAGTTCATAACTTAGTCAAAACCCAATCGGTTTTTGTAGGAAATGGCTTTTTAGTTATGGTTAGGTCTTAAGATCAATACTGCAATTCTTACCTGATCGCACTTTGTGCTCCACATGCGCTGTAGTTGATCCGGAATGTGATGCTGGCACTGAAGGCGAGCTGACCGCATCCAAAGAGGAAACTGGAAGCTGGCCAGCACTGGACGTGATGACACCATGTTGAGTGCCCACCGGTGAACAGCCTGAAGGCGGCTGCAGAGTATCCAGACGATGTCGCTGCACGCTGCCACCAAGAACTCCTGCACTGCTGCTGCTCACAGTGTTGTAGTTGAGTACGCCCACACCCACGCCCACTCCTACGCCCACACCCACACCCACTCCACCGCCTGCATTGTGTGTTAGGCCAAGACAATTGCTGGCTCCACTTCCATTCTGCATGGCGGGCAGTGTATCCAGCGAGTCGGTCAGTCGCTGACTGGAGTAGATATCGCTGTAGAAATAAGAATAAATCACTAGTAAAAGTTTAACTTGTTCCTTGTTTCTGTTTACCTGAAGGCGCTGCTTGCCCCAAAGAAACTGCTGCGATCCTGCAACGCTGCTTTGGCCTTCTCTACGCTCTGTTTGAGCTGCTCAAACGTGGACTGGTGGAAGCGATACGATGTCCAGTCGGGCGAACACTGTCCCAATGTCAGACAATCCTCCGTCTTCACCTGCGCCAACGTTGGCGGCGACACGCGCTTCAAATCCAGCGCCGTTTGATACGAACACGAATTCTCGTACATGGTGCGGCCGTCCGAACCGTCTACGGCTACGTGTTGGTTAAGCAATGGATTCCACTTGACTCTGCGAAGTTGAGTAGTGAAAGTGAAGAGTTCTTATAGTACTAGGAGTATAGCTTTTTAAGGGAGAGGCATAGTTCTTTAAATTTCCTCTCGACCATCCTTTGTTGTCCGCAGTGTAGTTACTCGTTTGTTATCCAAGTATTTAACTACTAGTCGACAATATTCATAAATCACAAACCAGAATAGAAGCTTCACAATTAATGACTGCAATTTTTGCAAAATTTTCTATTCTATTCTGCTGTTGAAAATGGCGCTCCAATTGCATACTTCTCGTTTACAGCAAAACATAATTAGTAAAAGCAAAAACAGTGGCTGAAAATAAAGGGACCCTAAGATATTTGGCACACACACACATACACACATACAGCCGACATGCATAATTATCTCTCTCGGTTGGGTTATTTATTGTGCTCTTCTCGTGTCCAAAGGGGCAAACGTTGCGTATGAGCGTTATGCGTGGGCGGCAGCCATTTGAGCGTGCATTTCTAATGGCCAGCAGCAGCTATTGTTTATTGTTTGTGTGTTTGTGTGCGTGCGTCTGTATTGTGTGTGTGTGTGTGTTGCATGCCATGCAAATTTTTGCACAGTGCCTTCATCGGAAGTTGCTGGATTTTGATTTATGCCAACGAAATTTATTTCACAAACAACAGCAACAGCAGCAGCACTCACTTTTCAGTGTACACTTAGAGAAAAAGATGATATGTTTAAGCTAAAAGTTGCTATTGGAATGTGTTTATTGAGCTTATAAGTGTAACTTTGTGCCTGACGCACTTGGTGGCAGCTTTAAATGTTCCTATCACAGCAACAACTTTAGCTACATTTATTTATCAGTTGCATCTATAAAAAGAAAGGAGCTGACATTATAAACTGCCTGCACACGCCTTATTTATGATTATATATCATTCTGTGTGATATTCGGCAAGCAAATTGCAAACTGTGAGCCTGGACCATTCAGGCTGCCAGTCAGTCAGTTATTCAGGCACAAGGACGTGCCGAAGGACAAGCAGCCATTTTGAAGCTATCGCATTTGCGTTGAACGCGCGCACACCGGAAATACGCTCAGGATGTGCCAGGATGCTACGGCTTGGATATGGATATGTCTATACCAAAAAGAGAGAGAGCGAGAATGTATGACGCGTGCCTTTGCCAGTTGAATATGTGCTTCAGTATAAAAAACAGGGAAGTTTGGCAAAGCTTGTTGTGTTTTGCATACTTTTGGTGTAATCGCTAACTGGCTAATGATATTATGAATCTTTTAATTAACAGGATGAGGAGACACGCGCCACATCGCGCAAACTGAGGCATCTTTAATGGTTTGTAAGATTTACCTATCAGCTAGCTCGTTAATGGTTTTTTTTTTTTGTGCAAGGGCAGGAGGGTAACGAGGGCGAAGGGTGACTGTGGGGGCGTGGCCATTTCACACGCACTTAAACTTATTGTAGTCTTCAGATGGGATTTTTATACCCCGAATGGTTTTGTGCAAAAGTATGAAACAGGCAGAAGGAAGCATCTCCGATTCTATAAAGTATATATATTCTTGATCAGCACCAACAGATGAGTCGATATAGCCATATCCGTCTGTCCGTCTGTATGTACGGACGGACGTCGTATGTATGAACGCGTCGATCTCAGAGACTATAAGAGCTAGAGATTTTGCACATAAGCTCATCTAAGTCCTAGGCAGTAAAAGTTTGTTTCCGATTTTCGATAACTATTTCCGTTTCCAATTATTAATACAGGCTCGACGTCATGTATCAAAGGGGGTGATTGTGAATGAAATGTATTAGGCTGGGCAGATAGCGCTATTTCGAATGTTGCCAAACATTCTCATCAGTGACCTTTCTGTTTAGAATTATTAAACTCAAACTGATCGTATATGAAACTATAGTTGGGGACACATGGAATCGATATACACATGGAACCGATTAAAAAAAATTCTCGAATTTGGAAAATGTAAAAATGGGTAAGGATAGGACTTTTCTGAAAATTTCGTCTAAATCGGTTCAGAAACGCCAGAGATATCGAAGGTTGAAGTTTAGGTCACAGAGTCATACAGACAATGACTTTGGGCGTTAAGTATAGGGTTCGGGGTATCTCCTAGTCGGGAAATCTCGACTAGAGACTTCTTACTTGTTAGTACTAATGTGTTATAAAAAGCCGACGGCATTGGAAATGTTTTAATCAATCTGCTAAATAAACAGCTTCCTTTACTTACTTACTTAGCACTGTTTTTTCAATCTTTCGCTTCAAATTCTGTCGAAGATCGTCTTCCACAGCTGTACTATTTGAAAAAAGACTTACTTGAACTCTAGAATATGGCTAAAGCTAAATCATTTATAAACAATATAATTGCTAAGTAAAAAGCGTTAATCAGCAGCTGCGATTAATAATATTTCGATTGCAACTGCGTATGGATTTGCCATTGCTTAAAACTTTCTACTCTATTGTTAAATAACTAGTAATTTGATGAGGATAACATAAATACCTCCTGTTCTTGTCTTTTTATTATTCTGAAAAAATCATCTGTAGCTCACCTCAGGATTATGCTGGTTTCTGTGTTTAAGCTTATCCGAAAAGTGTCAAGTTTAATTCACGTTTAAAGTTAGTTTCAAGTATATAGTATCACCTTGATAAACTGATATTCTTTCTATATGTACTCCTCACTTTTAATCAATCACTTTTAAGGCATTTTGTACTTTTTTTTTCATTATTTGCGAAGCAATTGGCAAACCGGAAGCAAAGTTATTGTTCTGAATGGCGACGGATGTGCGACAAGTGAAAAGGTTAAAAGGTGAGACTCCAACAACAACGCGCCACGCAAATTGTTTGTTTAGTTTTTAATGCCAATTTCAGTGTTGTTGTTGTTGTTGTTGCAACGGATATGCAAGAAAATTTGTCAGTGGCAAACGTAATGCCGTCGGTGGCAGAAGCGAGACGACAACGACAACGCGTCCTTTGAACATTTTCGCGTACCGCGCCAAACAAAATCAAAAGTAAAATTTCATAAATTTCCGCTCAACAAAAACACAGTGTCTACGAGGTGTGTGTGTGTGATATATGTGCCACGCCTACTTGCCAGTTTGGCAACAAGCAACAAGCGTATTTGTCCAGGTTTCGTGTTTTTTGTTTTCTTTATATTTATTTGTATTTTCGTTTTCTTGTTGTTTTTTTTTTGCATTCCCCCTTTTGGCCCCACACTGCACTGTTGTTGTTGGTCAGAGGCTGTTTCCTGTGTGTGTGGCTGAGTGTCAACGTGTGGCCGACGAATCTTAACCGCAAAGTACCGTTATTACTGTTGCTTGCTCCGCGACGTGTCGTAACGGTAACGCGCACTCCAAGTTAATGTGTATGTCCTGGCCAGCTGCCTGCTAGCTGGCTGCAAGTCCTTTTGCCACACACACACAAATACACACACAGATACACAAACATACCACAAATCATCTCCTGCGCGCGCTCTCAAGATGGCGACAACAGCAGCATGAACATGAACACATACTCCTCCCACATTTTGGCGCTTTAATCAGCCGGGTGTATCACAAGGATGCCAACAGCCAGCAGCAGCAGCAGCAGCCGCTTCATTCACCCCACAAACAGACAGAAAATGAATCCTGCGCACGCGCGCTCCTTGTGTGCTGTGAGTGTGGGCTCATTCATTTATCTGGCATCGAGGGCGGAGCTATCTCATATCATCACAGACTGGCTGCTTGCCTTGGCTTCGCTTGGCTCGACTTTGCTTGTTCTGTGTTCTTGGGCAGCACTGTGGCTGTGGGAACCGGTGGCATCATTAGTCCAAGCAAAGACCCCATTTTGGGCGGAAGTGCGTATGAGCAATATTTTAACAATGGCGTTTAAAACAGTTAAAGAGCCAACGCACACACACACACACTTGCACAGTTGCCATCCTTATCTCAGTGTGTGTTTGTGTGTGTGCGGGCCATTAGGCGCTTAGTTTGAGGCCAACTCGCATCATTTGCGGCTACAATTTTCAGTGCACACAACTTTAAGAGCTCTCCCATTGAATGAAGCCAAGAAGTTGCCTCTAACAGAGAGATAAGCGCACACATAATATCTTTTTAATTTAAGTAAATGCCACTCTAACAAGGATGTAATTAAGACAAGAGTGTGACTAAATGTGTGGTGTTTTTTGTGCTTAATTAAACTCAGATAAGAAAGGTTTGACATAGTTAAAGATTTATATAGGAATATGGCTTTTAGCATTTAGAGACAAGTTAAACCACGTATAGATAAGAATACATAGCTAAGAATTTAAGCTTATGGCCATAAAAAGAATAGATAACTCAACCGTTATAGAAGTTATTAAAAAAAATTTAAATACGACACAAATAATATGCAAACTATTTTCAGAACTATTTGTCATACTTTTTCATCTTTACAAAACTTAACTTTAAATATATCTGGCGCCTGTATTCCCAACTATTACCACACGCTTAAGCATATTTTAAGCCTATTAAGCTTCAACAGGTGAATCTACATAATAAATGATCTCTTATCACAGAACGGAACTTTTAACTGGAATGACGAATGACGTCTAGAATCTAGTTGTAAAAGAGTCACTTAAATTACCATAAAATAAGATTATCAGGTTTGCTTAACTAAATTCTTGCGAAAAAAAAATAAAAAAACATGTTTTGTTTTGATTTGTTTTTTTAATCGTGGTGACAAATTAAATGTTTGACGCACTATTAAGAAAAAATATAACAAAAAACTTTAATTCAATGAAACTTTTAATTACTTTATAGTTGAGGGCAATGTATCTTTTTGACCTATGATTGAAAACAAAGCACTTTAGTTAAATAAATATATATATATTAATATCATTTAATTGTCTTAAAACCATTAAAATGCTTTTAATATATATCGTCATTGTCCGAAACACGTTTTGATTGTCAGATATACATATATATATACTGGTCAGAATCCAGTCCCTAGTATAAATAGCTGCCACTCTTTTTAATTAAATCCGCATAGCTCGAAAGCACCTCGACTAATTCGGTAGCTCGATCGCGAAACTGTGAATAAGAATCTGTGAAAAGGAGTTTTTGTTTAAAAAATCGGTTGGAAAATGCAGTACCTAAATATTTATTTATTTTTCCTAAGCGCTTTTGCGCTTGTCTCCTGGATACACGCACAGCCTTATGATTATTATAGAAGGAGTAACTTGGTACGCTTTAATGGCAACAGTTTTGGGTAAGAATTCATATATCCCGTATGATAGCATGTAATACCTAATCATTCTTTATTTGTAGTGAGGGCGTTTTAAGACCCGGCGACGATACAGGTGAAGGCATTTTTTCTGAACTAGATGCGCCCAGTTTCTCACCACCCAGCGATGGCAGATACAATATATATGGTTAAGATTAAAAAAAAAATACCATTAACTTCATGTACATTTATCACTTTCACTCATTTGAAAAGCTCGCAGGACTACAAAGAAAGCACTTAGTCAAGACACAAACCCAAAAAGAAGCTTTACAAAAAGAATGTTCAAACATAGACATATACATGAACATACATTTATAAAATACAAAACTTTAATTTAATTTTAAAAAACTCACACATTTTCATTTTATCACTAAGTTGTAGAATATATGATACAAATGATAAATATATAGTAGTTGTAGTAGTACATACATAGTTTTGAAGTCTGTTAAGTTTTTTTTTTTGCACTTGTTCTGTTTGCCAACATTAAATTAATTACAATATTAAAATATATTGATGTTTCATGATGAATGTCTTCAGTGTGTTGGTGAGTGTATGTGACGGAAACATAAAGTGTACGTGTATTAAAAAAAGGGGAAAGTTTAAAAGTTTCTTTTATACAGCTTATTGTGCATCAAATGCCACAAGTTGGGATGTAATCTGTTGAATCATCTTGAGCATTTTTATATGCGACCCTTGGTGGCCGACTTGACTTCGAACAGTTTGCGAACAAAGAAAACCTAACAGGAACAAAAAATGAATATTAAAGTATGTGTATTAAGAGTTCACTATTAAGCGCATCTCACCTGTATAGAGCACGTGATCAGAATTATGCCAATTTGGCTAATCGAGAACATTTGTATATACGAATTGTTGTCCAGCAGCAGAGCATAATCTCTCGATTCCCTATGCCTACTGTGAGCCTGATAGCCAAGCATATCGTTAATATTTCGCTCAACAGTGCCAATTGTGGAGGTGAAGTTTTGCATATTCAATTGCAGCTCTTCTATCTCCTTGGCGTACTTATCCCACGCATCATATTTTACCACAGTGATATAGATATTAACCAGTTTGCCCGCAAAGCGTGAGAACTGATTGTCAATGCAGACGGAATAATATCCACCGGGTGACACTTGATCGGTATAGTCAGCGGTTGCCTGCCATTGATATGGTTTTACAACTTCTCCAGCTGGATTGCGTACGGCAAATCCAGCCATGCCATCACCTCCGCGCACCACCTGGTAAAAGAAAATGGAAAGTATGTAGAAAAAATGCGGGGCTGTTTATGTCGCGGACTTACACTGAAGGATACATAGAAAGTGGCACCAGCCTGCACATATTGGTGATAACAATCCTCCTTGCCGGCGTCTATATGCACCTGTTTAGAAAAAAACATGTGTCAGTAATAATTGTTGTTGTTTGCTTACTGCACTTTTCAAAATTTTATACTTTACCTTATAATCCATAGCGACTGCTGGTAAATTTTCGTACCATGGCTGCTGTGCTTCCTGTGCACTACTCGTTCTGATTAGCACACATAGGTATATGAGTGAAAGGGTCACAAATGTATTAAATCTCAACCGCTGCCACGTCAATCCCATTTTGATTTTATAAACAAATAGAGTTGCATGAAATTGTTCCGAGATTAGTTCGTCCGAGCGGCAAATGAGCTAAATGAATGAGCTAGTCTGCAGATTTTCGCTCATATAGTTCATTAACAGTGAACACTAGCTCGATACGTTTTGATGCGCAACAAGTCGGGCTGAAAAGTAAAGGTATCGATGGTTTTAAAGCCGCTATCGATTGCAACATAGCTCCGGATGTTATCGTGCGATCTCAATTGCAAGTAAACAAAATTCAATTTTGCTAAAAAGATAAGTATAAATATATATACCAGCTTTGAAAATGTGTGTAAAACGTGTGTATGTGTTTTTCTACCCTTGTCGAAAGCTTAGAGGGTAACTTGTGGTGAGAACCAGTGATAAGATATTTTATATAAACATTGTATATACATACATACATGAACATAAATATTTGAACTAATGTACACATACTAATGTACTCTGCGTGTGTTTGTGGTTTGGGCAATTGCAGTATTTAAGTGTGTGAGTTAATGCGATAGGCTCAGTAAAAATCCCAGTTCAACATGGTTAACGTCAAGGAAGATATTTTCGCCAGTGCTGCAGTGAATCCATTCACCAAGAAAACGGAGCAAATTCGACGCTTTACACTGAGCAATGATGAGCAAATGTCGGTACAGATATTGACACTGGGAGCAACGATAAGCAGCATAAAAGTACCGGACGCTCAAGGTCAAGTGGATGATGTGACGCTTGGCTTTGATGACCTGGCCGGCTTTGCAAGTGAATCAAATCCGTACATGGGTGCCACTGTGGGACGTGTTTGCAATCGCATTGCAAATGGCCGATTTGTGCTGGATGGAAAAACTATTGAGGTGTCCCGCAATCGAGGAGAATTCCAGCTGCATGGTGGCTTTGTAGGTTTCAACAAGGCACACTGGGATGTGGTCAAGGTGCTGCCCAATGGCGTCACCATGTCGCACACCAATCCTGACGGCCACGAGGGCTATCCTGGAGAGGTCACTGCAACAGCTACGTTTACCCTCACCGAGGATAATTGCCTGCATGTGCGCATGGATGCAGTGACCACAAAGCCAACGCCCGTCAATCTCACCAATCACTCTTACTTTAACCTGGCTGGCCATAAGGCAGGCCCAACTGGGCTCTACGAGCACACCATTGAGGTAAATGCCTATGGAATAACCGAAACGGATGCGAACTCAATACCCACGGGCAAAATCCTGCCTGTGGATGGCGGCAAATTTGATCTGCGCGTGGCCAGCAATCTGGGTGATCGTCTGAAGCAACTGGAACCCGCTCTTGGCTACGATGACAACTTCTGTGTGAAATTCTCACCACCAGCGAGCATTGCAAACATTGCAAGGATAACTCATCCCCCAAGTGGACGCTGGCTAGAGATTGCCAGCAATCAGCCGGGCGTACAATTATATACCTCAAACTTTTTGCCCAATAAGCAAAAGGGTGAGACCCCGCTGGCCGGCAAAGAGGGTGCTGGTTACGTTAAGCATGGCGCATTCTGTCTGGAGACGCAAAAGTTTCCCGACTCTGTTAATCATGAGAATTTTCCATCAAGTATACTGCGACCTGAAGAGAAGTACCATCATGAAGTAATCTATAAGTTCGGTAAGCAGCGTTAGATAACTATTAACACCAAAGAAAATGCCATGTATGTAAGTAATCCCTTGTAAGAGGAACCCAGTTGTTTTTTCCAATAAATTGCAAGCACGATAATAAATATTGTTTAGAATGTATGAGAAGTGATAGTTGAAGTGCACGTTTTAGAACTTAAACTGGAGCAATTATCATAGGCCATATAAGAGTCAGTTGTCGACTCGCAACTCAATATTCAAGTTAAACAAATGAAACTGGTCGTAATCACACTCTGTTTGCTGCTGCTGAGTCCAAGTTCAATACTCAGTCAGGGATATTTAAGGATTCTTAATGGTTCTGCGGCAAAGCCAAAGATGTTGCCTTATCAGGTGGCCCTACTCTCCTACTTTGGCAATTCGGATGAAGAGCCCAGCATGTGTGGTGGCACCATCATCTCCAATCGTTGGATACTAACAGCAGCCCACTGTCTCCAGGAGCCAGGCACAAATCTGTAAGTTAAATATACCAAATATATATATCTCTATTAATAAGTTTTTTGTTATAGTGTCAAAGTGATTGTTACTGTGGGCGCCGTGAACAAGACAAACATTAATGAACCGAGCCACGTGGAGATGGTAGTCAAGATGAAGGACACAATTGTGCATCATCTCTATGATCGGAGTACAGTGGCCAATGATATTGGACTGATACGGCTGCCCAAGAATCTGAAACTGAATAAATATGTGCAGGCTGCAAAGTTGCCCAAAGCAAAGGAAAAAAACAACTTTAATGGTCGCTTGGCAATCACATCTGGCTGGGGTCTAACTTCCAAGGGACGACCTACCGATATTTTACAATATATCTATGTCAAAATAATATCCAACAAGCTGTGCGAACGTGCCTGGAATAATCAGCTTAAGGGCGAACGCAAGCTAATACTGAACTCCTTTCTATGCATCGATTCCAAAGGCGGTCTGCCTTGTCGAGGTGACTCCGGAGGTCCCTTGGTGCTGAGCGATGGTTCACTAACTGTTGTCGGGGTAGTCTCACATGGCTACGATGCCAAATGCCTCCTTCGACTGCCGGATATATTTACACGTGTTTCCTCCTATGTTGAGTGGATTGAAAAGCACACAGGTCGCCCGTAAGAGCTTTATATCTGCTCTAAACTAAGTAGGGCTGTAATTATAAAAATTGCAATACATTTCTTTTCAAACATGTGCTTTATTCTTATTACTCATATAAACTCCACCTCATTCCCATACCTTCATTTTTGTTTTAATGATTTTTGTTTGTTTTTTGTGGCTTTGCTAAATTTGATAATCGTTCGTTTTATGGCTTTGATAGTGTGTTAAACAATTCGCTTATGATAATGTTTGAATGTACTCTTTGTGGGATTTGTTGTTGTATCGCTTAGGTGTGGCTAATGTTGCTGATTAATCATGAATTAATTTGTATATAACTTCTTTGCAGTTGTTTGTTTTATGCTTATGTAAATGCAATTTTCAAATGTACAAAATCTAATGGAAATAATAGATAATAGTGCTTACAATACTTTATAATATCTTCTTCATCATCATTTCAAGAGCATTTTATTCTTTTCTTTTGAGGTTTTTTAGAATTACATATTTATGTATGTACACAAGATTTAAACAAATTTGTTGTTAAAAAGTCTATACAATTTGTTGTTAATAAAGAGTATTAAAGAACTTTGGAAAATAAATGTTGCGGCTTTTTATTGTTAATTTATATACTTATATAAGAACTGCTTGAGACTTTGGAAATTTGTTTGTAGCTACTTAGCTTACATTCTTTTAGTTTTTTTTATTTTTATAAAAAATGCACAAAAGTTTTCAACTTGAAAGTAATTTAAATTTGTTTTGCGTTATTTTTTGTGGGCCTGTCAAATATATATGTATGTATATATCGTAATGTATTTACTATGCGTTTAACTAGTATTATTTTTTTCCATATATGAAATATTTTGTATTGCGTTTATCATTTGCCTATGAATCCATATATTAAGTGTTGTCTTATGATTTATTATTAGCGAGCCATTTTCCGATATATGTTTATTTTCTTGGAACACTGCGATATGATATAGGGATTTTTCCATGTGATTGTTGTGAATGCCGAAACATGATTCGTATTGTATTCGATTTTTATGCTTTTTTTATAGAATTTTTGTTAAAGTTTTTTTCGTATAAAATTTTTTTTTGTTTTTTGCTGGGATTGTTTTAAATTTAATTTCTTTAACATACGCAAAATATATTTTGTATATATTTATTATTTTCGTTTTGCTTAACTTTATATATATATAATATATATTTATGTATAAGTAATTATTATTTTTTGCTAAATTTTGCTTTTTGAAACAGTAACTTTCAGTCATCTTGTAATCATAAAAATACCTATATGCAATATTACATACGTACAATATTTTCTTATATTTTGTTATTTGTTATCGTTAGAATTATTATTTGTTGTTGTTGTAAGCGTTGTGTACAATAAAAAACGCATTTCTTATATAGTGTGTCGTGTTTTATAGATTTTAAAGTTACAATTTTATTCTCCTCTATTCTTTGTTTGTATAAAAGCTAAACGTTTATCGCTGCGTATGAAAATGTTGGTTTTATCTGCTCTAAATTTCGATCTTAATAAAAAATGTTTCTCAATTTTGTTAAAATTGCTGTTCAACTTAATTTGATTTCATCTTTTTCGTTTGGCAGTTATCGTTTTGTTAGTGTCTCTTAATTTCTTCCGTTTTCTGCGTTTTATCGTGTACATTTTTTCGATTTTATTTATTTAATATTATAAATATGTATATGCTAAGCAACTAACATTGGACCTTTCCATTGCGCGACGCACTATATAAGAAAACTAGCTACTTGATTATTATTAATATTAATATTATTATAATATATTTCGCGTATAATATATGTATTTATATGTTATTATGTATATACCATATATATTTTATCTTGTCTGTATGTGTGTTATAAAAAATTGAATATGCAATTTCGACGATTAGCGGCAGAAAAAACACATTATGGATCATTTGCAGCCGTAGTCCAGCTCCAATCTACCAGTAAAGTATTATACACAAAATGCATCAACGAAAACTGTCTATCGAGGCTGTATAGGGCTAAGAGCTGGAACAGCTGCTGCCTCATACAGATAATTACGACTAGAACTAAGACTACACCCAATAAGAGTCATCAGTCGCACTCGGGTCCCTCTGAGAAATGCCCTCGCACATCCAGAGCCGATGCCAGCTGGAATATGATGTGCGACAGCGAGGGGTGCTCGAGCAGTTCATTTGCCGGCAGCTGTGGCTCGCAACGCGGTCGCATATGACGTCCACGGAAGCCGCGATGCAAACGCAGAACCACATCACAGAACACAAAACGTAAGATGAGTGTGCGCAGAAAGTCATCCCCAAAGAACTGAACATACGATGAGTCTGGGAAAAAGCATATGGTATGAGATCTTTAAACATCAGAGATATGATGACCTACCTATGAATCCAATGCCCTGTTCTATCTCATCAATGCGACAACGGGTGACCAGGCGCGATGCTTCCGTTATGAAACGATCCACATAGGTCTGACAGCGTTCCCAGTGATGAATCGGTACGTCTCCGACATTGCAGATGTAGCAGAGCGCCGTGAGCGGGGAGTGCAGGAACAATGTAAACAGTGAACCATGATGCTGTACATCAGCTAAAGGATAGACAAATGGAGTAAGTAGAGTTTCCGCTTATAGGTGGATTTGATTTTACCTTGAAAAGCGGGCGGCACATCCTGCGGTGACATTAGAATGACCAGGGGCTGGCCAAAGTAGCGGGGTATGTGCTGAAAGACAAACGAATTATCCGAATCGATAATGATGAACAGCGGACGACGCGTAAACGGATACAGATCGCCCGGATAGAGGCAGTGGTTCTCCTTATACGACTTCCCGCGACACGACAGACCACCGCCATCCACACTGTCCCGTTTCACACTGGTGCCCAAGCCACCGAGCTCATAGCCATCTGCAGATGGGAGGATATATACATATGTAGTTACTAACGTTCAGTTTAATTTCAATCTGATTATCACTTACAGTCCTCTGGGTGCTTTGTGGTGGAGAAACAGCCATCGGCTGACATGTACAGGAGCAGAGCACCACCTATGGGCAGTTCCTTGGTGCCGCTGGCCAGAAAGACCATCAGCTGGCTAATCGAAGGCTTGTATAGTAGATATTTATGAGGATTGTCTCGATAGTGACGTCCGTTCTCCATGTAACCCTTGGAACCCGGCACTCCATATGGTGGTATCCGGCTGGCCGCCGGACTCGCATCGTGTCCATGCAGACCGTGGGACATGCTCAGAGGATTCGTTGCCGACTCCGTCGGTTCGCGTTCGAGCGTTTGTAGCATTCTACAAGTAAAAGTATATTAATAAATTGATCAGATTTAGTTTAAGATTGAGAACCTACCTGAACATGTCCATTGTGAGCTCGGAGAACTTGGCCTGCTCGCATGCCGAGCCCACAATGAGTATCTCCTGCAGGCTCAACGTCATGTGTGGCGATCTCTCGCACGGTGGCGTCGTCAGCGGCGATAACCTAGAACCGGAACCACTGCCACATCAGTCGTTGTAGTTGTGCTAGTCCACAAGCAAATTGCGGGGGCCCGTGCTTTCACAGAAGAATTGAGAATGTGGCGCACTAATGAGGTGAAATTTTTTCGAGGTGTGGGAAGGGATAGGTCTTTGTGTGTGTGTGTGTGTGTTGTGTGTTTGTGTCTTTGTGTCTTTGAGAATGTACAAAATGGAGGGAAAATATTTAAAATGATAAATGAAAAGATTGGGTGTGCGGTGAAGAAAGTGTTATACACTCACTGAGAAAACTAATCATCTAAATCGAAATTTTTAAAAACCTTGCAACAGAGTTGACACTGAAGGTTTCGTTTGTCTTATAATATTCATTCTTGAACTAACTTTTGTTTAAAACTTGAAGAATCAAGAATTAATCTCAATACACAAATAAAATTCTAACTATAATGCTAGTAGACGATTATTTTCTCAGTTGGTGTGAGTGTGAGTGTGTGTATGTGTATGTGTGTGTGTAGTTGTGGGTATGTATGAGTGTTAGGGTGAGGGGAAAATCAATGGAAAAGTGCATGACATGAAATGGCAACGGTGAGTGTTTCTTTGGTGTTTTCAAGTCTTCTGTGATAAGCACATAAAATGATTGATAAACATAATTGGATAGCAAGAGCAAAACAGAAGCAAAACTCGTATACCTGAGCCAAAAAAAAAAAAAAAAGAGCCACCCCGACAAGAACTGCCCCACAAGCTCTCCATACTCCCTTACTCCGCCGACGAAAGCACGGGCAAAGTGTTTCCAGAATCGTAGATCGATTGGGCCAACGACTCACCTATGTGATAATATGATGGGATTGGAATCGGCGTGCAGCACTGCCACCGCTGCCTCCGCTTTGATGAAGCCCTTGATCTCCTCTAGCACCAGTGACCATTCCATATGATCCTCCGGCTCGTAACTGCAACAGGTGCGAAAAGAAAGTTAAGACTAGAATCAGCGACTGTCGTCTTGCTTAAATGTTACGTGTTTGTGTACTCCTGTATTTGCTTCTCCAGCTCCGTGACCAGCTCCCGCACCAGCTTCATCTTCTTCAGCAGCAGACAGACGACAATGAAGCGTGCATAATAGCGCAGCTTCTTAACCATCAAATCCGGCCGATCCTCCTTCGCGGCACGCGAATAATACGCCCTGCCACGTATTGCCGCATAAAACTGATACGCCTCATTCAGGTAGTTCGTTTCGCTGGTTCTTAAACTGCAAGGAATCGGAGATTTGGTTATTTAAAATTGTAAGATAATAAGGACTGGTTACTTACTAATAGTGATAATAAAGCTGTCCGATTTTACTGGCTATTTCGCCAATTTGCCAGCGTTTCAGTCCATATTTGGAGTCAAGGACCAATCGATGTTGCTGCTGAAACTTCCACAGCTTTGTGTACACATCGAATGTACGTCCAAAATATGCTTGCCACTGACGATGTCCATACTGCGGCAGATCTCTATTGGATGGGTGAAAGAAAATTTCATTCTATACTCATAGCTATAAAGTGTTTCTAAACTAACCTGAGTCCATTGAAGAGCTGCTTGGATTTCTCGAGCAGATGGCAAAACTCCAAAACAAGCTTTCTGTCCTGTTCCTCAGTGGACTCCATTTTCACCATGCCGTTCTCTGCCGCCCCAATGTGTTATGTCTGCGAATCGGATTTGCTGCAATAAACATTAATGTTATTTATTATCTATACTCGATTACTAAAATAATAAAGACAATGCGACATATGCTTAATGGACATTAAGGCTTTTAAATGCTTTATTCCTAAATATTTAATTTTTATGTCACATTGGAGTTAAAAAGAATGTTTAGTCTGTTTTAAGAAAAGTTTCTTATTTAAGTACGGGGTATTTAGAAGAAGGAAAATGTGGTAGAAAACTTAAGAAAAAATCATCATTTAATAGCGAAACGCATGAAATCGCCAGAGCAGCGATGAAGAGGGTAGGGTAGGAGGAGGAGGAGAGTGCACAAAAGGGTTGGGTAGGGTCGGTAGTGCAAATGGCGCCACAGCGACCACATTGATTTGGGTTGCGCCAAACTAGGTCGCTGGCACAAAAACTTTCAATATGAGCTCATCAGCAGCAGTCACATCTAAAAGCTGATAGAAGAAAGATGAGAATGGAGGAGATGGTGGTAGGGGGGTAAATATGGTTTTTAGGAAGCTGGCAAAAAGGACATGCGTCACTTTGGAATTGTGACAGAAACGTTCAACGTTGTCGATGTCGATGTCGATGTGGATGTTGAAGTTGATGTCGTTGCCACTTCATATTTATGGCGCCCGCTAATCAAATTAAGAGTCCATTTAACAAGTGCAAATTACATAATATGAAAATTACGCATACTCAACATGGACAGCGGATAACAGGGGTTAAAAGTGTGGGAGGAAGAGAAGAAGGCGACGGAGACAGCCAAACAAAGCTGATAAACTAACAAGCTGACTCACTAACGACCCCCTTACTATCTACTACCTTCTAATGCTGGCTGCTGACTTCATAATGATGATGATTAACATTATCATTATTATCAGCAGCAGCAGGACACAAGCAACATCATCACCAGCAGCAGCAGCAGCCTGATGTCAACATGTGGAAACCGGAAATGAAAGAACACAAATACTAACCAAAAGTCGTTGCCACTGTGCCAATGCTTATTAACACACACACACACACACACACATAAGGGAAGTGCAGCCAACGCAAGGACATACTGCAAATTACAACCAGTTCACTTTGGCGCAGTACCAAATGCATAAATTGGCATTTTTAATAATCTTAACTTTTTGCATACTACAAAGAAGTTGTTGCTATAGGTACTCTTTGGCAACATTACTTATTATCATTTCCAAAAAACCCAATTGTATAAGGACATTTTTGTCGCCTGGCTGGCTGACTGCATGTTTGTCAACGTGGCAAAAGAAAAGAAACGAAGGGAAGGAAACTTGTGCCTCTCCCGTTGCTTGCTTGCTGTTTTAACTACTAGTTGTTGTTGCGTCTTGTTTCTGCTTCTTCTTCTTCTTGCTCTTGTTGTTGTTATTGCAGTGTGTGCATGCTGATGATGATGATGATGACGACAACTGCTGGAAAATCCCAATCCCAGTCAAACAAAGCGCGCTAAAAAGTATGCAACGCACTTTGGCGCTCATCGCCAGACGCTTTTTGACTAACTGCCAAGCGGCACACACATGTCTGTGTATATCTCTGCGAGCTTGTGTGTGTGTGTGTGTGTGTGTGTATGTGTGTTTTCAATGCCCGCCAGCACTCTAGCAAATATTACTGGCTGCGACTTCATGCTTTTTGCTATTTGACAAAGCTGCACATTTCTTTTTTAATACATATTTTCAGACTTTTCTTCCTCTTTTTTGTTTGTTTGTTGTGTATGTGTGTAATCCTTCAAAGGCCATTGTATATTTCTTTGTGTGTGTGCTACACACATTTACACATTTAATAGCATTTTGACACTGATAATGATGCTGTCATTTTGCTTTCCAAGTTCAGAGGCCTCAAAAATCAAACATTTTTACACAATTCGAGTTGGAAGAATGAATTCTTATTTCAAATATATATATACTTTCTTTACAATTAAATATAGTTTCCTTTTTTGCTGACGGAGGCTTCTTGTCAAAGATAGACTTTTTTTGCTGATGTTTTGCTTGATACTGTTTCCCGTTGACTGCAGGCACTTTGAATATTTGTTGGGCAATGGCATATCTGCAATTATCGAATTGATTTACTTACGGTGCCTGCAGGCAACATTGACCAAAAGTTTAAGCAAAAAGTTTCTTCTAACAAACCAAACCAGTAAAAGTTCCATGCCACTTGTATATTATACCCCTATATAATACTCCATTTAACAATTTGCGTGTGAAATTTGCAAAACAACCCTACAATATGTTGCACTTGGATTTTTTAATTGACGTTGAGCGCCATTTGCAATTGTGCACTAAATTTACACACACAGCAAACTTAAACTAAAACTTACCTTATCATTGTTGTATCTGCTTCTGCCTCTACTGCTGCTGCTGCCGCTGCTGCTGCCGTTATCGCTGACTCCTCCACCCTCACCGCCAACAAGAACAACAACACACACACTACCACTACAACTAACAGCAGCCGCCAGCGCAGCCGTTGCAGCAACGGTTGCCGTCGCCGTTGCTGTTGCCGTTGCCGTTGCCGTTTTTCGTTTGTCACCGCGGCGGCCGCTGGCAAATTCTGAAATGCTTCTTCTGCTGCTGCTGTTGATCTCTTTCCTGCTGTTCTCTGCCTCCTTCTGCTTCTGCCTCCTCTTGTGCCTGGAGCGCCGTCGTTGCTGCCGTTGTCGATGCGATGTTGGTGCCGTTCTCTGCTAGCAGCAGCACTCCACAGCCAAAGCCACACCTAGCATATTTTGTTGAACTGATGTGAGACTATGATTTTTCCATGTCACCACTTTCACTTGGTTTGCTTTTCTTTTAGCGTTCCTTTCTTTCTTTGTATCCCTTTTGCCGGTCGCCTTTTTTTTCGCGAAATACGTTTCACGTTCCACGCACTTTTCGCCTTGCTTTTGCTTTACTTTACTTTTGCTCTCTGCCTTCTTTTTTTTTGGCGCTGCTTGTGAGCTTGAGAACTTTCTTCACAAATGTGCTGCTGGCTGGAATTTGAACCGAATTTCGATAAATTTTGGGGCACAAATATTGTGTGTGAATATTGAGGAAACGCGTTGCGAGCTCTGTGAGTTGTGGCTGCTGCACAGTATTGAATTTTTTCGCATTTACATTTTTAACGAGGGGGCTGGGGTTGGGGGTTGGTATTGATTTTTTTGCCCAAAACTGACATTTAATAGTGCCACGCTAAAGCCGCTAGAGGGCGCAAATATATATTTTGACAACCATTCGGGGGTTGTTTGACAGTTACAAACAAAACAGCTGATTCAGTGTAGAGTTGCCGTTGCTCTTTAAAAACATCGGAACTCTACAAATGAAACAAAAATGAGAACTCACAAATTCAAGATGCAATTTTAAGGAGTTATACTACATGAACACACATTGAATTTTATTGTATTATATAAAGTACAATAACATTTACATTTTGCATTACATCAAAAGCGACATTTGATCAATTACATATATATATATATATATATACTACTATTTATAAATAAAGTAAATTAAAATTGTGTTTGTTTTTTTAGTGTCTGCCTATCACAATGTTTTATTAGTCATTGTTTGATATCAGCAATGCAGACCTATAACACATATAATTCGTATATGTTCGTGTATAATAAGTATATCTACAATATTTTTGTTAAAAACAATAGCTACATGCATAAATATTCTATGTTAAATATGTATTTCTATTCATTTAACTGTCTACTTAAGCACTTGAGAATCCAGTTCTTGAACCTCTCTCTCTATATCTCTTCCCCTTTAAAATATACGCGTAGCTTTCAGTCTTTAAATAACTCCAAAAATTCATAAACTGCAATACGTCTTAGTAACCTCCTAATTTTGAATTATATGTTTCTTTTCTAATTGTTTCCCATCTGCGTTTCAAGTGCTAGTTAAAAATTTAAAAATTTGGCTTAGTTAAATATGTTTGCTAGTTGTTTCGATGTACTCGTCTTCGAGTGTAGTTCAAATAACAAATACAGCTGACAATTAAAATCTTTATAGTAGCATTCATTATGTTTTCCTACTTGCAAGACGGCTAATTAACACCCAGGATTTTACAAACGTGTTGCCTCCGATACGGTTGCCACATCGCATCCATTGTTCCCCTGTTGTTGTTGTTGTTGCTGCTGTTGCTGTTGTTGTAATTGTCCCGTGGAGATGCCCACATCTGCTGTGGGCCTGGGCAGATGGGAGTAGTAACCCATTTGGCAGGAGTTCTGATGGGACAACTTCTGGGTTTGACTTAGTTGATATTGGGCGGCTTTCAGGGCCTGCTGCTGTTGGGGCGTCAGGCAATCACAGGCTGCCAGCAGCTCCTCCGTGGATTTGGCTGTTATGGTCGTTGTTGTAGTGGTTGTTAGCTCACCCACAAACTCGGTGGGTGGCGGGGCATAGTTCTCCACATCGCCGTAGGTGGAGAAGCGTCCATAGGGATTCCGGCGAGGCATCGAATGACGCTGCTGGGCAATCTGTAGCTTGACTGGTGGCTTCATGGCCACCGTGTCCAAATAGCCATAGCCGAAGGCCTGTCCGGCCAGATTATCCCAGGACTTGGGCTTCTGCACATAGGACATGGTGTTGGGATAGATCTGGGAGGGCTGCACCTGCGTCGCCGTCACATGATAATGCTGGTGCGGATGATGATGATGCGCCATGTGGACATGTGCCTGTTGGGGTTGGGTTGGTTGCTGTTCGTAGGATTGTCTTGATTTGGTTGAGTGCTGTCGGGATGCTTGTGCAGCTTCGCTCTTGGGATCCCAGAAGAGAGTATCCGTGCTGATGGAGGTGGTGTATGATGCGGAATCCGCTGGCGCAAACTCACTGGAAGTGCAGGAGTGGAGGCTACAATGACTGGCCAAACCGGATGCCAAGTCAAAGTAACGGGAACGCATGCTACCCGCCTGAGATTGGGATTGAGATTGAGATTGCTGGTGCTGTTGTTGTTGTTGTTGTTGTTGGTGATAGTGATGATGATGCGGCTGTGGTGGCGTCTGCTGCTCCGGCTGTCCATGACGATGGTGATGGTGATGGTGATGATGATGATGAGGATTCACCTGACGCTCAGTTCCAGCAACAACGGCCTGGCCACCTCCTCCTGGTGAGGGATGTGTCTGGGATTTAGTTCGTGTAGATGTTAGATGCTTCTCCTTAGTCTCTGACCGCTCCCTCTCACGCTCCCGATGCTTGTGCTTGTGCACGTGCTCCTTGTGCTGTCGATGTCGTCTCCTGGATGGCACACACTGGGTATCGCAGCAGGGACTGGCCAGATCATAGGCATCCAGGCTAACATTATCGCCATTGCCACCATTGGTTTGAGTGGTTGCCTTATCGGCGGACCTCCAACGAAAGTGACCCAGACAAGGATTACAGGAGTGACTCACATGACAGTGCTTTGACTTCTCCAGCTTGGCGGCTTGTGGCGGCGGCGGCTTGTGTTTCTCGCAGGTGCGTGGAGGTGGCGTCGGAGCAGATGGTTTCACTGTTGCACCACTTGCTCCACCACCCTTGGCGCTGTGATATTGCTGTGTGGTGCTACCAGTTGCCTGGCTTACACTATTCGTGTCCACCGATTCCGTTCTCTGCAGTATATATCGTTGCTGTTTCTGCTGCTGCTGCTGCTGCTGTTGATCTCCACTGCTGCTCCGCTGGAGTCCACCACCATCCATGTAGTTGCTATCGGGCCTTAGCACATAGCGATATGTGGGATCCAAATAGTGATAGGTGAGCATGAACTGTGCTGGTGGTGGTATTATAATCGGTTGCTGCCTCAGCGCCATATTTGCCACATCCTCAGTGGAGAGTGCAACGGGACGATAAAAGCCCGTGGTAGCGTCATTGAGATTGGACTCGTTGGTGGGTGAGATACCATCTCCATCACTAGGTGAGGTGGTGCTGGCCGTTGCCCTCTTCCGTGCCGGCAAACTGTGTGTCTTCCACTTGCCCTCAAGTAGTTCCCGTTCCCGCAGATGCACACGCTCCAGCTCGTTCATCTTCTGCTGCAGCAGACTCTGCAACTGTATATAGCGCATGTGGAGATCCACCTGGTGGAAGGGGAACAAAGCAATATGAGTAGAGGATATATTACCCTTAAGCTCATGGTGTTACCCACCTTTCTTACACAATCCTCAAAGAGGACAACCATTCGCATGCGCATATCGCACTTCTTGATGTTTTCCACAATGGTCTTGTGATCCGCCTTCTCCATGTCATTGCCATTGATGGCGAGTATAACGTCGCCCTCGCGCATACCAGCACGATATGCGGGTCCACCATACTCCACATAGTCCACATAGGTGATCATCTCCAGTTCCTCATCGCACTTGTAGTGGATGCCATAGCTCTGCAGTGTGAAGCCATAAGAGTCGTTCTTCTTCTCCACAATGATGGTGCGACGCCGGCGATCCTCATCTGGCTTGGAGGCCAGCAAACGCTCCGACTTGTAGCGACCCAGGATGTGTGTGGAACGCGAGAGCTGCAAGTAGTGAAAGGATGTTTTAGTTTGAGTATAATTAAGGTGCATGGCGCTCATTTTATCTAACCACAAATGTGGCACACCTAATAGCCGCAGGCGGAAAACGAGCTGTCATTTGAAAACGATGTTTGCCCAACTGTTGTTGGCCAAGAAGCAAACCACTTTTATTCGTCTGTACGTTTTTCAACTTTTATCAAAAAGTTTTCCATGAATACGCTATGAGGCAACACTTTCACTCAACAGCCGCAGACTGGCAGCAGAAACAAAAAGTGATGGGACTAAAACAATGGAAGACAAACACAAGACACACATACACACACAAAAACACACCCACAAACTCACACACAGTTAAATAGACAGCCTTTCATTAAACCTTTATTGCTCAACAGGGCAAAAGAAGATAGAGAAAGCAGCAGGACATTTGTGGCTTATGCTCCTGTGGTCCATTGCGCTCCTTTAAAGCTATTCAAACAAATGAACATGCTCTTTAATGGCTGGCAACAGCTACATGAAAAGCGTCTATCTACACCTTTATAGTATGACAAAAGTGAAGAGTTTGTAATTCTGTATTCTATTCTATTAAAAATTTATAATTAAAGTCTGTATAGGTACATAAATATTAAGTGTATAAATATTAAATGAAATAGGACTCATGGGTCAGCAACCCAATGGAATTCTTAGCACGAATTTTAAATATCAACGTTTAAGCTCAGAAAGGACTATATTCATTTCAATATATAGAAATTAATAAGAATAAATACCACATTATACTTTGGTACATATGGCAACCAAAACATTTCTTTTAATAAAAAAAAAGTTTCGGATTGGCTACAATTTCCATTACTCATGCACTACGCACATAAATGTCATAAAATAGTATTACTCAATTAATTTCTTGAACATACATACATACATACTACAAGAGAGTGAGGGAAATATGGTTTCGGGGTTATTCTATGCTTTTGTATGCTTCCGGGGCATTGAATTATTTAAAGTTGATTTGGCGAAGCGCAGCTTTGGTTGTTTTTTCATTGTATTATGTTTTGTGTGTGTTGACGGCTGATGGTTGCTTTGTTGGCCAAGTGTTTGGCCAAGCGTGAATTCCACATAATGTCCATTGGGGAGAGGCGAGTCCGAGGTTAAACAGCTGAGGCGGCTTTTAGCCTCACCTCCACGCCCTGCAGCATATCAAAAGCCACCACCACCAATGAGTATGTGTGTGTTTGTGTGTGTATAGTGAGCTTGGACCACCCTCCCACCACCAGCTTGTGAACCACCCGCCACCGCAAGGCAATTTCAATTGAGCCAACGCTGCAGGACTAGTACGTATTATGACTCAATAAGTAGCAACCCACCCGGGACATCATCTATACATACGTACAAATATCAATTAATAACGTTAGCCACATACCTGCGCATACTCGAGCTCCTCATCACTGGCATCGAGACTCTTGTGATGAAACTTCAAGCGACCTAAGCTGCCCGTTCCATTCACATAGTGTGATACAGGAGTCGACTGCTGAGGATGCTGCTGCTGCATGCAGGCGGCGGCAATCAAGGATCCCACGGAGGTGGCATTTGATACGGACATCGAGACGGCGGCTGCTGTTGTTGCCGCACTGCTCGCCGCCGTCACAATGCTCTGGCAGCTGCTGCTCATGTGGACGGGCGTCTATATTGATTTCTACCACGCAATCATCATATTTATCCAAATGAGTATTGCGTTTAAACTTCTTTGGCAACGTCTACGCGACGACAACAGAAAAAAGACCGACAGATACCGACAAAATTGCACTAAAAGTTTTCTATATATTCTATCAAGTATTGTTAAGAATTTGACATCAGTTAATGCTGTTCATCCGCTAACGTCAAGTATTGGTCGCTTATTAATTATAATTAGTCGAAACGTTGACCAACAAATAGCTGCTATTATTATTCTGTTGTTGAAAAAGTTTTCCATACTCGGTACGGCGGCCGTCGTGTGTGTTTCCGCTTCGTTTGTTCTACTTCCGTTCGAGTTTGGTGCCGTACTGAAAGAGTCGAGCGGACAATGGGAGAACATGCACCCAGAACATTACCGTTAGTGCTTATATTTATGGCACATGTTGACTGTCAGCCGTTGCAAGGCAGAAAGCGGTAGAAGGAATCGAGAGCGCTCAATTTAAACTGCACATGCGCGATGCTGCCATCTAACCCAAACAAAATAAAAGCTGGCAGCGCTGTTGAGTGTAACCAAAGAATAGATGATTTGTTGATTTATTAATGTTATTTATTCTACAGTATATGGAATATTGTTATTCAGCCAGCTCTCCACCAGGCACCAACTGTAATAAAAAGTAAGTATAAGAAACATGAGTTTAGTTTTTAATTGCTCACACCTACCATTGTTATGTTGTTGCCGTTTAGCAGAATCTGATCCAACTTTGTAATGCGGCGTCCATCTGGTGTATTTTCGTATTCCGTGACATCATCCAAGAGCATGTTGACAAAGTCATCGAAGCCCAGCAGTGTGCCCACCATTTCCTTGTCGTTCTTCATAATAATGTGAATTCGCGAACCGATGCATTTGTCCACCAATTCTGCCGACAGCATGTTATTAGCTTTTGTTGTTTGTATATGAAAGTAAATCATTGCTTACCCAGTGGCATCAGTGTGGAAATATTTGCGGGCGGTGGAACAGCAGTCATTTTGCGTATTTATCAATCAAAAACTAAATTTCAAGAAACAACAAAACTCCATGTGCATCAAAATAGTAGTGATGTAAGAAAAACATCGATGCATCGAATATCGATGATTTTTTGGCGATATTTTCCAATGTTTTCGTTGATATCGATTAAGTGCGATGCATCGATGCTTCTGCATAACGTCGGCTTTTTAAATTAACATTAAATTGTGCCCTGACAGTGCGTTTATGGTATTTTAGTTTGTGTTTCCAATGCCAAAGTAAGTCCATTTACTAAAATTGGTCAAAGATTGTATAGCTACTAAAGGCGATTGTCTATTTGAATGTTAAATTCGATTCAAAAAGCCTTCTTGCAGTTTATTTATGTTGTAACTAAATTTGTTTCAGAATAACAACAAAGACGAGCTTTTGCTGGAAGCATTTCAGCATAAGCCTTAATATCTTATCTTACAGATTGCGGCTTACAATGCGGTATATATGGAATTCAAGCTACATGGTTGGGGAAGCTATAGCAATTTGAGAAAAATAAATAAATATATGTGAATAAACCTAAAATATTTCATAATGGGACTGGTAGTTCCAAAGTGAACTGAACTACTGCGCAACAGAAAGCTAACTGATATGGAGCGGCCTATGGAACTGTGGCAGCTCAACAGTAAACAAAAGCTGCCTGACACATGAAAAGTATCGTTTTTTGTGTCGAAACACTAAATCGTTGCTAACTATTAATTTTATTTGAAGTGCACAGCTTCAAATGCACGCTATCTTGATTTATAGGCCTTAATTAACACATATTTGCTCGGTCAATTTTGTATGGGCCCGGCACTGAGATAGCTGCACTCTTTCGAACGTATCTCAAAAACTTGTTGAAAGGTGAAATTGTAGGTTTTAGTCGTGCCTTACCAGTTTTCAAAGCTTTCAATTAGTAAAATGTTTACCCATCAATGACTTAATCCACCCATTCAAAAAACTGAAATTTACATAATATTGCATAAAAACAATAAATAAATCAATTTTCTACAATTCTGCACCATTACTTTATTGATTTCATGTTAAAATACATTTTATAATTTTAAAACTATCGATAACCGATTTTTGTTGCTGGCGGACCGTTGCTATCTTGACGCACATATTTTGACACACATTGGTCATGTGGTAATGCCGATATTTTTCCATACCGATGTGTGGTATCGATAGCGCGAAGATGACTGCGACGGCCATACTGTAAATACATATACATACATACATTTTTTTCTTTTTGTGTCATTGTGCGTTCCAAAACCAAAATCACATTTTTGCGATGCATTTGCATTGCAAATTATAGAACAAAAATGAGGTGTTTTTGTGTGGAGAAAACGGAATAACAGCAATGATAACAATGAATTGATGTAAAAGTTGCATAACAAACGTCGTCGTCGGGCTCGCGTCTATGTATGTCCGTCGTTGAGCAGTCGCAATTTCCAGAAAACCACACACCACACACACGCACACTCGAACGCCATCAAAACAGCAGCAAAAGCAGATTTTTGAATGGCGTAAAAAGTGTGAAAATAACGAGAAAAAAAGAATACAAATCACAATCGAGTGTGCATTTTGCTTTATTTTGAAGCAAATGTGTTGTGGCAATCGCCTCCGCAGTCGATGCGCAGCAGAAGCAGCAGCTCAGTCCGCGTCAGCCACCTTTCCCTACTCCACGCCACAACCAACACCAATACCAACACATCTGCTGTCACAGCCGACAAAGAAAAACGACAAACTCTTCTTCTTCAAATTTGTACAGTTCCTACTACGACGACAACAACAACATTTGACTCAGCTGCCAAGCCAAAACATCATTAAGAGAAATCATCAAAACTGTGCGTGTGCTTTTTCTGCTTCTTGCATGTGAAATTATCAAATCGTTAAGAAGAAGATAGTTTGGGTGTGCTTTTTTTTTATATATATATATATATATATATATTTGTTGTTGTCCCGTACGTGTGAGCAATGAGTCTTTTGCCACCACCCGCGGGCGTTCCTCCCTCAGCCGCGCTTTCAACAGTGGCCACTGGGAGCAACACTAGCAGCAGTAGTAGCAGTAGCGGCAGCAGCAACAACAACAACAATAATAATAACAACCTGCCATTTGAAAAGGATAAGGTTTGGTATTTTAGCACAGAGCAGCTGACGAACTCGCCGAGTCGTCGTTGCGGCATTAAATGTGACGATGAGCTGCACTATCGACAAATGACAGCGTATCTAATACAGGAGATGGGCCAACGACTGCAAGTATCGCAACTATGCATAAACACAGCGATTGTTTACATGCATCGCTTCTATGCATTTCATTCGTTCACACATTTCCATCGCAATTCGATGGCATCGGCCAGTCTTTTTCTGGCCGCCAAGGTCGAGGAGCAGCCCCGCAAGCTAGAGCATGTGATAAGAGCGGCAAACAAGTGCCTGCCACAAACGACCGAGCAAACGTACGCAGATCACGCACAGGAGCTCGTCTTCAATGAGAATGTCCTGCTGCAGACGCTTGGGTTCGATGTGGCCATCGATCATCCCCACACACATGTCGTACGCACCTGCCAGCTGGTCAAAGGTATGCAACTTCACCACGATCCTCTAAAATATATATACAAATGCTCTACCATATGCTCAATGCTAGTTAGGAGCCATTTTCAATTAGTTACTGATTACAGTAAATATCAATTTTAGCATGCAAGGATCTGGCGCAAACGTCCTACTTCCTGGCCTCAAACAGGTATGGTTAAAAAACATACTACAGCTTAAAACTACATGCGTACGATAGAAGCCATTACGGAGCGTAAGAATTGCCCAAAAATGACACACTCTTAGTCTTCAAATGGTACAGCATCCACACTCAAATACAAACAGAGTCACACAGCTTACCTAACCCAAAGGCGACCGACCCTTTTGACTATTTATGACTTTTTGTTACCGTACTTGTGTGCGAATCTTGTGTGTTTGAGAAGATGACCTGTATGTCTTATACCAAGTCTCTGGGCATTTTTTTTTTTGCCTAATACTAAATCTCAGCAGTGCTCTCACATTTACAAGGGTATTAAATCTTCGGTATATCGAAGATAGTTTGTTTTATGATTTTTTAAACATTTTATCACATGTCCATCCAAAAATAAATAATAAATCTATTTAAAAAAAAAAAAAAAATTTACAACAATTTAATTGGATTATTTTTATCTCAAAATATGATCAATTTTTAAAGAAAACCAAATCTGAAATAAAAAAGAATGATTAAATTTTAAATAAATAGTGTAATCGATTTATTTTTGTCTCTTTCGGTTTGGGGGAGGGCATTTAACTCGTTTAAAATATGGCTAAATATGTTTAAAATTCCTCACAACTTATTTGATAAAGGATCTGTTCAGCAAAGCATTTAAATAATCTCTGAAACTGTATTCATTGAAAATGTCCTTAGTTGCTGAATGATTCTTTATTAAATCAGTTTGTATGGGCTACATTACGGAATCTATATGAGTTATATCTCTTAGTAATATGTTTGTTCGATAATAGCAAGAATTTGGTTGAGAAATAACAATATTAATTGTTCAATTTGTCCTCGTTTGCCGCAATCGCAACTGCCAGCCTTCATTTGACCTCGATGTGCCTGCAATATCGACCCACTGTGGTTGCCTGCTTCTGCATTTATTTGGCCTGCAAGTGGTCGCGTTGGGAGATACCTCAGTCGACCGAGGGCAAGCACTGGTTCTACTATGTGGACAAGAGTGTGTCGCTGGATCTGCTCAAGCAGCTGACGGACGAGTTCATTGCTATCTACGAGAAGAGTCCGGCCCGGCTCAAGTCCAAGCTGAACTCGATCAAGGCAATCGCTCAGGGTGCGAGCAATCGTACGGCGGCCAACAGCAAGGACAACAAGCCGAAAGAAGACTGGAAAATGAGCGAGATGATGAAGGGATATCACTCCAACATAACAGCGCCGCCGGAGCTAATGAATGGCAGCGACAGTAGCCGAGATTCATCATCGTCACAGGGGCCGCTGTTGCCGCCGCCGACAATGGTGCCGTCACAGCAGCGACGCGGTGCTGGTGCTCCAGGTAATTCGTCCTCTTCTACCTCCTCCTCCTCATCATCATTAAATCACAAGTTGCCAAATTATCCAGGCGCTCTGCCGCCCGACGCACATGGAGGTAAGTATTTAAATGCTTTCCTCCTTCATTGTTAGATCCAAATAAATGTATGCTCTCTTATTGTAGATCACAAATCGAAGCAACCTGGCTATCGGCCACCCTCGTCAATGGCTCAGCGTGGCAGCAGCTCCGGTGGTTCCTCCTCCGGCTCCTCAGGCAACAGTCAACGCAGCTCGTCCGCTCACCCGGGCATACGGCCGCCCATGCCCATGGACTATCATAAATCGTCACGTGGTATGCAACCGCCAGCGGGCATGCAAGCGCATGGTGGCCACAAGACTTCAACAAGTTCCAAGCCGCAGCAGCCACCGCCGCCACTGTTGGAAGGTCGCAGCAGCGCCAACAGCGGCAGCAGCTCATCCGCCAGCAATTTGGCAACCGCAGCGGGAGCTCCATCGAAAGATGGCAAACAGTCGAGCAGCAGCAAAATGTATCCTAATGCACCGCCGTCCTACAGCAATAGCGGTACGCCAAGTCAGCTCATGTCACGTGGTGGCTACCAGAGCAGTGGCTCTGGTGGCTCTGGTAGTGGTGGTAATGGTACGCCGCTGCCGCCGTCTGGTGGCTACAGCAGTCATGGCTCCTCGCATCGTAGTAAATCCTCCTCCGGATCGTCCGGCAATTCGTCATCTTCATCCGTCCATGGCATGTCGAATTACGACCAGCCGCCGCCAAACTATGGTGGGACACCTAACTTCAATCAACATTTGCAGCAGTTGCATCAACAACACCAACAGCAGCAACAACAACAACAGATGCCGCCGCCTGATGCTGCCACGCAGCCGCAGGTCACCAAAAACAACTCGTTGTTCAGCCCAGAGTGGAGCGATGTTAAGAAGGAACCGCAATTTAATGGACTACTGCCGCCGCCACCACCCGGACCCGGTCACGATAGTTTGGGCTATAAGCTAAACAGTCATACGCAGAATCGGGATAGCCCTAAGAAGGATCGTTTAACGCCCACCAAAAAGGACAAGCATCGCACCACATTGCCCCAAGGTAGCTCCAGTAGTACCACTAGCACCACCACCACAACCACTAGCTTAGCTGTTAATGCCTCAAAGCCCATGCTGCCACCGCCACCACATAAGAAAACTCATGGAGAAATGCTGGCCTCAACTGAACTGGGTAATAGCAATCTGAAGCGGACCAACGAGTTGACGGGCAGCCAATATGGCCTCAGCAGCAAGCTGGACGAGCACGATGGCATTGGACCGCGCGACAAGGTGCGTAAACTGGACTCGGGTGTTAGTCTGCCCGGCTTTCCCAGCTATGAGGAGAAGCATGTGCCGTTGTCCATGACAAATGGCGGCATTGAGACGACACCAGATCTGGTACGTAGTCTGCTCAAGGAGAGCCTGTGCACGACGAACGCCTCGCTGCTGAAGCCCGACCTCAAGCCGCCCATTGAGCTGCTGGAACCGATGCCGCCAACGCCGCCAATGCAAATTAAGAAGGAGTCATTGGACACGGCTACCAATCTAATGGCTGCCAGTATGATAGCGCCGTCCTCCATGGAGTTGAGTGCGCTGACCAAACTGGAGGGCAGTGATGGTAGCAAAGAGCTGCTGGATGGAGTTGGCAAGGCGGAGAAGAAAAAGAAGAAGGACAAGCATAAACACAAGGAGAAGGACAAGTCCAAGGACAAGCCGGACAAGGAGGAGCGCAAGAAACACAAGAAGGACAAGCAAAAAGAGCGCAGCAGCAAGGACGCCTCCATGGACTCACTCAAGCTGGTCATCAAAACGAATACGGCGACCGCAAATCCCAATGGCGCTGCCGTGCCCCTCAAACTGAAGATCAGCAAGAATAAGGTGGAGCCCACAGGACTGCTAGCGTTGCCAACAGTGCCCGCTACCACTTTTGACATGGCACCGCCAGCAGCGCCAACAACAGCAACAGCTCCACCCACTGGAGTGTCATCAGCACCCTTTGGCGGCAGCGGCGGCGCCGTATTCAGCACAGCCAATAGCAATAGCAGCGGTGGCGGCAGCAGCAGCAGTAGCAGTACTGGCGGCAAGAAGAAGCACAGCGATCGGGATCGTGAGAAGGAAGGCAAGAAAATCAAAACTCAAGATTTCGCCAAGTACAATGGAGTCGGTGGCGCCTATGCACCACTGAGCGGTGCAGGCGCCGCGCCCACAACGCTAACGGCGCCCGTCTCAAATCTCGTGGGTTGTGGTGTGCCTGCCGTCAACATGACGATAGCGTCGTCCAACCCAATGGCGTCGGCGCCAGCGGGTATTCCAGCTGCTGGTGCTGCACCCAGTACGAATGCTCCGCCTCCTGTTGCGCTGCCCATTTACAACAAAAAATAGTACTTGTTGTTATCCACATCATATTATCAGCATAGTAATAGCCCTAATCCTTGTCCGTCTCTTTCATAAAAGCAAACACCTCTTCAACTTTCACACCTTTATACCCACTTGATATAATTTTTATGTATAGACACCTAGTAAGCCTACAGTAGTCGTAATTGTTGGTGAGATGATGCATTAGTTGGCTAAGTTATTACAGATCCATTTTAGTTAAGTGCAACAAAGCAAAAAGATTTAAACATACATACTTTATTAATATGATAATCAAGTAAACTCGAAGAAAACAAAAAAAAACAAACCTTCGCAAACTTCTGTACAGCATTAATTAATTTGTAATTATAACATATAAAAAGAAAGAAGAAAAACACACATACACGAAATATTTGTAAACGGAATAAACGTTAACGTAAAACTCCTTTTTCGAGTGCGCGAAAAGTTTTTATAATAATACTGCGCAGCACGGCCGTTTAGAATATAAGTTAGTAAATCAAATACCCATAAAAATGCATTAAAATACACACACATAGACACAGAACTGTTTGTATATAGCCACAAGAGAAACAATATCCGCTTAGATAAAAAATACGGCCCTAACTAAATGCAAATAATGTACTCAATTTTTGGAAAAACAATCTATTCAAATATAGTGAAAAGTGAGAATGCAAGCGGTTTGATTCTAAATTAAATACGCACGTGAAAAAATAAAATAAAAACAAAAAACACTAAGAATATAAATATAAAACTACCCATAAATTATTTGAACTAAATAATAGTTGAAAATAAAACAGCCCCTAAATGTACGAAATTTATTTTTAGTTAGCAAAGTTTTACATTTTCAATTATTATTTTAAATATTAATCAATTCGTATACATTAACTTTTAGTTTTAAGCGTATGCAACAAAAACAACATCAGATTTATTTTTAAGTTAAAAAAATTCGAGTCGTCGCTAAAACTACGGCGTAGCTTTCAGTTGTTTTTAATTTTTTTTATTAAATAGCATTAAAACAAATATGAATAATAAATTGTTGTGCAACACAGAAAAAACAAAGAAAAAAATTATATAAAACCAAAACACACAAAAAAAACACAAAAACGTTTGCTAAATTAAGCAACTTTTCGAACATATGTAAGTAAAAAAGAAAACAAAAAAAAATACTTAAAGCTATACAAATTATATGAAATTAAGCGACAAATACCTATATCAAAAGGGAATAAATCTTATGTAATTTTCGACTAGAGCAAAAACAAACAAATTTAATCAAACGTTGCGCGTTTTTCAACACCCACTATTGGATTTCTAAATATGTAATTGCATTAAGCTATTGAAAGAAAGAAAAGTAAAAGCTATATACTAAACTACACACATACAATAATACATAATACATATTCATATTTCGGAGAAAACAAAAATGTTATTTTCGTTGCGAAAACAAAAATCCAAACTTTCCAACCTTGCTAATTGCTAATTAACAACAACAACGGCAGCAAAAGCAAACAAAAATACATAATCGTATGCGAAATTTCTATCTAATAATTTTTTCCGCCTTAAACTTTTAAGTTTTTGTACATAGATCAAAAGCAAAAATGGCGTTTGAAAAGTGCCCAAATCTTAATCTTGGGTTTCATTGGAAGCATTTCGAAAATGAATACTTGAGACTCTCATTTGAGCGCTTGTTTCAAAGGTCCGAATAAAAATTTCAAAACCTACAACAAAACAAAATAAAAAAAAAAACAAAATTGGAAAAAACATAAAATACAATTGGGTCTTTATTAATTTCTTCTGTTTTGGGTAAATAAATGTGTGCCCAAATCCAATCAAAATAGCTGGTCATGCGTTTCTGACCCTGCTTGTTACCATCTGTACCCAAAAATGCGGTAGCTCCAACGGCATCATCCATGTAATGGGCAGCAGTGAAGATCCAACGATGAGAGATCAGTATTGATTTTGGTTATATACAGACTAAATTAGTCGCATTTGTTTATGAGTGTTTTATCAAAACTGCTAATACCACAACCCTTGAGGAAAAATGGCCTTAGCGTGATAAGTTAAAAGCATACTTTCGTGACGTTTTTGTCAGCTGGTAGCCCTGGTCTATGTTAAATATTAATAACAGGACTTGTCAGGATTCGCAAACCCAAGTATGTGAAATTTTTGGTTTTCTTTTTAAAGAACAATGGGATAATCTTCACAACATTGTCAATAAAGACTCTTACTGAACTAATAACTTCCATAAATAACAGCACCTTGACAAATTGTTAAAGCGATTTCTTTTTTATTTAATTTTTAATTTCACCGGTGTGTGAGACGATCCAGTCCAGATAGGCACTGATTCTGGTGAAGACAGCTGGATAACCCTTCTCGCAGCCCAAGCCCAGACCAAAGGAGGTGGCACCAATCAGAGTGTTGACATTGCCAACCTTGTGAACCAATGGGCCACCAGAGTCACCGCTGCACACAGATTTGCCGCCCTTGGTGCTCATGCAGATGACTTTTTCGGTGATCATGCCGGCCCAGTAGCGGTTGCAGGTGGACGCCTTCATGATGGGCATCTCAACGTAGCGGAGAACGGGAGAGACGGCAGTGGCCTTATCGCTGTCGAGACCCCAGCCGGAGGCAAAGGCCTGCTGCTCCTCATAGGTGGAGTATTGACCATTCTGCTTCTTGGGCAGAGAAGCGGCACGGACGCGTTCATTGAATTCCAGTTTGGCAGGCAAAAGGATCAGAGAGATGTCATTGACAACCTTGGAGGCATCCCAATGTTCGTGCACAATGATGTTCTTCTTCTGCACATGGATAAGCTGCTGTCCGGGCTCCTCCTCCCTGATCTTAGTGGCACCCACATAGACATCGACAGAATCAGCAGAATCCGTGCAATGTGCAGCCGTAACGATCCAACGGTCGGAGATCAAGGAACCACCGCACCATGCTCCAGATTTACCGATCGTAATGCTCAATCCCACCTGGTAGGGGAACTGACCCACATGAGCCACATCACCGTTGGTGATGCGACCATCCATGGGGGCAGCCACGGCCGTGGCCAAAAGAGCAGCAAGTGCAACAAACAACTTCATAATCCGTGTCAAAAGGAACTTCTGAATTGACCATTCATACAGCAATCATATTTATAGGGTGCTCTAATCAGTTAACGGGAGAAATATACATGCATATCTTATCAAAGAATCTCTCTTGAGACGAACCCCTTAAAAAATAACATGATAAGGGGTGCGTGCTCTCCGATCCAATATCTTTTATACAATATATATTTATTTGTATTGACTTTCAACCAATTTAATTTAATATATGATTAGATTCGTTGGCTTCGCTGGAAAATCAAAAACAAATACATATTTTTAAAGAAATAATTAGTACTGAGCTCTCGGAGCTCCTTAGCTTTAAGTAGAATTTCAAAAAAATGCACGCCCCAAATTTCAACAGCTTTAGTTTCAGTCTAAGGTGCTCAACTTAATGTCTTCCTGTCCAAAGTACTTAAAAAACCCATTCTGAAAATCCCACTTCAAGTTTTCAAGGAACATTCGATGTACAATCGACTAGATGCAAAACTGTGATTACATTTGTCAGAATATTGATTACTATAGTAACTGATTTAAACTGGTTTAACGGCTTTTCCCAATTTCATTTTTATCAGATACAAGTTTTTTAAAACCAAAATATTGATTATAAGATTTTAAGACAAAAAGAGATAAGCAAAGTAAATAAAACTTAAACTTTATAGAGTACTTTTTGTTTGGATGCGCAGTTAAATTTATTATTGTCTCAAGAAATAACATATTATGTCTATTGTCTGATCTAATCGATGATGTTGCAAAATTACTATGCATATAAGTTCGCTTTTTATGTAAGAATTCTCGAAACTTATCAAACAATTTAGTTAAGTGAGTGCTTCTATCTCTTAAGTTCAGCAGAAACTATGAACTTTACGGACATGCGCCAAATATGAACAATTTAGTTAGCCGCATAACAAATACAAAAGCAAAGATTAGTTTTTAATTAAGCTGATAAGAGTGTTAAGAGTTACAAGAGCAGCCCCCAAACCACTTGAGCAGGTGTCCTATCAAATAAAAACAAAAATAGCCCATGTATTTTTCTTAGACGTCATCCTCAAAACAGTTAGTTGATTATATAGATACATAACTATAAAAGGGGTTTGGCGGATTGACCAAGCTTACATTCTTTATTAAACTCATCATGAAGGTACTCGTTGTTTTTGCTCTGGCTTTGGCCTATGCCTCCGGATCGGCTCTGCGCGCCGAGCAGGGTCCCGAACTCCGTAACGTGTTCATGCCCGTTCAGGATGGACCCGATGGACGCATTACCAACGGACACGATGCCTCTGCTGACCAGTTCCCCTACCAGGCTGGTCTCTCCCTGAAGATTGGCAAGTCCTCCGCTTGGTGCGGTGGCTCTCTGATCGGACACGAGTGGATCCTGACCGCTGCTCACTGCACAGATGGGTATGTTATGATTTATAGTATTGAATCAAATTCTTCTTTTGCTAATCCCTTATAATTTTTGATCACGTAGTGTTGACTCCGTCACTGTCCATTTGGGCAGCACCGTGCGCTCCAGCCCCAAGGTTAAGCACACCGTCGACAAGTCTCATATCCTCATCCATGAGGGCTGGAATCCCAGGACTCTGTTAAACGATATCTCCCTGATCCGTATCCCATCTGTGGAGTACACCAGCTCCATCCGTGCCGTTGAGCTGCCCCGTTTGGAGTCCCACTACTCCACCTATGTTGAGGATGAGGTTATCGCCTCCGGCTGGGGCCGCACCTCCGATGCCTCCAGCGGTGTTGCTTCCTATCTGCAGTACGCTCACATGAAGGTCATCTCCAACGGCTCTTGCCAGAAGACCTACGGTCTAACCATCCGTTCATCCAACATCTGTGTGTCCACCCCAGCTGCCGTCTCCACTTGCAACGGTGACTCTGGTGGCCCTCTGGTGCTCGCTTCTGACAAGGTCCAGGTTGGTCTGACCTCTTTCGGTTCCTCTGCCGGCTGCGAGAAGCAGTACCCAGCTGCCTTTACCCGCGTGACCAGCTACCTTGAGTGGATTAAGGCCCACACTGGCATCAGCCATTAAGTCTTATCAAAAAAAGCTTGAATTTGCAATATAATACCTAAAAATAAAGAGATTATTAATAATAGTTGTTTCTTGCGTATTTCACTTTGTAAAAAGAACTTACTAATAATTTGCTTCGCTTTGAATTTTTATACTTTGATACCGAAGGTCTCATAGTATATTGGTTTTGTGCAATGTCCGTCATGGTGTCTGTCCGTCTGCATGAACGCAACTTTTTTTGACACCCGCAGAGCTAGAGACTTGAAACTTTGCAATTATGTTTGTCTATAGGCGCGACAGATAAAGTGTTAAGATCAGTGTGCCACGCTTACTAGGAGGCTGGGAAATCGATAAATTTGATAACTGAAAACCGATAAAACCAAATATTTCTCACATTCTTACAGCTAGAGTTACCAAATTTTGCACGCAGATAGCTAGTCACGTTACTCAAAAAACTTCATCAAAGTTTTGGGTACCAGCCCCCTGATTCCGACCCCCCTTCTCATTGAAATTGGAAACGCCTATAGTATTCACATTTTTTGGGCTAGAGCCACAAAATTTTGTGTCAAGATAGGTAACGACGTTTCCCAAAAATATGCATCACAATATTGAATGCCACGCCTCCTGATTCCGCCCCATCCCCCCTTCTTCTTGAAATTGGAAACGCCTATAGTTTTCACATTTTTTGGGCTAAAGCCACAAAATGTTGTGTCAAGACACCTTCCGCCCCCCACCCCCGCCGTTGTTAAAACGGCTATGCGTGTATCTTCCACATTTTTTGAACTAGAGTCACCAAATTGGGTAGAAAAATAGAAGGCAACATTTTGGATGCCACGCCCACCCAAGCCACCCGCCTTATAAAATTGGAATCGGCTCTTTCTTTAACAGTTTTTGAGCTAGAGCCACCAAACTTGGTAGGAAGATAAATGGTGACAGTTAAAAACAATTGATTCAAAAATTTGGATGCCACACCCACCTCTGCCGCCCACCTTTTACATATGGAAGTTCAGTTATCTTCCACAGTTTTTGAGCTAAAGTCACCAAATTTGGTAACATGATAGCTAGCGATGTTTACCACCCGGGAAAGCATTTCAACAAACTCAAAAACCAAGTTTTTTTTTAAACAACCTTACTTTTAGTTCAAATAGTAAACTTGTTTATAGTTTACAATAGCTTGTTAAACAGCAATCAAACATTTTAACTCCAATTACCTAGAAACCTCTCTTAGGACAGTTTAAACCTCTCTGTTTATATGTATAAAATAAGAAGTGTACGACTTATTAAATGTCCCTCGCTTTAATTTTCTACTTTACTCATTCTTTCTCTCTCTCT
The DNA here is from genome assembly GCA_018152825.1 of Scaptomyza hsui. Classification (NCBI taxonomy): domain Eukaryota; kingdom Metazoa; phylum Arthropoda; class Insecta; order Diptera; family Drosophilidae; genus Scaptomyza; species Scaptomyza hsui. Next base: position 692,519 of record JAECXO010000307.1, read on the forward strand.
CTCTCACTCACACACACACACCTAGTATTCGACAATTAATTACTGGTATAGCAGCCATTTTCTATTGCATCTTACAAGTACGTTCTGCCTTTTTTATAAAGCTTAGCATACCTTTATGAGCAAAATAACTTACCTTATGTAGATGAAAATTTTAATGCATACTTTTAAATTTCTTAAAAGTATTGCATACTTTATTTTGTATCAGTTTTCGATTTTAAACCCGACCAACTAAAGCTTTTATTATCACAATTTTGCAGTTACAAGAGTTTGATAAGTTGAAAATACTGCTTCAGCTAACTTCAACAAAGAACCATTTTTATCTGTACATACGTATGTGATGCGCTTAAATAGGATGGAATATTATATATATCTGCTCAGCTTCATCATACCCTCTTTGAAAGACAAGCTATTGCTACAGGGTAAGAAATACAAGTAAGCCACACAACAAATTATTTCTTTAAAGTTAATAAACGACGTTCTGATTTGACAATCTGGTTATCAATATGACAGATTTATGAGCCAACGCAACGTTTAAACAGATACATATATAGTGGCTCTGCCATTCAGCTGGTTTCTCCTATGTACGTATACGCATACTATGTACGTTAGATGCATGACTTTTGTTCTTTATGGACTTAGTGTTTTGAAAATTCGACAGCTCCTGCATATTTTTAGCAAAACAAAGATAAGATTTGGGCCGCTTTGAACACATACTCCCAATTTGTTGCAGAATCAGGTATCAGTATCAGTAACATTCCACCCTAAATATAAATTCTCTTCAAGCAACCGTCTCCATTTAGTCGAAGGCAATCTGCTTGAACAGCCACAACTAAACCCAATATAATATACTCACTCGCAAGAGACAAACAACAGGAATTTCCCTTTCTATCGAAAATGAAAGGTATGCAACGAGAAAGACAAATTTACAGTCCCAGGTGTTCTGCCATGGCCAATTAATAAGTAGTTCGTACTCGTGTTTGCTTTTTTTAGTGTCATTTGGATTTAGTATTGGAGTTTTCCTACTGGCATTATGGGTGCCAAAGCCCTTGCAGGCCTTAACCACCTTTGAGGACATGTGCCGCCTATTTAAAAATGGCACTCTTATCCGTAAGCCGGGGACCTGCAACGAGTACATTGAGTGCAGAGTGAAGGTAGGCATTCCGCACACCTGCGACGAATCCATGGTCTTTGATGCCGCATCGCAAAAGTGCGTGAAGGCAACAGCTAGCAACAGCAAGCATTGTGACGACCTCTGCGATGGATTGGATGGCGTTTGGGTTTCAGATCCAACGGACTGCAACAACTTCTTCTACTGCCGGAACGGAGAGTCCCTAGCCGGTCATTGCGATGGCTCGCAGCACTTTAATGAAACTACGCAGACGTGCCAACATGGAGTTGACTCACTTTGCGTGGACGTTGCGAATATATGCGAAATACTGCCCGATAAAACACAGTTCCGGCAGGAGACTGACTGTAACGAATACTATGAGTGCAAGGGTGGTAAGCATACACTAAAGTCATGCTCGTCCACACAGTACTTTGACGTGGAGAGCGGCAAGTGTGTGGCCAAGAATAAAGTTGACTGCGAATCACATTCGAAGAAGAACGTTTGCAAGTCAAAAACCAAGCCACTCGTAGGATATCAACCGGATCAAGCCACTTGCCGTGGCTACTTCTTTTGCAGTAACTATGGAAGCGTTGAAGACATCGATCCCATGTGGGGCCAGTGCCCCGAGGGCTACTTTTACGATGACACCACCAAGAAATGTGACGTTGCCAAGGCGGTGGTGTGCGAACACAATCGTTGCGAAGGACGCGGTACCATGCTCGTTACCAGCAGCAATAATAACTGCCACAACTACATTAAATGTGAAAATGGCGTCGAGGTGGAAGAGAACGAATGCCATTGGGATTATTTTTTCGATGAGTCAATGCAAGCCTGCACCAGCAAGATTATTTACGACGGCTGCTGTGATGGACGTGACTGAAGTAATAATTATGTACATAAATACATACAAATTTCGGTAGAATAAATATATAACTGCTCGCCCAACAATTGAAAAAACATGATGTATGTACGCATATACAGTAGCAAGAATTCCGTTTGATTGTAAAGCCTTGTTGACCAATTTGTATGTATATTTGTTTACATTAATCAACAGTAATAAATCTTAATCAATAATTGCAGCCAAATGAAATTAAAAAAACAACCCCAGTAAAATATATATTTAAAGTCGATCTGTGTCTCCCCTACTTTTGCAAATCAAGACTATAGCTGGTTGTTTTTTTCTAGAGACTAGAGCTAGAGACTGCAGATTTTGAATATAAGTTCTCCTATACCATGAGCGGAACAAGTTTGTTTCAAATTATCGATAACTATTCTGGTTTCCGATATACACATGGAATCGATTACAAAAAATCTCGAATTTGGAAAGTGTAAAAATGAGGATTGAAATAATGGGTAACGATAGAACTTTTCTGAAAATTTAATCGAAATCAGTTGAGAAAGACCAGAGATATCGAAGATTGAAGTTTAGGTAATAGATGCGTACAGACAATGACTGTACGCGTTAAGTATGGGGTTCGGGGTATCTCCTAGTCGGGAAATCTCGACTAGAGCCTTCTTACTTGTTAATAATATGGGATTATCAGATTGATATACATTCACTGAGTAGGGTATTAGTGTTGTACATATATGGTGTTCACTGTCACTTAACTTTTGGCGCAAATGTTAACGACTCACAGCCATAGACGAATAAATGTAATGTACATTTATTTGTCTATGTTTCAGTTCAACATCCTGTTAACTAACAGCATATGTTAAGTTTCGTGTCGGTGCCATGTCGTGACACGTTGCGCAGCCAAATAATTCTTCTTCTTTCCTGTTGTTAAAAGAAGTCGACGCCGTCGTCGCGAGATTGTTTTTGCAATGCTCGATGGAAAAAAGCGTTGGAAACGGTAAAAACAAACAATAATAAGTGAACACATATCCAATTGACAGTAAATGCCGGCAAAGTAACAAAAAATATGTAATACCAACCCATGCTAAGGTCGTATTAAACTTTTCGGGTGAAGTGTTATTTGTATATTGCCACAAAACTCAAGTTGTTGTTGGACGGTTTATTTGTTTAAACGATTGTGCATATTGTGTATATCAAATAACAATAACTCAGTAATTGCACCGAGATGAAGCCAACTCAGCCCGGTGGCAGCAGCACTAGTGCAAGTGCCGCTAAAATGGGTGAGCCCATCGAATATGTTACCCTGATAAGCGATGACTCTGACGGCGAGCCTTCACCCAAACGAAACACGTCTGGCGGCGGTGGCCAAGGAAAGGCCAAGTTCGACGATGACTCCAACGATACACCTGCTACCAGCGACGAACGGCGCACAAGCCGGCGCAATAAACCCAAAGTTGACTATACAAACAAGCCGACAAATGCCACTGTAGAGAATGCATCATTTGAAAAGAGCAGCTCCGGCTCTTCAGGCAGCAGTGCCGGTCTGCTGGATAAACGAGGACATGTGCACACAGAGCAGCGTGCACGCAAGTCGGAGACAGGTGTGCATCATACTACAACCAGTGGAGCACGTAACACCCTGCCAAAGGAGACGGCGAATGGCACAAATGGAGAGACGCGGGACACAAGCACACCAACGGTGCTCTCGGGGCAAGAGGGCGCAGTGTTTCAGTCGCGCCTGCCCTTCAGTAAGATGACACCAAATGAGGAAGCCTGCTTTCCAGACATAAGCCGATCCGGCATACTCGGACATCGAGTTTTTCTCAACATACGCAACAGCCTGCTGCACATGTGGGTGGATAATCCCAAGGTGCAGTTGACTTTTGATAATGCGCTCAAACGGTTGCCGCCGCCCTTCGACAGCGATCCCAACCTAGTGAGACGTGTGCACTCGTTCCTGGAACGGCACGGCTTCATTAACTTTGGTATATTTAAGCGATTAATTCCGATACCCGTCAAAAAGTTAGGCAAGGTGATCGTGATTGGTGCGGGTATTTCTGGACTGGCCGTTGGGCAACAATTGCAACAGTTTGGCATGGACGTCATTGTGCTGGAGGCGCGAGACCGCGTTGGCGGGCGCATTGCCACCTTTCGCAAAAATAGCTACATTGCTGATCTTGGCGCCATGGTTGTGACGGGCGTTTACGGCAACCCAATGACAATACTCAGCAAACAGATCGGCATGGATTTGGTGCCCATTCAGCAGACTTGTCCACTCTATGGTCCCGATGGCAAGCCAGTGCCTAAGGAGAAGGATGATGTTATTGAGCGTGAGTTTAATCGTCTACTCGAATCGGCCAGCTATCTGTCGCATCGTCTGGATTTTAACTACGCTGGTAATAATCCCGTGTCGTTAGGCGACGCCTTGGAATGGATCATTAACATGCAGGACAAAGCCGTGCAGGAGAAACGTGCGGCACATATGCACGAAATAATTGCAGCTCAAATGAAAATCATTGAGCATCGTAAACAGCTTAAAGTCATACTACAGAAGATTGCAGCGCTGAAGGCGGAGCTGCAGGCCTTGGTCAAGAAACGTTTGCCAAGAAGCGCTCTGAACGAAAACAGCTATGCGAGTCAGGAATACACAATTCGCATTACTCAAATTAAACTGGAGGACACTGTCAGTGTTGAGCAAGACATGCGGAATCAGGGCCATAAAATGGAAGCTCAGCTTAAAGAGATTGAACAAAACGGACCCAGGTGAGTGTGAATAAGATTTATGAAGATCAACTTTAATTCATGAAACATTCAAATAACGCAGCCAGGTTTACTTGTCGTCACGTGACCGTCTAATACTTGACTGGCACTTTGCCAATCTGGAGTTTGCCAATGCTACACGGCTAGACAACTTGTCGCTGAAGCACTGGGATCAGGATGATGACTTTGAATTCATTGGCCATCACACAACAGTGCGCAATGGTTACTCCTGTGTGCCAGTTGCGCTCACCGAGAACATTGACATACGCCTCAACAGTGCCGTCAAGGAGATTAAGTACAGCACCAAGGGCGTTGAGATTGTTGCCGAAAATTTGAAGACCTCCAACTCGCAGATGACATACAAGGCCGATTTGGCTGTCTGTACGCTTACGCTGGGCGTACTTAAGGTGGCCGTCACTCAGGATGATTCACAGCATGCCAACACTGTAAAATTTGAACCACCATTGCCGGACTGGAAGCAACAGGCTATACGGCGCTTAGGATTTGGCAATTTGAACAAGGTGGTACTGTGCTTCGATCGGATATTCTGGGACCCCAATGCGAATCTCTTTGGCCATGTTGGCAGCACCACTGCCAGTCGTGGTGAGTAGCACGTCTTGTGTGTCTATTCATTTTAAAACCACTGGATATTCAATTTCAAGGGGAAATGTTTCTGTTCTGGAGCATCAGTTCGTCACCCGTTTTGTTGGCTCTTGTCGCTGGCATGGCTGCCAATATCGTTGAGAGCGTGACGGATGACATCATTATCGGACGCTGTATGTCCGTACTGAAGAACATATTTGGCAACACATCCGTGCCGCAGCCCAAAGAGACAGTTGTTACCCGCTGGCGTAGCGATCAATGGGCTCGCGGCTCCTACAGCTACGTGTCAGTGGGCTCCTCTGGAAGTGACTATGATCTTCTGGCTGCACCAGTAATACCACCAACAAGCTATGAACCACATTACAGCAAAGAGGGCGAAGAACTGCCACGTCTATTCTTCGCTGGCGAACACACGATACGTAACTATCCTGCTACAGTGCACGGCGCCTATTTGAGCGGGCTACGTGAGGCTGGTCGCATTGCGGATTACTATTTAGGCTATCCGGAAGGCACGCCGCCGGATATTGGGTACTCAGTTAGTGAAGCTGCCAATTCCGTTTCGGTGGGCAACGTTGTTAAGCTACGCGACCTTTCGCCACGTCTTACCGACTCGCCATTGCCCAAGAAGTCAGAGGAGAGTTCAAACGTTGCCGAGTCGACAGATTTGTAGTGCGTTCTGTTTGTATTTAGTTTCATGCGCCACTATCAAATAACCTATTTGGAAATATAGATATTGTTTAATTTGTGTATGTAATTCTAGTTGTGTATATTTATTATCATTTATTTTTATTTTTTGACACTTAGTACTCAGATTTGGCAACATAGTTTGGTTTGAAAAGATTTAATATGCAAAACATTTTTATAGTCAATTATGTAGGGACATCCAAATTTAAGAAGCTTATCTTCAATAGTTTTAATAGTTTTTCTCGACAGCATTGAATTAAGTTCTTAGTTATCTTACTTAAAATTTAGTTTGTCAAGCCAGTTTAAAGTTAAAGTGTAAGGATACCTTCAGCATGACTGATGGCATTTAGTACATGAGCTATTTAGCATCCTCCTTAATGAAATCGTCAAAGTTAAGAACAATCTGCCTTTGGGTTGGCACATGTCGCTGGTAGATGATACCTACTGCATCAAGCATGCGCTTTGAGGCTCGAAAACTGGGCATGTCCCTGTTTTTGTCGGATAGGTAGAATAGTTCCCGTATGCCCGACTGAATAATTAATTTTGTGCACTCGTTACAGGGAAATAGGGTTGTGTACAGACTTGTGCCATCTATATTGTTGCCATTGCCATTGAGTATGGCGTTGGCTTCAGCATGAACCACATACCAATTTTTGTTTTCTATAGAATCACTGGCGCACTGCCTTGACCAGGGAAACTCATCATCGCTACAGTTTCTCGGGAAGCCATTGTAGCCAATTGCTACAATACGCTTATGCTTATCCACAATGCAGGCGCCAACTTGTGTGGAGGGGTCTTTGCTACGCTGCGCTGAAAGTATAGCGATGCCCATAAAGTAATCAGCCCATTGCAAATATTCCTTGCGCTTTTGGGTGTGAAGCGAGTCTAAGCTCGCTGTGATCTCTGCAGCTTCCTTGCTATCGTCTCTCTGATCCATGGACATAACTCTGCAAATAAAAATTGACATTAAAGATTAAAGAATATGTAATGGTTTTTAATAATAAAATAATCAAATGATGTGCACATACATATGTTTATGGTTATTTATTTTTCTTCAATGTTTATTATATAATTTTTCAGAGGCAAAATAATAGTATGTAATATATATTTAATATAATTGGAATTTACAGTAAATACTTTGTATACGAATCTAAATATTAAAATCAAAATGTTTGATTAGGTGCATTGATTTTAGGCTTCATATTTTAGGCGCTTTTCTGCAATTGTATGGGATTCTGCTTGAGGTGCAGGTAAATAGAGCGCATACGTGAGACGTCTTTGCCAGCTTTATTGACCTTAGGATTAAATTCGCAGAGCTTAGCAATGCGCTCCCATTCGGTTCCAGGCTCAATTGCACCATTCTCCAATGACGCAGCCTGGATTTCTGCGTTTCGAGAAGATAGTTTTGTTTTTGAAATGGATTCCTCAATCTGGCGCAGCCAGTCGTCTAGCTCTTTCTTAGACTGCTGGCGCAATTCCTCCTTTTTACGCTCCTCCTCAACATCCTTTTCCTCCAGCCGCTTCTTTTGATCTTCACGCCATTTTTTAATTTTTTCGGGCTCTTCGCGCGACGGTGGTGGTCCTGAGATGCCAACTGGCTCGTTTGACTCGCTGCCAATGACCTCAAAGCTGCCAGTCGACGATTCGAGACCACCTCCAACAGCGGCAGCCAGCTCGCTACCCAATTCAGCACCAGAGCCCACTAGACCTAGAAGTCCGTCGTCAGTTGCAGGGGCCACGGCTGCACTTGTCGCAGATCCACCGGTTATTTCCGCTTCCAAGTCCCCCAGAACTGACTGCTCGCGTGCCAAAAACTCTGCAGCTGGATCAACTTCCTCTTTAGTGGCAAAATCATCACCGAAATCCATATTGTAAGTAGTCTAGAAAATTAAACACACAGACAATGGATAGCTGTTAATGGGCGTTTTTTCACTTACACGTATTAATGTGTAAGAATTTTCAACAATAACAGCAAAAACGTAAAGACCTACCTTTGATTGGTTGAAAGTAATAATTTGCGTTCTTTAGTTTTAGCTTCCTGTCCGCACACAAGTGTTTCAAACAATTTAATTTTTTTTTCTGAGTTTTTCCCTAATTATATATAAATTAATCTTATTGTAGAAAAGTGTAAAACGACAGTCACTAATAGAGATGGCATGTTATCGATATCACTGATTCGATGCTATCGATGAGAGACAATAGGCACTTAAGCAAAACTAAAATTTAATATTATAATTATTTTATTATTAATAACAAATTTTCCGTTTATGATCCATTGACTTATAGGATCATGTTTTATGATGACAATTACAGCTAAATGTCAGCCGATCTTGTTGAGCAAACAGTTAAAGTTTAGGATGTACATGTGTTGCATTTTTAACAAATATTGGGTTTACCGTAGCTTTAATTATGTGGAATGTCACTTAAATAATATTACGCAAACTACTGTTTCAACTCACCAATCAAATCAATTACAAATCAAATAACAAATGAGGAAAGAACTTCGCACCACACAGTACTTGCTTGTCACAAAACGAGGGCTCCAAACATTAGTGTTGGGTTGTTCATGAGTGAGTGAGCAAAAAAGAGTTGTTCATCGAACTGAACAAGTGAACAATGTTCCGTACTAATTGTTCTTTTTTGCTCACTTGCTCACTTGCTCTTTTGTTCTTGTTCTTGTTCCTATTGCTCATTTGCTCACAACTCACTTGCTCCCTTTAGCTCATTAGTTCTTTTTGCTCAGCTGTTCTTCCGGTATTTAGTTCATTTTTTCACAGAGGTTCTTTTTTCACCGTTCATATGATGGTTTCAGTTCATTTCCGGCTGTTATATCTTAGCGCCAAAAACAAATAATTTTAATGCAAATTAATAAATAGTATTTAAAATGTCTCTGATCCGCAAACATAGTGATATATGGATTCACTTTACTGATTTGGGCAACGCGCAAGCGAAATGCAAGTACTGCAACTCAGCTTTAAGCTGTAAGTCGCAAAGCAACTTGTCTCGGCACCTGCGAAGTAAGCACCCGTCAGCAATGGAGCCCGTTGTCCGACAAAGTCAGGAGAATGTTGTTCTAGTTAACACACAGCCAAAAATCACAACTTTTGCCTCTAGGCCTGTGTCGGAGAATAAATGCCAACAATTAGATCGGCAAGTGGTAAAAATGATTGCCAAGGGAAATCATGCACATCATAGAAAAAAATATTTTTGTTATTTTATTAATATTTTTTAATTTTTAATTTGTTATTTGTTAAAGGTTTGCACCTATGAAAAAGTAAAAATATAAATATATTTTGTTTATAATTGTTATGGTAATGTGGTTTTGATTAAGTGATAAATAAACTTAAAATGTAAAAGAACAACGGCCGGTTTAAAGCAAAAGAACAACAGCTCTTCTGAGCAACTTGACTGAACAAGTGAGCAACTGAGCAACTTAAGTGAACAAGAGAGCAACTGAGCAACTTGAATGAACAAGTGAGCAATGTGAGCGAGTTGACTCTTTTAAAAAAAAAGAACAAGTGAACATGTTCTTCAAAATGAGCAGTGTTTACCCAACACTACCAAACATTCAGACGATAATAGCGTATTTCCACTGCTCAGTTATTCTCAGTTATGTTAGTTAACAGTAACTGAGGTTCAGTTTGCATGTATTCTCCCATAAGGAATTAACTGAAGTAAAACTGACCGTAAATATTTATAGCGTATTTCCACTGCTCAGTTTTTCTCAGTTATGTTAGTTAACAGTAACTGAGGTTCAGTTTGCATGTATTCTCCCATAAGGAATTAACTGAGTAAAACTGACCGTAAATATTTATGGCGTATTTCCACTGCTCAGTTTTTCTCAGTTATGTTAGTTAACAGTAACTGAGGTTCAGTTTGCATGTATTCTCCCATAAGGAATTAACTGAAGTAAAACTGACCGTATATATTAACTGAAGAATAACTGAAGAGGAACTGGTTCATTTGAACACTTGTTCGATAAAACATCGCTGTTAATGGGCACTTTTAGTGTAACAGTTGCAAAACAGATGATTGTGAATAGCAGAAATTGTGAATCTGTAGGCGCAATATATAGTAATATTCAAAATTTAATTAAAAATTTTGTTTTTTGATGAATTATTGTAGGAAACAATTAAACTGGGTGGCAAGGTTCAAAGGATTGCTTTTAAAATTGTGGGCGGATAATTTTGTTGCATTTAGGGCAGTTTAGAAAAGCTCTCACGTATATACGAAAATGGACATGTACTGCGTCTGCAATGCAAGCAAAAATGCTTGTAGGCATTAAAAATAAGCCATACAAGTTAGCAACAAGCTGTTATTTATTTGCACTGTACAATTTCGGTTAGTTTTTCTCACTTTTTTGCAGAAAATATAAAACATAACAAACCGAACAGCTGATTAATTTACGGAGGTTCAGTAACAGAGCAATGGAAACAGGTTTCGTCAGTTACTGTTAAAATTTACGGAAACGGAACAGTGAAAATACGCTAAAAGTAATTAAAAGAACTAGTTCGGAAACTTGTAGCGGCATTTTGGTGGATTCCGATACTTTTTTTCGAAGTGCTGGAAAGTGCGGAAAAGAAGTTGAACTAGTTCGTGAACAAGCGTTGCCAGACCTCGCAATTAACCACTTTACCGACGTCCCTGGTTAAACACATGAGCACTGTTATCGAACTAATTCACATGTGCATTGTTCAAATGACGAGTAGTTCAAATGTACTTGAGCGGCCATTTTGGAGATTGTTTCACCCACTAAAAAGTTATGCAGCCCCAATTGTAGCAGTTAACAAATTAAATTTACTTAAATTTGCATCGTATATAGACAAGTGTATAGTTGAAGCTAGTAAATAATGACGGACCATCGAAGTGTGAATCCTATGAAGCAGTAAAACACGCAACTTGCTTGCAAGTGACTATCTCTCAGCGCACTCACACATGTATGTATGTACATGCATGCATACATATACCTTAAGCATACATACACACATAAGTATGTACATGCTAAAAGTGTTCAAAGCAAAAATCAACTAATGTACAAACTTACCCACATACATATGTATGTATATGCAAATGCATTTAAAGTATTGTTAAAGATATCTGAATTGAAAACATGTTCAAAGAAAAAATGTGCCTTCGCAGTATCCAGCCAAAAACACGCCAAGTTGTGCGCGGCATAATTCACTTGTGTGTATGTATGTATGTATGTATGTATATGTGTAAATATCAAACGTACCTGCGAAAAAAATGCACTTTGCTTAAGGGCTGCATAAAAGAAGACGAAGACTATCAAACTACTTCAATGCAGTTTGTGAATTGCTCAGCTGTCTAGAGAATTAATAAATACATTATTTACATACATACATACATAATACACATTGTTTGTCTGATGTTCGGTATCAAGCAGACTTGAGCGTGTCCGAGCTTCCAGCCCTGGTTTCCGCATTTTCTGTTTATCCAATGAACTAACCGAAAAAAACCTGCTTCCAGCTCCAAGCACCCCTCATGGATCCCAACTCCAGCCCCTGGTCTTACGCTTACAATCGCATTGTACCCGGCTCCGCCGGCAGCACGGGCAGCACAGCGGAGGAATTTCAACATCCGCACCTAGCCAGCATAACAGCGGCCAGCCTCGCCAGCTTCAATGCGGCTGCAGCGAGCGGCGGTAGCTTTGTGCCGCCATCTCCAATCGGCAGCTACAATCCAGTATTCCAGCAGATATATCATCATGCGGCCGCAGCCAGCGTGCAGCCTAAGCCGGCGCACTATGCCTCATCAACTGTTAATACGCCGCACCGGCAGTTGCAGCAGTTGCAGCTGCCCAGCACGCTGGACAAGCAGCTGAGCAGCTTTCAGAATCAGGCTGCAGTGGCAGCTGTGTCATCTGCCGCAGCAGCAGCCGCGGCCGTCAACAATGTTGCCTCCAATTACTATGGTGAGAACTCATCGTCCAGTGGTGCCTCGCCGTCCCCCACTACAGTCGCTCTTACCTCAACATCGCTGACGTGGAACACGCCCAATATGATATCGAACACGTTCCTTGCCATGCAACAGCAACAACAGCAGGCCCAACAGCAACAGCAGCAGCAGCAACAACAGCAAGCCCAACAGCAACTGAATCTAGTGGCCGACAAAGTGGTAAGTATCAAATTAAAAATTCTATTGCAAACCAATTCAACAGGGAGCCGGAAGCTTTAATGGGGCTCAGTATGGGTTCGGTATATCTTCTTGTTCTTCTTCTATTTTCTGTCAATTTCAATATTCTTCTTGCATACAACTAAAACATACATATATTTATTGAGATAGAGATATATATTTGTAAACACTAAATAGCGATTGTCGTCAGACCAAAAGTAACTGCGATATTAGTTTACCGAGATCTGCTGGGCCCCCCCCCCCGCCCCACTTTGTTACTCCCTTGATAGCTTGGAACAGCCCCTGTACTAATATTGCCTAGAGTTCTATGCTCCAACTTATGCCTAACTGTCTCTAGTATGTATGTATGTAGTATATACACTATATGTAACAAAATCCGAACAAAACAATTTCCGTTTCCATCAAATTTATGTACAAAACAAAAATCAACCTGTCAACCCCTTCCACGGCTACAACACCACCACAACCACAACAACAACATCAACAAAAACAACGAATATATATAGCAAATCAAACAAGAAAACACCCAACAAACAAAGGCCCAAATCAAAGCGTACAACGAATTAATGTACTTGACCCAATTGCAACAACATCAACAGCAGCAGCAGCAGCAACAGCAACAGCAGCAACAACATCAGCAGCAGCAGCAGCAACAACAGCAAGAACAGTTGCAACATAATATTGCTGAAACAGAAACCTACTACACAATCGATGGTCAAAAGTTAAAGCTATCGCGCAAGGATCCGCAATCAATCCACATCGAACACCAGAACGCGAGTCCCGCCTATGCGGCACAGTATGCAAGTCCCGCATTAAGCTCAGCGGATGGATCGCCGATCACGAATTTACATACGGTCGATGTGGGCGGATCGCCGCAGGTGATTGTCTATAAGACAACAACGGCACCGGTTGCGACGGCAGCAGTGGCGATCGGATCGCCAGTATCGCGACGCACCGTAATGAATGTGGCAGGCGCTGGTTCGTCTGCAGCGCCCACAACGGTGGCATACTCATCTGTGATACAGAGCACACTGCAACAGCAGCAGCAGCAGCAGCAGCAGCAGCACTGCTGGACAAAGCCAGTTGATGGCCAGGATGAAATGAAGAGTGTGTTGCAACTGCACGTGAAGCAAGAGCATCGACAGCTAGATTACGCTAATGATACGGCTGGCAGCGGGGCAGATAGCAGCGAGAATCTTGTATTTAATCTGCCACCAGGTCTTGAGATAAAGCAAACGTTCTACCAACCAAGCGTCATTGAATTAGACACATCCGCCTCAGTGGCATTGCAACAGGCACAAGCTCAGGCTCAGGCACAGGCACAGGCAGTGGCAGCGCAGGAGCATCTGTTGCAGCAGCAGCAGCAGGATGCTGCCTCGCCGCAGGGTCGACGGCAACACGTTGTGGCTAATATGATTATGTCACCGGGAACACCGAGCAGCTTAGCGTCACAGATTCAAACAGTGCCAAAGGTTTGTATTTCATTTGTATGTATTTATTTTGGTATACTTTTTTTCTCGTTTTGTTGGTTTTTAGTTTGTTTATTGTTTCGATGGTTATGTTTTCATGTTCAGTAAATCTCACGGCTGTTGTACAGATTTGTTATCATAACGACTTACGTATTTCAAATATGTATGTGCACACATATGACAATGAAACCGTTTAACCATTTATTTAGTTTATTTTTTGTTATGAAAACTTAAATAAGTACATAACATTTATTTATGCTAAATGGCGGTACTAAGCACTTATATTTTTAAATCGCTTCTAATTGCTAACATTTTGGTGGCGGCCTTTTGCTTATTATTATTTGGATTAACTTTGTTTCTACATATAAATACATACAATTGTACTTTTATTGTTTGAATTGCTAAATTAAAGCTACTTGTTTTGTTGGCATAAATAAAACCTTGTGGTCAATTTGAAACTGTGACGTGACGTTGTTTGAGGAAGTTTTATGTGATCTTAAAATAAGTCTTAAAAACAATTTTCCCAGCTGCAAAATTTAATATAACCCACACATAGCAAAAACTGTTAACTTTTATATAATCATAGTATAAAATTCGTCCATTTGCAGGAGGATGTTAAACCGCCACCTAAGCCAGCAAAGACGCCGCGGAAGCGACAGCCGAAGAAGACACTCATACCGAGCAGCGAATACAGCGCCGTTCGCAGTCCACAGGAATCGCAGCACCATCAGTTGCAGCAGCAACAGCAGCATAATCAGCAACAGCAGCAGCAGCAAAATACGTATTACGATTTTAATAGCAAATGGAATACGCCGCTTAAAACGGAAAACAATGCCGCATCGGTGTCGCCAGCGACAACCATTAACATACCCACATATCCGCAGCAGAGTCAGCAGCACCAGCAGTCCTCCCAGCAACAACAGCAGCAGCAGCACCTGCCACAGCCGGCACATTTGCAATCATCGCAGGCACAGTCGCACCTCACACAGCTTGCCCAGTACTATCCAGCATTTCCACAACCCATCGCATCCCAGTACACGGCGTGTATGCAGCAGCAGCAGCAGCAGCAACAACAGCAGCAACAGCAACAACAACAACAGCAGCAGCAACAGCAGCAGGTTTATACGCAACAACAGCAGCAGCAGCAACAACAGCAACAAGTGTACTCGCAGCAGCTGCAGCTCCAACAGCAACAGCAGCAACAGCAGCAACAACAACAACAGCAGCATCAGCAGGAAAAAGTAGAAGCTGTGCAGCATCAGCAGGAGGAGGAAACGGCAGCTGCCGCTGCTGCCAGTGAAGCAAGCAATAAGGTGATTGTGCCCAACATTGAAGAGGAATTGGACTTTTTGGCCGATGCAAGTAGTGCGCCCAAACAGGGATATGCCAACTCGCTCACCATAAATGGGCGCAACACAAACTCATCGACAAACAACACAAACTTTGGCATACGAAATCCCAACAAAACGCCTTCACCGGAGCCGCCTTCCTCAACAACGCACGATTGCAGCAATAATGGAATAACGCCGACCAATGCAACAACAACACTCGGCACATCCGGCACAACAGCGCCAGCATACAGCCCGGCTGCACCAAAGCCAGTCAGTGTGGGCACCTCAATTGGCGAGAAGAAAACACAGTTTATGGACAGCTATCTGAAGTTTCTTCAAGGCGAACGTGACGATGATCCGCCACCAGTTGTCAAGCCATCGCGAAAATTAAACTATCCACGTGCTCCCTATAAGCGCAAAGGCAAAGCCGGTGCCGGTGATGAAGCGTCCACATCGCAGGCAACAGCGGCCGGTGCAGGAGCTTCGGATAACCAGTCTGTGCAGGGCCTAGCCGGTCTCGTCGGCGACGATGGGCATCGCATCAAAATACTCTCGCAAACACAAATACTGCCGAAAAAGAGGCCGCATGCACAAATGGTGGCGGCGGCAGCTGCTGCAGCAGCCGCTGAATCAACATCTACCTCTGTTATACAGCATCCCGCGGGTGGCGATCAGACGACATCATCGTTTCGGCCGTACGCGCAGCAACAGCAGCAGCAGCAGGATTCGCCTGGGCTGGGTGCGGCACAGCATTTTGTGCAGCAGCATTGCGCACAGTTGGGTGCAGGTGTTGGTGGAAGCGGGAGCGGCAGTCAAGGTATGTTACTTGACCAACAGCATAATTCCAATAAGCACTCTACTATCGCAACTACTTCTGCGCCATGCAACAACAATTACAACAACAACAACAACCACCATCACACACCCGCCGCCGCCGATGCGTCAACGGCAACGGCAGCCAACATCAACACAGCAGTTAGCGTAGCGACACCAGCCGCGCCCAATCCTCATCACTTTATTCCTCTGCTTTGGCCATGGCAGCATTAGTCGCGACTTGCTATGTTAATGACCGACCACATCGCATCCATGTGACTTGACAGACGCGACAGACATGGACACTGTGCATATGTAAAAACCGAATACATAAACTTAACTTTTAAACAATTGTTATAATGCCGAAACGCAAGAGCAAAAAAGCAAAAGCAAAAAAAAAAAAAAGTATAAGTATTTTTGAGATGGAATACCGAGAACAAATATTATTAATTTAAAAAAGAAAGAAAGAAAAAAATCATCAAAAAATAAAAACTTGTATTTTTATTATTTACCTGTGAGCCAGCCGGCATGCAGGCAACTGGTGGCACTATCGTCGTCGATGGCTCCTCGGCTGTGGGTTTATGTTGTTGACGTAGTTGTTGTTACTTGCTGGCGTCATTGTCATAACGGTTGCTTGCTAACCAATTTTGTGCTCTTCACAGACCCATTAAACTTGCCGCCACGTCGGGAGCAATGCTCCCGCAAGGCCAAGGAGAGCAGCATGCACGCGCTGCTGTTGAATACGTCAACAATTGGGGAGGGCGGCGCGGTGGGTGAACCGGAGGAGTTCACGGACTCGGACACAGATCCCGTCTGGACACCGCAGGAGGAAGATGTAAGTGTAACTTGCTTTCTCCCGTCCGTTCGTCGTTTGTAATTCACATTCCTTCCTTCCACAAAAAAAAAAAAATCTATCGAACAGAGTGACGACGGCGGCAAGGGCTACGGAAAACGCAAAGCAGCAGCGCGTCGCATCAAGGGAACACCGCGCAAGAATATATACTGCCAGCCGGAACAACACATGCAGCAACATCAGCAGATGCAACAGTTGCAGTCGTCACAGCAGCAACAGCAGCCGCAACTGCATGCCACAAACGATGGCTATAATCCGCAGCAGGATCTGCAAGGTGGGGCAGATGTGAGCTATGGCAGCGCATCAACAGGAACCCCAGCCACAGCTGAGAACTTTAAAGTAGGTCCACCAACAAGGACCAAAGATTATACACTGGAAATTTGATATCAGACAGACCATATTATAAAAATATATGAATTGTATTCTTTCCTTTCACAGACTGGCGACTTTATTGTTTTACGTTCGGATTTGGTTAACGACTGGCCCACCATTTGGCAGGTGGACTCCAAGTGTATCTTACAAAAGTATGAGCCTTTTCGACAGAACGGCAAAACCTTTTATCGCAACATGTCTAAGGTAAGTGTTTACAACTCTTTCGTGTCAACAAGTGTTTTAAATTTTGTTTATTTTTCCATAGTATGCTTCATGGAATCTAGAAACGAAGAAACTCTACCTCAAGGCACCTGTACGTATCCAGCTACAATCTCACACTGAGACAATTGTGGAGTTTATGCGCTCTGAGTTGCTGGCCGACGATACTGAGCAGTTTATTGAAAAGATAATGGAGGATTTTCTTTCGTATCGGGACAATTTTGAAATCTATATACAAACAATGATATCACAGGCGCTTGATCCAAGCTTTTTCTCAGAGATAACGCGCGAGAAAGGTAAAATAATTCAATTAGTTGTGTTGTCCACTCATATATTCAACTTGTCAAATTTTAGATGACTACTTTTTGGGAAGCGTGCGCGTAATAGACAACATTATGGACAACTGTAAACGAAAACTGTTGGCCATCACTCCGTGGACACGGAGCATTATCTCTTCCATTGAGACGTGGCCCAAGTGTCATGTTTTTTCTGAGTGGGTGCAAAACAATCTCACTCAAAAGAACTGTGCTGGCTGCCATCAACCGGGCATTGCTGTTCGTTTCCTTCTGTTCGGAGAGCCCTATAACCCCAGCACTATGCAGACCATTGCTGCAGATGCACGAATTGTATACGAGAAGGTAATTACTTTAACCATAGTTGCCTATAAATTTGAAGCTAACATTGATTTACTTTTAGGACATTGTGCTGTGTCGCATTTGTGCCGCTCGTGCGGATCTCTTTCACAAGATTGCCCATGAGAAGTTCAACTTGTTTATCAATTGTTCTCAGCGTGTTACAGAGCAGCAGCAACAGTTTCCCGGCAAGACTTCAACTGAAATTTTGAACGATTTGCTAGCCGAGCACAACTGGATAGATGAGGTAAGTAGTTGCTTACTTTTACGTTGTTTATGTTTCCTTACTAATTTGTTTGTTTTCAATTTTTATAGCTATTTCGTAACATGCGTAACTGCTGGGCTGAGGTCGAGAGCTTGGAGCGACAGAAACGTTTTCGTGAAGTAATGCAGTAATTAAAAATAACAGTCAGTAATAGGCTTTGTGGACTTACTGGAGCTATAGCTCCAGCTGCTTGGAAATGTATTATTGTATACAACAACGTTGCAATAAACTCAATGAGTTGTTTATTATTATGATAACGCTAGTTTTAAGTTGTGCTTTTATGTTAAGCAGTTTTTCCGTACTGTGCATCGTGTTAATCTTCCTGCGATCTGCAATTCAATCAGGCTACATGGAATGCACAAAGCATAAACATGCTATGTTAGAGTGTTTATGATGTGACTGGTTGTAGTTACATATAAATTTTATGTATATATTCCTAAGTTTATAAAGCGATTATGTCAGAAACTTACATCGTAAGCTTAAATCATTGCAATATTATTGCAAACATTTTTAGTTTTATACCAACAAGTTCTTTATTAAGTTTCTTTTGCACTTACGAAATTGCAAATAATTAAAATTAAATGTATGTTATCGACACTTCCGTATCGACGTTGAATCGTCAGAGATAAGCGCACTACAAAATATTTGTAATACTTACTTTTAGTAAAATTTAACACAACAGACAACGTGGAATTTTTAGTTTACGGCCTTTTATTTTTAATATTCATTACCGAAGTTATCAATATGTTAAATGTTTGTGTAAGTTTCATTTATATGATTTTGACATTTATTTTGCTTTCAAGTTCATTCAATAAATGAAACTAATTGCCTGTAAATAAAGTGAATCAAATATACGTTTAACCATAAACTAGTATAACTAAATTGTTGATCTGCACTTAAAGCTACTACGCTTACCTTTCCGGAAATGAATTACAACTACATTTTTAATAGCATCGCGTTTTTGTTACAAGCCTTTATGATACTTTTGACCCGGAAACTTGGTATGACTACATAGTCCAACTCTCAGGACTGTTGTTATGGTCGCTTGTTTGTAATGTGTGTTGCCCCTTCCTTTCGTTTGTTCGGCCAGTTTGCATGGACGACATATATAGCATGGTCGTCACACATAATAATAACCGGCCAGGCATTTTGTGGCCTTGGCAAATCGCTTGGTCGCGCCCTCATTTCGTATTTGTTGCTGAATTTTTTACGTAAACTAAGGTCAGCTCTGCGCTAACAGAATTTAATATCGATGACGTTGCAAAAGACGTCTTTAGTTTCCATTTTCAACAAATGCAAAAGGTAAATACTTATGTATGTGCCTAGGGGTATACGTATACATATTTATTATTGCTCGCATTCGCCACCTTTTGCCACATGATGACTCAGTTATACCCTATTGTTACAGCTTTCAATAGGATATTATACCTTGTATGTTTGCAATTATATATTTGTGTTACGTATGCTTTGGTTAGGGCACAATTCCGAGTATCGTGTAAAGTTCTTGACTATAAGGCTTGTATTACTTTTATGGCTTTATAACTGCTTTTCTGTGGTATGAATAAATAGTTTGGTAATTACTTGTTTTTTGTACGATTAGTTGGAAGTGACGTGCGAAATAATATGTAGACTTGTGTATACTTAATCCAATATGATGAAATACAAATGTATAAAAATATGTAAATTAAGTAAGTGTGCAAGCTTAAAGATTGCTGCAGAAGTATTCAATCATTGTCATGCTGCAGAAATTCTTTCAACTTAAAAGTTGTTTACCTATTGATGTTTTCACAATTTCCCGCCTTTTGCGTCAAGTTCAACACGCAAATCCGATGGGGGCCCCCTGGGGAGTCAAGACCAGCAGAGCTTTAATCGAAAGAGACGCGGGCGTTGGACTGTAAGTGTGTCCAACGCAAGCTTTACTTTATCCATGCAACCTACGGCATTAACAAATGCGGGTCCTTATCAATTCTCTGTAAGTCACCTTGAGCAGGGTGTGGTTCATCACCCTCGACATTTTCCTTGCACATAGATTTGATATAAAGCAAAAAACAAAAAACAAAAAAAAATCAAAGAGGCAAGGAGGAATAAAATAATGAAAACATCAAATGTTACGGCCAAGAGATAGATGCGTCGGTGTGAAATGAGAGTGAAAGTGTGTGGAAACAACGAACGCGCAGCCTCCGAGCCGAGAAAGGGGCAGCGATAAAAACGCGGCAACGAAGTCGTCAGCTGATTTTGTTAACGATTTTTGTTTTCTTTCATTTTCGCAATGAGTGCGCCGTCGCTAGCCGACATCGACTAAAAGGATTTCCGTGCTTTCAGCTCATTTCAGTTCGTATCGGTATTCCATACATGACGGAACGAAACGCGAGCCACCAACGCTGTCCACATGTAGCCCAATCTATACAAGTACAAAAATTGGCATTGCTGCTGCTGGTTGCACTCTCGAGCTAGTGTCGTTGTGCTATTTCAGAAGCGTAGCCGTAACATTAGCGCGTCCCAGTGTGCTGTGTGTTTTGTGCAATTATTGTGCTGGTGCCGCATCAGTTTTGTGTGTGGCTTCTTTTAATGATTTGCCGCTATTTTGTATATTTCTCCTACTGTTATTGTCTGTCGTTGATGTTTGCACGTATCCAGCATTTGCTGGCACAACAAAATTCGTGTTAACGCATGCTTGTACTTTTATTTGTCTTGTACATATGTACATACATACGTACATAAGCAACTTAAACTCTACTGCCTTGGCAGCATTTGGAAACATACTGACGGATATAAATCTATGCGGTTCATTAAACCGCAAACACTTCCTGGAAGGTATACTAACTACATTAAATTTAAATAAGATTTATGCATATCAATATTTGTACTATGCTCTATTTAGTTTAGTTAAAGACCCTCATATATTTTCGTTTAGCTGGAAATCTAATTTCATACTAATGGCGTGTATTTTTGACAAACATTTAATTTGCATTCAACATTCACTTGGAAATCATTTGTGAAAAATATTTGTTCATGCATATATACGTACATTTGTATAAATATAAATCAAAACACAGCAAGTAGAAATGCTCACGTTAAACATGCTCGACTGGCAAATACGCTGTATCCAAAGTTAACTGTACTGTACTGTACTTTTTTTTAAATTACAAATATTTCAAATACACAAACACATACACACACTTTTAGCTGCGCATTGCGAGCGCACTATAAAAACTAATTGAATTATTTTCAGCAAGCGTTTAGGATACAGAAACGACAGGTAGCCAAGGATGATTGTAAACGGATTTTAAAGCTTTTAACTCTTTAAAATGACTGCAAAACACAGCATATCTGATAAGAAAATAAGCTTAAAATTCTTACTGCTCTCAACCATTTACACTCCACTGCGTATACTTATTGAGCATAACCTTTAAGTTCTCGTTCCTAATACATTCTACAGTCGCACAACTATATCATGCCCTTTTGAGAGCATAATGTGTGTCCAGAGTATAAAGAAAAAAACCGGCAATCTGCCCAAAAGACACACAGAAATACATATGTATTATTCTCTGTATTCTAGAGGGGAGACTTTTCAGTGGTCATTCATAAATAGCAAATATGTGTCTTTATTGCGACCAGATTTTTTATTCGTGAATGTTTCTTCCCTCTACAAAAATTATTTGAGAATAATAAGTATATAATTGAGTAAGTTTTTCAAAAACTAAAACTGATTAATTACTACATGAATTACTACAATTAACTGAGATTTGGTAGTAAAAGTCATTTACTTAATTTCTCTAGTACTTCTAGAAGCTAACTTAACATTGGCTAATTATCTGCTAGATGATGTCATTAACAAATCCGTCTTGTCTTCCTGTGGTCTAGCTTCCAGTCTTTCAAAAAATCAAAAGACGGAAACTGACCTAAACGATTTAGGTAATTGATATAAATTGTGTAGTAACTTCCATTTCCTGTCCAAGAGCAAAGTTTACCATTAAATTAGAACAAATGGTATAGATATTAAGCTAATTTGTTCCGCTATTTACAATTACCGTACAGCAATTATCTCATATTTGTGTTGGAGTTTAGTTGGCTTAGATGTGATGTGCTGAGATTAGGCCAGCTTTGGAAGTTATGTAATAGTATCCGGTATGCATAACTCGAACAAAACTCATAAGAAATCAGCTTAAGGGACTAACCATTAAAGTCATTTAAACGACGACGCTGAAATATTTCACGGTACACATATTCATAGCCGTTGGCTATAAACAGCATCCAATTTCGGTTTTTATTTCTGCGCACGTGTTTCCTTTTATCCCAAAGTGAAATGCGATTTGTAAATCGATAAAGCTCTTGTTCCATTTTATTGGGAAACATAAAAACCGGTGTGAAACAACAGACCAGCCAATTATGAACTTGGCTTATAAATTATGTTATGTGTTAGCTGTCAGATGTAGCTTGCTTGACTACCTGAATCTCAGGTGGCGTACTTATTGATCGACCCTCGTATTAAGTCTTAAGCGCTCGCACAAAACACATTTTTAAAGAATAATCTTATTTACAAATTGAAAATTAATTTAGAAACATTTTCACTTTCGTACAAATTGAATTTTGATAAAAAAGTTTCGCAGCCACTTGCCGCATGCCACATGCCACTTTTGACGCCATTTTTGACACGATTTATGCGTGCGTTGTGGTCCTCGTTTTTGCCATTGCCCCCAAGCCAAACGCCAAAGCAGCCAATAAGCCACGCTGCGGGTTCCCTTATTTTACACACTTTGTTGCAAGATACTGCCGGAGCAAGGTTAAAACAACTTGGCCTGAAACAACTTTAAGATGTTATAATACTACTTAGTTGTCAATACACTTACTCCGTCCAAAAACAAAATGTGTTGAATAGGGTTACAAAAAGTTTACAGCATGACTTTACTTTCTGATCTAACGAATTATAATACTATTCAATAAAAGTTAAAGTTACTTAGTTAGTAAAAGACAAGTGTCATTTAAATACAGAAATTTGCACCTAAAAGATACTCTCGTTTTAAATGGGCGTTGTACTTATTCAAAGTGCTAGTTAGTTTCCCATGTGTACATTCAAATTAAATTAAAATGTTTCCACTTCGCAGCATTTAAATTATACACCTTTTAGTTTTAAACACTACTTTTGTGCCAGCGTGTCCTTATGGCCAAATTGCTAGCTGGGCGAGGCACATTTGCTGCATGACGGAGGACAACTAGCAACAGCAACACACAGCAGCAACAAAGTCCTGTCTAACACACACACACACACACCCACACACACATTTATATATATATTTACACAAAGGAGGATGCGGGCCCCAAGCATTTAAAATCGCTTTGTCATGAGCTGATATTAATTAACACTGACAACCTCCTACTCCAACTATACTACAAATAATCATAAATAGGTGAAAAACGTGGATGTCGCCTCGGGAACTCTTGCAGCATATTATGCTTATTTTCTCTTCTTTGTTAAATCATTATTTAGTCAACCGCACAGTAAGCAGACTAACAAACACTGGGAAAAAAATTTTCTTGATTATTCTGCTTAAATAACTAAACTACAAGAGCAACTTTAAATATAAGCTGCGACTCTTTAAGCACAAATTGTTTATAGATTGATGTATATTGTAATTAAATGCTTGTTATATCTTTTCTATGGTCTCTGTTTTTATATTTCTAGTTAATCGCAAGAATAAATTATATTTGTAATATGATAAGGAAACTGGACTGTATTGAAAGCAAAGGACACCCAAGACAGCTCCAACATTGTACATAAACCACAACACTCTAAGGGGACGAAGGACAAAGCATTTTATGGCCAAAGATGGGCGAATCATATTACCTTGTGGGACAACAACATACTAAGTGTATACACATATAGAGTACATGGCACTAAAGCCTCAAACCTCAAGGCAAACAACACTCGCATGCATGTGGCATGTGACTAGAAGAGACCGTATCTATTTAGCGAGTTGTGTGTGGAGCTGCAATTAAGACAGAACGTGCCGGAGGCCGATGACAATAGAGTATAGAGGACAGTAGGTAGGATAGCAGTAGGTGTGCCCCGTCGACCTGTTAGTGCGCCTCGGTTACAACACATACACATCGTAGCAGCGGCGGTGTTTTAAGTTACACAATAACAACACAAGACAACAACACGGTCAAAGGTTATCGCCTGACTGCCTGCCTATACGGACGGACATATAGCCGCAGCCGCAGCCACAGGCACAGGCACAGTCAAAGCCAAAGTTAACATGTTGCGCAGTTGTGTGTGCCTGCAGAGTGCAGGTGGGAACAAGCGACGCAGCTCCTCCGTGGAAGACGCCTCGTCGTGTCGGTCGTCGGAAATAGAGCGTGTCGGTGCCAGCATGCAGACGACCACACTGGGCACCAACGGTCAGCCACAAACGCTCGCTCCGCAAACAACAACGCGCGCCTCCAGTCTACTGCAATTGTTTCAAAGGAAAGGTTGGTGCAAGCACTTCCGCAAACCACTTCGAGGCATGAGTGCAACAAGAGCTGAGAAAAGTAAGTATCCAATTAAAATGAATATTATTATTATTTTTATTTTTATTATGATGGTGTGTGTCTAAGAGGTCTAGTTAACACTCGTAAAGGCAGTGCAAGCCTTTTTATAGCACAGCCTGAGGTCCTTAGCCCATATATCCTCTTTGTTAAGTAGTCTTTATAGGTTCGACAAAGGAACTTACTATCATAGGTCAAATCTAAGTTCCATATTATATAAGTTAAGTTAAAGTTTTAGTTATATAGTTAAAGCTAAGATAAAAGAAGCAATTATTATGTGTGCCTTATATTGTAAACAGAATCAACAGGCTCCAACACAAGGGTATACAAACTTCGCTAATAATTAATTGCCTTCTATTGATTTGAGGATGTGGAGAATGAAGGAACCAAAATAAAACAAAAACTATCTTGACCTGGTCGTGGTATAAAAGTGCCAACATTCGCTCAAGAGGGACCAAGTGGATTACTTATTTCACCACTCAAAAAAAAAAAGAAAGAAAGAAAAAACGAACAAAATATTATAGGTGACCACCCCAACCCCAGCTCTCTGAGTTCTCAGTCCGCCCTTCATCCCAACCCAATTCAACCTTATTTCCAAGTTCGGTCAGCAGAAGCAGCGTGGTCGTCGCTTTTGAGTCCAGTGGTTTGGATATCGTTGTGTGTATTGTGTTACAATTTGTGCTACAAACGAATTTAGCAGACGACGACAGCAAAATAAACCTCCTCACGCCGCGACTGTTCAAGACCCCCTCCTGGTTGCTGTTGACCAAAAACAGAGAGGGGAACAAATCGACTGGACTGGACTGGCGCCTTTACTGCATGCGTATACGTTATATACATGCATAGTCATACGTATGTACATACATATATACTATGTAGAGTAAAATACAGACAGCAGAGGGTTAAAACAGAGAACCACAAGAAAAACCACTCAATAAGTTGCACGTTCAAGTCGCAGTCTTGCGTTGGATTTCGCGTGTAGTGCAACTATGAAAATGTTTTTCCTAATTCTTTAATAATTGATTTTACAACGCGCAACGGTATAATATATGTATATAGTACTACGTGTATGACATAACTCTCGATAAAATTATATATGAAAATTGAAAACGTTGTGTATGTCAGCCACAAATTATTTTAGTCAACATTCGTGTGAAGCACCCGTTAGCTGACTAATTTTATGGCTGGAAAACAACACTTTGATAAATACTATGTGTGTATAAATATTTATTGAAATTAGTAACGTGCAAAACAACTTAAACACTTAAAGCAATACTATAATATATAGTATAACGAAAGTGCATATTGACTAAGGACTATTCAATTTGTGTTCCTTTCTTCACACTGAGTACTTGCAATTTCTAAGAAATCGTTTGCATAATGGATGACAACGGCAAGTAATAATGTACATAATTATAGTTATGTGACATGCACAGCAAACTTCTCCGACCCATTAAACTAGTATACCTAGTATACCTATTGTATACATATTTATATGAAACTAAGTAAATATAATTATGTATTATGTATAACATTGTAGTTTAGCCTAAGCGATAAAGCAATCAGTCAATCAGTACGTCTGTATTTCCTTTCCTCCCTCCTTCCTTCACCTGGTGTATCCGTTTATAAAAGCAACAGCGAACGGGGACAAGAGACGACAGGGGGAAGCGAACCTGTGCGTTGCTAAATATGTGTATGTAGTCTGCTCGTGTTTGCCTGGGTATTAAATTTAAGTTATTAGGTTAACACAGGCCGTCCTTTCGAACGAGCACTTTGCCTGAAGAGTTCTTGTTTAAAGTGATAAATTAAAACTTGCTCTATCATCGCTCTATTTTCTATAGTGTGTACATATTTTAATGTGTACAAATATGCTTAAAGGCTTTGGTGTCCTTGTGGCACTCTTAACTAAATTCATTTTGCGTTTCTCTTCGGAAATTGGCGCTTATTGAATTTGTCTTGTAATTTAGAAGAAACTAGAAAAGCTAGAACAACTTTGAGAGGTATCAGTATGAAATATTTAATTTTTTTCGCTTTTTCTATTCATTCTAGCAATCCGAGCGGCAATATTTATACAAAAATGGTATCGACGACATCAGGCACGACAGGAGATGCGAAAACGTTGCAATTGGCAAATATTCCAAAATGTAGAGTATGCCAGCGAACAGGACCAGGCTGAGGTAAGATATACACAAATACATACTATGATACATAACAATAAATACGATATTATGCGATGAGCATTAACTCAAAAGCGCAGCCCAAATAGACTTTGTTGCAACAATGTGCATTTGTGAAGATTCAAAAGTCGATAAGTCTAAAATGGACTAAAGAAAAATCTATATAAACTGGTACAAATACATATATGTATGTATGCTTGAATGTATAAAAGACTTTCTATTATACAATGTGCGTTTGATGATATTATTTTCAATTATTTATATTTACAGCTATACAAGTTCTTCAATGATCTTATAAAACATATGCCTCAAGCTGTTGAGGCGGGTAACAAGTGTCAAACATCACAGCAAAGTAAGTAGACGATTCTTATACACTTTATTATAAAGTAAGCAATTGGAGTTGCGAGAAAAACAAAGATTGGTTGCCCTTTAAAGTAGACTATGTATTTTTAAGTACTTCGCTTCGCTGTGTATTTATCTTAATTCAATTCTTTAATTTTTATAACTAGGTTCTTCTATCGACAAGAATGCCGTTTTCATTGAAGAAACTGGCGATTTTGCTCGCTTACAAATTGAAATGCCCATACAAAAAAGTCAAATAGATGCTCTGATCGATGTATTTCGCAAAAAACGGGTATGTTTTTTTTGCCTAAGCTTAAATTTGCAAAAAAATAATGATATTTTTTCGTTGTAGGGAAGCCGCTTAAATCCAAAATATGTAGCTCTTATATTACGCGAAGCTGCCAAATCTCTTAAACAGATGCCAAACTTGTGGGCGGTGTCAACAGCTGTATCCCAACAAGTAACTATTTGTGGCGATCTGCATGGCAAACTAGACGACTTGCTAGTTGTTTTGTACAAGGTAAGTCACAAGAATTCAATTAAAGATAATAAGTATATTTATAACTTTTTCTATTTAGAATGGATTACCATCCGCTAGCAATCCCTATGTCTTCAACGGTGACTTTGTGGACAGAGGCAAGCGTGGGCTTGAAGTATTTTTGCTACTATTGTCTCTCTACTTGGCATTTCCAAATTCTGTGTTCTTGAATCGCGGCAATCATGAAGATAGTGTCATGAATGCCCGTTACGGCTTTATACGTGAGGTAGAGGGAAAGTATCCTGTGAGTAAACTTGAGGTTGTACATCCGCATTCTGTTAATATGTAATTTGTTATCTATTTCAGCGCAATCACAAGCGTTTGCTTGCGTTAATTGATGAGGTTTATCGCTGGCTTCCATTAGGATCTATTTTAAATAACCGAGTGCTAATTGTGCATGGTGGTTTCTCGGATAATACAGACCTAGATCTGATTAAAAGCATTGACAGGGGAAAGGTAATAAGCTTAGTTGCCTGATTTCTCAAAGATATCTATAATAAGCACTCCTTTTTTTGAAGTATGTATCTATTCTGCGTCCACCTTTGACGGAAGGTGAGGCTTTAGACAAGGGAGAGTGGCAACAGGTACTTTATCTCAAAGCATTTTCTTATGTTCAATGCTAAAATGTTTTTCCTATTTACAGATCTTCGATATCATGTGGAGCGATCCGCAGGCTACGCAGGGCTGTAAGCCAAATCAGTTGCGTGGTGCAGGTGTTTGGTTTGGACCTGATATAACTGAGCAATTTTTAAAACGCCATCGATTAAGTTACGTAATACGCTCGCACGAATGTAAGCCAAACGGACACGAGTTCATGCATGACAATAAGGTAAATTTGTTACAAATTTAATATGTATTAAACTGAGTAATATTAACAAGCTGATTAACCTTGCAGGTCATCACCATTTTCTCAGCCTCGAACTACTATGCCATGGGTTCAAATAAAGGTGCCTATATGCGTTTAAATAACCAACTCGTTCCACACTTTGTCCAATACATTTCGGCCGCCTCGCAAACCAAGGAGCTATCCTTCAAGCAACGCATGGGAATTGTGGAGTGTGCCGCTCTTAAGGAACTCGCTGTGCGGATGCGTGAGCATCGTGATGAACTGGAGGCAGAGTTCAAAAAGTGCGATCCCAATAATAAGGGTTGTATAAGTAGCTCCCAGTGGTGTTTAGTCATGGAGAATGTGACCAAGTTGGGTCTGCCATGGCGTTTACTGCGTGACAAGCTGGCACCTGGCACCGATAGCCAAAATGTGAACTATGGCAGGACATTGGATCTGCTGGATACAGACGTAATTGTAAGTAGCTTCTTGACATGTCGGTTTGAATGGAAGGTTTACTTTTAACTTTCAACAGATGGAAGCTGAGGCAGATGGAACTTCAGTGATGGATGCTTTATATGCCAATAAAGCTAGCTTGGAAACCATATTTAATATTATAGATGCCGATCATTCAGGTACTCTAATTTTGACTAATTTTTAATAAAGCAGTATATTCAACTATGTTTGTCGCCAGGTGAAATAACCCTGGATGAATTTGAGAAGGCAATTGATCTGCTAGTCACTCACATGCCAAGTGTTTACTCAAAGGACGAAATGTTGGAGAAATGTCGCATGATGGACCTTAATGGGGATGGCAAGGTGGATCTCAATGAGTTCTTAGAGGCATTCAGGTTAAGTGATTTGCATAGAAAGGAACAACAAGAGGAGGGTCTACGTAAGCGTTCCACAACCAAGGCCACAATATATCAGAGACCCTCTGATTCGGTGCAAAGGCTAGCAAATACAATATCTAAAAACACTTTGGTTATTGAGGGAGATATAGATCCGACAGACTGTGAGGCCAAAGTTGTTGGAGAAAAGTCATAATTCTATAACATATACAAATTAGTACAATATCTATGCAATTATTTTCCAAAAAAAAAGATAAGCTGTCAGCTCTAACATATTGACACTAAAAATACTAGTCGAATTAAGATGTTCCAATATTGCTTAAGGACCCGATTTATGATTTGTATGCAAAGTTTCCCAATTTAAGGCCTTTCTATTTTATGTTGCTAGATTGATATACTGAAAAAGTTATAGTCGTATTTGGAATCCTAATGCACCCATCTCTGTCTCTCTTACATTCTTTGCACAAATGAAAACTCTTTAAGCAACTACTTAATGTGTGAATGGGCATATTTAGGAAAAAGATAATCGAAGGAAATATTTTGGGTGATTAACTGAAAAGAGCATATTAATTTATCTATACAACTATTCTATTAAGTCTTAACTACTTACTAACTTACTTCATTTTTCAAATATGAAAAGATCTATAAAGGCAAGTAAGAAAGTGCCCATAGTTGGGTCAAAGCCATTCCCTAGCCAATTTCTTTTAAAATTGCATTAAATTATAAGAAGTAAATTAAAAAAATGAAGTAGCATCTTTTTAATTAATTTATCAATTGTAAGAGTTGATTTTAATGAAAGCATAATATAATTTTTTTAATTACCCAAAGTACAAACAATAAATAGAATCTCAGACAAAATTTTATAAGAAGCAGCAAAAGTTTAATACATTTATAACAATTGGATATAAGGCAATAATTTTGCAATTAAAGTTCATGCTATCTTTTTTACAAAATATATATCGAATTATATATTGTCTACATACATAGTTCAAGCGATGGGATCAAAAAAACTAATATTAAAATTGTTTTGAAAAGCTTACCAATTACAATAGTAATTAAATTGTTATACAAACATACATATATACATACATATACATATACAATATGCTTAGTTGAGCAATGTTATAAATATGCGAATAATATATTTATGTTATATGCAACATACATACATATATATCTTTTGATAAGTCAGGTCTTTCTACATTAGCAAATTATCATAACAAATAGCATAACAATAAGCGAAAACATATATTAATATTATCTATAACAATCTGCACTCAAATGGAAACACTCGATCTCGGAATTTTAAAATGTCACTGCGTTTAGCACATGAGAAAATCATTTTATAGCCTTTGTAGCTGTTATCTATAAATTAATCATATATAACGATCTGGTCCAAATAAAAATAAATAAGCTTCTTCTCTATTAGAAATCAAATAAATCTCTAAAAACGCAAATGTAATTGCAGCTTTGGGGACTTTACATTTTTAATTCTAAGAATACCCATTTTTGGTGCAAGGGCATTCCTAGCTAGTGCATAGACGAATTAATGTCAAAATCTGTAAACGGTCATTACTAAGCTATATAACACGTGCAGCATTATAGCTAACAGCTTTTGGTCGCTTACAAACGTGAGCGGCTCTGTACGCGCATCTGCGTTAACAGAATAATGTTGCCTCAAATTTGCGTCGCCCTTTACAGAAACTTTACTGTTTAACATAATTAGAGTGACCATGCAACAATAAACTTGCGGAAGCACTTAATTTTAAATAAATATGGTTAACTTTCTTTTGGCTTTTATCAGTATTCAAAATAAATGCAAGTATCTAGCTATGTTACTAATTCATATTCAAGTAAATTTTTTATTAAGTTTTTGTTAATTAACAGGGATATTGCTGACAAGGCTACTAAAGAAAAACAATAATTAAAACAGGAATTTCCGAAATAGGAAGTATTAAAATGTTTCATTTGATGTAAAGAAATAACGGCCGGCGACCCTGGATCGTTTGACATGCAATGAACAAGGCCACGTAACTACCATATGTTGGTTAAGTTCAAGTTTACTTGTTGAAATCCTCAAGTTTGCGATAAATATGGATAAGGCCAAGACACTTGTTGAACCTAAAAATTCAACAAGTTTAATGCCTGGCAACGGCCCGTAAACAAAAAATCCAGCTCAAGTTGAGCTGTTGCATTGGCAACGTTGAAATTGATGGAATGTTTAATCGATGCTCATTCGAAGGATAAAAACAGACAAAAGCCAAGAAGCGCACATCACACAACAGAAAAAAACGGAGTTCAAGAATAAAGTGTGAAAATTCAGTTATGTCGCGTTATAAAAGTTAAAAAACCTAACAAGCTGAAAGAGTTTCAGTATTTTACCATCAACTGACCAGGACTCAACAGCAGCATGGGAAATACAGAGAGTAATGTAACCAGTGGCGTCAAGAAACAGGCGGGCGTCTCCACCCAGGCTCTCTACAAGTTTGTCAATCTCAAGGGCGGTGGCCTTCTTGTGGACATGATGAAGCGCGCCTGTCAAACCAAACAGTTTGCAGAGATCGATCATGCGATCAAAACGAAAGTGGAACCCTTTTTATATAACAAGGGCGCTGGCCGTTATTTTCCCATATCGAAGCTGGTGTTGCTGCGCAATCGGGACAGACCCAGAACTAGGCAATTACCCGAAATACGTGCTCTCGAGAATCCTGATGATGACTTCAATATACATGACTATTGTCCCGAGGTATCCGAGGCGGAGTACATATCAAATCCAAGTGCTTACAGATTTGTGTGCTGGGACCTGAATGTGAGTTGTATAAACATTAACCTTGGGTAGCTAACTTTCTGCCTTGTATTTCTCAGATGCGTGGCGCAGTTGGTGAAACAATTCTGCATCTTTGTCTGCTCAATGCCTCCTCCTTGCATGCAGATCTTGCCAAGCGTTTACTGAAGTTTTATCCCAAGCTCATTTTGGACATTTATATGAGTGATGAGTATTATGGCGAGAGTGTGCTTCACATTGCCATTGTCAATGAGGATCCGGCAATGGTCAAGTATTTGCTGGATGCCAATGCTGATGTTCAGGAACGGTCAGTTATAAAGCTTATACATAAGGTATGGTTCTTATTAGTTTGCTTCTTTTGCAGTTGCTGTGGCGCCTTTATGTCCGCGGAGGACACGAAGGCTTCTCGCACGGACTCGCCGGATCATGAGTACGTGGCCCTGGCGCCCATGACCAACTATGATGGCTATGTCTATTGGGGCGAGTATCCTTTAAGCTTTGCCGCCTGCCTGTCGCAGGTAAACAAAAAACATGATTAGATTTACAACAAATTCTATGAATTCTTTCTCTTATCCTTGAAGGAGGAATGCTTTCGTTTGGTACTGGCACGCGGTGCAGATCCCAACTTTCAGGATACCAATGGCAATACAGTGCTGCATATGCTGGTCATCTACGAGAAAATGGACATGTTTGATGTGGGCTATGAGGTGGGCACCAATATCCACATAAAGAATGTCCAAAATCTGACACCCTTGACGCTGGCAGCCAAGCTGGGACGCGTCGAGATGTTCTTCCATGTGATGAGCATTGAGCGAGAGATTTATTGGCAATTGGGCAGCATCACCTGTGCCGCATACCCGCTCCTTATGATCGATACCATTAACGAGGAGACGGGCAACATTAATAAGGATTCCGTACTGAATTTCGTGGTGTTTGGTGATAAATTGGAGCACTTGGAGCTGCTGGATGGCGTTGTCATTGACCTTTTGAAAACCAAATGGGATACCTTTTGCAAGTCGCGTTTCTACAAGCAGTTTTATATGTTTGCCTTCTACTTTCTCATATCGCTGTTCAGCTTTATATTGCGTCCGGGTCCGGAGGCCAAGGATGACGATGACGAGGATCAGGCAGCCGACTCTCCTGCAAATGGCACTGCTCAGCATGATCTGTACACTAATGGAAGTTTTGGGCAGCCCAGCAAACGTGGCACTTCCAGCACTGAATACAGTGAGTACACCCTAACAAGATTTGGCTTATTCATATCTTTGTTCCATACACAGAAACCTTTTGGCTTAACTTTACGGAGTATTATGATCCCAACGAGGTGGAGACTTTGCCAGCCTGGTGGCAAACCTATGCTCAATGTCCACTTATGAATCTGGAATCTGATCTAGCCAAACTGCGTATTATAGCCGAGTTAATCAACTTTGTTGGAGCTATTCTCTATCTGCTTGTCGCTTTAAGGGAAGCACGCTTCTTGGGCTACAAAATGTTCATTGAGAATTTGGTAATTGTTAAAAGGTTGCTATTTGGATTGTTCTTTAACTTAATCTATCTCTTATAGATGACAGCTCCATCGCGTGTTATGTTTTTGTTTTCTTGTGCGCTGATGATGACTATACCCTGGCTAAGAGTTTCCTGTCTAACTGAAATCGATGATCATGTGACTGTTATGATAATGTTAACCACTGCGCCCTATTTTCTCTTCTTTTGTCGGTAAGTATGCTATATTAAATAACTTAATGCTTCTTGGAAAATAACCTACAGCCCCATTTAGTGGCTTTAAGACCGTAGGTCCTTTCGTTGTGATGATATATCGCATGGTCATGGGAGATTTGCTGCGTTTCGTGTCCATCTATTTGGTGTTTGTTATGGGCTTCTCCCAAGCCTTCTACATTATATTTCTAACCTTTGACAATCCTTCGACGCCTGAGGATCAGGACGCTGAATCGAATCCAATGCCTTCGCCTATGGAATCAATTGTGGCTATGTTTCTAATGTCGCTGACGAACTTTGGTGACTACTATGGTGCCATGGTGTCCACCCAGCATGAGTACGAGGCTAAGATCTTGTTCTTTCTGTTTATGGTGATTGTCAGTGTGTTGCTGGTTAACATGTTGATCGCCATGATGGGTAACACCTATCAGAAGATAGCAGAGATACGCAACGAGTGGCAGCGACAATGGGCACGCATTGTCCTGGTCGTGGAGCGCAGTGTGCCGCCAGCGGAGCGTCTCAAGAACTTTATGCACTACAGCCAATCCATGTCGGATGGCAGGCGTGCTTTGGTCTTGCGCTTGAATATGACGGTAAGTTGGCTAGTCAATGATACAAAACCAATCTAAACCAATTTTTAATGCACTTAAAGGACGAAGAGAAGGAGGAGATGAAGGAGGTGCAGGAGATGAAGCGAATACATCAACGCTTCGCCAATAAACGGCAGATGGAGCGGGAGTTGCGTGCTCAGCGCCGTCAGCAGGAGTATGAGAAATTCTTTGGCACCGCACCAAAGACAGACAGTTCAGATAATAATATTATGTGAGTCAGTTGAGGAGTGAAATACTTACATAGGATAAGTTCAAGTTTTATTGAGCTTCAAGTTTTTCTTCTTTCTGAATTCTGTTAAAATTTTTGTTCACATTGTGCAATAAATGTTTAGTCTATGAGCTGTTTCAACCACCAAGAGTGTGTATATTGCTAATTTATATATTCGTCCTCATAAAACTCAGCTTTACGACATGGCCAAACAAACTGGAGAAGCGTCGCCTTATTAAGGGTGCCAATAATGCGCCATTTGAATGATAATAACAATTTTACTATGGATGTCTGGCCAATAAATCCATTCAATGAGTGCTTGTTGTTGTTGGTTCTTCAACATATGCTACATCCGTTTATCGATTGCACAAATGACGAGGCATAAAAGAGAGCCTTGTCTCCATCTTGATTACGTAATTGCAACTGTAGCAACAGATTTGCCGAGGCCCATGACACCTTCTATTGTTACACGAAGCAAGTGCGTACGAACAAAGGCCATTAGAGATAGAACCTTAAACGCTATCAAGATCTGCGATCGACGCTGATTGACGGTGCGTGGGATCCTTTTTTTCTGCTTTTGCCTTAACAAGGACTCAGTCCTTAGCACACCGGAAACGTTCTCAGGTCTTTTGTTGGTGTGCAAAAGAAAGGAGCGCAAAGAGCGCTCTAGAAATAATAATCCGACTGTTCACTGTTTCAGCTATTGAAAGTGTTAAAAAGCACCGATCTACCTTTTGAGTCTAGAATCCTTAGCTGCTCAGCTTCCCAGCTTGACTTTAATTGCGTCTGAATAGAGCAATTTAGGTCATGCTGTGCGAGGCACGATACTCATCAAGTTTGTAAGGCACTTAAAGAAAAAATATGTGTAGTGAAGTTAGAAAATTGTTGAGAGCTTCTATGTAAACAAACTAATCAAATCCATCAATCCATCAGTAATCATATTTTACGTTTTCTTACTCCAAATCAAAGACCATAAAAATTCATCACAGTGTAACTGTTTTGGTCAGCTTTAGCTCCTTTCGCGTAGGGTTCCCACTGCTGCTGCTGATTTAGCAGCTACAACCCTTGGAACTGCGGTTGCTCAATGCGGCACCACAGAGCGGCGAGCGGCGTTAATGATATGTTGGCAACCCTTCAGCCGATCACAACAAAGGTTTAGCCATAATTTGAATATGTCAACCCAAAAAATAAAGTTCCCAGCTCTGGATTGGCTTTGGGCCGGTCCTTCTTATTGTTAGACGTTTGATTTTCGCCACTCTCTCTCTCTACAACGCACATAGTAATTATGGACGACGAGGTGTCGAATTCGTTGTAAGCGACAATTTAATCACATGTTTTGCCAGCACCGTCGCCAGGACCTTTGTTGGGACTCCTCCATTGTGCTTGCTAATGGGGCAGCTGGCAATGGGCTTTGCATTTTTTTGTTGTTGGGTGCAAACAACGCCCACTTCCTTTTGTGTGCGCAAAATATATTTATGATATTTTCGTTTTTCGTAACTCTCTTTTTTTTTTAGCAAGGTTCTTTTCTTTGCATGACCTCCCTTGTAGTCTAAGAATATCCGTGCGAGTTTTAGCATGCACATAAAGTTTGTGTTTGTTAACGTTGTAAAGATCTCGATCTCGGCTTGTTAATTTCCCAGTCGTAAAATGTCGTGACTCGGTTCGAAAAGACTGGTCGAGAAAGTTGGCGAAAATTGTTTAATTACTGGCACACAAACATTGTAAAACAATAAAAACCCAATGAGGGACGGCTGTTAAGTTCCCGGAAAAATGGTTTATGAGATTCGTTTAGCGGCTTTCAAGGGGCGTTGCAAATGACTTTTAAATGCCAGCAGTCGTGGGTCGATGATTGCTTTTTTCAATGCTTGTATTTATATTCTACTCCCTTTTACTTTGACTAACTATCGCAATTGTTTGCTATTTTTGTTCTTTTGCTCCACTTGACAATCATTTTTTTTTTTTCGTTTTGTTGGCCAACAAACAGAACGAAACTCAAAAGAAAGTCCTTTGGGACTTTGGCGGGCCAAAGAAAAATGCAAAAAGTATTCAAATCAATGGTACATTTAAATAAGAATTATGGCCTGAGCCAACAACGGTGCTGAATCCCAGGTGAACTGGCACTAGACCTGGAAACCCTTCCCCCTCTATGCATGTTGCCTTCATTTTCTTAATCTTTGCTTAAAATGTAAAGTTTGAAGCATTCTTTGAGTTTATTTAAAGTAAATTATTTATGCAAATAAAAAGCAAAGCCAAAGAAAAAATGCTTGCAATTTATTTTGACAGGCTGAAGGGGTGTGAGCGTGTGTGGGTGAAAATTGCAAAGGGTTGAAATGATTTCGAGTTCGATTCGTTTGACCTTTGTTAGCTATGTTTACATTTCTGCTTAAGTTATTGACAGGGGGTTTGTGTAGGTGTGTATGATGGAAGTTGAATGTTTTTTAGAAACTGATTTTTCCTGTATGCAGTAGATATGTCGAGACTAAAGGTATTCTTTCATGTGGGGTCAAAACTTTTAGTAATTGTTTGTCAAAACTGTTAGATTGTCATTTGCATGCGCACTTGTGAAATAGTTAAGAAATTATTCATCGATTACTTGACTTTTTCTCACTGAGAGATCTATCATTATTTTGTTTGTGACAAATAAAAAGGGTCAAGTGAGGTTGAGTGTGCAGGACAGCAAAGCACAACCTTAACACTTCGAAAAAGTAAGCTCAAACTTTGGAAACATGGTTTGGTCTACTAATTCAACCCAAAGCATTTAAAGAGTTCGCTTAAAGTAATAAAAATTTGCATAATGTGTTCAAAAATGTTGTGCTTACCTTTAATATAATCAATATTTCAGTTCTTCTCTCTTGTTCTCACCCCCTCTATGTATTTGACAGTCAGCATACGCCTCACTTTGATTGGAAACCACTTGACGCTTATTTGCGGGGGTGCCTAACACAAAAAACCGCAAAGTTTTAATTGAATTTCCTGAACAAAATAATGTTTTGCCACTTGAGTCTCGCGGGAGACGCTAAACATACACAACTAACAAACTGAATGACTAACTGACTGACTGATAGATTGAAAGGCGATATATAAGGTACGCGGTATGCATACATACTTAAGAGCTCAATGAAATAAATTC
Source organism: Scaptomyza hsui (assembly GCA_018152825.1). NCBI lineage: Eukaryota > Metazoa > Arthropoda > Insecta > Diptera > Drosophilidae > Scaptomyza > Scaptomyza hsui. Next base: position 730,346 of record JAECXO010000307.1, read on the forward strand.
AATTCGCAAAATCAAATCACTTGAGTGAAAATACGCAATACAATAAAAAGTTGCATTAAAAATTCAACCGAAAAGAAAACACAAACAAACAAACGAACCGAAAAAGCAGAGAGTGGGTGGATGGATGGATGGATGGCTGGATGGATTGGTTAGTAGCAAAGTAGAGAATGAATGAATGAAAAGGCAAGGCGTCGAAGCGGGCTTCATAGAGCTAGAAATACAGCTTTGATCTTTGATAGCATTAAACACGCGCAATAAAACTCTTTGACTTCTAAGGCCACCAAACCCATTTGCCAAATGAGTGCAAAATTAATTACAAGAAGCCACAGCAAAGCAATTGCAGGAAATAAATAAAATGAATGGATACTCGTTTGTGGAGATACTCTGTAGTGAGTTAAGGAAGTTGATATGGTTTTTTTCACTCTGTGTTTATTTGTCAGCTTGTTAATAGACCTAAAGTCCTAACTCAGTCTTAAGTTTTTCGTAGCTCTAACTTTTAATTAAAGATTTGTGGTATATAATTTGATTACCTATTAACTAAGGCCACATTGCCTGCATTAAGCACTCTAAGCTGTTGTCAACTACAGGGTATAATTATAATAATATCAAAGCGGTTAGCAGACTGTCAACACTTTTGGCTTAGATTTGTGGCTGTTTGTGGGTGTGATTTTTAGAGGGGGGGTTTCGGCAGCTGCCAGTGACAGGCCACACCACGTGATGTGATCTGGTGGTTTTTGGGCCTGGACCTCATTTGCCTGTTTGTTTGTTTGTTGGTAACGCCCCCGCACGCCTAACCAAAACAACATTGATGTTGATGGTAATGATGATGCCCCGAGGCGAAGACCACAGAATTTTGACACTTTTCGGGCAGCTAATTCGCTCTCTGTGTGTGTGTGTGTGTGTGTGTGTGTGTGTGCTAGTGTGAATTTGTGAACGAACTCAAAACTCGTTGCGTTGGTTCGTTCCAACTGTGCTTGTTGGTCGTAAACACACACCGTGGGATTCGAGGCTCCGGAATCTGGGCGATGACGTTTTCGTTCGAAATCGCGCGACTGAACTGCACTTCAAAAGTCGCATTGAGTGGGCACTTACGGGCGGCGACGTTTTCGGGTCGAGCGACAACAAAAATTAGACGTACCAAAAACACTTGAGGAAAGAGGGGCTGGCCAAAATGCCAACCCCTAAGAGGGAGTGAGAGCTGACCCCTAGGTACTAGAGTAGTATGCTAAGTATATATGCAAAAATTATAAAGAAATTTGCCTTGAGTAATTCCAACGAGCATTCAGCGGCTCTTAAGTGGCCCGTTTCGATTACATGGCAAACTTAAGATGAAAAATCCGATTCCGGACTTATGAAGTGCTTCTCCGCCAAAAGGTTCGTCATTTGACTGCAACCCTTTTATTTTTTATTAAGAAATTAACGTCGTTTAGCCAAGTGGCTGAATGTGGTTTCGCAGGATTGGAACTGGAACTGGGTTTGTCTAGAGACTGAACATTTCTTAGTTAATCTGTTATGACATCTAGTAGTCAGAGCGGGTGGAAGAGAGGGTAGCACTCAGCTCCTAATGAGCTCAAATCGAGCATGCCTTATGAGTGCCATCGATATTCTACGCTCTAACAGCTCCTCAATTGCAATTCCTTTTTTTTTTTTTAATATTTTTCCCAGCCATTAATGGCGAGAACTTCTCACAGATTTGCACACACTTGATCCGAGTAGAAGACTGACTTTTTAGGGCGTTACATGTGGGCTTACACATGTTTTAAGCCAACATTCATTCGCTGCTATCCTTAGCACAAATACCGCAAACTGAATGTATGCACATACATACATTGGATTATAAGAAAAAAGGTTAATTGTTTGCAGGACAGCATTTCCATTTCCGTATTGGCCGGAAATGCTGCAACAAAAACACACAAACATTCAATACAAAATAAACAAAATGCATTTATTTATTATTGTTTTATTTATTTTTACATTTTTCTGTTGCTGTCGTTGTTGTTGTTGTTGTCTTTGCGAACGCTGAAACAATTTGCAGCATTGGGCAACAAACACAATTCAGTTCCGTTGAATTGCACACAATAAAAGGATGACAAAAGGACGACGCTGAGACAGCACAATTGTTTCTGGCAATAGTGATTCGACCAGGTCGAATCAGGTGAACGAGAACGGAAGTCGAGAATGGCACATGTAGCCGCCCAATCCTTAGTTTTCTACGGTTCCTTACGAATCCTTTGTTTAGCTAGAAAACTGTTTAGCTCTAATGGGATGAGCTGAGGAGTTAGTTACGAGCATAACTGAACTATTTGTTCTTTTAAGGTTAACTTACCAACAAAGACTTCAACCGAAATTTGTTAATGATATTTTAAGGAAAATTCAAATTATATTTAGTATTTCATATTATACATATATTACATTTAGCGCGTTTGGTGGCTTACTGAATTAATTCTCATGATTTCCATTTACCTTTTTTACTGATAATTTATCTTTGCGTTACAACATGTTCATTATTCAGTTCAAACACTTTCCATCCAATCTCTATTCTTTCCTAACATAATTTTTTATTTTTCGGCGAAAAAAGAAAGATAAAAAAAGAGAAAAATCTATAGATTTCGTGTGCATGCAAAATGCTCTTAACTAGAATGACACGTGAAAAGCGCAAAATCTGTAAAGTAATCAAATGGACACGTACGTCTAGAAAACTGTAATCCAATGTGTGTCTGTGTGTGTGTGTGTGTGTGTGTGTGGGAGGGTGCTGGAAAATGGACAGTGGGAAATGGAATATGCGAAACGAACAAAGGATCCGACAACTGCTTACTACGTGAGAAAATTCAAGTTAAAATAGTTGCCAAAATGTCCCTCATGCCAGGTGACAGGAACACATGTATGGAAGTGTATAAATAATTCGTCTTAGAGCAAGTGATATACATTTCAATCTGTTGGCAATTGATGCGAATACACAAAGTAAACACAATTTAACCTCATTTAATTGACATTAAAGTTGCTTTTTGTTCTCTTATTGTATTTATCTTTATGATCTCATTATAATCATTGTTAATATCACATTCGAAGCATTGTTCCTGAATTTAATTTAAAAATGAATGAAAAAGTAAAACGAATTGTTTGACTATACTATAGCCATATAGCCATATATAAAAAACCTTAACCAGAGCCAGAGGCCCAATTCACAATTGAAAAATTCACAATGACAGCACAACAACAACAGATGGCAAACAATAGAACGCGCGACTCACGGGATTAAACATTAAACATGTAGAAAAAAGCAAATGAATGAATGCGAGCCCATTGAAAGCAGGCAGAGAAAGGCAGACAAGTCCTCTCTAGTAAAAGGGTTCGAGTTAGGGTAAGGTTCCCCATTATAGATATCAAATAATTACTAAACTGTTGATTCGCATTGGACTCTGTTCAAATTGAGTGCTCATAAGTGCGATATACACCTGGTATAACACCTGACAGCTTTGTTATTATGTATCCACAAGAAAAATATATATTTCACAAAACTGTAACTATTCTTAGGTTCCTCATACCCTCCCTTACCCCTCAACCATTTTGTACACTCAAAGCTACATTTGAATGCTAAATGCAAGATGCGTATGGCAAAAAGCAAAAGTCTGTCTTCCTTTCTACTTCTGCCATGGTGGGCGGTCTCTCTTCTTCCCCACTTCTCTCTTTAACATTTGTATTCCACTGCTAAGTGAAAAGTAGAATGGATAGAAAGCAAACGCTAGCTGAACAAAACTTTTTCCATTACACAACACATCAACAGTTTTTTTTCTTCCTTTTCTACTTATATTTTTTAACTTTTTTTTTGCTTTTTTTGGTGGAAATAACAAAGGAGACGTTGAAAGCACTGAAAGCTTTTTATGCCCTGTAAGCAAAAAGGGTGAACGGAGAATATTAGTTTTGCAAACTAAGATATCAAACTTAATGAAAATCGCTTTACTCTTTAAATGTATTGAATGTCTACATATATCATAAGCTTGCTAGGATATATCGCTTAAATATATGTAGTTCTCAGCAGTGACTTTATATTTGCTAATTACAATAATTGGTTATAAGCTAGGGAGTATTATATTCTTGCACAAGGACTTTATTTAGTTGAATATTTTTAAACATTTTTTGTTGTTGTGCATTGTGCAATCAAAATGAGAGCTATTTCTGTCTCCCCGACCCAAACACAGAAACATACAACCATGGTCGTGCATATAGGTACACTCTCTATGTAAAAACTTATATAAATTCGGCTAGCCATTCAGGGCGTATTTCTCGTTTTTCGTTTTGTTATTGTGTTGTATGGCACATTGTGCCGCCTTTGCTTTTCCACTTTTCTTTACCAAATAAGTAAATAATTGCAGTAATATCCTTTCGAGCGCAAAAAAGAATGAAACGAACAACGGCAGAGAATGGAAAGCGTGTTTCCATGTCCTTTTCACAAACTAAAATGTGCTTTTCACACACACACAGACACACACATAGGTACATAAACACTCACACACACACACACAGTCCTACATTTACCCACTCACAATACACATGCGGCTTGTATATAGAACAGAGAGCCACACAGACACCCACAATGGCCAGGGCATACAAAAATTCACACCAAGGCGCCATTATGATTGGCTGAAAAGGTAAAGCCAACGGGCCACGCACACACTCAAACAAAGAGCACACACACACACATTCGCACTCTCGGAGCGTATGCGTTTTAACTCTCATACTCCCGAAGCTTCTCTCTCTGCTCGGACAAGCAACAATACATGCCACGGAAGTGCAGCGCCAGGCAAAACAATAACGGAAATTGTGTGCCCACTGTATGCGAAAAATCAATGCATTTTTAGTGAGAGAGAGAGTCAAACTTAGATAGAGAAAGAAAGAGAAGGAGAAGGAGAAGCAGAAGGAGAAGTAGAAATAGAGTGTGTGTGTGTGTGGGAGTGCGGGTGCTCCAAATGAGGTCGCTGCCGCTTAAAAATGGGAGCAGCGCAGCCAAAAACTACTAACAAGGCGAACCAGACACGAACCGAACCGAGCCGAACAGTGAGCGAGCTGTTATTGTCGTCGTTGTTGTTGCTGCTATTCAGTCTTTCTATTGAACACACCCCTCAATGGGCAACAACTACAACGAACAAGGCGGCCGATATAAAGGAGCCAATGGAACAAAGCCAACAAGCAGCATAACAATGCACCAGCACCAACAGAGAAAAAGAGTGAGAACGAGCAAGAGAGACCAAACTAGCAAGCGAACAAACACAACGCAATGCCAGCGCAGGTATGCGAGAAGTAGCTAACCTTGTGCGCCATCTCGTTCTCGCCTACAGGCATACCTGTGGCAGGGGGTTGCTGTGACCGAGAGAGCGAACTCAGCCAACTCAAAAACTGGATTTGACTGTAGTCGTGTCAGTCTCAATTATTGCGCAGACAAATCAGTCAGTGTGTAGCTGTTGAGCCGAACAGAAGCAACAGCAAGAGCAAGAGCAAGAGCAAATCTGCCCAAGCACAGAGAGACGCACAAACGACGTTTTACATCAAAACCAAATCAAATCAAATCACAAAAAAAAAAAAATACAATATAAGAGAGACATTGTGAGAACACAGAGTGAAGTGACAACAGACAAACACAGTGCACATTATTTTATTTGTCAAACATAATATCAAGTGATAAATCGAACTTAAAATCATAATAATGGCCACATTATCGTCACATCCCAATTATGGTTTCCATTTGGGCACCGGTCAGGGCTTGGAGCTGCCATCCCCGGGAGATTATGCCTCGCAGGGTTTGGGCAATGCCCAGCTAAGTCCCAGCATGGACATGGATATCAAGCGCGTCTTGCACTATTCACAGAGCAGCGGTCTGGCCGCCAGTTTGGCAGCCATGGGTGGCTCACCCGGCGGCGGTGGACCTGGCGGTGTTGGTAGCCACGCTGCCAACAACATGAGCCATCACATGGCTCATCACATGCACAACGCTGTGGCGGCACAACAGACCCTATCGCCCAACAGTTCCATTGGCTCCGCCGGCAGCTTGGGCAGCCAGAGCAGCTTGGGCAGCAGCGGCATGGGTGGCGGCATCGGAGGCATGGGCGCACATGGCGCTGGAGCGGGCACTGGCGCTGGCAATGGCTCCATGCACAGTCTGGCCACATCGCCGGGACAGGAGGGACACATCAAGCGGCCAATGAATGCGTTTATGGTCTGGTCACGTCTGCAGCGCCGTCAAATTGCCAAGGATAATCCCAAGATGCACAATTCGGAGATCTCCAAGCGCTTGGGTGCCGAATGGAAGCTGCTCGCCGAGTCCGAGAAGCGTCCATTCATCGATGAGGCAAAACGTCTGCGCGCCCTGCATATGAAAGAGCATCCGGACTACAAGTATCGTCCACGTCGCAAGCCCAAGAATCCACTGGCAGCCGGTTCCCAGGGCGCACTCCAAATGCAGAACAACATGAACATGAACATGAATATGAACATGAACATGAGCATGGCACAACAGAAACTGGGTGCAGCTGGCGGCGGTCCAGCGGGTGGTGGCTACAATCCGTTCCATCAGCTGCCGCCGTACTTTGCGCCCTCGCATCATCTGGACCAGCCATATCCGGTGCCATATTTCACCGGCTTCGATCCCCTGGCGCTGTCCAAGCTGCATCAGAGCGCAGCAGCCAACAACCAGACGCACAAACACCTGGAGGCACAGGCACAGGCATCACAGTTGCCGCCCACATCTCTAAGCAGCTTCTACTCCGGCATCTACTCGGGCATCTCGGCGCCATCGCTGTATGCGGCACATTCTGCGAATGCCGCCGCCGCTGGACTCTACACCTCATCCTCGACATCGTCGCCGGGCTCCTCACCCGGCACTATAACGCCCAATGGCATGGAGGGGTCCATGGACAGCGCGTTAAGGCGGCCGGTGCCGGTTCTCTATTAGAGACTGGAGCTGGCAATGTCCCAGAGTAAAGTACAATTTGCATTGTTGACGCGTTCCCAAAGTGATCCACTGGTTTTAAATCTTTAAAAGCTCTAAGTAAGCCAATTACAGTCTAGTTGTCTTTGTCAATCTTTGTATTTCTCTCCCTATCGCTCCTTATCAAGCAAAACGCTCGCAAACGTCTAGTACAATCTTTGCACAAGAAACAAAATGAAAAACCATAAGAAGAAAACATTCCTAGCCAACTATATAGTATACATAATTATATGATGTCTATAATTTATTGTCACTAAACAAACAAACAAAATCCATACCTAATTGTAAATTAATTTTATTTAGTTTTAAGCGTGTGCTCCTTGTTGTTTTTGTCAGCACCATCTTCATATCCTAGTTACAAGTACTAAATTAACTATGAACCCTAACTCAAATTGTAAATATCACGTGAATTCGTTATAGAACACAACCCAAAAAAAAAAAATGGAAATAAAAAAAACAAACACACAAAATATTCATAAATGTATTATTAATTGTATTAAAAATAAATAAAAAGACGTTTATATTTAAGGCGAAAATTGCAGAAAATTATTTAAAAGCGAATAAAAAACAAACATTAATTAAAATGACAAAAAAACAAAACTAAATACCTGATTTATGATTTTTTTTCTTTAGGGTCTGGGAGAAATATTTAACTAAGATTAGTGTTTAAAAGGAACTACTACTACAAACTATTTGTATACCAAGTATTCAGATTAAATCAGTATTCATCATTTAATCATTATCATTAAAATGTATCTTCTTTTTATTAAATCCCTATGTTTTTTTATAAGCCCCTGCAAGAACTATAAAAAATCTATCGCAATGTGACAAACTCTGTCAATATTAACCTTGTCTCCACGTGTTTCTCACACATTTAATAAATTATTTTGCTCATTTTGCTGTTGTTGTGGTTGTCCCGCAGTGTTTGGTTTGTTGTTTTTTGTAAACTTTAATTTGATTTGCACACAACAAAAAAATATTAGAGGTATTATACAACTATTTGGCGTTGTATTAATTTCTATTGATTAATGCGCTGTTTATTTTGCGCCTTTTCAAACAAAGATCTTGTGGTCCAACAGTAAGAAGAGTATGAAGAGAGTGTATGAGGCTATGGATCATCTGCTATGTGGAGGCTTTTGTTTGGCCGCAACGGGGGCCTGGGCCATTGAAATCTTAGACGGCAAACACAGATCCACAGATTTACCTCTGGCGAAGAAATCAACGAGTTTTCATAGTTTTTTTTTTTCTATCTTGTAATAATAATAAGAATAATTACGGCCATTAATAAATCCACTTGCATTGTCTTTTAGTTCATAAAGACTTGTGTTTCTCAACTTGTTGTGTGTGTGTGTGTGTGTGTGTGTGTGTGCGTGTGTGTGTGAAATGTGTTAAAATATCAAATATTGATTATTGTTGTTATTATAGGCATTGTTTGTTGCCGTTGTTGTTGTTCCAACAGCGTGTTTGTCCATTCTCATTTCATTCTCCTCATGATATAAATTTCACAAATATTTACTTTGCATTGACGTGATATTGAATAATTATATAAAGAATGAGTTTTAGGCAAAGCTGCTGGCTTAACTTCGAGTGGCTGTTAGGTAAGAAAAGAAAAAGAAAATCCGGTCAAAAGGAAAGAGATTCTATAAAAGTGGTTGGGAAGTGCGGCGATAAGGAATATCAAGGGTTGGTTATTGTAGTAAATGAAATCAAAATATATTTGACTTAAAAAAAACTAAGCTCATCATTCTACTTACTGCTTACTAGTAAGCTAGTTTAATCCTTAGTTTAAAGCCAATTTCGAACACATTTCATTTAGTCTCTCTTTCTTTCAACTCTACTTTTATGGCCTGCCTTCAATTGCATTCCCAGCCCCTGTTCATACCTACTATAATTATATAGCCCCGTTTCTGCGATTTGTGTACGAAATTCATTCCGCAAAACAATGGAGAATGACAAAAACAAATCGCAGCTATAATATTCTCTTATTTTTTACGACTTTATTGGCCGGATTAGCGTCGACGTCGCCGGAACGCAGAAAGGAGTGTGCAATATGACGGTGCCATACTTCTAGATAGTTTTTTGTTTTGCCTGCGAGACCCGGATTAACCACAAACACTGACATATACGGACGGATAGGCGTCGCGACGTCATCGCTGTTCTAATGTCTGATTTTCGCAGTTTTTCCAAATTGTGTTTTGTTTTGTTTGCTTCTTTTTTTAAGTGAAACGCTAATCCGGTGGATTAGCGAGACGGATTAGCACAAAGGTGATACAATTCGTTACAATTATTTCCGCGAGGTCGAAGGCAACATATCGTTTTTACATGGAAGGTTACAGATGCCATAAAAGCAAGCAACAACGACAACGGCAATGACAACATTCAAGACCATGCTGCAAAGGGGTCAAGAAGCAGTTGTCGCCGTGGTTGTTATTGCCGTTTCACTCTCGACAGCCCCTGGGCAATATGGCGACTATGTTGTGCAGGAGGAGGTTTATGTTGGAGTTAGAGTTAGATGTGGAGGAGTAGAGGGTGTCCTTCGTCTGGTTTTACAGCCTAATTTGTGGGTGGTGGCTTTTGTCAAACTGTTTCACATTTTCACTTACAAAAGAGGGTGGTTATTGCTTACACTAGACTACAAAATTTAAGTTGTAGATAATTTTGAAATTGTTTAAAGTAAATAAAATTTAATAATAGTGTTTATGCTGCCTTAAAACTTAAATATTAACAGCTTAAACTTAGCTTATTATCTTGGTCTTCACACTTTTGTTGTCTAGTGTGATTTGTGCGCTGTTAACTTGGCGTTTTTCTGTCTGGACGTGAAGCATATTGTTAGGAGGGTGGCGCGTGGTTGACAAGTAGCAAAGCGTGGCGGCTTTTAAGTGCTAGTTTGACATTTTTTTATATCGCAGTCGAAGTCGTTCTTCTTGCGTCTGTTGTTGTTGTTGTTGTTGTTATGGGCAACCGAGCTAACCAACCAGACCGTCAATAAGTCGTAGCTAACAATTAATTAAAAGCCTCGAAACACACACACAGACACACGCACACATAGAGAGCGCACTTAGGCAAATGAGCAACCGAGCGTTGAGCATTGAGCGTAGGCCCATGAGGCGTATGCGCGATGGCAACTGGGACATAATTTGTCAGGGCGCGTCAAAGCAAAATGGCAAAATGCAGCAGAAGCAGCAGCAGCAGCAACTGCAGCAGAAGCAACCAAAAGGATAACACAACAACGATTCGTCAGCTCGCCAGAGACTCGAGACGCGACTCTCGAGTGTTGTCAACAACGTCATTAACATGGCATGACGCCAAATGGAAATTAAATGATGATAAATTTGCAACACGATGCGACTGATTTGCGTGTGGCAGCAATGGCAGCAACGGCAGCAGCAGGAGGAGGAACAGGAGCCTCATCGCTGGCATTTGCATAATAAGCAGCGGAAACTGCGCGAGGCGCATTCAGTTGAACAAAATTTGATTAGGTGCGAGCTGCGGCAGCATATCATTTGTCAAGAAGAAGAAACATCAACAACAACAACATCAACGTCAACGACTTTGGCCACCACTGTGGCTTATTGTGGTTATGTGGTTCTTCTCTGGCACAACCCTCTACGACAACAAGAACATCTCTACTGACATCGATTGATGAGCTTGGGAGTGGATGGACGCCCATGTGCTTGTACTCATATGAGTGCCAAAACACTTCCACACTCGATTGACAAGCCAAGAATCGCTTAAGACAGGGGCGCAACAATGCAAATTTGCATCCAAAGGGATCAAAGCAATAACAATTAATCAAAGGAATGGTGCAGAAACCTGTTTGTGAAGGTTTCAAAAGAGTTACAATTTTTTACTTCAGTAGTTAATGACTTCATTTATTTCATAACTTAATATTGTCACCATTGAACAAACATTAGGAGTTGGAAAACTTAGAAATACTTACTTAAAGTCCCACATTATAAATTAAAACTCTCCAAAGAATTATTTTAAACTTGATTTCTTGGTATTAATGAAATCCTTTACTATCTTTATTTAAGAACAGTTTTACTTGGAGAAGTATTTTCTGTTAAAGATTATATTCTTTTTTATATAAAAATACCTTCATGATTTAAGTATTTTATAAGTTATAACTGTGTATTAAAGTTAGCTGCTCTGTCATAAATCAATGAATATATAAGAAATTCGAATTTATTAGATACATTTTTAAAAAGAAATTTACAAAGTTTGGTAAGTTGTAATGGGTTAAAGCTGCTGGCAGGCGTCCAGTGTTCGCATGACAATGGTCCACAAGGGGATTTGAGGCGCGGTAGTTCCTGTTTTTATGGAACTCCACGTGCGTGTTGCATTAGAATGGAACGCCCGCCGCTAAAGCCTGCAACAGGGTGAGGCATTGATTCATTGTCTGTTTGATGGCCAGTGAGAGCATCTTCTTCTTCTTTTCAGCTGCATCCTGTGCGGCAATAAATGCGGCTGTCTAACGCATTATTGTTCCTGTCCAGTGAGATGGTGATGGTGGATGAGGATAAGGATGAGAACAGAGACAAGTCGCTTGGCTTTATGGAATTTCATAACTGCTCTCGAGCGTAATTTGTTTCCTGTTTACGCGCAGCAGGACATCATTTCGCATCCGCGTGCGCATTGGCGTATAAATTATAGCCCGGAATCATGATGCTAACCACCACCACCAGGCACCAGGCACCAGGACCATATTGACTAGCCATGTGACCCGCAGTAAGAGGATGAGAGGGAAACTCAAGTGTTTGCCCATTAATTTTCTACTTAGGGTGGGCTCTTGGGTAGCTAGCACGGTGCTCACTGCAAATATTTGCATAAATTTGTAATAATTTTATCGTCAATTTGTTTTTTATTAGCGTGTTGCGAGCCACTCAACTATATACACCTAACACCCCTACATCTATCTACCTCCCGCTCACTGCCCAACCGCCCAACCATTCATTGTCTAAGTAGCTCTCATCTTTTCCTTTTTTTTTTTGTGGTGTTGTCTGGCTTTGATTTGTGGTGCTCATCTGCCAAACCACGTTGTGGTTGTCTGTGGGTGCTTTATGTCACATATTTTAATTTCTTTTTATTAATTTGTTAACAATTTGTCACTTTGGCATTGTTTGCTTTGCATTTGTAATGCTTTTTGATGTTGATGAAGATGAGTGGCTTGAGTTTTGAATGGGCAAAAAAATATATAACCAATTTGAAAGAATGTTTTGTGAAAGCTGTGGAGCTTAGCTTTAAGAATTGCTATTAAAATGTAAAATCATTTCATTTACTCTACAAACATGATTTCATAATCCTCTAGGGTTTAAATATTGTATAACATTTTAATCTACGTTAACAAAGAGTTCTGAACCTGCTTATTATGTACCTAAACAAAGTAATTTCGCATGCTTTTACTTTAACAGGAAATGGGTTTAGAAATCATTTGTTCTCCAACCATTTAGGCACGCTTTAAAGACCAAGAGAGAGAACGGTCCAAGAGTTGATCTCACCAGCTGCTGGCTCCAACACACGGAGCCATACGGCGTGTGCTGACAATCAAAACAACTGCCACAAAAGTACTCGTTATTTAGAAAGAGAACCAGGCAAACAGAGAGCTTAACAATTGGCAATTGGCAATTGTTGGTTGTTGTTGTTGTTGTTGCTGCTGCTGAAATCCCCTCCAGATCCCGAGCTATTATGACATAATTAACTCCTCGTTTACTCGTCTGGGTGATTACATAACAGCGCTGTGTTTGAGAATCATTGAGGCACGCGAAGCTGGCGGGGATTACGCACAATAATGCTGATGCTACGACATACAAACTGTTTACATTTTTGGCAAACGGCAAACGACAAACGGCAAAAACGGAAATGCAGGCTCTAAACTGCTTACAAAACTGGCCAAACAAATAACCCGTACAGCAAATCGGCCCAAACAGACCATGGACGAGGGGAATGGGAATGGAAACGTCTGACAATGGACAAGAGACCGTTTTTGATTTTTCGAGCGCCAGCTGCCAGATGCCGATGTTGCTGCGACAATCGAATCCGAAAAGAAAGCAAAGATAGAAAGCAATGGAACCCAACAACAAATACTAACACAAGTAGAAATAGAAATAGTTTTTATTGATAACTGGGTTGATGCTTTGCTGGTCTGTTGGTTTGCTGGTTTGATCTCTTGAATGGGTTAAACGCCACAGCTGTTGTAACTGTTGTAAGGCAGGGCAATAGCTTAGGGATTATAACTGTAACAACAACCTATTGGAGCTGCGAGCAAATCTTTGCACAATGCCAAAGAGAGAATAGAAGAGTGCGGTTTTAAGACAGAGAGATAGATATATAGTATATACGGTGCCCACATAATTGTTGCCCATTGTTCGGTCACTAATAATATTTAATAACATTTTGGCGTTAAGTTGGCGAACAGAGAATTTTCCCGTTCCTTCCCGGACTGCCTCTGTCTCATCGCATAATGCCTTGACGAATCGTAAACAAAGCAAAATTTGAGTAATCAGCTTCATTCAAAAAACGTGTAGCAAAAGACACTGGGGACTAGTTAAACAAAAGATACAAGCCAAAAAAAAAAAAACGAGTTGTGTTTTAGAAAACTTAGGATACTCTGCAAAAAAGTTTAGAATAATACAGAAAACTTGTTAGCCTAAGGAAGAAATTGGTATACAACTAAACCCAATAGTCATTTACATTTTCTTAAGTATAAAAATCAGTTAAAATCATACAATTATTTTATTTTCATATGGTCAATGTTCCACAAAAATGTTGACCAACTCTCTGTTTAAAAGCATAAACAAAGAAAATATGTGATTTTTTTTTCTGCTTCCCACCAGCTTTAGCTGTAGCAGCATCATTGCCGAGGTGAATGGGGCACTTGCCCAGGGGAAGCAGTCGAGGGCGGAGGGGCAATGGGGCAGAGGGTATGGTTAACAAAAGCGCTTAAATGAAACAAAGCAATCGGACAATGGGTGCGCATTATTTTCTAATTTATCGGCATTGTGCGAGTTGAAGCTTGGGGATGGGATCGGCTTCTCGCTTATAAGTATTTTTAAGATCGACGAAAAAATACTTTCTGTTGTTGTTGCTTGTTTTCATTATTGATTTAAACAAATCGAAGAGCGAACAAGTGAAGAGAGCAGTCGGCAACGCTATTAATGTGCTTTTAATGAAGTAATAACAACAGCGATGACGATGCCCCCTTTGTCCCCTTTTGATCCCAGTCGGCGCATTATTCACACAAGGTTCATTCATTAGCGTCGCTATTTTGGCCAACATCTGTTTCACTTACTAACTGTACAATCCGTTGAATGCCTAACTATTTGACAGTACCAGTACACTCCACACACAATAAAGAGTAATCTCATTGAACTGATCTTTCAGTTCACAATCGCTGCTATTAATTACATTTTGTCACAACAAATTCTAAGCACAAAAAATTAGAATTTGCTAGTTGCATTCTGGCACGCCATGAACTGCAGTGGGTTAGGCAACAATTGCAACATTGTGTGTGGCAGACAGGGAGTGGGAGTTTTAAAAACTGTAACTTTAATTAGAGCTGGGCTGGGCAATACTTTCGCTTGCTATAACATGTGGATCAAATGTTACGTTCTAATAACTATGTGAAGATCACTAAATGCCCAAAAGTACGAATAAAGGGTTAGTCCGAACAATAGAAAGCTCTGGTGACCCAAATTGATTGGGGCGTCTATTGAAACAAGTGAAATATAAATGGGTGTGTTTTCAAATTAAACTTTTAGTCCACTAAAATCTCAATTTCCTCAGCCTCACGTCTTGTTACTCCACCCACCTTACAGTTCGTCAGTGATGCATGTGATTACCAGGAAATGTGTGTGTAGTGTGTGCTGTAAGTCTGTCTGCAGACTCCAGCCTCTGAGCCAACATTGATCTGTCGCGACAAAGTCAATTGACATTATCCTTGCGCCTGCCTGACTGTTAATTACAAGAATACCTCAAACACTGAGTGGACTCGACAAATTCCTCTGAACAGACAAAAAATAGAAGACCTAAAACCATAAAAAAAAAATGTGAACAAGCAATTAACAGTCAACTAAACGTTGCTCAGGCCAGGCAACGCCAGCTGACAATGGCCAACTACTGTTTGGAAACATGCATAAGTTCCTACGTACCCTTGAAATACTCTATCGAAGTGTAAATGAGCTAGTTTGCATTGCATCTAACGCTTTTAAAGGTTCGTTAGGGTATTCAAAAGTCTACTAATCGAAGCAGTCAGTTTGCTCTAGTCACTTATGGTTTTGTTTGATTTAACTGGATGCCACTAAATGATGGCAAACAGAGCGCGAGCTGTGCGTTGTTGTTTCTTTCTTCTTTTGGGCTCGATTGGCTTCTAATCAGCTGTGGCGGTGGCGTCAACTGGATCTGCAACTGAGGCAACTGTGGCAAGTGAGGCAACTGCAATCACTCGCATGCAAATGAGCAGTAACAACAAGAGCAGAAGCAAAAAGTCGTCGCAACGAACTGTTTGTCTTGGCCATTTGTAGATGGATGCTTTGTTTGTCTATTTAATTCATAGGACTGATCGAGTTTTCCACTCAGTTACCCAGTTAATGTTGTTATTCTTGTTGTTGTTGGCCCGCTTAACACTCGATTGGTTTTGTTGTTTAGCACAATGATGCCCCGAGTACAAGCTCGTATATCAACGATCCATGGATCGCTTGATCGCGATCGATATTCGAATTGTGCCCCACCCCACAAAAAAACACAGAATTCATTGGGTGAGATGGGTGCTAGCTATATCATTAAGGTTCATTATGTTTTATTTGCGCATCGATGTGTCCATGTCCAGAGGAAAAAAGGTGTTTTGTGCTCTTGTATATTTTTCGATTCATTTTCGCCTTTATTGTTTGATTTGTTGAGTTTTTGTTGTTTTTGTTTACGCTCGACACCATTGCAAATTCTTTTTTTTTGTAACAAAAACCTCGTCATTTATACACATGCGAACATAATTACGTTAATTCTTTGTGTTATGAGGGTAGCCAGTTACTCTCCCTCTCCCTCTCTTATAACATTTGTATGCCCCCCGCCGCAGCCCTTATCAAATCATGCGGCGGCCTGTGATTTCTCCTCTGCTTGATTTATGATGTGACGGAAGTTCAATGTTTCGGAATTTATTAGACAAAACATTGTGCGAATGTTGTTGGTCAGACTCTGTCAGAGAAGTTCCTCGAAAAGTGAGCAACAAAACTGGCAACTTTTCCTATCTGGCATTCCATATACATATAGTACAAAAAATAGTTAGCCCAAGCACAATGCAAGCTGGTGGCGAAAAAAAAGGGACTCGAAACTGTCACAGAAAGGAGCAACAACGTCAACGGATGCCACGGTCGTCCATTTGGATGCTGACAACCATGTACGGGACACTGAATCTCAGAGTGGGTATGAGAGTGCTCAGCTATTTGAATGGACTCTACATCCACACATCATTCTCATAAAACATTTTTATTTTTTATGGAATGCCACACAATCAACTGACGAGACATTTTTCGCTGAATTTTTACGCGTTTGTAGTTGCATAAAAAAAGGGCAATTGAATTTTTTTTTAACAAGGTGTTTTATAGAAAAACTCTTAAAGCAGTTAAGAACGAAAGGATTTTCATATTTTCATTCATTACTTATTGTAAATTAACCAAAATAAGTTTATTGAATGAAGTGAATTGAAAATGCTTGTTTAATCAATTCCAAATAAATGCTGTTTAAACGGTTTAATATCTCACAAAAACTAGTTCAATGCGGTTACTCCACATCAGTTACCAACATAATTAACCACTGAAGCGAATAACAAAGAATCGAAACTGCGTCAGTTTCAGTTCCAATTGGCAATTGCACAGGTGTGCCTCTGTCTACCTATAAGCCCAAATAATCGGATGTCGACGTCACATAGAGTTGTGTTTGTATATCTGGATAATATAAAAACACAATTAAGTTAAAACAATTGACATAATAGACGAACAACGTGGCTAAACAAAATACATTTGCTATTGTTTAAATATGATCTCTTTCAGTTGTTGTTTATGTGAATTTTATGCTCATTTTTTCATACGGTAAAATAAGTTTCTACTTCTTTTTAAAGTACACAAACAAGGTTGAGTAGAGTATATTATAGTCGCTATCATTTGACACTGTCTGTCTTAACTGGTGTGAAAACTGTGTTTCTCTTTGGACTGTTTTTAATACATTTATTTATACTTTGTTGCGTTTACGTGTGTTTTTTATTTGTAACTACTACACTACTCTGATTTGGGGCGCGAGCCGAGCCAAGTCTGAGAACGTGTGTAGATGGTTGTCAAGGACGATTATGATTTCCGTGCCTCAACTGCAACAACCCCTAATTGCTACCCACTTGAGGCGAGGAGGAACTCGGCTCAGCTGCGCTTATCTGTGTCAGCCATCAGTTGGTTGCGTTCTCATCCGTACATAAACTCCAGTCCACTCCACTCTAGACCACTCCACTATCAGTCTGGGCTAATCGGCAAACAGTTGCATCCTTCCCTGAGTTGGCAAGGCTAATTTTATATACACATATATTTATCTCGGCATCGAAATTAACCAGTGACCACCAAAGGGGCGTTTTGCTGTTAGCTTTACTATTATAGTTTTGCGGTGGCTTCTATTTTTTTTCCTTTTCAATGTTGTTTATGGGCCAATTTGTAAGTTCTTTTGATGGACGTTTACCGCTAATTTGGTTGACTGTTTTTATCTCGTTTTATGTTTACTACCATCATTTACCTAATTTGCTTTCTTTTTATTGTTATTACCAGCACCAGCATTCAACTTCTTTTATTGATATACTACATTTTGTCTATTTATCAATTGTATTTTGCGTGACTTCTTTTTTCTCATCTGTTTTATATTCGACGCCTTGTGGTGAACGTGTTAATTGTTATTAGCATTTAATAAGCTTAAACGTATCTTCCAACTGGAAGCACAAGTTCATAAGCCCAACCGCTAAAAAAGATTTGATTCCGTATTAAACCTTTTATATCTCATGTAGAGCATCTTTAGTTCGTTTTGTCATACAGGTATTTGTTTGTTCGTTTTGTTAATGTTTAATAATGTTTATTTGAAATTTTCCATATTGTATCGCATTATGGATCGTATTATACTCGATCTATGACGTTCACTGTTGGAGTTGCCAATTAGCACAGCTTTTGGCTCAGTTTGGACTCCATTCGAAACGACAATTTGCCATTGTGGCTCCAATTGTTGACATGGCCTCTCAATTGAATCGATTTCAATATCAATTTGAAGCTTTTTTCTACTATGACTTTCTACAGGGTATCCAAGTATTACAATGCCTGTTCAAGTTTCCTCTTTCCTTAACTGTTCATTCGATTGCATTTGGAAAATATGTTCTCACAGGATTATAATAGTAATAAAAAAAGGCTACTTCTTGGATCCACAGCTCTGGACTCTGGGCTTAGAGTTCATGGCTCAAGTGCGCCCACTTAGCGGGATCGCAAACAATGAAAATGTTTTACGGCGCTTTTCCCATCACCACCACCACCCTGCCTGCCGTTCTTCGTCTATGGCAAACACTCGACCAAAAATCGCGAGCCCATTAGAGCGTGTTTAATGTTATTTATTCATTAGGTTTAAGTGTGCGCAAAAAATAACAATTACAAATAGAAAAAAATAAAACGTACTTTTTTGTGTACGGGGTCAGATTTCCCAAAAAAAAACCAAACGAAACGATAATTGAGTGGCAGCATTCGACGCTATGAAAATACGAGTGTACTCATACATGTACTCAGTTATATTTCTCGTACAAAAGGACTGGCATACCATATTTTTTTATGCGGCAAGGATCTCGCGATTCTGTGCAGCTGTTGTTGTGGGTTGTGGAAAAGTGCAGGAAGTCTGCATAGAATATGAAAACATGAAAACAGGGGGGGCAGATCAGGGGCAGGGGCAGCTGTGCTATACAAACAATTCAAAAGAGATGATGCCCTTATTTAAGCACAAACGTGTTGCAAAATTGGCCTATCGCTTAACCAAAAGAATGAGCTTAAAAACCCAAATATTAAATGTTAAGTAGTACTTACAAAAATAAATACAATATGCCATACCTAATGGCTTTTACATTAACTAAATAGCGTGAAAATACATTTTAAATTAGTTTCAATAACATAAATTAGTTGTGAGTTAAATTGGTGAGTAATACGCTTAAGTTCTGTATTGAAAATCCCGGTATATGGTATAATTATAACATTAAAAAGTTAAAAGAAGAATTTTGTTAGTTACATTTATAATACCTTTGCATAGAACATTGTAATTATGTGCCTACCCCAACACATTGGACATTATGGTTAGGTGTTGCTAGGCAGGAGCTCCATCAAAAGCTGCCACACATGTGCCACACACACAGTCTAAGATGGAGCTTCAATTGTAACCTTTGACAATTATGCGCCTGGGCGAGCGTAAACAGCAGCTTCCTAACCATGTGAAGTTGGGTCTCTTTTGAATCCTGTCGAGTCAGCCAACCAACTAGCGAGAGTTCCAGCACTTGAGCGGCTTTCATTTAATTAGCCACAGCTGACAGTTTGCCAAAGAAAGGAGCAACAAGGTAAGCCACAGCCACACACACACTCTCACACACTCTCACACACACACATACAGAAATGAGTCACAGTGTTGCCGTCGGGCAATCGAAGCAGAGTCGCAATTTGGAGTCAGAACTGAAGTTGTGAGGCACTTGAGTTGGCGTGCGGCCAGCTGTTACAACCCGTACCGAACCCGTACCGGTACAGGCCGAACCACTTGACGCTGCTTCAATGGCTACAAAATGCAATATATAATGACATTTCACTTTGCAATTACAATATAAAATTGCGCGGGCATTAAACGGCTTCAACTTGCACCAAATGCCCTCGAAACATTTCAAGTGAATATTTCACATTAAAAATTATACAAAAAAAATAATAATATGAACCATTTTATATTTTTTTGCTTCTGCCATAAATCAAAATTCTGTAAAAAGTGCAACGCAGTCAAGCATTAAAAATTAATTATGAAATTCAACTATCGCTCCCTCTCTTTCACTCTTTCACTTTTGCTGTCTGCTAAGGATTTGTATGATTTATTAAGTAGGTAGCTTCGTAGTCGTAAAATTGAGTTATGTAAGGAACGGAACGGAACCTCTGCGGTTCATAGGGAAAACAACAAGGAACACACCCCATTGGACATTTGCTGGAAAATATTACAGGCGCCAAAATGTTTGCCAAACAAAGCGTAAATTATGAAAATTATGAATTGCCTCGGTTGCATTTTTCCCTATAAAGCATTCCCAGCAAGAGATACATCTTAAGAGGGCCTCTTAACTCTAACTCTTACCATGTCGATTGTTGTCTACCCAATGACATCTTTATTAGTTTCCACAACGATGGTTCTACAAATGGAAAATGTCAAGAAATTTATAATGAATTATGATGAATTGGTTCTCTGTAGCGAAAGAGCCTCCATACCAAAGAAAGAAAAAAAAAAAAAACACAAAACAGAAGACAACAAAAGCCAATTATAGACTTAATTTAAACTTAAGTCAAAAGAATTTAAGAGATCATTGTAGAAACGATAGATTAACACACTTTATGTTTAACTTTAGGCTTAAGATTGCTTATAACAAGCTTTTAAAACAATTTAAAAATTATTGTCAAGTTGACTTCCAAGGATTCTTAATATGGCAAAGCTTACCTTCAAAGTGTTTAGGTCCACTCTTACGACCACTCGCTGTGATATTTAATAATCTGAACTGGTAGCAGTTTGCAGTAGCCAACGGAACACAATACTGACACTAACACATTCAAACACACACTCACATATGTAAACAGAATATAAAATACAAAATAAAAACATTTTTATAGAGTTTTTTTTGTTTTTGTCATCAATGGCGGTCCAGTCTTTTGACATGCCCAGTGACATTTGAAAGCTCTTTAGAGTTGAATCGCTTTTTGACATTAATTGTATAAATTCTTAGGGTTATACGATTCAAATAAAATATCATTTCGAATCGATGCCTAACAATTGCGTCAAATTAAAAACTCAACCCAGCCAACTGCCCTGTCCGGATCTGGAGCTAATGCTTCAGTTGGATTGGGTTGGGTCGTTCCAATGTCTTTCGATTTTTCTCAAGTGGCACGTGTTATTGTTTGTGGATCGGTGAAACCGTTGCTCGCATTTGTCTCCGCCATTGGGTATTTGTCTCATTTTAGAGAAAGGTGGCTTTTTTTCTTTAGCAGCGTCTATAGCGATGTTTATCTGTGTATCACAAATGCAGTATGCATAACAATCTGGAACAGAGATTGTGTGCGGCTAGCACGTCATTTTGTAGTTGAAAACCATAACAGAAGCTTTAAGAAGCTTTAAGCAGAGCTTAAAATTTGTTTCATTTGATAACTACATGCTGTTTGCAAAATATCTCATATGTATATTAACATATTTCTCACACTATTTTCCTCTTTCAAGCTCTTCTTTCTTAAGAGGCAAGTATGCAGGTCTTCTTTATTATTCAGCCGTCTGGCCTTGCCCAGCTCACATAATGGAACAGTAATTAACACAAATCGCAAATTATATCAAATCCCAGTCCAACCCATACCACACCCCACCCAACAACAGCCCTTAGCTGACTGTTTGCATGTCCAACAATATATTATATGTGTTGTGTTTTTTTTTTCTATTATTTCTTTCTTGTTTGTTGCCTTGAATGGCCATTTATCATTGAAACTATGACGGCCCATTTGCTACACATGCGCGAACGCGATACGGAAGTGGACAAAAGTGACCATCCTTTGTAGCCAGTTTAGTTTTTTCTTCCTTGTATATATTTAATGTCATTCTCAAGCAACCAGTCCAAGGCAGAAGGAGAAGGAGGCTGCAAGTATGGGCAACAATTTGACCGCAGTTGCCGCACATTTGAACCCAAATTACTTGAGATAAATGCGTACTTAATTTGCAGACTTTGAGTGGTGGTATCAAAATAATAATCAATGTTCCATTATCCTTTAAACAACAACCAAGAGCCAAGCTCGAGCACTGCGTGAAGATTATAAGCGACACGTCCAGAAAAAGCCCCTGCTAACTGCCATGCAAATTCCAGTCGAACCCGTTTGCAACCTGAACCCTTTCTCGAGTCTGTGTGTGTGTGCGAAAAGTTTGTCTTTCCATCGTTGTCGTCTCAGTGTGGCCCGAGGCGGCGCGAAAATTTGGACATGTTACGTGTTTGCCAAAGTTAAATAGCTGCCGTTTTGGGTGCAAAGGTTAAACAAGGATTTGGCATGTTTTTCTAGACGTGCAAAAGTGCCAGCTAAAGCAACAAACAAAATTCTGGGATTCAGCTAAACAAGTTTGTTAAGAGAGCTCTGATTGGCCTAACCAGAAGGTCTAATACCCTGTAAGTACAATATACAGAGTATTTCATAGTTGAAGTATCTTTGCTATTCCAAATTTTACTGATTTTACGCTATATGCAAATCCAATTTGATTTCAGTTAAATGTTTTCAAGACCAAAAGACAGGTAGGCGTCATCATCAGCATCAGCATGATCATCATAACGAAATCAACTTCGATTTGCTTTGTATCAAGTGGAGAGCAGCACAAAGACGGCGACATTAAAACAAAACTAAATCACGGCTTAGCGTCAAACATGTTAATTTTATGGGAGACTCGGCTACCTTTTTGGGTCGCAACTTGGCATCTCCAAAATATTTATCAGGGGGCGCGCCGAGTCATAAAAACTCGAAAATCGTTACAAATCCAACAAATAAAATCCAGTCAGACTTTGCTTCCATTTTTTTATTTTTTTCACTTTTTGGTGCGTGTGACAGACGCGTAACGGTCAGATAATGACGATCCCCGATATATGTACATATATATAAATACAAAACATTAACTTTGATCCCGCATCAATGCTGCTCGCCTTTTGTCACACAAAAAACGGATTTGATAAACAACAAAACACTCGAAATCAATGCAAAAAAAAAAAGAAAGAAGAAAAACGCATCATTAGCATGGTTTCAATCAATGTATTGATCATCTGACTACCAGCATTTAGTTATCTTGTGGTCTGCCTGTTTGTGAAATGGTCGTAGGGAGCTATTAACTGGTAGCTGCAATTGCAAAAGCGGGTCAGTTCAGCTCCTAATGATGTTTGCTAATTAATACAAATGATAATAATGCAACCAAATGTGAGAATCTATTGAATGGAAGAATCTTTAATGGTCAGAAATATGTTGACTACCAACTTAATAGGTTGAACAGATTTCTTAGCTAGTTACTTAAATTATCCATTTAGCCATCCCTCCACCCAAATTTTCCATTGCTCACACACTTCCCACACACACCAGCCTATTTATATACATAAAAACACGCATTAACGCGATATCCAATTAAAATATTGCGCTATGATTTTCAATTTGTAAACATTTTAATTTTTAACACGAATATATTCAGCTCTTTTAAGTTGAACAATAGCTGATAAATGTATGTATGAGCGAATGCCACACACACTTATAAAAACACAGACAGATTTGGAGCAATTAGAGGACCGGCAAAAAGCAAAACAAAACCAAGCGCGCAGATATATCACCACATACACACACAAAGTGAAACAGAGTCTCTATGGAAGCCAGTTTGCGGGTTTGTTGGGAAAGGCGGAGAGCTGTGTGTTGGAGCTGTAATTAATTTACGCCACTTGACTTTTTGGCTAACAACAATGGGGATGATGGCGCCAAGCGGAAGCCAGAAACGGAAGCGGAAATGCCAAAGCATGTGGAAACATTTGCCAATGTGCGCTGACTAGAAAAGGATAATAATGCGCAGCCAGTAATTAAAAATAATAAACGTGGCATGCAACTAGCTAAGCTTAGGCTAGAATCCACTCTGCTCGGGGTCGCGTTCAATGTGCTTTGAAGAGTCGCTGCCTCAAGTGGCTTTTGTCGGGAATTTTTACGCGCCAATCGTTGTGCTAATTGAATATTTGCCAGGTGGACGCAGCTAGATTTACATACGCTGCATTTAACCCAGAAGGATCAGCCTTGAGCAGAGAGAGTCGTTGTTTTGACGAACATTTACCGCTAAATGCGTCTTAGCCGCTTGCTTTGTCTTTGGCGAAAGGACAATGCAGGACCTCCCAATATGACTTTCGAAGATGCACGGCATGTTGACAATGCGACATTTGTCTCAATTGTTGCGGCTACATTTCTCAATACGCAATTGTGTCCTTTTTCCACTCGTTGTGTCCTGAAACGGCGGTTCCCCTTTGAACAACAACAATTGTCAATTGTCAATTGTCCCCGGCCTAGGCAAACGAAAAAATTTGCATTTTTCATACAAGTTTCAGTTACTGTTCCAGTGTTTCTTTATTTTCTGAAGAAACACTTCCACAAACGGGCAGAGAGACCCACCGCAAAGCAGGCAAAGTAGACTATAAAAGTGGCCCAGTCGAGACGAGTTGAGCAATAAACGCGAAACGGAATCGTGTGGAATCGCGTGCCTCAAGGCAATATTTACATATTCACTGCATTTGGCCTCTCAGTTTAAGGTTCAGTTTTAGTCGAAGAGAAGAAGCCGTTCTCAACCTCACACCTTCATGTTTGTTAGCATGCCTCTTGAGGCATTGCGCATAAAATGATTTATAACGTTTGTAAAAATATGACAGACTTGTCATATAAATTCTCATATTGTTAGCATACTAAAGGCATCGTTTTTTTTAGCTCTGGCTTTGTTCTCACTCTCTCCTTCTGTAAGCGTGTTCAATGCCAATGATGCAACGCCCTTAGCCTTCTCAGTCTCTGTTTGGCGCTTTTGTTTGGACGTGGCTCTGGCCACTTCTGACCATCTGCACGTGCTCCTCTTGCAGCCCAACCGTAAATGGTGCATAAAAATATTTTCAATTTCCAGTTTAAGTGTGATAAAAAAAAGAGTTCAGGAAGTTACCTACTTGAAGTGTGCAGAATTCATTTATTGCCGCTGGGCGTTTATCCTTTCTAATACCTTCTAGCCGTAAACATCGCCAGGGGTCATTAATAGATATGTTTTAGACACTTAATGAAGTTTTCAAGTGTGTTTTTCATTGCTAGCTGATTAGTACTAAATAGTATTCTTGTTTTTAAAAAAATATATAGGTAAATAAACAGTCTTTAAATATATTGTAAACTCTTTAAGCTTAAAAGCACTTTTACCATTCCTACTCCGTAAAAAAAAGTACAATTATAAAAGTGCAATGAATGTTGGTTCTAAACTGTTTTTCCACAGAATTATATTGTGTTGAGCTTACTTAGGAACTAGGGAGTTGCATACCTTATGAAAAATTTACACAAGCAACACCCATTTGGGTGTGTGTGAGGCGAAAACGGGCATCATAAACCGTGCCTGGGATCAGCAGTCAGTGCTTTGCGTAGGAGTGATTGTGAGGCGTATTTGTGACCTAAAGTTATTAAGCAAAGTGACCTTTTGGGCGGCAACGGCTACCTTTACACGAATCTCTCAGCCAACGGGCCAGAAGGGGATCGTGAAGTAGTTGGCCTAAGTAGAAACAGACATTGGGAATTTACGCGGCAAGGACGCGTGTCCTGCATAAAAGCTAAATGCTATGCTCGGCTATTGTTTGGTCTAATGCTAATGCCTTGACCCTGTTCGGCCTGTTTGGCCTTATTAGTGGGTTTATTGAGCTGCGCAAAGGATGTGCCAAGGAGGAAATTCCCGAATTTTTAACCCAAGCGACTTCCGAGAAGGCGAACTGAGCAACTGAAGACGGCGATTAGCGTTCAATGTTCTTGTCAAAATTCACTTGAAATTTCACACTTTAATGTTAATGCTGAGCACACATACATAGACAGAAGATACTTTAATTGTGTGTATTTGTATTTGGAGCGGCTGCTGTTCGATAAATGCCGCCTGCTGTCTGCCTATCGATAACAGCAAGCAACTTGATACCCAATCTCTTGTAGTCATAATCTTTGAACTCTCATCCTGCCTGCCATATTAGACAATCCAAGCACAATGGCAACAAACGCAATACAAAAACATTAGGAAACAATTGAAATTGTTGAAACATAAATCCCCCTACCCTACCCAGCCCTACCATACCTTGCCACTACCCCACCCCTGCCCTACCCACTCCACATAGCGCGACGTTAGAGTGTCCTTGTATCTGTATCCTGCGCAATATGTGTTTTGCTCTTGTTGTTGTTGTTGTTGTTGCCGCCTTTGTTGCTGGGTGTTTCTATTCTATATTACATTTTTTTTTCTATCTTTCCTTTTTTGATTTTTATTTCTGTTCAGCGTCATCGCATCGTTTCGCATTGTTCGCGCTTTATATGCCTTGGCATTATTACGTCTGATTTTCTACGTATAGAGAGTATAGGGAGTAGAATCGGAATTGGGATTGTTAATGGCAAATGGGAAGTTTTGTCTGAAGTGGCTACAATGGGCATTCATTTTATATGGAGCATGCAGCATAACAACAACTAAATGCGCATTATGACAGCATTTGCCTCGCTTTTAATTGAGCTCCCAACTTAGCAGGACAATGAGCGTAACTGTACCGGACTCTCTGATCTCCCTTTGCTCTCTCTCTCTCTCTCTCTCTCTCTTTCGCTTTGATGTTTGATGCGCTGCTGTCAACGTTGATCTAATCTGACATTTAGCAGACATCGACACAGATACACATAAATGCATCGCTGCACAAATTTTCCAATAAACAAATTTTTCGCACAGGACCCTATGGAAATACAGATGTATACAAGATACACTCTGTGGTAGAGATTAGCGTTTTACGCTCGCTTGAATTTTTATTATGCTAAGCTTGGATTTAAATTTTTCATTGTTTTCGCTCAAGAGGGGTTGATTGTTTCATAGCACAGCGAACAGATGGAGGGGGCTAGGGTTGACAGGGTGGTCAATTGTGACAGTGGGTTGTACTCTAACTGTCAACTGGGAAAGCACTTGCTCCCTTACCTACAGAATAATTTAAATTAATATAAAACGTTTTAGTGTATTGTCATTCAACATGTTCTATGAATAAATAATGAATGCAAGGTGATTAGGCATAGACAATAACCCAAAAAAGAACCGAAATAACCAAACGATCCTGGCAGACAGTGCGTCGCCTTAGTTGTCACAGTAGGGAGACAGTAGGAACATTGGGTCATTGAGCATATTTAGTTGTTGTTGCACATTTAAAAGAAAATAGATTAAAGCATGAATGAAACGAAATGAAATTTCAGAATGATCTGCAATTCTATACTAATCTAACAGACAGCAGGGCGACTCTCTGTCTGTCTATCCATTTCCATCTATTGTGTTGCCACTGATCTAGCCAGACATGCTGGCGACCCATAGCAGGTAGTTATGTTGGCTCAAAGGAAGTTCTCTTGTCTCTTGTCCATGGCCCATTGTCCAGGGCATAGTTTATGTGTCTGTCTGCTGCCCTAGACATCGACGACGACTACGATCCACGATCCATGTGCATTGTTGGACACGCTTTTCGTAGAACAGTGTGTGACAAACAGTAGAAGAAGAGGAACAAGAGAAGAACTGAAATGCAATAGAAGAATGCACTGAGAGACAACGAATGTTCTGTTGACTGCGCCCCAAAGACAAAATGCACTTCTTTTTCTTCTTCTGGTATTGTTCTTTATATGGCATTTATTTAGTTGGCTTTTATGTCCAATGTGTCGCTTGCTTATTAATGTGGAAATGCCTCTCCAAATTGGAGTGTCATTTGGGTTGATAGTCGGCTAGGAAAAATATCATAAAGGGAAATGCCTTACCAAAATTGCTGGGGTGGAAGTTAAATGAAAGTCATAAAAACTGTGAAAGGAAACGTTTTCGAAAAGAAACTGTGACAGATGAAAATATCTTTTTGTCTTTTAATAAGATCGGTTTGGGATCTAAGTGATTCTAAATATGATATGTATAAGGAACTGAGCGAATTTCCAAAACTTATACCGGTTTGTCAAAAAATATCTTTGGAATGCATTTATCACAATGTAAATACATAATGCTTAAGTGCTTTCAATGAAGTGGATCCCAAACAGATTTTCATAATCCCATACTAGTATTAATGATTGCACTTAAAAAATGGCACTCAAAACTCTTCCAGCTAACAAAGAAAAACAGTCGTTCAAGTATTTACTTTATGCATTATATACTCTACATATATGTATACATATACCTATTTATGTATTTAGATACAGTCCACGTGAACCCTGACGCCGACGCGCCAGACAGTCTGTCGCCGGTAGAGCCTGGGAAGACCACACCACAAAACAGGGGAGAGCAAAAGAAAGAGAGGCAAAGAGACAAGTAGCTAAGAGGACCAAACAACACGCACAATAAGAGCGAGACAAAAGCAAAGACACAGGGCTGAAAGAAAGAAAAGCAAATAAAAGACAGAAGAGGATCACTTACAGAGCACAAAGAGCAAGGGGGGAGAGAGAGAGAGAGCAAAGAGTAACCGAGTAACAAAAACAATGGCCTCCTACACACAGCGATGATCAGTGATCAGAACCAAAAATTGTTAAACTGAACCCGTGCCCCGAGCATTTGACTTTTGTTGTGAGTTTCACTTTATTTTCATTTGTTTTGGGAATTTCCCAAATAAAAGGTAGTTTAAGTCCAGACAATGCCAACAAACAGGTAGTTAGTTGGCATTGTAGCTAAAGGTACAGTCGATCCGAGGATGACGTTGACAACGACAACGAGGATGAGGATGACAACGACAACACCTGTGTTGGTAGAGGAGAGTTCGGAGTTTCCCAGGCTTCGACGAGCACAGCTGGTGCAAAAGACAAACAACACACAGGAAGGAGTAAGTAAGTTTAAGCCTAAGCCGGCTTTTACTTATCAGGCCATTGGACTTAGCCAGTTAGCCATGGGCAGATTTAAATGACCGCAGCTCAGCAACGATTTGTATAATTAGAATTAGCCGCGTATGCAAATTGTGGGAATTCCAAAGATTCGACTACTTCTCGCTCCTAAATGTAGATCGTATAGACTTGTAGAGGCGTTT
Organism: Scaptomyza hsui; assembly: GCA_018152825.1. Lineage (NCBI taxonomy): Eukaryota > Metazoa > Arthropoda > Insecta > Diptera > Drosophilidae > Scaptomyza > Scaptomyza hsui. Next base: position 759,370 of record JAECXO010000307.1, read on the forward strand.
GCAATTGCGCCCTTCGAAAAGAGTAATGGAGTAGTTCACACGATGCAAAGCTTTATAATTTATGATTGCGTGTTCACAATCGAATAAAAATAAACTATTGCGAAAACATCCGAAAAATGCCAAACGAAATTAAAGAAAATCAACGATTACGAATCATTGTCAATTTGGAAACCATTCTGAACCGCGGAACCCTTTTTTCTTGTGTCCTTGAATGTAGTTTTGTTTATGTCGTCAAGAAATCAATGCGCCCCGAAGGGCAACCCTGTGAAAGAAAGATCAACGCAAATTGCGATCTCTCACCTGCGCAGTTGACAAAAAGAAAAAAACGAAAAAGATCTTTGCCGAAAAGGGTCACAATTTAATTTTTTGCATTTGAAAGAGTGGGTCGGGGGTCGAGCACAATCTCTGGGATTTGAAAAGGGGTCGAGTCTTGGGTTTTCGACTTGATTGAGTTTTTGCGCTCGCTGATCCTTCGATCGGTTCAAAAGGTGCAAAATAATTGAACACGAAGGCTGTGCGCACAGTCACAAGAAATTTGCAAGCATGTAATTGTCTCGGATCGACAAAGGTCGTCGCTGCGGAAGAGTTGCAATTGAATTTAACTCTATTGTTGTTTATTTATTGGTATCAGAGCAATGCATAACAACAACATTTGACTGGCGAAAAAAATAAATTAAAATCGATGTATATGTATTTTTAAGAAGGGGTTTGATTTTTGCCAAACAATGTTGTCCTGATTGCAATAACATGCAAACGAAAATAATGTAGGTTGAGAAAAGGCGCCAAAAAAAACTAAGGATTGAAAATGGGAGCAGGATTTGAAAGGATTACATTTCCGATAAAGGATCTACAGCTAGAAATTTCTAAATTAACAAGCATGCAAATTGCTTATATGTGGTTATAAAGGAATGAAACATTTATAGGAAATGCAAATTATAATAAACTATTGGTCTTTTGTAAGATATTGATTGCATATGAAATAAATACTTAAAAGTAAAGTTTCTGAAAACATTTACTTAGCTAGAGATAAATGGAAAATATATTAAAAATGTTACTCAAGGAAATGTTACTTAAAAACGTTTAAAAAGGTATTTTTCTGTTTCTTTGCACTATCTCTCCTCTAACTTCAAGACTATGCCGCAACTTTTCAAATCAGAGCACAGATCTTAAACATTGTTATTCATACGCAAAAGATCAAAATCATAAATTGCTAAATGAACATCTTTTGCGAAATGGCAAACGCAATCACTTGAGATGACAGATCTGGCAGCATAGCTAGCTAACATAACATTTTTGCCCCTTGGAGTATCAACTTACCTAGGCAAAAGAATTGCAAATTTAAAATGCATTGATTTGCCATTGAAGTTCAATCGAGTGTGTGCGACGTGTCGCCAATCTTGATGTCGATCTATATATGCAAATCGAGTACCCAAGGATATAGTTTCAACAGGCAAACAAAAGTCGAATTGCAACCGTGGCGAAAAGAAAAACAGTACAAAACGATCAATGGGAAACTGAAGCCCAGATATTCATACTACATTGCCAATTGCCATTTGCCGCGAAGGAAAAAACCCCTAAAGGATCGATGAATTGCCTTTAAATGGCAGAGTTTCCCTCCCTAACCCCCCCGTTGGGACAATTGGCTTGCTCTCGCATTTGCATGCATTTCAAAGTCATTGACGTGTCGACTACTGTTTGTTGATTTTTAATTTATTTTTGATTTTTTACGCTTTCCTAAGATCACTGTCTTATACTTATGCATATATTTCCTTCTAACTCACTTTTGGCAAGCCAGCTGCCAGTTTTTTATTTGCTGTTTGGCAATTTCTTTGCGGTTTGCTGAAGTGCATTCATTGCGCACTTTCCGAGTTACCTCAACTCAGCTATCAAAGTGTCATCCATCATTTTGATGGGTCTCTTCGTTTTTTGTTTTTTTTTTTGCAACGTTTTGCTGCTGTTGTTGTTGTTTACATGTCTGGCCCACTCGCCGCAGCAAGAAAGGCAAAAAAAAAGTCACACGAATCAAGAGCTGAACTCACTTACCCATCTTGTAATTGAATCTTTTATCCAGCATACAGATCGCTGGGAACAAAAATTATTTATTTACCTTACTACTGTTACGTTTGCTGTTTTTTGTAGCTGCTGCATGCAACGCCTGCGCAATGTGCAACTTAAAATTTGCATGCGGCATGAAATTTGAGTGCCACAAGCAATGCGTGGGTCGACACACAACAATGGTGGGCAACTTAATGGGGCAGCATAATAATTTTCCACTTTGCCATTGCCACGCACCATAAAATTGCTCATTGCGCCCCTCCTCTCGCCTCCTCCTTATGACCAACTTCAACTAATCAGATGTCAGGCCAAATAACTCAATTAACTTTATCACTGGTAAGGTTTTTTTTTCGTTTTTTTTGGTCGAGTGTTCCATGGAATTTTCAAATGCAACTGAGAGTGGCAACTGTCAAAATTGTGTTCGAAATTCAACGAATTTCAGATCAAAACAATACGAAAATGCATTGCCCCCAAGACAAGACAAGAAAAGAAAAGACAAGACTCGATTTGAATCGACTCTAAAGATCCAGCCATTGATCAGCCCCTCTTATAAGGTGGAGACTGTCATTCGACTGCGACTGCGACGACGACGATGACTATGTATGAAATGCATTTCGAGTGGAGAGAGAGAGGAGAACTCCAAAGATCCCAACCAAGATCGTAATGGCAACACACAGCTGGTGGCTGCCATGGTTCCACTCTGTCTGGCTTTGGCCAGACCAGTTGGCGACTGGAGACTCAAGTGTGTGGCTGAAACTGGCTGGCTGGCGTTCTTTGGAATGTTTTCATATCCATAATTTAGCTGTGCAGTGGAAATGCATTTATTTTGTTTATTTGTCGCTGCGCGCCTCAATAAAAAAGAGCCACACAGCAATCAATATGCAATAATCAATAGAGCAACAACATTTTCTGGTTTTTCCTCTACCAAGATCTGACAAAAGCGCATTCAAAACTTCTTACTTCAACAGCAACAACAACACGACTAACAAAAGCGCAACTCAGCTTCACAACAATAACAATGACGCTGCCGCAAACGTTTCTTACGAAGCCACCAAGAGAAGAATCGAACCTAATGAGTTGTTCGGCGGGGACACGTGAAGCATGCACTGAAAAAAACTAGTTGCATACCAAATTGAATTTTTTATTATCTAAGAACAATCTAGAGTATACAATTTTTTCAGTGCAGAGAGACAGACCGGTTCCTTGTCGATTGGGTACGGACAACTGGCAGCTCTTGCAGGTCTGATTGAATCCACTATTTATGCGCTTAAGGTTAATCAAAGCGCGGTCGTGCGATGCTTTACACCTATGCATCCAGGCATCGACTCAGCGAATGGGGACTAAAGAAGAAGAGAGAGGGATACTGCAGTAGCAGCAGCAGCAGCAGAAACAATTGGAATTTCGGTCGTGTCATAAATGCCACAGGATATGGCACTGCTTGCCATCCATAAATAATAAAATTTTATGTGCGTTCTTTAGCTTTGGAGCTTGAAGGGGATTAACAAAAATATATATTTGTGGCACCATGGGGCGCCAAGCGATTGTGCCGACTCAACGGCCTGTTTGTTCTTATTAAAAGCCTCTCTCTCTCTCTCTCTCTTTCTAAAAAAAAATCTGAAAAATTTTAATGAAAATCCACAGACGAGAGCTGGGAATTTATGCGAATGAATTTTTTGTTTGCGTCTGCTGCTGCTGTTGCGTCTGCGGCTATGTGGCAAGCATCTGTAACTACCCATATAGGCTGCCACTTATTTATCACAACAAATCAGCGCACGCACCCACACAAAACCAATTCGACACGCGCCCGTGGTGGGCCCCTGATCAGACGGACCTCAAAATGAACCTGAACACAGACTCAAATTCACACTTGAAATGAACACAGTGCTGTCCACGCGATCAGCGCAATTAAGCCTTGGGTCGGAGTGGAGCAGGGGCTTCTCTCTGTAACAAGGTGCTAAATCATTGGCGCGACATTAACCCCAAGCTATGGCACACTTTATCAATGCAACCACGGAAGAAAAAAGCCAAAGCCAAAACCAAAACCCAAATACATTGCACCTATCAGCGCCCCAAAAGGATAATATTCGCTTCAGTATCAACAATAAGAAGAATACAACAACAACAACAACAGAAGAGCTGGTGCGGTCTGCTGTCCATTTTAGTTGACCAACATGAGCTAATGAAAGCCAAATAGCTGAATTATGACTGCTTCTGGTGTATAATGGGCCAGCTTATACAAAAAGGTGTGCAAAAAGTAAAAGAAAATAAATGTTTAGATTGATAATAAAAGTATGATAATAAAAGCAAACTAGCTACAAGAAAAAACCCTTTTTTGAGAATACATCCAAAAACTTTCTTTGCATTCCATAGTATCTCAAATTTGCACATCAAAAAACAAACAGAAAAACTAAACGCTAGAAAAATGTGTTAAAAATTCCTGTCGCTCTTTTGCGCTTTTTACATTTTCATTCAATCGCATCCCTGGCATGCTATCCGTTTGCATTTTCCAGCCCGTCTCCATTTGTAGTTCATATTCATGTATCGCGACTATATCGCCTGTATGCAGTCAATTTCACTGGCTGGATGGTTGGCAACTTGGGCGGCTTTGGGAGCCGGCTGGCAACTTTGTCATGGATTAAAATTTATGGGCACAGTTGGACATAACACACGGACTATATAACAGAGCCTTCGTTTATGGCTGCAGTTGATCCCCACTGGCTGCTTTTTTTTTTTGCGTTAAACCTTCGAGCGATATAAAACTTCCACTCAATGATAAATACGAATATATTGCAAAGCTATGTACAAACAAAATTGGGTCAATAAGCGTTTGTAATAACAACAGCAAAACTAAAAAATACTTAATAATAAGTAACAATAATGAGAGTGAGCGACAAAATTGTACAAGAAAAAAAAAAGCCACAAAACACAATAACATTTGCTAACAAAAGGCAACAACAATGGCAGACGAGAAAGCTTAAAAAAACTAAGTGTAACAGCAAATGAAATGGAATTCGCAATCAATCAAATATTGCTTAATAATTAAACAATTCAATAAAGTCAACAATCAAAATAAATTGTTATAATAAATTGTCAGCATCAGGTACAAAAGTGGCAAAAGAAAAAAGGTTTGATATATTTTAATAAAAACGAACAAATACTCTTTCAAATAGTAGGAGGAAAGATTATAAATTTTAAGCTGTAGTTAATTGGCTTAACTTTCTGACAAACAAACAATCAATGCGCCAAATTTTAGAACGAGTTAAAAAAGGTCTTAAAATATATAAAAGAATTTTAAGAAATATTATTCTGCATTCAGCCATTAAATCAAAATCTCAAACAAAGCATATGTAAATTATTGTGTGCTAAAATATTCTTTAATTAATTGGAAGATAATGCCTCTCACAAATTTCTCAAAATTATGAATCTGAGGGAATCTTAATAAGTTGTTAAAGAAACTAGAGAGTAACACAAGCTCTTATAGTTGCAAGACTCTCCTTTGAAATAGTGTATATTAGAAACGCTTGAACAAGAGCAAAAATAATAACAATAATTTCCAATGGCAATCAACTAACTCGTACTCAGTAATTGCGCAAGAAACTCAGGGAGAAGGAAGGTAGGGGCACAAAGACAGGGTCAGCTTATTGATAAACCCGAGACCGCTATATAGAATACATATGTCTGTATGTAGGTATAGTAAGCAATTGAAATCAAAAGTTGCAGAACCGCTGCTGAAACCGTTGTTCGTCTCGTCTCCAACTAGAAATAGAAATAGAAATGCGTTTGAGCTACAGATACAGATACAATATACAATCAGTTAGACAGTCACTTGGCCATAGTATTACACGCTTAAATGACAAATATTTGTTTGTTGTTGTTTAGTTATTGAACGCCATGAAAAGGTCCAGTCCGCAATCCGATTTGTGGGCTTTTGTGATTTCGATTGGTTTGCTGTTGTTTCAGTTGTTGTTGTTGCTGCTGCTGTGTGTGTCGCGCTGCTTGTTGCCTTTCTCTCGTTTGTTGACGCTTTTGTGGCATTCGTTTCGCTACTTTTTCGGCCCGTTTCTTTTTCTGGTGGCCGTAAGTAGTTGTTGTTTGTTTGGCCCTTTTGTTTGCGCGACCAAAATTTTAATTATAAGCAACTTACACAAAAGCCAATTGTCATTGCTGTAACTGTTCGAACCAAAAGCTCATTTATCAATGCGACAGTTCTAAGTGGAAAAAGCGTGGAAAAAACAATGACGGGAAATTGGCCAAGTGTGAGAATGACAGTTGGGATTGAATTTTAGTCCCATGAAATTCTTTCAATAGACTGAAATAATTGCCTTAGATTGATATGTCGATGTGCTTAAAAACCTCTCTTCATAACACTTAAAACTTATCGATAAAAATCGATAGCTTATATATTTTAATGCTGTTTTGGATAACTTTAAACTTGCTTTTCACTTACTGTTCGAATGAGCCCTGCATATTAAGTAAACCCCTTTCAACATTTTGTTTGGCTTCAGCTACCACGCGGTTATATCTTGAAGATACAAAACACCTCAACTCGTATCTTTCAACACGCGCGCTGGGCGCATCAATCACAACTACTTAAACAGCATATGAAAATATGCCCAAAATAAAAAAGCCTGAGCAGCACAACAACAACAACACAGTTAACAAATATTTATTATTATTGTTGTATTTCACGCCTTTAAGCCGACAGATACAGAAGATGAATTATAAAAAGAAAAGAAAAGCCCCGAAAAAAACAACGCGTTGCATTTTTCATATGCTGTTTTTGTTGGCTTTTGTGTGTATGCCTTTGTCTTGTTTGTTGTTATTATTACTATTTGTTGCTCTTGTTATTAAGTTCTCATTGTTCTATTGCTGCAAGCAATTTCTCATCGCCAACGCAGCTGTATACCAAACAGATTTCTCGTAGCTCAATAACACTTTCCAAATTGCATTTGTATATTGTATGGTTATGTGGAAAAACCAGAAAACTTTCGGATCATCCATGGAAAATGTGGCATAAGCACATAAATTTCGCTATGCCCCCTTCTCCCGCCCATTTCCTTTGCTTGCTGTAATTGTTACAAATTTTTTGATGATCCCTTTTTCATTTTGTCGGTTGACAATTTCTTTTTTTTTTTTAGGTAGCTTCCTTCAGTCAGTCAGCCCTTGGGTCAGTGTCTTATTGTCTTTGTACAACCCCCTTTTTCCAAGCAGAACAACAACAACATTTTCTCAGCTTGTAAGTTGCATTTTTATGGGCCTGGACTGTGGCATCATTAGGTTTGTGCTGCGAAATTAGGGTACGATTTATGGAGACAGTTGCCCGGTGTCTAGCAATAGGATGCGCTAATTTTCTTTGAATTTTCCTATTAAAACGAAGGTAAAAGTCAACCCATTGGCACAATAACTTGTAATTTATGTTGCTGTGAAAAAAAAAGAAAGGCAGCCCAAAAATGCGGCCAATTAGTGGCAGCAAATGTCAGACCCCCTTCCCTCTGACCAAAAGTTTTTCATTTTGTCAGGCAATTTGCACCTTTTTGACATGAGCTTTTCGTTGCTTCTGTCACCTAATTGAATTGAGGACGAGTGCCAAAAATCGCTTAGTGCTAATCCGATTTGTGGCTGGCCATTCAGTTAGTTACACGCATCAGTTGCGTTCTTGCTACTAAACGACTTCCCAGACTGGACACCCGCATAATCTTGGCTTTTGCTTAGGAGCGACAAAAAAAAGGACAAAAATACTTCAGAATGCTTTTTGTGTATGTGTGTGCACTTGAGATTTTCCTTTTTTCCTCATCTGCCTTTGGCTTTTGTTGTGTTTTTCATATTTTCCTTTTTCCTTTTTTTATGGAACTTTTATATTTTTGTTTGTTGTACGCAGTAGTTAAGAGTGTTTAGGGTAGAATGGTTCTTTGGTATAGTTCGTATTTCTGGGCAAGTCTTAAGCTCTATTACTGGGTATCTTGAAAGTCTTTCAATGACAGCTTGCACATCTTGTGTGTGTGTGGGAGTTGAAGTGGTATAGATGGAGTACTAGCTCTTACAGTGTTGGTCAGTCAGGCGCAAATTATAAAGGAATTAATAGAGGCAAGGTCCAACAATGGGCAGATTTATGCTTTTGTGTGCGGAGCCAGTTCAAAAGGAAAAACCTCAAAGCATATTAGAATGGCGAACGGAGCCCGGGTTTGGGATTGGAATTGGGATTAGGCATTGAGGCATCTTGACAATCTTGGCATAAAAATTGGCATTTGAATGCATTTAAATGCGAATACTATATGCACAATCTTTATGCGGTTAGGTATTGTAGGCAGAGTATGTATTGAAGGACAAGCCCATAATCATAATGAAGCTGCGCGCTAAGCTGATTGATTGCCCTGCAGAAGATGCTGAAGGACAGAGAACTGAGTACTAAGAATGCAAATAAAAGAAGCAATGTTACATTTGGTTGTACGCTATGATGTAAGAGATGGAAAGACAGACAGCTATCCATCAAGGCGCATTTAAATGCAAAATGCACACAATGGCTGTAGGGCTAACCCACTTAAAACTGTCATTATGATTATTATTGATCATCATCATGAGCCGAGGGTCTGTTTTCCTCACAAATAGAGTTCCAATTGTCGGATAATTTGCATATTGCTGCCAGCAATAGGGCTAGTCACATAGGAAACAGGTTAGCGGGATTAACTTGCCAATGTTTGGAAAACTTTCTAAGCAAGCGCGTTACGACAATAAGCAAACAGCAAACAACAAATGAAACTGAAATTAAATTTGAAATGGAGAAGCACATAGTTGAAAACCAGGCCAGGAGCTGACTGGCTGGAAGGAAGGAAAAAAAAGAGCTTACTTATGATGGGATTAGCGTATTGCGAAATGTCATAAGGGGCTGCCAGCTGTCAGCTTAGATGGCTAACTTGATCTTAAGCTGTTTTGGTCATGTGAAAATTATGAAAAGCAACTTTCAACTACAACTTTGGATGGTGCAATATGGCATAGAGTTCAGAATTGCACAAGCGAAAAGGGAATGGCAAGATTTGCGCTATCGCATAGATCGCCGCTCGTATTACGATCAGGTAAGAAGTAAAGTAAGGCACATTCCCACACGGGACAGAAGTGGTTCAACTCAACTAATCAAAACTGACAAGGCAACAGACCGGCTTGAGATCAAGACAACACTCACAAAGCAAGTCCTGATCCCGATTCCGATTCCGAGGACGTATGTGTGTGCGTGTGTGTGTCTGGGATGCTGAATCTTGTGGGTCTGGACGGAAGTGAGTTCATCAAATTAAAAGGTGACAAAAAGGGTTGCAACTTACAGCAAAGGTTGCTCTCGATTGCGTCAGGTCAGGTAAAGACAATGCCCTGACTCAGCATCCTGGAGAGAGAAGGGTCAAACGTCGTCGTCGCCCCGGGGCAGGGGACAATTGACAGCATAGGGCTAAAGTTTAAATTAAATTAAATTCATAGGTTTAAACGAGTTCAAAAGTTGAAAACAGCCAAAAGGATAATGAATCAAGGATGCCCAGACTGCAATTAGCTGACATTTGTTTGCTGGCGGGTTGGAGAGAGGAGAGGTAAGGCGAAAAGTGACCAGAAGAGATCGAGATGATAAATGCAATGATATTTTAAAAACAACATCAGACCATTAAAAGGGTTAACATAAGGAAAACACTTAAGGTTATACAAGTTTAGAACTGAAACAGGAAAGAAGAACTTTAAATGTTACTTAAAATGTAACTACGACAGAAGACAGTGCAGGGTATACAGGAGTAGCGTAGGTCAACTATACAAGTTTCTCAGTTCTTCTCCTTAAGCTTTTTTGCTTAGCCATGAGTTATAGGCAATGACTAGTCAGCAATTAGAGCAGCCTATTGTCATATTTGGCTGGACAGCTGCGCAGACTCAAGCACTTGAGAGTGAGAGAAAGAAAGACAGAACGATGTTGGCTAAATTAGCGATTCTGTGCCAGAGGATTGGGCCTTGGCACGGGCACAGGCACAGGCAATGGTCACGGTCCTTTGATGAATTGCTGCAAGCCAGCAACCTCTCGAAGAGTTACGCATCGTTTTGTGTCAAGAGTGTCGACTTGATTGGTTCTGACAGCGCGCGAACCAACCTGAACACGAACCTGAACCTGGAACCTCGAGCCTCGAATCGAAGAAGGACTAAAGGCTGACTCACAGCAGCTGCGAGGCGCGAAAATTGATGTGGATGATCTTCAGATGATGTTGACGATGATGATGATGATGAACTTGCAAAGGCGCGACATAAGTGTAGCAACTTTGTTTGTTTTGCCGGGGAGCCGAGGGTCAGGCAGATAGCTGAATGATGATGACGATTGTTGTTGTCCGCCTTATATGCAAATCAAAGGATATGAATTTACCGCCCTTTGAAGCTGCGACCAACCAAAAAAAAAAAAAACAACAGAAACAAAACTGAAGATCAAGAGCAAAAACAGCAACGCTGATGAGCGTTGATTGTTTGCCAGCGAAAGTGACCGTGAACACACAGTGAATACGGTGAATAGTGAATGTGAATGTGACTGTGAATAGTGACCCTTTCGATTGAATTCAAATTAAAGTTGATACTGCCTCCATTTTGCAGTGAAAACAACTTTGTCTCATGGTTTCCAGTTTTTCTTTTTATATTCATTTTCTGTTCAACTCTTTGTTGTAACAAGTGAGCGCCTTAACGGTTTTCTTTTCACTGCCCATTGAAATTGTAACGGCTGTAACGGCCGCGTAACAAAATTAAATGCGCTGTAAACTGAATGGACGTACAGCATTTTGCAATTATAAATTTCGGGCGTGGCCAATTTAATGGCCAAACTTTGTCTGCATGCATGTATATCTTTAAAGAAACATTTAAAATGTGACAACCGCACGCGGCAAAGAGTTTCTCAAACCCTAACCCTTTAACACCCCACCGCTGCCAGAATAGATGTTCCCATAGTCTGGGTTAGGAACAAAAGTGGGCGTGGTTCGGGGGTTAGCCGAAAAGGCAACAAAATTCGCCAATTTTACAATTTTATTGGCAACGCCCCGCAAAAGCCAACAAATGTCAGCAAAATTTTTAATGGCTTCATTAAAATTGGCAAACCCCCCTTCATCTAACATCGAACGCCAGTTTACCCCTCACACCCCTCCTCAACTTCCTAACCCTTCGTCATATACGATTTGCATTTAGGACTACATACAACAATAACCAAATATCGATTAATGGCCGTTACAAATGTTTTCCATTTGTCAGCGTATGTCGCGTTTTGCTTTTTCAATTTTTGCGCAACTCTCTCTCTCTCTCTTTGTACCCCATCTCTGAAAAAGGCACAAAAATTGTTGAAAAATTTGCGTATCGGTGTAATTTATGCGAATTTATGATAGGCATAACGAAACTGTGAAATGATTGAAATCAAATGAAATACATATGTGATTTGCAAATCGTTTGCAATTTCGACTTGTGCTCTTTGTCAGGATATTTTCTATGGGTTATGGGTATACATAGGGGTTTGTATTGAAAAGGGCAATACTTTTGTCTGACTGACATATGCCACTGCGTAAAGTCAATTGTTAGAGTTTTTAGCTAGTTATAAATATGGATTAATTAGATTTTAATACTTCACAGACTGACTTAAAGCTTAACCATAAAAAGTGGTGGGGAAAACTCACAAATACTTATTAGATTTTATATGTTACAAGAGTAGTCCTTCAATAGCAGCTTTCCTTTTCAATCTGATTGTTTGACCATTGCTAAAATGCCACATCATTTACAGATGCGAAAAGTTGCATCAGATAAAAAACAGTTGGACACTGTCCCAGACATGGGAAACAGATAGAAATTCAACGTATGGTGGCTAATGGAAGTTAGCAATCAATAAACAGATCGATCGATTTAAATGCAGATGATTACGCGGCAAGAAAAATACCAGAAACTCTGATAATCAAGGCATGGGAAAAATATGTAAAACATATATCAGAGCTACTATAGACGACAACTGTACGGGGCAGCCAGTCATCCACTTGACCTTGTCTGTGGCAAGCGTCGGCTGCACTTATGTTGGGTTGCATGTTGTATCGTTGTTAACTGGTAGCCAGAACTCTTATCCTGGCGGGGACCGTATTCGGCCATTTGTGATGCTGCTCAGTGCCCGGTGTCCGCTGTCCGCCGTCCGATGTTGCCCCGCTGTGCCTTTGTTCTGGCCAAAGGCAGAGACAATGACTCGGTACAAAAAAGAAAAGAAAAAAAACAACACCTACGTGCCACATTGAATGGCAGGACGCGCGGGCGGCAGACATTCAGCAAGCAAGCAGGCAGTCAGCCCGTTGCCAAGACAATGGCACTGCAGCAAATTGAAAATTCATTCATGTGAAACGCGCTGGCAAGGTGGCAAGGTGGCAAGAACGCAGAACGAAGAAAGGTGGAGGAGGAGGAGAAGATGTTTGACCAGCGTCGGCCTAAAGAGCTGGGCATTAAAACACCTTTAAGCGGATTACAGGAATTTTGACACTTTTTCGGCGTATCCTTAGCAAACGACTGGGAGAAAGACAGAGAGAGAAAGAGACAGTTGCAGTTGCAGTTGCAGACACAGCACGTTGCGCCATTGAGAGAACCGAGACGAGCGGAGGCGAGACGGCAGTTGACCATTGAGAGATGATTCGTTAGGGAACGACGGGACGCGCCAGTTTGTCTGGGTTTACGGTTTTCAGTCTCAGTCTCAGTCCCAGCTCAATGAATTGTCGCACCGGCTGCGACTTCGACTTGGACTCCTCTTCGTTTTACTCTTCGCTCCTATTGTCTGGGTAGATCGATGAATGAATGAATGAAAAATGCGCACACAAAAGTCAATTACATGCGTTCTCCTGGTCAAATAGACAAAAACCCCGGGCATTATCCTATTTGTGTTTTTTATTTTGGTTTGCTTTCTTGTTTCACGTTGCGCTTTTCAGAAAAAATTCTAAGAAACTCATTGACAAATTTCAAGTTGAAGGGTTTCCTTTTTTCTGCTGATATATTATATCATTTATCTCTGGGTACTTATATAGCGTGGGCGTCAACGAAAGCATTTAAGCCAAAAAAAAAAAAAAACTGTTGGAAAGCTACTTTTTAAAATATATTCTTACAAATACAGTTAACTGCTAGAAATTATACATCTTGACATATATTTATGAAACTCTAGCCGCTTCTAAAAATTCTGCATTGCTATTGTGTTCTTCCTGCTAAGAATTGGAAAGGGTCGCAAAGAAAACACACATGTTTTATCGTACATATCAATCGCTAAATCATTGAAGATACGTTGTCATAACTGCTTTTGGTTTTGGCAGTTTTTCTTATCAATTTACTGCAAATCTCATAGTACAGTTTCAGAAGCATTGTTTACCTCTATCCCAAACAGACACACACACATTTGTATCATTAAATCTACATATGCGTGTAACTGTGTGTGTTTAATCCTTGTTTGCCGATTGAAATTCGCAAGGATTAAACGCACTCAGGCAATGATGCTCATCTCAATTGTTAATCATGTGTGTGTGTGTGTTTTTCTGTTCTGTTCGACAATTGTCCCACAGTCGATTGATCTCTGTCGATAAGTCTGCCATTCGATCGCTTGAGCAATTTGCAAAGCAAAAAATAAAACTGTTTGCTTTGTGGCCTATGAAATTGAAGCCGATGTTTATCAGTCGCTTCGCCCTGTTGCTGACCAAGGACTCGATGCTTACCCAAATCAAAATGCATGGGCATATAAAGGAAATGTTCCTTAGGCAAATATAGACGAAGGAACCGTTTAGAAAAAATCGATATCGCGAGAATAATTACGAAACACGGTTTTTGCTGCATACTTTGAGGCGTCACATGCACTAGATGTCAATCTATCGATGTTGAATGATGAAATCATTGGTTTATCTAACAGAAAGGGTATTTTATAGCTAACATACCCTTAACTCTTGCTATTACCAATTTTCTATGCTTTTCTTCAGCCATTTTTCCCCCATTTTGATAAACATTAATGAGCAACCAAAAGTGCAAAATTTACATGGCAACAACGTCTTTTTTGTGTTGTGTTGTGGCTCTTTGCTTTGTGGGTTTTTAAAGAAAAAATTGCCATTGAAATGAGTTCGGCAACAATGTGTGGCAGTCAGCACCTGCCCCCCAGACAACAACAACAACTTACGTGGCAACAACAGCGATTTAGGCATTAGAAACCATTGAATTGCCGTTGATTTGTGGCATTTGCATACGTTTAAAGCGCTTAAAGTCTCAAGACCCCAAAATGGAGGCTCTAAGTACAACACACAAACATTTATACACTTGTTTTCTCATATTCATGAATTCATTATGTTCAGTTGCATTTTTAGACGCAGTCAGTCAGTCAGAGTCACTCAGCGTGGACTCGGAGATTGCATTGTCAGCGGGTTTTTGTTCAACTACTCATTAACATTTATTTGCAAGTGCATAGAATGCGGACAGAATAAGAGAGAGGCAAAAGCAACTGCCATGATAAATATGACAAACGAACAAACAAACAAACAAACAAAAACGAACGAACGAACAAACAAACAAACAAATGAAAGAAACAACGAATAGACAAACAGACGAAACACAACAACAGACAAAACAAATGCCTTGCGAAAAACAACGAAGAATGAAAATTGGCAAACGATGCAATTACCGACTGTATGAATGCTCTTTAAAATTGATTAATGATAAAGATACAAATGTGAATGATTAAAAGATTTATTTTAAATGTCAATTATTAAAAAAAAAAAATTGATTGTAGTATGCATTTATCTTCATCATTAGTTCATATAGCCATGCTGCATGACTTCCACTAAGTACAGGGTATGTTATGTTATAACAATGGCTGCCTAACAGTAAAAGAGATGCAGATAGGGACAGAAGCATTGCCAAAGACAATGGCCAGAGCCAAGTACATAGTACATAGAGAAAGAGCACCAAAAGGCAGACCAAAATGCACAGGGCGGTTCAAGAACAAACTGACTAACTAAGAAAAGAGTGAACTAAAACTACAACTTACCAAGAATCAAATGATTATAAAGAATACGATCCCTTGAGTTTACTTTGTTTATGAAAACTGATCATTAACTAATTCGAAAAATTTTGTATAACATATGAAACCACCCTCGCATTGCGCATGGCACAGTTGCAATCGTCAGTCAGTCAGTTAGTTAGTTGAAAAGAGAGCTGGAAAAACGTGCGCCATTGTTTGCAACTTGCAATTGTTGACTGACAATTGGCAAAAAAGGTAACGAGTACAGAGAACTGCTTGCACTCCACCACCATGAATCTCTCTCCCTCTCCCCCTCGCTTCCTGGGAATTCCTTGTTGAACGTCTCGAGTGGTGTGGAAGAGCAGCTCAAGTCATTAGAGTCAAATTAAATTAGAATCTGAATTAGAGCATTGAGCGATGATGAGAGGTTGTGTGCATTTGTCATTAGTTTGTTGTTAATTAAAATGAAACCCAAGTGCGAGTCGAGCCAGTTGTTATTTGCATAAAATCAAAATCAGCGCTAAAAACCGCCCCACAAAACAAAAGCAAACACCTGAGCAGAACACAAACACACACACACATATACAAAGCTCAACAAAAAACAATGGCGACAAATGGAGCTGTCGCTGTCGCTGTCGCTGCTGACGTCGTCGTCGCCATCGCAGTCGCTGCAGTTGTCATGGGCAACAGGACACCAAGGAAATTAACAGAACAAAGCGCGGCATGAATATAAAATGTAGGGAATGGCTTGAGCTAGGATTTTAGTGACGCATTTTAAAACGTTTCGCGTAGATTAGCCAAAAAATGTAAGGGAAATATCTGTGAATGTGGGAAAGGACAGCCAGCCCAACCAAGTCAGCATCAGTTGAAAAAGTGTCCATTAAGATTAGTTGATTTTGCTTTCGATAGTTTGAAGCGTTAAGTAAATGCGTTAAATAAACAAAAAGGCACAAATAAAAAAAATTACAACTCCCCCCATTTAACTCCCAGCCATGTAAAATACCACTATCCCAACCAGAAGCAGCGCCGTTTCGCCCTCAGTCGCAGAGCCAGTTCCAATTGGAAACGCCCACCAGCTGCCGGCATACATAGACGACAGACGACAACGATGGCGAGTTGTGTTAGTATTGTCATCTCGCTTGCACAATAAGGCGACACCTGCTGTGTGTGGAGCGCTCAATTGGCGCTCTCTTGCTCAGACGCTCTCGGTTTCTGCTACTCTAGCTCGCTTGCACGTGCACGTTCACCCACTCACTCGCTCTCTCTCTCGCTCTCGCTCATTTTGCTGTCTGCACAGCTGAGCGGTGCTCTTTTTACTTTTTAAGCGTCGCATTTCTTTGCTGTTTTTTTCTTGGGCTCAAGTGTCACCTGCACCTGGTGGCGGTCGACCGCTTGCTCACTCTCCCACACACGCACACACACATTATTCTCATTTACATTTCCTATGTTTGAGTTATGCGGCAACATGCGTATTTTCATATGTTACAAATTGTCATCAAAAAACTTATTAATCAACAACCAAAGTCAAACAAATAAACCAATAAAAAGCTGCGGCTAACCAGTTTGCATTTGTGTTGGTATGTGTGTATGGTATGTGTGTGTGTTTGGAGCGAGAGAGCGCTGATTGAGCAACTAAAAGTTTTGCTTGGCAAAGCTTCGGGCTTCCTACTGCCTATGAGTGTGTGTGTGTGTGTGCGTGTGTGTGAATTGTTGTTGTCGCTGTCGCTGCACGCCAACCCCCCAAAAAAAAATGTTGACAAGTCCGTGCGAGTCGTTCGTCTGGTGGCTCGTGTGAGAGCGCGCGCCAAGTTTTTAGTTACGCGTCGGAACGTATCCGTTGAATAGCCGCCAAGCCAAAGGCAGCGCTTAGAAGTCGCAAGAGCAGTAAAAGTTGCAACAGCAGCAGCGACGGCCTTAGTTTTAGACCATAGTTAAATAATAATAATAATAACAACAACGAACGGAAAAACGTTTTGTGGACAAATTTGTTGTTTTGTCGTTTTGCCAGTTATCAGTTGCAAGTTTAACGTTGCAGCAAACTTAACTAAAGTGCTTAACGACGGTTAAATACACAAAACTGACCAATAAATTCCAATAGTTCGTTTACAGTGTTGCATAATATCAAAAGATATTGACAACGCCCCAATAATCGAATTGGGTTTTTGTTAAATGCCCATAAAAAAAAACAACAAGAATTTTAAATATCAATACGACAACAAGACGCGTTAATATTGCTCATAAAATCGTGAAATCTTAACCATAAGCTACTTATATCAATGTTAAACAATAATAACAACAACAATGAACTCGAAAAGAGCGTCGTTCCCATACTGAATGAATGAAAAATAACAGCATAAACAAATAAACAAAGTTAAATAAACATAAACTAGTGATATCCCAACATGTAATGTGTAAAGCAAACAGCAGCAAATAATATACAGATACAGATACAAAGCTTCAATCAGCTCAGTTCAGTTAAGCCCATAAATGTCTCTCATAAATTGTTTTAAAATTATACAAAACTCAACATTTTATGGGAACCGGCGCGGAATTTAAGCCAACAAACCGTCGCCAAAGCCACAGCAACAGCAACAAACGCACATAAATAGATATATATATATATATATAGTTGAATATACATAAGTATATTTGATTTCAATCCCAGCACAGCAAATAGAAAGGAAATGCAGCTCCATTTAAGGTAAGTCCGAAAAAAGGAGTTAATAAGAGTAAAGAAATGAAGCCATCAAAAATTGTACAAAACCATTTCAATGTTTGGAATTTGAGTTTTTTATATGAGTAATTTCTTTCTCCCATGTAAAATTGAATAATCATTCAGTTAATGCTGAATCATTATTGTCGGAATCTTTATGTATTCGTTTCGCTCGTGTCGAGTCTTGTTTTCAGTTTCTTTTTAAACAATCACATCCTTCTTCGCACACTCTGCTTATTTCTTTAAATGTTTTTCTAAGCCAAAAAGGCGTGGAATTGGATATTAAATAACCTTTCTGGTTTAATGCCAATTACTAAAAACCTCTTTGGCTCAAGGAGTTTTCTTTTAAATACCCAAATAAAGGTCACTTGTATTTGAAAATGACTCAATTTGCGAAAAGATACACCTGCAAATAATAAACAAATAGACGATTTAGTGACATGACTTCTAATGAGCACCGAACTTCTATTCCACATCTAACTTGAACTACTTTAAGATACGATAAGGCTAGGCACAACTGCTGTGAAATGCTGATCACAATGCCAAAAACAACTGTGCAAATAATGTTTTAGCTAACAAACAGAGACAGTCGCATATTTTTTTGCGTCTTGGCATCTAACTGCGTACACAAATTAAGTCAAATAAAGGTTCAGATGTATTTAAGTTCGAGTTAAACAGGCAGTTAGTCTATATATACAATGCTAACAAGCGATATTCGCACTTTGCGTTACAGCAACCGAGCAGAGTGAGAGAGAAGAGTTGGCATATTCTAATTAATATTCATATTGGTTTTGTTCTGTTGTTCGAGTGTATTTTTGGGATTTGCCCTTGGCACGAACTTGACACTAAACCAAACCAAAGAGATACATTTACGATGCGATTGTTGCGAGTGTGAAAGTTCTTAATTACAAACATTAGGGGGCCCCAGCAGCTTAGGGCTACGGGATCACAATCACAGCGTGTGCCCAAGAGACACTTTTCAATGGACGGCATGGAAATGAATAAAAATAAAAAAGGGATTGAAGTGGAACAACAGCAACAACAACATGAGACAACAACAAGATACAAACAAGCATAAGTAGAAGCGGAACGATACATTTCAACACAAAGTGGAGACACTTAAAGCTCTACCTGTATTGAATTGGTTTTCTCGCTGACTCTCGATATTCTTGAGCCTAACTGCCACTCCAGTGAGATGCAGCCTCTGGGTCCCTTCTGCTCCAGCTACAGCTCAGCATGTGGCTAAGCCGATCATAATTCTTGTTTGACACTCCAACAAACGGATGAACAAATGAACGAGAAGCAAGACAGGAATCCAAAGAAAGGCTGACCAGTTGCACAGTTGCCTCAGCTGTCCAGCTGGACCCAGCTCGCAGTCATTCAGTCTGCAACGGGTAGCCCGTAAAAACAAGTAGGAATGTTCCAAAGTTCTACAGTGAACAACCACAAGATACTCTGTAGTTTGTTGGAGCAAGAGTTACATGATTCTTAAAATAGTATGTTATACCTTTTACATATAATTGTTACAGCGAATAAATATTGGCTGAACGGCGGGGCAATTTACTCCTACAGTGTCGAAGAATCGCTGCCAGAGATTTGCATAACAAAAGTGAAGAAAGAGCGTAGAGACGCGAGTCTCAGTCGTTGCAATATGCCCATAAATAACTTGGCTGATATCTATTAACGCTTTTACTGGTGTTACCGGATTAGCGCTAGGGGGCTAGAAGCTGAACAGCCTACACTGCGTTTTTCATAGTTTTGATTGATATTTTGTTGGACAACTTTTACAAACTGAACGATTTTCCGTTAGTTCTTTTTTGGAATGAGGGTTAAGATACTAGAAGGGTTAGCGGTTGGTAGCACTGCCGATGATATTCACAGCAAATAAAAATATCTGGAGTGCAATTTGTGCACAGCTGGTGGTGCAACCGGTACTGATGTCTGGTGGCCCGTGGTGCCAGCTCCAAGCGTGCACCAGTTGCAAGTTGCCAAGTTGCCAAGTTGCTCCCCTCCAAAAAAAAAACAGACTTGACAACACACACAAATTTGTTTGCACTCCATAAGGATTACAAGAAATATGCATGTCCCTTATTCCCTTCTCTCTTTTTTTCTTATTTTTGTACAGCAGGTTCTTTTTTCTTAAATATTTTGCATTTAATAAATTTCATGCTTAATACGCATGCCTTGGCAATTTTTACTTTAACACCAAGTGGGTAATGCCCGGAAGCAGTGCAGATGTCGCAGTTGTCGTTGGTTACAATCGAGAGTTATGGACATGGAAAGGATAACAGACAGTACAGACATGGTGTTTGAGTGTGTGAAAGAAGCAACGGATTAACAGTGTCAGCTAAAAGACAACAATAACGGTTATTAAAAGTGGAGAATGGTTGGGAATAAAATTGAGATCATTAAAAAGTCGAGAACATTTTACAAAATATTGTGCTGACCTAGCTGTAGGCTGAAAGCAGTCAGACAGTAAATTATATAACATGCTAAAAACTTATTAAAAACATGTTTAATATTATAAGACACACTTTAGGTGGGTCCAAAAAATCTTCATCTATGCAAATATGTGGTGCAGATGACATATTTGTAAAGCATTATAATGAGGGGTAAGAGCCGTATGGCTTTCTACACACACACACACTCGAATGTCTTCCGCACGCCCAACTCAATTGTACTCCAGAAACGAATCGAAGCATCGTTGTCGTCGTCATCACTGCACCATTAAGCAAATTGAAAGCGTTTAGCCGGACGCTGGCTGGGATTTGCTTCTTGACCATGAACTGGGAACCCTTTTCGAGTATTTGTGGTGTGTATTTAACACATTAATACAGAGCGACCCACACACACACACACACACACATAAAGTGGGCCACATAAATCCCGATTATAATGCACGCACATGTGAATTGAGAAAAAAAGCCGAGAATTGAAACCTATCAACGGCAATGACCTGACTTGACCGTATTTAAAAAGAAGCATATTGTGTGACCAAAAGGAAAAAAGAAATGGTTTTCAAGTGGCCCGATGCATAATGAACAGGATGTTACACTGGACGCCGTTGCCGGCGTGTGCAGCCAGCCCCCCACCCTCCAGCGACCCCTTAAGTAAGGGTTGACATTCGGCCGCATAAAGAGTTCAAGAGAGAGAGAGCGAGAAAGAGAAAAGGCTTCATTCAACCGAAATCTCGAGTTGAGGTGGCGACTGCCACCAAGTGGCAGCTCTGGAGCAGTTCCATTGTTTTTATTTCGTGGCAGGGAGTTTTTTTTTTTGTTGGGGCATGGGCGACAGGCGACACACTTTTAAAAGCCCAAATCAATTAGTTAATTGATTAACAAAAGCAAAAGAAGGGAATAATAAGATTTTAAGGATTATGTTTTTAAAACATGGCGACGGGGTGCTTATAGAAGGATTAACCTTTTTATAAAGTTATCGATAGCCTTAACAGCCAATAAGTATGCAACACATTCATAACAACCTTATTATTCTGCTATATGATATTTATTTGAGAATTAATTATTATCTTTTCTATCGTTAACAGCTCAACTTGTACTCTTCAAAGCACCTTAGCCACCGACACCATTGGAACCACCACAACCAAACAATCCCGGCCAGCAGGAGCCAGCAGCAATTTTAGTGCTCCAGCTCCATCAATAATATGATGGAACGTCTATCCACACATTTGTCGCTCTCGGGATTATCGCTCGCACATCCATTGCAGAGTCATCTGAGCTCCGTGAGCTCCAGCAGCGGCACGCATCTGGGCCAATTGATACAGCACCATCAGCAGCAGCAGCAGCAGCAACAACAGCAACAGCAACAACAACAGCAGCAACAACAGCAGCAGCAACACAGCAGTGAACAGAGCCACGCCCACAGTCACGCCCATCATCATAGCCAGCAATTGTCACTGGGTCAACTGGGACAACAGCACCATCATCATCAGTGCAACAGCAACAGCAGCGGCGGTTCACCCAACGGAGGAGGCGGCGGCGGCTCCTCTGCCACACTGGGCTTGCATCCACACTTGCACCACTCGGCTGCGGCAGCAGCAGCAGCACATCACCTAAGCGCACAGCACTCTCAGCTGCATCAGCATCATCACGCAGCAGCAACGGCAGCAGCAGCAGCAGCACAACAACAACAACAGCAACCACATTCCACAGCCTCGCACCACAGCAGCAGCAGTCAAGCAGCCAGCTCTGGAGCGGTTAGTTCCCTGCACTCGCACTCGCAATCGCAATCGCAATCGCATCAGCCGCACAGCAACGGTCTTGGCCAGCATCATAGCTCCAGCTCAAGTGCACCAGTGCATCACACATCCACGTCCAGCACATCGAGCAGCGTCATGGCAGCCGCCGCCGCTGCACATCTGCACCACAATTCACAGGCATCGCCCATCAGCAATCTGCACCAGAATATGGGCAGCTTGATGAACAGTGGCAGCAGTGCAAGGTCAGTTGAAGCTACAGTTGCAACTTGATCAGAATGAACTTAATTTGTTGTATCAATTTTACAGCGATGTCTTCTTTAGCCTGATGATACAGAACACAACGAAACGACAGAATGAGGAGCATATAAAACGTCCAATGAATGCGTTTATGGTCTGGTCACGTTTACAGCGACGCAAAATAGCTCAGGATAATCCCAAAATGCACAATTCAGAGATATCCAAAAGGCTAGGTAAGTGAAAAAATAGTCTGTGAATTAAAGCCAAGTCTTTAGGTTGGGTTCTGGGATTCATTTAATCGCATTCTCTTTTTAACGAACCACAATAGCTATGTAAAAGCTGTGTGGCTTGTACACATACAAGCATTCGTTGTGTGTTTTGTAATCTGAAAACAATGAATAAATCTCACACAAAACTAAATTAAGAGGCGGCACACGACCTGCCAATCTCTCGCGCCCACTCGTTTCCCTCTCTTTCTCTCTCTCGCTGTTGCTTACTTATGCAACTTAAACTAATCAACGTAATACCAACTGGTATTCCCCTCCCCACCCATCTACCCCCTCTCATCAGTATGACAATGACAAACCAAAAACTCGTCCGTAGCGCGCACTCAACGCAACTGTCAAAACTGACAAGCGGCTGTCAAACAATGGCAGGAAGAGCTTCAGATCGAGCCAAGGAAGCTGTTGATTATGTGCGTCGAGAAGGGTTGCCACCAGCCCACTTCCACCTTCACCCAGAACTACAGTTGTTTAGAAGACTATGCCAAATCATCGTCGCCTTCCTGCCTGCCTTCCTTTTGTCTCGCCGCTTAACTAGTTGCAAAGTTAAGTAGTTTATTTCGGTTTGGGGCGTCGTCGTTGTCGTCGTTGGCTAATCCCACGCACAAACAGCAAACCTTATCTGGGCTTCGGGATTTTGGTTTCCAATTCGCATCAAATTCAATTTCAATCACACACACTCACACACACGCAGACAGACAGCGCAAGAGGCACGTGGCAAGTGACAGCAGAAATCTTTAGCATAACAATGAGGCAACAAGCTCTGCTTGCTACCTTTTGGCCAACTCATGCATATTGGATGAGGATGAGACTACCAGATTCTTGCACTAATCAGGCCCCCAAAAAATACTGTCATAACAGCGATAACAATAAGCCCAAAAGGCGTCCCTCATCGATAACAGGCTCAAACACACACAAAGTTTGAGGCAGCCATTTTGTGCAATTTTTTAATAAAACTCAACGGGGCTTCCAATACCAATTTCACTTCCAATTCACCATTACCTCACTTCCTGCCTCTGAAGCACTTGTGAAATGACTTTTTCTTTTTTTACCTTTGTTTAAGCAAAAACAATGCAAATTAAACGCGACTCACTTGCAGTGCAGTTGAGCGCAACAACAACAAATACAAAAACAACAACGGCAACGGCAACAGCAACAACAAGAAACAAAAGGCAAACTCGCTGCACTTGAATATATATAAGAGGGCAGCTGGCCAAAAGAAGGGTCTAGAGTGAGCGGGTGTAACTGCAAAGTATGCAAGAAGTTAACGACTAAAAGTTACCACTTGCAAAGACTTTTCTTGCTTTGAGGAAAAAACTTTAAGTATTTTAACTTTTTTATTAAACATCAAAGTTATTTTACTTGAGACTTTGAGCTATCGAGTGTGTTTAGTGTAGTCATTAAATATATGGTCAACAATTTTTGTATACATGATCTCATCGTTTTAAGTAATCCTTTGCAGCATACCAACCTTAACATAGAGTGGAGTGTGTGTAACCTGGGCAATGAGGGTTGCTACAACGCTTTGTTTGGTGCCGTTTTTCGCAGGCATTAAAGGCATTTCTTAATCAGGCAACTGACTGCCTCAAAAACGCTTTTCAACGCATTACAAACTCTCTAACCAACTGCCAAAGTTCAAGTAGCAAGCAAGCCAAACCAATATATGAAAATCGATGCCCAACAACAACAACAAAAATCTAAACACAATGTACACTCCACAACAAGCTTGAGTTTTGGAAGCATTTGCTTTTTTTAAGGAAGGCGCGAGCTTTTGTTCGCATTTCATTTCAACTTTCTTGTTGTTGTTGTGTTTTGGCAAATCCATTATATCAATTGACAGTTCTGTGTAATATTTGCTGTCAGTTGCAGCTATTGTTAAGTTTTTTTTTTGAGCAGGGAGTTCGAAAAGACGCCGGTTGGCATTCTGCTGAATGAGCTTGTGCTGCTGCTGGGCAGAGTGGGGCAAAGAGGAGGCCCAAGATGTAGGTAAGTTGCTTAGGAAAAGTAAAATATTTATGAAATTGGCAATTTTCTTGTTAAAGTTTTAAAGCAAAGCATTTTAAATTCATTATAACTTGAAATCTCCTTTAATTTAAACCTCCAAGTAGTTTATAGCTTCAGACTTTCAACAATGGGGCAACTCTGGCCAAAAAAGGCACAAACAAAGCGTTTGCCACATTGAAACAAATGACAAAGTTTTGCACTTGAAAAAGTTTGGACTGGCATTCAATTAAATGAAATAAAATAAAATACATAAAAGGGGCTCATTATGAAAAATTGCGCAGAGAAAAGGCAGCAAAAAAAAAAAAAAATTGTGGCATCAACAAAGGCGCCACAAAAAATGGCGGCGCGAAAGCTACTTTTTCACAACACACACACACACACAAACATAAACAGTGTGTATTACACACTCACAGATACAATGCGAAAGGCACACTGCAAGAGAGCGTCGAGAGCGTTGAGTAACGGTAACTGGTAACTGGCGACTGGCAACTGTGGAGAGCTCTTCAGACGCCGCCGTCGCCGTCGGCGTTGCCATTTATTTTATTATTCCAAACAAAAGGGCAACAACAACAACAACAGCAAAATAAAATATAAAATAAAAACCAAAACAACAAAAAAAAAGTGTGTGTGGTATAGAAAACGATTTTGTTGTGCTGGGGCTTAATTGAAATTGTAACTGTCATTAATTACTGTCTGGAAATTTGAATTAACAACAAAACAAACAATAGCCGACAACAACAACAATTCAAAAACGGTGGCAAACAACAACAACAATTACAACAAAATGGCAGTCAGATATTTTTTTGCTTTCAATGGAAAATTGTTTTGAAAATAATTGAAAAACCGGTCGAATCGCCTTCGTTTCCTTTTTTCACTTTTTTTTAATCAGAACTCTCTCTGTCCGCCCAAGCTCCTGCGGGAATATTAAATAATGTTAAACAAAGCCCCCCAACAAGAGATGGATGGCTACCCGACTGACTGACGGCAACTCGAACAATAGCCAAAAGACTTCGACTTGAATTCGATTCCTATTACGATTGCGATTGCGACTTCGTTTCGCATTTGAGCATTGCCAACACAAAAGGTCGAGCTCTCAAGCCTTTTCCTTCCCATCCACCCACCGCCTTTTGTTGCACAATAAAGCACAAACAATTGATTAGTTTGCAATTGGGGGAAAAAGGCAACGTTGCCCCTTTTTACACAGGAAGGTCGGCCTGGCAATTGACAGGTGTGTGAGAGACGGCCCTAAAAAGTTGTGAGTTCTTAATTACAACACGCCCAATCAAATCGAGATTCAAATGCATTAAACACGTTTCCGTTATTATTAAAGGGGAGAAACCTGCACATTAATTACGTAACTGAAAAAATTCTTTCTAGCCTTAAAAATCTTATTCTCAATTTCAAACGCTCAGCTAATAAAACAATCGCCCTATTTTACTCTATCCAACTTATCCAAGAGCATTAAATTGCAGGGCAAATAGTTTAATCGCCGGTCAAGTTATGATTTCAGGCAGGAAGAGCAAACGGTCGAGTTGGGCGCCACGCTCGGAACTGTGTAAACATTTACAAAACCCAAGGGTCCAACTCCAGACTCCATAATCTCACCATAAGTAGCCCAATTGTGTGATGTGTGAATGTGAACTTCAGCTCGAGAACTGTCCAAAAAAGGGATTAGAACTAAACAAATGGGCTTTAGACGTTAGTAAGTAAGCAAGTAAGTAGTAGCCCCAATTGTTAGAGCTGTGTGAACTACAAACTGCAACTGGAGCCGGCGTCTGTTCAATATTTGCCCTGTGGTTAGCACCCACAACACATATTTTCCAGTTGTTGTTGTTGAGGAAAAACTTGTTAATTATGCTTAAGGCAGCTACAACTCGAACTCGACTCGGACTCGACTCTGTCTGCCACATACACACAAACACACATCTTGGCAACTGTCATGTGCAACTTGTACTTGTTTTTCATATCAATTATTAAACTGGCCACTCAACCAGCTCACAAAGGGGAAAGATGTTGGGGGCGCCAGACGACAACGGTGCAAACAACATAAGAGACATTGTCCAATTGTCATCCTTTTGTGGCATGTCAACTCAGCCCTCCTTAGTTTATACAACTGTACAACTTGTAGATACAAACCCAACTCTCTCGCTCTCGTTCTTGTCTTGTTTATTATTATGTGAATTGTCTGGAAATTCTGTGTCTATGCCCCATAAGGTGTCGTGTGCACAGGAGCTGAGTTGCGCATTTGATGCCCAAGTTGCCACTTGGACGGCCTGTCAATGTATCTATAAATTAGTATTTTAGCAGCAGCACTTACCAGTTAAGGTTGGGGCAGCTACTTCCAATATGAGTGGCTCCAAGTCAGCCATTTATGGGTGGAGGGGCGCAACGCACAATTCCAGTCTTTTGTGCTTTTGTATTGCCTGTTATTGTTATAGTAGTTTTTGTTGGACTAACTCACCTAGGATATATATGTGTGTGTGTGTGTGTGTGTGTGTATGTGTGGGCTTGACTGTCGTCTTTTCCTCTAAGCCCTGTCAATGTCCTGGTCCTGTTAGCTGGCTTGTCATTAGTGTTGTGTGTGCATTATTATTGTTGTATTGTTACACAACAATGGCATTTTTTTGTGACAGTGACAGTGAATGTGTGTGTTTGTTGGGCTTTTGTCGCTTGACAGCCACTAAAATTACACGTTATAACTAATTAAGACGATTTCCCCAAAGTCCTCTTCTGTATTGTTATACATTTCCCTTGACTAATTTACTTCCAATCTGTTACAAACTTTTTGCTTAATAAGAACGATTAGCCGAAACGATATGGCTTAGGAATTTAGTTAAGAAAAAAAGAGAGGCTGTTTACATAAATCGTATTAAGATAAAGCGGGCTGTTGTTTTTCAATGGCAGAAGAATTAAATAAGAACAAAAAACTATACAAGACTTTGTAATAAAAATTAAAGGCACATTAGTATATGTATATTCGTTTTATTTCAAGTTTAAGTTTATTAAGCATGTTTTAAAGACAGTTTTAAAAAATATAAGACGAATTTAAAGCCACAGTAATATACATTTAACAAGGTAAAGTTTATAAAGACAGCTTTTAAATAGAAACAGTTCTACACACTGTTAATCTTAAGCTAACGCCAACATGCCACAAAATATATATATATGTATCGACTCATTTGAGTGCAAGTGGAAGTGAAGGACTGCCTTTGTGATGAGAGGACAACTCTTCGCTTTTAGACTTTATCAGCAGCCTTGTGACACATGTCATTATAACATTTTACATTAACTTAAAAACATTTGCAATTTGTGCACACAATAAGGGGCACCCACACAACCAAGGAGGGTCCTGGTTGTCTTCCTGCCACTTGCCACTTATGAGTACGCATGTATGTGGCACGTGCATATGCCATGTATTCATACAACAAATACAAACACAAGTATAACGAAACATTTTCTAAGTGTAAGAGAGAGCGAGACAGAAGAATACAGTACACACAACACGCCCCCAAATGGGCCCAAGCCACCTGCTGGTTTTGGGCCATTATCGTTGCAAGGACTCGACTCGGGTTCCCTCTAACCAGTTAGTGTCAGAACAGAACAGAACTGACAAACAGGCAACGAGACAAACAACGACAATGCCAAAACTGGCAACAATGGTGGCCACATACATATACATATGGAGAGACGGGGTAGATGGCCAAAACGGCAATAGAAAGAGATAGATATAGACATAGAAGGAAGATGACGACGACAACATTGTTTGGTATTTGGTATCCTTCTTGTTAAAGCCAGACAAAAACAAGTTTATACTGCATGCGTATGTTGCTGAGTGTGTGTGTGTGTGTGTGTGACTGTTAGGAAATTATGTTTATGTGCGTCCACTTCAGAGGCAGGTTGTCATTGTGTTGTGCCACAATTTTGACAACAGCTTCAAGTGCTCAACCTAAAGTATCTAATGGATTAACACAACTTATATGTAGTACATATGTTTCAATATCCGCAAACGTTTCCAACTTCATTTCAGGTGCCGAATGGAAGCTGCTCACCGAGGAAGAGAAACGTCCTTTTATTGATGAGGCCAAACGTTTGCGGTAAGTTCTTCCTCACCAACCTCTTAATGCTAAGTTAACAACTTCCCCTTTTTTTAATAGTGCAATGCACATGAAGGAACATCCCGATTACAAATATCGACCTAGACGCAAACCCAAAGCTCTGAGACGCGATGGTTATCCATATCCAATGCCATATCCATCGGTGCCAGTGGAGGCGTTACGTGCAGGTAAGCTTGAATTGTAATCCAATTAAAGTTATAAGCCCATACAAAATTAAACTGAAAGCACAAAAAATTATGCAAAATACAAACGCGAGCTTTATGTGTTTCGGGCATAAGACAAATGCAAATGTGGCACGATATGTGGCATGGAAATATGACAAACTATCCCCCCTCAACCAAACAATATGGCGTCGGCTGGGGAGAAGAGTGGGTGGCAAACTACCCGTTCGCAAGCTTTGACAAACTGTGAAGTCATCATCCTGGCTTAACAACTCAACTCAAGTGACAGGACAGACAGACAAAACACACACATAAGCACAAGCATAAGTTACCATTCATGATTTTCAAATAAAGTGAGAGAGAGAGGGTTGCCAAAAGGGGGTGGCATAGTTGGGTTGGTAGTTTGTCTATTTGGTTGGAGGTTTTAAATTAGCATTTGTCACGTTTTTTTTGTCTTGTTTTTGGCCCTCAAATTTAACGCAAGTTTCCTCGGCTATTAAGTTTTTGTGATGTGGCAGCAAATTTTGTGCGTCGGCGTTGGTTTAGGGATCAGTGAACCAGTCTAAAGGACAATGCCACCATCATGATGATTAATGCGCAGCGGAAATGATAATAAAAATGGTAGGAAATGCGTAATAAATAAAACGAATTAGTCCTTAGTCTACTTAACTTTCACTTCAATGCACACACGGGACACTGGATAATATGTGTGTGAGTGTGAAGAAGAGAAACATAGCAGAATGTCTGTTAAATTTATTCTTAAAAGGCAACAGCTTTTTAGTGGATCAAATAAAAATCACTAATAAATAATAGCCCCCTTCAACCTTCAACAACTTCTATTACACACAAAAGTTTACTTCTATTGGAATGTTAATTTTACGAAAACAAAGAAACAGCTACCAGTAAAAGTTTAAAAACGTGTAGTACCTAATCCACTATTGTATCTGATATAATAGTAAGTTGAAGATGATGTCGAAATGTCGCTACTTGAGATTAACAAAAAACCGCTTTCAACTTTGTTGTCTAAGCAATTTTAATTAAGAAACAGTTAACAATTTTGTAAATTGTAGTAGCGCCATGAATGAATTTAAAAAAAAGAAGAAATATGTTGTTCAATAAGCGGCGCCTGTAATTATCGTAGGCCCAAAAGAGTTAACAAAAGGCCAAGAGGGCAGCTGGACGACTACCGTTTAGGGCAATTTGTAATAACTTGGCTTGGCATCTATCAGATGCAGATATGAAGATACTTCTCTCTTTTCTAAAGCAAAATAGCTGATTCAGCACACAATTAAATCGAAGAGAGAGAGAGAGAGAGAGAGAGAGAGATATATAAAAGAGTTAACCGAACGCAAAATATTTCGAGTGGCAATTATTTTAAGCACACAAAACACAACACAATACACAGAAAGATCCCAAAAACCATTGTCATAATTATTGTAAACTTATTTTTCTTCTTTCAACCTTCTCTCAATGTTTTTTTTTTGTTTGTTTGTTTGGCTTCACTTGCAGGCATCTCGCCGGGTTACTTTGCCCCCGGTCCCACAGCGGCCGCCTATCACCTGGGCAGCCATCTCACGCAGACATCGACGCCAACAACAACGCAGGTGAGTAACAGTTCCAGTTCCCCCTCCTCCACCCCTTTGCAGCTCTGTTGGGTTAAGTGTTCAAGTGGTTAGGCATGTCCATCAAACTGAACGGTAGCGCGTCCAATTACATCGATCGGGTCGCCCTATAATATAATAATTTAATTACACACTCCCAGCTCGGACGCCTACTTTAAAAGGCGGTTAAAACATGCGGCCGTGACTAAGCGCGACACGCTTCCTGATCCTGAACCTCACGTTCTGACACGTCATGCTAAGGATTTGTGTGTTCTGGTGCCACAAGAGTTGTCATTACACATTTATATGTTTAACAAGGTCTCCGGCAAGCAAAAACAAACAAAAGTGCAGGTGCTAACCCAAAAAAAAAAAAGTATTCAGCTGCTGTAAGCAACAACCAACAAAAATTGGCAATTAAAATATGAAACGGCTTTGTGTGTTGGCCTGAAGGATGAAGTAGGCTCAGTGCCGCCCAGCAACACAGCATCTTCTTACGTTTATTAACAACCCATTAAAAGTCATGACTGTTGCTTGGCATTGTTGCTGCAGAGTTGGAGAGTTGTGGCTGCCTATTTGTGGCTGTGATTGATGTCTGCGGCTGCTTAACATGCGTTGTTGCGGGTGTTGAAAGCCTGGCATTACCCACCAACAATAGCATTACTTGGTGTTAATAATATAGTAGTAGCATTTTTATTTTATTTTTTTTTTTGTTAATAATAGACCAACTTTAAAGGCAGCAAGCGTTCTCTTCTCGTTCCTCAGATTGAAAATGCTTGGTGGGCGTATTAGAGAAAACTATTATGCTGCCACAACTCAACATAAAAATGCCATGTTTTAAGACATTCCAATGAGATTTTTAAGTATTACTTAAAGGAGATCGTGAGAGTATTGAGTATCTCTGCAGTTGCTCAACATTCCTGGCTTAAACTTGGCAGGTTTTAGAAAAGTCTTGTTAGTATTTACACAGCTGACAACGAAAAGAGACCATACAAATAATACAAAACACAAAGATAACATCAAAACAGCATTTGCGACATTTTGAGCCACCTGCTGAGGCCTTAACCCGAACTGTAACAGGCTTAACAGTCTTAAACCACTCGAAACCACCGAAGCTAAATCAATTAACTGTCTGATATAAAGGCCAATTGAGAGCAGTTGAAATCCAAACAAACACGCTTAAATCGCTGTGCATCAAAATATTTACCAATCCACACTAATTCCCAATTGGGCGCAAATCAAATCAAATCAAATTGTAATCCAAAACGCTTTCGGGCTAAAACACAAACACACAAACACACATGCAATGACTCTGTCAGTTGTTGCTGGTGCTGTTGGTGGTGATGATGATGACGATGATGATGTGTTAACAACATAATTATAGCCCAGAGCAAAGTGAGTTCAGTGTGCGAACACGGGGGGAGCAACCCCTCAACAAACAACCACTCAAAACAAAACGGAAATGAAGCAAAAACAACCCTCTGCACACACACACACACACACACACACACTTAGCACCCGTTTAAAAGAACCCAGATCCCAGTCTCGTCTGCCCCCCGTCCTAAGCTTGAACCCTATCAACTGAACTGGTGTTGCAATGGGAAACGTATTGCAAATCAAATAACATTAAACTGAGACGTGTTCTTCTATTTATATTTATTTTTGTTATTGCTTGTTGCGTGGGGTTGTTGTTAGTGTTGTTGCTGTTCATCCCAGCATCCACAATTAGTTGGTCAAATAAAGCCACAAAAGTGTTAAGCAATTTGCACTAACCAAGGGTTACGCCTCACACCTAAATTTAACCCCCACATAAAACTCAGCAAGGAGTCAGGTTGTATTTAACGAAATAATGAGTTAACTGAATGATTCGAGTACTTGTTAGAATTGTTGATAACCGTATATATCTTTTAATCAGTATTCGTATACTCAATCAGTTTTATCAGGATTATGCTTTGCCTTTTCAGGCCACACTTTCCGGGCAGATGGACAAGTTTGCGGCACTGGAGCGCAGTTCGTATCTGAGTAATGCAGCTGCCGCCGCTGCGGGCAGTCAGGCGAGTGCTTATAGCGCCTATCTGGATCCCAGTGTGCTGACCAAGGCCTACTTTGACTCCAAGATGTATCAGGATCGTGCCAACTATGCCTTCGATATCTCCAAGATCTACGGCGCTCAGCAGCATGCGGCAGCGCATCATCAACAGCAGCAGCAACAGCAACAGCAGCAGCAGCAGCAACAGCAGCAACAGCAACAACAGCAACAGCAGCAACAACAACAGCTGCTTGGCGGTGGCAGTGTCGGTGGCAGCTCGCACAACAACAACAGCAGCAGTGGCCTGGATGAGCGCGATGCCACGCCCCAGCTGGATGCAGGTGGTCAAGTGGAGGCGAAACCGCATCTGCATTCCCCGAGCGATGTGGGCCTGGAGTATGCCCATCAATATGCTCAGCAGTATGGCGGACAGCTGGCCACTGCTGCTGCTGGAGTGGGTGTTGGTGTGGGTGTGGGTGGGGCTGCGGGTGGTGCTGGTGGGGGTGGGGGCGCTGGAGGCGCCACTGATTTTCGTCGACCATTGACGGTGATCTTCTGACCGCCATCGTCGAATGGCAGCGAGGAGTTGAACTTGTCTATGACTTAGGAAATTCGAGATTAAAGTTAAACGTAGCCAACTTTACAGTTAAGCCTCGAGTTGTAAAACTAATAATAAGCTTTGTTAAAATGCGAAGAGCAGCTAAGGGAGGACCAGGAGCGGATGCTAGTGCTGTGTTGGAGGAATCTCACTCACACACACACACACACACACATACGTATATAAGGCAGAACAACGAGCGGTGCAATTTTTTATGTTTTAAACGCTGAACGAAGTGCATAGCATAAATTTAAATGTATTTAAATTCTACACATATACAACATCAGAAATACAAAAAACAAAACAAAAACAAAACAAAATACATCAAAAATGCAAAAAAAAATATAAATGGTTTTTTTTAATTACAAGCAACAAGCTTTAGATAACTGATTTTTTGCAAACTAAAATATTTCAAGGCTTTTAATTTCTTTACAAAACCTCCAAAAATAAAAAAGGACATCAAAACATTTTCTTTCGCCTCCATTTGATATGAAATTAATTGCAAGTGAGTGGCTACTGGGTGGGTTGAAGGGGTGAGGGTGTATGATTTTTTAAGTGGATTGCAGTGCGCTGGGCAAAAGTCAAGAGTGCGCAAAACGTTAAACGCTTCCTAATTAAGGCAACAACTTCTTGTGACAGCTCCTTCTGGCCAATCAGCTGCCTTCGTTGACAAACTCGTGGTGCGCATTTCGTTTGCTCAAGCAGCGGCAACAACTCAAAGAAATTAACGTTGGCCACTAATTAGTGCGCGAGTCAAGGTGCAAAAATCACCCACAAATTTAATTAATTTTACGCCATTTTGAGCGCAGCACCAATTAGCGACAAGCATCTTAAAGCGCAGAGGTAGAGAGTAGCAGCATTACCCATGAAAAATTACATATTAAATAATTGGTAATAAAATGTATAAGTAAAAACGTTTTTATTGCTAGATTTTTTTTTCAGCTAAAGATGGCGCTGGTACATCAAGTAAAAACTATGA
This sequence comes from Scaptomyza hsui, assembly GCA_018152825.1. Classification (NCBI taxonomy): domain Eukaryota; kingdom Metazoa; phylum Arthropoda; class Insecta; order Diptera; family Drosophilidae; genus Scaptomyza; species Scaptomyza hsui. Next base: position 793,356 of record JAECXO010000307.1, read on the forward strand.
ACTGGAGCGGATGGCGCTCACAATTAAATTCATAGCGACATCTGTGTCATTTTCTTAATACTACACCTAAAGCCTGTTCAAACAGTCGCCAGAGCGCTCAATTACTTGTAAGGTTCGCAATATACCTAACAGATGGCGCTAGCCTGAAAGGTATTTTGTGGATGATTGGCAGCACTTTAAAAATGACCGTAGCTAAGCGCCATCTACTCGTGAGGGTTTTGCTTGTGCTTTTTTCACTGAATGGAATTATAAAAATGTTATTGATATTACAGAAAAATGTTAGTCAATTGTGTTCAGTGAGAAAAATATTTAGTTAAACATTGTATGTATGAAAAAGAGAGACGCAGCGCAGCACATTGGCTGATGAAATTAATATGGGCATATCAAACTCATGATAATTTCATGTTTAGCTAAGTAGTATATCAATATTTGTCTTTGTAAAACATTTGATTTGCATGTTTCTAAGTAAATTGCTAGCAGATTTAATTGCGGCCTTCGCAGGAGCTTCATTCCTTCACTCTCTCTCTCTCTAGATACCGCTAAGGTTGCTCCAGCGCTCATTTAAAACACAAATCACGATTAGCGAGCCACATTTCCATATTTTTGTGGCGACAAAAAAACTTTCACCCGCAACGTTGGCGATGATGGCGATTACTCCTCCATAAATTATTGCAGCTAAAGCGCAGGGAAACAATGCGCACAATGAGTGGGAGGAACCGGAGGACGAAGCAGTCAAGGGACCGTTGGCTAGAGCCATAAAAAGGCGCTTCAAAAATACCCAAAATTATGGCAATCACACACACACACACAACGACATCTGTGTTTGTGTGTGTCTCCTGGCATAAGTAGTGCAATTTTTGTTAGTTGGCATCGGGCAACTGGCAACTGGCTGAAATGAACGATACTCTGCTCATTGTCCCAATGATGGTGGGCATAATAGAGCAGCCGTAATGTCCATTATGCGAGAACAAATGGCAGCTGGCATAGTGTGTGCCAGGACACGATAACAGCAGCGAGCCAAAGAAGCAGGAGTAGAAGCAGGAGCGGGTGGAGTCGAGGAAGCAAAAGTCAAGCAAAACTATGGCCACCAGTTGCTGGCTCCCATTGTCTTGGCCACCGGTGCTGCCTTGGCCAATAAAATGCATTCAGCTCGCATGCAAAACAAAAACGATAAAAATGCCATCACCATTGAGAACGCGTCTAAGCAGACGCAGCGCCATCCACTGCCCCCACTCCTCCCAAGCATTGTCTATGCCATTGGCCAAAAGCGCCACTCGAGCGTCGACATGCGCGCAACGTTTGGCCTTTAAAAAGGGAGCCAAGCGGCAGCTGCAGTGGGAGGGTGGATGGCGCTGCCATTTTTTGTTGTGGGTCGCGGGTTGGGGGCGACTCTCTTTTCTATCTGCCGCCACCAGCCAGCCCCTTCCATTTTATCTAGCGCTGAAAGTCTACACTGCCAGTTCACTTGGTTTGGAGAGCGACGCCTGCGCAGTGTTGCCACTGCATCAAAAGAATAAACAAACTTCATTTGAATTTGATGTCTTTTGGCGCGAAACAGGTTTTTTAAATTGTGTGCAATACTGTGGAGAAAGCCAAGGCTAACAAAATTCTATGGGGAATATTATTGGACAGTAATATGTATAAAGTAAAGAGTTGCATTTAAACAGAAAAAAACATCATTATCAGAAATAAAACTTGTAGTAATATTCAAAGAAATAATACATATGTATAAACTAAGCCATCTAGCTCTGAGGAATAATTATTATTAAAGAATATTTCTTATTCCTGGAATGTAACTTTCCGTAAAAGGCGCTCCCTTTATAAGAGTGGCTCTAACTACTGCAAGCTGAGTCCAATGCAATGTTTTATGGTCTCAGTTATATGGAAAATACAGAAAGTTCCGAATGACGAAATCACAACAAACAAGGCTGGCAATTGATATGGAAGCTTCCTCACAAAACAATAGCGGCAAAAGGGGTATCTAAATGCAACCACAATTGCATACGTGAGTTATATTTATAAACGATTGTTTGCAAAGCGATCGGAGTGACGATCGATTGTGGAAGCAAACAAAAATTGATAACTGACATTTTTGGACGCGATAATCGTAAATACATAAATCTTACAATAAGAAAAACATAACTTAAAAAAAACACATTGATGTTATTTTTTTTGTGCAAGATATTATCTGTTGTCAAGAGAAAGGGACACAGGACAAACAATTGGTCAAAAAATAAAAGCCACAACAAGAGCAAACACAAATACCAAATGCAAATACCATCAAAAAATGCAGAAGGTAAGAAGTTTTGAGGTAAGAATTGTGAGCAGCAGCAAATTGTATCACTTAGCCGCCACGTTGTCGATGTCGACTGTCTTCGTTGTCTTCGCGTCCTCGGGAGGTGTAAAGAAACAAAACAACAACACTAAAAGAAAACTCAACTCTACAAACACCCGTCGCGCAATCTCTCTCTCTCGCTCGCTCGCTCTCTTTCGCACGCTGTCTATCTCACTCCGACTCTTGGTCGCTCCTGTTGGCAAGCAGAGCGAGCAGTCAACATGCAACCACTACAATAACAAATATACCCCCGCACTCACACACACACACACGTTGCACACAGCGTTGAGTTGATTTCAGTTTTTGTTTGCCGTTTTTCCCGTTTGTGTTCCGCCAACTGTCGCAAGTTTTCGAATGCCATCCATGCCACAGAGATTGTGTGAGCCCTTAGCCCATCGCATAGAATGTGTGTTTCAAATCAAAACTGTCGCGCACTCGACACGGACGCACACCGGCTCCGGCAACGCACTCGGCTCTCCGGGTTAGTTTTAGCTAAAAAGTAAGCGAAACTTCACAGTGCCGTACAACAGCGTTTTTCAAATGTGGTTTATTGTGTTAAGATCCGGTATTAACACAGAAATAAATCGGTATTATATTTAACAATATTCACAAAGAAAAGATCGTGAAATAAATAAGAAAGTTCAATAGCTTGAAGTGTTTGAAAAGTGTTTGAAAAACTAAGACAAATAAAAGTTTACATTCGTGAACAGTGTTTTACAGTTCTAAAAAGTGTTTGGAAAACTAAATCCTTATAAAGTTTGCTTTTCTCGGGATTATACTTAAAGTTAGCAGCTGCACGAAAGGTAAGCATTATTTTACTTCATACAAGATAAGAATTCTTTGTGACTCATAAATTGCTTGTTTGTTTTAAATATTGTCTTATTGATTGATTGGATTTTGCTATTGACTTTAAAAGTCTTTAGTTTCACTACATAAATTACTTAAATTTTATCACGATTTTCAGTTTAAGATCTAACAGAAAGTCTTCCAATCCCTAAATAAACCTTTTATTCCCTTATTTTAAAATGTATAAGCTCAGATACTTATCTTATACGATCTTTTAATAGTCAAGCTTATTATTGTACTTCTTATTAAAAGAAGCCTAAAGTTAAATAAATGATACATATTTGATATTTGAATATAAAAAAGATATTGTCTATTACGTATAAGTCTAAGGAACAAATATACAGCATTTTTTATCAAATAAATTTCTTTTCTTCTGAGAATTAGAGAAACTTAAGCTTACATGGAAAACTAGCATATTGATTCTTCCCCACATTTTGGTAGCAATCAAAAGTTTTTACAAGCCAAGGGGAACTTACAGCTTTAGATTACTAGGAATAATCATATCTTAAGAATAATAAAATAGTACACAATGAAAGCAATTCTAAGTGATCAAATTCAACATAATAAATGCTACACAGTGTTTGGATTACTCATAACTGTTCCCCGTCCCTAAGCACCATTAACCGACCCCTTAACAAAACACAGAACACACAAAGTTTCCCCCCCTTTTTTGGGAAACACACACACAGCACAAAGCATATCTATTGAACACCATTATGGTTTGCATTTCAGCAGCATAGGAGCTAACGGTCAGTGCATTGCACTGGAATCCCCGCCAGCATACAGACGACAATCGGGCCACTCACCTGACGACCCAAAACTAACCATGGCGAGCATCTCGGCGCTGCTGCATCGCAGTCACAGTTCGAGTCACAGTCATGGCCATAATTGCAATGGGTACACGAGCAGTGGCAGTGGGAGTAGCTGTCATAGTCATCACAGTAGCAGCAGTCTCTCACCGCCGACGACAATCGGTGCAGCCACAACACCGCCGCCGCCACCGCCTCCAGCGGTGCCAAAGCACCAACATCAGCAGCAGCAACAGCAGCAGCAGCTGCAACAACAGCAACAGCAACCAAATTCGAACAATTCAAATGCGAGCTCGCATCATGACCACATTAAGCGACCAATGAATGCGTTCATGGTGTGGTCCCGGGGACAGAGACGCAAAATGGCGCAGGACAATCCCAAAATGCACAATTCAGAGATATCGAAGCGTTTGGGTGCCGAGTGGAAATTGCTCACCGAATCACAGAAGCGTCCATTCATTGATGAAGCCAAGCGATTGCGGTAAGTGTGCGAGTGTGTGTGTGTGTGTGTGTGTTGTGTCTGTGTGTGTGTGTGGGTTTGTCAACTGGTTACAATTTGAAGCGATTAGCTAAGACAATGGAGAGCTATTGTAAGGCTCGAAAATGGCATTGGGGCAGCTTTGGAAAAAGCTCTAAAGAGGCGGGGGCGGGTGGAGTAGGCTGTAAATTTTGATTGGCATATCTTGGGTAAACAATTGTATTGAAATTGTGTTGTTGGGTCTTTAGTTTTGCATTTTTGGTATGTGATAACTGGGCAATGTTTGCACTGTCTAAATCCTTTTATTGATTGTATTGGTTGACATTTATTAATGAGCCAAGTTTGCAGTCAAAGGGGCTTACACTAATGGCCATTTGGTTTCTGGTTAAGACAACAAAGTAAATATAACAAAAAAACATACATATACCCATCATCAGAATGAAAAACAAGCAAATGCTGTTTAAATATTTGCCAATGTCTTCGAGGCGTCGATAAGGCGGCACACTCGCATATCATTTCAATTTTCAATTTTACTGTCTTTCTTTCATTCTTTCTGTTTTTTGGGCAGCGATAAGAGGGGCTGACCAATTAGGGTTTGGGAACTGCAACAAAGCCAAGACCAAAGAAAGCAAAAGTGACAATAACAACAATTCATAATACACACACAGCACACCTTTTATCAACATTTATCGTTTGTCAAACAAATGTCAACAATTGCGCATTGTTGCAGCTGGGAATAAACTCAAAAGGGAATACTTTACAGCTCCAGAGAATTTTACAAAATGCTGCCTTGCTAAATGGTCAGATAAGCGTTACGAGGAGTAGGAGAGTTTTAATAAAACAGTTTCGATTTCACATGTTATACCCTATAGAAATGAAGTTAAGCTATAATTAGTTGGTAACATTTAGAACGCAGATGGAAAATACAAAACATATTATTTCTCTTTAACTTTTCTCAGTTAAAATTACAGAGTATCTAGCAAACTTAACACTTTCGATTATGCGGCTTCGTTTTTATGGCTAGGGCAACAGATTGACTTTATGATATCATCGGTTCGATCGTTCTTATATCGTTTTCTATAATCGATGCCGATCTTTGATCAATGTTTCAACATTTACTCAATTTACAGCGCGCTTCACATGAAAGAGCACCCCGACTACAAGTATCGGCCACGTCGCAAGCCCAAGACGTTGAACAAGTCTCCGGTGCCGGGCGGAGCAGGCGGCGCTGGAGGAGCTTCCAGCACGAGCTCTGGACTCTCATCCGGCGGTCAGCTGAGCAAGGAGCAGGCTCAGGCACAGCACTCACCACATGCGCCCGGCTTAGCCCACCATCATCATCATCAGCATCACCCACATCCCGCCCATGCAGCCCACGCAGCGCACCATCATCATCATCATGCCCAGCTGAGCGCTGTGGCAGCTGCAGCGGCAGCCGTTGCCCACTCCCATTCACCCACCTCGCTGGCGGCCAAGTATGGCTTCGGATCACCGCTGGAGCTGTCGCTGCCCCGGGTGCCCGGCGGCTTTCCCGGTCTGGGGCATTATCCGCTCGATCCAACTTTGGCACTGGATCTGCAGGCACGGCTGCAAGCCATGTACGCGGGCAGCATCTATCATCCTTGGCGCTACTTGCCGCTTATCAGTCCAGATACTCCGCCATCACCGCCCAGCAGCAGTGGCACGACCATCTCATCCTATGGCTGTGTCAAATCGGCCAAATCCTCTCCAGTAGCAGTGGTGCCAGCGCTGGCCACGACACCGCCAAACATCATTTGACCGACTCCGCTGCGCTACGGCGCTGCTGCCGCGGAGCACGCGGTCTAAAGATGCCCACCCAGAACAGCCCAAAATTAAAGTGTAGAATCCTAGTGTTAGCTGAATCTTTGTGAATTCGTTTTGTGTTTTGTGTTTACCATAAGTTGCTTGATTTCTTCCACGGACTGTGCTCGAACTGTTGATTTTGAATAATTGTGGTACTTAGCTATGTACATACGTCTATAAAATCTAACTTTTAACTGCATCAAATTGTTCCTATGAACTTATTTACATATCTGGGTAAAAACATAAAATATCTTTGTCTCTCAATCCTTACCACCATCAAAATCAATTGTTTAAATGCAGCGCCTTAATTGCTTCTAAGTTCTTAGTGCTTTATATCTATATATACATATTGTTGAGGCCCGATCTTGTGTAATATATGCGTATATATATAACAAATCTATATTTTAATGTGATACAAAAACGAAAAAAAAATTGAAACTGTAAACGAATAAACGATTTTTAAATAGCACACGCACCACTGATTGATAACTACACTTGTAAGGCTCTTCACACACACACACACACACACACACACACACAGATGCCACCCAACCACCCAACCAGTCAGCCTGGCAATCTGTCAGCACTCAACCGCCAGGGGGCGCCACAGGCGCGTTGAATAATAACGACAATGTTTGCTGATGCGTTGATTATTAGTTTAAATTGCTGGCCGCTCGGGGGTTTGTCTACTACCATTATATGTACATAGAGTTGTACGGGGGGTTGGTTGCACGCTCAACTCATAATGCTTAATGGGATTCACAACGCCCACTTGTTTATGCAACCGACTGTGAATTGCGATGAGGCGTGGCACTGACTGAATTGTTTGACTGTATGGATGGATGGATGGAGGCAGCAGGCGATAATCATCACACAAAAACAATTGACACCTATGCCAAAACAAAACAAAAGCAGCCACCAGAAGTTGAAGCAGAACGGGGTGCGAGGATGGCACCATAACCAGCTCGAAAAGCCGCACATAAAACTCACACAAATGCCACGCTGCAGCGCAGCCAAAGTGCTGATAAGAAAGCGAAACGCGCGACGTCTGCCCAAAGAGTACTCCAACCCCTAAACCAAAACCAAAACTGACAACTGACTCCAACCCGGCAGCCAAAGTCGTACGCTGATTGTCACAAACACACCACACACACACACACACACACACCGAAACAGAGAAAGAGCAACGAAAGCTCACGTCTGGCTGCCTTTTGTTGCCGCAAGGTCGTTTTTATAGTGTCCTGGTCCGACCCAGCAATAAAGACAGGCAGCAGCCCCTCGTTGTTTGTATTTGACCTCACCCGAGAAGCCAGTCACAGTCATAGAGCAAATCACTTGTGCGAAACACTACCAAATACTACAACAATATTTGCCCAATGAAGTTGTCATGCAGCCCACAATGCGATGAGTATAATAAACGACCACCCCCCAAAAACCGTCTAGGCCCGGAAAACCAGAAGAGGACATTCCTTGAATGAAGTTGTCACACTGTGGCATTTCCGCAGGCAAACTAAAGGTTTCGGTAATTAAATAATGTATAGATAGCCATGCTAAAGCCAATAATTACTTACCCTAGAAGTATGCTACAAACTGTTAGCGAGTGAAAAGCCCTCACTATGAGAATAATAAATTCTTTTAAACACAATTGCTAGTGTGTAACTTTTATAACTATTAAGATATCAACAAAGCAGCTTATGAATTTTAAACAGCCTATCTCTGAAGACACAAGGGCTGACAAATCAATTATCAAAATTTAACGGGTCAACTACTCAGAGCCCTTCACAGAAGTCAATAGCTATCAAAACTAACAGACACGCGCAGGACACGTGCACTCACCCCCACATATACACTAACACACTCATACCAGTTGGAGAGTTCTTTCAATTTCGTTGTGGGTTCTCTTAAGTTCACTTGTTTCAAGATAAACAAAGCAGAAAAGAAAAACAGCAAGTTGAGAACGCGCAAAGGACAAACGAAAAACGTGTGAAATGAAAGTTGTTTGATTTGCTTTGTGCGGTTGCTGAGAACGGAAAAAAGAAGGGAAGATGAAGAGGTGACAAAAGTAGCAATGGGAGCAGTAGAGATCTTTCCGCCTCCCACACTACAACTGTACAAATTTTTGTTTTATTTATATGAAACGACGTCGCCTGGTTTCCCTTTCTCCATTCCTGTTTTTCTTCTCATTTTTTTTCTATTTCATTCCTGGCACACTCACATCCGTTTCGATAAAAAGAAATATTTACTTTTTGGCATGCGTTGCTGTGTGGCACTTTTCTTTTGGTCCCGGTCGCTTCATTATTACTATGAAGTAGTATATATTTATATTTATTTTTTGCTGCTTGTTATTATTTTGTGAACTTGGCTCTTTAAGGTAGCCATGACCATTACCCATTACGCAGAGGATATTGTGGCGCCATGAATCAATTGCCCAATGTCCAATGCCCGGAAATATGTGCGAACCGAGAAAAAGATGGCACTCCATTTGCATTTCGTTTATTTAAAAAGTAGGGGAAGAAAAGGACGACTTGTCTTCTGAGATTTTTCATTCTAGGCAGCCATAATCGCGTGTAATAAATTTTAATTTTTTAAGCATTTGTAAGCAGTTTTATCGGGCCAACAAAGGACTACATTTTTTAAGTGCCAAGCCAGCCAAAAAAAAAAGGATATAAGATTAAGACGCCATGGCGAAGATGAGACATAAAAAACTCCAAGCAAATTAGCGACCCAGTCGAGGTACGCACAACGGAATGGGGTCGACTTGAGGATAAAGCAGTCGACAAGACGGTTGCTGCTTCTCTTTCTCCTCCCCCCGCTACTGCGGTTTATCACGCCCACTGCGTCAACGGATATCCGACGCATGGAAGACAAACAAAAAAGGCATTAAATCGCATTTAAGTCAAGGCGAAATGAAACCAAACCAACCACCGCCCCCGCCCCCCCCCCCTCTGCAACCGGCTTATACTTCATTTGCTTGGCAGCACGAGCATAAGGATGAAGACAACCCAAGATACTGATGCCTTGACAGTCCCACTTCAGTGTGAAGGATATGCACAGCTTATCAAGTGGATGCTGGGCTGACAAGGAGTGTCTGTGTCTGTGTGTTTGTGTTTCAGTTGGAAGCAAAGATGTTATAGTTAATAATATTTATAAAGTGAGTAAGCGTTAAATACGAGATTCTAGCATACTAAAAATGTATGATCTATAGTTTATAAGGTATTCAAATATGTAAAATATTTAAAAATAAAGGTAAAACTATGTATGTGTTTTCGGATCAAGGTATTCCAAGTCTTATGTTCATCTTATTTAACAATTCATACAGTTGTATTGCGCAATACAAAAAACTGTACATCAGATAAAGGGGATGGCATACTGTATTAATGAAATTGACCATGGCCAGTATTACTATGTATATGTAAAACCAACGTCAGAGGCCCCTGGTGCCTGCAAATGAGCCTGCCAGCAATTAAACGGAGCACTGAACATCAGCATTGAGAGAACGGCAAATGCACTCGCGAACAATGCGACTATGTGGGTGCTTGATTTTTTTGTGCTTTTTTTTAGGAGGCACGCGTAAAAAGTGGCAACGCCCACAAAGAAGGCTGGCAGGGCTGACAGCTGGACAGGCAGGACAAAGGAGCAATTAATGCAAAATTGTCGCTGCATAATTGCTGAGCATGCAACTGGAGCAGCAGCTGGACATAAAGAAGCAATTAATGGCGCACAAAATGCGCTTGGCATGCATAAAAATGCTGAACTGTCCTTCAACTTTGTGCTGCTGCAAAAAAGTTGAAAAAGTGCAGCAGCAAAAGGCAAATCAATGTTGCTGACCATTTGGTTGGACGGCAAACAATTGCAATTACATTAGAAAAGGCAGCACGAGCAGCATCAACAATGCCACAGTTTAGTCTTAGACGTAGCCTTGGCCATGTGGCACCCACGTAGCGCGTTGACTTCCGTTGCATGCCAGGCACGTTGCAAATTGTCGCAACGCAGCGCATCAAAAAGCACAACAAAAAAAAGAATGGCTGTCAAAACACAAAAGCCACGGCCATGCGAATTGCCAATTTAAATCTGAATAGAAAAATTGCAAGCGCTACTCACAGTTGACAGAATCCTTTCACAATTCGCCAATCACTCGGTTGTTCCCCAATCACAACAATGGCAACCCCAGCATTATATTTCTTGTTGAGGGTTTATATTTTGTTTGGTTTTATGTACGTATTTATAGTCGTTTGAGGATAACTCGACACGATCACAACAGACACAATAAGCAAAAAATATCTTGTTGGCTTGATTTTCGATGTATCGATATTAAGATAAGGCATCGCTCGCTAGATCGTCCAATTTGAGTTTTTTGCATTATTATTGCATTTGCAATATTTTAGCTAGCAACAATTGAAAATGCATACAAATAAGAGTATAAATAAATTTGCACAAGCCAAGTCAGGTGGTTAAACGTATAATCGATTCTTGTTGTCTGGTCATTGGAATTTTTTCAGATTATTTGCAGTCTGCATGGCAGCGGTGCCTTGCTATGAATTCAACAACAGCAGCAAACAATAGGGCAATGGACTTATTAAGCAGCGTCTTAATATGACCCGTTATCTGCAACAGTCAACCAATCAACCCACCACTTGTAGCGTGTTTGAATTAAAATGTGCAATCTGTTGACCTCTAACCTTAATTTCGACTCATCTATACGTAATTGCATAATGTGATTTGAGATGTGACTGACAAAACATATTGTGGGCATTTCGAATCAAAATATTTACAATAGGCCTATCCCAAGCGATAAGAATGCGTATAAATGAGGTGTTGAGAGCAGTCAAATTTGCAGTCGCCTTCTGGTTTGTAAGGAAGAAGCAACTACTAACAAGATGAACAAGCTTCTCGTGCTAGTAGCCTGTGTGCTCAGCACAGTATCCGCTGGACGCATTCCTCAGCGTGACATTAGCACTGGTAAGTTTCCCAGCCAGCAGAAATGCCTCTTATTTTCATCTCAATTATTTTGCAGTTGATCAGCGCATTGAGCGCATGTCCTGGCAGGACTTGCAGCGCCAGAAATTTCTACTGGACATTGTGCAGCGTGTGCAGCAGCCATTGGAAAATGATGCCTTGATACAGCTGGACCAGGGTCTGATTATGGATGAAAACCGTTATCGTGGCGGCATTGATGAAGATATGCAGCGTGTCATCGACTTGGATCGCCAACGCCGCCTGCTGGATGAGCACCAGATCTGTAGCATACGCAATGTGGAGCATGTGCAGCAGCTGCGTGGCATCTACCGCATGCTTGTCCGAGCCATAGACTTTGAGACACTGCAGCGCAATGTTGTCTACCTCAGGCGCAACATAAATCCCGTGCTGCTAATCAACGCCCTAACGTTGGCCATCCGTGATCGCGAGGACACCCAGACATTGATCATGCCAGCCATGCAGGAGCTGTTGCCCGAACTGTATCTCGATCAGGAGACGATTGAGCGTGTCAAGAGTATACAGTTGGAGTTGGAGCACAGCACGCGTCCTTCTCTCATCGATTTGATTGGTCTTAAACAGCAAATGAGACAGGTCAATCCTCTAATGAAAATGGTTATGCCTTGGCGCGACCTGCACCTACAAATGGCACAGAAAATGCAACAGTTAAAGAATCGTGTGGTTGTGCCCATGCAGAAGTCAAATGAGGAGCAGGACATTTCGTTGCTGACCGAGGACGTTGGCATGCGTAACTTTATGCAAAATCTTATCGAAGAGCTGGCCCTGGTGGAGGAAAACACGAAGATAGATAGCCGCCAGATGATCCACATGGAAAATGACAATGACGAGGTCGTCCAAAGGGAGCCGAACTTTGAAAACATTCCTCAGCAATCTTTCCGCCGTGACTACGAGGAAAACTCAGATGTCCAATACAGAAACAGTGTGCCTCTGCAGCGCGACATTGGACAAAGTATTAGAGGTAGATGGGATGACCGCCGCATCACTGACGACGACAACCAGTTGCCCACTGTAGACATTAACAGTGATCGCCTTTTGTATGTAGGACGTCGCCGCCAGAACGTAGATCGCAGCGAGAACGTAGAAGAACAGCTGCAGTCGCGTTATATGCCTTTGATTAGTGGTGAGCGTTTCAGTGAGGGACGTCGCGTTGTGCAGGAATTCCCCCAGAACTTCAGACAAACCAACGATCGTGAAGATAACACACAGCAAGCAGCAGATAATCTCAAGACCGTTTCACGAAATGACGATCGCCTGGTGCACATCAACAGACGTCGCGTTATTGAGCCTACAGAGAACATGACTCCTCGTCGCATGGAGAAAAGCCAACAAGATGAAGAAGAGCCCCGTTTCAATAGACGTCAATTTAATCAGTTTATGGATAATGAAGCTCCCCGCCGTGTTGTTCGTCGCGTGAGTGGCGTGGATCCCATGACGGAGGAGGACATCATGCACTTCATACGCAACGACAATCGTCTTAGTCAGTTAAGCGATGAGGACATTATTGCAATGATACGTAGCAATCGCCAGCGCAAGGATTATACAGAACAGGTACGCTTTATGGGCCTAGTCCGTGGTGATAGACTCAGTGAGGGACGTCAAGCTAATCAGTGGCAACAGCAGGAGCAAGACCAGTATAGGAATACTATTCTAAATGTCAACCAGAACGAAGAGGAGACGCGTTCCAATGACGACCTGGAATCAGTGCGTCGCGATGACGAGCGTCTAGTTTATATCAACAGACGTCGTCTCAATCAGCCAATGGATAGCTTTACTCCCCGTCGCATTAGGTCAATTGGAGAGGGCCGCCTGTATCCCATATCAGAGGAAGACATCATGCACTTCATACGCAACGACAATCGTTTGGCTCAACTAAGTGATGAGGAAATCGTTGAGATGTTGCGTCGCAACCGCCAACGCAAGGTGCAGCAACAAGATGAGATTGAAGAACACACCAGAATGGAGCAGGGACATCGCTACCGACGCAGCTTGGTAAACAGTTTTGAGGACCGCTCAATTCGCCGCAGTGAAGTTATATTGCATACTCTTCGCCAGCTGTTGGCACGCATTAACCAAGAGCGTATCTCTGTGCGATTGGACAAAGATGAGTTTACCGACAATTATAGCCAGATCCCGATATACCAAGACCAGGCTCAACGTTATGCAGTCCGGCTGAACGAGATGCGCTTGGAATCGCGTTACAATCGTGCTCTTCTGGATCAAATCAATACCATCGAGAGTTGCTTGCAACAGGTGATTGGACATCTAGTCGGTGAGGTGAGCAACGTTGCTGGAGTGGAGCAGTTTAATGGACAACTGCGCATCGAGCGTCTGATTGGTGATGTGCTTGTCGGTCGCCTTGGTGACATAGGCATTCTACGCATCTTCCGTGAACTGCTTCAGGATAGCAATGTACAGATGGATCGCCTTGGTCTCGGAGTCGGACTGAACAACCGTGTGGTGCAATACATACTACGCAGGATTATTGCTATTGTGGATGAGCAGCGCGAGCAGCAACTGGGCGCCTATAGGCGAGAGCAGCTAGACATGCAGGATGTCAAAATAAACGATGTGCGTATCAGCAAACTGCGCACCCGGCTCGAGGACTATGACATGGATGTGAGCAATCTGCTGGAGCAGCCTCAGCAAATGCAATGGATTGTGCGCCAGCGTCGCCTTAACAACAAGCCCTTCACTATCGACATGGACATTAGCTCGGAGCGCATCCAGGATGTCATTGTTCGCGTCTTCCTTGGACCTCGTCAGGATGTGGCGGGTCGTGTGCTGTCCCTGGAGGAGTGCCGATCTGACTTCACGCTTTTGGATGCAATCAACACTCAACTGCAGACGGGTCGCAATCGCATTCAACTGCGTTCCGCTGACATCGCCTGGACGACCCGGGACGCAACGCCCTACAGCGAGATCTATCGTCGTGTGATGACCACAGTGCGTGGCAATGAGAATGAGCAGGTGATGTTGCCGGAACTGATTGGTGAGAATGGACGCTTCCCCCAGCGCTTGCTGCTGCCACGCGGTCGTCCCGAGGGTCTACCAATGCAACTGTTTGTGATTGTCTCTCCCTTTGAGCGCCTGGAAGTAGAGCAAACCGTGCGCTTGGAGCGCTTTGGTGGCCTTATGGGCACTAGCAAGGCTTCCTTGATGGACAGCCGTCCGCTTGGCTACCCGTTCGACAGACGCATTGACAACGAGCAGGAGCTGTTGCAGCTACCCAATGTACAAATGCAGGAAGTTGTCATTGTGCATGAGAACTAAAATGAAAACCTATTGAACGAAGACCGACTGATTGATCGACTGCCGTGAAGTTATTCGCATTCTGATGTAACGAAATCGAAATGTAATTTTAATATATATAATTCTTTTGTAATTCATAAATAAAGTTGTGCAAGTGATGCCAAAAGTGCATTCAAAATAACTGGTTTTTTTTTTTAATTGTTAGAAATAATGTTATGTTTTGACTAATATGAAATCCAAGCTTTTAAATACAACCCAATTTCTATAAGCAATCTAAAATTTAATAAATACACAAATTCTATACAGTAAAAGTATTTTAGCTACGTTATTAATCTATTGCTTGTGCAAGCTATAAAATAAATCACAATTGCTTGCACCTGACTGAATTTTCTAATTTCGCAAAGCGATTTTAATGCAAATTGCATGAGAGTCTGGCGACAAGGATTAGCAACACCACCAACAAAAGCCGCCCACAAAAACACTTTCATATTTTGTTCCGGGCAGACAATGCAGCCGAGCAAAATAGCTGGCAGGCAGCTCTGCCTGACACTATAATAGACTTTTCTTATTCTTGCCACACACAACTCAATTTGCAACAACGGCAGAATGCCGACTCCGCCCCTTCCTTAACCACCCATAGTTGTATACCGTACATAGTGAATATCTGGCCTGTCGCAGACGCCCAGCGAAGCGTCAATTGCCAAATTAATTGGCCGTAAAAAATTGAAAATGAAAATATAATCACACTTTCCGTTGTGAAGCTGACGTGGGACAGAGACCCGTTGTCACTGGCTCAGCTCTTGAAACGATTTCAGCTCTTAACCCTCCTGCTCTAGAAGAGTTTTCTCATCAAGGCGGATAGACAGACAGACAGGCAGCCAGTGTTGGCCAACCATAGAACAGCAGACATTTAGCTGCAGGCAGTCCAACGTTGCATTTTTCCAGGTTGCCTCGTACCACAGACTCTTGAGCCACGATACCCTATGACTTTTTAAAGTTTTATTTAGAATTTGTGAAAGGTTTTTAAATGAGAATTCTGTTAACGAAAACCAAAATGAATTCCACCTATGTTTCATCTGAACTTAAATTCTTTTGATGAATTTTCAATGTTTTACTAGTAATTGAATACAAAATAAAGAGCATCACATAGTCGTTATCATCTCATATAAATTGGTTTTTTTGCTGCGAAAGAATATGGCACATCGCATAATGGAAAAATGTTTGCACTCGACCTGCCCCTTGACTTTTGCCACCTGAATGCTTTTTCATTATCTTCGAGTGTCTGTTTTTATTTATTCTCCTTTTTTTTTTGGCTAACGTCTGATGAGCTGATTAAAGGGCAACCAACTTTGGTATTACACGGCCTATTAGCTGCTCGCTTAATGCAAAAATAATTATGTTTCGTTAATCAGTGCGAAAAACTTTGAAGTTGTGTTGAGACTTTCGCCAAAGTCTATTTAACCCTTTCACCACATTGCACTCTGCACCGCACTGCTCCACCAAAAAACTTTCCTTTCCTCGAGTTGCAATTGAAGGTAGGCGAAACGCGTACCCAAAAACTTTTGTGATTAGCGGCCACAGTGCACAGATAGCGAGCAGCGCGGAGCAGCTGCTGATGCGGAAAGTGCTCGCATAATTTATGTTGTTCAGGCTTTTCTGCACTTGCAGCTTACTCAGCTAGCGGAAATGCCGTCGCGCGCTGTTTTTCCCTTTTGCCGTTTCACAAACAACAAATTCCGTAGCATACATTTCAGGGCGCTCAACGAAAACTTCTTGCCACGCAAATTAGCGGCCACATTTGTTTCGCTTCGCTGTTCCGTCTCATGCCGCTTAAGAGTCCGACGCCGCAGAAAAGTTTTTCAGTTATGAATATAAAGTTTATTTATTAAGCAAACAAGTTGGCGTTCTTATCTGTGTCGAGTGTGTTTCTTTTAGATTTTTTTTTCTTGTCGACATTTAGTTGGCAAACAATTTTGCAGTTCAGTTAGCTGAAGGATAAAATATCTATGAATGGATAGGAAAATTAATTGGGCAGAGCGTCAAAGATTCCGAAGAGTTGACAATAATTAAAACAATAAGTTGCAAGATTAAATAATGATAAACATAAAGGGTAAACATTTTAAGTAAGATGGCTAAAAAAAAGTTCTTCAGTTTGTTAATAAAAACCATTTTACAAATTTTAGTTCTTATCTTTTTCCAGTAAATTAAGTAAGCTTCTATCCTATCTCAATATAGTAATAAAATAGATATTAATGCATAGCTTCAAAAAAAAAGGAAATCAATAAGCATAGTTTAGTTTCTACCTTTTGTGAAGACGTGTGGAAAATATTGACAATCGAAATGCTTAATGCAGCTGAGAAAGGCGTGAGCTGCCTTTAAATCAACACAGTATAAAAAACCTCCACTAAGAAACCCTTTGCTGTCCGCATAACCCTCAGTCAAAATTGACAATAAGAGTTTTTGCATGCATATTGTAATAGGAAGAGATTGAGCTTCAGGGTTGGGGCTTGAAGTTGAGGTTTGGTTTTGTATTTGTGTTTGTGTTTGGGCTATCAAGTTGAGCAGAAAACTTCTTGCCATTCAGACTTGTACTCATGAATACACTCGTGCGAGTGTGAGTATATGAAAATACAATGTAGAAAAATGCTAACAAACGGAAATGTGATATACGCGACACAACCAAAAATACAAAGGCTTATGGAGTGAGAGGGTGTAAGGAATTCGAACCAATTGCTTACAAGCTATTCAACATTTTGGGTGTGTAGGTGATAATGCTACATGGCAATCGTCACTGTCGTCTATACAATTTGTAACGAATTAAAAAAAGAAATAGGTATACCATAGAGAGAAAAAATAAGTTGGAATAAACTAGAAGTAAATGCCAGACCAATAGATACCTTCATGAATTGTTCGGTTCCAATAACAAAATAGTACTTACATATTTTTCAAATTAAATATCAGACTTTAAATCTTATTTCACTAAAAGAATTAGCAAAAGACATTCTGTGAACTTTAAGTTGGTAAATATTTCTAATGTTTTTGGTGCTGGAACTTGATTTGAGTTTCCATATACCCGCATTATTGATAATTAGGTTAGGGTGTATCAACCTGAGTCGAAAAAAATACATTTAAATTTGTGGGGCGCGTATTGTCAAAAAGCTTTTCTGCTATTGTAACGATGGAACACCTCCCGAATGAAGGCCCACGATTCCCCTGCCTTCCCAGAAACTCAGCTGACACGCATTGGCGCATAGATAGATAAGAATGAAGGAGGAACATCTTGAGGCTTCGTTCGCTTAAAGTGGGATTAAAAGAAGCACACCCAATGTAGGTGACTGAAGGGAATTACGGAAATGTGCACAGGAAGGGATGGATGATGGTACTGACATAGGTAAAAACCTATCACTAAACTAATAGTTAACAAATATTTTCAATTACTGTTGCTGTCACAGCAAAATCAATCAATTTTGCTAACCACAGACACGAAAGCCAAACCAATTGCATTTAATTTTCCAATATAGTATGTTGTGGTTGGCGAAAAGCGTTTAGCTGCCACATATAAAATTGTAACGCAAATTGATTTTGTGGCCACAGAGATTACAGCAAATGCATTTTCCATTTATCGAGTATTTTACATCAAACTCTTTTCGTTATATATATTTATTTTTTTTGTGATTTCACGCCAACTAACTTTTGTCAACTAATGAGGCGTCAAATGTTTAAAATCACTTCTGCTGCATTGGCTAAATGCGCTGTAATTTAGATAAATGTTTATTCAAATGGTGAATATGGACCACAGCATTATTTTAACAGAAATAGAATAAGTTCTCCTACAGAAAATGTGGGATGGAATCGCATTTGTCGCGGCTTATTTGCTATTCACACCACAAACAAAGTAAACAAAGCGTCCAGTTTTGGAGCGTAGGAAAAGACAACCCTCCCGGGCAGACCCTCAAGTGGCAAGTGGCAAGTGGCGAGTGCGAAAAGCAATAAAACGTTAAGCATACACAAAACACACTCACACAAACATACACAAGTCCACAATGCCGCAGCAAATTTGTTGCAAATCAAAATAAATTCCTGCAAGAGCAAAAAAAAAAAAGGAATCATAACAAGAAAAAATAAATATTTCTAGCAAGTCCATTTTTGGATACTCTTTACAAGAAACTATAGCAAAAAATATAGCATTATCATTATTTTTTATCATTGCATTTTTTATTTTTATTGATCTGATTTTCATAAATTCTTAAATGTATATTTTTTTTTTTTTTTTGACAAAAAATTATGTTAAACTTTATCTCAAATGCACTATGCTTTTATTTATTTACCAAACGTAACGAGGCATAAAAAACGAAGGCGTTTGTTATTCACTGACAACAATCCCTCAAGCCGATTCAGTTTCCCTTCACTGCGCTCTTTGTCCATAAAGACCATGTGAATACGGCCAGAAATTGTCATTGTCGCATTCACAAGGCAGCCTCTCATTGAGTGCTCTCGTCTATGGCATTCCATAACAATTTATGCAATCAGTTGGACAAAGAAAACTGCTTTTGGATTTGACAGCAGGGCAGCCAGCCACCCCGAGAGCCCGAATGATCCGCACCCCTTTGCTCTGGCCACTACTTAATCCTTTTGAATATTTTTGACACGTGCGCTGCAATTATTTTATTACCCCCGCGAATGCAATGCACAGAAGGGACATAAAAAACCAACACCCACACCCACAGAGACACAGAGGCACACACAAACACGCACAGTACAACAATGCAATAAGGCAACGTGCAACCAGGCACGCCCACTCAAAAGACGAGCACAAGGGGCGAACATTTTTTGGCAGCACAATGGGCCGGCAATTGATGCAATTCATTCAAATTGTTGGCGACTGTTTAGACTAAAATTGCATTAGTCTCTGAGGCTTTTGTGTTGGTTTGGGTTGTTGTTGTTGGTGTTGTTGTTGGTGTGACTGGACCAGCACACAAACAATTGGCAATAATTTTCGCGGTTGCATTGAAATTCAAGCGGCGCAAATTGTGAGCACAATTTTTAAATACGAATTCAAAGCTCCCACTTAGAGTCCATGCCCGCCCCAATTATGGTCGCTTTGCATTATCATACACACACAAACATAAATACACTCAATTGTAGGTACTACACACATACAAACATATATTTTAATAATGATGCCATTTGTTTGGCCATAGAATTGTGTGTTGGCAATAAAATTTGGCTTTGCCACATAATTCAAATGGTTAATCGCGTTTAATGGCGGCATTTATCAATATTTTCAGAAAAGAGAAAACCACATGCAAATGCAAACAGAATAATGGGAATGAGTACGAGAGCTAGAGAGAGCAACCCCGTTGCCACCCATCCTTTGCTTACCCAACTTATTTCCTTTGCCACACCAATGACAATGTGTTGACAATGCGAAAACAAAAATGGCGTCTAATATGGCGACAAAATGTGGGGCGGAAATAAAAGCGCAGCGGTCAGCGTTGCAGCAGCACCTCCTCTATCCCTCTCTCCCTCTCTCTCACTTGCTCAACCCATGCCAGCCGCCCTTAGTTATGAAGTTTGCCAGCAGTTCCCCATCACGCTTTTAATGCGCACCATTGTGTCAAGATAAAGCAACGGAAATTAGCACGATAGCAGGAAGTTGGCAGCGTCGTTGGCGTTGTTCTTGACGACGACGACGACGACTATGAAGACGATGGCGATAAAAAAAAAACGAAGCGAATGCCAAAAGGCAGAGACAACAGACAGAGTTGAGCGACAAGGACCTAAAAAGGACATTCACAGATGGGCCAAGAACGGGCAACCGGGGCCAGCCACAAATAATAATGAAAACGGAAATGAAATACAATACCCAGGAATGCCACAAGAGATGCTGAATACCAATGTTGATGATGATGCTCTTCTGGCTCCCCAATGCCAATAGGCACTTTACAGTCTTGCTATCTCCTTATTTTCCACTTGAAAGCCTGCTCTAGGGAATCCTAGCTAGGTGTAGGGTTAACACTTGTGGAAACTAAAACAAAAGAGTAGTTAGTAATACATATTGCTAGTTATATATTAAAAGAGATTCCCTAAAAGTACGAATCTTTTTTAACGTTTTTAATGTTTAAGCTTAAGGTAAAGTAGTTAATAAAAAACTCCCTTCTTTAGTCATTAGCTACTTCTACCTTGTCAACAATCAAAAATTAATAAGCCATAAAATGTGCAACAACTTTTTGCCTTTTGATTATATTTGTTCATAAAAAAAAGCATAAATGAAGCGGGAGGCTGGTTTTCTTTTCATAAACCGCACACAAATTAGACGCATACAAAAAAGGCAGAGAAAAAAAATGAAACGCTGATTGTCGTCTATTCTTGTCAACTTTTCGATGCCCGGTGCTTGAGGAGATGCCGGGGGAGAGTTGAGAGCATGGCACGCAAAGTCAATTAGGCAAAGCGACGACGGCAAACAAAACTGAAAACAATTCGCATTTAAATTTTGCGCATTCTTAGAAAATTTTTGTCCGCGAAAATGGGGGAGACTTACCAACTGAGAATGAGGTGCTTGTGTGTGAGTGAGTTTGAGTGGGAAGAGTGGGAAATAGCCGTAAAATACGTGCATATTATTGCGCTTATCTGGCAACAAACACGTCCAGGCCAAGTGGCCCATTCCCGGGCTGCTCGATGAAGTTGATTTCGCTTTTCTTTCTGTTGCCAAAGAACTGAGCTACTATGTTGTAGTTATTGTTGTTGGTGTTGTATTGTGCATTTGTTTTTATGTGTGTGTGTGGAGCGAGTGTAAGAGCCACCCACTTGCCGCTGTCTACCGCACTTGTCGTCGGTCCTAAGCAACACATCCTTCCTTAAACGTTTCTCGTCTGCCAAATGTTTCTATGGGCCATACGATTGTGTCTGCTGTGTGTGTGTGTGTATGTGTGTGTGCGGTTTTATGTGTGCATTGTATTGCTGGCATAATAGACACATTTAATTTTACTATTATGCCTTTTTGTTGTCATCACATTCGCATAAGCATAATAAACCGTTTCGTTTTCAAGTTTCCTTTGGGGACTTCTCCGTTTTTCGCCTATTTGCCAATCATATTATTTGATTTCAACTTGCAAGAGAGAATGAGAAAACAAACAGTGTAATATTCTAAAGAAATTAGTAAAGAACACGATGCCAAACTAAAATACTAGTCCCAATATGTGTGTGATTGACACAAGCTGGGAATATGCTTCTGATTCTTTGTTTGCTAGTTTAAATTAATTTACTTTGTTACTTATGTGTGTTAATAGACAGTTTAGAAAATAAGCAAGTCATTTGCATATATTTGTGCTGAATAGAATAGTGTCTAAAACTCTATAAACACCATTCCATTCTTTGTCTGAGCTTTCCTTTCAAACTTGTCACATTGAGTAAGCGGAAGTTAATTATATAATTAATTTAAATAATTGGGTTTGCAGGTTTCATCCTAACAACGGGAAAGATGTATTCACAATATTGAAGATTTTTACAACAAGACATTAGAAACTAATGCAAATGATATTATATTTTTATAAATGTATTGCATTTAAAAAACTGTTTAGTTGGTTTATTAAAATCGACCCTTAGATGGCGCCACATCACAAAGAAGCTGGCGCACAACTTTCGATATCAAATGTATCGGAAGGGTCGCTGGCGCGCTTATTCAAACTTATAAGTTTTAAGAGCAATAAAAAGTTGAAGGCAATTTAACATTTCCTCTCTAATGTTTTCATTGATGTGAGTTCCAAGAAAAGTCAATAAATAATATTAATATTCGACCTTCCATAAAGCTATACGATAGCTGTTAAAGTTTTTTACATCATAAATTAAAGTGTGATTCTAAATGACACATTGATTAAAGGTGAATCCCATCAACTTTGCTATCTACTTACTTTCGATTTCTTAACAACAATAAGATAGATAAAACGTAGTGTTCCTAGATAATTTTTTTTTGGCATATCTTTGTTAAATTAATAGGAAAAAAATGAAAATATTCGAGACTTCAAGAAAACAGACATTTTAGCAACAAGTAGCATTAAGAGAGACAAGAGAAAAATCACCTCTGATAGTCTTGTTTCCAACTCGTGTCGGCCATAAATTTGCAATCAATCCATTGAGTGTTTGTAATCTAATGTTTATAGCAAATGCGATAGTAATAATAGATAACTAGCTACTATATAAACAGCTGCCACCGTTGAAGAACTCGCAATAGTTGATTTGAAGAACTATCAAGATGTACAAAATCGCCTGCTTGTTGGTTGCTGGTCTTTTCGCCGCTGTTTACGGCGTGCCCTCGACCTACGGTAAGAAATCATACTGCAAAGAGTTCAAGAGTCAGATTGACAACTAATTCTAAATACTCCATTATAGATACTGAACACACCTGGATAGCCGGAAATCTGTCGTATCCTCTGCCCAGCAATGCTGTAATTGGAGGATTCAATCCCTACGGCTACTATACCTACATTGGTCGTGTCACCTATGCCACCAACATTCTGCCCGCACGTGTCATCGCTGAGACTGGCGTTGCCCATTTCAACACTGACGCTGTGAGCACCAGTCTTATCAACTATCAGCTATTGACCACCCAGCCAGGTGTGGATTTCGTTTGGGTGCGCAGCTACGATGGTTTCCAGGAGAAGGGAGCCATTGCTGTGGGTACTACTCATTGGAATGAGCGTGTCTACATCTGCCGTTCCAAGGCTGATGGTGGTCTCCTTATGGGAACACTCTTCCTGTCCAAGAAGGTCTGCATCATCAAGAGCGACGATTTGCCTCTGCGCCAATTCGATAAATACGAGATTCTAGTAGCTCAGAAATCGAGTAACAGAACCTTCTATTAAACATCATTGTTAAAAGTATATTTAAATGATTAATTAAATTTACAATTTACATTTTTTTGTTTTTAATAAGCTAAGAAAGAAAATGGAATGACTTTTTTGCACAGTAGAAAATTATGATCACAACTGGGATAAAATATGTATGACATACATGTCTTTCAAACAAATCTATAAATAGTTGCTACGTAATTTTTAAGACAAAATCAGTTTTATACGAATTCACTTTCAATAAGCATGATAAGGTTTTAAATTTGATTAGATTACTTCATTAAGTGGTTATCATTTATATACACTTTCGTTTTTAAGTGGCATATTACTCTTTAGATAAGAAAAAAAATTATCGGGGACTTTTGGTAATTATCAAATCCATTAGTGCTGTATTAATGTTTTATGATTTTAATATGCTGTGCTCCACCAAAAACCGGACATCTGCCATAAACTGATTAATATTTATTTATACTTCCATATCATGACGGTTTCTTTCTTTAACACAAAGTACCAAAATTGGTTTCCGTGACCGATTTTTTTTTTTTTTTTTTTTTGACGATTGATTTACAGCTTCTTTCTAATGAGCATGACTACGTTTAAGTTATTCCCGTGTGCCCTGATGGTGGATAACTACATCCAAGAGGGAGTTGGCAAGAACAGGCACATCCCATTTACTTTCCGAATTGTTCTCTGTGCCAAACCAGGGCAGAATTTCCACAAGCAGTTGAAGCTTAAGACCCTCTGCAGTGCCTCGTGGTAGAAGGAGGTGCTGAGGAAAAGTCCAGCCATTGGCAGCATGCAATGGTTCCTTTGCTTCATAAAGATCGCTGAGAGTTTGTAAATTTTTAGCCATGGGAAATTGACGTTTCAGAGTATTCTTTCCCAATGCCAACTCGCTTACAAAGCTATCGAGTAAGTATCGGTTCTGATCTCTACCAGAAGAAACCAGATAACTGCGAATCAAAGTAATCTTCGGTTCCGGTGCATTCAGCTCATAGGTTATGTTAAATGATTTGTGATTCAAACGCAACTGACGAGCCACAAGACGTGTTCGCAGCAACTGCAAATTGTTGCGCTGCGTTTGAAGCAGCTGCTGATCCATAAGATTGATTAAATCGCTGTCCAAAACCTGCTCAAAGGTTTCCAAGTGTCCCACGTGGATGTATCGTATTTGCAATCCCTGCTCATCAGACGATAATACTTTAGGTTTTTCGTATTGTGCAATAAGTTCGGCAAGTTGTAAAAGCAGCATACGATAAATGGGATCTCTCAAGTTGGACGTGGCCATGCCCAATAGATTGGGTTGCATTTCCTGATTCCCGTTAATTTCCCGACTTAGATGTCGACAGTGCAGCCAATAAAGTTCGGCAATCACTCGACCCACTGTGCACATTGTTTGCATTTCATTTGCTTTTATTTTCAGTCGATTATCAATATTTCTTTTCAGTTCTTCAATAGACTGGCTTATCAACTGCCAGACAGCTTGACCATTCATTTTTGTTGCTTTATACGGCACACCGCCCGTCGTCATCAATGTGGGCTCTATTAGCTCCAACAATCTGTGGCCTGTTGCCTGCTCTTCTAGCCTGTAGAGTGCCACAAATTGCATTATGTTGTGAAGGAATAATTGTCCGTTGTCAGTTTGAGAAGCAGTCCCGATCTCCTGTCGGTAAAGCCACTTATCATGGTCATTACGAAACGGCATCATTCGATCTCCATCTATAATAACTGAATCCTGATTTTTTTCAGCGATCATCAATCCATTAATAAGATTGCTCCAATAGCTGTTTAGCTCCACATCCAAGCTTAATTGCATTTGCAGAGGATTTACTTCTATGACAACCGGTTCGGCAGGGATTAGCGGCTCCTCTATTGGCTGCTGGATTAGCCTTCCCAGCAGTATTTCCATCCAGCTGCGTTTGGGGCTCTTAGTTGAAATGGGCGCCAGCTGCTGCCAATTGACTAACTGTGCCTTCATTATAACCTCTTTATCATAGTACAGCTGCGGCAGCACCTCATGCATTGCTGGCAGTATCAAATCCTTGGTATCCGTTCTTTTACTCATGGCCAGTGGGAGTGCATTCACAAAGAGTACGGCATTGAAGTGACTGCGTGCATAGCAAGCATTCCGCTGAAAGGTTCTCCAATCCTTGGCCAGCACCAGAAAGCGATAGACACCCAACAACTGACGGGGCAATCCATCGTGCAACTGGCTATAGATGCTATATGGACGCAGGATGCGTCCCTGATCCACAAGCTCCATAAAATCAATCAGCAATGGCCAGCTGCCCTACAAAATAAACATACAATATTGTTATTCAGTTCCAAATTGTATCATTTTAAACTCACGGCCTCATAATCGCCGGGATTATCGTTTAACTCTCGACCCATTTCAATGAGCTCTTGTTGCAACAGCGGCTTGTGCACCTGCAGCAGTAAATCTAGTATGAAACGTTGACGCAGCTGCCATTGGGTGGAACTTTCCACACTGAGCTCTGGATGAGCATCATTTAGCCACCAGCGTGGACGTGAACTCCATCCCTTGATAGTTACTCCAGCACAGCTTGATATGCTTACAAAAGCACAGATCGCAAATGTTACTTGCAGCATTTTTCAAATAAAGCAGCTCTTCAGCACCACAGCTCATTTCTTTATAATATTAAAAATTTTAAATGCCAATGCCATAAGCTGATCCCATAGCTTATCAAAGTTATATATTTTATATATATGAGTAAATGTTTTTGTACATTATTTGAAATTGCTCTTTGCTCTGTAAACCATTTATTAAACACTCTTTCAAACCGAAGACATCTAAGAGCTTGAGTTCTGAATACAGATTCAATAAAAAGAACATTACTTAAATAAATTCGTTGTTTATTGTGTCAACAAAGTATAAATTCCCAAAACAAATAAAATCATGCGCAAAAGCAGTATCCC
Source organism: Scaptomyza hsui (assembly GCA_018152825.1). Lineage (NCBI taxonomy): Eukaryota > Metazoa > Arthropoda > Insecta > Diptera > Drosophilidae > Scaptomyza > Scaptomyza hsui. Next base: position 819,675 of record JAECXO010000307.1, read on the forward strand.
ATTAATCCAACAATCAGTTTGTTTAAGTTTTCTTTAAGCTTAGTTTAAGTCTTTAGAGCCTATGCCAATGTGGCCCGTTTGGCCACAAACTCTCTGGAGCTCTTCTCCTTGTTCGTAAATCGTGCGTAACTGGAAAGACAATAAAGCATAAGATACTTATATAATATGAGGTTATAAAAGTAAACTCACGTTTTCTTATATTTGGCCACATCGGAGGCGCTCAGAGATGGACGGGTTGATTGAAAGGATTCGATGAGATGTTTCTGCTTCACAAAAATTTTCTTTGGCAATTTCTGTTTGGGTGGAATGAAAAAGTATTAATAGAGTTTACTTAAAGTAAGTTCGGACGTAATTTATTGATGAGTATTTTTGATTGGATGCTCGATGAAAGTTCTTGTTAAAGCCAATTAGCCTAGCCTAACTAGTTAAACTTATATGTATATTGATATCTAAGCGGTAAAGTCTCTCGGAATGTTTCAGTTTCAGAGCCATCCTCTTCATCGCCCGAGGAGGGCGGCGTCTCCAGCATTGGCATCGACAAGTCCAAATACGCATCGTTGGGATTACTGCTAGCCTGTTGCAGTATCCCATCGAAACTCTCCACCAGCTCCGCAAAGGTGGGTCTTGCACATGACTCAAAGTGCCAACACTGTCGCATCACCACATAAATGTTAAGTGAACACTTTGGCGGCTTCTCCATGCGCTGGCCAGTGATCAAGTAACTGTAGAGCTCCTCTGCGGACATAATATTCGGATACGGCTGTTCGCCATATGTCATTATTTCCCACAACAGCACTCCATAGCTCCAGACATCGCTCTGCGTATCGTAGAACTTCTCCTGCAACGATTCGGGCGCCATCCATTTGATGGGCAGCCGTCCATTGGTATTCTTGCGATAATAGTCCGTATCCTGTATATCTCTGGCTAGTCCAAAGTCCGCTATCTTCATCACATAGCCATCGCTGACGAGCACATTTCGAGCGGCCAAATCGCGATGGATGCACTGTAAGGATTATGGAGTTTTAACAAGACATTTTGTAATAAAAAAAAAGTTTGCTTACCCTTCGCGAGGCGAGATATTCCATGCCACGAGCTATCTGGAAGGCGAACATCGTTAGTTCCTTTTCGCCCAGTTGCTGATGTGGCTGCACTGACTTGTCATCCAGATAGCCATCACTGTCGCTGCGTCGCTGCAGTGCACCAGGTCGATTTTGTTTGAGAAAATCCTTGAGATTGCCATGGGGTGCATACTCCACGATGACCCACAATGGACCGTTCTGACTGCAGCAGCCGAGCAGATTGATGATGTTGATGTGCTTGCCAATCATTTTCATGACCTCCATTTCGCGCACCAAGCTGGCCATATCAGCATCCGTGTGCTCCTCCTTAACCATCTTGACGGCGACAATGGTGCCCATGCCTGAATGACTTGGCGGTGGACTCCTTGGTAAGCCATCCGCTTCGGCCATGACGACGCGTCCGAAGGCGCCCTCACCTAGAATGGAGCCAAGGGACAACTGCTGCCTGGGTATCTCCCAGTTGGAGTCCAATGGAAACTCGTACTCATTGAAGGCCTGGGCGGGATCCGTGGAACCACCCGTTGTAGTATTGGAGAAAGTGGTGCGCTGCTTCTCTATTTTGATTACAGGTATCTGTAGATCTCCCACACAGGAGCTGCCCTCGAGGCTAGCCGGCTTGTAGATGATGACCTTCTTGGTCCACTGATGCACTGTCTCAATGCGATGCTTGAGCAGCTTCTCCCGCTTCAGACGACGCAGCATGTAGACAATGAAAGCGCTGCCAAGCAGGAACAACATCATTATCATCACCACAGTGACCGTGAAGCCAACGGGATGAGATCTCAGTAGTTCCCCCACATGCAAATAGGGCAGATGATCCACGACATGCAGATAGACACTAGCATTGCTGGTGCCCAGCGAATTGGATGCCATGCAAGTGTACCAACCCTCCTGACCATGCGTTACATTATTCAGCAGCAATAGATCCGGCCGATCCAGGGAAGTGTTCAGTGGTATACGCATCACATCCCGTTCGACCAGCGAGTCCAAGGCAAGGGGCAGGGAATGATTGTGCTGCATGACGCGTATCCAACTGATGGTGGGTTCATTATCCGACAGGACATCGCACTTGAGCACCACCTGGGTGTTAATCAGCGACGTCTTGTTATCCATTTTGGTGATTATGGGCGGAGCGCGAATACGGTCATTAACCACCACACTAAACTCAAAGTCAATGCAGCCCAGAGTGTTGCACACCTTGCACATATACGTCGCCGAATCCTTGGTGATGGCATCCTCAATGATCACAGACCAGCGCCTGTACTTGTAGCCACCAATGTCCCGTTGAAGGGGCACATATCCCTGGCCCTTGTTGAAGGTCCAGCTGATTTCCGCTGGCGGATGCGCTGTGTTGGGGCAGGAGAGGGTTAGGGTCTTGCCCGAGACCAGATGTTGCAAGCGATGCAGTTGCTTCTTGAACTTGGGCAGCTGTTCGACGGTCAAGTCCTCGTTGGCATCATCTCCCGACTCATCATCCACATCACTAACAATTGCCACAGTTGTTGTTGTTGTTGTTGTACTCGTTGTTGTTGTGGCTTTTGTTGTGGGTATGTCAATGGGCGGAGCTGCCACCTCCAGATAGGCAGCTGCCACAGTGCGTCCCAGTTGATTCTCGGCTATGCAAATGTACCAGCCGGCATCCTCGTGACCCACACTGCCCAAGCGCAACACCTGCGGCTCATCCTTGCTGCCCAGCAACGTCTCCGCCTCATCCTCTGCCGCATCCTGCAAACGCAATCGCTGCAACAGTGCCTGGATGTCGCCGCCACGGTACCGCTGATGCAGCCACGTGATCTGCGGCTCCAGCTGCGAATCCTCCAGCTTGCACTCAACACTCGCATGCTCCGAAAACGTGGCGCTCACATTACGCGGATAACCAGCAGCTAGCTGAGGTGCCGTATGCTGACGTGTGATGACCTCCAGGTGACTGTTCTCGCTGGAGATGCAGCCCACGGCATTGCACAGTCTGCAGCGGTAGTCGCCACTATCTTGCGCTTGCAACTGCCACACGTTGAGGGTCCACTTCTTGAGGCGAATGCGACCGCCGCCCGTTACCAGCGAGTTATTGTGATACCAGCTGATGTTGCTGACGGTTACGCCAGCTGCTGGAACACAGTTCGATTGAAACATGACGCCGGCGGTGCGCTGCACACGTGCCTCCGGCTGTTGCCCCAAACGTGGCAGCTGACTCATATTCAGTGGCTGCAAATAGAGCTCCAGCTTGTCAAAGCTAACCAGATCCGAGCTGGCCTTCTGGTAGCCAACCAGCAGCGTCAAATTGGCCCACTTGTTGCGATCATAGTGGCAGGCATAGTTGCCCGATTGCTGCGACTGGGCACGTTCCAGCAGCCAGCTGGTGCCCGAGTGCTGCAGTTGATCCTTGTAGTACCACTGTGCCTGGGGTTGCTGACACTCGAGCATGATATCCACATCCGAGGGCACATGACGCTGGCCAGACGACGACGATGTTGCCTCTTGAATCACATCGATTTGGCAACGATGTGCCTCCAAGTGGCAGCTTGTAAAGTTCAGGCTTTTACTGTAGCTGCTGCTGCTGCTGCTTGTGATGATGAAAATGATGATCAGCAGATTTTGCATTGTCAAGTGAGTGGATTTGTTTGTTGTTGTTGATTGTGGTTGTTGTTGTTGTTTACTTAGCTGTTTGCTGTTGCCAAATTACTTAAGTTGTTGCTTTTTGTACTTTTTTACATGTCGTTGTTGTTGTTTTATCTCTTATTACTTTTATTATAATATATTGCTACCCAGTTAAGCGTTTGTGTTGCTTTACAAATATTCAAACACAAAAATAAATCTACAGAAACAAAAAGGCAAAACGTATAATACAAATAGGTAACCATTATGTGCATTGCCTTCTTAATGAGCAACACCTTGCTGTTGTTGTTGTTGTTGTTGTTGTTGTCAAGTGTTGTCTATAAGTTGTTTCTATATATGTATGTATGCTTAGATGCGAACACTGCGGCCACATGCCAAATGCGTTAAGTGTCGTCATTTTCCATTGATAAATAACAAAACTGTATTTGTTTTATTGTAATGCAATTATAATCGTTGTTAAGTTGGTTAACGTTAAGTCAGATTCCATGTGCGGCACAGTGGTACTTAATTGGCATTAGTTAGGGAAAGCAGACACTCAGTAACTAGCCAATGCATCTCGACTTCATTTAGCTTTAACAGACTTTGTTCCGAAAATTTTAAAAATGCATACCTAAGATACAACAAATAAATCTACTACTTATCGAACGAAACTCAAATATTGCCGTTTCCTCTATATAAAGTATATGCAAAAAAAAAAAAAAACTTTCTTATCAAGTTATGACTTTTAAGCGGATGTTTGAGATATTCAAACTTAATAAAATTTTGTTCGAAATGATAACAGGAATGCACCAGATACAAGTTTCAAAACTGCTTTAAGCTCATAATCGTGGCTTTAAGTGCAACTCATTAACAGCCTTAGCAATGTAAGACCACTGTGCACTATAGAAAATTTGTATTTTATAAATGTTTTTTTAAGGCATGCCGACAACTGTTGTGGTTGTCAATGTGGCTTGTGGTAGTTGTTTCTTTTTTTTTATTTTGCTTTTGCCGGTGCTGATTTTGTCAGATATATGTACATAAAAATATAAACACGCGTCGTTATTTTTAATTTATTCAAAGTCTTTTTTTTTCATTCGACGAAAAGCGTATGTTTGAAATGTGTATTATTATAATTTATTTTTGTTGCTGTTGGCGGTTGTCTTGTCAATTTTACTGGGAAATGAAGAACCGCCAACATTTGAAACTTGTCTTAGTTTTATTATTGATTGAAATCGCATGATGAACTGGCAAGTTTTGTTGACAATTTTTCACCTGGCTGCAAAAATTTATAGTAATGTCTTTCACACTTTTGGTTTTGTGAGAACTATAATTGGAATCACACAAATATTTGTGTTTAATATTTATTATGCATATTTTGTCACACAACTTTATAGATTTGCAAGCGGCATTTTTTTAGACTTTGAATGATTTACTAACAAAATGGGTATTATATATGCAGAGCACGCTTCTTCTATAAGACACACGGGCACAATTTATGTATTTTTTATATTATAGCAGCACTGTAATCCAAAAGGTTTTCATTACTTGGGTATTCTTTTATTGGTTGAAGTATTAATAATATTTAATATTTGTGTTCAAAGAAGCTTTGCAGACATTTTTATGCACATTGAAAATTAATTTAATATGTTTTCTTGTTTTTTAAGCACTTTGCATTTCACTTGACTGAAGTTTATTTTAATTTTGTTGACTTTAGCGATCGCAATCCATGTCTGCCCAAATGTGAACATAATTCTTTCTCTCCACGCAAATTCTTTGCCCGAAAAAATCACGTCTTTGTCTTTAGTTCCAAAAATAACAACAACATAAGTAAAACCACAGAAACAAAAACAAAACACGAATTTTGTCGCAGTGCTTTTATTTTGGCTGTCAATCTGGCAGGCCGCAAAAGATTCCTGCCCTTTGTGGACCCGTGCGCATTTCCGCTTCGTTGCCAATACTGATTTAAAACTGCCCCCCTCTCCCGGCACCCCCGCGTTAATGGGTGTTGGGAGACGCTGCGCCGCTGTTGACAACTTCCGTTTGCATGCACTAACCGAACACAGATCCCACAGTGACCGACCGACCACACAGTTGAGAATCCAACCAACCGATTTGCTTGAATGTGCGCACACAACTGAAAGTAACGATCGATTGAACAACGCCAACAACAAACCAACAAAAAACTTTGAATATGGTGACGACGATCATCGGGCAACCCACGAAGCTGACGACGTTACATCGACGACATCGTGAAAACGTATTTGTCGGTGTGTACGTGTGTTCAATAATATTTATACTGTACAAGTAGCGAAACCTTCACGATCCTGTCGACAGCGATTCCTTCGGTTCTACCTGACTGTGTGTGTGTGTGTGTATGTGTGTGTTGTTGTGCAAGGTGTCCGTCTGCATGTTGTTGCAATTGTTGTGGTTGTTTTTAATGTGCATGTATATTTTCGTTTCTTTTACGTTATGTCTTTTTTTTTTACTTTTATTCTAAGCACATGCTTTGTGCTGTTGAGGATTTTGCCTTGGCTTGCTTCTTCGGCTTGCATTCTTTATTATCGCGGCCCTCTTGGGCTATGTTTAATTTATGCACAAGAGAAAAAAAATGTGTCCATTGTCTTTTCGAAGAGTTGTTGTTGCTGTTTTTGTACGTGCGCATGCGCGATAATCGCATATCAATAAGGAAATATCCGTTACGTGACTTATATATCTAAAAACCATCCGTCTGCAGTTTTGTCTTGTCTTTTATAATTGTTATTTTTGGCTCAGCACCCGCATAAGGCTGTCTAATCCTGATCCAGATGCCAGGCACGTACTCAAACACAAAAGAAAAAAACCCCAAAAATAGTAAATTACATTGCACTTGTGAGCTCTTCTTCCACTTTCTAACGCTGGGAACGGAAGAGCTATGCTAACTGTGCTAACTGCTTTACCAAGAACTTGTTGTTATTGTTGCATTTCCGGTTAATTGAACAGCACTCACCTCATGTCCGAATTGTGCCAGCGCCTCCTTCACCGCTGCCATGTTCGCCGAGGTCAGAATGCTTTGTATATCGGCGCCCGTGTAGTTTTGTGTACGTCCCGCAAAGTAATCAAAGTCCACACACTCATCCAGATTTAGCGTTGCACTCAGCGCCTCAAAGATGCTCACACGCGCCACTGCATCTGGCAAGGGACACTGCACGAGGCGATCAATGCGTCCCGAACGCAGTAACGCCGGATCCAAAAGTTCTGGTCGCGATGTCGCCGCTATAACCGTTACACCCTGCAGCCCCTCAACGCCATCGAGTTCGGTGAGCAGTTGGTTGACCACACGATCTGTTACACCTGTGGAGTCATGTCCACGTTTTGGCGCCAAGCTGTCAAACTCATCGAAGAAGAGCACACAAGGCTTGGCACTTCTCGCTCTATTGAATAGATTCCGCACATTCTCCTCACTCTGGCCAATGTACTTGGCCAGGAGTTCCGGACCCTTGACCGAAATGATGCGCAGACTCCAACAGCTGGCCAGCTGAGAGACCAAAAAGGTTTTGCCCGTTCCCGGTGGTCCATAGAGCAAGACGCCAGCTTGATTGCGCAAGGGCGATGAGTTGAAAATGGTTGGATACTGTTGAAAGAGTGCATTTTAATAATATAACAATTGTACAAAGAAACTATTCAAACTCACCGTTGATGGCCACATAAGGACCTCTTCGAGCACTGTAACAACCGGTTCCAAGCCGGGTAGCTCCTCAACGCGCATTTCATTGCCATTTGGTTCGGAGCCAGTCTTTTGATTGCTTTGAATGCCCTGCAGGCAATATGAATTCGTGTGCTCCAGGGATTCAATAAGCTGCTCATTTGTTAACAGCGGCTGTGTTTTATCTGCAAGAAAGATTAAGAAGTTGATTAAGATTAAGTTAACAGATTTCAGAGAGTAAGATTGGGACTTACTGATGCGATAGGCGTAGAAAATGGCACGTTCCACAAACTGTACGAGATCACACTTGCGATAGCCCTCGGTTAGATTAGAGAACTTGACCACATCCAAATCCTTTGTGGCAATATGACCACATAGCTCTTGCAAGATTATCTCACGATCAGCACGCTCCAAGCTGGGCAGGCGAGCAATCGTTTGGAACAGATGTCGACCACGTGGCGCACTGAGACGCTTGTTTAGGGCCTGCAGTTCACTGACTGTAGCAATAACTGCAATGGCATTGCTGCTGGTGTACTGCATGATCAGTTGATGCACTGTATCCGCCATGCGGTTGAAGTACTCGCCATCCTGGCTAGACTGCTCACCGGCTGCATGAGCCAGCACATCTAGATTCTCTAGCACAACTATTGCCGGTGCATGCATTAGACAGGTGGTGAAGATGTTACGCAGATCCTTCTGTATGGATTCCGTTTTGCGTCCCTTACTGCGCGAGCAGTAGAAGATGTCAAAGTAGCAGTGATCTGGCTGCTGTGCCAGTTGCTCCAATATACGCTCCACCAGCACTGTTTTGCCAGTGCCTGCAGCTCCAGTCAGGAGCACATTGCCCTGACGCAGCACCGAGTTCTGGGCGTTGAGGCACAGATTCATGCGCAGCTCGCTAACCACCTGATCCACAATCTTATCATACTCTGGCAGTCGTATTAGGTCCTTGACACTTAGTGGTGACTTTGCTGGCGGGTGCTCCTTGATGATATCGTTAACGGGACGCACTAAATCGGCCGCATAGATTTTCGACTCCTTTAGGAACTGTGAATCGACGACGCAATAGCGAAAGTGTTCGGGTACTATGCCCACGGTGACCAGCAGATCATCCTCCAGGCGCACCACCTCCTCCTGATTGAACAGCATGGGCACCTTTTGCGTTTTCTCAATCACAAATCGCTTAAATGCATTCTCAATGATCTTGTAATGCGTCTTCTTGTGCGCAAACAGCTCAATCTTCTCCACAAAGTTGACAACAGTTGTCTTGGGCCTCAAAACAACGCGCTCCAGTTCCTTGATGTTAAGTAGCTTCATCAGATTCGCGTTCAATTCGATGGACGGATGAATAGTGGCTGGCAAATCAAAGCTATCGTCGCTAGCCAGACGCACACGCACATAGTACTCCTTATCGCCAGCGGTGCGCAGGCTGTAGAACTGCTCCAGATCCATGAACTCTGGCAAATGCGATTGCGTTATGTACACATCCGATTCCTGGGCCTTTTCGTGCCACAATCCGCGTATGACACGGAACTCAAACACACGGGAACTCTCACGCTGCAAATCCTTCTTCAGGCGCTCCATATGATCCTGCCGCTTGTTGCGCTGCAAACTATTCTTCACATTGCCCATTGTGGCAGAGTGAGCGAGTCCTGTTGGCACTGCAGACACCACTTCATTCCGCACCTGTGCACTGGTCTTGCTGCGCGACAGTTTCTTGGTCTCCTCCTCGTCCTTCTCATTGGTATCGCCATTGGTCAGACCCTTGTAAAGATTTGGTGCCACAACTAGCTGCGTGTTGTGGTCAATGCGTCCATAGCTAATGTGCGGCTTCAGGCGATCTATGTATAAGGTAGGAAGTGTAATCAGAGATTAGTTGTGTATGCTTTTGAGATATGGCAGGAAATATTTACCCACTGTCAGCGCCACTTGCATCGACTTGTTAATCCAAACGAGCAATATTTGCGTCGAGTTCACAATGCGCGTTTGTTCCAATACGCTGCCAGAGATTTTTTCCGTGCTCAGTTCCTGATACACAAATAAACAAATGTATTAGAAATGCCTACAAGATTCTTAAAATCTGAAAATGCACTTTAAAAATCACCCATCCCTGATAGAGAAAACCCCCGTTGGGGTCAATGGCAATGCCGGCAAAAACAATCATCAGCACATAAATAAACACTTGAAAGCACGCCCGCGCCAAAAGCTAATCCGATATAAAAACTATTTATATCTGACCGAGCAGCCAAACACTTTGGCACGCACACACACACACATAAACATTTGTAAATAGATAATCACTCACAATGATCTCCCAATCTTTGGCCGAGACGGGAGTGACGTGAACGCTGCGCAGATTTAGAACGTCAGCGATGAGGGCACACTTGACCAAGTCATTTTCATGCAAGCCTGCGGAGAGAGCAAAGTGCATATAGCATATAGAAACGATATTTTTGGCAGCACTTTCGCATACACACAAACACACACTAGCGCATCTGCATATTAAGTAACTCACCGAGCTCCTTGGCTGCCCTGGCATTGATCCCAATTTCGGTGTCTTTGATGCCGCCACCGCCCGCTTGTGGCGCCCAGGACGCATAGTGCACATGGCCATTGTACTGAAGGCTAAGGCAGCCAGTGTCCTACATATACATTCATGCACACATGTGTAAGTAGTAACATAAATTTGTACATATGCATATCAACTTATCTAATCTGCGTTGACTTTTGGACACTCACATAGGTTGAAACGACGCCGTAGTACTGATCCGGCAGTAATAGGAAGTTGTTTCTGATCGGTCGATAAACCACTTTAAACGTGCGTTTGAACATTCTAGCAGCTGGCGCGCACAATGTCACACAATTCAATTTTAATATATCACTGTGCGATTGTGTTTAAATCATTTTTTAAATTAATCCCAATCAGAGCAAATAACATGCGACCAGCTGTTCGACTCTCGCGGCTGGACTGGCGCACACTAGAGATGAGATACTCACTACTGATACCTATCGAAATTAACAGTGTGAGAGCGTTCTGTTAACAGACTTTGAATTTAAGCAGGCTGGCAGCCCCACCAGACCAACTGTTGAATTTGGGCGCTCACATTTTTAAAGTTGCGCGCCTTAGAGAAACTGTTACTGCACTGTTAAACTGTGATAGAGAAACAAGTTCTTTCGTTTGGCTAGTTTATTTGGTTAATAATTTATTTAAAATAGTTAAAGTGTTCATATATTTATGTGTATGTGTGTGTATATCTAATATATCAAATGCCGCATCTGTCTAATTTTTTTTTCGTATACCATGCTGGTTTCTTATGAAATTAAATAACACAATATTTAAAACTAACAATCCAGCGTGCTAGTCTATTTAACCTTTCGCCCTTTATTTTTCTTTTGTTTGCAAATTAAAAAACATGTTACGAAAGGATATGCATAAGGACCATGTCATTCATGCCAATGGCACTACATATATATTTATGTATGTATGTATTACTCCTAGTACAAATACATAGTATGTGCTTAAAGTTCAACTAAATTCGTTAAGTTTTTATAAAGGGAAAGACACTAGACGTCTGTTCGAAAAAGATCGTTACAAAGCGTTTTTTTTTTGTTTTGTTTAATAATTAGGTATGTATGTTTGTATAAATGTATATGCGTGTATTTGTTGTATAATATTAACTGCTCCATATCAGTCTTCGTCAAAATTTCGTGGCTTGTGAGAATAAATTGGCTCATAAATTGTATATATAAAAAATCTACATAAAATGTTATAAAATGTTTATTTTTATAGTTGTTGTTTTGTGTATATTTTTAAAAAAATTTCTTAAAAAATTGTTTATGTTTCTTGCAATATTTGGCGCTTGTATTCGTGTTTGTTATTGCATTAATATTTTTCGTCTAAGCAGTGTGTGCAAAATTTGATATATAAGTATAATACAACATAATTAATGAAAAACATGAGTATAATTATAATAGGAAATGTACAATTTAATGTATTATATTCATCATACAATTCATTACTTAATCAAAAATATGCATGCATTAAAAGAATGCAACTAAATACAAAATTTTGTGGATAGAATAAAACTTTGTTTTTGTTTGCCATCTCGGATACAATTTACAAATTCCAATTTGGTTTAAAACTTATACAAAAATAATAAAAATAATTATAATAATAATAATAATAATAATAATCATAAAATTGATATATGCATACATATATTTACACACTTTTAAATTTAACAATAAAAATTTGATAAATACAATGTAAAAATTTGTAAGCTTGTAATTTATTCGATATGCTACCAAAAAATTAAACGCAATTCTAAAAATTTTGGCGACTGATAGAATATCTCAAGTAAAGTGAGATTCACAGATAGTAGTACTGGAAATTTTGAGACAGTATTTTGGTATGTTAAGCAAAAATAAAAATGTATATAAACGAGAAAAAATATATTCGAATGGGAAAGCATAAGGGTATAAAGGGGGGACGGGAATGTGTATGTGTGTGTGAGTGTGTCCAAACAATTTAATCGCCCAATCACATATTGCAGTTTTTTTTTTTTTTTGTTTCTGTTCATCTAGTATCGTTTTTCGTTTCGCATTTCAATTCTTTTGATTTTTGCCTTTGCCCTCATGCCCTAATTCACAGCTAGCCTAGCAATCCATTTCCTCCAGTGTGCGTGACAAGCGATTATTGTCAATGCGTCGGCGTTGGGAGCGTCTAACAGCATCCGCCCTGCGATACGGCTCACTCTTGAGGCCCAGCAGTATGTCCTCCAGTGCACCATTGTATACCTCGTCCTGCTGCAACAGTTTCTTTTCGCGCACCGAATGCGTTTTACTCTTCAGCTCATTGATGACAGCGTCCTGCAAGGATAGTGCGCAAGTTGAAGGCAACTGTTTGACAACAACGTGCAGTGTACACAAAAAAGAGAAAGGATTTTCGTATTAGAGTTTAGCCAGCACCGAAAGCGTCCAGAATAATCTTAGCATATATTAATTAGTTACCAATTTTTCTTAGAGCCAAAAGGTTAGTAATGGTATGAGAGTATTTATAATTTTAAAAAATAATTAGTGGCACATAAAATATTTAAATAACCAAACCAAGAATTAAAAATCCCTTATTATAGTCAATTTTGACATGCACAGTCTTCTTATAACCAATTTGTTTAATTTTTATAAGTTTTCCGCATGTACTGACAAATAAGTGAGATCATAGGGGATTAAGGTTAGCAGACAGCGACATGGCTAGAGGTATTATGTATGTGGTATTAGGGATTAACATAAGGCAGGGGGCAGAGCAATTGTTGTTAGAGACATGTTGCACACAAGCCAAGCGACTTACACTAGAATATATAAACACAAACAACTTCCGTCACATGCCGCCCCAAAGTACTCAGACTAGATGCTAGTGTTGGTTGGATGGTGTTGGTATTTGTGGTAGTGGTTGTGGTGGTGGTGGTGTTGATGATATAGTATTTGGTGGTTGGTAGGTTGCTTGGATATTGGTTTAGGTGGGCCGCCCCAATTGAGTTTTACTAGAGAATTGTTAGCCATATAACCAAGTACGTGCTAAGGTTGAGGTTCAGCCATGTTGGAGGGGATTATACATATGTACTACTACATCATAGGTGTGGTGTGTTTGTATGCAGTTAGGGAGACATATCCACAGTGGTATGCTGCTTGGCAAAGTCAAGCAGGCAATGTATTTGCTGCATATAAATATCAAAGCATAACAGGTTACATTTTTTTTTTCTTCAAAATAAAGAACAGAACAGGATCAATCAAACAAATGAGACAAACTTGAAGGATGTTGCCATCTTGTTGGCCTTTAAGCTTCCATTCAGACATCCACCACTCACCTGTTGCTTCTTCTGATTGAACTTGTTGCGCATCATGACCTGATCGCTTTCCTTTTTCGATGCAGCCAAAGCAGCTGCCTGCTCCAGCCGTCTTCGCTGTTCGTTCTCCTGATCAAGTTGCTGAAAAGTAAACAAACGTTTTAATTCGATTCTATTAAAAATATTCAAGTTTTCAACTTACCTTAAAGGCACGCGTAAAGCGCACAATTAAAGCAAAGAATGCAGCCGCATCCGCATTGCGCGAGGATTCACCAAAGTATTCCACGCACTCCTTGAACGCATCCTGCGCCATTCGCAAATCACTCTTAATCTTCTTCAGCTTGTCCTCGCTGTTGTTAAGGAAATCCCGCAGTATGTGCGTCTGTGTGCCTTTCACACGCAGCTCGGCCTCCTTGCGCACCAGCTCCATGCCCTTGTCCAGCTCCTGCACATCAGCCACAACATTCTCCAGCGCCACAGATGCCGCCTTATCCGTGCCATACAGTTCACACTCAAAGCTCAACAGCTCCGGGAATTTGGCACGTATGGTGGCCACAATATAGTGTAGCAATGAGGAGCGTTTGTCAGTTGACTTGGTGTCAATCAGTGTGTCCAGCGATTGCAGCTTGAAGCCATAGGCCGGACCACGCTTGTTGCTATTCAGATAATTGCCAAAGGCTAGCACAATTTCCAGCACAGCTTTGAATTTGCGCGACTGCTTCAACGAGCTGGAGGCACTGGCAATCGATAGAACTTGCTGTGGGAGCGAAAAGTACATTAATAAAATTATAAAATTTACTATCAAGCTTCACTCACCGGACTAATGAGATGCACACTGTCGACAAAGTTGCCCATGTAGTTCATAATGGCCAGCTTGGAGGAGATGCGTTCGACGCGCGACAATTGCAGCATGAATTTGTCCTCCTCGGTGAGCAGGTTTTGATCCTTACGCTCTATTATGTACTCCTTATAGGCCTTGACCTCTGCATCGGTGGGCACCATCTTCTGCAGCAGTTCGACATTCTCCAGCGATAGCTTCTTCAAATCCAAACTATGTATGGCGGCAACAACATCGTCAATGGGCATGCCCAGTTTACGACGTGAGATTGCTAAAAGCAGGAAACGCAAGTAAGTATTAGCAGGGTTTACTACTGGTAGAATATGATTATGTGGTTACCTATGTTTCTTAACCTCGTGTGTTCCAGCAGCGAAACATTATCGGGCTTCTTGAAACGTTTACTGGGATAGGATGATAGGGAGCCATCCACCTCGCTGCCACTGCTGCCATTGAGCATGGCACCACCGATGCCAATTTTGAAGCGCTCCTCGAATTCATTAAAGTCAATTTGCTTGAAGATCTTCTCATCGTCCAGCTCATTGAAAATAGTGCCACGCACCTGTTACAAGAAGAGTGAAAGGATTAGAATATATATATATTGGCTATTGTTTTTCGATCCTCACCTGATTTGGCTTGAGCGCTATCCAGTTTAGTGTGGGCAGCTTGTACTTGGTGGGCACCTTGCGCTTGATGGTCATGGCGCCATCCGGGGCCGGCATGAAGCCTGCCACCGGTGGCGGCGGTGGCTGGAAGGAGCTCATCATGGGCGGCGCATGGGGTGGCGAGGGTACTGTGGAAGTGATGCTGCCATTGGGACTGCCCAGTGGACTCAGGCCCGGCATCATGGGCGGCGGTGGCGGTGCTGGAGGCGCTGGTGGTGGCGGTGGTGGTGGTGCGGCGGCCATTGCTGCTTCTGGCAGTGGAGGCGGTGGTGGTGGTGGTGGTGAGATTGTGCCGCCCGTCAACAGGCTGCCATTCACCAGGGAACCATCACCGCTGGAAGCGGATCGGGGCAGGGAACGCGATAGGGTCTGCAGCTCCAGATTCTTATTGTGCAGCAATGTGTCGCGTTTCTTGAGCTCCTGCTCGTTCTGTTGCAGCATGCGCTGGAGTGCATTGAGCTGCTCCTCCAGCTGTTGCCGCATCACGGCCAACTGCTCGCGTTCCGCCTTGAGCGTCAGGTTCTCCGTCTCCAGCTCGGCAAATTTGTACAGAAACTCCGAGTTGCGATCTATTTCACGCTCCAGCTGATCCTCCAGCTCTTGCACGCGCTCCAGCGCCGATGTCTTTGTCTCCGAATCCTCCATCAAGGCAGCCACATCGAAAACATTGTCCAAATAGGCTGAGATTTGCACCTTCAGCTCCTCGGACTCGGTGAGCCGTATGCGCTCCAGATACTTATCCAGACCCAGTGCGGTAAACTCATACTGCAAGTGGACGCGATAGTTCATATCCTCGACGGAGTGCACCACAATGTTCATGAACTGCATGCAGGCGACCATGAAGTCAATGTTAAAGGCCTCAAAGTTCATGAAGTACTCCATGAGGGTTTGGAACCTTCGCTGCTCCTGGCACACATCCTTAAAGTTGTCAAAGGAGCCCAGGATGATCTCGTGTCCACCCTTAACCAAACATATTGCCGCCAACAGCTCCAACACCAGCGCCTTCGTACGCAAGGACTTGTGTATGAGGCTCAGAGCGATGCAGTTAATCGCCTCCCGATGCTGGATGACCATGTTGAAGCCATACTTGTTGTTCATAATGGCACGCAGGCACATGATGGACACATGGATGTCATCGGTGGCCGCACCCATATTCAGTTTGGCAATGTGCCGGGAGCGACGCTTGAGACTGGGACTGTCCAGCACCTCGGTGGGTCGCACAAAGGTATAGGAATGCGAATGATTGGCGGATGAGCCCGGTTGACGGGAGCTGTCCAACAACAGGGAGACATTTGTCAGATTGCCATTGCCGCCGCCGCCACCGCCGCCCCCCACACCGCCCGGACTTAAGGAGCTGTTGTTGCTCAGCACCACCTCGCCGGCATCGAGGCCATTGGTTAGATTCAGACGCTCCTCGGATGCACAGAGAGCGCCCTGGAGACGCTGCTCGTGTCGCATCATTTGGAGGCGAAAGCACAGATAGTCGACGAGTGCATCGAGACCCTGATTGGTATCATCGAGGAACTCCTTGACCCACTCAATGTGATTGGTACGCAGCGAGATCTCTAAATCTCGGAGCACCTGGGTCGAAGTTGATTCGCCGACCATCTTACGTTTCTGACAAAGAAAGTAGAAGAGGTAAAGCTGTAAGTGTACAAAAGAGAGAGAGAGAGAGAAAGGAAGTTTGTGTTGGGATGGAACACAGGACAATGAGAGTGAGAGAGAAAGAGCGCAGGACATAATAATTAATGATTGTTTTTGGATGATTGATTGATTCAGTGCAGGAAAGTGAAAGGTCAAATGGTGTTGGAAGGGGTAGGGGTAGGGTAAAAGGGTGTGCGTGTGGTGTGTGTGTTTGTTTGTTTGTGTGTGTTGTGTTGTGTTGTCAGTGTTGTGAGTAAAGAAATTGAAGTTTACACATTAATAACGGAACACAATTAATAGTTTTGCATTATAATTTAGATAGGTTTTTCCTAATTTTGTTTTAGCTTTCAGTTGAAGTAAGATAGTTTGGTTTGCAACAGCAACAACAACAACAACAAGAGTTCAGACAGACAAACGCACCACACAAGCGTAATAAACAACAACAACAAACTACATTTGGATATTATGTTAACAGGAAGGTAAAGAGTTGCGCTCTTGAAGACAAGTTAGAGAGACACATGTCAGTTACGAAAGCCATTTTATATTCGCACCACCAATTTTTATTTTATTTTTTTTTTTAGCTTGTTAGCCAACTTACCCGATGACTACGCGATGCCTTGGGATCCAAATATGTTCGCAGTTTGCTCAAGTAATGTGAGGGTGGATCCTTTGCCTGCACCATTTCCTGTAAACGAGAGAGAGAGAGAGTAATTTCTACAGTTTAATTGCTGGCACCGATCATCACTCTTTACGTTTTTCTTTTCACAATTCGAGGCTATTAAATAAACACGGTAAGGTAACTGCCGCAATCCATAGTTTATTTTCGGTATTGACTAACCAAAAATGTGCTGGACAGACGCCAAAAAGAAAATAATACCCCATCATTGCATTAACACTAGCTTAGCGGCTTTTACTTTTGTTTTGCTTTGCTTTGCTTTGGGTGTTGTTGTTGTTGTTGTTTTTGCCTCTGCATATTTGTATACCATGTTTACGGTACACAGCCCTGTTGCGCTCTCTTTCTCACAGCCGCTGTTTGTCTACTGCCACTACTGCCTGGTAGATGGCTCTTGATCATTTAAGCTCGATAGCTTGCCTAACTTTAAACATACTTTTTTTCACTCTTTTCGTTAAGCATGAAGCGTGGTATACTTGTTTTTGGCTTTTTACTATGCCAACAACATACCGCAACAACAACAACAACAACAACAGCAACGCATGACTACAACTAAAACTATGTGTGGGTTTTTGGTGCTTTTGTCTGCCTGCCTGCAACTGCGGATCGGAGTAAAAATAAAAACCAGTTTCATTCTTTTCCTAGTCTCGTACAGCGACGACACAAATAGAAAAACGTATATGCATACATATTCTCCTATACATACATATATGCATATACTACATATATTTGTTCCAGGTATGGGGCGTCCAAGCGGCTCCAGCGATTAAAAACTGCAATTTATCGCAGTCATAATAATTTGCATTTTGTCACTGTGAACCGCTGAGAGCACAGTGTAACTGAGTGGTGCGGAGTGTGGTACGGGGGGGAACGGTTTCGAATGGATTGGATTGCCATAGTGCTTGAGGATTGGCTGCAAACCGAGTCCTCCTGCACAACTCTACGAGTCTCCATTGTTTGTGGGCTGCGTTTTCATTCAAGAAGTGCCTGAATTATGGAAAACAGGTCTGTTGGCATGCAGGCGGTTAAGGAACCCACCCGACAAAAGGAAACAAGACATGAAGACATGACAGCAACGACGACGATGTAGTATGTTTGCTATGCTAGCTATACCCTGTAGTTATATATAGAGTGTAAAGGGTATAGTATACATAGAAATGCAGTATGCAAAAACTTTTAATGTTAACCCTTTTTTGTTAACAGAACTAATTAACAGAACTTTAGCATAAAAATACTAGATTTCTTATCAATGATATGTTAACAACAGTGACAGAGCTGATATAAATTTTGAATGTGTACAGCTTCTGTTAAGGACACTTTCTTCTAAAGGGTAACTTTAGGTCCCCCTTTTAATATACTCAACTTTAATCGTTTTCTGGCTGTGCTACTCCAACGCCAATGGCGAATTGTTTTCTAGGCGCAGCTCTTGAAAATTCAGTGACCCAGTTTAATGTGCTGTCCAGAGAGCCTCCGAAAAAAAAACAGACACCAAAACCGAGGCGAACAGAATTTCGAGCCAAAGGCACGCTCTGTTGGACACGTTTTAAAAGTTTCATCATAACTCTGCCCAAAAAGCAGAGCACGCAATGTGTGAATTTGTAGACATGGAACCATAAACACATGTATAATCCACACCAATAACGCCTCCTCATCATAATGTGTTCGGTCTGGCTCAATATTAGAATGCAAACAGAAATGTTATATGGTGTGTTATTTAATGCCCCAGTGCGGCCATTGTTGAATACATAACAATTTGAATTCTACAAGCGCCCGAAATCGTTTTGAAATTGGATTCATTTTGCACTTTTACAAGCATCAAACGCGACAAGCGACATCAGACACAACAAAAACAGAGCGTCGAAAGCACGCACTGAATAATAATATACATAAACAGACATGTGTCTAATTGTGAGGTTCATACGAGGTTCAGCTCTATTTGGATTCAGAGATAAATTGCACACAGATAGCAAAAGATAAGTGTACTACTAAGAAGCAAAGTGCTTAGTTCAACTGTCAGCCAACAGAGGGCATTATAAATGATGTTTACTTTTAATGAGTTTCGGAGAACAGGTTGACAGGTTGACTCAAATTTCTCTCATCTGCCATAAGTGCGGGTTAGATTTTTATCTTGAAGTGTGATTAGAGTTGCTTTGCAGCGTGATTACTCTATTATGCTTATTTATGTATGATAAAAAGGGATATTTTGTGAACGTGTCCGATCGCGTTTCGATAAGAACGAAAGGTTACTGCGTTAAAGGAAAAAATCTTAAATGATTAAATATAATAATAGATAGATAATTCACTTAACTACAGTACAATGAAACCTTTGCATATAAGTATCATTTATTATATTTGTGTTTAAGAATCTCTTTTTTCACGAATTAATTTTCGTGATATGTGTACGCATAACTGTGTCTATATGTATCTTTATGTGAGTTACAACTATGAGCGCATGTCACTCAGCATACATAGTTAATTAGAGCGAGAGGCTCTTAAGAGGTTAAAGGTTCAAGGTTCAAGGTGTTAACATGTAGCAGAAACACTCAAACTTAGACACAATTTTAAGGCGTTGCCCAACACTCCAACAGCGGAAGGGGAAGTGGCGGCTAGAGAGTGGGGGGTTGATGGTTCGTTCCCCGAATTGCGGTTGCCTACATGTTTAATCTGCAGAAATTTTGCGTTTGCCATAAACAGGAAGTTGCGGACTCAAAGTTGAATGATAATAATAAAAAAAAAAAAAGCAAGCACGCCGCAGCCATTTGACTTAGTTTGATGGTAGCAGGCCGTAAGAAGGGGGTGTGTGCAAAATTATAAAGTCTACTTACTTGATCGCATATCATGTCCCACTTCTTTTCGTCATCGTAATTACGCAACAGCTTTGCCTTGTCCGGTGGCAGATCCATGGAGGCCTATAACAAAAGAAAATTAAGAGACATTAACGCAAAAAAAAATATGTTTATCACACCATTTACTGATAAAAGTGAAAATCAGTTCGAGAAGGTAAATAATATGTTGAAGTAATGCGTGGTTTTCTTAAGAAGTAAACTTTTCTGCAAGATAATGGCAAGTGAAAGATAATACTTGTAACGAACATTCTTTGTAACTTAATCATAAAAATGTTATTGAGGATGGAATAAAGTAAACATTAGTTACAAATAAATCAATAAGAATTGAAAACCTATTGAAAGCTGTACGAAAAACCTTTAAGTTAAATAAAACTGATAAAGAACTTTATATATATTAACTTTTAACTGGAATTCGAATTATGTAAGTACAAACAGTCTGCTGAATTGTTGACTTAAGGTAAAACCTACAAAATGGTTCGTGCCATCGAACAAAGGCACAATAATAATAATAAAATGCACACCTGTCTGCTGCACCTGTTAAGCAACAACAATAAACTAAAATTTGCTATTCGGGCATATTTGCATTTGGCTCAACAAAAGCGTTAACTGATTGATGCACGAAGCTAACGGTTAACTTAACTGTAAGCCCAAAACTCACTCAACCAAAAACATCAATCAGCCAAGTGTGATACCATTGTAATATAAAAAGTATAAAGCATAATGAAATCATCAAATACATATGTCGTCGTGACTTTAAAATGTATTTTTGGGTGCAGCTGTTGCAGGCGCAACTTCTAATTAGAGTAGTTGCCCCAACACACAACACACAAAGCAGGAAAAGGGTGTGGAAGAAGGTTTGTTGAGGATGTGTTGAAAAATAAAAAAATTGAGAGTCAACAGCAAAAGGAAATTGTGCTTCAGAACTATATAAACACGAGTTAAATATAGGAAAACTGTGGATGAGAAATTAAAATAAACCAAATCATTTCTTTGCCTCCGACTTATATATATTTCAGCACTTGAGCATTCACGTCATTAAATGATTGGCAATAAAAAAAATCCGTGTATATTTACCCGGCATGAAAAATCTTAATGGATTACTCACTATTAAATCTGTATACAAATACGATTTGCGTATGAAAATCATTCAATGAATCACAACATGCGGTCTTCTTTTTAGAAAAATGAGTAGAGAACAACGCACAATCCTCTGAAATCAGGCATATTATTGTGAATACAAGCAAAACTTTAGAAACAATGTTACGATAATTTGACAAATTTAACATTACTTCAACTTATTTTAAATTGTGGTCTACAATAATGGTTCCACTGTAAAGAATAAGTCATCGATAGAAGTGGGAGAAAAGTAGTTGCCATCGGGTTTTAAATTCTATATAACATTCATGGCGCTTACTCATCTGTCAAGAGCGTAGATGAGGCTTTTTAAAAAGGGGATACTATAGGCTCCACATTATGCCAACACACATACACTAATTTATTGGACAAAATTTTTAAAATGCGTATCCGGTCAGGCACTTGGATTGTGATTATGTGTTGTTGTTCACCAATTTATATAGAAGAGAAGGAAAAAAAATGCCGCTACTTATTATGCCTGCTCTGGCATAAATATATATATATAGAGAGAGAGGGAGAGAGAGAGGCTTTGTCATTTATAATTCTATAGTATACACAATCGCATATATACATATATTTTATGTACTTTATTGTTTGGTTGTTTAAAAAGCGCGTCGAGGCAAATCACTCAGCGCCAGACATCGACAGAGGGAAGGAGGTAAGGTATTTAAAAGGTGACTGGGCGGTACAACGACGACATTGGACTGGCGATCGCCAGGCAAGGGCAACCCCATACAGTTTGTGTATAATAAAAGGCCTACTCCCCAACAATAATATGTAATAAAAGCAATAATTAATCAATAAACATTGCATTTACTTTTTATTATTGACATATGCATGTGAATGAAATGCAATGATCATGAAATGTAATATTCAACACGTTACCAAATAATCAAAACAAACAAACGAACAAAAAGAGTGCATAAATTGCATGACAATGAAGTAATTGTTTAAGCTTAATTAACACACAGCAACTAAGTACAAGTCGGAAAAGATTCGTGTAAACTCATTGTAATTGACTGTGAACAACACGAGAGACGAAATAAAAATAAAAACAATCATGCGAAAAATTATTAAATTAGCATTTTGCTACCGGAACGCAAACTAAAAGAAACAATAATAAATGGAAAAAATATGTATGTGAGTGAGAGGAAGTTGAGTTATTACGTTTTAAGATGATGACAAGTATTATATGACGAAATGTAGACCAAAATACAATTAAGCTTGGTTTTTAAAAGTACTTGGATTGTAACTAAAGCTCATACAGTTTAGTTAGTTAATGGATTTTAATAACCTCTTACAAAACGATAATTAAACCAATTAAAACTGGTGTTCAAACATGTTTTATGCAAACGTTTTTACGTTAATTTATGTATTACACCAAGTGTCATAGAACATTTTACAATCTCAAGTCAACAAAACATTATAATAAAACTCAAATCAAAGATGCAGAACAAACTGCAGTATAATTTATGACCTGTTCTTTAGTATTTTTTTTTTTGGTCTTACATCAGGTCACATTGAGTCTAAGCTCGTTTACAGTTTTTTTCATCATGCGCATTTAAGCAGATGCATTGAGAATATTCTGAGACTTCTTGTACTTTTTTGTTGTTGTTGTTGTTTTGCAGACCACAAAGAAGCGAATGCCCCTAAAAGGGGACCGACCGCCAAGGAAGTTGCAATGCAATGATAAACAAATGGCAGCTATACACAAACATACATACATATGTATTTACAAAATAGATAAATACTCACAAACACACACAATCATTATACAATAATCTGTTCTTCATTCATTTGTTTCTCTATTTCTTCTTCGTTTTTTTTTTGCAGTCATTAGATAAAGGCAAGCAAATGGACAAATGTACAAATGGCTGACAAAGTCATCAAAGTGCTGAACTGACTTTATAAACAATGAGTATTAATTCAACACAAATAAAAAGCAAACAGCTGCGGTTTTTCCGAGACCACTGAAAATGCCATTAGCCGCAAAACCAATAATCATCACTATCTATCTGTATTCTAGACAAAGATGATTACCGTCTGGGCGCATTGAAACCCTTTGCCATGGTGATGATGATTAAGCGAGTGAAAGTCAATTCTCTGTATGTGTGTGTGTGTGTCGTGAAAGCTTGTAAATTAATGAGGATTTTATGTGGTTATAGAAACACAGACAACACCCACAACCAAGATATATGTATATAATAACAACAACACCAAAGCAGACTGTGGGTGCTTTAAAAAACAGTTAAGCCTATCAAGTTTAATGTCGTTTAAAATGCAATCAAAAAATTAACTTAACTATTAATAATGATTAAGTCATATGAGTCATAAATCAAAGACATTGCAATGCATACAAAATTATTATGTTATCTTAACTGTGACAATCTCTTTTTAACGAAGATTTAACTATACAACTGTTTTTCAGGGTTTCCATTCTCCCTCAGAGTTTCTCCTTGTAGTTCAATTAAAAGAACTAATCACTGATCTTGTTCGTTCTGTTGTTTAGTTCTTTTGAATAAGATGAACTGCAATTCCTTTTTTAACCTTTATAAGCCAATATAAAAGTGAATGATTTTTAATATCAATCTTAGTCATAGTGTGTAGTGTATATTTCTTAAGCAAATAAGAACTGCTTGCTGCTTCTGTGCAGCATCTACAAAAGACATTTGTTTGCTCAGCTTTATCCTCTCTTCGTCAATTTGCTTACTGCATCTCATGCAAATACAAAGTTCAATCAACCTCAACACACACACAAACAAACACACACAGATATACATACATAGCGAGTGGAACTATATACGCAGCTAACCGGAAACATCTGCGTCGACTGCACCCGATTAGACATAAAAACGCAAATTATTAGCGTCGAAACTATTTATAGCCGTGAATCAAGCAAACAATTGCTTTCAATTGTTGCAGTAGGCTTTTTTTTTGGCAAGGGCAGCAGTAGCAACAACAACTAAATAAGTAAACACAAATTAGCCTAAGCCTTTTCGGAATGGCGAGGCGAGGTCAAAACAGACGAACGCTACTGAAATGACAAAACAAATTTTGGGTGGAATACTACAAAGGAAAATAACAACAACAACGCAAAGTCAATAAAGTAGTTAAATACTTCCAGTGCAAAAAAAAAAAATAAAATGGGAGGTAAACAAAATAACCAGAACGATCAACAAGTGCTATCTATGGCAAATTTAAGGTTTTTTGTATATACCCTTGAAAAAGTCATGTATTAAAAAAAAAACTAAAGCAAAATGAAACCAGTTTTTTAAGTTTGATTTCCAATCAAATATTTATGTGTGAATGAGTAAAAAATCATTATAGATACATTTTTCTCACTCTACAAGTATGCATTATTTATCAACATGCATAAATTACCTATATTAACATGTTGCATGCAACTTGACAAAACAATGATGCCACAATAAGTTCCAAACAAAAGGGGTAAAGTATAAAAAAAAAATAAGAAACTCGTTGAGCTGAGTTTCATATTACAACATCAACAGGCAACGGGATGATAAGTGAGAACTTGGGCACATAAATAAGTAAAGATTTTGTATTTTTAGTATTTTCTTCTTCTTCTTTTTGTTGAGTACGGCAGATAAGCTAAGCTCCCCAAAACAGCAGCCCAATGAGTCAGCAGTGGGAATGAGAGCGGCGACCAATCGATCAATTTGCCTTTAATTGCCATTTGCATGCGTCTGGGATTGGGTCACACTCATTTGCTGTTGTGGTTGTATGAATTTATATGGTAACAAATTTTGTTTTATGATTTTTTATTTTTTGGCAATATAAAAGCGCGCGCCCATTGTTTAATTAAGTTGACTGCTGTATGCTCTCGAGCAGCACTTCAACATGCATGACAAACAGAACAGAACGAGCTGACAGAGTGGGAGAGACAAATACATACATAAGTATATAGAGAGACAAAACCCAGCTGAACTCTGGTGCGTGCTAAATGAACAGAAACACACATTACTTTTCTCACTATGCGTTCATAACTGTTGGTTTGTTACTTTTTTTTTTACTAATTAGCGTAGTGTTAAATTTTACAGTTGTCTTTGACGACTGCATAATTATTGTCATCAGAATGCATTTTCATGTAATGGCAAATTCTAATCATGAGAAAATGCAACAAACGAAACACCGAAAGTTTGACTGGGCTACACATGCATACATAAAACACACGATGAGCTCATCAATCACATGCATTGAGAGAAACAGAGACAGAAATAATGAGTTGGTAGTATTGTGCGGGTGTGTGAACGTGCTCATTATCCTGTTATGGTACTTTTGTCATTTGTTGAATTATTGTACTCACCAACACTTTGGCAAATCGTCGATCCAGCTCATCGGTGGTGGGCATGGGAAGTTGGCTGCGGCTGCGCACGCTCGGCTGCCGAACATGATGATACTGTGAACTGGAGCCGATGTCATAGCGCAGATCTTGCTTTTGCAGCGTGCCGACAGCAGGCAGAGAACCATTGTAATGATGATGCCCACCATTACGGAGAATGGAGTGTGTGCTGTGATGCGCATGCAAAGGCGACGGCTGCTGATGCTGCTCATCCCGATCCCGATCCCGATCTCGATCTCTGTCCACATCGGAGTTGGTGATGTTGCGTGATTTGACTGCGCCCATTATGGTTGCAAAGCGGCCGCTGCCAGCTGCTGATGCTGCTGTGCCGCTTGCGCCTGCCCCGCCTCCACCTCCACCACCTCTCCCTCCACCGTCGTCGCGGGCGTCGCCGGCTTCGATGCTCGCTACCGTTAGCGCTGTGCTAAGGGACGTGGATACCGCGCCCCATACAGAGCGACAAAGGGCACGGGTGCGTTCGGGGCAACTTGAAAGTTGCTCTTTGATTTCGTTGAAGATATCCAAAGCGATGTTGTTGTTGTTGCTGCTCAGCCTGCACTCGCCCTGCAGCCCAGTGAATTTTTTTTTTTTGTGAAACTAGTCTATTTATTAACCGAAAATTTTCAACTTTTTATATATATTTATGAATTTCTTGTAACTTTGTTTGTTTGTTTTGTTGTTGTGGCGAACTAAAAGCGAAAAAGTTGCTGTGTTCGATTTTTAGTCGATTTGTTTAATATGTTTTTGGCAATGCAAGCACTTTTAACTGCAATATTATTTATATGTATACATATGTATATACACGCCCTAAAAGAATTTTGTTGGAAGCACAAATAATGACACCAAGTGAGTAATGTGCTTGTTGTTGTTGCAGCGGCGGCGGCGGCTGCTGCTTCTTCTTCTTCTTCTTATATGCAACTGAACAAACACATACACACGCCAACACACAAAACTCACACTCTTACAAACACACTCGAGGCACAGACAAAGCGCAGATTTCAATAGAACGCTCCTTTAGGCGTCAACTTTATGCCTTTGTTAAGAAGCTTGTGCTGAATTGCCACGCTTAGGCTGTTTCGTTTAAATATTTAAATTAAATCCTATATTTGAATTACTTATGGTTGTGTACGCGAAATTCCACTGCAATTGTTTAAATGCACTTTACTTGCGACGGCGCGACTTTAGCGACGTGCATCTACTTCGCTTGGCGAGTTTTCGAACGAGACTGACAGTGTGACCGACCTTTTGCTACATTGGAAATACAAAAAGTCTGTTTGAATAAAAATATACTAGCCTGTAAAATCGTGTTTATGTTTGACTTATTTAAAAGAGCAAATTGAATAATTTTGTTGACAAAAGCGTTTTTTTTTTTTTTAACTATTCTCCAAAAAGAGTAATAAGACTTTTGCTGGTCATCTTAAAATATTTTGGACATTTCGATAAGCCTATCGGTAAACACCATCCCTGGTCGCAGCGTTATTGGAAAATCACCATTGTTTACCATTTGCAAGAAACTCTTTAAGAATGGGAACGCCGCGAAAAAGTTATAATTACTACTCACCCTACTCAAAAGATTTGGGACAATATCCATCGCAAACATCGGACTACATGTCCCTTCATGTTGGTGGCCCTCAATCGCCTTCATATAACGCGCCAACTCGAAAGCATCAAAACTCTAATCAGAACACGCCGCATTTTTATCAGAACAATACTCCGCAGGGCGAAAACTGTGGCTTCTACGAGGACAAGCCGAGCACCAGTCCGAATACGCCGCACTTCTATAAAAATAAATCACCACACCAACAACAAGACTCACGGCGCGGTTTCGGATTTCGCGGTGGACGGGGACGGGGCGGTGGAAAGCATCAGCACCAACAGCGACAATTCGGTGATCGAAATATTAACAGCCCCGCACAATACTTTCACAGTTCAATGCTTGAGGATCCGTGGCAAGATCTAATGGAACGCCACAATGCAATTCATGGCAACGTGGTCAACGATGATGAAAAGATTACTGATATGAATGAATAGTTTCAAGTTTCAACATTTTTTTGTATTTAGTAAACTCAATTGATAATAACTTATAGCTAAAGGGATTTCTTCCATTTTTTGTCATTTCTGCTGCTGGCGCTTCTCAATATACTTCTCCCAGTCAGCAGCAAGACGATTGTAAACGCCCATTGCGGCGCGCGCATCCTCCACAGAGTTGTGCTCTCCAGTTTGAATCTCCTGGCCAAGCACGGACAGCGTTAAACGCTTTAGGCTGGGTGTGTGTCCATTGGAGACGAGCTTGCAGAGAGGCTTGTAGCGTGAGGTGTCGCGAATGTGGGCAGCGGGATGCTTGATGCTAAGTACGGCGAGATCGTTGCGAATCGCATGGCCAACAAGTATTTTGCCCTGCAGCATTTTGACCACCTCCTCCTGCACTGTTTTGAAATCTTCACCGTTTTCAATGTCTTGGGGGCGAATACCCGAAACGCTTGTGCGATAATCAACCACTGGCTGGCGTGGCTTTACATGTTTGTCCAGCAGCACCTCACCTACTTTGTTGACGATAGATACGCGTGCCAGCATATCGTCTTGGCCATTATGTCCCACACCGACCATCTCACAGTCAATGGCCAGGTAGCGATTGCGCTGTGCCTTCCGTTTGAGACGCGCACGCGCCGATTTCGTCAAAGGCGCGTCTTCAGCAGCGGCTGCATCGGCGGTCGGTGGTGCTGCCGATTGTTTCTGGTTTTCGGTGCCGGCGGCTGCAACTGACTGCCAATTTGAGCCGGCGGCACGTCGACTTATATTTGGTTGCTGCACCTGCAAACGCTCCATTGAGGTTTGCAGCTTGCGTTGTCCTGGAGAATTCGATTTGGTTTCTTGAGTGTTGTTGCCGCGATTCATGTCAAACTGTTTTTGACGGGCGGAAGCCATTTGGTTGCAAAGTTGATTTTCGCTTGGTTTGTGATTTTAAATGCTGTTTATTGCATATTTGCTTTCGCAAAATCCCCACAAAATGTGTTTTGGCTGTCGCAGACCATACGATAACAAATTATCGAACGTCAACTAGACATATTTAAAATGCAACTCTATGTTGGGAATCTTGGTATTTTTTTTCAGATATATTTCGATAACAGCTGTTAGATTTAAAGCTAACGGTTATTTTTAAATATTTTACCCACAAAAATGGAGATATATTTTAAGCCGAGTGATATATTTTTTTCGGAAACAGACATTTTCACAGTCGATGAGTCAGGTTTTGTGGTTTTATAAAAACAAAAAGGTCTGTCGGTGTTAATTAACAGTACCTGAAAATGTTATATTTTTATCGCTGCACAGCTGATGTTAAGGAGTAGCCCAAATAAAAAAAAAAACAACCACAAGAACCAGAAAAGAAACCAGCAACTAAAAATATAATTTTCCAAACAAAAAAGCCATCAGTGGCTTTTAAACAATTGATAGTATTGCTTGTACACCAAGGCTATGAATGAAAGCACGCGTACACAAAATAATGCATAAATGCAACAGTGTAGCCGACTTAGGAGCTGTTGCTACCTGCGCCTGTTTTGTGCGAATTGTAATAATGGAAAGTGAAAAGTGTTCAATTGTACATTATTGAATAAAAGCATACTCCCCAATTCATTGAAATGGCTGCTAGTGCCCCACTGCAGTGCTTTCACACGCGCTGTGGCCGTTCCATTACGCTCGGCAATGGAAATCGTTCCGCCCAGCGTTCGATGCGAAATTTTAGCCATGCGCTGGTGTTCAGTGCGGAGCCGCTCATGGACGATGTGATTTTCGAGGTGGTCATTGAAAAGAAGGTGAGTCGTGTGTGTTGAATGTAGAATCATGTGTCAGCTTGTAATCGTGGATATTTTTTTTGACAGAATCATTCGTGGGGCGGCAGCATTGAGATTGGTGTCACCGCTGAATCACCAGAGGATTTGGAGTTGGTCGCCTGCGCGACGGCGATGAGAAATGGCACCTGGGTTATGTCTGGCATCGATGTGCGCAAGGATGGCCGACGTCTGATCGAGTATTATGGCACCGATTTGGAAACGCTCAACGAAAATGATCGAGTTGGTGTCATGCGCACCTCCAAACATGAGCTTATTTTCTATGTTAATGGCGAATCCATGGGTGTTGCAGCAAAGAACATGCCAAAGCCGCTCTGGGCCCTTGTCGATCTATATGGGCGTTGTGTGCAGGTCTCCCTCTGTCCCACAGACGCCTGCAGCATGTTCAACAGCAGCAGTGAGGTAGTATTTATAAAACAGTCTTATCTCTCGTCAATGTTTTAAAGATTTGAATACCACAGCTATTGGACTCGCCGTTACAACAGCCGCTGCAGCAGGTTATTCAGAACTTGGATGTGCCCATGAACGTAGATGTTAGTGTGGATAGCTGTAGCCTGGATGCGCTGTCCAGACTTAATCTAAATGCAAATGCCAGCTGCAGCTCCAACACCGGCATTGGGGACTACTACGATGCTAACGATCGCTTGCGTTTCCACACACGTTGCGGTTCCTTAGTCAAATTGGTGCCTAACTTCCGTTCAGCCGAGCGTCGTCGTCCATTAGATGAGTTCAACAACGGCGTCGTTATGACACATCGCCCGCTGCGAGACAATGAACTGTTTGAGATACGCATTGATAAGCTGGTGGACAAGTGGTCGGGGTCGATTGAGGTTGGCGTCACAACGCACAATCCGACAGTGCTGCACTTTCCAGCGACAATGACAAACATGCGCAGCGGCACCATCATGATGTCCGGCTGTGGCATCCTAACCAATGGCAAAGGCACGCGTCGGCAATACGGTGAATTCAATCTGGACGAGTTGCGCGAGGGCGATCGTGTGGGCATGATGCGTAAATCGAATGCCAACCTGCACTACTACATTAATGGTCAGGATCAGGGCGTGGCAGCGACACGCGTTGCTGCAACACTCTGGGGTGTCATCGATTTGTACGGCATGACCATCAAGGTGACCATTGTGGATCGTGACGAACGCGAGCAACAAAATTTAGTAACCAGAAGGAACAACATTGTCGCTGGCATGTATACTGCCGTCCAGTCTGGTACACCCACACTGAGTCTACTCAGTCCGGAGAGCGAAATGAATGTAGCTGGCGCAGCGGGTGGATTAAGTGAAACCATTTCCAGCACACGGGCCATTGCACGCAACGATGATCGACTCACATTTCATCACATTTGCGGCAGTCATGCCACAGTCACGCAGAGTGGACGCACTGCCCTCCGTCCCAAGTAAGTGCAAGAGTCAACCTAAAAATGATTCATTTTTAATGCAATATGTTTTCAATTGCAGCGCTGCAGATGATTTTAATAATGGCGTGGTGCTCACCCGACGTCCACTGCGTCCCAACGAGCTGTTCCAAGTGCGGCTCGAGCGCGTCGTCACCAAGTGGGCTGGCTCCGTTGAAATGGGCGTAACCACACACACCGCTGATGAACTAGATTTCCCATTTACAATGACAAACGTGCGGTAGGTGAAGAGTCGTATCAATTACGACAATACTCTGAATGTTGACCTATTGTTTTTCAGCTCCGGCACCTGGATGATGACTGGCAATGGTGTCATGCAGAATGGTGTCACTGTAATTGAACAGTATGGACAAAACCTGGATCGATTGCAGGTGGGCGATCGTGTGGGTGTTGTGCGCAAGGATGATGGCACTTTGCACTTTTGGGTAAACGGTATTGACCAAGGACCGGCCGCCACAAATGTGCCGGAGCGCGTCTACGGTGTGATTGATTTGTACGGCCAGGCGGCTCAGGCTAGCATCATTGACACCTCCGAATGCGGTAGTCCCGACACAGGCAACTCAACCATTTCAAACACAACGCTATATAGCGAGGTGCCGCTGCGTTTTCACAATATTCATGGCGCCAATGCGGGAATCTCAAACAGTGGAATGACTGCATCCCGTCCCAATTCGCTGGCCGAGTTTAATGATGCAATTGTGTTTAGCAATCGTCCGTTGCGCAATCGAGAACTCTTTGAAGTGGAGCTGGAGACAATGGTGCGTCACTGGTCGGGCAATATAGAGATTGGGGTGACTGGCACACGACCCGAAGACATACAATTGGCGCCAAATGCCACTGACTTGGAGGCCAATGATACCATCATTCTATGCGGTCCCATGATCTTCCACAATCGCAAAACCATACGCACAAATGTGCTCATTGATTTGGATACGCTTGGAACGGGTACACGCGTTGGCGTCATGCGCAACGGTGACTACATACACTTCTTTGTGGATGGCATGGATCAGGGTCCAGCCGGGGAGTGCCATGCGCCCAACATTTGGGCCATCATTGATCTCTATGGGCAGTGTGCGCAGGTTAGCCTAACTCAAACACAGCTTGACATACGCGCTCCGTATGCCACCAGCGAGAACTCGCAGAGCTGCCAGGCCACATCCGTGATACAGCATCCGGCAATGGAGGCAAAACATCGCTGGACTTACATCTCAGGCAATGTTGTTCTAACCAGGGATTGGACAGAGGTTTCCCGATATGCCGGCTCAACGGCTGCCCTTTCGCACAGTCTGGTTTTCTCAGAGCATCCACTAAGCTCTGGCTCACCCTTTGAAATCAAACTAACCTCTATTAATCCAATGTTTGCCGGTGAGTCAAAACGGTTATAAATGAGCCTTTAACACAATTATTATTATATGACATCTTCTTTCTGCAGGCTGTCTTTGCATTGGCATTACCGATCTCAATTTGTCAGATGAAAGTGTGCGCAAGAAGTTGCCCACGAGCATTAAGCGTATTCCAGCAAATGTTTGGTATGTGAGCGGCAACGAGGTGTACTTGAATGCCACCTGCCTGCAGCGTTCGCTTGCGTCTCTGGAGTGGCTGCGTGTGGATGATCGTATTACATTGGAGCGTGTGGAGAACTCGGTCAGCATTCTGCTCAACTCTGAGAATGTGAACATTCAGTTTCATAATGTGCCCAATAATGTGTATGTGGTTGCCGAGCTGATGGGCTCCACCATGGGCATTCAGGTGAACTCGTCACAAATGCCGGCATCGCCGTTGCGTCCTTGCAGTCTGCGCTTACAGGACTCGATGGACTTTGGCATGGATCCACTGAACAAGCAGGACAGCTCAATGCTGGAATCGATCGATTCAGAGGCGCTTAACTATGAATTCGTCGACATATCCAATAAGAATGTACGCCTCGGCGATGATAGACGCAGCGCTGCCAGAAGCAAGTCCTTCAATCAGGCCATCGTGTGCCTTAACAAACCACTGTGCAAGGGTGAAAGCATTAGCATCAAAGTGGACACCATTAACAACAAATGGAAGGGCACCATCAGCTTGGGTGTAATGGCTACGTGTCCGCAGTCTTTATCCGTTCCCATATCGCTGTTGAACTGCAAAAGCAGCTGCTGGTTGGCCACACACGACTATATTAACATAAATGGCCAGGTAACGGCCTCCAAATACGGTGAGGCGCTCGAGAACATCCAAGTGGGCACAGTGATTACCCTAACGCTTACACACGCCGGCATGTTGAGTAAGTTTAAGTTTAGTCAGCAGCTATGAGTAGATTCTAATTACCATCTTTATTTCGTACAGTCATCATGGTTGGATCAACAAATCTAGAGGATCTGGCCAGTGGCTTGTCTGGTCATGTATATCCCGTTTTCGATATCTATGGCAAATGCGAGAAAATCACTTTGCTCACTGGCAATGATGCAACACGTAATAATGCCAATGGTACGCCCATTTTGGAGGCACCTGAGGCACTGGAGCTGGACAATATGCCACAGCAGTGTGAGAAGGCGCATTTGGAGATGCACGAGAAGGAGAAGGATACGGAGCAAATGAGTGACAGTGGCAGAGAATTTCCAACAGGCGCCACAACATTTGGCTCAGGCAATATTATGTAAGTTTTATAAACTATTTATCTATTGATTGTTGTTTAAATTAACACTTTCTGATAAAAAGGACTCGTTCGGTTATGGAAAGCGTGTCGGAAAATCTCCTACTTAACATTTCTATTAAGAACCGCACACTTGAACAGCAGAGAAATGAAATGGGTGGCTCTTCTTCCACTTGGTAAGTCTGACTTTCTAATATACAGTTCTTTATCCCCTGACCCTTGTTTGACTTTTGCTTTACAGTTGTCTTCGTGAATCTCTGCAGCTGCAGCACAACACAAACTTGAACATACAACGAAGTCAGAGTACCCAACGTTTTCAGAACTCACTAAACACGTCAACTGGCGGTGGCGCCAGTGGCTCTAATAATGCTTTGGGGCATGCATCAAACGCTGTTTACGATACAAACAAGGAGTATGATGATCAGCCATTATGCTCCAATATGGTCGCATCATCTATGGTTGCCTCGCACGAATCGGAACATAGTGAGAACAATGTAGAGGCTGTTGTGGAGGCCATCAACGAACGGGAACTGTCCAGTGAGCCTGGCGACAATGTGCTCGAGGACGATGAGATTGACTATATGAATCATTTGTTGCTGCTGCAGCAGTTACAACAGAACGAATACACTCGCATGCAACACCATCTGATGCCTGATCAAATGTCCCTACTGAACTTAGATCTCTCCTCACTCAACTCTTTGGAATCTGAAACCAATTCCAGTAGCAATGCGCGCGAATCTATGCGAACAGCTGCAGCGGGATTGGAGCAAAACGATTGCGAGTACTTAAAGCAGGTGAAACGTTTTTGCTCTTCTTTGGTGCTGCCACAGGCCTTTTTTGATGCTCGACTTGATCCGATATGCTTCTGCTCAAAGTGCAGTGGAAACTGTCACGGCAATGGCGACAAACTGGAAGGTTGGGTTTACTTTAAGTTAAACCAGCAGACAGTCAACGCGTTGAGCACATCGGCTTCCGGCTCATCGGCAGGACAAGTGCATCTGGATCTCAATGGCGATTGGCTGCCCTTCTACTATATGACCCGTGTGGATAAAATACGCGCCATTTTAGATCGTGGGCAGCCGCTGCCGCTTGAAATGGACGAGGATATGGTGACAACCACACACAAGGATGAGCCCGGCACTCGTCTTGAGCTCTATTACTCACCCAACGCCACAGTTATTGAGCCGGTGCTTCCGCAGCATCACTATGTCTCCGATCAGGGCGTGCATCGGATTTCCACCTCATTCGAAGTTTATGTACGACGTCAGTCCATCTCTGGTGTCACCACAGGCAAAACAGCAGCCGAGGCAAAGAGACGAAGCATGAATACAATGGACAATGATGCTAACAATGATGGTGGTGCTGCTGGCGGCTCTGGCACTTTAAATGAATCCTCAGTGCATCTGCTCAACGATCTGTGCTGGTTTACCAAAGAGGCTGGCGCCTGCATCATAAATGCATTGATCATTAAATTGGATCGCATCGAAGAGCCGTCAAGCGAACCCTAAATAAACTTTCTATGAATAATTAAAAACTTATATATACTCATAAATGTACCCTAGTCACCAGCTCGCAGCCGAACATCCTAATTAACTCGTATTTATATGTATGACTAGATACACGCTATGCTTACCACGCATTCGCATTCGCATTCCCCCCTTTGTAGGTAAACATGTTTTTTAATGTGAGCGCATAGGAATCTCAAAATATATTCACAATGTTATACATGTCAAATGACGAGTGCATTTTTAATTAATCATTTTTAAGAACAAAGTATGGGTATATATGTGATTCTCTATTTAAGAATCTTATCTGAGTTGACCAATGCAATTTGTTGAACTTTGTTTTTGATATTATCCATTTTCAAACTGATTTCTGCCACTAGCTCATCGTCGAATTTGATTTTGTTCTCGTATTCACTTTCTTTTTCTTTAAATACATTTAGATTGGCTTGTAGCTCTGCAACCTTTGCTTCGAGTTCTTTTATTTGATTGACACTCTCTTCAAGATCCTTTCTGGCTTCATCTTCCCTCTGTATTAAAGGTTTCATTAGAGTATAACAATGAGATCCGCACTGTTTATCCAAATTGGTCGACAGATCGTTCACCGAATTGTTTGTAGATGCAGCTCCGGTTAAAAAGGCTTGAAGGCCAAGCAATAAAATCACTAAAACTTTCATTTTTGAAGGATATAAAATCTACTGATATCTACGAAGTTTTCTTAAATCTTGTTGCGTTTGGTTGAGCAGCTAAAATGCAAATGGAATACCTCTGAACGATTCTACATTTTATACCTTCATGAAGATGCTTTTACACACTATATTTATACATTTTTATTGATGGCATTTTCAACTCAGTTCAATTTCCAGGAATATGTTTATCTTGGCAAAGAAATCAACGCAGATTGTTTATATGAATGTATTTTGTGGCGTATATAGACAATAAAAAACAAATATAGAGTGAAAAGAAATTCTGGTGAATTTCGGCTCATTATAATTTTATTAGATTATTTGAATTCCATTCATTTAGGGTTGCTTTTGTTATTATTCAACTATGTATATGCAAAAATGGTCGATTAGAAAATGTTCTTTAAATTATTTATTATTTTGTTGATGCATCAATGCAGCTCTGCTAGTCACTAATACCAGTCTCCCTACGTTTAACTGCTGCACTTAATCAAATCGTTTATTCGCTTATTCAAGAAGTTGTTGTTTACAATTTGCCAGTTTGCTGAGTTTAGATGCGTCGAAAAAGCAAAAGTGCATACACATTGGTTGTTTCAATTTGTTGTATACGTTAAGATAAATTTGTTTTGTTGTTGCTGTTTTTGTTGTTTATCGTTAGCCAATACCATATATATATTTTTAAATATATTTATTAACATTTCATTCCACATCCATTGATGGATCATTGGCGCCAGCAGTTTGCGCATTGTTGCCGTCCACATCCATTTTGTCACCAGCAGCTGAATTGGGTTCGCCACCATTTTGATCCGCATTCGCGGCATCCTTGGGCGGTGTCGTTGTTTTGGCAGCTGGCTTCGGTTTCGCGCGCGTTATAACAGAGTTGACGCAGGCATTCAATGATTGCACCTCGTGACGCAGAGCTGGTAACTGCACGGGACTGTCGGCGGTGCGTGGCGCTTGCGTGAACTTGGACAGATTGCTTTCAAGATACTTTTGCGCCTTGTCCGCAGTCTCGGAAATGTTGATAAACTCGGTTTCCGTCAGGTGGTCATATTTGGGCACTCCCTTGCGGAACTCGGCCACTGCCTGGCGGGCCCAAGCAATGCTGTTTTTAAGCTCTTCAAAAGCAGCTGGACATTGCTCGAAGTCGTGAGCGCGAAGCCTGATGGGATCAGTTTGTTGCTGCAACGCTGTGAGCCGGTTGGTATAAGTCTCACGCTCGCAGTCCTCACCCTCCTCGTACAGCCAGTTCTCGAGATCATTCAGCTGCGATACAATAGCTTCGCGCACCGGCTCAACCACATAACGTTCAAGTGGTCCACCCTGCAAAATTTAGCAATGTGAGTTTTACTGATCTATAAATGGTTAAATGTGTTATAATCGCATACCTGCAGCTTGTTGCGCATATCGTAAACAAACTCCTCCAATCCGTTTTTAGCATCAATGCGCTCCGTCTCCTTCTGATCATTAGATATCATCTTAGTCTCCTGCTGTGTATAGTTGCCCAAATCAGCTGGATTATATCCATGAGTGGCCACATCCATTGGCAGCTCCACGGCCTTTGTGGACTTCTTTTTAGTCTTGTCGGCGCCCTGCAGAACAGAAAACAAAAAGAAAATACATCAAGAATGAGTACATTACAATAAAATCTTGCATGAATTTTCCAATTCTGTAGCCAATAGAAAGAGGAAATAGCTCGAAGCGGAACAACAACAAAGCGAAGAGGAAAAACAGCTCAAGTAACAGCCTACAATATGAGCGAGAGATTGTGATTTGTGTCATAGTTAAGTAAATGCAAGTTCGAGTAGCATTCATTGGATAACAGGCGCATTGTAGAACGTGTTTTTGTTGTGGTTGTACAAAATAATAAAATTATAAAGAAATAAATGTGTATACTTGAATAAAAATAAAAATGAATTTTTTTAAAAGCGTATTAAGGCAAATTGTTTAAGCAATTTTATTTATTCATCATTTGTTTTTTTTTTTTCTTTTCTTTTGAAATATACATGTAGGAGCACACAGGGTAGGCGGCTTATGAGCGGTCTTCATCATTCGTTTTACTATCGGTTGTTGGGTGGGAAAAGAAAGCGCAAAATTTTGTGCTTGATTTTTTCTCATACGACATTTCCAATTTCGTGACATTTTTCTCATTCGTATATTTATAAATTATAATTGCATTAAAGATCTTAATTGCTTTAAATTTGAAAACGTACCGAACCAAACCAGCCCTTGACCCGTTGTGCCCACCCTTGTCCGCCAGGTGATGAGGCTGTTGATGTATTATTATCATCCTCATATTCACAATATGCCTAAGAGAGAGCAACAAAACGCGAGCGCACAATATCCAATATTTGGGATAATAGTAGTAATAGTTGTATGTATATGTGGCATATATATTTAAATATATGTATATCAAAAAGTACAAATGCAATGTACAATATATAATATATACAATATATAAAATCAACAAGAGCAATAATAACTACTACAAACACTAGACTGGGAATAAAACCAAACCGCAAATAAACACAATATATGGGAGCATTTTATGTACATGTCAGGAAATAAGAATGTATATCATTGAAAAAAAATTCAGTATAAAAACTTTATGCGACTAAAATGAGGCAAACACATGCAATTATAAATGATTACAAGTATTCGCCCCTTTGATGAATGTTGCTTAAATGATGTTTTAAAATTATTTTTATAGCTGATACGGTTTAGCTAAGGTTTGATTCCCTGTCTCAGATAAAATAAAAGAAACGAAAGTTTGTTGAACAGCTAAATAAAGAAAGAAAGAGTGGACGAGCAGTGAGAGAACAAAAACCGATTGATTTGATGTAGAGTGAAGTGGTTAGAAGAGAAACACTTGAAAGGGGGTTAGAAAACTGCGAGAATAGAGCAGCACCTAGGCAACAACAGATGATGCAATGACAATGATGATGGTGTGTGATGATACTGTTAATTAAAAAAGTTAAGCTTACCTCCTGTTGGGCATCCGCTTGTTCGCCAGCATTGGGTGCGGCCTGCTCGTTGGCAGCCTTCTCCTCGGCAGCAGCCTGTTCGCCAGCGGCAGCAGCCTCCTCTTGCTCTTTGCGGTCAACAAGTGTGGCCGATGAAATCAAAACGATGCCATTTTGATTGATGCGTACTTTAAGTTTAACGTCCTGGCTTTCGCCACGGTCCGTGGGCTTGACATCTTTGATTTTCCAAACGCCAATTGTTTGATCCGGATATGGGACTTGTTGTCCATATACAATAGACGCAGTAAACGGGCCCTTGCGAGCAATGGTAACCAAACGGCTGAACGGTGACGGATGGAATTGCGGAAAGATTTCCACTTCGCCATTCGAAGATGTGCCATCGCCATCCCAAAGTACTTTAACTGCATAGTTTTGTATATCGGTTACTCCGAATTCACGCACACGCACAGCCGGTGACATAATTGCGCACTGCAGAGCCGCGCCACGAGATACAGCCTCATCCTGGTTAAGTGTGGTGCTAGCCGGCTTGTTAAAGACCTACAAACAAACAGATAGACATATTATTTTATGTTTATTGTTGGGAAAACGTAAAAGTTATAAGCAACAAACCTGCTCAATTAGGTGTTTGATGGATGGTATGCGAGTGCTGCCTCCAACAATTTCAACAGAGTGAATGTCGTCCAATGACAACTTAGACTCGACCAGCAGCCTCTTAAATGTTTGCTCCACTCGTTGGAAGACTGGGGCACACAGCTCCTCCATGTCGGAACGCTGCATTGCGGAGCTGACATCGATATCGTCCAAGAAGCATTCAATGTTCAGCGGCAGCTTGGTGCTGTTAGCAGACATTTGCTTCTTAAGCTTCTCAATTTCCGTCAGCAAACGCACATTGGCGCGTGCATTGGTCTTGGCATTGATCTTGTAACGATCCATAAACTCCTTGGTAAAGTATTCACCCAGCGCTAGATCTATATCCCGTCCTCCGATTTGATCCCAGCTGCTGGCCAGCATCTTCAGCTTACCCTTGGTGAACACACAGGCGCTGACCTGCAGCGACGAGTGACCAAAATCAACAAAGACGACATTGCGTGGCTTGTCCTCCAACAGATCGTTCTTGTAGAAGCCGTAGGCCAGCGCCGTGGCTGTTGTCTCATTCATCAGCCTAAGAACATTAAGACCAGCGATTTGTGCAGCATCCAGCAAGGCGCGACGCTCGGCATTGGTAAAGAAGACGGGACAGGCAATAACGCAGTCATTCACCTGCGTTTGCATAGCCGCTGCCGACGTTTCCTTCAATTTGGTGAACAGCATAGCCGTCAGTTGCTCCGGTGAGAAATGCTGATCCTCACCCAAATAGTTGACTTTAATGCCAATGCTGCCATCGTTGCGCGCCTCCACGCGCGCTGGAATGCTCTTGAGTTCGTGCTGTACATGTGGATCGTTGAATTTACGGCCAAGTAAACGCTTAAAGCCGCCAACTGTATTTTTCATGTTTGTCACCTGTTGGTTCTTGGCGGCAACGCCAATAATGCGCTTCTTTCCATCGAAAGCCACAAAGGAGCTGCACAGACATATTAAAAATATATAGATTAAATTTAATAGAAAGATTTAACAATTTTCCAAGTCTTGCATATGTCGCATAAAAACAAACTTTATTCCAAATTGTAAGTACAGTGTGCAAAAACAAAGCGTCAAATATGGTCAACAAACAAATCAAATTGGCAAACAGATACATATATGCTCACAAGGCCGTATACGTATAAAAGTGTTCGCATACATACTTATGCATTTATATATTTTCCAGCATGCTTAGCCGGCTTTGACCACTTTGCCATGAACGCATTTACTCTCGCACTCTTTTTTTTTTTACTCTGTTCACCGCAACAGCTGCTGCTGCTGCTTTGGGCTCTCTTCTTTGATGCTACGAACTGCTGACTGACCGCATGACGCATGCGATGACATGCGTGCGAGTGTGTGCGTCTGTGTACACACTGGTCAAATCGAAAAAAAAAAAAAAAATACAACAAATATATTGGCAAAAGTAGAAATCGCGCCCACGCAGTCTACATTTATAAATCATGAATTTGAAGTCAAAATTTGGAAATGGAACAACACGCAGTGCAACATTTCTAAGTTGGTACTCATTAATTTGCAATGCTTTTTATGGATCACAATCAGAGCCAAATTTAGGCCTGAGCGCACAATGGCATGCATACATGCATTTATATACATTTAAACAGAAATATACATGGCATATGCACATTACGTTTTGTATGTTCGTATTTATGTGTAGATTTATGGTTTTTTCTTCCCTATAAGCGTTACCAGTGACAACAACAGTATGTACTGGAAACTTCTAGGCGCGTATACACAAGCAATATACATACATAAAGGGGGCACGCATACAGACAAGCAGTTGGGCATGACTTACATTTGAACATAACCTCAAAAAAAGAGAGCAACGATTATGTACAATGAATTTGAAAGAGCTTGTTAATTGATTGCCGATATAGCACCAATAATCATAATCATGTGTTACGGTTTCATACTTACGGGGTTGCACGCAGACTGTAGTCATTGGCAAGAGTCTCGATGCCGCCGGACCTGGCCGCCGCTACATAGCAGCCCTCGTTACCGAAATCGATGCCAATCACAGACATTTTTCACTTCGTTTGATTGATTTAGTTGAACTAATTTATTTGGTTAGACTTTGTTGCCTAGATTCTGCTTTCTACTTATAATGGGCGGTTTTTCTGTTTTTTTCAGCAACTGCAAAAGAAATATACTATTATTTAAAAAATCATCAATTCACATACACACACGAATAAAATGTATTTCAAATGGCATATGGATCTGAGAGATTTCTTTAATTTGGACATTTTCGCATTATTTATGGATTTCTCAGTGGGTTGCTGACTTGTCCACAAAAAAGTGCCTAAATAGACGCCCACAGAATTTTCCGGTGCATTTTAAACAATTTTTCATTGATATCAATTATGGTTGTGTACATATGTATATACATATATATAAATGTAAGAATATTTACGCACAGTTTTGCCAATTATTTATGTGTAAACGCTTAGTGATTATTTTAAGAATGTACAAACGCTTAAATTTTTCTACCGCGACCGACACGTTTTTTCAGCGTAATGAAAATTGGAGCGGCGACGTCGACGTCGACTGAGAATGCGAGCGAAGCTTCTCGAAAGACAAATATCGAGTTGCCGATGAATCGATATTTGTATGCAAACTTATCGCACTAGCTCCTCTAATGTTTACGCGCGCCTTTTACCGACTAATGATATTTAAAGGTATTGAAGGAATAATACAATTTTTACGTCTTTTGGTTAATAAAAAATATAGGTTTAATTTTAACAGGAATTTTATTACACATACATGCATTGTCTTTTTAGCTTAAAACCAAGTGCGCAAAACAAATTGTAAGTAGGAATGGTTGACATAGGTACAATACCAAAAAGAACTAATGACTAATACAAAAACTTAGACTAGGTTGCATTTCTATGCATCTCAGGAATAATTTTGAACACAGTAAATAATAACGAGTAAGTTATACATAAACATCAGAGGTTCGATACACATATGTTTGTTTTTTTTTCTTCAAACTCTTCTAGATATGTACTAAGGCCTTAAGCCAACTCTATCGTTGTTCCGTTCCGCAAGAGGATTGCCGTCGTCCGTAATCCATATATTGAAGGTAACGCGTTTCTAAGGTCACTAAGGTGCTGAGTATACTTGTCTGTCTTTATAAACAGTATTCAACGGGGAATGTTTCTTGAAAGTGGGTGGTGTCGAGGATTCAATTTTAGGGGTTGCTATTCGAGTCTTTTCCATTTTGTTCACGTTTTGTAAATACATACTAAGCAGTCTTGCCGGTCCCAAACACGCTCGTTGTCATCTATCAATTCTTATTGATTTATAGCTGAGCCACTAGTCCTGACGCGGATATATTATCGCCAGCGCCCGCCGTCTTTTTGGCCACCCGACAAACCAGCACGGGCGCCACACAAATCTTTACTTCGATCCTTTGCAGATCCTTGCCAAATTGTATATACTCCTGCCAGCAGGGCACAGGATTGGTAGCGCCCATCTTCATACGTGGCGCCTGCTCCTGAGCTGATGTGGCAAAGCTGTCATCCAAGACTAATAACACCGCCTCCGGATTAATCTAAAAATTAAATGGGTTTTTTTTATTAAATAGGTAATATAAAGGATATTAAATAGGCACCACTCACAAACTGCGATTTGCAAACGTAGCGATGTGCAGTCAGAGCCGCCTTGGCTGCCGCAACGCGAGTGTTCTTCCACTTGGAGTCGGCAATGGTTAGGATTGCCTGATAGGCCAGGGTATGCACATGCATTCTAGAGATCATGCGACGATCTGTGTCTGACCTCCGATGTGCATGATAATCCTCCAGCAAGTTGATAAACACCTGTCGCATTTGGTCCAGGGTATGAGCTACGCGTGGATTCCAGTCGGTGGCCATTGTGGTGCGTCCGTGCTGCAACACCTGGCGCAGATTTGACAGCTCCTGTTCGTTCATGCCTAGAGAATCCACGTATGGCAGCACAAACTGACGCAGTTGCTGCAGCAGCTGCAGCTCCACATAGCTGGCAAACTCAAAATGATGCAGCGTATCCTTTGGCTGGCTGGTCAGCTGCATCTGCACTTGACGCAGGCGTGCCTCTCGCACACCGGGCGTGAATTTAAACATGTCCATCATTTGCAGACCACTGACTACCAGCAGCTGTGGATGGTATTGCTTTAAAGCGTCCGTCAATTGCTCCACCGATCTCAAATGGGGATTATTCTTGTCATTGTGCAGTATATAACGATTGGCACGCGGTGCTTCATATGGTCCCCATTTATCGCCGGCCTTATACTCGAGTATCAGGTGTATATCATCCTCGACAATTTCATCACCTGCCAGGCGTATCTCCTTGGGCAGCATTGGTCGCATTCTACAAACAAACTTTTAAAAACTCAAACTCAATTTGTAATACCAGCTTCACACACCTTTTTGACATGTGCGCGCCTAGAAGCACATCCGCTCCTTCCATGACAAAGCGTACGGCCATTAATGGGGCATTGCCGCCCATATAATAATTAATGCGCTCCTGATTCATTATCTTGGCATTCTGTATCAGCTGCTGGAACAGCGTGCCATTGGCGATAACGCGCCTAAATGTAATGTAGAAATATATGAGAACATTTCTTGCTAATAAGTATTGATGCACTTACTCTGCAGCGGCGCCGTTCTTGAAGTAATAGGCAAATGATTGCAGCAACTCATTTTCGTTGTTCACATCGTTAGCCGCAGAGTCGGTGCTCACTTGAGGCTGACGCATTTTGTAAAAGGTCTCCAGAAATTCTGTAGCATTGATTTGCAGATCTGTACAGGCGCCATAGCCCACAGCTATCTTGGGAGCAGGTTCAAGGGCGGAACGCTTGAGGCCACTCTCGATGGCTAGTAGGCCGGCAAGAAGTACGGTCGTTTTGTTGAGCGCCTGCAGCGTGACAAATGCCTGCCAGATAATCGATATAAATGCCATAAATACCGAGCAGGTGGTTATCCAGCCCATGTACTTCAGAGCGCCCATTTTTTATGTGTGGTCGGTAAGTGTGTTTGTTGATGCTGTTGCTGGTTGCCGGCTTCGGTGTCTGGCTGTTGTTTTCGTGAATTTATGTTTGTTACTCTGTCTTTCTCTTTGATATGGCTGCTGCAGCAGTTTCCTGTGATAATGCGGCGCTTATCAACTTAAAGTTGGTGTATGTATTGTTTATTGTTTGAGAGTGTGTTTTTTATTAAATGATAAGGTCACAACTCCCTTTTGCCGACAGCACGAGTTTACGTGAGTAAAATAGTCGAT
The DNA here is from genome assembly GCA_018152825.1 of Scaptomyza hsui. NCBI lineage: Eukaryota > Metazoa > Arthropoda > Insecta > Diptera > Drosophilidae > Scaptomyza > Scaptomyza hsui. The sequence continues at coordinate 863,992 of JAECXO010000307.1, forward strand.
GTATTGGTATCGATATACACAGATTTAAGAATAGTAGGGTAGTTCCAAGTATGAATTTATGAATGATATTTGTATTTTTGATAGCTTAAGCCACGTAAGAAAATTATGTAAATTTACTGTGACATTTTTTTTTCGTAGTCCAACGAGAAGGGAATTAAGCTTAATTTTGAATTATATCAATCGCAGTCCTATCGATATTTGCATTTAGCGATTATTGATTCACTATTGTGAATGATTCAAACTGTTATCATATAACAGTTCACATTTAAAATAAAAAGGAATGATAAAAAGAACAACTAAACAACATCTCAACTGATTAGCTTACAGATTAAACAAAACAATAGCAGATTTAACAGACCTAGAAAAAACTGTAATAGCGTGGTGACGATTTGGGGAATACTACTGGGAAGTAGCCCTGTTAATTCAAGTTTTTTATTGCAACACTTTTGGAAAGTTTACTAAAGCTGGGCATTGTTTTAAACTTGATATTTACTGCAATTGTTGAGATATAAAGATAAGGGATACGTTCAAAACTCCTTCTGCATAAATAACATATACATTATTATTATAGCATAAGCGCCTGAAGCAAATGCAAAGCCCATAATTGATTTAAAGATATGCACTCTTCACTAAATGATTTTATTGATTCCAGCGTACTTAACGTACGTCATCAGCATTCGTTTTTTTATTTTTTGTTTTGTTTTGCGTTTCGCTTACAAGCCGGGTTTTAAGACAAGAAGATGCGTCTAAACGTCGTGATGTCGTTTAAGGCGGTTCCTTCTTGTTTCTGGTGTTGTTAATTTAAAACAAGTTGTTGCTTCTTCGTTGTTTCGTTTTAATTGCTTCATGCCGTTATTTTTATGTATTATTATATTATATTGCGACAAGGTTATCCAATTTCAACACTGGATTGTTTGTAGAGGAAGTGAAGTGGAAGCAGCGTATGTCATGTCGAGGGTGCCTGACAATAATATAATATGTATGTACATGCATTTGTGCAAATTCTTCAAGTATGGATCAGTGTATCTTAGATTTGAATATCTTATGCTATTCATAAGATTTGCAAAACAACAACTTTTACTATATTTGTGTACAAGTCTTCTTTGATAATTAGTTGTCTCGATGGAACTTGTACCTGGTTCAAAGGTATCTTTTTATAGCACTCCCTGTGATAAGATCAACAAACGCCAATTAGCGTCTGTAAATTATATGAGTCGGCGACAGTCGTATCTGTTGCTATATTTATCAGGTACGTGTCATGTATCCAGCATTTATGTGCTAAATATATCCCCAGACCAGCTTTAACTGGCCAGACCATTGAACAAAAGTTGATCCTCCCCAAAGTCGATGAGTTGTAGGTCTTGTTCCATTTTGCCCACTTTAAGCGAGCCTCTTAGCGCATCTTTTTTTGATTCGTTTTAGTCTGGTCATGCCTTGAAAACTGCTTTTCAGCACTTCTTTCTGTTTTTGGAACACACAGCACACATAGCCGATAAGCACGTCTGACAAGTGGAACGCCGTTGGTTTTTGTCTCGAAACTATTTTTAACAGCTCAACGAAAGTGAATTTCAGAATTTACGCTACACAGTCGTCGCTTCAACCGGCTCGTACATGCTTATATCTATGTATGCTTGTGTGTGTGAGAATCGTAGACAGCCAATTTTGATACGATACACCGATAAGGCGAATGGGGTATGTTCGATTTGGAGGCTTGTCAAGTGCGCGGAACAAATGTTTATTTTTGTAATTTGAATATGGTATTGTTTCTAATAATTTAATTAAAGCTTTGTTATTTTCAATAAACTCTTAAATTAAGATAAACTAAGATAAATAAATATTTATTATCTTACTACAGCAAACTTAGAACAGATTGTATGTTTTTGAATACAATAATAAACTTGTTCTCTAAGTTAGGTATTTTTTCACATTAATTCATTCTTCAAAAATATATCAAGCCTTAAGAACTTTACAGGATATCTTCAATTCGCGCACACTATTCAGACACAATTTCGCACTTGTATGTATTGTATTCTGTTCTTTTACGTGTTTCGTATACTCGTACGAACTGTGTTTCTGTTTTAGTGTTTTCCATTTTATTCTATGCGTACTGCGCTGTCCGGGTGACTCTCTGGTGGGGCTATCCATATATAAAATCAACATAATCAGAAATTCTACCGAGCAGTTGATTCTATGCGATCGACGAAGCCGGACGCGTTGCCTTCTGGGGCTCTCAAAAATACTAAATAAAGTTTATACGCTATAAAATATATTTGCTGGCTTCAAAGTAATTGTGCAGTTCTCTTTAATTAATTGCAAGATTTACCGGTAAAATAATCAAGTTAAACGAATAGAGAAGTTCTTTAAAGTTATTGTTAATCGTAAATTATTAAGCAATTAAAAAAGATTGTTCTACCAATCAAGAGGTAATCTACTTAAGCAATCAAAGCTAATTAAAAACGAATAAATTGTGTGCGTGTGTTGTTCCGATTGCATCTTCGTTATTTGTTTTGGTTTGGTGATATTGGCGCGTTCGTTTCCTAAGTCTTTTGTTTGAAGACTGTGCATTATGCGAAAAGGAAACAAAATTCAATATGAATCTTGATCACAACTGGATTTAGCACGCGTATTCAGTTCACTATTCTGACACTTCCGCCTGTCAACCCATTATAAATGAATATAGTACAAATAGTTCGAAATCGAAAAAAGTTGTATGACAGTGATTGGAACTTTTGTTTCATAAACTTTAGTCTATGCATAATTATGTTGTGAAAGAACTATGTAAAATTTTTTATAGGTCTGTGTTCGTGTGTATACATTTATTAGTTAGGAATATGGTCTAAGAAACCTAACACAAAACATCTACAATATTTGCGTAGTCTCAATGTCAACACTTAATGGACTTTTATGTGGTTATGGATCATTATCCCAACGGCAAACTATTTCGAGAACGTAGTACATAGATATAAAACTTTTGCTAGCTACTAAAATATGACTGGTCATTTATGCGGAACGTTTTAATATTGTTTTTGTTGTTGAAAACTAAAAGTAAATTTGCATAAATTTGTCAAATTCTTTAATGCTAAGATTGGACCAAGCCAACAAAGCTGACTAAGCAATAAGACAAATCAAAACAAGCGCCGCGCAAAAGGTGAATAAACTATTATAACAAAAGCGTCGTAACGAAACATCTTTTTGGAGAACTGGTTCACTGTCGAGGACGTCACCACCAACAACTAAAAAGCAAAAGTGTTGCGAGCCCTCGTCTCAAAAATTTTTTATTATGTTTTTTTTTAGTTGTAAAACAAGATGAGCGAGACGTCATTAAGGCAACTGTCACTTTTGCTGATGCTGCTGCTGCTTACAATAGGATCTGTGACGTCACAGCGCACGTCATTGGATGTGGCTTTAAAAAATGTCTATAGACCGCTGCGTTTACTGGGTCTGGCCTTCACCGGTCGCTCTGGCGACGATGCAGCGAACGTGCAACGCGTGAGAAATGCGGGAGTAGGTCTTTAAGCAACCAAGAGCCTCTATGCCATACTAATCTTTGGGTTTTTCCCCTGCAGAAAACACAAAAATCAAATCCACGCACACGCGCCTTGTTGGAGTTCTGTGATGCCGAACATGGTCCGGGCAGACGCAGTGAGGAGCGTCCCACAAGTGTGCATCGATTGCGACCCGGCGACATAGATGTCATTGGTGCCATGGGTGATTCCCTAACTGCCGGCAATGGTGTATTTGCCACTAATCTCGGCCATGTCACGGTGGAGAATCGTGGAGTGGTTTGGTCCATTGGTGGGCAGGATAACTGGCGCAAGTATCTAACGCTGCCCAACATACTGAAAGAGTTCAATCCCAAGCTGTATGGTTACTCGCTCAGGGATGGTCTGTCTACAGATCGCTCCTCCAGATTCAATGTGGCTGAGTTGGCTGCCATGTCCAGGGATATGCCATATATGGCCAAAGTGCTGGTGAAGCGCATGCAACGTGACCCCAATGTGAATATGACGCACGATTGGAAGCTAATCACCTTGTTCATAGGCAACAATGATTTCTGCACCGATATCTGTTACTATCCGGAGCCAGAGTTGACTGTCTCCTGGCATGAGCAGAATATGTTAACGACCCTTCGATATCTAAGAGATAAAGTGCCGCGCCTACTGCTCAATTTGGTGCCAGCTCCAAACTTGCGTTTCCTTACAAATCTTTCTGGGTTGCCGCCAATTTGCAGGAGCACCCTACGCTTTGAGTGCCCCTGCCTGGTGGGCAAGGGCAAACAGCATTTGGATTACTACGAGGCCATAATGAAACGTTGGATTGCCAAGGATTATGAGATTGTCAACAGAACGGAGTTCAATACAGAGGTGGGAAATCAATCCTATATACGTAATATACCAAAACTAAATCTTTCTTTCTTTTAGACCTTTACGATCAACTTGCAACCCTTCTCTCAGTTTGATGACTTTCCTCGCACACGTTCCGGCTCAACGGATACGAGATTCTTTTCCGAAGATTGCTTTCATCTCAGTCAACGGGGACAGGCTTCGGCAGCCAATGCCATTTGGAACAATATGCTGGAGATGCCCGGCGAGAAGAGCGGCTTTAGCACTCACTTATTTGAGATGTTCAAATGTCCCAGCGAGGAGCGTCCATTTTTCCTGACCAGAGAGAACATTCGCGATGATTTTGTCGTCTAGATGAAACAACAACGAAACTGCCTTGTTATTCATCCATACAAACACCCTGTGATATATGTCTATGTCTTCTAAGTTTATGTTTACAGTATTCATTAACGCTTTGATAAAAGTATACGCTTTGGTATTAGAAATATTTCACGACTCACTGTCTAATCAGTCAGTCAAACAAAGCGTCGCGCATAATTTATTGAACCCCTCCGACGCCATGAGGGAATACCAAGAGAATTAGTTGGGAGTATTACTTGGATAGTTGACTTTTTGGCTCATTTTCATATCGTTCGTCGCAAAAAGAATGCGCATGTCTAATACATGATTGAGTCCGAGATAGTTACATTTGACGCATAATAATTAGACAATAGGGTTAGTCATTTATGTACATATGTTCTGACACAAATACAATAAATTTACATATGGTATAAATATATATATGCATATAAATATTTGGAATATTTTGTTTGTTGATTTTTAATACGAATTAAGTTTCCTTAAGACTTTGTGTTTATTTAAACTTTCCATTAAGCACTTAAGCAACGTAATAACCATTTAAGCAACAATCATAATCTTACTCTTTAACGGATTTCCTGGATCAACCCTTTTCACTAAAGATCAGATTACATCTGTAGGATTGTTAAAAAGTCGTGTGGCAATATAATTTTCTACTCGCTTGGGTGGCAATAAAAATTGTTACAAATGTTTACTTTTTTAAAAATCACATAAATATAACAATAAAAGCAAACTCATGAAAATAATAGCTAATTTGAATATGTAGACGTTGCCGGAGCGTTAAAGCGATTTTCGTACGCTTCGTTGTCGGAACGTGTTTAAGTGGCTAAAAGGTAGCTCTCACCTCCCGTTGCCCCTTTCCCCATTTATGACGTTGATTAACGGTTTCAAGCGTGCAAGTGCCAAAAGGTAAATGAAATAAAAACATCAATTACAAAATGTTTTTTAGCTTCTTTTTTTCACAGCTGACTGCAGCACTGTATAAATCGTTGGGTTGGCCCCCTCCATAACTTAACGAGTGCTACTTATAACACCAACTATATATACATTTATTGCATATATGTATATATTTATGTCCATGTAAGTCGGTCAGTGTTAAGGTTAATGCCAGCTGTTGCGGCATTGCGACTTTCGCTTGACTTTGAACTTGACTGCAACTGGAACCGAAACAATGTCTCGCAGAGTATCAGAATTACAAAAGTTATTGTTTGACGTCATGTTTGATTGGCTTGCGATGTGCACTGTACTTTGTATCAGGTTTTACGTAGTTTTTTCAATATCGTTGCAATTATCGACGATTTTGATTGATGAACACGATTATAGCGTATATATCTCATTGCACACTTCGCTTTGATTTTAGGCATAATTTAGCTGTAAGCTTGAAATTCTAGTTCCAAGTTTTATTTATTAAACTAATAATATTAATAAGTCACTTAAATTAAAATGAAGTTTTTTCACTAACTTAACTCAACATTTTCTATTTATAAATTAATTTAAATAATATTTGTTTTTTAAATTCACGTTAAGATAGTTAGTTAGAAGATTTTAAGTGACATTTTGAAATAATCCATATGGAACTCATATTATAATTTCAAATTATTATGGTTATTAGTGCAATAAACAAGACTCAACCTTTTTAGCGCCATCTACCAATTGCTAGGTAAACTAGAACAACGTGGCCAGTGTGTACCCACACAAAATATCTTAAGACAATTTACAATGGGTGTTCAGCAAATGCCCAAAAGATGGCGTTACGCGACGAGCTTACCAGTTTCATTGACAGCAAATAAAGCAACGGAAAAGCATACAAAAAGTAATGTATTGTATAAAATGAAATATTTTAATTGATTTTTACTTTATACATATGCAAACATATTTTATTAAGTAATATATATTTTTATAAATCAACAAAAAATTATTAATTTATAAAGCATAATTCGATTTAAATATCACATTGTTGTTGTTATATATAAATGAAAAAAAATATCATAGATTCAGAAGTTTATAAGCAACTTTTTAAACTTATGAACTTTGACACTTGAGCTATTTAGTTTTGTTAGGTTTTCCTTAAGTTTCTTCTCTTGAAAAGTCTTTGGCGGTAACATTGAAAGTCAAATTTGCACCACGAGCTTCAAGTGTTTTTGCTGTATTCAGCGCAAAAGTGAAAACCACAACAAAACAGACAGATTCTGCTTACCAAGCAAACGCTTGAAATGTTATAAATTCTCGACACCAATGGCAAGAGCTGAGCATTTACCCAAATAGACTTGTCTTGAGAGAATCATGGCAGACAGCAGGCAGCAAATTCAAAATAAGATTCAAGCAACCTCAATTATTTTATTGTTGGGTAAGTCTCAATGCTGTAATCCACACTTGCAATATGCATTGTAATACTAATAATGAACTTGCACTTTTTACAGTTATGCATTGTTGCTGTGCAATGCCTTTTGGATCCAATGATAATGACATTGATGGCACCTATCAAGGTTCAGCGGCAGGCGGGGTAAATGGCAGACCCATTGACTATCACACGGTTGTGGGCCACTTCAAAGACTTCTTCATGTATCTGCCGGTGATGATGACAACGATAAAGGAAACCATGACGGGTTTTCCCAAATTTGCTGAAGGCATGCGCATCTTAACCACCGGCAAGGGAAGAGCTGACGGAGACGATTGCAAGTGCAATTTAAATAGACTGGGATCTAGCAGTGAAGTGCAAGAGAATAGCAGACGTTTTGATTGATCAATCGGGAAGGATTTGTTTTAAGTGTACATATAGTTAATGTAAATACTAATAAATATTTATTATCTAGTAATTTAAGTAAAGATTGTTAAGATAAATGTAAATAAGATACTAAAATAAAATAAACCAATTAAAGACAAAGGAAGAAAGAGATAATATCAAATAGCATTGCTTTGTTATTTATGAAAAAAAAAAACCAATTGCTCCATAGGGAGCTATGTGACAAAGTAATGGAAGTATTACATGGGGTTTACCTAAACCTAAACACCTATTAAAGTTAAAACTTAAATATGACTGTATTAGTTTATGTAGTTTACCTATCTAAACATTTGTTAACAGTTCCTAAGTTTACAATTCATTTAAATTTGTTTGACAACTTTGCTGGCTAACGAGGATTTTATTTGCTTGGTAATAACCCATAATTGTGATATACTATTAGGTCATAGCGTTGGCTAGAAGACAATCACGTATTGCGTAAACTTGACCCACTGGATAGCCGTACCTAATGTCCTTGAATGACTTGAACTATATTTGTATTTTCTTAAGTTGTCAACAGACGCGACGTTTCATTAGCCAGGCTTATACATTGTAGTAGAATAGAGAAATATGGTAACTAATCAGAGCTTACAATCTGCATTTGGGCCTGTCTGAAGGGGGAGTGTGTCAGTGTGTTTTTTAGGGCGGAGTGTGCTTGTGTCCTGTTCATGTTTACACTTGTCATTATTGTTAATTGTGTTTGTAGTGAGTCAAGCATACGTGAGCCATATTTACACATTCATATTTATATATCTACCCTCTATAAAGTCCACAAGCTCTAAATTGTGGTTTTAGTATTGCTCGTGGCTCTGTGGATAACGGTTCGTTGGAGGAAACAAAAGGAAAAAAGCCAACTGTACTCTGAAAACCAGTATGCGAAAGCGCAAAAAACTTAAAGTCAGGTACTAAGTCTCAAGTTAAAATGGCCACGGGCATTGAACTGCTCGTGGCTGCTGTATTTTGCCTAGCCTGTCCACCGATAAATGACACGATGCCCGAGGGTCTATTACTGTTGAATGAGGATGGTAGTGTGGTCACTGAGATGCCCATTGATGTGGAGGTAGCCAATGCTGGTCTGGACGAGGATGCGCCGGTGGAGACGTTAGAATCGTTGCGCAACAAGAAGGATAAACTGCGCAATATGAGGCAATGGATTAATGGACAACATCTGCGCATTGCCACGCTAGAGGATTATCCCTTGAGCTACACCGAAGTGCTGGAGAATGGCACTCGTATCGGACGAGGAGTCTCTTTCCAGATTATTGACTTTCTGCAGGAGAAATTTAATTTTACCTATGAAGTGGTTGTGCCACAGGATAACATCATTGGTTCCACAACGGATTTGGATCGCAGTCTGATTGAAATGGTCAATAATAGTGTAAGTAATCTAAAATCGATCTCTTAGTATATATTACGTAATACTTTGAAATATTTCCAGCAAGTGGATCTGGCAGCCGCCTTTATACCCTCACTTTCAGAGCAGCGCACCTTTGTCTTCTACTCGACCACCACGCTAGACGAGGGTGAATGGATTATGGTCATGCGACGTCCACGTGAATCGGCTGGTGGCTCTGGTCTACTGGCACCCTTTGAGTTCTGGGTATGGATACTCATCTTTGTCTCACTGCTGGCTGTGGGACCCATTATCTATGTGCTGATCATCATACGCAATCTTTTGACTGGCGATGCAGTGCAGCAACCCTATTCGCTGGGCCACTGCGCCTGGTTCGTCTACGGTGCACTCATGAAACAGGGCAGCACCCTCTCCCCAATTGCAGGTAAGCAATTAACCCTAATGCAGCGATAAGCATCGGCAATTTAACCTGCAGTTTAACGGTTCACCAGACATGCAATCGCCAAGTTTGTCCTTTCAATTACAAAATGTATACTCTAAAAAATTCAATTGCAGATTCGACACGTTTGCTTTTTGCTACCTGGTGGATTTTTATTACAATTCTAACCTCTTTCTATACCGCCAATTTGACCGCGTTTCTAACTCTCTCAAAGTTTACGCTACCTTTTAATACGGTAAACGATATTCTCACCAAAAACAAACATTTCGTTTCCATGCGAGGTGGTGGAGTTGAATATGCCATTCGTACGGTAAGTTTGGTGAATTTTCCATTCAAATAGTTTGATGAGACTGTAGTGTGAAAAAACCTTTTTGTAGGCCAACGAATCCCTATCTATGCTCAATCGGATGATCCAAAACAACTATGCCGTATTTACGGATGCCTCGAATGATACTTACAATCTACAGAACTATGTAGAACGTAATGGCTATGTGTTTGTGCGAGATCGGCCGGCAATTAATATAATGCTGTACAGGGATTATTTGTTCCGCAAGTCTGTCAGCTATAGCGACGAGAAGGTGCACTGTCCCTTTGCCATGGCCAAGGAACCGTTTCTGACCAAGAAGAGAACTTTTGCATATCCCATTGGCTCCAATCTCAGCGAACTCTTCGATCCAGAGTAAGTTAGATTGACAGTTTGATTTCCTTTGTACTTAGACTGATATCATTTTACAGACTACTCAATCTCGTGGAATCGGGCATTATTAAGCATTTGTCAGCCAGAGAGTTGCCAAGTGCTGAGATTTGTCCACAAGATTTGGGCAGTACGGAAAGGCAGTTGCGCAATGGTGACCTCATGATGACCTATTACATAATGTTGACGGGCTTTGCTACCGCTTTGGCAGTCTTCACCACAGAGCTCCTGTTTCGCTACATCAATGGACGTCACGAGGCCAACAAGTGGGCTCGTCATGGCGTCGGACGCTCACCCAACGGACAGTCGGTGAAACCATCGCGTTGGATGAGAGGATTACGGCGTTTGCATAGTGGAGATAAACAGCTGTTGGGCACATCGACACATGCCGAGAATGTGACGCCTCCGCCGCCATATCAGAGCATCTTCACTCAGTATCATCAGGGCGGGGAGCAGCAACAGCGTTACGGCAAGGGACACGGTTTAATCCTTGGAGGGAATGGGCAACAAGGAACGGGCGTGCGACGTTTGATCAACGGACGGGACTATATTGTCTTTCGCAATGCGAATGGACAAAGTCAACTGGTGCCTGTGCGATCTCCTTCGGCTGCCTTGTTTCAGTACACCTACACCGAGTAGGAACCTTTTCAAATTTATACTTTTTAACCTAAAAATTCACAGATTAAGGCACACTTTTAACACTACCTAACTAGATATAGAAACATAGACGTAGACGATGATCTTATGATGTTTTTAAAAATACCCAAGCTCAAGTTAATGTATGTTTAATCTCTACAAGTTGTTTTTAAAAAGTAATGGAATTGTAAAAGCACAAAAGATTCTGTGAAAGCACAATATGCTTTTTGCTTAGCGTTCTTACTTTGATAAACTTTGATGATTTGAAAGGAGGAAAATAATATATCAAGTTGAGAAAGAAGGTTTCATTTAACTTTATTAATAAGCATTCAAAATCTAAACAATATATTAATTAATTATATTGGATTAATCACAATTAAATTGTAGCTGTTTTGTGAGCAATATTTGAAACTCTATTTTTTCAATTAATCAAATGTTGCATTTGCGTTAAAGCTATAAGAGGAGGAGTGCATATCCAGGCTGCTGTTGGAGGAGCTAATCGAGGGAGCACGTGTGGAACCAGCCGAGGAGCTAGCAGATGAGCCACTGGAGGAACTGACCCAGGCATGACCACTGCGACGTCTGCGTTGACGAACCAAACCCAAGACTGAGCCCGCAACAGGTGTTGAGGCTATTGATGTGGGAGTGGAACACTGACGGGAATCCAATGAGACTAAAGCTGATGAAGGTCGGGGAATATTCATATTACTGCTATTGCTACTGTTATTGTTGTTGTTGTTGTGTGGTGCAGTTGCTGGACGTTGAGCAGCTGACTCGGATTCATCACTGGATTGTGAGCTTTGTGTATCCTCGAGCTGAGCAGGACCTGCAACATCCCCTTCACTTGCTGCATCCATTGGTTGTCCATCGAGTATTTGTAGAGCTGCCACACTGCGTCTCAGCACATCCCGATACAAAGGTAAACGGCACACGGGATTACCACTGAGCTCCACCTGCATCAACTGCGGACACAGCCCAAGGAACGAAAGTAATCCCAGCTCACTGATGCGATTGTTGCGTGCCTGCAAGACTTGGAGTTGACTCAGCTCCGACAAAGGACCCACACGCTGTATCATATTCCCGTCCGCAATGAGCACCCTTATGGCCGGTAGTCCGCTAGTTCCATCAAAGCTATTCAAGCCACAGTTGCTGATATTCAGACGGGTCAACTGCATCAGACCATAACCCAGATCACGCAGAGAGCTGAGCACACTGCCACTAAGATCCAGCTGCTGCAGTCGTGGCAGAAAGAGCGATAGCCTCGACAGGCTCACCGAGTAGGAAATTACCCTAAGACGCACCGTCTCAACATGCTCCAGATCTGTGCGTTGAGTTACACGACGCTAAGAAATAAATCCAATGAGGTTAAGGTTGGGTTTGCTTAAGTCCTTCACTTACCAGCAGCTCGTCCAGTGTTGGCTCTGGCAACTGTGGCGGAAAGACTACGGGCAGCAAGTGCACAAAGGCCGGAAAGTGTTCCGTCTCCTCGGCAATGGGCACATCCCGGTCATAGGAGTTTCTGCGTCCCAATCTGCGACGATTCTGCAGATGCTGCTGTTGTAGCTGCTGCTGCTGTTGTTGTTGTTGCCGCAGCTCAACAGCTAATGGACGTAGTTGGGCCAAGGCAGCTGGACCTGGCACGGGTGCTAGGAATAGCGGTATTTCCGGCTGCAGTGATTGCTCTGGCGAGGATTCCGAGTACTCGGCTGGTGCTTCAAGCAGAGGCATTGTTCTAAACTTTTAAATATACACTTGAATAATGCGCAGTTACAATCTGAACTTTGTTCGGTTGGTGTATTGAATAAACAACTGAGTAGTTGCCCGGAGCAACGTTTAACGGGCAGGGTTGCCAACATTTGCAAGGCACTTTCTTTTGTTTGAGTGAGCTAGAATTTAGAATCTCTGTGTAAAATAATTAATAATCGTTAAAAATCCTCAAGAAAATACATTATTTATTCAATTTGTGTAATATTTCAGCCTGCTGCTTTTTTAACTAACCTAATATAAAATAATATCTGTATAATTATGCTGCTCTTACAAATGAAAATCTTCTTCTACAGATTTAATGACACTTCATTTGTGCTAAATCTGTAATCCTCTTAAAAATAAGAAGAAACAGCTCGTTTGTTTGGCATTTTGGTGTAAAGTCTTAACATTCCGTTAGCTTCCTGCTGGCACCTCATTACTTTAGCAAATGTTCTGGCTGGCTGACGTCAAGCCGTGACGTCACGGTCATGACGTGTGCTCAATGTCGTTAACTTGAAAGAGCGAGAAAGAGCTAAAAGGAGAGGAGAAATATAGAGAGCGAGAGAGAGAGAGACAGAGAGAGCGAAAGAGAGCAAGTGCTGGTGCGACAGTTCAAGTGCCTTCAACGCCTTTTGGCATTTCAAGGGCCATTAGGCTAAACAGAAGCCATCGCGACTCGACGCTGTTGTTGTTGTTCTTGTTGTTTTTGTGCTTAGCGCGAACTGCTTTGCCATTTCCCGTTGCTCTGCCTTTGCATGGTGTCTGCTGCAGCCAGACGCGACGCGACGCCTCTGCCCTCTGCACGCGCTTTACGATAATAAAATTTGGCTGACGCCTTCAAAATGACAGCAGCCGTAGCAGCAGAGCGCTTTTCGAGGAAAGCTTTTGCCGGCTTTTGTGGCTGCCGTCGGATGCGTTGTTGTTATGGTTTTTCGAGCTGGAGCTTATTTCGATTGACGTCATCAACATGATGTACAGGCTGAAAGCTGCGCAGTAGCTTGCACCAAGCTGAGACATTACCACGCATTTATCGATTTCAGAGAGAGAGAGAGATACAAAAACGCAACGAAAGCGCCAGGGAGAGAGAGAGTCTAAAACAGAGTGGGATGTGTGTGTGTGTGTGGGTGTGCAAAATGTCGCAAAAAGCACGACAGCTGCTTAGTCTCAACTTTGTATCAAAACTGGGATTGGGGTAACAACTAAATACGGCTGGTAAGAAATATATAAGGTAGTTAAACTTTAATAAAAAAAAGGATTATTTACAAATAAATAATTATAATTAGCTAGAGAATATATTACAAAACTAATATAAAAATATATATGTTCACTACCTTTTAATGTTTCTTTCAGTGTAGTAAGCGCAAAAGCAGCTGACAAAGTTTTGGGGCAAGGTGCTGCTAAAAACAAAAATCCCCCACCACATGCTAACGCTTTCGACTGCCTAAAAATAGAATTTGTCAATAATGCCAGCACACACACACACACACACACACATACAGTTGTGGGCGGTAATGCTCAGCAGCGAAGCTTACCACGCACTGCCACTGACGTCATTGTGCAAAGCTTTTTAGTGCTCGCTGTGCTCGTTACTACGTTTCAGGAAGCAGGACACAAACAACAAGCAACCACCAGCAACCAAAATGCCAGCCAGGCACCAGCGTCAGCGTCAGCGTTTAGGCCATTTTACATAGCTGTCTCGGCCAGGCCAAGTCAGTCGCTTAGCAGCCGCGAACGCGAGCAAAACACACTTCAAAGTTCTCAACGCCTCAACCGAGCTCGACCTTCATTGCATTTCTGTGACCACACACAGAAACAGAAATTTTGAAGTGCCATTAAGTGAATTCTGTGAAAACATAAGAAAATAATCAAAGCTAAGTTTTAACACAATCTTAAGAAGAGTGTGTTTTTCTATCAAAGCCAAAGCCTTGAAGCCAGCTGAGCTCAAAGTGTTTCAGAGTGTGTGTGTGTGTGTGTGTGAGAGTGTATTTGTGTGTGTGTGTGTGTGTGTGTAGTTGTAGCTGCAGCTACTGCGGCGGGGTGCATAATTATTTGGGTCAAAGTGAAAAGCTGCAGCAGCTTCACATACAGAAACTTGATTGCTCAAAAGTTCAACATACACAACACAGAGTCTGCCTGGGATCATAATCACCACCTGTTATGAAGGCACACAAAAGCACCACAACAACAACAACAACAACAGCCTAGACTAATTAGCAGCAGATATAATGGAAACCACTCAGCCCAAAGTGCATCGTCAGCATCAGCGACAACGTCGCACGGAGGCACGTCAGCGACGTCTGGAACGTGAGGCAGCCGCAGCGGTGGCAGGAACACCACCAGATCTTGAGCTGGAACCCACAACAGCTGTCATCGAAACCCTCGAGAGCTGTGCGGCAGCCCTGAACAATGATACAGCCTCGACAACAACAACAACCTCGGGTCCGGCGGGTCGCATCAGTGCACAAAGCTCAGCGGACAGCATCGAGATGGTCGGCTCACCCAGTCAAACATCCCAGCAGACGGTGGTGCTGGTCAATGGACATGCACCACCCACGCAGGATACGCTAGAGGAGAGTGGCTCGCTGGGTGCGGATGATGGTGCGGCGGAGGTGGCAACCACACGCCTGGAATCGCCGACGCAACCCACAAAGCAGAGCGATGGAAGTCGCAATTCCTCGGGAGATGCGATGAGTCTGCGCGAGACACTGCGACAGCTGCCGGCAACGCACGGACATCGCTCCCGACGCAATCACTCACCACAGTCGCCGGCCCTGCGCTCCCTGGAAGTGGATTCGTCCTTCCACCGCGGCATCCTGGGCTACATTGATCGCGAGCTGAAGCAGAGCTCGCCCACGCCCTCGGCACTGAGCATGGGCACTGCGGGCACGGCAAGTGGCAGTGGTGGTCTCAATGGTGGTGGTGGTGGTGCATCACGCAAGCAGCAATCCCTGTCCGATCCGCAGGCGAGTCCCGCACAGCGTTCACTACGCTCCCGGAACAGCTTCGACAAGAGTCCGCGTCGCAAGCGCAGCAAGTCGGAGTCGAGGAGAAGGCGGGAAAGGAAGCTGATAGCTGCCGGCGAGATGGAGGTGCGGCAGGCCAATGAGACACTGATGCGTTACCTGAAACAGTGCTCCGATATGCATGATGCATCGCTGTCCGGAGAGCTGGAGATCGATCAGAGCTTGGAGGAGCGACGTGTGCATCGCAAGACGAAATCGCAGCGGGATAAGCGGGGCCAGCTCATCAGTAAGTAGCTCCCATTCCCGAAACTGCATTTGGTATTCCATTGAGCAAAAAAAAAGAAGCTTTTTACGCTTCTGCGCAATACAATTTCCCCTCCTCTAAATTTCTCTCTCTTTCTGTGTCGTTGTCTCTTTCTTTGTAGGCAAACTTTACTCAGCTGGCGGTTTATCATCCATATTGAAGGAGCTGGCGGATGACATTGCGCCCGGCGAGGGCGAGGAGATCTACAATCCATTCACTCCGGTCGTCTCGCCCACGGACGATACGCCCGCGCACATCGACAAAATGTTTCTGCAGACGTCATCGGGCTATCGACCAGTGGAGCAGAGCTATTACAAACGTTCCTTCATCGGTGGTGGTGGTAGGGGTGGTGGTGGCGGTGGTGGAGCTGCCGGCTCTGCAGCTCGTGGCAGCAGCTGCATCGATGGCATCTCCGCCGCCGAACTAGGTGGCGCCGGCCGTCTCTTTCGCTCCAACGGCAACGGTTCAGGAAGCAATCGTGGCAGCTATGGTGATACACGTTGTCTCCTCGATGCCGAGCTAAATCGGTGAGTTGGATTTTTAGGTGTAATCCAGACTCGCCTGGCTATTTTTAGAATCCCCCCCTTACCGCTCACCTATTTAATTTGTATTTTGTGTGTATTTTTGATTTGTATTCGCCCTTTTTGTTTCTTTCTTTTTTTTATGCCATTTCTTGTCATTGCGTGTCTATTTCGGTATGCCAGTAAAAAGGGGGAAAAATCTAAGAAAAGCTTAATGTGATAAGCTGATTTGTGTGTGGGCGCATTTCACAAGAATTCTGACGTGCTGAAGTCCCTTCTAGGTCAGGTTAGCTGGAGGTTTTGTGGTTTTATTTAATAAAGCGCACCAAGTTATTTTTAGAGTTAAGGCAGTAAACAAATAACTACTACGGGTATTTATTGTAATTACATAAATGGGCTTATGCGGGGGAGTTAAATACCTTAATAGATTATGAAAGAAGGTAGAAGTAATGTAATTACCTATTACTTACTTTGTTGTGGTTATTCAACTCAAATTAAGGTTATTTCAATATTATTTGATTAATTTATCCTAGGTTTAATTGAGTTATCAATATATTAAATCCTTTAAGATAAAAGTAGCAATACTTGTAGCAATAGGAATATTTTCAATTAATAATAATAATATAGAGTGCTAGCTTTTTTTCTAATTCCCTTCCCCTCTTTTTTTTTAGTAATGGCATCTCGAGCAACATACAACTTGCCTGTGTTATTCAACGAATTTGGCTGCTCATCTCGAATATATGCCATGGGCTGCTAGCTGGTCTAGCCTTGGCCCATCTACTCTTTGTGCTGAGCAGTCATCCCACAGACTGGGCAAAGGTTATCAATAGCATGAGTCTTGCGGGCGAGACTGTAGCTACCACAACAACACACGCACCAATGCCAAATTTGGGTATGGAACTGAGTAAAGCTGGAGAGGATTCTAGAGCGACAGAAACAACGACGACAACAACGTCGACGACGAACAGCGAAACTTTGTCGCTGATAAGTGATTATGCTGGCTTTGCGGATATGTATTTGAATACATTTTATTGCCTGGCTATCGTTTGTCTGGTTTCAGTCTTTGATCGGTGAGTAAACGAAATGTCCTTCAATAAGCAGACATTTAAAAATAGCAAAAATCAGAAAGGAAAGCCAAACTCATTTAGTTCAAGTACTTAGTGCGAGCGCTGTGCGTGCTAACAAAGTGCTAACACGGGAGAGACGGGGTCGCGGCAGGGGTACCAAGAACACATTGACCTCAAATGCGAACCGACTGGCCAAGGTGGAAACCCTCAAAACGAAGCGTACAAATTTCATTGAAAAATACAACACACACCCAACCAACCAACCTTCTCTGTCAAGGACCATATGAATAGTGGGGCGAAACCACTAAACTCTAGTATAGACCCACTATAAACTACATATAAACAACAATGTTGAAGTGTGTGGCGCGTGGGCGATTCATGTGCGTCAATATTGCCACTTGGTTTGAGGCGCGCTAAAAAGTATGCTATACTTATTTTTTGAAATGCTAATTTTCCCCAAAAACCACGAGAGCTCGAGTTTTGTTTGGCTTCGTGGCTGTTGTCATTATAGTTGAAATAATTTTCCAACTATGCCATGTTGCGTGCCCAATTTCATCATACTATATAATATATACAAATATATTTTAATGCCCTTAAACTTTGCTCTTTTTGCGCCTGCTGCCCCCACTCACACACACCCATACACACACACAGTCACTCACACTGACGCTGCTGCACTCTTGACCTTTAAAGCCAGCGCTTATGTATGCTTCTGCTTTTCTGTGGGTGGCTGTTTTGGTAGGTTTTTGGTAGACCGAACCGACGAAACACTGAAAATTGTCTGGCGGTGCTTTTGTTTTCTAGGGAGGCGGGGTTTAGTTGCCTTTGATTTGCCATTTTGTCGTTTTGTTTTTGACCCCATCTCACCCACTCGATTTCCTTGTGGAAGTGTAAAACACAGTGTGACATTTCGCCTCGTTATCCTGTGCTCTGTGATTTATGTGCTGATGCTGCCTTAGCTGCCTCAGCTGGCTCAGCTGCTGCTTTGCTAAATGCCATGTACTGTATATTGCATCGTTTTGTTCGTGGGCATCAAGCTTTTGACCTTTTCCATCTTGGATATGAATGTTATTTGTAAGCTTACTTGAGAATTTAATTTTATTACCATATAAATGTCAGAATACTTGAATAACTGCATGCAGCTGGCAAAGTTCATTGGATTGGTGGCAATATATCGACAAGTATTTCTAATTAAAGCTTTCGTTTTACCTTTCTAGCATGGACATTTGTCGTTGGAGCTTCTCGAATGCCAGTGAATTAATATCGTTTCGGTGGCTTATTATAACAATGTTGTATATAGCAACCATTATACTTACTATATGCTCCGATTCCATCGATGAGAAACTCTATCTCTTCAACAATAATGCAAATATAACGCTAACTCAACAAGAGTTGGTAAGAACTAATGAAATTCTTTGTGAAGAACCTTAAAATTAATCGCAGTTTTCTTTTTCAACAGCTTAGCAACAGTGTGCAGAGTGTTTGGAGTAGTTTATCGGTTACAAGAAGTATTGCTGCAATAGCGGGTTGGATTATGATTGGTCTGACGCCCCAGGAGGATATGCTGTATGAGCATCTGGTTGATCTAACCAAATATCAATTGACAAATAATTGAATTTAAGTAAACTTATAACTAAATAGAATATTGTATATAGTTTACTCAAACCATGTATTTGTAGTGAGATCCTTTACTAAGTAGTTGCTGTTGGTTTAGTAATTGGCTTTTTATATTTTACTATATGTATGTATAATCGAAATAGCGCTTAGAACTTGTATACCTTTAAAAGAAAACCTAATATGAACTTAAGCTTTAAAGACGTGAAAGATTACACTATTCATCAGCAATTTCGCTAGTTGCATGAACAGAAGTTTAGTTTGTTAAGTACAATACTCAAATTAGACGGAACCAAACAAAAAGAAAGAACTAACTACTGAAACTTATATATATTGAAAATGCGTATACTTATACACAATATATATATATATATATATATATATAATATATATATATATATATATATATATGATGATACATAGGTAAACATATCGACTTTAGTGAAACATATTTAATAATAAATATATAAACGTTGTCATCGTTGTGGCAGTTTAAACAAACAAAGGCTTCTTAGTTCTAAGTACATATACTACTTACTACAGTTGGTATCGGATATGTGCAACAAAAAAGCAATAAAAATGATTGAGCATGTTAAAAACCAAACAATTATATACTTTTCACTACTTATGAATTAGTGAGAGATCTGAGATCATTTGTAAACAAACAAAATTATGTACTTTATAAGGTCAGACTACTGTATATTTGATATCACCAACTTTCCAGTTTCCTGTTCATTCATGTTAATCAAGTTTTGTAAATATTTCGCTTATAAGTTTAAAGTCAAATCTCCATTCCACAAAATTACAATTATTTCTTATAGCGATATCCACTGTAGTAGTAAATCAAAATTTGATAAATGCAAAAAGGAAAGTTTGTAAAGCGTTAATTACATACATAATACAAAATGTATATAGTATAAGTATATGTATACTATATCCAACTATTTCGAGTAATGTACGATCAACGGATCGAATTGTATAAAAACATGTTAAAAATGATTTACCCGTCATCAAAAATATTACTATTGTTTTAAAAAAATTATACTCATTCCTATGTTGATACTATTTGATTTAACATTTTAGCCCTACTATATATATAAATTTTTTTGTGCAATGAAAAATCTATGTTAATAAGTAAAACAAATATTATATATACATATACATACATATGAATACTGAAAACGATTGATATGGACAAAACGAGCTAAATGAAACATGCAGAGCAAATGACAAAAAGATAAATATATATATAGATATTGTAAAATTGTATATAAAACATATAAATGCAAATAAAAAAAATACTTGTACAAACAGCAAAGAAAATATATCAGGTTTATTTCGTTCTTAGACCTTAAAAGTAAATAACTGAAGCTGGAATATTTTAAATTTGTTGAAGTAATTATTTTTTGTTACTTTAGTTAATATTTCGTAGACTTTGGTAATAAATGAAGGAAAGATGAAGAAAGACAGAATACAGTAATCGAATAGTGTTATTTTAATCGGTTTACATTAAGTATTTGATAAAAGATAATAAAATTGACATTATATAGTTGCCTCGTACGCAGGAATATATCCAGCTAAGCTTTATCCTTTTGAAATTAAAACTTTTAAAATAGATCTTATAAATAATAAGGTGTTCTTTGTCCAATTTGATATTATAAATGTTAGGGATTGAATATGCTTTTGGCCCTCTTGTAAAGCTTTTCTCTTACTTTATTCACTCCAAGCATCCCAGCTAATAAAAAAAGAAAAGCAAATCTAATTCCTAAAATTGGCAATTAAGGCACATGCTTCAACCGCACCGATACCTTATATAATAAAATGCTTGAGTACGCGTCGGACCTTTTATGTACAGCCCATTCCATTTTCTCATTGTGTTTAAGCATCGTAAACAGTTTTAATGAGGTGCTAAATAGCTGCATAACAAAAACAAAGCAAGAGCAGTACAAAGGGAGACATCTTGTTGCAACTGCAGCAGCAAGGGAAGAACACGTGTTATCCAATTTAAATATTTAACTTTGTACTTAGGATAATTCGTTATTAATTTCATATTTTTATCAGGTAAAAAAAATTTATACTGTTAACAAGGCGTATGCTTAATCTTTTGATGTGCCAAAGTATTAATTAGCTAAAAGAATTGTGTTGACAATCTAATATTTTGTGTAACATGTCTGCAAACGGGCATTTTAGAATATTTACATAAATGAATTTTTAGTCTTTTCTTTTTTTTAATACATTTTTCTTGGAATAGCCAAAGGTTGGGCTTTGGCAAAACTTTTGGCTTAGGCAAAACAAGCGTATATATTATTCCACAATGCATAAATCTGCATGAGAAAAGAAGAACAAGATGGAATTCGGCTAGTAATATAAGCTGTCTTATATGTGTTTAAATTTTTCTTGTAAATATAGCTTTAGGCAAACTTTTTCTTTTAAGTCTATCTAGTTAATATGTTAATGGTGCTGTAAATGAGACAAGTGTATGGCAACTTATTGCCAAGAGTCATCTTTGGTGGGTGGAGAGGAGGCGAGGTAAACGCATTACCATCATTAAGCACTCGCTGCAATTATGTCGCTAATTGAATTTCTAAATGAATATAATGAGTCAACAAAAGCATCAACAGGAGAGCAGGATAAATTATGCTTCAACATGAAATGGTATTTACGCTTATTGTTAATCAAGGCACACTTCATGGTGCTCTATAAAAAAAAGTTAAAATTATAGAGGAAAAAGATTTTAAGGTATTGTTGACAATACAAATAACAATATTAAAATTCCTTTGTTCAGTTTTTCATACTCAAAGTAAATCATCACAATTATGATAGAGTATCTCCTAAATGGGAAATTTTATAGCCCTGTCTTTCGGACTGAAGGATAATAACGGCATCTCCTGTAATTAGGTTAAATATACACGTGGCACAAAGTACCCTCACAATGAAAGTGTTTATGTGTGTGCGTAGCAGACTTGAGATGAAACGCTGTGAGGAAAAATTAGGTGAGAAAAATGACATAAAACAAGTAGCGGCTGGCGGCTAAAATAAAAACGTCACGTAATTTGCACATTTAACCGCATGACAGCGAAAAAAATTACGCAACACAACAATGTCTATGTATGTGTGTGTGTGTGTTAGCAGTGTCTAAATTACAATTACATAGCCCAGGCATAGATAGAACCAGCACTCAAGTCAGCAACTGTCATCTGGCTTGGCTTGGCTGCCGTTTTGGGCCCTGGGCCGGACATAGAAGCATATGGCAGGATAATTATCCTGTCGCTTTAGCGATCTATGTGTGTGTGTGTGTCTCGGTTTTCATTTACCCTCAGTGTGTGCTCTACTTTAGGCTGATGTTTATCGATGTGCTTGTGAAGCTGCTTGCAGATGATGAGCTCTTACATTTTGCAGGGGCTGATTAAATAATACAAATGATGAAGCAACTATGAGAATTCTAATGAAAAACGCAGCGAGTGGCAAAGGATTTGTATTAAGCAAATAATTAAAAAGTTTTCATATCATTTTTAAATGTCATCGTTGTGGTTTGAAAGTTAATAGATAGTTATGTAAACGGTCCTTTAAGGATTTTATATAAGGCAAATGAGTTTTAATTGAAAGGGTATACGAATTTTTTTTGCATGACAGCTTACAAAAAAAACAGTATCTCAACTTGTGGCGCTGAAATTTTAATTAAGCGAGGAGTTCGCTGTGTGAGTGCGCACAAAATGAACAAATAAGCGCATAAAAACAGGAACCGAGCACCAGCATACAATACCATATTGAGACTGTAGGAAGCAAGAAATATGAGCACCAACTATGCGAGACAATGGCCACAATGGCGACTCAGAGCTATCCAAAAGCAAGTTGGCTGTCATTGTCATCAGCCATGTGTGGACATCTGAAAAAAGTCAGAACGGACTGACGAGGTGAAGGAGTGAGGAGTCGTCGAATGGCTAGCTTCAAGTTACACGGGCTTTAAGGTTTCACTGCATGCCATTGTGGTTGCTTAGCCACAACCGCATGCACAGAAGCAGAGAGCTGGCGCCAGCATAGACACACGCATCGTATACGCAATATTGGTTAGGGTTATTAGCTACCTGAGAACAACAATTGCTTTAAAACAATTTATGGAGCTCTTCTGTAGCCTATGAAGAGAACACAAGCAGCAGCATAAAGTTCACTAAAATTTAAAGTTCACTAAACAAATATTAAATTGAATCGCTTAGCTTTGAATATTGGCAGCAACTGTTTAAAAACTAAATAACATTTTCAATAAAATATATATTTATTTTAAGTACATTTCCGATTCCGCTTCAAAGTACACTAATATTTAATTCACAGAAAAATACAATTATTATTGCTTGCCTCGGCGAACTGGAAGCTTTGACAAGGATTTCACTATTATTTATTGACCAATGCCAATTTTGATGAAAATGCTTTATGATTGTTAAGTGCCAAGTAACAACTCACAAAGTACCTGGAATTCCCAAGTTAACAATGTTTACAGACGAGATGATGGCAACATATTCAACCAAATGTTTGCAAACCTTGCAACCTATTGCCTCTGAGTATTTGAGTTTTTGCAATAAATTTGTACGTGAGCTGTCAAAAGTTATAAGCCCTCACCTTAAAGATGATAAAGTTTTTCATATTAAAGTATTTTTTATGAAATGGCAGAAGAAAAAACCTATAGGAAATGGGCCAATAATAAACGGAAAACGATTTTTTAAGTATCAATTGAAATAAAGTTTTGAGGATAAGGTTAATTGGGAATTAATGGGAAGAAGAGATTATAAGATTGATTAAATATTGCCTTAAAATTCGTTCCTATTCTTTGCTAAACACATATTTTTATTGATTTCATATACCACAACTAAACATCTCATGTTGCCATAACTCATTATAGGGTATCTGTTGTGCTTACACTTTAAATATTATCTCTATCAATTGTTATTGGAGCTCATATGGTACAGAAGGTGGATGTGAAACCAAATTGCCGTTAATACTGTACAGACTACCCGGCAGAAGCAGCAAGGACTCCACGTGCCCAGCTTATTAGAAATTGAACATATCGTGTAAGTGTGGACCATGCTTTGCATTTAAATGATATGGTAGGTGGTGTGTGTAGTGTGTGTGCTGTTGCTACCTTGGCCCACATACAATGTACAATGTTCAATTTAAATGCGTGTGTCCTCTTTTTACATTCTCTAACGAATTTCAATTTAAAGCTACTTGGCCACTTTAAGAGCCACAAGACAACAACAACAAATAAAGACAGTTGCCCCAAATCCGCTTTTGTCTTGTTGCGCTCTGTTGGTTAACAGCTCAGCTGCATATCATCTTCATAAAAGTCGCACTGAGCAGCAAAGTAACACAAAGAAATGGCACCAATTCAAATGAACACACATAAATTCTGAGTTATCCACTTCTGTTTTTCGGGGAAAAGGAAAAGATGTAGATGTCGATGAATCGTATTTGTGCCATCTTTTTGCAAAAGTTCTTATCGCTTGTTTAGGTGGCCCAACCGTCTTGGTCGTTGCTTTGTCGATGGCATAATTTATTTGCCATAAAACATGAAATAAAATATTTTCGCTCGTAAATTATAAATGAAGTCGATACGCTGAAGTATTGAAGTAAGGCACAAATAAAAACAAATTCAGCTCACATACAAGTACATATATCACATTGCGTATTTCACAAATGTTTTCAATTCACCCAACAGACAGCATACATATAAATTTATTCCAATTAAGCAAGCATCTCTTTCCCATAGATATGTATATAACTGTCAAAAGTGCCAAGAAACAAGCAGACAAAATAACATCGAAAAAAATCAAAAGACTTGCATCTGCTTATTATTTATTTGATATTTTTGTTTGTCTGGCTGAAGGGGGGAAAACAGCCTGAAATTAAACGTTTGAATGAGTTTTTTATATTAAGTGCTAAAAATAAATCAAACATATAGATATATTTTTGTACTTATTCACAAGCAGCATCAGTCGACAAAGGTCAGTGACGAAGACAGGCAAAAATAATTATAATGTGGAAAAGAAATTTCGTGAACAGTTCTTCCCCCTCCACTCTTCTCTATCTCGCTCTCTCGCTCACTCCTTCTGTTGAGCATGGGCAATCAGCTGTCATTATTATTAGATTTTTACAGCACTATGCGTTCACGGGTTTTAAATGTTAAAAACACATGAACAAATGCTTTATTTTAATAGAAAATATTGCACAATAACAGAAAACATAAAATCAAAAATAAATATTACTAGTATTTGCATTTGGTAATAGGTTAAATAACGTAAAATAATATTTACTTAACTTTAACATATTAAACTATAATTTGCTAAGGCATCCATGAATTTTACATTTCCGTATACAAAACTATTGTGAAAATAAACAGGGACACATGTCAATGAAGTCTCCAGTTTTAGAGTGAGTTACAGAAAAGCCATCTAAATGACTTTTGGCCAAGTTCTTGTGATGCCTGGCAGGCAGCATTTCGGGCCTAGGTGGCGTATGCGCAACGCGGTTTTGCATTACAATGTCAATAGCGTCGGAAGTTGGTTGGGAGTGGGTTTAGCGGCTTGGCTGCTCACACACAATCTGAAAACAGAACAATAACAGAACAGAAAATTGCTAGCTGCTTTAAGAATGAAGTGTAGCCGAAATCTTTGGTTAAAGAACAGGTAGGCAAAAGCCCTTTGTTTATGGTCATATGGGCTGTGAGAGAGGATGGGGAGATCGGGATAAATTAGTCACTTCACTCTGTCGCTCGCAAGTGTGTCATGTGTGTCGCAATATGTGTCATGTGTGCTTAAAAAGTATAAAAAGTAAGGCATAATGACAATGGAAGTGTGGAAACGTGCTCACTTACCAAAGACCTAAGGGAGGGGAGAGAGAAGAGCCTGTTGAAAATGAGCTCGAGCTGAAGTTAAGTGGAGTTAAGTGAAAGGGGCGAGGGGTAAGGAGGTGAAGGTAATAAATAAATCACAGCTGCATCAGTTTGAGAGTGTCACAGCCTTGGGTCTGGGGACAATACATCCCATGACAACGTCTTGTGATTTCCTGTGTGAACGCATAAGGAAGATAACAAAAATTAAGTAAGCAAGTAAGGAGAAGGGGTTGGGGTAGATGCTGTGGCATGTGATAAGTGGCAGATGAATAAGTAAGCAGGCTAATAGCATAGATTGGATAAGATGTAAATAAACTTATACATATTTCGTACTCAGCACACAATCAAACAGATGCTGTGCTTATAATGTGATTACCTTGTGATTTGGTAAATAATAGATATTTGTTGTTAGTATAAGTATAACATACAACTAAAGTGAGGAATGAAAGTGTTAACAGTTAAAGTAACCTTTCTCTTTCTTTGAACCAACTGATAAAATGCTTACAAATGCTTTCTTAATCCATGTAGCGGTTTCACTAGAAACAAACAAGTAAAAACACTCAGCTAAGATAACTCAATAGACGCCAAACAAAGCAAACTCACTCAACTTATATCACTCAATTGCAATTGTGAGTGAAAAAGGAACTTTGAGTGTGGTTGGTAAGGAAATTGCATTCGGGTAAGTTGCCGACAACATTTTACGAGCGACATACTCGAGCTCTTATCAGCAGCTGGCTAACCTGTTGGCGCTCAGCAGCAGCAGCAGCGACGCGTCGTGACGTTCTCGTCGTCGTCGTCGTCAGACACGGCATATGACAAAATAGAAAACGAAATCGTGAATCGAGGGCCGAGTTCGAGGCTGTTGTCGTCAGTTGCTTGTGTTTCCTCGTTGGCGCTGGACGCGTTGCGGCAAATTGTGAATTGTTATAAATATAAACAACGTAATATCTTCTCTCTAAATAAACAGAAAAGACAAAGCGTTGCGTATACGCCGCATTTGCCTATAGGCAAAGTGAGCGGGTCTCGCGCGTGGTTTTGTGAGCTACCGGCTAAGAAGGCTAAGGAAAACAACAACAACTACAAGTACTAAAGCGTGCTCGAGTGCGCGTCCGCAACGTTATAGTCTACGGGTTACGGTTTTAAGCCTGCGGTTCCGTTTCTTTGGTAACATCTGCGTCTTTTGTTGAACTGACTGGCTCAGATTTAAGGGTGAAGTGCAAGTTACACAAGCAACAACTTAAGCTTAAACTTGAAATTAAATCAATTGTTTGCAGGTAAGTCAAAAAAAAAAAACGTCTGTAAACCCTAAATCCCAAAAAAAGAAAAAAGAAAAATGTGCTTTCTCATAAGTTGAACATGTTTCGGGTTTGTTCAATCCAGGCGTGTATTTATTACATCACAACAAATTCAATTTCCAGCCAACTTTCCGGCTAACCCATAAAGTAGAAAGAAACTTTTTTATATACAACTTTTTTATTTTGGCTGCTTGTTGTTGTGCGACATAACAAACAAGTTTGTGAAAAAAAAGAATTTCAAATAAGTCTTAAAGAACAAGGGAAGACATTTCCATTCTGTTAACAAGTCAAATGCATTATGTCCACTCAACGAAGGAAAAAAGGAAAATTATTTTTTAACTGTTGGCAGCTTTTTATGAGCGTGTTTGTGACTGTGACTTAATAAATATGCAAATGTTAAATAGTAATGGGTATTTCACAGACAGTCAAGATAAATGTTGCAGCAGAAGCAACAGCATTTGACACTGTGCCAAATTTGCAAGTCAAAAGACAATTGAACTGCCATCAGTTCATACGTTTGTTTGTTTTCCCCTTTTAAGTCAACTATTCATTTTAATTGGTCTCATCTGAAAGCCGTCTCTCTCTTTCTTTCCCTTTCTTTCTCCCTGATCAATTGTACATTTGAATATCTATTATTGTAGATTATACTTTGATTGCTTTTGCCATGGCTTGCATCTTAATGAATACGCGCTTGATGCTCACTTGTTCATTGTTTTACATACTCGTGTGCGTATACGCAATATTAGCAATCAATTAGCCCACCATTGTTATAGTTAAGTTTAGCATTATGATATTAAATGCTTACGTTCAAGTAATCTTGTTGGTAGTTAACAATAACATTCAATTAATTTCGACCTAACTTTCACTTAAATCATTTTGACGCACCATACAAAAGATTAAATGGCTTTGAGTAATTTCGTATTAATTAAATTTTTTTTAGAAAAATTCTAAGAGAAGTTGGCCATTAAAAGCTTTTAAGTAATGTTTAGATAAAATCGTTTTCTAAAAAGCCTTCGGATACAATTTCTTAGTAAACTGTTTCAATAGTTTTTGTGAAGCAACATCATTTTACGTTAGCACAAGGGTTTAATTTACAGCTTAGAAGATTAATCAGTAATCTTATAATCAACACAAGCCCCAAAAATTCAAGTATTTCAATCATTATCATTACCAATAATCTTTAGAATACAAAGAAAATGTGATAAATTGTGTGGCCACTTTGGTGACTTGCAAATGAGGGGCAACAAAGACAACCAAAGAAGGAGAAAGAAAAGAGCTAAAAACCACATTTCAATTTGCATATCAACCCGTAACAAGAAAATGGCAAATGGTCGCTGATATCAGCGTATTTTCTGACAAGGAAGACGACGTTAACGTTGATGTTTGTGATGCTGTCCTCGAGTGTAATCGTGGCTGGGGAAGAAGGTCCAAACCGCTTGCCAATGCATAGCTGATGTTACCTGATTTATATTTGCATCTAAATCAAACACGTTGCATGGCTGGTAAAAGAAAAAAATTTTGTCGTTGCTGTAAGCCGTGGTAATTTTTTGCGATACACTGTAAGACAAACAACCTTGTTATTGATTTCGCGGAATTTTATATAGTCTACTTATAGGGAAACAAGCAGACGATGTAACTCATCTTAAATTCCCTTGCTTGTTTCTTTTTCTTTGGCTGTCTCTGTTTTTTACAGCGCGTTTTTGTTGCTCTGTAAGTTTTGCATAAATTATGCATGTTTGTGTGCGTTTTTCTTCTCATTGGTTAAATAGGTTAAGGGATGATGGGCAAGAGAAGGGGGATGCGTGGGATAGCTGTGAGTAAGCTACTGGAATTTATTTGATTTCTTACAGTCAGTCACAAGTCACAGGTGACATTTTTATGGTCAATCCGCGTTGGCAATAAAACGATTGGCTTTATTTATTTTCTTTTTCTCTTTTTGCTGAAGGAGAGACTTTCAGGCATGCCACAAACTAATCTACTTGCTACTTGTGGCATGACCACTAGAGATTGGCCACGTCCCTGATTCAGAGCTGTACTAGTTTGAGGAAAATTTCTCAAGGGAACACGAGGCACAATTTACTATCCATCTATTACTTAGTTAGCGTTAGTACAAAAATCCAGTCTGTCTGTAGAGGGTTATGATTTTGGATGCTTTTCAGCATTCACTTTGTTGCTTAATTTATACGATGCGCTGGGAATTAAGCCACAGAGAGAACTCGCAGTGCATAGCAAAAAATAATTATATTTCAATTAAACTAAATTAAATCAAAATATACATAACGACAGCCATGCTGCTATTAAATGTATGTATTACATCGTGTTTAGGTGTGTGTGTGTGTTGCAAGCAACATTGCAAATACTCTATCTGAGAGAGAAAGTAAAAATAAATAAAAGTGACGGGATTATTAGTCAAAATAATTTGTATCCCTGAGTAAATTCCATTTGTTAGAGTGTGTTAAATTCATATTATATGTGGTCGTGCATTGATTTTCGGCCATAATCAAATGTGTAGATTAGTTTTCGGTTCGCAGTCGAATCATGGTTCAAAAATGTTTAATATGCAAAAATTTATAAGCCCAACTTGTGAGCTCTGAACTGCAGCATAAAAACAGACAAAGGGAAAGGGAGACACAAGAGAGAGAAAGACATCAGTTAAGTGGGTGAGTTAGATGTAGATTAGTTGGTAGATTTGTCAGCATTTAATTAATTTAGCTTGTTGGCCTGGTCTGACCGTAAAGACTAAGAAGTAGTTAGCTGCTCATTAATTATACATTTTATAAATGGTAACTGAGAGACTTGGACCAAAATAACTCAGTTTCAATGAGAAACTCAAAATAATATTTCAGTAAAATGCAATTTAATATTGTTACACTTTTATGAAAGTCGAAAGAGAAACATCAGCTTTGATATGCCACACTTGAATGACCGACAAAACTATCGAGAAGAAGCAGAAGCAAATGGCCAAACATTTTGTTCAGTTGTCTCTTTTGGTCATTCTTTTATGGTGTACTATAACAAGTAAAGACATTTTCACAGTGCGCTGCCTTTTTTGATAAGATAGCAAAGGACAACAAGAACAAAAATGAGCTGGCTGGCTGGCGTAAAAGGTTCAAACGGAGGACAACAAACCATAGAACCAATTTATTGGAAGCCATTGCCTTTTTCTTAACCGCAAAATAGTTTTTGTAGTTGCAGCAGCTTTGGCTGCATCGAATTGGCCAATTAATAATGGTCACTGGCCCTTGACCGGCTCAACGTATTTGGGGCCAAAGTGCAAGCTTGTAGCCCCTGAAGTGCGACAAGGCAAAATACTTTTACTTTAAGCCAATGCAACAAAAAGTTTTCATATCGCATGTGAACCAATAAAATTCATTGATTTTTGTTCGTGTGGAAAGAGTAAATGTATTGGGAAACTTTTAGTTGTATTAATATTGGTTTTATTTTGCTGCCGATGCTGCTGTTATGTGCCATGTGGCATGTGGCACCCGGGTTAAGTGAAGGGAACATGCCACAGCAACAGCAAAAAAAAGGTTGTGCAAACACATTGCGTTAAAAGACAAGGGAAAATTGCTTGAATGGCTAGGTCCTTTAGTTATGCAGCCAACAAAAGGTTAAACGCCTAAACAAGTGAGCAATATAAACAATAAGAACAAGGCAAACACACACACATCCAAACAGATAAGGGACTTGGTTGAAAAGGGGTTAAGCATATTGAGATTGCCAGCGGATAAGAAAAAACTTTTAAATGGTTGAGCTTCTATGATTTTTGGGGTTTGTGGCCAATCAATAGTACTTTTGTGAGTTAGTTGTGGTTTATTTTATGATTTAACTAAGCCTTAAATCAATAGCAGAAACTTGAAAGTACTTTATTTGTTTTTCGATAACTCTTGACTTAAACATATTTTAAACTTTTAATTGCTTAAAATAACTGTTCAATTGAAATTTCAACTTCAAGCTCAACATATTCCCTCAATTACTTGAAGGTCAATCCACTTTTAGTTCAAAAAATTTTTGTGTGAAAGCTTTTAGCCGCTGGCAAAATGCAGTTGTTGTTTTTGTATACACTCAGAAAAAAAAACAACAAGAAAATAAACTATAAAAATAGTTAATTTCACTATGTGGGTTTTAAAAAACGTTTTGTGAAACGTAGTACTTTTAATTTAGTAAACAAGTAAGAAAGTTTTTTTTAGCCATTACACTTGAAAAGCCTAATTTTTCATGACTAAATTATATCAAATGTGTTGTATTTGTATGGCAGCTACATGATATAGTTGTTTGAACTGGCCGACACTGCTCTACTTCTCGATTCTCAAAAATTCAAGTAAGCCACTCTAATTTTGGAGAAATTTAGTGACGTGTTTACATAATTCAAAAGTGTGAGTGTAAGTATACGCAAATGTTTTAGCATGCGTGTGTTATTGTTATTAAATATAAATTATTAACTGTACACCCACACATATTTTGGTGTCTACTAAAATCACCAAATACAAAAATTCTAATGTGTGAACGACAAACAAATATTTGTCCAATCATTCTCTTTGTTATACTTAAATGGACATATTGTAAGTGGAAATATTATTATTATTTTAAATATAAAAATATATTTTGTTTATAAGCACTTTATTTATACCTTCGTGTCTTGCACTCTTATGCACTTATGATGAAAACAAAGTTTTTATTAAAAACTTGATATAGCATGCCTCTGTGCCTCTTTGTCCGTATGATATATCAACTAAGCCCCCATTTTTGGGGTATCGAGGCGAAACATTCTACAAAATTTTTTTTTTTTGGGGGGGAATTTTTTTTAACAACAAAAAAAACAACTATAAAATATAGCTGCCATATATATACAAGACATTTGATATATTAATTTTGATTTAGGTATGACAAGTTAGGCTTTTCAAGTGGATACAGTTTTCGGATGGGCAAAAATAGCTTCCTCACTTTTTTTTTTAAATTTAGTTCTAAGTAATTTTAATTTATTTCGATGAAAACAGAGTCCTTATTAATGCTAAATCATACCCAAAAATAGTTGAATTTACCATGATTATGCTTATTTGGACTACGTTTTTTTTTTTGTTTGGGGACAAGAAAACGAAGAGAAAAACCTCAGACAGATAGGTATATAGGAATATAGTATGGGCCTGCGGCAGACCTGTCAATCTTCTCGCGTTAGGCAGAGACTGCCTGCTATTTGGAAAATTACTCATTTTTATGCACGTATACGCCCCGTCCGCCGGGAACTGAACGCATTCAACCCACTTGCGCCTCGTCGGGCATATGACACTTGCGTGTCCTTGGCATTTTATTTTAACCATTGCCTTGCGTTTTTTCTTTTTGTTTTTTGGGTTTTACTTTGCCACTGACGAGGTCATTATATAAACTCTCAGTGCACGCACATTATTCTCAATTGTTTTTTTTGGTTTAGTTAGTCTTGAGAAGGAAACGCATCGTCTGTAGGCAAGCAGTTAGAAAAGCTTATGCTTGGTTATGGAACATATAACCCAAAAATATGACATCTGTTCGACAGTAGAGTTAATGAGCTGTGGTTAAAACTTTAACACAAAGTGTTGTGAGTGCGTTCATTAGGAAAATGCATTTATTGTTCATTTTTGTATATGAAAACCTTTAGAAGCTTGATGAAAATATAACAGTTTAAGCCTTGGCAATTAAAATTCTGCATCTTGTTGTCTAGTAACATCATAACATAATTTTACATTTCCTATTTAATTCATTGGCAGCGCTATTAAAAATGTTGTTTACATTGACAAGTGGAAAACACAATAGATGTATTTCCCACACAAATATGAAAGGAAAAGTTCGAACAAGTCAACAATATTGATATTTTATAATTGCCTAGCAACTTGAAGCAGCTTTTTGGAGTAAACGTAATTGCTAACCATATTCAAATTGTATGTTTGTACAGATTTGAGGCAATTGACAAACACACAAATCAAAAAACGAACACAATAACACAAGTCTTAGGTTACTTTGATAGTGTCTCTCTTCAATTTCCACCCCTCCTCTCACTTGTCCAGTTCGCCCACTTGTCCCACTTGGTCTGCACGCCTCGTTGAACCTTGCCCAAAAGTGGCCAAGTGTAATTTGTATGAATTTCGCCTCTAGACTCAAGAAGGCTAAGTGCTCCCGGTGATGGCAAACATTTCAATTTTCGGAATGGAATGGACACAAAACAAATATAAATGGAATAAAAAGAAAAAAGCGGCATAGAGCAAGACGTACATAGTCAAATCGTTGGCTTATTTACTTCTACATAGCTTTTCTTCGTTTTTTTTTTTTTTTTTGGGTGCTTGGGGTCATTTCGATAGCATTGCCCTCGGCTATAAATTCATGCAAAAACAATCTTATTAATGGCTATAAGGGCCACCCCACACTCACAAAAACAGATTGTGTTAATAATGTTTAACTGCGATTTTTTTGCTGTTACGATAAAATATATCAGAGACTTGATTTCCTTTTGCTGTCTGCCAGTTGTTGTTTGCCAATTTTAGCCATTTAGTTTGATTTCAGTGTTATCTTTATGTGCTTTAGCCGCTTATCGTTCGTCCATATATATAGCCACGTAATGGGCTTAGCCAAATGTTGTCCCAAAGGCCTTACAGTGGGCATGACATTTATCACACAACAAAATCACGACAAACCCTCGGGGCTCATATCGCTCAAATCGCTTTTACATATCTGACATGAAGTTGGCATTAGATGGGAAAGAGAGGGAGAGAGATAGAGAAATAGTGAGAGTCTTAAATTGTACGTTTGATTTTCAAATAGCTTCAAATAAATATTTTTTTTTTATTTAATAAATATTAATAATTATTAGACATTTGCTACATTACAGATAGCTTAAAAAAAAGTATATAATTTATTACTTACGGTATTTGCACTTCGTTCTTTGATACTCTACACCTTACTTTTGGAATATCTGTGTACTACTTATGTGCTGCCATATATCATGAAAATATTGAATGCAAATACTGAGTCATTGAGTCATTCAGATATTTTAATGAGTTCGTCTCGCAGCGTGAGTGCAAAGTGCGCTTAAATGGAAGTAAATTCACTAATTAGTTGTTGAGCACATAAATCAACAATAAATAAATAAGTGCGCCTTCCAACATTTGAGTGTATATGAATCCAAAAATACACGAGTAGATAGACATATTCTCGCATGAATAATGTACGAAATTTCAACAAATTGCAAAAGTGTTTTTCGGCTCACTTTGCGAGCAACAATTTTAAGTGTTTGCCGCCTGCGATTTTTAATTAAATTTTGTTGTAGCATTTCGATTTGGATTCAATTTTCGATTTCAACTCGATGCCATGACACTGACATTATACACATGTTTACATTTCAGTCTCTCAACTGTCTTTCTGTCTTTCCATCTGTCTCGCTTGTCTTTCGGCTGCTGAGTAATTTCTTTAATGCTTGGGCAAAAGTTTTTTGCATTCAAGCGTGTCAAACTATCTCAAAAACTTTTGTAATTAATTATCATAAAAAAAGCCAAGTTAATTAGTCAAAAGGCGTGTGCTGGCCATCATCATGATCATCATCAGCCAGCTGATCATTTGGGTAAGTTGGAATACTTAGGATAGGGCCATCATTAGTAAAATTTATGGCCCTGTTAATGGTATAGTTTCCTCCACAAGCTAAAAAGTTGTTAAAGATTGGTTGACTGTGGTTAAGACACATTTACCAAGACGCTTATAAATTTATATTTCTCAAACACTATACAATATAATACAATATAATGGGCTTAAATGGAACGGAAAATTACGTTCGATAAAATAAAGCGTATTTAAATTCTTGGAAATTTGTGCAAAATAAAGTTGAGTTTTCATTCATTTAATTGGAATTTGCATTTAAAGTGCATTTAGCTTTCAACATAAATCGCATTCTTGGGATAAATAATTGTTAGTGCTAAATACTTACTTAGTGTTAACAGAATCTGACCTTTAAACAAAATTATGAGAAATCTTTACTATTTGTTGAATCTGTAAGCAGAATAGAATAATCACAAAACTATCTATACATTCAACTCTTAAACTCGCACCTAAGCAAACTTTTGCTAGCCCTTTACTGAGAATATATATTTGCTCTGCCGATAACACATCACTCATCCGGACAGTCCGTAAACAAAAGCAATAATACAACGTGCTTAACAAAGCATAAAAAGAGAAATGTGAGAATAGGGAATATGTCCAAGGCAATACTTATTCTATATTAACCCATGTAAGCCAAGGGTCATCAGCAGCCAGCCATAAAACGTTTCACGTGCGCCAATAAGTAGGCAATATATGTTGTACTTAGAAAAAGAAAGATAAAGCTGCTAGATGGAAGAAGAAGGTGTGCTGCACACACCTATAAAAACACATAGCCAAAGAAAATGCCATTAAAGTGAACGTTGAAAGATAAATCGTTCTGCAAAAAATTGTGACAAATGCATCAAAATTAAAATTACCAAGTGGCACACCACCCAAGCACCTCCCCCTTCTTCCAAGTAGCTGGTGGCAAGTAGCAGTGACAAGCGACATTCGGGATCCGACAGAATGACACACTCAAGCTGCTTTGTGTTGCTGATAATGTGGCGCGTGAACAAACCCGAAGTATAAGTATAAAGATGATGATGATGATGAAGCTTGATGAAGCTGCAGGGATAATGATTTGGGATGATGTTTATGGCTTGAGTAGTTACCGACTTTTGTTGTGTTGTGGCCCTTTGCTCTTGTTGCTCCTTCTTGTTGTTTTGTGTTTGCGGGCAAATGCGTTCATAAAAAACTGTTAACTGCCATTTTTTACACAATTTCCGGCGGTCGCAGTTCTTTTTTCTTTCTTCCCCTGCCCACGGGGCAACCTGTGCCCACTTCCGCCTATTAATTTATCAAAATTATTATTACATTTTTGCCTGGCTAGCGGCGCTAAAACATTTTTTGACATTCCTTCAACTTGTTGTTTATTCTTGTTTGCTTAGCTCGAAGGCATAAAGAATTTTAAAGCTTGAAACCCTTTAAAAGAATTTGTTGAAATACTTATAAAAATTTTAAAGTTTTAACTTTTAAATAATTTGAAAAGCAGCTTAGCAAGCATTTCCACATGATGCTAGTATATAATCCGCTTGTTTTGTGGGCGTCGCATGCGCTTACAAAGCAGTTACAGTGTTAGTTGTTTCAAATTAAATTTGCATTTACTTGCAGAGCATCAAACGTTGAAACTGCCATTGATTTGTTAGAAAAGGCTGCTCGATGAGGTATCAGATGAAATTCATTGCAGCTTAGATAAAATCGATATGAAATTCCAAACAGCTGCTGAGAATTACAAATATGTTATACCAGAACAGTTCAATATTTCTTGTTTGAGCAAACAACAATCTGTCTCGGGCTACAATACCAAGAAAATGCAGGCAAAGATTTAATATTGTAAATTCTAAGAAATTTGATGTTGCATTAAGAACAAAGGGATTGGTGTTTATACACACTTATCTGAAAATAAACATCATTTACAAGGATGTGCAATGATATTGATGAAAAATCTACCACAGAAGCCGTCCATTACTGTTGAGTTTTATGTTGAGCGATATAAATAAAAATCGTTAATAATCATTATGTGATTGTTATTTTTATTTTTTATCAAATATAATGATTATGGTTAAGTTCTATAAAAATTATCTGAAAAAAAAATATAATTATCTCATTATTAAGGAAAAACCATTAAATTGAAATGTAATCATTAACAGAGTTATTATTATAATATAACTTATAATGATTACGGTCCCTGCATAAGATACAATGAAATTTAATAATTAAGTTGAAAGTATTTTGTGTTTAAAAAGTTTTCTCTCTAACCTATAATAAATAATTTAAAAAAAAAAAAAATTATACCGATCTTCAGATCACAAGTAGCCACTTAAAGACATAAATAAATAAAATTCCTAGCAATGAAAGCGAATTCATTTCTTATTTAATCTGCTTTGTGAGCAGTCAAAGTGTATGCTGATTTGTTCTGACGTTATCACATTGACCTTTTAGCCAACAGTAGTACATTTATTTAGTTATGTAAACTGCCATCAGACAATATAAACTTGAATGTAATGCCACACTTTTGTTTCCGCCATGTTGCACTTGGCTGCCACATTGTTTTTAATAAAAGCCACGGTTTGACTCAAATCCAAATCTAAGGAGCTCCCAGCGATGGCTGCCACAGATATGCCAAGACAAGGACGGAAAGCATGTGTAAGCGAGACAGCGAGACTAGAATATGTACATAAATGTCAGCCAAGGCAACCACTTAATCCATTGGGGGCGAGAGTATGGAACTAAGTTTCAAATTCCAGCTAAGAAGTAATTTTAGTCTGAAAACTTTTACATTTATACAAATTTAATGCCACTTTTCTTTACTTTTTCAGCTTCTTCTTTATCGTAGAATCGACGCAATTAGTAATAAGAGTTCGTTATTCAAGTGAACTTTTTGAATAAAAGAGCCATTAAAGTTCAACTGAAGACGTGACTGAGCACAGACGACGGAAATGGCTGCTTAAGTGGCGCACTTCCGGTAAGAAACCGGACAGGAATCAACAAAACCAACAAGCACCAAAATCCTAAACCTTAAACCCATCAGATAGCCAAACAAAAGCATGGCAAACGTTAGCAACGAAACCGTTAATGCTTGGCTTGCCACGGCCAGCACACACTTGCCCCATGTCCTCGGCGTCAATTGGAGCAGCACAACAACAACAACAGCAACAATAACAACAACGACAGTTGCCACGCCCAGCAGCAGCAGCAGCATCCCGCCCATGTACAGAGATTCGGAGGTGGATGGCGATAAATCAGGCATTATACATAATCAGTTTGTGCAGATCTTCTTCTATGTCCTGTACACAACGGTCTTCGTCCTGGGCGTATTTGGCAATGTCCTCGTCTGCTATGTGGTGTTGAGGAATCGCGCCATGCAAACTGTGA
This sequence comes from Scaptomyza hsui, assembly GCA_018152825.1. NCBI lineage: Eukaryota > Metazoa > Arthropoda > Insecta > Diptera > Drosophilidae > Scaptomyza > Scaptomyza hsui. Next base: position 901,958 of record JAECXO010000307.1, read on the forward strand.
CCAATATATTCATCACGAATCTGGCACTCTCCGATATACTGCTCTGTGTCCTGGCAGTGCCCTTCACACCGCTCTACACCTTCATGGGTCGCTGGGCTTTCGGCAGGACGCTCTGTCATCTGGTTTCCTTTGCCCAGGGCTGCAGCATCTACATATCCACGTTGACGCTAACTTCGATTGCCATTGATCGTTACTTTGTGATCATCTATCCCTTCCATCCGCGCATGAAACTCTCCACCTGCATTGGTATCATTGTCAGCATTTGGGTGATTGCCTTGCTGGCCACCGTTCCCTACGGCATGTACATGAAGATGACCAATGAGCTGATAGATGATGATGGCACACGTCATCTCAATATGACCAGTATGAGTCCGGATGCCACCACAACGGCTGCTCAGGCCTACATGCAGGTGGCCCAGGATGGCGTCACGGTGTGTGAGGAGAACTGGCCATCGGAGCATTATAGAAAGGTGTTTGGAGCGATTACGACCACGCTGCAGTTTGTGCTGCCCTTCATCATCATATCCATTTGCTATGTGTGGATATCCGTGAAGTTGAACCAGCGAGCCAGAGCCAAGCCGGGCTCCAAGTCCTCGAAGCGCGAGGAAGCTGATCGGGATCGCAAGAAGCGCACAAATCGCATGCTCATTTCCATGGTGGCGGTCTTTGGACTCAGCTGGCTGCCCATCAATCTGGTGAACATCTTCGATGACTTCGATGACAAGTCCAATGAGTGGCGTCTCTATATGCTCTTCTTCTTTGTGGCTCACTCGATTGCCATGAGCTCCACCTGCTACAATCCCTTTCTGTACGCCTGGCTGAACGAGAACTTTCGCAAGGAGTTCAAGCATGTGCTGCCCTGCTTCAATCCATCCAACAACAACATCATCAATATAACTCGTGGCTATAATCGCAGTGATCGCAACACTTGTGGTCCGCGTCTTCACAATGGCAGTGCGGAGGGTGGCGGGGGTGCGGGGAGCTTGGATGCCGATGATCAGGATGATAATGGACTGACTCATGAGACGAGTTTGCCCAAGGAGAAGCTGTTGATTATACCGAGGGAGCCTACGTATGGTAATGGCACTGGCGCCATCTCACCCGTACTCAGTGGGCGTGGCATTAACGCTGCCCTTCTCCAACCCAACCAATCCCCGCAACAGCAACAACAGCAACCGAATCCGCAGCAACAGCAACAGCAACCGAATCAGCAGCAAGTGGAGCTGACGAGAAGATTGAGGCGACGCACAGATGACGAGGGCGATCTCATGGATTCGGAAGATGAGCACACGACGGAGGTACGTTTCAGTGAGACGCCATTTGTCAGCTCCGACAATGCAACGGGCAACAGCATGCTGGATCCAAGCGAGAGTCTTGGCCAGGAGCAGGATGAGCTTGCAGAACTAAGCAACATTGTGGTTGTTGTCGGAGATGCAAATGACCAAAGGCGATACAACTGAAATAAGGTGAGTTCCACTATACCCTATGAGAACTTTAAGAGTTTTTAGCTGTAGTCAGAGTTTCTTTTTGTTAGCTTAAAATCATTTCTTGCTTTTAGGAATATCTAATAGCACTTCCGGCTAATGGAACTCAAACTCAATTTTTCTACGCTCTATTAGAACCCAAAAAGGTATCATTATAAATTATTAGAAGAGAGATAGATAGAAATGTTGATACTTTTGTGCCAGTTCAACATTTCTGCTTGCCACAAAATTGCGTAAAGAACATTTTTGATGTTGCAATCTTTTTGCTGTCAAAGCGCAAAAATGCAAAAGTTTTTTTTTATTAAATTCGCAATGCCAAAAAGGAATGTTCATTTAGTTGGTTGGGTAGAAAAGAGTGAGTGCTGAAAGTAACTGCCGTTGTGTGAAATATGTAGCCCGTCAGCACCCTTCCGAAAAATTGCTGTTAAAGTAAAACAAATTGACTGCAAAAGTGAATAGAATTCTTGCGATACTTTTACGCTTTTTTTCACCTGATTTTACAATGCGCAAAGTATATATTTTTTCTTGGCAAAACCTGACGTAAATAATTTCTGTGAAACCATAAAACTTATACAGAACATAAAGTATTTTTACATTTTATTAAGTTCTCAGAAATACTTTGGCATCGAAAAATATTTTTCCTCCTTTTATTATATTGCGTATCTTGAATCTAAGATTAATACTTCAAAGTCAAAGAAAGAATACAAAATACCTCAAATGGCTCAAAGAAATAAGAAAAACGTGGTCGGACCCTTTACTTTATTCTACACAGGTGTTGTGCACAACATGGTGCTAACCATTAACAACAACAACACGAAAGTCTTATTATATACTATATATGTATGTACATATATATTTACGCAAATTGCCAGCTTCAGCAGTCAGATAAATGCTCTTGCAAAATGGACAAACAAACGGTGCCAAACCGACGATAAGGCGAAACTTCCCCCTCCCCCCATACGCACCACACACAGGCATAAACATAATGCTGTGACGCAATATAATTTACATTGGGCTCGTTTATTTATAATTTTTATGTGAAGCACATTTACGGGCCAACTGTCTGGTGGCCTCTGCCTGAAGCCTCAACTGTCTGCGTACTCAATCTGAAATGGCCTGTCATAAAGTATATAAAAATAACGCTGGCATTGAAATTCTATTTGATTAAAAGATTATTTACGGTATTAAGCTACTGAAAGCAGCACTTGAATAATTTAAGCAGTTCAGTAGCAAGCAGTGCATTGTTTTTTGAATTCATTTATTTTTTTTCATGTAAATGACACCAAATAAATTAAACAGGCTGAATAGAAATTCTACTGCTTTAAATAGAGCAGTCAACATTTAGCGTACTTAGTTATCTAAACATGCATACGTACCCAAACATCTGTAGCCTTTGCACACTCACTCTCTTTATCAAACATACATGCATTCATAAATTGAGAATGCGTTGCTGTTGTTTACATTTTGGGCTATGTTTGTGTGGTTTGTCTCTGCAGGCAGGCCAAAACCAAACACGGCTGAGTGAAAAGGGTAGAGTGAGCGCAATGCCGAGATATGTCCAAAAGGCCTTTAATTTATGAATTATTCAGTGCAGTCGTTAGAGGCACATACACACACGCAGTATGACTCTTTAGCCTAATTACCCGCTGGCATGTGGTAACTGGCCAAGGGGATAGTGGGTTGGGTTAGGGCAGTGCTTTATCTAAATCGCAAGCATACATCTGCCTCTGCTTTTGCTTGTTCCCCTACTCTCACTCGCACTTAAACCAGTGTGTATGCTGTGAGCTTTCGGCTGAATGACTAACGGTGAGTAATACGGTTGATGGTCTTTCTCCGCTTGGGGGTGACAGCACATGCAGTAGATGCATTATGCATGAGAACTTCAGCTAAAAACTGCAAACGGCAATTGTCGGTATTCGCAGACAAAAAAACTGAGCAAAGTTTTGCACTCGTTGCGGAATACAGGGGGGGGGAGGGGGGAGTGAGCGTGGGTGGGGTGAAATAGTACTTCCTGCTGTCTCTGTAGACAAGTTTGAAATCGAGTAAATAAATAACTTTTTTACTAAAATGTATTTTTCTTGGTTTCTGTCTGGCTTTCTGCGAATGCCAAATGGTTCAAAACGTCTGCTAGGGGAGAATGGTAAGTGGGTGGAAGGAGAAGGGCGTGGCAAGTTGACTCTTAACAATTGCATACCAAGCGATCATATTCTGTTGCCGGTTTGTAAGTTTTAAAATGCCATCATAATCATCATCATCTGCTGCAGCTGCCTCTGATAAGCTTCGTTTGGCAACTTGCAACCATCACTCACTGGCAAAAAGTTGTGGCAGTTACCCATTTTATGTATTTAATCAATTTTACAACCATTTTTAACCGCGAGAACTTTTGCCACTGCCAGAACGACTGCAGTTAATTTATCTAACGAACTTTGAAATTAAGTAAGCGCCGAATTTTAATTAAGAAAGTCAGTTTCGCGAAGTTAAAGCTTTTATTTTTGTGTTCTAAGAATGCCAATCAATCACACTTAAAGCAAAAAGTGCCTTGTAAAAAATTAAGGTGCCTAACTCTACTAAATCGTCGAAAAATAAAAATCAAACAAGCAAATGTTTCTGTTATGGAACCAATAACAAGGTTCTTAGCTGTTTATCATTCACAGACACAAAGTATAAGAGAAAGAGAGAGAAGAAGGAGATTTCAATACATACTTAAATACACGCTGCCCATAAAAAAAATTATTGCTTGGATTTTATTCTCATGATCTTCGCTGTTAACGTGTCATGTAACATGTGTTTCATTTGTGACATGTGGAAAACATGTAAAAGGGGCAAGGGAAAGTTATCGCTGCGCTACATTGATGATACGCATTTATTTTATAGCAATATCAACAACAAACATCAATATGTGTGTATTAGCCCCGGCAGCTGGTGCTTAAAGCCAACTTGACTGACTTGACTACCAAAGGAAATAAAAGCGATTAATGAAGTTCCTAGCGGCAAATGGCAAATGTCTAATTGACGATTGAAATCATTCGGTCCTGTACCCCATGTGCCGCAGGCAGCAGGAAGCGAAAGAAAGGAAAGGAAATTTAGCATTTCAAATGTATGTATATGTTGTAATCGATAGCGTAACAGCTGCCAGTTAGATTTACTGATTTTTGCCCTTTGGTCGACAGATTAACAAATCAATGAAGCGGCTAAATCAACAGAGATGTATGCAAAGAAAATTGATTATCTTGCTGAAAGAGCTTTTTCTTTATTTAATGGGCATTAGAGATTAAATAAATTAAAGGCTATTTAACATGTTTGTTAGTTTTCAGGTGATTAAACTCTTTAACATTTAAGCTACCTAACATTTAATTTGTCTTACTAAGCTGTTAAGTCTCTCTTCACTTTAATCGTTCGAAGATCACATATTCGTTTCGCCTTATGCACGCACACAATTTTGTATGAGTGCTCTTTCTCACCTACGCAAACATGTATGAATTGAACTTTGACATTGGCTTACTATAAATACCAGTTGAGTCCGGTATTCCAGTGATTTCGTTCAGTGCCGCTGGACATATGCACATGTGCGCATTTAAGCAAATCCGATAGATTTTTTGTATTATTATTGGAGTATTATTATTTCATACACAGGTTGTGGTATAGAGTTATGTAATTTAATTATCATTTTACTTGAACTTATCATTAATGTGAGCGAGCTTTAAGTCAGTTTTGTAATGTAAAACTCAACACGTTCCGGTTTGGTTTAACTATGTGTGTGTGTGTGCGTGTGTGTACTTATACAAATTTATATCCGCTGTCCAGTTCTAATCAGCCTAATGCCTAGGGCAGAGCTTTTAACCCCCGTACGCCCCTGTGCGTTGCCTGACCAATTAAGCAATTACGTTAACAAGCTTTTATTATGTTGTATGGCCAACGGAATGAAAGCGACCAACAACAACAATGGTCAATGGCAATGCCGTTAGCCAGTAGGCTAGCCAAGGTGTTGAACAAACAATTAAACGGAAATAAGAGAGAAGAAAATAGCACCACAAACTATTAAAATTGTGGGTGAAGCAGATTTAAATTGATCAAGATTAGGTGACAATAGTTCAATTTCATTCACAATCGATTGCTAACTAAATGTTTGCCATTTGTTGCCACAATTTATTGAGGCTAGAGTTAAATATCAATAGCAAATAAAAACAATAAATAACAGTAAAATATAGAACATTTAAAAGGAAAATGTGTAAATAACAATGAAAAACACAATTTAGCAAAACAAAATTGATGGCCATCAATATTATTTGATATGTTGTCGTCCTCATCTTAGAGCTGCTTTGCAGTTGACCCGAGTTCCAGAGTATATGTAATAAATAAATCATAAAAATAGCACCAGAAACCCAGTTTGTATGTGTGTTTGTGGGGTTGTATGTAAATAAACATTTTAAGCATTTAACTCAGTCATCAAAAGTTCCTTATGACGACTGTTGCCATGGCTAAAAGAGAATTGGTGGCGTTGTCAAGCCGGTCACGTAGCTCATAGCGTAACGCAAAATTTCATTTGACCAGGCTGACACTATGTGCACATATGTATGTATGTGTTCATGTACGACTGAGAAATGAATAAAAGGGGTCGTTTGTTTGGTTTGTTTTTCTCATAATGTGCGTGAAATTTCACTTTTAAAAATTTGAGAACTTTTAAAAGAACATTAAAGCTTTCTTAAACATATTTAAAGGCTGAAAGTAAAACTCTTTACTTATTCTTACAATTAATTCATAAATATCTGTAAAAGTTTTAAAAGCATCACACTGGCTTTAAGTCATAGCTTAAGGCTTGCTTTAAATTATATTTACATAAATCTTAAATATGGGGCCAAGTAGCTTATTAAATATCAAAATAACAATTAATTGCAGTGCTGACATATTTGAAGTATATTTTTCAATTGCAGCTTGCAGTTGGCTTTGTTATAGATTGAAAACGTCTATAAGCGAATATTTGTTATGCCCAATTAAAATTATGTACGAGGATTCGATATGTGCGTGTAAGGAAGGTGTGTTCAACTAAATGTCAGGTATGTCAAAACACACAAGTGTCAAGAAAGGAGAAGAATGCTGTATATAAAAGCTACTTTTATAATGTATAAAGTATAAAGTATGTATAAATTATGGTGCTGTTTAACACTAACCAACCACGCTGACCTCTTGTTGTATATTGAATTTAATTCTTTGTATATTTGCTGACAGCTTAAGGCCACTTAATATGAGACATAACCATTTGGGGCAACTTGACAGACACGTGCCACAAGGCAAATAGAGCGTTGCCACGTTTATTAGCAACTTTATTAACAGTTAATTAAATTTTTGTGTTTAATGAATCGAGCCACCGAAGTAGTCAAGTTGAAGAGCAAGCTAGGAAGTGTCTAGGAAGCAGGGAAGAAAATGCTTGGGGCTTGACTTTTATTAAAGTTGAAAAGCCATTTCTTGCTTTTACTTTGTATAATGTTGTTGCCTGGGCAGCGATGTAAACTTGCAAAGAATGTATTAATCTTACATTTTCTTCGGTTGTGTTATAAGCAATTTGATTCCCCTTTTGATATGTTCCATCCACTTTGGATAGACGTTTTAATAATCTCACACAACCACAACCGGCCTCCAGTTTCAAATCCAATTTAAACACTTGTAATTTTATATGTGCCTCCTGTTGTTGTTCTTACCAAAGCAATAACGTATACACTCATAATACGTATACTTAATTGTAACACCATCAACGCCTGTTGAATACTTAAGACCCTACTGCCACTTTAAACCAGCGTCGCAGCCTTCTTATAGACTTGTCGCTGTCATTGCCACTGCTCCTGCTGGTGAAACAATTATGCAGCGGCAAGCATATAAAAAGGTTCAGTATAAAAGTCAGAAGAAAAAAAATCGTAGAGTCCATATGGGCAGGAAGTAAAAAAGTCAAATGCACTTGCACATAATTTATGAAAGTTTTTTTTTTATTAAAAGGGGTAGAAATATTTTGTCAAGAAAGTTTTTAAGCTGAGAAAACTCACAAAAGTATATTTTAATATAAAAACTAGAAAAAACATTTTTTTTTTTACAACAATATACTATATATAGCATTTGAAATGACAACTTAAAATCAACTTTTATTTTACTGTTCTCGTTCCGTAAATTTCACCTAACTTTTTTTCGCCAAGTGTATGTTTTAGGGACTCACATCAGTGTTCTGGCCCTTGGGGCAAGCCAGCGAGGCCTCGCGAGGCATGCGAGGCATGGAAATTGCGTAGGAGCACGAAACACCTGTCAACGGGTGGTTGCTCTAACTGCTCTGGTTCGGGACGTCAAAAGTTGCTTGGCAATGAAGGTTCTTCAGAATCTGCCAGACAAGGCCCAAGCACAACAACAAGTATTTGTTTTCTTTTCTCAAAGTCATTTTTTAATTTATGTGCGAGAAGAGCAAAAGAAAGCGCAAAACGTGAATGGGAAAAATAAACAAAGACAACTCTCTAGATGGCGGCCATAATTTAATGCGCCGCAAAGTGATGTTTACAATTTTAAAAGCATTTCCTCGACTAAGAAATACGCTGTAGTTTGTAAAACCATTTCCTTCGATACTTTATCTTAAGGGTAAAGCAGTTTCAAGATCCGTTTGCCTTATATTAAAGACTCTATGAAAAAGAAGAGTCAAAAAAACTTTAATTTCTCTAAATGCCAGCTGAAAACTTTTATTTAAGTGAAAAGGAAGAAGAAAAAAGAATCTTGGCAACGTGCATTACAAAAGCTGTTAAAAATATTACCATAAATGTGCCACAAACGGCAGCTGTGCGAGTTCCCTTTTTGAGTTAGAACATTTCTATGGGCGTGTCCGCAAAAAAGTGTACAAAATATGAGTTGAAAAAAAACTAGCAGCTGCACGGCGCATAATTTATGTCCCAGGTAGACACATATACAAATGTGCCTTGAGGTTGTATTACTGACATAAAAAAAATTTTGAATTAAGCTCGACTGTATAAATACTCTTCTTAACAAAAACAGTTTGAACACAAAATAAAATCCTCGTTAATCCTAATGAATAACATATCGAATGAATTGTGTTAGTTTTTGCCTTCTGTTTCTTTTCCTAATCCCTTTTGTTCCTTAAATTTTTTTATACATTTTCCTATCACAAAAGTGGAAACTGATACTCAAAAAAAGGTCATTAGCGAAACTTTTTTTTTTCCTTTCTAGGTATAATTAAAGCTGCTGTATCCAGAAAAAGTTGTCATCAAATTCAAAACAAAGACAACTTACACAAAAGATGAAAAAACACAAAAAAAAAAAACTGAACAGCAGACATAAACATTATTTTAATCAGAGTTGGCTGCTATATAGCTCTATATATAGCTCGATTGCGATTGATATCAACGCCAGACGAGGAACCCAAACCAGAATCCCTACCTCAGCCTTGATAACGTGCTTTATTGTTAGTCGTTTTTTTTTTTGGCGTGTGTTTTTTTTTTACGACAGCTCGTCAACTTGTAAACGACGACCTGCATGTCATTAGGGCTCAAGGGAGACTGGTTCTGTATTTTGGCTTTAAGATATGGATATGTGTGTGTGTGATTATGTGTGTGATCACATGAGTGAAATATAATCATTCATTGCGCGAGAGCTTTTTTTTTTGGAAAGAACAATCAGTTCAGACAATGAAGCCAAAGATGCTTGATGAATCTGGTTTTTATGTGAGATTAGAAGATAGGTTAAATAGACAAAAAGTAAATAGTAAGGAACCATTTAGGTAAAGTAAGGTAAAGAATAACTTTTTTAAAGCACAAACTGTTGAGAAACATTTAATGTTTTGCATTCGTGAAGCTATCTTATTTGAAAACGGGACACTTTGAAACTTCAATTGGCTATCATCAAACAGTTTTATTCAACACTAGACTTTTACTTAAGACAAAACTCTTTCAAACTTACACTGTTTGTAAAACTTTTATCTTACAGCGCTTAAAATCAATTTGCAGAGTTTTAAATTCAAATAAGCAGCTGTCAAAAAACTTTTCGGACAAGAATTACTTCTTCATCCATAAGTAATGTGATTACTATTATTATCAAACTTTGTTCGATTTCTCGCCCCAGCCTCAGCCACGCCCCCTTTGACGTGCTTGGCATATCAATCAAATCACTCCACTTAAATCCCCAGCTGGCTAACATATACATTATTTAATCGTTGTGAGTGAAAACTTTCTAGGCTTCTTTTTTTGGTGACGGTTTCTGTGCCCCATGCAACATACTGCTAACGCGCACTGTGCGCGCATGTCACAAGCAAATTAATTTTATAAACTCTCAAACAAACCACAGGCAGTCTAAGTAGGGACAAGGAAAGATAGATGTCAGAGTAGAAAAATAAAATCGCATTTTAAATTGTGAATTAAATTTTGCTGAAGTTGAGTACTTATAAGGGAGGAGGTCAACATTCTTTGCCTTGTCCTTGCGTTAATATTTTGAATAATGTGGCATAATTTAAACGCATAAGCGACTCTTGGGCCACATCTTATTTATGTGCACAAATATTTCAGTGACTGCGACGACAACAACAATAACCATAAGTAGTTTTCAGCGTTTAAATTATTTGCTACATTTAGCATAGAGAAGGGCATGTTCTTCATATTTTCTAAGCTCAGGCAAATTGCTCATCATTTTTCTTGGCACGCAAGCCAAATTATGAGACAGCTTTCATAAGAGATATGAACTGGAAGTCCTTTTACAGCGGACAGTTCCTTTAAACAGTGAATATTTCAATTATTTAAACCCATCAAGATAATGTTTTCTAGCCTGTGAGGTAATAATTACTTTGAGAGATTCAGCAGAAATTTTAAAAAGGTTGAGTTGAGGCCTGTTGAACCCTTTTTGTTTGCTTTCATTGTTGACAAGTACTACAGCAAATATTTGCCCACAAGCACACGCAAAAGAGTACAGTGGCAGTACCTTATAATGAACTCCTAGAACCCTCTCTCATAATGTAACTTAAATCTATTGTAATATATGCAACAATTAAAAATAACATCATTTACTTTTATTCTCTTTTTTTCTCCGCATTCTTGTCATGCATTTAAAGTGACAATTTTTTTTAACTCATTAAACTTCATGGCATTCATGTCATTGTGCGTGTGTGTGTTTCTGCCATGCTGTCGCATTACTTACATTTTTGTAATATATTAATACCCCCGCCAGGCACATGTTATAATTATTTTTTCTTTGTGTGCGCATATTTTTAAAAGGAAAAGGATTTCACAGTTTAATAATACCATTAAAAGATGATGTCACAAAGTTAACAAAAAACACCCTTACGCCACTTAAATTCCATGGCTATCAACTGGAGAACGTTTTTATTTGTTGGTTGTTTGCCAGCCTGCCTAATTACCAACTCATTTACTTTTTGGCGTTGCGTCTGTTTACTCCCTCACAGGCGATTCATTAAAACGAACATTACCCAACACGTTCTCAGGTTGTGTCTGCATGTGTATCTTCACTGGCGCCAAGAAGCCACGCCCCAAACATTGTGTCTATGTTGGCCACTAACTGAGACAACTTTAACTTGGCCTAGCACAAGTTAAATTTGATGAACCAACTATTAAGGCAGTAACTTTGACTAGCCAAGCAAACTTTCAATGCACACTGGCTCAATGTCATAGAAACCAAAGTCAAAAAACTTTTTTTAGTGTATGTCCTAGTCGTTCAATGCTTAAGCTTAATGCTCGTTGTCATGCTCATTGATTTATTTATTGCGCATACGCCCCACATGCCGAGTAGCTAAATATTTTATTGCTCTACTTATTGATTTTGTTGTTGCCACACAAAAGAACTTTGTCAAGCCACAAAAACAAACAAATGTGTTTCTTATAATAAAACTGTAAAAGTGCACAATAAAACGGAAAACTTTTTGGCACATACACACACATGCACACACAGAAACAGTGATGAAGAAAGTACTGCAATTAAAATTAATTACATAAACACCAATGTGCCGCTGGCAATTAATGTGTTCCACCAAACAGATGTTGTTACTCAGACCACAACAAAGCTTAAAGCAATTTAACACAGAACTTTCTCAACATTCAACACTCACCCTTGGAACACAGTTCAACGTCCCTCCTCGCCCCCTTCAAAGTTGACAGTAATGAATACTTAATAAAGTGGCATTAAAGGTAGTTGTTGCCTGTATCCAGTTGCCGCCGCAGTCTTTTGCCACAAAAAGACGTCGAAACGTTGATGGCTCAAGGCAAAAGTTTACCTTTTGTTTTGGGTCACAGTTCTCTGACGCTTAGTTGTTGTTGTTGTTGATGTCCGCCGGCAAAGAAGAGAAATTCCATTTCAATTATCAACACAGTTGTGGGTAAGAAAGGCCTTAAGGCCCTTTATTTGTGTTGCAAGCTGTCATTTAAGATTGAAGCAAACATTTTTTGGATGATAATATGTAATAAATAGTCGCCGAGAGATTTATAAATTCACAAACTAATCAAATAACGCTTTTGATACTTTTGACAATTTGACCTCAATGCAAATTGCAAAATAATGCCACCAAATTTAGATACTATAAATGGTTTTATGTTTGTTATGTGTTTAATACCAAGTTTTGTGATTATTTCACATTGGAATTTGCTCATTATGTTTAGCAATTCCACGAATTTTCATTTGCATGCCTGAAAATAACAACAAACTGAACACAAGTGGGCTGAAAAACAGCACCAAAAATAATAAAAATACATAAGCGTGAAAACAAATAAAGCATAACATTTTTGCAAATATGTACTTGAAGTTAAAATGAAACTTAATAAATCTGGAATGCAATCAACAACTGGCACGAGAATCTATGTTTAATGTGAAAATCATTTTCCGTAAAATCGTAAACTAAGTTTGTTCATTTTATCAAGAAGATATTAGTTCTTGTGTTAACTAACTTACACTGAAATTGAGTAAATTCATAGATAGAGTTAGCAGCAAGATAAAGCCTTAGTATTTACATAATAGAAAAACATTCTACGAATCCTTTTATACTGCATTTTTATCTTAAACTCTGTACAAGCTGTAACATTTTTTTGCAATAGAAATTGTTTTCTTATAATTTTTTTTTATTTGATGCTTAAATTGATGCCGCCGCAAAAAGACAGAAAGTAATTAAAAATTTTAATAAACTTAACAAGCTGTGTGTTTGTTTCTGTGTGGCATCGTTGCGTATATGTAATGCACTTTTATTATGAGGTTTAAAAGGAGCGTCCGCTTGCATGGTCGTGAATAAGCTGCAACAAGTGGCTAATGCTAATTGCAAACAGCGTGTTGCAACCAACTTTGTGGGCGTGTCTGCATGAGTCTTCATAATTAATGTGCCCTTTTTATTTTTTTTTCGCATGTTTTTCTTGACAGTGGCGATTAGCATGCCATTACATGATGGCCATCATCATCTTTTCGAGGCCAACAATTATGCAGCCACTTTACAGATCTCATAATTTGTTTGAAATTGCAGCTGCCAATAGCAACAACCACAAACTCACATATATTGTTATTCTAAGGCGCTTTTCTCGCTGCCAAGTTGGCGACATAAGTTGAGAGACAAATTGCCATAAGCCGCTTGAACAATGTTCATTTTAAAAAAAAAGTAAGAAGGTTTTAGTTGACTGAAATTGACTGTGAGATACCCTGAAGTCGGTCTTAACCTATCATAAAAAGCGTAAATTTAAATATTTAATTATTTTCTGTGTTTCTTAACCAATCTTGATACAAATTTTAGGGATAATTAATATTCTATCAAACTTTTGAAAGAAAAAATCAAACCTTGCACTCTTGTTATCGATAACGCTATCGATTAAGAAATTTTGTATTATTTCTCTGTTTAACATATGCATATTCTAATCTATTCTTGCAGGTTTTTGAAACGCATTTCTAGGCGCAATTGTTAGTCGTCGTGGAGAGCCAAGAAATTGACGACCGGAAGGATAGCAAGGAGAAGAAAAGTGACATAAACTACAATGCTGGCAGTGGAAGCGAAACTTTGTGGAAACGTAGGAGTGGCACGCAAAAATGAGCTGATAAATGCCAAATAAAGTGACAACAATGTGAAAATTGCTGCGTGGACATGTAAGGAAAGAAGAAGAAGTGGGCCAACCCAAAGCAATGGGCTAAAAACCAGCTTCTCAAGCCATTGATATCAAATTTGTAAGTGTGTGTGTGTATATCGCTAAGTGGGTGTGACAAGGCCACCCCTAAAGCCGTTGACAACCAATTCTATACATGTTTTTTTGAGCGAAATTCGCATATTTACACAGCAGAGTGCGAAGTGAATATTTGCGTATAACTGTCGAAGAATTTTTTATTTCTCTGCATTCTGTGGTTGAATTAAATTTGGTGTGTGTGCCAATTTTGGGTTCAATTGCGCGGTAATGTGACCACGCAGACATATTTCGTTGGAATAAAACAAAGCCGCAACAAAAGCCGAAAGCTAAAAGCTTTAAGCCTAAAGAAAATCATTTATCCAACTTGAACAATGGTTAGCTAAACAAAACAAATAAGCTCGACATTGATGGGATTTGTAAAGGCTTAATATGTATTGAACAATGACATATTGAATTGAAATTTAACTTCTGTTAAATAAAAAGTGACAAGTGAAAATCTTGCTAAGAACTTGATTGCTCAATTTGTTGGTTGGATTGAGCGCTAAGTAAGATAAAAAGTTTGGTATTTATGTTTAACAGTATTTTTGCATTTTTAACAACATTATTCTTTGGACACACTCACAACAATTTGGCATTGTACTATGAATCTTAAACTGTGCGAGAAGCAATGCAAAGTGAAAAGGCGTAGCTTAAATAGAAATAGTTTGCTAGTCGTATTATTTTTGATGTGTGTTTCAAAAGTAATCTAAGTTAAAGATATTTAAATACGTAGCAAAGTTGTAATGAAAATAAATATTTAAGCTACCTTATCAAAAATGTAATTAAGCATACTACTACTTAATGGAAAAACTCTATAGTTATAAAAAAGTTATTTAGGTAAGTGCATACAATGCTGTTTATGTTGCCTCTGCTTATATGCTAACATGTTTCTGACATTGAAACGTAACGAAAAAAGAGCGAACCAAAAGTATGCAAAAGTTGTTGTTGACCATGAGCCCCACTTTTGAAAGTTGATGTCAGGCGATGTTGCATGTTGCAGACAAAGTGACATACCCATTATACTACTGCTCTGTTTAACTATTTGGCAGTCCTGTAAATTAAGCTTTCAAAAAAATAAAGTCAGCGACTTTTGTGCACTTTTGGTTTGACATGTGTAAAAAGATTCACTGCGTATACGTAATATTTGTTAGTTGGGAAAAGAAGTAAACTGACAAAGTTAATGTTGTTTGTGGTTTCCATGAATATAAATAAAAATAATACTCATAAGTTATAACTTTAAAATTGCAAAACTTTTTTTAAGCAGGGAAAATAAATAAATATTCGAGAGAATTTTAAACACAAATAGCCAATTAAATTAGAATTATAATACGTATTAATACACTATAATTCTTTTAGACATTTAAAAGGCACTGAACGTTAAATGTGTAGTTGAAAAGTTTTGATTTAAAAATAAGACAACTTAAGACAAAAAATGGAATAATTAAAACAAATACTTAACGAAATGCAACTAATTTAAGTTATACAATATACAAATGTGTAGTATTTATGTGTGCATCTATAGTAAACTCTTTGTAAAAGACTCGTAAGTTAAAAGTCTCAGACAAAAGTAACAAAAATTTAAATTTGAAAATATATATATAAAATAAATATAAATGTAGTTGTTGAATGTTTTAATAATGTTTTAGGCAAACAAAATGTAAAATTTTAAAAGAAACAGGTTAACAAGTACTTAAAACAACTTAAATAAATAAATGTGCATGTATAAAAATATAAAGTGATTGAAAAACATACATACACGCGTATTAAGATAATTAATATCAACAATGATAAATGTGAATTGTTAAATTGAGGAAGATCAAAAATTTCCGTCGCAGCTGAGTATTAAAATGGATTCGACTATTGATAAAAATATTTTCATTTTAATAAATAAATAATGTGTGTTAAAAAACCAAAAAATTAAAAGAGTTTTTCTTAAAAGTACAATACATTTTCTGTCGGCAAAGCTTAAGCTTGAATTCCTGAAACTGTATTTATGACCACAATATGTTTTTGTTCGTTTATTGTATTATTCTGAGAAAACCTTTTTTAACCGCTTTCGGCATAATTTTGTGTTTAACAACCA
This sequence comes from Scaptomyza hsui, assembly GCA_018152825.1. NCBI lineage: Eukaryota > Metazoa > Arthropoda > Insecta > Diptera > Drosophilidae > Scaptomyza > Scaptomyza hsui. The sequence goes on from JAECXO010000307.1 coordinate 917,698, forward strand.
AAAAACTGCTGAATTTATTTACATCTATAATTTTTTTATGAACAGCTTATAGATTAAAGTACATATCCAACTGGCGTAAGGTATTAGTAAACACATGAGTGAGTAAGCTGTGTCAATTAAGTAATTGTTTTTTTCATATTCAACATTTCCCATGCATAGCCATTCTTTATGCTTGCAACCAGACGTGTCAATAGGATGTGTGTGTATGTATGTGGCAGCCTTGTCATGTTGCCACTTTGAAGAACAAACAAACAAGTGCCACATAGCACATAGTACAAATGTGCAGACAAGCGATATGTCACTCGATAACTTACTACTAAATAAACTGGGGTTAAATAAGAACAACACCAAAGCAACAAGTTACTTTTGCTTATGTTCGAGGTGTGCCAGTTATTTTTGCGTTCAATTAAAATGTTGTCATACACGAAGTTTTGACAAGGCAGAGAACACGCGGCGTATGCGCAACGCTCCCAAATGGAGTGGCAAAGTTTTAGGCGAAGTCAACAACAAGGAAAGTTTATGGAATTGCAAACATGCCAGACAACTAATAAGTTAACTAAGTTATTATAGGAGTTGTGAATAGTGTGTTATGTATATATATGAATAGTTTAGGGTGGGATTTACGGTATTGGAAGATGAAGAAGTAATTGGGTGGGGTTAGGTTGGTTGATGTTGTTTTATTATCTTTACTCCCGAATTAATTCTTATGGAATTTTCCAGACATTTGTGTTGTGTTCTCTTTGCAGAGTAACTTAAGAGTTATTTAATAATCAAAGGAAAAGCTAAATCTATGAACCTAAAACAAGGTTTTTGATTTATGTCTCATGTTTGTTTGTTCAAAATCTGGAGCAAAAGTCTTGTTTTGGCTTCTTAGCTAAAAGTGTATTTTTAGTAACCACAACGGTCTGGTTTAACATGCTGATTCTGCAAAAGGTTCTGTAGCTGGTTGTCTTTTTACCTTCTTTTTTTGGTTTTAATGGCATGACTCTTTAATGCTAATGACTCTTTTAATGGCAGCGAGTTAAGGCGAACCACAAGCGCCGCTTATTTGCGTTTTATGTGGCTTGAATTGGTTATGCTTAGCAGGTTATTTATATTCTAAATTTAGACTGACTTTATAATGTGATTTTCCATTGTTGACAGGGCAGGAACGAACTTAGAAAAAAGTTATTTATAGTTAAGATTGTTTGCTAGAACTTTAGATTCTTAGTTCTTAGTTACTGTAGTTACTTTATTTAAGTTGTTTATTTATTTCACCGGACAACAATTGAGCAATACAACAAAAAGAAAATTTATAAAGTTGACAGTGAGAGAATTTAGTAACTGTATAAAGAATCAGAGTGGAATTTTTTTTAGCCGCAGCCAAGTGTCGTCTGGCAGCGACAATCAAACAAATATCGAAGGGCTATCGACCGTTGTGGGCCTTTGTGGCTGAGCTGATTGCAATGAAATGGCCGTGTTATTGTATTTGTTATTGGATTGGAATTGTGGGACAAAAAAGGTTGGTTGAACAGCGTTGGGAGACTTGTCTGGCAGGTCAACCTGAACAGGTCAATCAATTATTGATGCAATTTGTCAAATTGACAGTGCAATTCCCATAGAATTGTGGAATTACTTTACAGAATGGTCAAACTTTTAACAGTAAAAAGAATATGCAAAGTTGTAAAGATTAAAGGCACAGAGGTTTACATTCTACAACACGTATTCTACAGGCAGTGTGTCTTATAGTCATTACCTCTGTTACTTTTTAAGGAAACTACTGTGATGTGTATTAATTTCACAATTATATGCTAAAGCATCTAGTGATTACGTTGATTACAGCTTTATTTGTAATTTGTGGATAGTGAAAATGCTGAATCGTTTTGCACTTTAACAGATTTACATATACGAAATGTTGGTCAGCCATAATGCAATACCACAACCGCAGCCGCCATTGCATTTCGTTTATATTGCAATTATGCAACTGTGTTACAAACAAGACAGACCAGGCAGCAGAAATGATGAGTGTGGGAGTTTAAGGAGAAGACCAACAATGCTTAAGCCCATATAATTCTGTTTAAGAAATCATTAAGTCAAAAAGCTTAAGATAAATTTTGCTAGAAGCAAGCTCAAAACAATTTTGGCCAAAAGAGAGCCATGCAAATCAACTAAAAGATTTGCAAAACAATGTGTTAATTTCCACGAAGCAAAAATCATTTGCAACCGCAGCTTACAATTAGCAGCAAGGTCAAGGCCTTGTTCGATTCTTGGCCAAAATCCAAGGGCTTGTTGTCTTGTCTGTAATGCGATGTGCTGGGTGTGTTGTTGTGGGTGCTAACTAGGTAACGTTAAATTGGTCCATAGTTAATTCGTTACGAGCAACTCAATGTAGTCAGCTTACAGTCAAATTTCAATGGCAACCGGTGCAGATAATGGATTATATTAAATTATTGTCTAGATAGACCAACCGAATACCGATGAATTGAAAGGCTCGCTGCTGCAAGTGCTACCGTGAGTGCCACACAATAGCCAGCAACGGCCTACTGCAACATAATCATTACAAATGTGCGGCAGTCACTCATGTGGTACATACAACCTTCACTGTTTGGAAGCTGTGCAAGAACGTAACAATTTTTCTTTAGTGCGGCAACCCTAACAGCATCATATTTTTGACAACGCACCGTTGTGAAAGCAGAACAAGAGAATGTTACATGTGAATTTTTGTTCACCGTCCGCATGGTTGGTTTGGGCTGACATTATTGGGCAGTCGCAATACTGAGAAAGTGTTTCAAAAATTGCCAACTCAGTTGTTGGTGCTGTTGCCAAATATTTCACCCACACAAGCCACATCACACCTTTGTACAAACAAATCGTAATTGTGTGTGTGTGGCCTTCTGTTTGCTGTTGACTGCTTTCGTTGCATTGCCGGCCATTGTGGAATCCAAATCACATACCAAGAACAATTTGCAGCAGGTATTTTAGAATTTATGTGCAGTTGAAAATAGTTTTTAATGCAACTTTAAAAATGTGGAAATTGTGAAACTAGGTATTAAATTGTTAATTCAGGCAAACAGTGTTTTGAATTATATTAAAATGTTTTAAAAGTGTGTTTTTTCGATTAAAGCTAAAATCAATTAAAATAAATAGCTCTTTTATCTAATTTTGCTCGTTTGTCTATAAATGTGGTCAAAGCTAATAACAAAAAAAACCAGTGAAAACGTTGCAGTCGGACGCAGCCGACTGGGGAATACTTTGATACCAGTAAAAGAACTGATGATAAGGAGTCTTATTGCAAAGGGGGAAATCCCAATTTTGTTAATACAATTTTTTTAACTGTCGCCAATTATCTTCCTACCAAGTTTGGTGGCTCTAAAGTTTTAATGCAGTCTTTGAGAGACGTAAATAGCTATCTTCGTGCAAAATTTGGTAACTCTAGCTGTAAGAATGTGAGAAATATTTGGTTTTATCGGTTTTTAGTTCTCGATTTTATCGATTTCCTCGCCTCCTAGTAGGCGTGGCAGCCCGATCTTAACACTTTATTTGTAACGGCTACAGATAAACATAATTGCAAAATTTTCAAGTCTCTTGCTTTATGGGTGTCGAAAAAAGCTGCGTTCATACTGACGGACGGACAGCCGGACAGACAGACAGACACTATGACGGACATTGCACAAAACCAATATACTATGATACTTTCAGTATCAAAGTATAAAAATTTTTGTTCAGCAAATTTTCATTTACAGACAAACAAATTTTATTACATAGCTTATTAGTTTAATAAATATGCTGCAAATTCCTAGGAAAATATCAATGCATAAATTTTAATTAAACATAATACATCAAAATGTTGAAAAGGAACTAAATTAAGACACTTAGCGACTAATTGCCACGTGTTTGCTGCATGTCAACCGCTGAAGAATTCCCCGAATTAGATACAAAACTGTGAAAAGCGCGTTAAACCGCCTAACCGAAACAAGAACAAGAACATGAAGAAAACGTTGTTAAACTTTCTTCGAACACACAAGTTTTATGTGCCAGAAAATGTCAGTCAACAACAGAAAGTAGAAAGTAAAGTGTGCGGAGGAGGAGGGGAGGACGAAAATAAGAAAAGTTAAAGCAAGTGAAGCGTCTGTTAGTTCCTGGGTTAAATCTGTCCAACAAGCCAGTGAGTAGGGAAAGGGAGAGAAAGGGAGAGAGAGTAAGAGAAAGAGAGAGAGAGAGAGAGAGAGAGAGAGAGATAGATAGAGTAAAAAGTGTTAAAAACTTTCAAGTGACGATGTTCTGTGTTTAAGAGTTGTTAAACTGTCATGTTGCACTTACAAAATTCACTTACAACAAGTGTTAGGTAAACTAATTGAATTACATGAGAATACAAAACATGAAGTGTTAAAGCTAATCAACATTAAAATTCTAAATTAAATGTCATAGATAGCCAAACAACAAAAAATTTACAATATGTTTACTTAATCTTAAACTCTATCCTAACTGTAACTTAATTATAAGACTGTCGTGCCAATACGATCAGTTTTAATTTATTTGTTACTGTATGAATTAAGTAATTTTGGGTGTATTTTAAATTCTAAAGTAGCGACAACGGGTAGAAACAAAATGCACAAAACAAAAATTGTTGCAGTAAAGTTTGTTAGATAGATTTGATGTTGCAATTTGTATGATTTTGTAGTTTTCACTGTGCACCGAATTTTAAATGTGTGCAGTTGATGTTGCAACACTTTTGCTCTACTTTTGTCAGCACTTACGAACTAGAAACTAACAATGTATGAAACAAATTCTTTTTGTCCTTTGAATAATGTATATTGTGTGTAAGTTCATTAAAAAGTAGCTTACGAAGAACTTAATTTGTATACTTAAATTTTTTAAGCTTTGTTAAATTTATACAGTTTGTAGACTGAGTTAATGTAAACTTTTAGCTTGATTTAAAACATGACATTTTATTTATGTTTGTGGTTTTTTGTTTTGGTATGTGCGAGTGTGCAAATTAGCGAGGACGCAGCAGCTTTCACATATACATTAACAGAATACCATGAAGTTATGTCACAGCGACGAATATAATCGTCAGCGGCGTTTGTGGCAGCAATTCCCTTCTTCACCCCCTTTTCACTCCAGCGGGCTCTTTGAGTTAACTGCAACTAATGACTTTTTGCTCAGCTGCTATGTCAACCCAAACCGAAACTCAAAGCGCTGAAGCACTTTAGTGCAATGTTGACGACCATCTCTATCCTCTGGGCGGTCAGGGAAACATTAGATGGGTTAGGATAGGGATGACAAAAACTAAAAGCAGAATGATGCGCTTGCAAAATCAAAAATGTGGAATTAACAACTTTGTATGCGTTTATTCAAAGTGTGTATTTGACTAAAATATCCCCAGGAACTGTTATTTTAAGTTGTGATTTTTGTACAATCATATAGTGAATAAACGCACTGCCGGTCTTGTGTACAGGGTATAAAAAGTGGCAGATGTCCACTGAATGGCATATTGGACTTGGCTTTCTCATATATGCGCGTTTCTATGCAAATGCTAAAAGCCCTGCACGTTTGTTCTTGGCATTTGCACAGGCACAAACAAACACACGCACGAACAGACATGCACACACACGTATACAATAAGTTATTGCATTTTTTGCTGCTGCATCAAACTTTTCCAGTTCATTTAACTCTCGCGTTAGAAGGCGTCTCATATTGTGCCATTATACTCTTTGCTTTCATGCGAAATTGATTCCAAAGTGCTGACAACATTTTCATTTTGATGCCTCAGGCAGGTTTACAGGTTACTAAATGGCAGGAGCAAGTGTAACTTATATTATACAATGTCAAGGATCAGTAGGATGCACGGAGCACTTGTGCAGAGAGTTGAGGTTTCAACCTTTTTTTGGTGGATTTTAAGCCAAAAATAACAAATATGTTTAACATTAGTGATTTCACAGAGTATAAGTTTGCATTGCAGCCCTGGTCGGTCAATGCTCGTTCAACAATTTACATTTAGTTGTCGCTTGTTGTCCCACATAGTTCTTTTTTTTTTACTTGTGCAAGCAGCTTCTACTACTAATACAATACTTCTACCAACTGCATATCCCATTTCCCTTATTGCCATATGGAAATTTAAGCGATTTGTTCAACACAAGCATATGCTAAATGTTGACTTTTCATTTGCTGAATGCCTTGACGTTCTGCATGTGTGACTAAATGAAGTCGGAGACCTTGTCACACTCAAACACACACTGAACAACTGGCACAACAACAAGGGGATCAAGTACTACAACAAGGGTAGCATGCGGTGAAACCAGAAAAATGGCAACAAAAAAAACCAACCAAATTAAATGAAACCCTTCATCATGTTAAAACATTTTCGGGAGACCTAACCAAAAAATGCCAAAATCGAATACCCCAAAAGGAAAACCAGAAAATTACCAGATTTGACATACGAGCAAAAAACGTGCGTCGAAAACTTGTTGCCTTGTTCGCCCTAACTTGGTTAGCTGCTTGACAACAATGATAGCGACAATGAAGCGCCTGTCACAGAGGGGAAAACGGGGTGAAAGAATGGGACTTAAACCAAATCCCTTTCCAATTCCAATCTGTCTGCCGACTGTCGCCTGTGGCCAACTGCCAATGTGAAAAGCGCAAGCGTTTGAGCATGTTTGTGGGCTTTACTATTTGTACTGTCTTTTTTCTGACATTTTGTGTTTTCGTTAAAGAGCGATTTGTTGTTCGCTAGAGTATCTGTGCAAAAAGCTTTTACTACCTTAAAACATTTTTGTAAATTCAATATCTTGGCGTACTCACACAATCAAAATTTATACAATGACATTTAATATTTTATTACAGGTGCTTGGCTCAATAAGAGCTGTCAATATCAGAAACGCTTGATTCGCTTTAGCTAGCTGTCATTCATAAAATTTTAAAGTTGTACGTAAAAAAGCACGAAAAGAATAAGTAAAGAAGGAAAACAGAGAAGCTACTGAAACTAAACTAAACTTATCGCTAAACTTTAATCGAAGTAGTCAGTGTTATCGTTAACTTGAACGAACATAAAACCTTTTCTTATTACAAACACAAAATTTGAATATTTCATAAGTTATTTTACATTAGCAGAACATACGATATTATATGAGTTATTTTAGATACATCTTATAGGTTTTAATATGTCGAACCCTAGTAATGGTGGTAGCGGCGACGCCAGTTGCCAGACTGATGCAGCCAACACTGAAATCGATCAAAATTTGTTGAGTAATCTGGAAGCTTCAGATCAATATAACTTTCCGGAAGAGAAACCCACAAATACACTCTGGGACTTCTACAAGTTGGAGGGTGTGGATTCGCAGCGCATCATGGGATTGGCTGAACTCCCAAAAATGAAACAGCAGAGTCTAATTATACCCGATTTGATCTACTGTCTGACTGGAGTGCGTGGCAAGTTTATTAGGCCGTTGCCAAGGAATCTGCAAGCCGATGGCTTGGAGAAGTATAAGACGCAGTTTAGTATACAAAATGATTTGGACAGATCGCTGGCGGAGATGGTAAATGAAATATTGCCGCTAGCCTCGCACTATATTGGCATTCAGCGAGCTATGGAGGAGACAGAGGGGGGCGGTAAGGTGAATAATGCTTTGAATGCAGAGCTCTTTCGAATCTGCAGAGATTTCACTGCTTTGGTGGCCGACGATAAGCTGTCTGATGACCAAATAACGCTGGCAAAGCTTCAATTCTATCTACAGCCGGCCGCATGGCTGATGGAGGAGCTCTTCAACATTGTGGCACAGATACAGTTGAAGAATTTACGAGGTGCAGCTGTTTTAACGCATCTGTGTGAACGCATTAAGCAGCTGGGAAACGATCAAGGTATTCGCAGGACCCTCTGCGAGATAGTCATTAAATCAGCTTTGCCATACATGGAGATGGTAAAGCTGTGGATGCAGAAGGCCGTCATTAAGGACAGTAAGCAGGAGTTTTTTATTGTAAACAATGAGGTCGTTAGGAAGTCGGATATTTCTCCAGAAGAATACTGGGAGAAACGTTACACAGTACGCACCGACTGTATTCCACCTTTTCTCGAGAAGCAAGCGCAGAAAATATTACATACAGGCAAATATATTTACATGGTTAAAAAGTATAGTAAACAGGAAGTGACCAGCTTCGATTTTGATCTGCACTTTGATCCCGACAATGATAACCATGTGTCTATCATTAATAATGCCTACTCTTTTTCTGCACACAAACTTCTCGATGTGCTCAACAAGGAGTATGATCTGATGGGGCATTTGGAATCCGTGAAGCGGTATCTGTTGCTCAATCAGGGCGACTTTATTATGCAGTTCATGGATGGCTGTGAGGAGGAGCTATCCAAGAAGCTCAGGGATGTGCAACTGCTGAAGATAAGGGACGTAATGGAGCTTAATTTAAAAACGTCCCTAGCCAAACTTGATCTCCACAATGACAATCTGTTCTTTACCCTAATTCCATCTGATGAAAATGAAGAAGATTGCAGTGGTTTTGACTGCTTTTCGTTTGATTACATTGTGAAGTGGCCCATTGCGATAGTTCTCAATAATACTATTATTAAACAATATAAGATACTCTTCCAGCAACTATTCTACTGCAAGCATGTCGATCGTCAGCTCTGCAAGATTTGGAAGCAGTCCAAGAACGGCTTACCCAATTCATTCTCGTTGCGTCAGCGCATGATAAATGTGGTACAGGATCTTGAGTACTATATGCTGATTGAAATCATTGAACCCAATTGGAGCAGATTCATGGAGAAGTTGAAGAAGGCAACAGATTTGGATATGATTCTCAAGCTGCATTCCGACTTTCTCAACTTGTGCCTGAAGAACAATGTGATTGCAGTATCCTCGAGTTTGAGTCGTGTTCTTTATCGACTTTGGCACATTATTCTCAATTTCTGTTCATATGTACAATGCGAAAACAAACTGAATGAGTTTGAGCAGGTAAAACACTTTGAGAAGGCATTTTCAGAGCAGCTCTTATTGTTTCTCAGACAAATCAATAAGCTGGCCAATAGTTATCCGAACGATCGCTTAAAAAATCTTTTGAATCGATTAAATTTCAATGGCTTCTACACCGCTCAACTGGAAAAGGAATTTTAAGGTGCACCCTACTTATTCATACAAATTGTTCGGAAATATTAAAGTATGTGCGTTATAACAAATAATAAAAAAAATATATTTATTTACGATTGGTGTATGTAGAAAAAAAGTGTTTGCAATGCGAGAAAGAGTACATTTCTCACTTACTATTTATTATTTCCCCCACAGTTTCACAGAATGGGCTTTTCGCATGGAAAATTCATAAACGTATTTGCCCGGCCACACCTCACAGTTCTGTTTGTGTTTCGGTGTCGCCCCCATGTGGCAGAGGCAAATATTTATATTTCAGTGTGGAATGTGTCTGTGTGTGTTGGTACATTTTCCACATTTCCCATTTTCCTGTCTTTATCGTTTTGGGCTTGCTGGCTCTTGGTTTTTTTTTTGCGGTCTGCTACCAAAGAACAAAAAACAGTTGTTTCAAGGAAATGCATGAATTGAAAATTCAATTTCACAAGTCATTTTGTATGCAACAATATAAAATTGTGTAAATGAATAAATACGCCATTGAGCTTTTTTTTCTTAAATATGTAAGGATAAGAATAAAGTAAGGTAAATTTAATTGCAACAATTTATATTAATAATAATAACAATTATAGCAACAAAATATATTTAAGGATTATAAATTTAAATTTATTGAAAGCCTGATTTAACACTTCAAACACGTTTCCAACAAAGTCTTCTTTCATCTTAACTTTTGGCGTTGCATAAACAAAGCGACAGGTTAGATGCCAAACAAAGATTGAAAGATTGCCAAGGTATTGATTAACCGAAGAGAGGCAAAGGGTCTGTTTATATACTGGTCTTCCGTACATAATGTATAAATAAGCGAGCAATCACAGGGCAGGCATGAAATTTGTGCAAATATTTGACAAGCTTAATTTAAAACTGAATTGCTCACATAGCATAATAATAAGCCGTGACTTGGCAGAAGAAGAAGAAGCTCTGTAAGTTTTTGACAAAGTTATTTAATAACGATTGTGTATTTCAAAGTCAAGTTTTAAAGTTGAGTTTATTAAATTTATGCTTGTCAAACAACAAACCAAAAAAACTTGTTTCTACTGTTTGCGGCTCGATTTTTTTAAAACTCCGTCTGTGGCGTAAAATCAACTTGTTTCATAAATGATATGTGTTACCAATCAGTCAGTATGCCAGGATATGCTTTATTAATAAGTTTTCATTTTGTGTACAAGCTTTAATTTAAGCCTTACATTTTTTCAGTAGAATCGTGGATAATTTAACTTTTTGCCGACCACAGTCAACATTTAAAGTCAAAATTCCATAGATATTTTTCTTTTTTCAAAAGAAAGTTTTTTTCAGTTTTTCAGAGTGCAGAATTTGTTACTTAGAAAAACCATTGCATACTTTTTTGTGCATAATTACATTCACTGCCTTAAGTTGAAGAAAGTTAAGAAAACGGCTTGAAAGTAAAGGCTTGAAATTAATGGAGATAGATATATTTCATATTGAAATTTATTTTGTTTGAGTTTCTCTTCTGCTGCCAATGCTGACGAGGCCTTTTTGTGATAATTAAGTCAAGCAACCAAAAAGAAAAATGTTTTTTAAAAGCAGTACCCAAAAATATGAAATGAAACCCTTTTGACGCTTGAAAAGTATTGTCACTTCAGAAACTTTTCATTGACCCAACTCAGAATCCCGACAAATTTCTCAATATTTACTTAAATATGCTTCCTATTGCGCCTCTTTTGAAGTATTCTGCTATTTGCTTCGATTAATTTGCTGCTGAGTTAAATGCAAATACATCAACCGCTTAAAGCTAGCTACAACAAACTTCCATCTCATTAATTACTCGCCAGATTTTATTAACGGTCCTACGGCGCAATATTAATGAATGGGACTGTGTGTCCTTAAAGCGAAGTTAAGGTTTATTTATCCCAAAGTGCTTCATATGTTAAAAACTAAATCTAGACACTTGAAAGCGAAAGCTTAACAAATATTTTGTTAAAAAGTTTTTTTTCATTTGAATGCTTTAAGCGGATTTCATAAAAAGCATAAGCCACAATTGAAATTCATTTAATTAAAGGTTGACATTGTCTAGCTCTAATTACAAAAAATTTTAAAATAATCATTTCACGAATAACAAAGAATGAATGAATTTTGTTGAACGACCAATTAAGTTATAAAAAAAAAATATTCTGCGCTTGCAAAACAAACATTTATTTTATAGTCTGTTTACTCGTAAGTGTCACAAAAATAGTCGAGAACAAGTGTAAACGTTGCAGTCGGACGCAACCGACTGCGGAATACTTTGATACCGGTAAAAGAACGGATGGTAAGGAGTCTGCTTGCAAAGGAGTGGGCTATCATGTTACCAAATTTTGTGACTTTAGCTCAAAAACTGTGGAAGATAACTTGGCAGATAGCGTGGCATCCAAATTTTTGAATCAAATGTTTTTAACTGTGACCATTTATCTTTCTACTAAGTTTTGTGGTTCTAGCTCAGAAACTTTTCAAGATAAAGCCGATGGTGTGGGCGTGGCATCCAAATTTTTGATGCAGTTTGTTGGAAAACTTCACTACCTATCTTGACACAAAATTTGGTGGCTCTAGCCATTCATTCAGACGGACAGACGGACGGACGGACGGACAGACACCATGACGGACATTGCACAAAACCAATATACTATGAGACCTTCGGTATCAAAGTATAAAAATTGCGCATGAATGCATTTCATGCACACATGAATGCTTTTGTGTTTTATGCGCTAACATTGAATATTAATTTGTTTGTACGATTAGTGTCTGTCTAAAATGAACATTACATCTACTCACGTAGACTTAATATTTGTTTTTGCATGTGCCAGCAGAAAAATAAATGGAGAAATATAAATGGAGTGTACGTATAAGTGTTTTGTGTCAGTGAATAAGTATATTCTCATTAAGGTTAAACGAAGAGTGAATTTCTATTGCATCCTGGAAGGATTCTTTGCAGGTGTGATGCCATTTTGGGCGCAAAGCTCCAATGCTTGTCAGCAAACACGTCTTGCAGTTTCCTGAATTTTGTTGGGCACGTTTTAAGCGAAGTTCCGCTGTGAGGGAATATAAATGGATTTCCTCTGAGATTATTTGAAAAATGTCTTTGAATTAATTAAACATTTAATTAGCTTTTCCCTTTTTTTATTTTATTTTATTTTTTTATTATTTTAATCACCAACATAAAAAATGTTTGTTTTTAGCTACCATACGCTCATATGTATTTATATGTTATGCACTACAGTTTGCTCAAAGCTTTAACAACGCCTTTTGTACATGCTCCCACTCCTTAGATATTACTTGTAAGCAAATCTCAAAACCGAATCGACAACGCAATTTCAACGGCATAAAGCCACGTGACTCCATAAAACACTCCAGGCGACATTCACTAATTAAACTTATAAACCCACAAATGCACATAATGCTGATTGGCGGTGACAAACTTAAATATGTATATGTATTTGTTGCCTTCAACTCGGTAAGGATTATATTTTGTCGTACGTAGTTTGGTGTTATCTTATGCGTTCTGTAACCAACGTCACCACATTTGTAGTATAGTTTTTAGCACATATGAAGAGCATTTAAGTTTTCTTCGTGCGATAATATTTAAACTTATCGATAATTAAGAAATTGTCTTGTGAGTTTTGTAAATTACAGTAAATTAAGCTCAATGCTATAGAGTTCCATATTTGCCTTGACAACAAATATATTTTATATTTTACAACTGCCCTTTAGCTTTATTTTCAACTGTGTTAACAGGGTATGTTCAAATCTTGCTTGTCTGTGTTCCATTCGGTTTGTAGTGGTTGTTTCTACTGTTGCTATTGGGTTGCACAAAGTGGACCACTTTGTGTTTGCTTTGCGACGAAGGTTTTGACTTTGCTGTTTGTCATATCACCGCTAATATAACCAAGCCGGTGGCTGTGGCTTAGCAACAGTGTGAGTGTGCACAATTCTTGGCAGCATGTGTGTTTGTTTGTTGTAAAATGGTAAATGCCATCGCAGCTTGAATTTAATTGAGAAGTGAACACGAAATCACGAGTACAATTTTCAATTTAAGACGAGAAACATCGAAATAATATTGTACAGCTTCCAATTATATATTTAAATGCACAAGCACTTCGAGGCATTAGCTAAGCATTTGCCTAATTGGTGTTAATCTGAAAAGCGCATTACGTCGAGTGCAAGCTGTGGTAAACAACTTAAGACTTAAGTATGTAATATAATTTAGGCTAAGCGGCTCAAAGGCATTTTAAATTCTTGAAAGCATTAGTTAACTTCTTGATCAACTAACTAAGTGGACTTAAAATGTTTGAAGATGTGAGAAGAGTTTAATTAATTTTTATTTAGGTTTTCTACAAATATCGATTGCCTCTAGCGGGTGCTTTTATGTCCCTCATGCAATCAAATTCCAATTTATTTCTTGACCTTATTTAGCTTTTAATTTATGCCACATACACACATAGGAGAAAACTGGAAACTAAATGAATGGCCAAGTACATGTGTCTTTAATGCCAACTGACAGCTTTACACGACTCACACGTGGCTCCAGCCAGACATAAAAGCCACATTTATAACCAACAACCAGCACAAAGGCAAACTGGACCAAGAATGCTGCTGGTCAACTTGGGCTTGTGCTGCTTGTGTTTGCGTGCCATTTTTTCAATCTCCACTAATTTATGTCAATTTGGTTATTTATGTATGTACCGCAGTGCAGCCAAAAGCTCTGGGCGAAACTTCATTAGCTTTGGCCACTGGGATCGCCATGGCTCGTAATTACAATTTGTTATCGCTTTAATTTAATATCGATAGTCGAACGCATGAAATTAACTGTGAATTAAGAGAGAGGACTCATTGAAATTGTACTTTTCCCTGAAACATAAACATTTTGTGTGTCAGTTTATTAACGCAGCTTTAATTTGATTAAACTAAACATATTGCCAAAATTTCCCCTGTGTTTGCCTAAATTAATTGCCTAATAAACGTAAATACTTTTCCGTCAAGAGAGAAAAAAATCTTGTTTAGTATTTTTGCCTCAACCATTCCATTATACATTGTACAACATTTATAAATTTCATCTTGAAACAAAATTCTAATTTATTAATAACAGTAAAAAACCTTCAATTATTGTCCAAGTTTATTTACACCGCAGACCGCAGCAGCTGCCTCTGACAATTCGAAGACTTCATTAGGCATTCCTTGGTTATAGAAAATTAGCCCGATTTTAAGGGCAAACACCACGTTATAGTCTTCCTCACACTATTTACTTCTTGTTAGGAGGAGGAAGGGGCTGAGTTCTTATGCAAATTTGAGCAGGGTCTGCGGGAATGCGTCAAGTTTCCGAAAAAAAATTTAGTTTCCTTGGATTTGTTTGCCGTTTGTTGTTTGCTTTCACTTTCTGGCTGGCATGTGTTGTGGGTTTATGGCTTAAAATGCAAATGGAATGTGTGTGTGTGTGTGTGTGTGTGTGTGTATGAGGTACGTTCATAAGGTATGTAACAAGTTATTCAAGCAGCTTAGAAAGAATTTAAATTGGCTGCAAATATTTGTTGGCATGGCTAATATGTCTCCAAAGTGCCGTCAAAGTTTAATAAGTTAACGAAAATAAAAAGTTCAGACATTTTTTATTTGAGGGTGAAAAATTGAATTCAAATTGGTCAGGTTGATGCTATTAATAAAAGATTTCGCTTATAAAGTTGCTTAAAAATAATCTTAAAAAGCAAAGAAAAGAAAGAAAATACAAAAAAAAATAAACAGAAAGTGGAATCCTGCAATGTAGGATTTATGGCTTACCGTTTTTTTAATCTCTTAGCACTTTAAAAGCTCAGCTCACCCTTCTTACACTAAATTCCATACTGAATTAAAAGATTTTGCGTGTTGGTGAATAAAAGCTTAACCAAAAATGCAAGCTACAAAGTGAAGATGAAGGCACATCAGCTAGAAACTGTCAGATACATTCCACACTCCGTTGCTGCTCGCTTTACCTGTCAACTGGCTGCCAACTGTCGGACCTCAGCCGTAATGGGGCTACACCACTCAAGTAGCCAAAGGAAAAGCACTCTGCTTTTCAATTTTTTGCTTCACAAACATCATTATGCTCTGTATGTGTGTGTTTGTGTGGTTGGTTGTGCTTTGTGCATATTGAATGATTGATTGAGTTTTGATGCACACTGAAAATTGCTTTTCAGTGGTGCGCGTGGACGTCTTTCAGTTACCATATGCTTTTGATATAAACAGCTATCTTTAAAGCGCAGAAATCAATTCAAATTTTTACTTAGAATTGATCAATTCGTTAGCCACAATTGCACCTAATTGACCACAAAAAGTGTTCTGGACCTAACCACAGTCGATGGTTGTGTCATGCATCCTGTTATTCTAATTAGCAAAACGCTAACTCACACAAATCACGCACACTCGTGAGAATTTATTTTTTATTTATTTATTTATTAATGTACGATGCTTAGTGCTACAGTATAGCCACTATAAATTTATGCACTAATCACTATATATCGTAAAGTGCAGCCACAACTCATTAGCCAAATGTCAAATCCATAAACTCTAGGCCAGACTACTGTTACATCTAAACAGAATTCAAAAGTATGCCAAGCTAAACTTTTTATAAAGAATTGTATTAGAAAAAAAAAACAGTTTAAACTTGTGTCTCTAATTATTAAAAATCTCACATGGCATTCCAAAATATACCGAAGTATATCGTGGAACGACGATTGCTGTGGCAGTCAAAATTTTAAACTTTACTGCTGATGTAGCAAAGTAGTGACCAGAACGTTGTCGATGACAGGAAATTACCTACCTAAATATATATGTAACGGCAATTGTTAGAAATGCACAGAGCTGACATTTTTTTGGTAGAGTTTGTAATTTATGCACAAACGTTTTCATTGAAAACTTTTTTCTGCAGTCTTCAAAGGCAACAGGACAAAAAAATTAGCCAGCATGATGGACATTTAAAGCACTCAGCTTTATCTGACACACAAGTAAAAAAAACAATAAAGTTTAAAGTGTATTCTTTTTTTTTTTAGTTGTTCGTCCCCTAACAGCAACTAAAAAAATCACTTGAATGCATAACAAAGCATAAAGCCGCGCCACGCATCACAAAATCCGGGCATAGTCCGAGTTCTGTGCTCATTCCAACATTGTCAGTATATCCCTGTTTCGACAGAAAAAAGGACGGCAAGAAAAGGACAAGCTAATAAGACAAATGACAACGCATAAAAATTTGCATAGCATGCCAAACGAAAGAATCGAAAACAAAAAGGTTGCAAAAATTGAAATTGTTTTTGAGTAAGAGATAAAGTTTATGTACTTTGCTACGGCTGGTTAAAGTCGTCATCAAGAACAAATTCATGTGAACTACACAAGACTAAAAGGCAGCTTTAAAGTGCAACTCTACAAATATCTCTTTAACTATGTCGCAAATTTTGTCAAATTTTCGTAATAAGCCTCATCAGTTAGTAGAGGCCACAAAATGCCTTTTGGGTGTCAACTCTTTCGGCATAAATCACGGCTAGGATAACAACGGTTCACAGGATGCTCGCCACAACAATTCCTCAAATGTCAAATTAATTTACGCGCTCCGGAAAAAGCCCAGTGCGCCTTTTTGGCTTTTCAATCAAGGTAAAAACAGCTTAAGACTGAGAGGCATTTGGCCTAAGTTGAACTGAATGGCTGTCACGTTTTATGAATTTGCTGCGCTTGCCAGGAAACTCAGGGCGACTGGCTTGCCACCCAGAAAGGAAAGAAGCAAGCTGGCATTCTCAGTGGCGTCTGCTCAGCTAATACGGCACAAAGCTCAAACGGCTTTTGGGCCTTCCCTGAAAAATATAACTTGTGCTGTTCTTGGATAACCAAACGACAAACACGCATAAATTACTCAATTAACAGTCAAGACACGCTAGCAAGAAGGTCGCCACAGAACAGTGCGACACGAAGTGGCAAGGCCATATTGAGTAATCAAATGTAAGGACATTAAATGCGCCTTAAGGTTCCACACACACACACACACACACACACACATAAATCAAACAATGGACAATTGCTACTCAAAACTGACACATTATTAATAGAGCCGTTGGGATTTTCTAATTACATCTTAAGAGAGTCTGATCCCATGGCAACAAGCATGTCCTGCACTTGTCCTGTCTGCCTTCGAATAGCACTCGCAATCACAAAGGACAAAGTAAACAGTGTCACAAAAATAAAGCATATTTCAGAGAAGTGAAATTAATAAAATGTGCCCAAAAAGGTATGCTACACAAAAAGTATAAGTTGGAAAGGGAGAACAGCAAATGTTTTTGTTTGTGTGTGTATGTGTGTTTGCAACGAAATTTCTTTGCTTTGAAAAATGCTAGTTTATTTCGGGAGCTAGTAACATGTATGATAAATTGTTAAGGAAAAATAACTGAAATGGCAATTATTGAAAACCTCTGAAGAAGAATCTTAAAATTTTAACTTTTAAGCAATACCTTAGATATAGCAGTGTACACAAATTTCTCCTAGTGCTTGTTGACAATTTTGAGCATAATTTGTTTGTCTGGCACAAACAAGCCGCCCACGACGCTGTTGTTCAAGAAGCCTCACACACAAAACCCAAGGCCCGTCTAGGTCAGGCCTCTCCTTGGCAATACGTGTCCAAATTGTGGCAATGTGGCTATTTGTTCTGTTTCCATTTGCTGTTTGTTTGCCGTTAGCAATTAGAAATTGCACTTAGTTATTATTAGAAAAGTCCAAACAGTATCAACTCAAACCCAGCTTGATCAACGATGGTCAGCTTATGGCTATCATTTTACGTGTCTTGCCAACAATAAAACTACCCTCGTCACAAAAACGACTTATTACGACTTATTAACTTGATGAATTTGATTGCGAGGCGTTCGACCCAAACAAAATGTAACTACGCTTCAGCAAATAACGAATAAAGATAATAGCTAGGTACTTATGAATACTAGTTTGCTTAACTTTAGCTTCACAATCAACTCTTTAACCAAATCGAACAATGTGAAGCAAGTTTGGGGTTTCCAGGTGTGGAATTAATTAATTAATTATTTATATATTCCTCATGCAAGTGGTATGATATGATAATTAATGTAATGTATAGACATGGGTGCAACAACTAAAATCAAGGCCAATTTTCGCTTCATTAATCACAGTGCACACACGGTTCATAGGTTGAGGTGTTGGGCAGCCACAGTAACGGACAGCAGACACACCTTATGAAGGCTCAGTGCAATAATCCACACGGACCGTGTCAAAGCTGTCAAGTCAGTGGAAAGGGGAAGAGGAAGAGGTTGTTGCAACATGAGCAAACACACAGAAGCTCGCTTCAAGTTATTGTCTGTCTTGAGGCAACATGCGACGCACAATGGTGCGTATGATTGATGTTGTTCCATGCACGGGTGACAGCACCATTATCCGAAGGTGTTAGAGTGTGTGTATGTGCATAACGGTATTGCAACATGCACATTGCGATCAACAACAACCTCAACAATGACAGCACTGGATGAACTCAGTTAAAACGAAAAGGAAGTGAAGAAAATAATAGCAAAAGAAAACAAGTTTTATTTGTATATGGGCAGCCCACGTACGAGCTTCAAAACTCGACAGGTCTTTTCTCTTTTTCTTTCTTATGACTTTTAACAGTGCAACTGTTGAGAGGTGCAACGAGAAGAGAATGTGTTACGTTATACCTACACGTAAGATATAATATACCCAATATCACCTTTCATTAAATTTAAAACTGATTTCAAAAAGCAATTTCTGTTTTATCTTGACCTCTTAATGAAGTTGACAACGCGATTCTGATTAATTTCCCTTTATAGCTTCGTCCCTTCGTGCTCTATGTCTTTTGACGCAGCAACTTTGCAACTATATTAATGCATATTAAATAAAGGCTGTCCAAATAGTAGACTGCAACTTTTTTGAAAGAGAATTTTCACTTGTCCCTTTTTTGAATTTTCACGCTGATGTTGGCAAATGAAATAAATAATCAAGAATTAATTATGTTTTGTGGCGTAGTTAAATTAACTTTTATAACTGGAGCGCCTGTTTATCCATTAACAATTGCGTATAAGTGCTAAAGCGTACTTGCCGGAAATAGGAGCTCAAAGTCTGTAGATCTGCCTCGCTTTTACGCAAAATTTACTGAACCGATTTAAATAAAATTTGATACACAGATAGTCCAGAACCTGAGAAAGGGCATAAACTATAATATACCTCTCAGAATACCTTTATACCCTATAGAATTTCTCAACTCTTTTTTCAGGAGTGCCATCCCATAAGTTAAGGCTTAAAGTTGGTGTTCTAGTCATATTAATCAGAAATATTGACGCGCCAAGGCTATTTAATGGTTCATGGCTACAAATTAGACATGTGTAATGGGGGACAACATTATAAATGCTACAATCAAGGAATGGCAAAATGAGAAAATGTCTTGATTCCCCGTATTCCAATAATTCCGACTGATTTTGTATTCCAATTTAAAAGAGTTCAGTTTCCCCTGAAAGCAGCATTTGCAATAACAAAAATGTTTATGTTTTGGTACAAAAATACTGAGTTAATAAATATGTACTTAGATAAGCTCAGATTTTATTAATATAATAAGCTCTTTGCAGTGCAAAACTGCTAAAAGCTTATTAAAGTATTTATACGTATGTGACTTACACTCAAAGTAATTAGCCGAAATAATTAAAAATATTATCCAAACACACTATTTTACGCGGACGAAGTAGCGGGCGTATTCCTAGTAGATTATATTTACACAAAAAACAAAAAGAAATGTAATTTATTTTTTATTCAGTCAAATCAGTTTTTTTAACTGCTGTTGCAGTTACAATTGGAAAATTTTCGTTGGGCTCTCTGTGTTTTCTTACACTTGTTTGCGTTTTTCGCTTCATTACATGCATAAAATGGTGTAAATCATGGTGTGTATATGCATGCGTATGGCATTGAAAAGGCAAAATGGGAAGCGTGTCCTGTATCTGAATAACAGCTTTTGCCAGAAGGCTTTTAACTGTTGTGCAACGTCCGTGCCGATATAAAACAATTTTTTATAAAATACTTGTCGTAGTAAAAAATCGAGGTGGGGATGGAATAAAAATTGGCAAACAATTGCGCAGAGAGCGCTGGTGAATAAGCTGGCAAAAAATCTGCCGGTGGCAATTAAAGTAAACAGAAAAGCATTAAAAAAAAAAGAATAATGAAACCACACTGAAAGCTGACATTCATTGAAAAATAATTAAACCTATATAACCTGTACTTTACTTCAATTTAATGTAATGGAAGGAAGAAAGAAGCATCTCCGACCCTATAAAGTATATTTATTCTTGATCAGCATCAAGAGCCGATTCGATATAGCCATATCCGCCTGTCTGTCTGGATGCATGAACGCGTCGATCTCAGAGACTATGAGAGCTAGAGGCTCCAGATTTTGAACATAAGCTCATCTAAGTCCTAGGCAGTACAAGTGTATTTCTGATTACCGATCATTTTTTCCGTTTCCGATATACACATGAGATGATAACAGTAAAATCTTCAATATCGAAAATGTGAAACACGTTTTAGAAATTAAATACAAAATAATAAAAATCTGTGAAAATTTCATCGAAATCGGTTGTGAAACGCCAGAGATATCGAAGACTGAAGTTTAGTCACAGATGGATACAGACAATAACTGTGCGCGTTAAGTATAGGGTTCAGGGTATCTCCTGGTCGGGAAATCTCGACTAGAGCCTTCTTAGCTTTTTTTTTTATTAAAGTCTGTTTAAATCGAATGTAACTAAGTTACATGCAAAAAAAGTCATTTTAACTGGCAGACACGTTTCAAACTACAGCGAACTAATTTTGCATTTATTGTAGCTGTAACTAAATTAAGTATTTATTAATGATGATTGGCAATTATGCCATTTATGTAAATGCACTTTGTATTTTAATTGGCAGAGTGTCAGAGGTGAAGCCGTGAGGCAGGAACTGCACATGCACTTTTTATGTATAAACATCTCTTTGATACAGCTGCCTGATGTTTGCCCGGTTATTGTAAATCTATTTGCAGCTATTTGACAGCTGCGTCTCTGAAGCTGTACACTCGATATTGAATCAAAGTGGCAACTGAATAATGCATGAATGTAATTTATGTAACGATATGTCTGAGACAGCAATGATTCGATTTGGTTCTATTTAAATCTGAGGTTGCCAGTTGCCAAGCTCTGACTTCTGGGCAACAAGTTGTTTGTTGGATTCCCAATATTTACTTACCAAAGGATTTCAAACATTGCCCTTTCACTTGAATAAGTGCTGTTCGTAAGCCACCACAAAAACCACAGAAAGTCGCCTTTTGTGGCCTTTGGCGAGCACTGTGTAAGCTGTCTGCTGCCCACGGAATTGGCTGCGGATCAAAAATGCTCATTTTCAGCTCTTAGCACGTTCAAGAGGCAAAAGAACAAACAAGAATGTTTGTACAATTTTAAGCACTGTGAGTTTCACCACCAAGTAAAAAGTATTGCATACTCTACGATATAAATTTATAAAGCTTTTCTCATACAAAATACAATTCTTGGTTTTTATATGCAATTTAAAACTAAAAACAATACTGCAATACCATCAAGGTTGTATTGCCAGAACCTTTAACAAACAAGGAATTACTAGCATTGAAATAGTACCGCTTGCTAGTAATTAATAGAAAGAAACTGCGAATCTTGCATCGCAATACGTTTTTTAAAAGAAACCAAAACATGTAGGTGTCATGCAACAGGTTAGCATATAATACATTAAAAAAACATGATATGTTGCACAACATTTTGTGGTAAAGCTGCTTAGCAACTGATAGAGTCAAAAATAAGCGCATGCGCTTTTATAAAATACTCATCAAATGAGTTGAGAGAAAACATGAGTGAGTTTTAATATGATTTTCTTTTCTTTCATGCTTTTGATACTTCAATGCAGCCAACATTGAAAATGATGCAATTTTTGTGATGCTTCAGAGCAACGACCGTTAAGTTTTATAGTTACAAAAGCCGTATATGTTATTTCCGGCCCATTAAAGTACAAAACCGAAAACCATAAGTTGGCCGCAAATAGCGTCTGCTGCAGCACTTGCTGAACTGCTAAAGGATGCCCAAATCATTCGCAAAACAATTGATCTGGGACAACACAGGAGAGGACTGGAGTATCTTTTTGATTTCCGCAACAAATGAAATTAAATGTTGCTTGTAATATGATTGCAATTGAGTCAACGGCAGCGGAAGCAGCCACCAAGTGGACAGCAAACTGCAGGAAGCCAACAACAATGAAGGCATCACAGCGTTCCCGAAACAGCAATCCTCGAAGGGACGAGGTGGCCAGGCAGAGCCATTGCAGTCAAAGACCGAGAATTTAAGTGTTTCCATGTGACGACTCCTATGACTTTAGTCGACACATTTTTATTGTTAGTGCTTTGCTTTAACATTTCATTAAATGTTTTTTGCTTTCTCATCTCGTGTCTCTCAGTGCTGCTGCTGTTGTTGTTATATGCATTGTTTTGGAGCTCTGTTTGCTTTTAACTTGTCGCATAGTTGCCGCCATTCTTTGCTTATCGCTGTAGTGTCAAGCAGCTTTGGCCAAGGCGATGGCGATGGCAATGCCATCGTCGTCTCAAGTGTCCACAGGGATAACATAAAAGGTGTATGAGTGTATGCTTTTTTGTATGTATTTTTACAATGCTTTTTATATATGCAAGAGTAGTAAAAATATCGATAAACTGATGAAAGGATTTTTGTGTTAAAATATTGAAGAATAAAAAACTTTCTTATTTTAAAGCATATGCTGTGTAAAGATTATTTGATTGAATATTCGTACACTAAAAACTTGGTGCTTGACGTTATTAAAGATTCCTGAAATACGTTTTATCCTTCTTCAACTATCTAAAAGAATTTCTAAGTTGTTCAATACATATTATGCAAAACCTTTGACGAGGAGTTAAAACCATCAACTGGGTGAACTTTGCAGGAATTTGTGATAAAATCAACCCAACATGAGCAACGAGGCGTGACTGTATTTAATGTCACGTGACTGTCTCTGGTATGCCTGGTATTTCCTCTGCTGCTCAGAGGAAATCAAAATTTTGAAAATCGTAAGCTTGGCGGCGGCAGCTGCACCATGGGGCATAGGTCTTGCCTCAAGTATTTCCTTCCTACTTGTACTGTAATTGCGGCACAAATTACTTTTATCCAAGTGGCTTTAGCTCATTGTGCTTTGCGAAATTGCTTATGATTGTTGTGGGAGCCTTGAAGCTAGAGAACACAGCATTGAAAAAGATTTAATAAAGATTTGTGATTGTTAAAGTAACAACTAAAGTTGCTTTTGACTTAGTTCTTTATTAAATCTTATAGAAATTCTTAATTAATAGTAAAAAATAAAAAACTAAGAAAATCCAGGGAATTATAAAATTTAAAAATACCTCATGTACTTTTAATTTATTTATTTAGTATTGGCTTAAGCTTAAGGGTACTTTAAAGTGTTTTCAGTATTTGTTGTTTTTTAACACCTGCCACAAAGTGCTGTTTGTTGGCCCTTGGCTTGCCACAATTTGTTGCAACTGACATTCAGCATACAAATTGCAACATTAGGCGCAAGAAAAAATAACGGCAAAAGGCATTTCTGACAAACACGCGGTTTGAGAACTCAGTTGATGGCTACACTTCGGACGCTCTTACGGTTATTTTTACGAGCTTTCTTTGCGTTATGTTCCTTTTCCAACAACTTTTAAAAGAACAACCTCGAAGCAATAAGTCGAAGGTTATAACAATTTCTCAACCAAAAATCACAACCAAAAAGTTTTTAAAGTTCTTTCAACCAAAAAAAAAGTGAAGCAACTGTTGTTATTTCTAAGCTTGCACTTTAAATTAGTGCAAGGAACTCAAAGTTTTAAGACCATCATAAAAAATATTACGCATAAAAAGTGCATAAAATCCTTTGAATCAAAGCAATAAAATTGAAAGCAGCATCGATAAAGTAAAGTTGGCAAGTACACACACACTTACACACATGTAAAATCTATAGCCCTTATTGTCCAGAGTAATGACAACAACAACAATTGTTGCTTTTTAATAGTGTTGCTCTGTGATTCTGTTAGACCATCAAAGAGCTCAATATAATGCAAAATGAATGACACGAAGAACAGCAGATAGAAACACATATTAAAAACGTATGAGAAATGCTTCAGGTTACTGTATTTGATTAAGATATATCCTTCACGCCGTTTATTTTGATTCGTTTTAAACCAAAAGGTTCTTTAGCATTGAACCTTCTCAAACTCGCTCAACTTTTTTAGTAATCTGCGCAGTATTTGTATGATTAAAACACACACATCTCAAATATTATCTTTTGTTTCCGTATGAAAACAAATTCTAATTGGGTTTTTGTTTTACCAATATTTGACGATTTTATCCGAAGCATCAGCATGACTTCGCTCAATGTTGCCCCCCATGTGTTGTTGTGATTTCTGCCTGTCAAACAGTCAGTAGGCGATCCGAAAGCTTGCACATGAAATTCCGGTTGCAACAACGCTTGCTTGCTACTGGCAAAAGGAGATGACCACGCCGACTGCTTTTTGACCTGGTCGATTTTATTTGTTTCTGATTACAATGCCAAAGGCGTAAACAACAGAAATGTAAACACACACACAGACTGGCCACAACACTCTCGGTATTAAGCTTACCAACATGGCCGCAAGCGTTGATAGCACTAATCACCTGATAAGTAAACGAATCCAGCTCATAACTGTGCAGCCAATGTAAACATCATCGTGGTCAAAGCTGATTGAAAATCTTTATCTTCAGAGTTTCTTGTAGAGATGCGCAAGAAATCACCGCAAGAAGCTGAGGTCCATATGTACATTTAAGCATTTAAATATATAGAATAAAGTATCCCATTTATCCACAATTCACAAAAACTTCAAAATTCTTTAATATGATCGAAACATACAACATTTTTTATTTTTCCTGTATAAACACTATTGTATATTGTTACTTATGCACAGTTTCCCTAACTGTGATGCTCAACTCTAACACAAATATGTGTTTCTGAACATGCTTGCAACACGCCCCTTTTTGTGATCCTTGGCCAAGCCGACAACTAAAACCACAAGTTGAAGGCCAAACTAAACCCAAGAAAAACTCCGACAAATTATGAAACTGTGTAACCTGTAAAGGCGTGTAAGTGAAAAATATATAATTTCAAACTGTAAACAAACAAAGAAAGATAAAGAGAGAGAAACGCCTTAACAGCAAAAAGACAGAGCTCACAACATGCCTAAGATTAATCGACTAGAATTTTGAGAGAGGCAGTTAAGCCGCCCATATGCAAATAATTTGTGGCCAGAACTGAGCTGTATAAACAAATCCAATACACACAAATGTGAGCAAGAATTGGAGTTTCAGATAACCATAAAAGTTGCTCAAAACTTTTCACAAAACCGAGACACACACACTTGCACAATAACCGACTAGTTGGTCAGAAGGAAAAAAAACCTCATAGCATACATCAAAGCGTCAAATGAGCCGTAGGCGGCTCCGAAGATGTTAGATAAGACGAGCAGAAGCAACAGCAGCTGTCAGTTTGTTTGATGGCGAAAGTTGAAAAGAAACTTTAAACTCCAGCGTCAACAAAACAGCAGAAACAACAGCAATCAATTGTGAGCAAAGTTATTTTTTGGGTTATATGTAAGCCAACTGACATAGATACTGCTTTTAAAAGAACCTCCCAAACACAGTGTAAATTGACCACTAAGAGCACGAGCTAAAGAAATCAACAACTCAATCATTTTTTAATTAACCATTGTGTTTGCTTTGAAAGGACGTTTAACAAAACGAACACTCAAATATACGCATATATTTTAAGTATTGGATATTATTCTAGGTGTTAGCTGAAGCAATTTTATGAAATTTATCAAAGCGTACATTTAAACGCCACAAAATTTGCAACCCGTATCGACACACATGCCCAAAATTGCTTTAAAGTATCCTAGTTTCAGTTCCTGTTCGTGACAATTGTAAATTAACTGAATGAAGATAGTGAATTGCAGCGCCAGAGAAACGCGCCATTTTGGCTACTGCTCTGCTCTGCGGATGTGAAGAAATTCTCTTTGGTAAATTAAGGCTTGCAATCAATACCCAAAGAACCCAAGCGATGTGTAATGTAGCACTTGGTTAGTTACAGCAAGGAGCAAGAACGATGCGAGCGGTAGGAAATTGAATTGCATTTGAAATGCATTTGGCGGTAACGCGACATGTTTTCGGAGGATATTTATCAAAGGGTTATTGCAGTTATAACAGAATTTGTAAGAAGATGAGCTTAAAACTCCTTTGCTAAGATACTTAAGAGCGCTTAAGATTGAATAATTTAATAGTACAAAACATTAAAGAAACAACATCGGCGAATATATATATATGGCTATAAAAAGGACATTGTTAAATAATAAACTTGCCTATTTGGTATTCAAATAAATATAAAAACATTTTCCATCCAAAAATCAACAACTTATCTCATTTAAATTGCATTTTGCATTGCCCAAAAAGTATACATATATAATCAACTTGAACTTTATTAGATTTAAAAACGTTTATGTGCTGTTGTAAACCGAGTAGTGCCCGGGGACTAAGTCAACAAAGCTAACGCCAGAAACCTAACAGGAATCAGAGAGCCAGATGGTTGCTTGAAGTTCACAGTATAACCAGCCAAGCAGAGCATAAAACTTTTAGCGTCGGCATCCTCAATATTATGGAAGTGTACTGAGTACAATTTTTCTTTATTTTTTTTTTCTTTCTCTGTTAGTGTAGGAGAGAGGGCTCTAAAGTAACTCGTCCTTGGCCTCTTCCATTTCAGGAAGAGTATATAAATAAACATTGTGAAAGACATTTTTAAAATTGTTAGTATTATTAAACCAAATTCAATATATTTTTGTCGGTTAGTTTCTGTGAAAGCCTAGACAGCTTCAAGTCTGAAACGCTTCTATTTCTGAACGCAGAGACTTTAGAATCTAAAGTTTAGATATTGTTGCAACCGCACAAGCCACTAACTTTGGTGCATATTAAAAACAACGCTGCAGGCGCGCTTTGTGGCAGCCATAAGGCGACTTGATGCGATAATCGCTAGCTATTCTATGTAAATTGGGTTTTGTTAGTTGGCTTTGTATATGTACGTCAACAAAAGGCGTAGTGGGAGTGGCCTGGTGTTAGCCTAATGTGAAACCGATGAGGCCACATCTTTAAGAAAACATTTGGTCACTTCAAGATTGAATCACAGCTGGGCTTCTTCTAACCGGCCAAATTATACACATGATTGCGTTCATCAAGTTAAATTAGAAACTGTCAGTGGGGAAGCAATTGAAGCGTTTCAGTCGTGATTTCTGTCGGAGATTTTAACATGGTCAATTTTTTTTGGCCAATTGAAGTGTAAACAAATTGAAACAGCAAGACACTCTTTATACTCTTTTTCGGAAAAAGAAATATAAAATTTTAAAGAGATATTCAGACCTAATAAATATGTTTATTACCATTGCCAATTAAAAAGCAAACAACTTAGCTGAATTGGATGATAATACTAAATCACCGGAATGAAGAGCAGTTAAAAATGTATAGCTTTTGATTGACTAGCCAAGTGGCAACAAACACACCAGCCCATAAGCGCTCATTAAAATTGTTAATGTGGTTAGCTTTGGGCTTTTAAGGGCATTCATGCCTATGAATCCTGACAGACAGACAGCTCACCGCGTTACTGGGACTAAAAATTGAAAATCGAAATTAAAAATGCAATACAGAGAAATTGAACAAAATCAGACGAATGCCAGACAACACATGTATGTCAAGTGTTATGTGTATAAACATGTGAGTGCTTTAACAAATCGAGCAACCGCCGGGCAATTAAATTATACTCGAAATTGCCTGTTTTATGGCAGTTATGATATTTGACGCAGCTTCCGTCAACCAAGCAGAAGCCAAAGAAAACTGGGGGCGAACAGCTAAGAGGTAACTGCCGTCAAAGCCTAATGAAGTTAAAATTGTTGCGTCGTGTGTGAAGCCGTCTTATGTAGTACAAGAGCAAAAATACGGAAGTTCCACCTCAGTGGGTAGATGTTATGTGTTTTTTTTTTTAAGGTGAGGCCGTTAAATAAGGGAATATAAAAACAAGTCTTATTTGTATATCCTTTAAAGAAATAGATGACCACAATTTTGTTTTCAGGGAACTCTAAGGAAGCTAAATACTTTTTTTTTTTGCATTAAGTAATGACGTAAGTCAATTTACTAATGACATTAAGTTAAACTTTATGTGTGAACCTATCTTAAACATGTTCATAAGTAATAGCTGTTTGCTAATATAAACGTTAACCGTATTTAAACAAACGACAATCGATTAAGACTCGATAGCAAAGAAGCGTGAGCGTGATCTGGTTCAGTTCATATGGTTAATCGAACTAAACACAGGTTTCTGCACATAGCGTTGCTATTCTGCAGACGAAAAGAAGCAAATGTGAAAATATTGTTTTAAATGCAATTTCTTGTATTTATTTTACTTAAATAGTGATTTAAAACACTATGCAAATATAAAACGGTAATAAGAATATTTACAAAGAATCAAAATGAGCGGACACCATGGAAAACCAGCTTCAGGTAAATTTGCTCAATAGCCTAACAATGCTAAAAAAGGTAATTAAATTTGTGTACCTGTTTTACAAAGCAGGATATGGAAGTCACTCGGCTGTACCTATACCCAGTATTGAGCAGAAAAACAAGCAAATGCAACAGGAGACCATGATGGAAAAGCTAAGGGCCAAGTACAGGAACAAGCCAAAGACATACGAGGAAATCAAAAAGTCAGTGCGCATGTACTTCATAGAGAAACATTATCCGCTGGATCCACTTTGCAAAGCAGCGCTGCAATCAGCACTGGACAAACTACAGCACTACATTAAAGTTACCTCAAGGCATGGGCTCGTGGAACGTTTGGAAAGTCTGTCCCGGCAACTGGGCCTTAAATTCATGGAAGATCAGCAGCTGCTATTTATTTCCACGGATATGTTCTACGTTGAGATACTGCTGGATGCCAACGGCAACCTCAACGACGTTAAGGTGCACCACGAGTGCAAGATAGAGCAGCAACCCAATTCCAGTCCCAGTTCCCGAGAGCTGCTAAACTGCCTGAAATCGGGCGACTTTGCCGACTTCACAGTACAGCTCGAGGGTTTATCTTCCATTTACCAGCTAAATGCCGAGCCCAAGGTGAAAAAGAAGGCCTTCGTAGCTCTACAAGCCATGGAAACAGACATTTTCAATTTGTATCAGCAGCAGCTACTGAAACAGAAAGAGCAGCAGATCAGTAGCACTGATAGCTACAGCATCATGAATAAATCCTCATTAGGTTTGGTCATGGAGCGACGCGGTGGACACCCAATGAAGCTGACCTACTTCTGCCCGCCCCTACACCTCATCGAGAAAAAGATCAAAGGGGAGAAAAAAGCTGCTGCAACTGCAAGTGGAACTGAGAGCAAAGACTTCAATATTGAGCAGGTGATGAAGAGTCCCAATGCACTCAGTGCCACGCTCAATCTCGAGGGCTCCTCTGCAAACAAGCTGCAAATACAGCCCATTGTCAGCTTCACTAGCGAGTCGGGGCTACAGCTGGACCAACCCAGCTATGCTCCGCTTACCCAAAATAACTCCATGCTCATGCCAGCTACTTATGTCCTGCGCCTCAACAAACCCATGCCCGTTTGCATTGAGTCCCTGCGAGCCTTGGCTCTGCCTGGTCTCGGACCTAAGAGTGTTTCGACTGAAGGAACGACGACTGTGATGAATCTGATTGTGCAGACTGCCTCGCGACAGCTTATAAAGAACACCCAGAAGGGCTTGTATGTAAATCTGCCCAAGGAGACACACTGCTATTTCTTTACGGACAACCGAAGGTTACAGGGTACGCTAATATCATCACTTCCTTTCACGGAGCCTGCGCAAGTGCCCAAGATAATTGCGTTCCTCAAGAAGCAGGCACTCTTCTACACGCTTCTCTCCAGCTGCGTCAGGGAACAGCAGAAACCATACAACGGTGAGTGAAGCACATTTAAAAAATATAATATCAGAGATATAATTAATAAGGCTCCATTTCAGACATGGACAGCACTGTTATTTTGGAAGTAACTGCAGTTTCGCTAAGTCAGATCACTGTGGAGCTGCAGCATCCATACGAGGAGTCGCTTGCCACAGTGGACTTTCTGCTGGAGGACGGCCAGGCGACTTGCACCATTTACTGCCTTAGCAACGACTATGAAGCGCTTTCCCAGAAGCTTACTAGGACAGTGCGCCAGGTGCTCTCAATACCCATGGTCATATACAAGTTGCTCAAGTGTTGGGATGAAGAGCATCAGCAGAAGTTTCATGGCGCTATTGGTCCAGGAGCAGGCACAGGTAGCGGGACATCCGGTGGTTTTAGCAGCGCTGGAGCTGGAGGAGCAGGAGGAGGTGGAGGGATGCACGGAACTAGCAACTTTGGACAGTTCGCCATGGAGTCGGGTGGTAGTGAAGGCAACAAAGGGGTTGGCGGTAGCTTCACCGGCAATCTGAAAATGGAGTCCAAGGTGCGATCTCTGGCAGATGCATTTGCTGCCTCCACCTCAGCAGCCGCGGCCATTGCAGGACTAATGAGTCTGAAGCGTGAAACGGATCCACACTTAGCTGAAGGCAACAACCAACCCAACTGCTCCACGTCCACATCTAAGTCCAATGACAATGAGATCGCCGACAAGTACAAGAACATTTGGAAGGACAAGACGCCCAACTTGAAGCACAGCGTCAGCATCACGCCCATTGCCGGCGATGGGAAGGCGCCTCCACAGCAGCAGCAGCAACAGCAGCAGGTAGATGTGCAGCGCTCGGGCGGCATTGAGATTATACCACTGAATGCCCAAGGCAGTGTGGGAGCCAATCCCAATGCAAGCTCTGCAGCCACAACGATCACCATAACTCCCATTACGGGCAAAGATGTTACCAAGGAAGCGAAGAAGTCTGCGTCGAGTGGGAATGCCAACCAAGCCAAGCGACCACATGAGAGCAGTTCATCCTCATCCTCATCCTCGAATTCGAGCAGCAGTACTGGCAGCAGCAGCTCCTCGAGCGACACACAGAAGGAAAAAAAGCGCAAGAAGAAGAGAGATGACTCACCCATGGGACCTCCAGAGAAGATATATTCACGCCAGAACTCGCCTGCATCTGGTGGAATGGTGGATGGTTCAGCGGGAAGCGGCGTGGTGCGCAAGTTCTCGTCTCCCTCAGCTTCATCTTCATCCTCACCCAAGGCAGGAGGAGCTGGAGCAGGAAGTGGCACTAGTGCTGGCCTGGGTCTAATCTCCGGCCAACCATCAGCGCGTCCCAGTCCAAAGCACTCACCTGTCTACAGCAGTCCCAAGCATAACAGCAACAGTAACACAGCATCGAACAGCCCCAAGTCGCCTTTTGGAACTCTTTCGCCCAAACATGGATCCTCCGGCAAGCCTAGCATGTCAACTCTCAAAAGTGCGACTGCAGCCACCAGCCTCAGTCTCAGTCTCAGTCCCAAATCAGAAAAGTCTCTGCCTTCGAGTGGAGGTGGAGGTGGAGGTGGAGGAGGTTCGAATGCAGCTCATTCAGTTCCTCTAACATCAAGTGCATCCGGATCAAGCACAGGCGGAAATCCTTCTATGATGAGACCCGTGCCTCCACTGGCTAGCACCATCAGTGGCATGAGCAGCAGTCAATTGCCGGTTGGTGTGAAGAAGGACAAGTCCATCGCCAGTAGCTCCGCATCTGGTGCTCCACCTGGAGTAGTTGCTGCTGCCGTTGCTGCACTGAAGAACTCGCAGCAGCAGCAGCAGCAGCTACAGCAACAGCAATTGAAGTCATCCGTGGCCAGCTTATCGCATCTGGCAGCAGGTGGCAATCTGAGCAACTATTCTGTTCCAGCTGTGGCCGCCATGGAGTTGAATGCCCTGCGCAAGGGATTGGCGGTAGCGGGAGCGGGAGCGGGAATGGGACCGGGAATGGGCGCAGCTGCGGGAGCGGTAGGTGCGGTAAGTCCGTTTACAATTTATGAGTAGCTCACGTTGTGTGCCCACCTCCACCTCCACCTCCGCCTCTGCTTCCACACCCCCTCTCAACTCCAACTGCACCTCTAACCCTCAGTTGATTCTCTCTTTTTCTTTTGGCATACAACTAAAACTAAAACTTTAATTTGATTTATTGTAATATTAATATTATTACTACTGTAGTATTTGATTAAATTTAATTTTTATGTTTTGTTTGTAAATATATTCACTATTACCTATTTTCTAACTGCATCCGTTTTATTTATTTTTATCATATTAATGATTAATGATTGTGATGGGCTGTTTTATATTTCCCTTTAGCTTTCTTTTATGATCAAGGCAAAACTTGTATGTCTTTTAATTAAATATTTATTGTATATGTTTGCAAAAAAAAAGTCTTTATAATTAAAGGGCTTGGATATTAAATAAACAGTCAATAATGCAAATAATTTGTTGATTTATTCAGCTGATTCTTATGTTTATTTGCATTTTAAAAAGTTCCTTATTTTCTTTACACTTGATATTTGTATAGTACGTAGTATGTATTTTTGAGCCACTGATAAACTAAATACTAACGGGTTACCTTTCTCTTCCCCTCTTGCTCTCTTTCTCTCGTGAACACTTGCTGATCTCCTTGCATGTAACGGGATTCAATTCAATTAACCTACAAATGACACATGTGCTGCTTTCTCACACGTTTCTCGTTTGATTGCTTTAATTTGCTTTCTCGGATCGATTCTTATTTGTTTGTCTCCACACACACCCACACATACACATACACGTACACACACGCACACAACCACGCGCTTCCTTTGTCAGGTTAGTTTGATGACGTCGACGGCAGCTTCGACGGCAACCATGCAAACCACAACCACAGCTCCATCCATAACAACAACAGCAGTGGATTCGTCGGGCACAGCAGCAGCAGCAGCAGCAGCAACAACAGCATCAGCAGTAGCAGTAGCATTGGAAACGGAAGTGGGATTGGGATTGGGATTGGCAGCAGCAATTGCAACAGCAGCAACAACAGCAACAACAACAACAGCAACAACAGCAACACAGCAACAGCAACAAGCACATAATAGCGATCAATCCTGTTCCAGCTCGAGCAGCATTACAGGAGCAGTCTCTGGCCTGTCCACTGGGTACATGGTGAAGCCGAGTAGCCAAGAGGGCCTTAAGCTGACTATCAATAAGACAGGCAGCGGAAAGAGCAAGACTGGAACACCTGGCTCAGCCTCCTCGTCTTCCTCTGCAGTTAGCGTTAAGAAGCAGCATACGGGACTAAAGCCGGGCGTCAACAGCGGACCAGCCTCAAAGAAGGCATCTTCAACTGGTGCTCAATCCAGCAAGCACCTTTTTCAAAAGGCCAACTCTTCTGGCAATCTGAGCAGCAAACTTAGCGGATCTTCCACTTCTGGCGGTGGTTTGCCGTTAACCAAGAGCAACAGCACCAACTCATTTCAGGATCACATTGTGCCTAGGCGAAGGCCCAGCATGGGCAACAGCAGTGTCAGCGGAGCACAACGCAAGGCACCATTAGCCTCCCCTGGAACTGGAGCAGGAGCGGGAACAGGAGCAGGCGCAGGAGCAGGAACTGGCGCAGGTAGAATGTCACCAGCAGCAATGAGCGGGTCGATGTCACAGCCACCGCCACGCTTTGATCACCACACGGACATGATGACCATTCTGCAGTACGCATCACCCAGCATGGCAGCCAGCATGGAGGGCTTTATAAAGGGACTGCACAACAAGTTTCAGATACCCAAATTATCGCAGCGACAAGGTGGCAACAGCAGCACGATTGGTAACAGCATGGCCAATACAGATCAGCCAACTGCTTCATCCTCCACCTCCACCACATCGCAGGAGCAGCATCAACAGCAGCATCAACAGCAGCAGCAGCAGCAGCAGATGAGTGCTTTGGCATCCAGTTTAACAGCTGCGAGCAGTGGCAATAGTGGAACAAGTGGGAACAGTGGAGCGCAGAAGCCATCGACAGCTGCTTCTGAAAACGATTTGCTGCTCAATTTAAGTAGCAGTGGTTCAATAAGCGATGGCATCGATGAGGAGCTGCTCGCCAGTTTGGCTGGTGAATGACATCTCGAACTGTATCTTAAGCTACCGTTAACCGCAATTTTAAGTTAGTTTGAATTTATAGAAGGCCTTTACACGTCGCTGATAGGATTAGGATAGATTTAATTTCATACATATGTATCTCATACATAATGTCAAGTCGATTTTTATAAAGTTCCTGACTTATTTGAAAATAATTTTTCTTCTGGAAAAATATATACTTTCATATGGAATAGTAATAAAAATATAAAATGTGTTCTCTTATCTGTTGCGGTTTAACTGATGGAGGTATTTTTGTGGCTTTCAGCTTACAGTTTGCAGCTTACACATAAATACGTCAGAGAGACATGCAAAACAAGTAGGAATCGCATTGGGGTTCAAGCGAGTCGACCTAATTTGAGACAGCGATAACCGCAATGCAACAACAGAAGGGGATAACTTGGGTATAAACAAGATGAAACGTCATAACAAGGTAAACGAATGTAATTGATAGCTTTGAGCTTAAAATAGATGAAATAACAATTGATGATTAGATATTTAGTTGCACATTCTGAACACTCTTTAGGACATCGCTGTAGAGGGATAGCACTGGCTGCACTTCCTCGGCAATAAACTCGTCCACCTGCTCGCTGGCACGACCAGTGAAGGTGCTAGCATCCAGGATGTGATCCAGCTTGTCCAATATGGGTGCAAAGTAGGAGTCGTTACGGACACGCTCCACCAGATCGTTGTCTTTGCCAAACTGCTTGACTTGGGCACCGGCCTCCTGCGAGAGGACGCGAATCTTCTCGTGGCACACTTGACGATCACCGCCTGCTTTCACCATTGCCATAATAATGTTCTCCGTGGACATAAATGGCAGCTCCTGGGCAATATGCCGCTCAATGACTCTTGGATAGACGACCAAACCCTGGGTGATATTTAGCAGCGTGAGCAAAGCCGCATCCGCAGACAGAAATCCTTCCGACAATGTCAAACGCCTGTTCGCCGAGTCATCCAGAGTGCGTTCCAGCCACTGTGTAGCATGCGTATTCGCCGCATTGCTAAACAGGGTGATCAGATGGCGAGAAAGGGCGCAGCAGCGTTCCGAGCGCATGGGGTTGCGCTTGTAGGCCATAGCCGATGAACCAATCTGGGTGCTCTCGAAGGGCTCCTCCAGCTCCTTGCGTGAGGCGAGTATGCGCAGGTCGGAGCACATTTTGTGAATAGTGCAGCCGAGACTGGCCAGTGAAGCCATCACCTCGACGTCCACTTTGCGCGTATATGTCTGCCCAGTGACAGCATAGGGTTTGCTAAATCCTGCCAGCTGCGTGACCAGCAAGTCCAGCTGCTTAACCTTCTGACCATCGCCGTTGAAGAGCTCCATGAATGAAGCTTGTGTGCCTGTGGTGCCCTTGACTCCACGGAAGCGCAGATCCTCGAGGCAGCGACGCAGCGCACGCTCGTCCATTAACAAGTCCTGCATCCAGAGACAGGCACGTTTGCCAACTGTGGTCAGCTGCGCCGGCTGCAGATGCGTGAATCCCAGCGTAGGCAGCGCCTTATATGTCTCGGCGAATTGCTTTAACTGCCCCACAACGGTAGCAACACGCGGCAGCAGCAGTTGCAGTGCATCACGCAGCACAATGAGATCCGTATTGTCGCCCACATAGCATGAGGTAGCACCCAAGTGAATCACTGGTGCAGCTGCCGGACACTGCGCGGCAAAGACGTGAACATGAGCCATGACATCGTGCCTAGTTAAACGCTCCTCGGCTGCCGCCGCCTCGAAGTCAATGTCCTTTATGTGTTGTTCCATTTGCGTTATCTGCTCGGCAGATATGTCCAGGCCAAGAGTGTGCTCCGCTTTGGCCAGCCAGACCCACAGCTGACGCCAGGTGGAGAACTTGTTTTGGTCACTGAACAGATACTGCATCTCCTTGCTGGCATAACGTGTGCTCAGTGGCGATTTGTAACCTTCGTAATTGCTGGACATATTGCTGCTATTTTTTTTTCTTTTACCAACTTTGCGTCTTGATCACGTCCCACCCGTGGCAACTCAAATTTCACGACTAATGAGCAAAATAACACATGTTGCGCTCTTTTAGCAATACAGTGATACCAGAGATGAGCAAATTAAAAATCCCTAATGTCGATTAACCCAGCGGGCAAACACCTCCGTTTTTAGCATGAATGAAAGAAACCAGATTGCGCAGGTCCGTTAGTTTTGCTCATGCAAATAGCTGATTTTGTGACGTCACGGTAGACTAAAACATTTTTGTACTCTTTGCAATTTGCTTGGATATTTATGTGCAAGTTAGCTCCACAATATCTTTAAAACAGACACCCACCACATACCCAAAGCATTGACTGTGTTGGCAGGGTCAAAAAACCATTTTTTCAGTCAATGTTTTTATATAAAAGACTGCCTTTTACACACAAACTCCATTAAATTCAAACAGCGAGACACAGCTACAGTTATTTAGCGAGCATCCGTTTTCTCGTACGTTTCTCGTATTAAATGTTATCGATTAAGACACTTTTTATATCGGAATAACTCAAATGAACACAAGTCGATATTTTGAATCGATTATCGGCTACGATATGTAATTCAAAACCCAAATAATGAATTTAGCCACTTATATTTGCATAAATATGTGAAATAAATATATAAAGAGAACTTATCGGCTGGTACTTAAGTTTAAGACAGTAATCCGATAAAACTAATAGAACTTATTTTTATGTTTACGGATATATGTAAGTAGGTAACGTATTAAATATTTTGCAACTATAATAACCAACAGCTCGAGTTTCGAGTGCAATTTAAGGCCATTTATAAATTCAAACTAACTTAAAATTGCGGTTAACGGTAGCTTGAGATACAGTTCGAGATGTCATTCACCAGCCAAACTGGCGAGCAGCTCCTCATCGATGCCATCGCTTATTGAACCACTGCTACTTAAATTGAGCAGCAAATCGTTTTCAGAAGCAGCTGTCGATGGCTTCTGCGCTCCACTGTTCCCACTATTGCCACTGCTCGCAGCTGTTAAACTGGATGCCAAAGCACTCATCTGCTGCTGCTGCTGCTGTTGATGCTGCTGTTGATGCTGCTCCTGCGATGTGGTGGAGGTGGAGGATGAAGCAGTTGGCTGATCTGTATTGGCCATGCTGTTACCAATCGTGCTGCTGTTGCCACCTTGTCGCTGCGATAATTTGGGTATCTGAAACTTGTTGTGCAGTCCCTTTATAAAGCCCTCCATGCTGGCTGCCATGCTGGGCGATGCGTACTGCAGAATGGTCATCATGTCCGTGTGGTGATCAAAGCGTGGCGGTGGCTGTGACATCGACCCGCTCATTGCTGCTGGTGACATTCTACCTGCGCCGGTTCCTGCTCCTGCTCCTGTTCCCGCTCCTGCTCCAGGAGAGGCTAATGGTGCCTTGCGTTGTGCTCCGCTGACACTGCTGTTGCCCATGCTGGGCCTTCGCCTAGGCACAATGTGATCCTGAAATGAGTTGGTGCTGTTGCTCTTGGTTAACGGCAAACCACCGCCAGAAGTGGAAGATCCGCTAAGTTTGCTGCTCAGATTGCCAGAAGAGTTGGCCTTTTGAAAGAGGTGCTTGCTGGATTGAGCACCAGTTGAAGATGCCTTCTTTGAGGCTGGTCCGCTGTTGACGCCCGGCTTTAGTCCCGTATGCTGCTTCTTAACGCTAACTGCAGAGGAAGACGAGGAGGCTGAGCCAGGTGTTCCAGTCTTGCTCTTTCCGCTGCCTGTCTTATTGATAGTCAGCTTAAGGCCCTCTTGGCTACTCGGCTTCACCATGTACCCAGTGGACAGGCCAGAGACTGCTCCTGTAATGCTGCTCGAGCTGGAACAGGATTGATCGCTATTATGTGCTTGTTGCTGTTGCTGTGTTGCTGTTGTTGTTGTTGTTGCTGTTGTTGCTGTTGTTGCTGCTGTTGCAATTGCTGCTGCCAATCCCAATCCCAATCCCACTTCCGTTTCCAATGCTACTGCTACTGCTGATGCTGTTGTTGCTGCTGCTGCTGTGCCCGACGAATCCACTGCTGTTGTTGTTATGGATGGAGCTGTGGTTGTGGTTTGCATGGTTGCCGTCGAAGCTGCCGTCGACGTCATCAAACTAACCTGACAAAGGAAGCGCGTGGTTGTGTGCGTGTGTGTACGTGTATGTGTACGTGTATATGTGGGTGTGTGTGGAGACAAACAAATAAGAATCGATCCGAGAAAGCAAATTAAAGCAATCAAACGAGAAACGTGTGAGAAAGCAGCACATGTGTCATTTGTAGGTTAATTGAATTGAATCCCGTTACATGCAAGGAGATCAGCAAGTGTTCACGAGAGAAAGAGAGCAAGAGGGGAAGAGAAAGGTAACCCGTTAGTATTTAGTTTATCAGTGGCTCAAAAATACATACTACGTACTATACAAATATCAAGTGTAAAGAAAATAAGGAACTTTTTAAAATGCAAATAAACATAAGAATCAGCTGAATAAATCAACAAATTATTTGCATTATTGACTGTTTATTTAATATCCAAGCCCTTTAGATATAAAGACTTTTTTTTTGCAAACATATACAATAAATATTTAATAAAAAGACATACAAGTTTTGCCTTGATCATAAAAGAAAGCTAAAGGGAATACAGCCCATCACAATCATTAATATGATAAAAATAAATAAAACGGATGCAGTTAGAAAATAGGTAATAGTGAATATATTTACAAACAAAACATAAAAATTAAATTAAATCAAATACTACAGTAGTAATAATATTAATATTACAATAAATCAAATTCAAGTTTTAGTTTTAGTTGTATGCCAAAAGAAAAAGAGAGAATCAACTGAGGGTTAGAGGTGCAGTTGGAGTTGAGAGGGGGTGTGGAAGCAGAGGCGGAGGTGGAGGTGGAGGTGGGCACACAACGTGAGCTACTCATAAATTGTAAACGGACTTACCGCACCTACCGCTCCCGCAGCTGCGCCCATTCCCGGTCCCATTCCCGCTCCCGCTCCCGCTACCGCCAATCCCTTGCGCAGGGCATTCAACTCCATGGCGGCCACAGCTGGAACAGAATAGTTGCTCAGATTGCCACCTGCTGCCAGATGCGATAAGCTGGCCACGGATGTCTTCAATTGCTGTTGCTGTAGCTGCTGCTGCTGCTGCTGCGAGTTCTTCAGTGCAGCAACGGCAGCAGCAACTACTCCAGGTGGAGCACCAGATGCGGAGCTACTGGCGATGGACTTGTCCTTCTTCACACCAACCGGCAATTGACTGCTGCTGCTGCTGGTGCTCATGCCACTGATGGTGCTTGCCAGTGGAGGCACGGGTCTCATCATAGAAGGATTTCCGCCTGTGCTTGATCCGGATGCACTTGATGTTAGAGGAACTGAATGAGCTGCATTCGAACCTCCTCCACCTCCACCTCCACTCGAAGGCAGAGACTTTTCTGATTTGGGACTGAGACTGAGACTGAGGCTGGTGGCTGCAGTCGCACTTTTGAGAGTTGACATGCTAGGCTTGCCGGAGGATCCATGTTTGGGCGAAAGAGTTCCAAAAGGCGACTTGGGGCTGTTCGATGCTGTGTTACTGTTGCTGTTATGCTTGGGACTGCTGTAGACAGGTGAGTGCTTTGGACTGGGACGCGCTGATGGTTGGCCGGAGATTAGACCCAGGCCAGCACTAGTGCCACTTCCTGCTCCAGCTCCTCCTGCCTTGGGTGAGGATGAAGATGAAGCTGAGGGAGACGAGAACTTGCGCACCACGCCGCTTCCCGCTGAACCATCCACCATTCCACCAGATGCAGGCGAGTTCTGGCGTGAATATATCTTCTCTGGAGGTCCCATGGGTGAGTCATCTCTCTTCTTCTTGCGCTTTTTTTCCTTCTGTGTGTCGCTCGAGGAGCTGCTGCTGCCAGTACTGCTGCTCGAATTCGAGGATGAGGATGAGGATGAACTGCTCTCATGTGGTCGCTTGGCTTGGTTGGCATTCCCACTCGACGCAGACTT
Source organism: Scaptomyza hsui (assembly GCA_018152825.1). Classification (NCBI taxonomy): domain Eukaryota; kingdom Metazoa; phylum Arthropoda; class Insecta; order Diptera; family Drosophilidae; genus Scaptomyza; species Scaptomyza hsui. Next base: position 957,965 of record JAECXO010000307.1, read on the forward strand.
CTTCGCTTCCTTGGTAACATCTTTGCCCGTAATGGGAGTTATGGTGATCGTTGTGGCTGCAGAGCTTGCATTGGGATTGGCTCCCACACTGCCTTGGGCATTCAGTGGTATAATCTCAATGCCGCCCGAGCGCTGCACATCTACCTGCTGCTGTTGCTGCTGCTGCTGCTGTGGAGGCGCCTTCCCATCGCCGGCAATGGGCGTGATGCTGACGCTGTGCTTCAAGTTGGGCGTCTTGTCCTTCCAAATGTTCTTGTACTTGTCGGCGATCTCATTTTCATTGGACTTAGATGTGGACGTGGAGCAGTTGGGTTGGTTGTTGCCTTCAGCTAAGTGTGGATCCGTTTCACGCTTCAGACTCATTAGTCCTGCAATGGCCGCGGCTGCTGAGGTGGAGGCAGCAAATGCATCTGCCAGAGATCGCACCTTGGACTCCATTTTCAGATTGCCGGTGAAGCTACCGCCAACCCCTTTGTTGCCTTCACTACCACCCGACTCCATGGCGAACTGTCCAAAGTTGCTAGTTCCGTGCATCCCTCCACCTCCTCCTGCTCCTCCAGCGCTGCTAAAACCACCGGATGTCCCGCTACCTGTGCCTGCTCCTGGACCAATAACGCCATGAAACTTCTGCTGATGCTCTTCATCCCAACACTTGAGCAACTTGTATATGACCATGGGTATTGAGAGCACCTGGCGCACTGTCCTAGTAAGCTTCTGGGAAAGCGCTTCATAGTCGTTGCTAAGGCAGTAAATGGTGCAAGTCGCCTGGCCGTCCTCCAGCAGAAAGTCCACTGTGGCAAGCGACTCCTCGTATGGATGCTGCAGCTCCACAGTGATCTGACTTAGCGAAACTGCAGTTACTTCCAAAATAACAGTGCTGTCCATGTCTGAAATGGAGCCTTATTAATTATATCTCTGATATTATCTTTTAAATGTGCTTCACTCACCGTTGTATGGTTTCTGCTGTTCCCTGACGCAGCTGGAGAGAAGCGTGTAGAAGAGTGCCTGCTTCTTGAGGAACGCAATTATCTTGGGCACTTGCGCAGGCTCCGTGAAAGGAAGTGATGATATTAGCGTACCCTGTAACCTTCGGTTGTCCGTAAAGAAATAGCAGTGTGTCTCCTTGGGCAGATTTACATACAAGCCCTTCTGGGTGTTCTTTATAAGCTGTCGCGAGGCAGTCTGCACAATCAGATTCATCACAGTCGTCGTTCCTTCAGTCGAAACACTCTTAGGTCCGAGACCAGGCAGAGCCAAGGCTCGCAGGGACTCAATGCAAACGGGCATGGGTTTGTTGAGGCGCAGGACATAAGTAGCTGGCATGAGCATGGAGTTATTTTGGGTAAGCGGAGCATAGCTGGGTTGCTCCAGCTGTAGCCCCGACTCGCTAGTGAAGCTGACAATGGGCTGTATTTGCAGCTTGTTTGCAGAGGAGCCCTCGAGATTGAGCGTGGCACTGAGTGCATTGGGACTCTTCATCACCTGCTCAATATTGAAGTCTTTGCTCTCAGTTCCACTTGCAGTTGCAGCAGCAGTTTTTTTCTCCCCTTTGATCTTTTTCTCGATGAGGTGTAGGGGCGGGCAGAAGTAGGTCAGCTTCATTGGGTGTCCACCGCGTCGCTCCATGACCAAACCTAATGAGGATTTATTCATGATGCTGTAGCTATCAGTGCTACTGATCTGCTGCTCTTTCTGTTTCAGTAGCTGCTGCTGGTACAAATTGAAAATGTCTGTTTCCATGGCTTGTAGAGCTACGAAGGCCTTCTTTTTCACCTTGGGCTCGGCATTTAGCTGGTAAATGGAAGATAAACCCTCGAGCTGTACTGTGAAGTCGGCAAAGTCGCCCGATTTCAGGCAGTTTAGCAGCTCTCGGGAACTGGGACTGGAATTGGGTTGCTGCTCTATCTTGCACTCGTGGTGCACCTTAACGTCGTTGAGGTTGCCGTTGGCATCCAGCAGTATCTCAACGTAGAACATATCCGTGGAAATAAATAGCAGCTGCTGATCTTCCATGAATTTAAGGCCCAGTTGCCGGGACAGACTTTCCAAACGTTCCACGAGCCCATGCCTTGAGGTAACTTTAATGTAGTGCTGTAGTTTGTCCAGTGCTGATTGCAGCGCTGCTTTGCAAAGTGGATCCAGCGGATAATGTTTCTCTATGAAGTACATGCGCACTGACTTTTTGATTTCCTCGTATGTCTTTGGCTTGTTCCTGTACTTGGCCCTTAGCTTTTCCATCATGGTCTCCTGTTGCATTTGCTTGTTTTTCTGCTCAATACTGGGTATAGGTACAGCCGAGTGACTTCCATATCCTGCTTTGTAAAACAGGTACACAAATTTAATTACCTTTTTTAGCATTGTTAGGCTTTAGAGCAAATTTACCTGAAGTTGGTTTTCCATGGTATCCGCTCATTGTTATGTTTGTTGCTTTATTTGTTCTGTATTTTTAAGTTAGCATATTGTATTCAAACACTATTTATGTTGAATAAACACAAAAAAATGCATTAAAGACAGTTTCTTATGTCCAAAAATAGTTTTTCTGCAGACAAGCGAAATTTTTGCATACTTTGAGATTTAGTGCCGGTAGTTCGTGTGAACTGAACCAAATCAATATCGTATGGTTATTTATGTTATCGATAGGTCTTTTCGATGTATCATTGATCTCATCTGTTCATCTCTATTGTCGACAACAACTCAAAGACCATTAAGCAAGATCAGAGTGCTATTCCAGTAAAAAATGACTTCAATTGCCGGAGGACATGGCGAAACGGACCCCAATAGTTCTTGGTTACGTGCCCGTGGCTTCTGGTTGGCTTATTTCCTTGGATTGCTCTTTGTGCACTTACTACTTTTATCAGTGCCATTTGTGACAATTTCTTTTGCCTGGACCGCAACCAATTTGCTGCATAATGCTGTGAGTATTGATAATCTATACACATTCTGTCATAAATATATTAAAAACTACATTTTTAGATACACCTGTACTTTTTGCACATCATCAAAGGTGCTCCTTGGCTAAGCATCGAGAATGACGCCAATCGGCAATGGACTCACTGGGAGCAAATAGATGACGGCGTTCAAATGACACCTACTCGCAAATTTTTAACCGCTGTTCCAATCATACTGTGAGTCGCAAGCCAAATACTTATCAGTAGATACAATTTTGTAAACTTTTGTTTTTCTTGCAGCTTCCTGCTAACTTGCCTATACACTCGCAATAGCACGGAACATTTTATCGCAAATTTTATATCACTGGTTGCAGTGACGCTGCCCAAATTGCCTCAGTTCCATGGCGTTCGTTTATTTAATATCAATAAGTACTAAACGGTGATTCTGCTTAGCGGTTTAGACAGGGCGGCTTATCATTTAATGAGCCTATTGTATATATACTATTTATATGTAGATAATAGACTGAGCAGATTGCTGGTTTTCTTTTAATTGTGTTTGAAATTGTGTAAATATACTACTGTATACGGCGTTGTTGTACTCATGTAAAAAAGAAAATCTGTTTATACTTTCTTATGAAAGCATACAGAAATTAAGAGAGTGGCGCCAATATAATCTTAAAATCTTAGAGGGACAGGAATTGTTTACAAGTTCTCACGATTTTCAGACTTAGCTCAATAGATGTGGCTTTCCACAAGATAGTGTGCAATTGTGGTTGCAGTGTGTGTGTGTTATCTTTTAAGTTCTCCCAAGTTCCCACGAATTTCCCTCTCTGCTCAATTAATGTGGCTTTCCTTAAGATAGTGCAACTGTAAATGCAGGCCAATCCGACTACTAACTGCATTACCTAATGCAAAACGTATGCACATGTATGTGTATATTGCTATCAGCAGTTTGCTCTACAATTATAAAAAGAGCATGGGCATTGCAAAATGCATCAGTTGAATTAGCGTCGTGCTAGACGCACCTACATACTACAATACATATCAATCGCCCTTTTGTGACTTTGCTGGCAACAGCTCGCGACCTTAACGATTGTCAAGTATAGTAGAAAGAGGTGTGTCAGGCTGCCTAGCAGTAATTGTTATTATTATTTTTGAGTTATGAACCTATAAATTATTTCACCTAAATTACTTACACAAAGGAAAAAAGATGCCTATCAAAATTGAGGAGGAAATCTTCGGCTTGGCCAAGAATCCGTTTACCAATGCACCCGAAATAGTGCGTCGTTTTACAATGACCAATGAGAATCAAATGTCCGTTTCGGTGATTCAACTGGGTGCCATTATACAAAGCATACGTATGCCGGACGCTTACCAAAATGTTGAAGATGTGTGCCTCGGTTTTGATGACATTGCCAGCTACATCAGTACTAAGGACGCCTACATTGGTGGCACCCTGGGCCGTGTTGCAAATCGTGTGGCCAAAGGAGAGTACTTCGTTGGGGACACAAAGTTTGAGGTGACCAAGAATTTCAAGGACAGTTACCAGCTGCATGGCGGCTTCATTGGTTTCGATAGCGTCATTTGGGAGGTGGTGCGTGTGTCGGAGTTGGGTGTTATATTCAAGCATGAATCAGCCGACGGCCAGGAGGGTTATCCCGGCCAGCTGACAACAATGATAACCTACTGGCTGGACAATAGCAACCGTTTCGGAGTACGCTATGAGGCAGTTACGACAAAAATGACTCCAGTTAACTTATCGAATCACGCGTATTTCAACTTGGCTGGTCATGCTGCTGGTCCCAAGGGACTTGCCGAGCACACCGTGGAGATCATATCCTCCCAGATTGTCGAAACCGATGACAAGCAAATACCAACTGGAAACCTTGTAAAAGTGGACGATACGGTCTTCGATATGCGCATTTCAGTTCTATTGGGAGATCGCCTCAAGCAGTTCGACAATCATCTAATTAAGGGCTATGACAATTGCTTTGTGGTCAACGAGGGCAAAGAAACGGGAATCAATCTAATCGCCAAGCTGGTGCATCGACCAAGCGGACGTGCCCTGGAAGTCTATTCCAATCAGCCGGGTCTACAATTCTACACATCCAACAATTTGCCTGACGAGGAAAAAGGTGATATGCCCATGATTGGAAAGAACTGCAAACATTATCGCAAACATGGTGCGTTCTGTGTGGAGACTGAAAAGTTTCCCGATTCCATGAACCATCCGGACTTTCCATCGGTCTTTCTTAATCCAGGCGAAAAGTATGTGCATGAGGTCATTTACAAATTTAATGTAGAAGAGTCCTGGAAGTGCTGTTCTAAAAATAAATAAACAAATTCTGTGTAAGTGGCAGCCCAGTTTATATTTCTTGCTTCTCTCACTCATTTTCTCTGTCTCTCTCTCTTTCTCTTTTCATCTCTTTTTATCTGTACAACGTCCATCTCTTTGTGATTTACTCAGTTACCACAAACATTTGGTTTGGTTGGAGTTTTTCCTGGGTTTTCCCAATCCTTGCAATAAATGTTGGACCATTTTGCATTAAATACTCCCAGATTAGTATATTATATATTTTAATCCTTTTATATCTTTGTTTTATACCCTAAGTGTTTTTTTGTGGACTGTATTCACTCTAAAATGCATAAATAAAAAATAAAAAAAACAAAGCTAGCTTTTTTATTATTACTTTTTAACTATTAAATACTTTAACCTTTTAACCATATTCATACTCATTTACTCTCCTTGCCAGGTAGTCATATTTCTTAGTGTCCAGGATGTCATTTGACCAGAAGGAAATATTTAATCTGATGTACAAACTGGCGCGTCTAACGGTCCCAGACACTCGCGTTGAACACGATGCAATGGGTCCGGTAAACATTCCATTGGATCGCATGTTTGGACCATCCACAATGCGTTCCGTTATGAATTTACCCATTAGTGACGTAGAGGAGCGTATGCCGGTAAGAAGTTAACACTCATAAAGTCAAACAGTTCTATTGCCAACACTATTTCAAACAGCGTCCCATCATAATTGCCTTGGGCATAATAAAGAAAGCTGGCGCTGAGGTCAACAAGGAGTTGGGCTTAGACCTGCGCGTCTATGAGGCAATTTCAAAAGCTTCAAATGATGTCATCTCTGGCAAGCTGTACGACGAGCATCACTTTCCGTTGGCCATCTGGCAGGCGGGATCGGGCAAACAGACCAATATGAATGTCAATGAGGTGATTAGTAATCGTGCCATTGAAATAATGGGCGGTCAGCTAGGTAGCAGGAGTCCAGTGGATCCCTTGGTGCATGTGAACATGTCACAGTGTACAAATGATTGTTTCTCCTCGGCTACAAACATAGCTGTGGCAATACAGCTGAAGGAAAAGCTATTTCCATCCCTCAATCTTATGATTGAAGCGCTGGAAAAGAAGGAGCTACTTTGGAAGGATATCATTAAGATGGGACGCGCCAACCTAATGGATGAAGTGCCCCTGACACTGGGCCAAGAGTTTAGCGGCTACAAGCAAATGATGATTAACTCTCGCACTAGACTCTATTCCAGCATGGAACGTTTGTATCAGCTATCTCTAGGTGCCTCCACTGTGGGTACAGCTCTCGTAAGCTATCAGGACTTTGGATCCCAATGCGCAAAACAAATTAATGAGATCACTGGACTTCCCTTCGTTTCCGCCCCCAATATACTTGAGGCTCTTGGTTCTCGGGACTGCTTGGTCGAGGTGCATGGGGAACTTAACTGTATTGCCGTCAGCACCATGAAGATAGTCAATGACATAAGATTCTTGGGTTCAGGTCCACGCTGTGGGTTGGGTGAGCTTCAATTGCCGGAGAACGAGCCAGGCAGCTCCATAATGCCGGGCAAGGTGAACCCAACCCAATGCGAGGCTTTGACTATGATTTGTGCCCAGGTTATGGGCAACCAAGTGGCAGTCACAGTCGGTGGCTTCAATGGACACTTCGAGCTTAACGATTTAATGCCGCTAATCGCCTCAAATGTTCTTCGCTCCATTGTCCTGTTAAGCGATGGTCTTCGCACTTTTGTTAACAATTGCTTGGAAGGTGCTCGAGCAAATACCACAAAAATTGATAAATTTGTGAACCAATCCCTGATCCTGGCAACAGCACTCGATCCCCATATTGGCCACGATAAAGCAGCGGAAATCGCCAAAGCGGCACACTTCAATGGAACCACTCTGAAACTAGAGGCTTTCAAGAGAGGCATTTCCGAGCATGATTTTGATATGTGGGTGCGACCGATAGAAATGTTGGGACCCAGTGAGGAAGTGAAAGATTAACTAAAATTTAAATAAACTATATAATGAAGTTTGACCCCTTTTGTTATCATTTAGTTAATTTAAGTAAAGCAGGCTGTGCCTTCAAATATCCCAGTCATACATCATATCCGTTTTAAAAGTACTATTCACACATTAATACAAGAAGATTGGTATTCAAATTGCACGATGAAAAAGATGTCAAGTCAACCTATAACCAAGGTGTTAGTTCGCATGGAGAGCGATGCACTTGGTCAAATGGAAGTACCTGCAGATCGTTACTATGGAGCACAGACAATGCGTTGTGTCATTAACTTTCCCATTGGTGGCACAGATGAACGCATGCCGGTAAGCAAAATACAATATTTACATTTAAATCATCTTCAAACCCTTGCGACATCCGTAGAAAACCATCATACAGGCCATGGGCATTTTAAAGAAGGCTGCCGCTGAAGTCAACCAGGAATTTGGGCTGGACAGTAAGATCGGCTCAGCGATTTCGAGTGCCTGCGATGAGGTGATTTCTGGCAAACTGTATGATGAAGGACATTTTCCGTTGCCCATCTGGCAAACCGGATCGGGCACCCAGACCAATATGAATATCAACGAGGTGATAAGCAATCGTTGCATTGAAGTGCTTGGAGGCGAACTGGGCTCCAAAACTCCGGTGCATCCCAATGACCATGTGAACAAGTCCCAGAGTTCTAATGACACTTTTCCATCGGCCATTCACATTGCTGTTGGCATTGAGCTGGTGAGGAGCCTGAAGCCAGCCGTGACCCAGCTGCGTGATGCACTCAAAACCAAGTCCATTGAGTGGAAGGATATTATTAAAATTGGACGCACTCATACTCAGGATGCTGTGCCATTGACATTGGGCCAAGAGTTTAGTGGGTATACACAACAACTAACTAATGGTCTGGAGAGGATTAATGCTGTCCTGCCGCATGTCTATCAGCTGGCATTAGGTGGCACTGCCGTGGGCACCGGGTTGAACACCCGCAGGGGATTTGCAGAGAAGGCTGCGATTCGAATTGCTCAGCTGACAAATCTGCCATTTGTCAGTGCTCCCAACTTCTTTGAGGCATTGGGTGCTAGAGATGCTATGGTGGAGGTGCATGGTGCCCTAAATACCATCGCTGTCAGCCTCATGAAGATTGCTAATGACATACGCTTCTTGGGCTCCGGCCCACGTTGCGGTCTGGGTGAGCTTACCTTGCCAGCTAATGAGCCTGGCAGCTCAATTATGCCGGGCAAAGTAAATCCCACACAATGCGAGGCTCTGACAATGATTTGTGCCCAGGTTATGGGCAATCATGTCGCTGTCTCTGTTGGCGGATCCAATGGACACTTTGAGCTGAACACTTTTAAGCCTCTTATTGCTTCTAATGTGCTTCGTTCCATAAAGTTGTTAAGTAAGTTGTATTTTTGGAAAGAGTTGATATCAGACCTAATTATTATATTTTACAGCTGATGGTTGCAATACTTTTGCCAAAAATTGTGTCGTGGGCATTAAGGCGAACACGGATAATATAGCCAAGATTGTGAACGAGTCTCTGATGCTTGTGACAGCACTAAATCCACATATTGGCTATGATAAGTCGGCTGAAATAGCCAAGACTGCACACAAGAATGGCACCACCTTAAGGGAGGAGGCCATCAAGGCTGGCATTTCGGAGAAGGATTTCGATGACTGGGTGCGACCCGAAAAGATGCTGGGTCCCTGCTGAAAAATTTTGTGTTGGAATTAAAAAGTTAAATGAATAAATAATTGTATGCTAATCTGTAGTTAAAAAGTTATTTAAAGTTTAATATTCTGTTGGTCAAAACAAGTAACTTTTCTAGACGCACAGTAGGCTTAGAAATTTTGGATGGGTTCGGTTGAGGCTGTAAACATAAATCAATAGCTAAATTTAAGTTTAGTTCATGAAATTCAAAATTAAAGTTTAGGAAAAGGTTTTACTTTTAAGATGGTACGCGTCATAGAAGATACTTTTGGCATTGCGGTCAATCCCATGACCCAAAAAACGGATCATGTGCGTCGCTTCACATTATCTACAGAGAAGGGCATGTCTGTTGCCATATTAACACTGGGCGCAATTATACAAAGCGTTAAGGTGCCCGACTTTAATGGTAAGCTGAAGGATGTGTGTCTCGGCTATGATGATGTTGCCGGCTATTATCGCAATCAGAAATGTTACTTTGGGGCAACTATTGGGCGTGTGGCAAATCGTGTGGCTCATGGTAATTTCAAACTGTGCGGCAAGAATGTTAACCTGAGCCGCAACTTTAGGGACAGACATCATCTACATGGTGGCTATGTTGGCTTTGATAGCGTCATCTGGGACGTGGTCGGCATACACAAGGATGGCGTGACTATGCAGCACATTTCACCGGACGGACACGAGGGCTATCCCGGCGAGGTGACTGTTAACATAAACTTCTCGCTGAATGAAACGGGCTGCTTTGGCATGAGAATCGAGGCGCGTGCGAAGGCAACCACTACCATCAATATAACGAATCATGCTTACTTTAATCTGGCTGGACATGGCACAGGCCGGGATACGCTTTTGCAGCACATGGTTATGATCAAGGCTAATTCAATAGTGGACACAGATCAGGAGCAATTGCCCACCGGCAAGATAATGCCTGTCCGGAATACGCCATACGATTTCAGCACCCTAACTAATTTGGGAAAGCGACTAAATCAGGTTTACAGATGTCCTGTCTGTGGGTTTGATAACAATTACTGCACCAACGGAGATCCAAATCAAGTGAAATTGGTTGCCCGGGCAGTGCACCCATGCACCGGTCGATTCATGGAGATCCATACCAATCAGCCTGGACTGCAATTCTTTACGGCAAACGATTTGCCAGATGAGGAGCGTGGAGATGTTCCCAACATAGGAAAGAATGGCGCACATTATGTTAAGCATGGTGCGTTCTCTATGCAGACTCAACGGTATCCGGATACGATGCATAACCCGGATTTTCCATCAATCGTTATCAATCCAGGTCAATTGTACGATCATCAGGTGGTCTTCAGATTTGGTGCATGCCCAAAACGTACCTAAAATTATATTTTGTTTCGAAACTTTTACAAGGCTAATCAAATAAACATAAAAGGAATCGAACTTTAAATATTTAAATTTAACATCTGTTCTTTTCGATTAGTAATAACGCGACACTGTAGCCGTAGTCGTGTAGTTGTCGAAACGATTCATCGATATAAATTTCTGCTATCGTGTTCCATCGATTTCCTTATTAGCAGTCCAAAGCAGAAAGCAATTGTTTAGTTTAACAAAATTTGTGGGAGTTGTGTGTTGCCACGTCAAGAAAATCTTCACAAATTAAAAACCGCCTTCAAGCTGTTCAATTTACCGCAAATCTATAAGCATACCACGGCAGATTCGAGCCGTCCAAGCAGCAGCAGTAGCAGGATGACCGTACGTACCTTTGTGTTTACATACATACATAATTGTCTGTGCCAGGTGATATTCTAATTGGATTTTGTAATTTCTGAAAGGTACATGAATTCAAAGTGGAGATGACTTGTGGCGGCTGTTCCAGCGCCGTGGAACGAGTGCTAGGCAAATTAGGTGGTATGTACAAATATGCGAACATATGAAATTATCAATAATCGTGCTAGTGCTTAATTCTGGTATTAAACATATGTGTTTTGTTAAGTACACACTAACACTGAAAAAAGGTGGCACAGCACCTTATCAGACAGTTGTGTTATTTGTTTTGTTGCTGTTACCAACTAAAAAGTTTGTTTTTGGCATTTCACAGATAAGGTGGAAAAAGTGAGCGTCAATCTGGAGGATAAAACAGTAACCGTCACCTCAAACTTATCGTCCGATGAACTAATGGAACAACTTCGCAAGACCGGCAAATCGGTATCGTACATCGGTGTGAAGAAATGAGACGAGTTTTTCGGCAAGTTTCAGAAATACGGCAAACTGAAACTTGAAGTCTAACCGAATAAGGAATCCCCAAACTGATCTTGTGATTGCCGTGGCTGTTAATTTCATTGTCAACCATTCATTCAAAAGAACAGCGTGATGATAGGTGACCCATGCATACACTCTTTATGAGATTCGATATTCAGCGATAATATTTATATATTTAATCAAATGAGATATGACGCACTTATGTATCTACAAAGTTTCCATATGAATTTACTCTTGCTCCAAATTTTAAGTAGTTGATTATTAAATTGTCGTAGCTCAAGAAGAAAGTATTTAGATTTAAAAGTGTTATACAACAATAGATTCAGAATTTAAAATTCAATTATTAAAAACTAAGTAGTGAACGCAATTTATTAAATAGAACTTGCCTTAATTAATAATTTAGAAATATTTTAAATATTTCCAATGTAGTTCAGCCAATTTATACAAATATATGCCAATTACCTTCTTATGATATATCATAATTACAAATAAATACAAATTTTAACATTTTGCAACTCTAAGAGCATAAATATACACATATACCATATATAATAAACAATTTATTTCGCAAACCTTAAGGTTACTGATGTTTTAATGTTCCAAGTTGGAAATATATTGCTTTGACATTTTATAAACAAAAACAAACGCTTATCAATCTGTAAGAGATGAGCACGAATCTTAAGCTTCTGTTGCAAGCTAACCCAATTGTTGAACATGTGGGAAAGACAGGCCAAAGCTTTTGGGAATCCAATAAAATGCGGGTACTTAGTCATGCTCGGAGCAGTTGTCCAAACGAATCAGCGACAAATATCATGCTAACGGTTTAAAATAACACTAAAAATAATCAATAACAATAACAATAGAGACCCCAAACACCATACACATGTCATAAATCTCGAGGAACGGCAATCCCAAACTTATCAAAATGTGTATTTTGAAACATGTTCAAGGCGTAACGAAATTATCAATCAAATGCCACATTGGCATGTAAAGAATGCAACACACACAAAACACTAATTGAGTTTAGAGCTGGGTCGGCAAACGGAACGTTGCATTTGTTTGGTCTTTGGAGTCTTTGGAATTTGATGTTGTCGTCGTCGTCGTCGTCATCGTTGTTGGTGTCGCTACCTGCGTTCAACCTTTTGCTTTGTTGTGGCTGCATTTTGCGGCTCGTGTTGATTTATGCCCCATGCAGAGACACTTACTCACACAGAAGAAACGGAACGGAACGCAACGGCACCGAGACCTACGAGACCTGACTAAGGAAAACAAAAAGGGAAAGGAGGCAGGAAAGGTAAGTACCCAAAACAGTCAAAGCATTTACTGTGCCCCTGTCACAATAAACGTCAACGACACAGTCACGTCCTTGCCCAAATGATGATTTTCAAGTGATGCAAGAGATACTTCAGAGATTACCCTGAACAGGTCTCCTGCCTGTTCGAAGCTGTGTAGGTAGAAGCAAATTATTAGCGCTAATGCCGTTTAAATTACCTCAGTTAAATAACAGCTGCTGTTTCTCATAACATTGCCACACAATCAATGCAATATCATTAAAATTCCAAGCTAGATTGCCTGTTAATGTTTATTGGCCAACTGGGTAATAGAACGACATTTACAAGTATAGTTCCTTAGGCTCTTAACTGAAGTTCGCTCTTAACAAAATTAGAAGAATAGAACACTGCTTTAAACTATTCATAATCTGCTAATATTTACTGGCCATAGTTAAAACTTTCACACCTTAAAGAATTTTCTTTCAAACTCTATCAAGATAATTTTAGTAATTGTCTTTAAATTATTCGGCGTCTAATTATAATCAGTCAATAATTACGCGCAAAACCATTATTTTAAATATCCTTACAAGGTGTCTACCAGCGTTTTCTGGTCTGTTCTTTAGTTGCCTGTAAATGCAGTTTTTGCAGCCGTCATTTCTTTGCAACATACACTTACAGGCAATGGGCGTGCTTCATTTGTCATTAAGTGTGTCTTTATGACTATAAATAATAAATTCTCATATTATTTATAAGCGACTTGTCAAGCTTAAGGTATTTGCCATAGCAAAAAACGCGAAATTCAAATATAAAAATATTACCTTCATTATGCATACAATGTTTAATTATTAAACAGAGCATTCCTACTTCTGCGATTGGTTTTTGGATGCAATCTTAAGAATAAAATGTTTTTGTTCTTCTTTGTTTTGTTTTTGGTGTTTGCACACTTGGTACATTGAAAACATTCCAAAAATTGTTGGCTAAATTCTTTGGCGCATGCTTTTCAGCAAGTCTTAACCAGTTGGTGGCTGCTGCTGCCAGTTGATCAAGTGACTGCCCTGGCATTCGGTTTGGGTTCGGTTCACGATTGGGGCATTGGCAGGAGCAGAGCACAGAGCACTGAGCACAGAGCACTGAGCACTGAGCACGGACAGCGACTGGTTTCCACATTGCGGCAGCTTCAAGCAAAATATTTATGTATGTATTTATGTAAGTATATATGTGTATAAAAAAAACCTGGGGAAAAATGCCGCGATCGCAGCCGCTCTTTATTGTCATAAGATTTGAAAAGAACCGACACGGTCAGAACAATGGCACACTAAACTAAGACCAAGACGGCCGGGGCAATAAATTCAGAATAAGACTTGAAACTTGGAGACGCTGCTCAATACTTGATATCTTTGAAACACACACACGACAAGGTCGTTTCATTGTCTCTCCCTTCCTCTCTCCCTCTCTCTTTCGCTCTAAGTGAAATGGCAGGCTCGGTTCATTGAACTAAACTCCTACGCCACAAACATAAAATGTAAATCCTGAGCAAATGCACATTTGGCAACTGGAAAAGAAAAAACAGTAGCCAATATATTTGTACGCCAAATGTGGCAACTGCTGGGGATTTCGAGCAAGCGATCGAGCAAACGAACGCTGCGAAACCTGTCGCCGCCGCCATGGACATTCCTGGGCCGGGGGTTGAGGTTGAGCGTGTGCCAAGCCCACGACAACAACAGCAGCAACAACAACAACAAAATCGACAGCAATATAGCCACGTCTGGTCATAACAAGAGCAAAAATGCTAAGCGTAAATAACTCATAGATAATAATGCCCATGCATTTACGAGTAAGAGGCAATTGCAATGCAGGCAAAACAAAAGACTTAGGACACGAACTCAACCAAAGGAGCCACAACGAACGAACCGAGTCATGTAACAGCAGCAGTCGTAGTCGGAGTCGAAGCAGCAACATTAGCAGCAGCAGCAGCAGTAAAATTGGCTCAGAAACAAGATCAACTGGTTTTAACAACAGCAAGCAGGCAACTACATGCAACAACAAAAACACAGAGAAAAAAAAACTCACTCAATATGTTTTGGAGAGCTCAAGACCTGTTGAGAGACCAGCACCAAGACTAAGACCCATTGTTGGTCTATTGCGCGTGCCGTGGTGCTGTAAAAATACTTTTTCCCAAAGAAGTTTCAGTTGTGTTTTTGACTTTTCGTCGTGCAGAACGATTCTTCGCTCTTTCAACGTGATTAGCACCAGATCCCAGCTAAAGCCGCGGGCGTTTTATCATTGTATGCGTGTACGTGTACGTAGGTATATGTGTGTGTGTGTGTGTAATATTCGCGAAAAGTTGTTTTCGCTACTTCTTATACAGCTGTATGTACCCAAGTGTGTGCATACAAACATAATTGTATATAAAGTCAATTTTCCTGTTAACGAAACCTGCCAAAACTGCAGCAACAACAGCAAACAACAACAACAAATATGCATGTGCAACATAAGTGAATTTTTGTGTGTCGAGTGCAAGTCTGCGAGTGATGTGCTAAATGCTAAATGTCTAGCAATTCAAAATGTATGTACTCATAAATAAGCAAATGCTAAATAATTGCTACGCAAATAATTGTTATTGTTGAGTATGCAACGCATTTAGTTAGGTGAAAGTAAAGCAATTTGTTTAATTAATTGCACGCAAGCAAAGTGTCTTTGTATGTTTGTATGAAGTCAACAGCCATTTAAAACAGATTTGTGTGTCAAGTTTAAGCCAAGCTAAGAGGAGTGCTTCACAGTGACAGTGTAAAAATAGCTGAAAGCTTTTTCTATTCATATACACAACTTTGGATAGTCAGTGCAATAAGCGGGCGTTGCAAGAGTTCATTGATTGGATTGGATTGCTTTGCTACCTGTAAGCGTTGAATGGATTAAACTGTTTGGAGGTGAGTGGCAATAGACTAGATACATATCTAAAGTAAAAAGGTTTTTGTCCATTTCTAACGGTCTTAAAGCTTGGATAAGAGTAAGCGATAAGCAAACGAATATTTTGGTAATAATAACTCATTTAGAAGAATCTTCAGAATATGTAGATTATCACGAAAAGAAAGTTAGAATAAGTTAAAGTTGAACAAAGTTTTTCGTTGTTAACATTTATTATAGTATTTCGATACTAAGCTATAAAATTTTGTTTCACTAATATTTTGTTAAACTTGGAAAAAGTCGCTACAATTTTACACACGTGAAACATTTAGTTTCTTTTAAACAGTAGTAATCACACTCATTCAATGAACATTCGTTTAGTCTTTAGTAGATCTTAAGTCAGGTGGCAAATAAACTTCCACACCTAAATATGCATAACTAATGAGCTAATTCTTAGTCTAATTTGATGAAATATGAATATGTTTATCACTCGGGAGCAATGTTTAGGTCAAAATTGAAAAGGTTTATGTAAATGTAGATGCTTACAGCGGCTCAAAGGTTTCGTTGTTAGCCGCAACTCAGCTTTAAGTTTTTGGTCGAGTTCTTTTTGCCAATTTATGTCAAGCATATCGACTCTTTGACAATACGGTCAAGCCGCCTTTTTGGCAGTAAGCTAAAAAAAATATGTCGCATATCAAATAGATACTTTTGCTAATTTTTTTCGTTTGTTTGCTGTTCTGGTTTTAAGTGGAAAACACACAAGCTCCGTAACAAAGGCACATACATATATGTATATACCTATGGTATACCCACAGCTAATGGTAAACTATTTTTATTGACTTTAGCTTTGACGTTTGACACCTTTGCGCTTTTGTTTACGATCTCGACCAATGAGACAGAGCAAGAACTGCTTTTTAAGTATAGTCATGTAAAGTATGTTAAGAAACAGGAAAGACAACATCTTAGGGCTTAAGAAAACGATGTTTAAATAAGCCATTTAAAGAATTTGTTATATATGTAAATCGAATTTAAGTACATAAACAAAGGAAAATTTATGGCAAAGAAAGAGTTTCGGAATTTAAAACAGGCACACATTTTTATAGATATTAAATCAGCTCAAAACAAGCGCTAAAAAGTGTGCTAGGTGTATGTCGACTTAGTTTTAGTAATAATATTTTATTATTGAGATTTTAAGACCCACATATGTTCTTGCATATTAAGGTCAAAAGCTCAACGCGCCCAGCTGCCCAATTGAGATTTGTTTTTAATTGTGGGCTGAAGTGGGGAGACCAAAGATACAATAAAAAAATACACGCTCGTGCCGACACACCTGAGAATTGAGAAGGTGACTCAACATAGCAAGCTGTTTAAATAAAACATTATGAGATCATTTTATAGGGCCGCAATCAAAGCGAAAGGGACACAAAACGAAAAGAAACATGCACCTTTGTCAACTCCAATCAGCGATCACAGATCACAGCTAGCTTTTAATTACCAATGGAGCCCAATTGTGTGTTTGATGGGCGCATAATCGACACCGTTAGGCAGACAACTTGATACTCTGTGTGAGCCCCAACTTGGAGCTGTCTGTCAACCAATATGAGTTTGGCTTAAGCGGGGAGCGGCCTTTTGTCTCTCTCCAAAGCCAATTGTCCATTAAGTGCACGCAGTCAGTTCGAAAAAATTTGTCTGCTCTCCGATTGCATAAGCTGCTACGAGTAAAAAACATATTTTTCACTGTCAGAGTGGTTGTTGTTGGTTGCTGTCTTACTTTTAAGCTATTTGCCCCCACGCGACACCCGAGGAGTACAAAAAAATGCCGTTTCGGTGGCATTTTCGTGGCCCCAAAAAGAAATGTACACGAAATGTGGTAGTATGCTCCAACATAATTTAAATGTCAATGAGCGAAAGAGCAGACAGCGAAGCAACCACACCAAACAGCTGGGAGCTGGAAGATCGGAGACTGACCCGATTTTTGAGCTGTAGCAGGTCGAGCAACCAGACAAACCCCGCAAACCCGCAACCCGCATCTCACTCTCGACACAGAAACACTTTCTCTTGATCGGGTTCTCGCACGGACTGACTGCAATTAAGAGAAAATTTAATTTTTGAATTTATTAACGAACAGAAAAAAATACGAGCATGCGACAACAGCAGCAACGGCAGCATCAACAGGCAAAATCATTCGGTTCGTTCGTTTTGACATTAATCAAAAAAATAACTTTGCCTGTTCTCTCATATACGATAAAATTTAATTTATACGTTGGTATGTGGTATATAATCAAGTTCAGGTTGAAAGCAGATGGTATAATAATTAGCCACGTTATAGATTGAGATTCTTTAACGAATGATAAATAAGGCAGTGCTAAACTTCTTTTCTCTCCACTCTTCTTTAATAATTTCAGCACAAAATTAATCAAGCGGGGGTTAGAGAGTTAAGAATGCGGGTTGCACAAGAGAAATGTTAAACAAGTTCAAGAAAAAGCGTTAAAAATGCATGCATTATTGCAAGTGTTACTAAAATGGTGTTCATTTTTCATTCATAAAGCTACCAAGCTGTCGATAAATCGTTCCATTATCAATTTGCTAGTTTATTCTTTTAACTTAATCTTTTCATCACTAGCTCAAATCTTCACAAAATTAAACAATTCTAAACCATTCTTTACCGTGTTGAATACCACAAATGAAACCGATATGATTGGAGTTTAACAGCTGCATCTAAAATACAATCCAAATTCCTTGAAACCATTATCAAATCGATTGTTCGATTTAGTCAAATAGATACTTAGCTACTTTGGCAGCAGTAGACCCGTAAAATGCTCCAATCAAGGCAAAACATAAACGACAAAAAAAAAAAAAACTAATATGTCTTGTACGGCAAGTCCAATGGAGATGGAGTTGGAGTTGAAGTCGGAATGGAAACTCGTTCCATTTTCAAGTGTTTGCACTATACTTGACAGCAAAGCGCAGCCGATGAAATTCCTTGAGAGTATCAGTTACAAAACGTTTCAATTTTTTTTGCTGCCTCACTGCGCCGTTGTTGTCCATTTGGAAAAGTAATTTCGGATCGGTTATCGTTGGACCATTTGTTTGTTTTGAGCCATTTTAACACGAGCTTGCGCCCCTCCGGCCATAAATGAGCCAAACAAACAGACAAACAAACACATAGACAGACGGACGGACAGACAGTTGGATAGACAGGGCCTTGGTAAGAGAACGACAGTGAATGGTTTGCAAAGACAATGCTTAAAAGAAATCAGATACTTTTTTATTTTCATTTTTTTTTTTTTGGCACATAGTTAAGAATGCTAACCAAATTGGGCTTAAATACATATACATATATCGATGAAATATTTTAGATAGCTCGAAGTCAATCGCTCATGAAACCTAAATTGCCAAACTGTATCTGTATCTGTATCTAAATCGATGTATCTCTGCTCAAGTGCCACCGCATCTTTTGCCTTTAAATGGTTAATGACAATCGATTTGCATAAGCAACGTTATTAATCTTTGTAATAACTAGTAGAAACCGAATCCGAAACCGAGACTAAAATGACCACAAACACAAACACAACAAATCACGCCAGAGGCACGAAAATTATATGATATTTTCAGCGTGTATCTATAGCCATGATTAATGAATGAAACCAACGACAAAGACGCGCATGCTAAGCTCAGATTATCGAAGGGATAGATAGACAGAGTTTCTACATATTTAAAATGATTATTAAGGGCGTAGAGGGTCGCATCTATTAATGTCACGTCTGTGCGGCTAGAACAGAGAACCGATAGATAACACCAGCGTCTCTGTTTTCCTCCGTCTCTGGTCAGGTTCTCTTCTCTCTCTCTCTCTATCCACATTGTTGCATATATTAATGTGGCATGCCAGCTACAAAACAGTTAAGTTCCATGTGCGGCATATTAATTATGAAATTTCTTGCTGGGCAACAAAATACTCCTGCGTGTCTGACTATCCGTGTGTGTGAGTGTGTGCGTGTGTATACTTATAAAAGTATGTTTCATGGTCTCTCACTCTCTGACTTTCTGGCCTTTCACTTTGGAATGCGGTAGCCGCGAAAAGCAGCCCATAAAGCACATAAAAAACAAGCCAAGTCAGTTCGGATTCCATTTAGCAGTTAAGCAGTGCAATCAGATTTGGCCAAATATTTGCACAGGCAACACAAAAAATGAGGCATCATATTTTATATGTATAAATTGCCAAGGGGCGGGTAATCATTTTAAGGAATATTTAGCTGTAGATCTTAACTTTGCTATGTAGGTTAAGGTATTTTATGTGCCGACTTAAAGGCTTTATATTTTTGATAATTATACAAGAGTTCCATTTAAGTTATTGTAATATCTTTCTCCTTATCCAAACATAACCCCTTTCAGTATCATGAACGACTGTAAAGACTGAGATTACATTACAAACATAAAATCATTTAAGGCTGAAAATCTCCAGCTGAAATCGCAGTTCGAAAAAGACATAATATGTGTGATAAATTCTTGGGAATAGCCAACTGCTAGAAGCCCATGAACACTGTAAATTGATATCACTGACTCAAAACAGATACATTTCTTGGAGATCACAAAGCTTTCTCGCCTGGCGCCATAAATCTGCCAAATCGTATTTGAATAGCTAGAAATACTATATAGCGACTACAACAACAGCTAATCACATTTAAAATGAGGCAGTTTCGATGCTATTTGTATTGGTTATATCAATGAAGGTTCTCTTGATGATCAAGCTGACAAACAGCAATCAGTTAATTAATGCACAACAAAGGAAGAAGACATAAAAAAAAGAACTAAGAAACTTAAAAAGAAACTTCTCAGAGCTTCAACAAATGACCCCAAAAATCAAATAATTTGATAGCATCAATAAAGGGCCAGCCAGAGTAAATATTGAAGATTCGTAAGTTCGCAGCGAGGTTAATTTGAACTCCAGTAGGGCTCTTCACAAATACACAGACGGAAGCCCGCACAATCTATAAAACGAAGCTGAACTAAAATTATGAAACTCGTGTATGGGCAACAAGGTCATATTTGTTGCGACTAGCCCAAAGCAGCAGTCATTAATCATGAGAGCCAAAGCGTTCAAAGTGTAGATACATATTGCTAACGGATCGTTAACCGATACCAGATGTGTGAAAGATGCTTGTTTTGAAGCTAGTCAAGCAATTGGCATCTTTGCCATCAATGTGTGTGTGTGTGTGTTTGGTTCAACCATAAAGCGTTGCCAATGCATTCTCATCTCTTTTTTTATATTCTCACATACATACGTACACTCACACATTCACACTGTTTACACCCTGGCCCCTTGGGCACTTCCGATAAGATCGTTCCAAGCGTTCAATAGAATTGAGAGAACAGAAGGCACAACCAAAGCCACAGCCCTCAAGAACCTGAAGCATTTTTAACAGGAACAATAAAACCACGAGCTACATAACAAGTAGCTTGTGCTTTTGCACTTGAGAGTATACAACTTACTTGATGCTCTGACAATAGTTCTTTAGAAGCCTTAAAGCACTGATAACAAGTTAATGTTCAAATATTGTAGTAAAATATAGTATAAAAACACCTCTAGAGTGATGAATTTTGTACTTGTTATAAAATGAAGTAAAGTCAACGTTACAAAGTTTTATTTTAAATATCTGGACATTTACTTCATTTTTTTCATTTATTGCATCTGTTTGTTATAATATTATTTGCTACTAATATACTATTTCTTTAGAGTTCAGGTCTATTGACCTTTTCTGCTATGCTCTACATGTGGGGTATGCTATTATTTTACATTATTAACATTGAATGTTATGACATTTACTTTAGTAGTTCTTAAACTTATATTTCTACTTAACATTTTTTTTATAGTTTTCCCATTCGTCTACATCTTCTTGTGAACTTTTCCATGTACCCTTCTACCTGTACCTTTTCTTACTTCTTGAACTTTTTCTTGAACTTCAACTTCTACATTATCTTCTACTATTTTTTATGCTTCAACTTTTACTATTATTTTAACTATTCTACTTCTACTTATACTTCTCCTTAAACGTTTACTTAATTTTTCTACTTTCTTCTACTTCCCTTTTATTATCTGTATCCTCTTTCTTTATCTGTAACTACGACTACTACTTTTACTTTTACTTCTACTTATATTTCAACTTCTTTTACCAATTCAACTTCTAATTTCTAAAGTCCTTATAAAAATTGACCATTAACTTTAAGCAGACAATTTACAAATTGCAAACTAGTTTCACAAAGAATCTTCCTTTATGGGATGTATATGAGGAAACATTTATAGCAAAAATCTCTGGCATTATACTTTATTCCTGGCAACACACACACACAAATGAAATCGAACGGCATTGATTGCATGCCAATGTGGCTCCAAAGTTCTTGACTGACACCTGCAAGCCAGAGACGTAGACAGAGACAGAGACATAGGCAGAGAGCCAAGAAACAAGAGCCAGACAACAAGTGACCATTTATAGAGTAGCAAGACGATCAACAGACGATCAAAACTTTTTTAAGGCAATGACGCAAAGCACGCAATGCCACCACCCCCTTTCCACTCCTCTACTCCCTCTGCTGAAGCAGCTTCTATCCTTCTTGTCTCACAAGTCTTTGACTTTGTTGGCTTTCTCTGTCAGCGTTGGCTTAATTATTATGAGCAGAGGAAGTGGAGACGTCGCAAACGTCGCGTCGGCAGCGGCTAATTGCGCCCGGGGTGCCTGCTTAATTTGTAGAACCGGGCGGACTAGACACCTAACTAACTTGGACCGACTTCACTTCCCACTGAATCTCTGTTGTCTGCGCTTTGTCAATCCACTTAAATCAATCATTTGTAATATGTTTGTTTTGTTTTTATTATTATTTCGTTGTAGCGACAACAAAATGCTGCGACTGCTACTACTATCATAAAGTTTTAGCTACACTAATTTGTTCCAAAAATGCCCACTCGCCACAATTGGGATACGGAGCGTGTGGGCGTGGCACATTTGGCAGGCGCTCTAAGTCCACTCTGCATAACAGATGCCAATCATGAGATATTGCGACCAAAACCGCGCAGGTAAGAAATAACAACTTTCTGAATTCAACTTTGATATTTGTTAGACTTGTAAATTGAGCTTAACAAATTTCATCGCCTTTTTAAATTATACCCATTTCTGAGCGCTTTAAACGAGCTATAGATGGCGACACTCAATTTTTATTATAAACACGGCCTAAAAGTATGCAGTGATTTTTGTACGTAGTTTGTTAACGATGAATTTGAGAAAAAAGACTTTAATTTATTAGCTTGCCTTGAAAAGTTTAAGAAACTGTCATCTTTATTAATAAATATATATATATATATTTTTATGGTAAAGATTTAAAGGAAGGACTTTAGTTTTTAATAGGTCTTTTAGTTTTGCAAGTACATTATATGTTTTTTTACTTCTTCTTACAAGTGATTATGTAAATACTTGGGTAAATAAAATATAATTATATTCCAAGAATCTCAAGAGTATGTAAATTTCGATACAACTTAGATAGGGGAGATAGCTTTTCAATTTGATTCTTGGTTTTTTGGTTTTGTTTCTGTTTCTTATACCTGTTGTTTCCGATACGAGCGAGTGTCTACGGTCAAACAATGGATACTATTTTTGGTCTTTGGACACTTGCATGCACAATTGTGCACAAAAGCGTGAAGCGTCCGAAGTTGAATGGACAATAAACTTTTGTGTGTTCTCTTTATTTTGTTTCTGTTGTTGTTGGATTGTTCTGGGGCGGTCAACTTCTTCTATTCGGAAGTAGTTATAGTAATAGTACAACAACAACTTCACTACGCATGGAAAGAATGCCAAATGGCAGACGTTTTTGCGGAAACCTTAAGCTTGTTGTTGTCGTAGAAGCAGAAGAAACGAGCACAACTCGTCTAGATATCTATTTTTTGTTTGTACTATAGTCGCATTGTGAAGCCGGTCAAGGTTAATTTAGGGAAAATTAATGTCAGCCGAACAGAGCAGAAGATCACTTGGTCAGAGCGGATGTGTGCCAAAATGTACAAAAATACACCATTAAAAACTTGCTGACTTTTGAGGTTATGAATGCCAAGATGAATATTAAAAACAAACAAAATGCCCAACCCATTCAGACAAAACTAATTCAATTAACTTGAAACTGGAGCTGAGGGTATTTTTAAATTTTCATACTCGATTTCTCAATCAAACAATGCCGCAACAATTGCACATTCAAAGAGATTTCAATATCTGTCTACAGCTATGAATGTAAGTACGAATGTACACACAGGAAACCAAAATATGACTGGCATTTTGGAAACTTTTTTTTGCATTGGACAAACAATTAAAAGTTTGTGAAATACGTGTAACAACAACAAATAAACAAAAATGACAGTCGTAGAAATTCACACAAATGAAAGTGAAAATGGCAAAATGTGAATAATTAGCTTCAAACAATAATAACAATAATGCACACAACAACAATAACAACAGCAAACTGAATTGAAATAGGAAAAATTTGCCACACAATTCGCCCAGGTACAAGGTAGCAATAACAACAAATTGTATCTGTATCTATAGCTAGCCAAGTTAACATCAACAACAACCACATCCACACGCCAATGACAATGGAAGATGGGCTCTGGGCCTGGGTATCTCTGAGGTCTGGGCCTAGGCCCTGGGTCTGCAACTGAGGGCAATAAACCCCCCATGGTTGTTACATTTTTTCTTCATTTCATTGCTTTAAAGCATCTTCAGCGCAGCATTGAAATATATATATATGTATATAAAAAAAAAAATGCGATGAGACGACACGAGGCAAGTGAAAATGTTGTTACCTTTTTACCTGTGCCGTTGCCGGTGTCTTTGCCCAGCACTTTCTATCACACACACACACACATAGAAGTCAAGCACAACGAAACCAGGCACATTACCCATACGTATCTATGAGATACTTTTTAACGTTTGTCAAAATACGACTACTACTAAAGCTAAAATTGCTGTAGAGTCTGAAAGAAAAACTGTAGCAAATCTGAAGTGAATTTACTAGTAGATGCCCTGTATAAAAATATTATTCTTAAATATTACATCTGCAAACATACTCAATTTAAAAAGTATTTTTTTTTAATGCACTGCCGCAAAAAAAGCTGTAGAACTTCCTTAACCCTTTAATGGGCGTTGTCTTATCCTTAAAAAGCAGTGCAATTTATTCTCCCAAAGTGAAGTGAAGCAGTGCAACTGCCTTAAAACTCTTTTTGGTACAGGGTATAGAAATAATACAAAATTAAGTACCAGACGCGAAAGTGTGGGAGTTGCATGGTGTACCGTCAGCTGTTGGCAGCAGCCACATGCTATGGATATCTGAATCCAGCTGGAGTTGATAGCGTTGATAGACAGACAACGTCACTCGCTCGGTTAATTAAGCTGCTGAGGCCAAACGCGATTTAAAGTCTGGTCCGTTGTCCCAAAACGGAAGCGCATCTGCTGATGACTTACTATAGGGCTAACTATCTTTTCTTTTGTGGCTAATGGCCAATGTGAAGCAGCAACAATATGCGGAAATCTTGTTAGCGCCACGCACAATCACTGCACATGTATATACATATTTGTATCTGTATCTGTATCTACAAATCAGGTGGCGCTGGGAATGGCTCGCGTCATAAGATGTAATAATGATAGGGCTACTAATGCGCATACAAATGTTGTGTGTTTCATAAGAGCTGCAAAATAAAAGTAAAAAGTGCTACTATATAGCTGATTGCTTTGGTTATGGCATTTATATAAGCAGTGAGCAACAACAACTACCGCAATTAGCTGCATAAACAAACATCCACAAAATACAAAATACGTACAAGAAAACTCAAATCGAAGCAAACGCACATCAAAGTCGCTGGTCTTTGACCCCTTTTACATTTCCTGTTTGAAATTGTACACAAATTACACGAATGGTGTGTATAGATTTGACTAATCAGTGTAGCAAACTTATCAATGATTCGATGGTTATGTTTTTTATTATGATTAATGGAAGTAATTGCTACTGAAATTGCTACTCTTTACTCAATTGTTGTAGCACAAATATTGATAAGTTTAACAACTATCCAACACTTCATTTGAAATTAAAGCTTAACTCTTAACACTGTTTTACAAGTGTGAAACAATCTCGAGATCTAGTGCATTTCTTCGGAAAATAGCTTCCAACTCTTCTAATCAAGTTTACTTCATGCTTGTACAAACAAGAACATATTTGTTAGGTTTTTCTTCTGTTCCCAGACATGACTTGCGACTTTATCAAATTTATGTCAAAGATGTGTTGAAAACTCAAAGCAACAAATGAAAAGTGTTCTAATCAAAATATGAGTGTAGTTCAACTTTATGCTTTGACTAACCTTGTCAGAGGAGGTTTAACATTCATTTCCACTTGTCTTAACGATGGCCAACAAAATTATTAATGGCTAAGCCGCAAACGACTTACTTGAAGAGCGAGTTCTAATGATCTATCTATCTACAATCTAAAAACCGAAACAGACAAGAAAATAACTCAAACAATTTCCTGTCCGACAGTCAGCATGAAAAACGAAAGTTCCTTAAACGCGACGGGCTTGGTTGGTTTTTGGTTTTCGGTTTTGATTTCTTGTCTCAACTGCAAGCCAAATCTCATTAGTTGGCCAACTTAAATGACACACATATTTCGGATACTTTGGATATATATTGCTGCAGCCCCAGAGGGCCGGGCACAACTAATAGGTTTTTAGGTTTTTCTTTTTGGCTATTGCTTTTGGCTCTTTTCTGAATTGCAGTTGCCGCCTTTGGCCAGTTTTCCACACACAAACACAACTTGGTTAAGTTGGAGATTTCTGTTGCTGTTATAAACACGCAAATATTACATTAAACTCTCGGCTGATATACTTTTGCTTTTTACGCTTAATGGGTGTAAGCAGGCATATTTATAGTCTGTCATTACGATTCCGTAAATTAAACTTTTTAATGCGCAAATTGTTCAAAGCATAATGTTTATTTTTTTGTTTTTAAATAATTAACAACGCAACTCAAAACACGACAGAGAAATGTAGAAAGTTAGTGTATTGTATAATCCAAATGTCTCTAATAGGGGTACTACAACTTTTCAGCTTTTCGGCTTTCCGCATTACGTGGGCGTTTTTTTTTTTTAATCTTCTTCTGTCTTTTGCTGACTGGCATTTGACCAAATGACCAAGCTATTGGTCATAACTTTCTAATTGCATTCGTTTGGGGTTCGTGGGGTTTGTGGTCTAGGATGCGATCACAGTTAATTCTTTAGCAACAAAAGAACCCAATAACACATCAAAACCTCAAGAATACCGTTACATCAACAAGATGAGCTGTGATATATCATTGGAAGCAGGTTACGCTCAACGCTCAACGATTTATCTCTGCTACACATGAAATGTATCTAGAAGATGTACCTCTACACATGTAAGTATCTTATAAAACTTACGCGTGTCTGCACATGCTCAGAACACAAAACACAAGTGAACCTCGAGCTCGAAGAGACCAAGACCCAGGCGCGGAAGGAAACTAGCAAAACGATCTGATAAGTGTCAAGATTGTATAACCTTCGAGTGCGTCCCAGGCCACAGCACTCAACAGCCAGCCCCTCTCTCAACTGTTGTCTATAATTAAATTCACATAGCCTAAGAAATAGAGATGAGCAAATCCTACAAAAGCTTGCTGAAGATTTGAATGTGATATGAACAATAATCAAAGGTGATGCAAAGTTGCTTTTACTGAGCTTATTATTCTTGACTGTGATTTTAATAATCGAGAAATATCGATAAGCCAAAGTTTGTAGACAACGTTGATAAAAGTCACAGTACAACATATAAATAATATTATTTTAAACACGGACTACGGACTATCACTATTTTTGTCATTTATATAAAATCGTTTGGCACTTGTTTAAGCTCATAAATATTTAAATTATTTTTAAAACC
The DNA here is from genome assembly GCA_018152825.1 of Scaptomyza hsui. Classification (NCBI taxonomy): domain Eukaryota; kingdom Metazoa; phylum Arthropoda; class Insecta; order Diptera; family Drosophilidae; genus Scaptomyza; species Scaptomyza hsui. Next base: position 985,231 of record JAECXO010000307.1, read on the forward strand.
GTGACTTGTAGAGCACAATATCGCTTTGGTTGTGCAGTACTCAGAGCTGATGGAATCTGCCCTGGAGTAAATCTCTGCCTGCTGTCGCTGCCTTCTGTTGTTGTTGTTAGCTGAATGTTACAGTTGTGCCATTGTTTTGGTCACACAGCTGAGAAACAACAAACTCACGGCAGCTGAAATTACCCAAGCCAAAGACCTGCAAGGTGGCATGGGGCCCAAAGGCCTATTGCTATACGTACGTACGTACGTCGTACACACTCCTCTCTGTGAAAATCAGGAAAAGCACAGCGCGCGTAGACAATGACTCGACAGCGCAGTCAACGTTGACGTCGACGTCGACGCAACAGCTAGCAGCTAGCAGATAGTCGCGTTTTGGCTTTGAAACGCCGTCGTGCAGTTGAAGCTAGCTTCAGTCGAGCTTGATGCTTGAGCGCGAGCGGTATCGTCTAACAAAAACGAGAGCAAAAGAATACGAGATTCGAACTCGAACTCTGAATTCGGATTTGGATACGTTTAACGTTTAAAACGTCGCGTCGGGGACACGCAACGCTGCGCACGGCGCTAGAGCAATGATAATTTATAATTTGCATAATTGTTGTTATTATTTTGTGTATTAAATTGTTTGTGGTAGTGGTAGTCGTAGTAGTAGTACATAGTAGTATGTCAGTTAAACGCAATTGTGCTGTGGTGTGCAAAGTGAAATGAAACCAAAGCAAAAGTTGTAACTACATTACCAAAACACAAAAACGAAAAAAAAATTACCAATTTCAAATTCAAATTGAAACTTCATCATTAGCATCTTGCAACTGCATTTGCATCTGCATCTGCAACATGTACTGCACCAAAGATTGCAGCTGCCGCTTGTGCCGCGAGCTGCGTGACTATAAGCTCAGCTCCAAGAAGTCTCTACTCTGTGCACAGCCACAACAATTGCAGTCCAAGTCGAGCAGCAAACTATCCGGCAAAGGAACGCCTCCCAGCTCCCTGCTGGGTCGCATGCTAAATGAGAATTTTATACTGAGACGACGCGGCATCTCGCTGAAGAACTTCCAGCCACAATCGCTGCGCAATAGCGAAATGTGCCAGTCGCAGTTGGTGCCACGCCCCGCGCAGACACCATCGCCCACGCCCATCGAGGAGCTGCCCGATTGGGCGGCCACACAGCGCAGGCGGGAACGCGATCGTAACGATGGCAAATGCATTGGGAATGGCAATGGCAATGGGACTGGGAATGGGAATCTAGGCGATCGAGAGGTCAAACCAAATCATAAGGTGGTCATCTATTTTGGTGACTCCATGAATCGAGCTCAGCAGCAGCAGCAGCAGCAGCCCGCATCCAAGCTTTTGCCCGCAGATCTTCACTCGCAGCTGTTGCAGGAGATGTCCCAGAAACTGCAATCGGCCAATGAAAAAGTCAAACTGGAGCCAGTGGGTGAGGTGGGTGAGGTGGCTGCGGTGGAGGTGGAGGCTGATACGAATACAACTGCGACTACGGTTGATGATGAACTGCCGCCCTACATTGAGAGCGTGCAGAATGGCGTAATTAATATCAAAATTGAAGGCAATTACCGGCGCGCCAGTGCTCTGGTGGAAACGGTGGCAAAGCCAACTTTAGCCGTTGTTGGCCAAATGAAATCCGATGCTGCTGACAGCAAAACTGATGCTGATGCTGATGCTGTTGATGATGATGACGATGACGATGATGACAGCGACCCTGGGCACGATGCAGAGACCGCCAGTCAGTCAGATTCATGCGATTGGAGCTACGTTCAGGAGTGGCGCAGAGCTGCGAGACGGTAGTGAAAATACTTCTTCCAAATGATTTGCCATTATTTTAGGTTTTTTTCTGCCGCTTATTGGTTTTTGTTTTTTATTTCGCTGGTTGTCTGGGCTCCCATTCTAGGGTTGTGAAAGCAAATGAAAAATGCCCAGCGATGTAGCAAGTGAAAACATTTCGGTCTTTTTTGCCGTTGGTTTGTTTTTTCGCTCATCATTTGCATGAAAAGGGAATTACGTTGAATACTATATAAGAGTAAAAGGGAAAACTAAAAGATTGGCGTTTACTTTTAGTTAATCAGGAAGTCGAGAAAAAGGTAGTATAGAGATGGAGTACTTAACTTTAGAGTTCAATTTATTATAGGGTATGTTTTGTCATATGAAAATTAATGTCAAAAGGTCACTGATCGTCAGAATTCGCCAAATGGGATCACGTCACAGCATTGTAGTAAGACAATTCAAAAGCAATAAATCGTATTTAGCACATACATTAAATAGTGTTGGTCCGTTCAAAAGAACAATGGACAATTTTTGAAGAAATAAAAATACGTCTGCTAAATTCTGGGTCAATCAAAAAGAAGTATAAGAACAACGTTTTATGTTACAACATTAAATCAAAAATCATAATAAAAGCAAACGATTCAGCTTTGCAACTTTGGCGGCATGCAAATGAGTCGTAACTGCCTCTTAATTTTTGAATTTAGCTTTTTGGCCGAACCCAGTTGTTGTTGTTGTTATTGTTGTTGTGCAGTGCAGAATTGTGAGAACGAATGGCAACCCACTTTCATAAACAAAAGGAAACGTTAATCTTCTGTTGGCAAACTGAATTTGGCATACTCTTATAAACTCTTATAAAAGAAACCAACCAAAAGAACCTTGGCTTTGTTTAAAGTATTCTATAGAGGAAATAGTTTTCATATAATATTTAAATTTACAACAATATACAAACTGATTTGCATAAGACTACTGTTGAAGTAAATAAAGTGAAGATTGGGATTATTCAGTATTATTATGTTAGGCACAAGCTAGTTATTAAATAAGAGCTATAAAAATTCCAAATGGCATTAAGTTGTATTAAATGGAATTTATATATTCTGGTTCTAAGCGTAACAAACAGCATTAGTTAGTCGTGAATCCCCTTTGTGCAAAAATACTTTGTCAAAGAAAGAGAAGACGCAAGCTCAGCAACGACCTACGGATTGTATCTCTCTGATTTTAATTAGGTGCCACAACCCAACCTCAAGCTCAAGCTCATGACCACACTTCTTTCAGATACATAGATACATAGTTGCAAAATTTATGCAGAAAGTTAGATACAAAGATGACCAACTAGATTGGCAAGACAGTGTGAAAGATAAGCGGTAATATGACAGGTATAGCATATAGCATATATACTTCTTATACTACTCCACCTTGACCGTTAGCAAAAGTTTTGTTTGTTTTCGGTTACATTCTTCAATTCTGTTGAATTCTAATTAGTTGCATAACAGATGGACTCTGCTGTCTATATCACAAATGGGTCAAGTGGATGTTGATACATTTAAATGGTATTCCATATATCTGTTTTGCTTTGATTTCTTTTAAGTATTTTGAGATTTCATAATCTCCCACAAATCATAAAGCACATGTTAGAAGAATACTAATTTAAATAAGCATACATTAAAACACGCCTTTATCTCTACATAATTCTTTTACTCTTTCACAGACCCACTGGCAACATGCCACAAAGCTTTGCTGGACAGCAGACGCCCGCTCAGATGACGGGATTGCCGCCTGTGCCGCTCCAGCCGCTGCAACAACAAACACAATCGCCGCTTGCCAATGGACAGCCACATACACCCCAAGGCGGAGGTTTAGCTGTGGCAATGGCCACGCCAGCGCCACGCATCTTCAAGGAGCTGGCACAGCAGCCCAATAAGGCACCAGTGGGTAGCAATAAGACACCAGTTCCCTTGGTAACCAGTCCTCAGCCACATCACCAGCTGACATCGCCTGTTTCCAAGGCAGCGATGCCTCAGCGTGCAGTTGCCGGACCCGCTCGTCTGACCGTGCAGAGTACGCCGGTGAAGTCGCAACCTCCGCAGCTGAGTGGGAGTCTGCAGGGAACTCCTAGCCGAGCTACATTGGGCATTCCCACAGCGACGTCGGCGACGCGAACGCATCCACATGAACAGTTTAGGGCGTTGCAGCGGGTGCAGGAGTGCCACAGTTCCTCGGATGAGAATCGGAGCTCGGGTCATGCCAGCATGTCGGATACGGGTGGACACAGTTCGTCGCCGGCTGGTGGGATGACCCTGGGGCCGTTGCCAGAGGATCGTCTGGCCGCTGGGGTGACCAATAGGAGCACGCGCTCCAGACGTCATCGTGGAATCATGCCTGCGGGCAAGGCACCTTGGAGTGGCAGTGGCTTGGAGGACATAAAGTTGGCCATTCAGCAGCTGACAATGCGTTCCCAGACGAGTAGTAGCACCTACAGTAGTTTGAGTGCCGGGTCGGAGAGCTCGGAGCCGGCCAGGCGTCTGGGTCGTTACTCATCCCTGGAGACGGTCATTACCAGCACCAGTGCGGATGAGTTTGTCTGGGTGGATTCGCATAATCGCCTGGTGGAACTGCAGCATCCGCCCTGGAGCCAGCAGTGCATCATGAGAGTGCTGAGGAACGGACGTTGCAAGCAGCAGGCGGAGCAGATCTCCGTCGAGGTCATCTCCAGATTGGGTTATCTACTCCAGCGAGCCCTGGTGCGCATTGCACGGGAGATTCAGCGCTTCTCGGCGGGCTTGGGTCTGTGCTCCAAGCAGGAGGTCATTGGCGCCTTCAAGGTGGTGCTCTGTTCCTCTCTAGCGGATTCTTGCACCAAGGCGTGTCTGCGTGCTGCAGCCATGTTTGCGGTTTCGGGTGAGAGTGCTCTTAAGCAGGGCAAATCCTTGCGGGCTGGACTTCAGTTGTCGGTGGGCAGCTTCTTCCGCTGGATGACGGATGCCCGGCTGGGCAAGTTCATTCATGAGTATGCTGCCGTCTATCTCTGCGCAGGCATTGAGAATCTGCTCGAGGAGATCATGCTGCAGTGTGGCGGCGTCAACAGTTCAACAGCTGCCGCTCTCGATCAGAGCATTGCCAGCTCCGGGGACTTCTGGGGTCTGCTTCAACCCTTTGCTCATTTGAATGCCGGACGCATTGCATCCGGCGCCTTGGCCATGCCACGCTGGGCGTCTCCCTTCTCGCTGGCCACCTGCGTGGGCAGCATCAGGGAGCTCAAGGAGAAGGCATTGCGCACCCAGCAGGAGTTCCAACATGCTGCTGCCTTATCCAATGCGGCTTTGAGTGCTTTGTTCTATTTCATGCGCTGCTCCCAGCTGGAGCACACGGAGCTGGCTGCCCAGAGCTCAACGGCTGGACGGGCTCCACCCAACAGTGGCACCCAGAACGTGCAGGAGCTGTGCTATGAACGCGCCTATGTCGTCCTACCGCCACTCGCCGAGTGGTTGCGTGTGGCATCCGCTCATGCCGAGCACCGGAATGGTTTAATGATCGACAAGGATGATATCTTACAGGTGGGTTCAACCCTAGAGATTATTATCATTAAATTAAATTTCTCTCTCTCCCTAGGCTGCCCGCTTGTTACTACCGGGAGTGGATTGTCCCATTCGACCCATTGCCCATGACGAGGAGCTGCCCACGAAGAAGACGCACTTTGCCAGCAACAGCAGCAGTCCGGGCGGAAGTGCCACAGGCAGCTCCACCAGCAGCTGCAGTACACCAGCAGTGAGCAGCATTGGCGAGGACACCTCGGAGTTGGGCCGACGTGCCACAATTGGTGTCGCCTTCAAGCTGCTGCTAACGGGTCGAGCCGAGCTGTTGGCCCAGGCAGCTCAGTTGTTGCCACCAACTACGAGGTATGATACACAGAACAGTGCTGGATTGACGGCGTTGATGATTGCCAGCATACGGAATGATGAGGTGGCTCTGCATGCCCTACTCGATGCTGGATGTGATCCCAATGTGGAGGTGCCAGCTACAGGAAGCACGGGCTATCCGGCCATACAGCCGGACACACAGCACTGGACGGCTTTGAGCTTTGCGGCCAGTCGGGCCAACTATGTGGCGCTGAGGATTCTGCTCGAGCGTGGCGGTAAGGTGGAGGGAGGAGCGAGGAGCAGCGAGGAGAAGTGCACACTGACGCCACTCCAACTGGCAGCGGGCACAGGCAATCTGGAGATGGTGGCACTGCTCCTGGCACATGGCGCCAATGCATTTATGTCCACACAGCAGAAGGATACATTGTGCTTTGCCGGATCCGCACAGAAGGGCTGCTTCTGTGCCATCTCTGTGGCAGCGGCACATGGACATCGCTCCTGTCTGCGCAAGCTACTCACACATCCAGTCTCCCCCGGGACCAGGGATGTGCTCTCGCTGGAGGAGATGCTTGCCGAGGGCGACGTCGTGGGAGTTCGCGGCTCTAATGCAGCTGCAGCGAGTGTTGCTGGCGAGGATCTGTTGCCGCTGCTCAACAAGACACAGATCAAGCGACTCCAGGAGGCCATGTACCACAGTGCCGAGAACAATCATTTGGGTGCGTTTTGGAACCTTCTTATTGTAAAATTACTTATTACAAATCCTTATCTGTAGACATTACCATTGAGCTGCGCAAGCTGGGTGTTCCTTGGACCTTACACTGCTGGATGCACGCTTTGTCGGCGGCACATGAGCTACGTCTGGATGCGGTTATAGACCAGCTGCTACAGGACTTTCTGCAGGTCTGCCCGGATGACTACAGCGCCCAGTTTGTCAGCGAGTGTTTGCCTCTGCTCTTTAACATCTTTCGCAATAAGAACGAGGGAACCACATTGCTGCTGGCTGATATATTTGCCACTTGCTTTGGCTGGGAGGCACTGCATCCGCTGAAGGAGCAGCCGCCCATGCAGCCAGTGCAGGGCACTCGCATCGATCTAAAGTTTGTCAATAATCCGGAACTAAGCGATGTTACCTTTCGGTAGGTTACAACTTCAGTTATCCTGAAGAGCTCCTCGTTTACATTTCATTTCTTGCAGCGTCGAGGGCAAAATCTTCTATGGCCACAAAATAGTGCTGGTCACTGCCTCGCCACGTTTCCAGAGCATGCTCAGCTCCAAGTTGAGTGATGCCAATGCCACGCCCACTATCCAGATCAACGATATACGCTACCACATCTTCCAGCTGATCATGCAGTTCCTCTACAGCGGTGGTTGCGGTGCTCTGGATGTATCGCATGGCGATGTACTGGAACTGATGGCAGCCGCTAGCTTCTTTCAGCTGGAGGCACTGTTGCGCTACACAGAGGCACGCTGCTCCGAAATGGTCGATGTGGACAATGTGGTTGCAATGTACATACATGCCAAGGTGCGCTTAAATTTAGAGCTGTTGTAAGATGAATATTAATCTTTGGATTTTCTTTTTAGGTTTATAATGCCAATAATTTGTTGGAGTATTGTCAGAGCTTCCTGCTCCAGAACATGGTTGCTTTGTTGACCTATGATGATTCAGTGAAGCGTTTGCTGTTTGCCAAGAAGATACCAAATCATGATGTCCTCGCTGGCCTGCTTAAAACTCTGCAACAGCGTTTGAAGACTCGCAAACCGAATGCTGGAGGATTGGTCAACTCCTATCGTTCACCGCCAGCGACGCCAGTGAAGAAGTAGAAGTATCTCTCTTATAGGCTTGCTTATATGTCATATTTATTGCATTGGTTTTTTTTTTATAACGAATTCGTACTCGTTTCGTATGTATTATATACACCCCCTTATAACTTAGAGCCTATTCCTAAATAATAGTACTTGTAGTTTGTATTTTGTACTCTCAACTTGTTCAGCGCACTGTTAATTATAAAATTCTTAATGGCTAGATAACGTGTATCCTGTGTAGCAAACCTGTAGTTAGTTGAAATTGTTTCTCCAAAAAAAAAAAAAATATAACAAAAATAAAAACTTCATTGTGTTTTTTTCCTCAGTAATTTAGCTCAGTAATTTATTAGTATTTCGGGGGTTTTCTATAGTCCGTATCGGGCACCGCTGGTTTCTGTTCGCTGGTCAACTTGGCTGCCAATGATATTTGTGGCAAGATATTTCCACCCTCGGGCACAAAGCCATGATCATCGGCCTTGTAGTGCACCTCGACTTCCTTGCCATCGACATCGAAGTAGGAATAGGAGCCATTCACCTCGAGGAATTCATCTTCAGTGCCGGCATTGTGCACCACAGCAGTCTCCTCGCGATGTGTGCCATCCTCGCCCTGATAGTGGAAGTGATAGGAGCCATCTTGATGCTTCTCCTGGGCAGAGTCCACAATAGCCACTGGCGGCATTGTTGAGCTCGGATAAACATCAGCTGGTGCAGCCAATGCACCAATCAGGCAGCAGCCAAAAATAAGTAGCTGGAGTTGGAAGAATGAGTGATGCAAAGATTAAATGAGTATTCCAGTAAACTTTTCGGCTGTTTACTTACAAGCTTCAGCATGTTGTTGTGGTTCGGTAGTCAGCTCAATTCAGTTTGATTGTGGTCCAGTTAAGACATCGGCTTTTATAGGCCAAAACGCAACAAATTTGTGGTCATCTTCCTTACCGGTTTTAGTCGCTCTGTATTTGTGACACATATTAAAACGCAAAAAAAAGAAGGAAAAAAAAATTGGTTTAGCTTGAAACTCGTTCTAAGAATTAATTTAAGATCAATTAACTGCATGTATACGCCCTACAATTTCAGGCATTCAATTTCAGATCATCCAGCCAGATACACACACACACACACTCGTCGATCTCGTAAGTACTCATAACCACATAAAAGTTCATAAGTATCCATGAGTATTCAGATCGCATTCTTTTGCACTTGTTTACTTTGCTCTTAACGCCATCCGAGTTGCGCTTCAGTTTGCATTCATTATTTAGCATGATTATATGAATACTATAGTTTGATGATGCGGTATGCCAACATTTTTGCATGCATTGTTTCGCCTACGCCTCCGCATCTGCCTTCACAACTTCCATCTTCTCCTTGATTATGTCTTTATATATACTGGAAATGGAATTCGTATTGGAATTGAAATTATTGAATGCTTGCGAATATATTTGTTTTTAGCACAAACTTTTCTTCGATTTTTCTCGAACAACGAACGATTGCTCAATTGCAAAATGTTTAGATGGAAAAACTATAAACAAATCCCTGCCACCCTTCCCTCTCATCTTGCTTTACGCTGCTCCCTCGCCTAGCGATTGTTATTTTTGGCTCAGTTCGTGCGGGAAGCACATTAAATTTTCCAGCCCCTGTTAAATACAATGCGTTCCACATAGATCAGGGGCAATGTGGGGTCTAGAATAGAAAGTCATGGAGCCCCAAAGGGGGGTGGAGGGGGGCCACAAATTGAAATACTTAAAGGTGCCACATGCGCTTCGGTTGCGTTTCGTTCGATTTTCGATTCGGTTTCTTGCCTTTTGTTTATGCAACAATAAATTATAAATTTAATTTCGTTTCATTAGAAATGCTACTAGAATATATAAGTATATATTAGCCAGCGTGTGTGGTTTTTGAGGGTGGTATGTTTTTTTTTATATAGCCACTATATATACAACTGGAAATATTTTGACATAAATATGATTTAAATGTACCATATATAATTTTGCCAGTCGTAATTTTATATTCTTATTAATTATATTCCTGCTTTCATTGTATTTCAATTATATACATTTTTGAATATTGATTTGCATGTTTAAATTTAGTATTTGTTCTGTATTGATTTGCTTTATTTTTAGAAATATTGAAAGCCATATGGCAACAGTTCTAATAATGCTGTACATATTATTGTAATGTTTACTAAAACATGCAAGTCCAAATAATATTAAATTGGCCTTAAAAGAGATGTAGTTGTTGATTTGTTTAAAGTAAAGTGTATAAACTAGATGTGGAATTGTATTATAATGTTTGGAAATTAAGACTTTCATGCAGAGCTATTAGTTACCTCTCAAGTATCCTTAAAAAGTTTGTATTCAATGTAGAATAAGTGTTAATGAAAATCTTCTCTTCTGCTAGTGCAAAGATTTAGAATTTATGTTCATAATTAAGATGTATTCTTATATTAAGCGTAAAATTGCTAGCATGCATCGTTTAAGATGTCGGCTCTGATTAGCAAGTTAAAAACAGGATTATAGAGATGCAAAATAATAGATTACTCACCAGATTCTCTAGATTTATAAAAAGCTCATTAAATACGTTGATTAAATTCATAGTAAATACGCCATTTTCCCTTTCCTGTCGTTTGCTTAAATATAAAGACAGTAAGCGGAAAAAGACAAATCGACTAGAATTCACTGAAGAAGCTTTTTAGTTTCTGCTATAAAACACATTGCTCGCTTTTTTGCGTGTAGACAAAAAAAGATTTCGAATTTGTATTTGAATTGAATTAATTGAATGTGCCATGATTGATTTATGCATGATACAAGTGGCGAAGGGGGTGATGTCTGGAAAACTGTGCCAAGAGGCAAAAAGCCAAATACTCTTCATCTGATCATCATCATCGACATGCCGTACGGACAAAAATAGTTTTATTTTTATAACTGTGCGCTGGTTTCGTTTGTTTTTCCTTTTTCATCTTGTATTTTTATTTTTATATTTTTATTTTATGGACTTCCCCCACATACGCAGCATGGCATCTGCCAAGCAGAGCACACAGCTGTCTTTCCATATTCTCTTGTACATTCACGCAATTTTACGTACTTCTATATACATACATCCATATATACGTAATTGTAGCTACTATATAATCAAGGAAGTTGTAAACTACGCGCTGCTGCCTATTAAATTGTGATTTGTTTCATTGGACAGGCAGTTTTATTCCTTCTGCTCCTCCGTCCAACCACAAAAACAAAGGCCGGAAAAACTGTGAAAACTATGAAAACTGTGAAAATGTGTGATGTGTTTGCGGGGTAAACAAAAATGACGACATGCAAAATTTCACAAAATGAGCAGAACGCATCGAGAGCGAAAATCTTTATGTACTATATACGATAAATAAATAAAGATGAAAAATTATGAAAAACAGGCGGCAGGCACTGAGACAAGTGGATTTTTCTGCTAGTGTTATGTTTTTTTTTTTTCGTTTTGGATTTTTAACGGAACATATTTTTAGCCAGAGTAAAAATATTGGAAAGCCGAAAATTGAGTATATGATGTATGTGTGTGTGTTGGTATATGTGTGTGTATATATGGAACTTGGCAACAAGCAAAAACCGCCCACTTCCGCAGTTAAAAGAAACACTTTAAGCCAAAATGTCCTGATATTTAATAAAACACTTTCGAATAAAATTCTGTAAAAACTATTATGCAGCACCATAAATCGTTAAGAATACATAACTTTTATTTCAAATATATATATGAATATTCCTTTTTTTGGGGTGTTAAGAACTATAGCCGACCGATCCGAACACGCTGACGCGTCGCGACACACTGCACCTACGCTCCAAAATTTTGAAAACTCTAAGACAGCCAAATTGTTGAAAAATTCTATTCACAAAAACAAAAAAAAAAGAGGAGAAGAAGCAGCAGGAAAATAATGAAATGTCGACACGAAACGAAACGAACTGTAAGAGATGGCATATATATATGGTTTTTTGGAGAGCGAGTGAGCGAGAAAGATGAAGAGCGAGCGAGAGAGCGGGCCCGGAACTCAAGTACACGAACGATCTACGATCTACGATCCACGAGCACGGCAATTCATGTTCGATGCTCAGCAGCTGGCCTCCCATGGTCCACATACTCTTAGTCGCCACATGCCCCTCTTCTTTTCCTACTACATCCCACCCCCGCCCCCATCACTATACATCATCATCTCCACCCACACACAAACGTTTCCGCTGCTGTTTCTGCTGTTGTTGCCGCCGCCGCCGCCTTGTGGCATAGAAATTGTTTCTAAAAACGGACAAAATAGCTTATTAGGGAGGAGGAGTTCCTCTACCATTACCGCTACCATACTAACAGAGAGAGTGCCAAGATCCGACGGCTGCAGTTCACGTCAAAGTTCAAGCGGCCTGCACTCGACTGGATTAGTTAGCTGAGGAAAGAGGAAAGGAAACGTTTTTGTTTAGACTTAAACGTGCACTGGCCACACCCAATGCACCCAAGACACCCAAGAGCAGCCCGTGTTTTTGTCAGTTCTCAGCAAAAATAAACAACAACAGCGAAAAGACCAAAAACCCTAAGAACAGAGCAGCACCAAACGAACTAAACTCAGATATGTTCGCCTGGAATATACGTTTTTTTTTTACATTTTCTCTAAACATTCCGACTGTTTATGTTTTCTGGGATGCTTTGTTGCTGGGGCGACTGCTGCTTGAAATGCTACTGCTGCTCAAGTGCCGTTGGTTGTTGTTGGAAACACGGAAAATTCTTCGGCAGCAATTCCATTTTAACTTTCTCTCTCTCCCATTGTAAACATTTCACTTGACGCGCTGCTAAATTTAACATTGTAGCTTCACAAATAAATTACGGAAATAAACAAACTACAGCAAAGCAACATTGAAAGCGTGAAAATTGTACCTGCTCCTTCTTTAAATCGATGGGCATTTTGATTGATTCTCTACTTTTCTTGTCATACGATTCCCATATTCATATACACATAACATCTGTACTTTTTAATTCTTGTCGGATCTACATTCTCAAATATTGGTACAATTAACTCAGTTAAATTTTTTTTGCACGTCAAATTACCATGGAAAAGGGACCAAAGGAAAAAGTTGATGGACAATCGGAAGATATAACCGAATTTACCCAGTTAATAAGGAGCAGCCTCAACTCGAAGCGAGGAAGTCTCGTTAATAATATATGCAAAAATTTAAAAATTGTCACCATCGATTTGGAAAAGGTGCTGAGGGCCAAAGAGCTGTTTTCATCCATGCAGCGACGTCAGACATTTATGAATCTAATTGGCCTGGATGATGGAGAATCCGATTCGATTTATAATAGTAATTCCGAGGACAGGCAGCATCTGACTTCCATGCACAGCCTGAGAAAAATGAGTTTTCCACAGTGGGTGGATGACTCAGATGATTTAAAAATGGCCGAGGAAATGAGCGAGGATATGTGCGAGAAGTCCTTCGATGAGGAACGTTGGGGTAATTGCTTCACAGGTTTTCAGATACTCCAAACACCCGAGGGTCTCAGCAGCAATGAGAATAGCCAGTGCATTGAACTGGGTCCTTACAAATGTGAAGATGATCTGCAGACCTATTTGTGTGAGTATAAACCAGATCCACGGCAACGTTATAACGTTAGAAATAATACTCTTCGATAGTGTCGGGAGTTCGTTGTTTTATGCTTGATTTGTTTCGTGGTCCTTTGCACGAGAATCAGGATCTGATTGTGCATTTGCGCGAGGCTGAGATTTCCGTCTCCAAACAGTATAATTTTCCAGTAGTATCCAGCGTCATTGCCAAGTTGTCGCCACGTTATCAGTACACCGGTTATCTGGAGCCGGATTTGGAATCGGCAGGCATCGAAATGTTAAAGGGGTACAAAGTTTTCCTAACTGTCGACCGCAACTATTCCCATTCTTGTACATCGCGTGTGATTTATGTGAATGCGCGTTTCCTGCTCTGCGATGTGCGTCGCTATGATATCATACTCATTGGTCAGGACATACAGCTAATGGTGCGCTCTGTGCGTCAGGATCATCTCAATTGCTGTGTCTGCCGGGGTGGAATTCTCACATCGTTTATGCCAGTACTTCTGCCGGCACGCTGCAGCAGACATCACATCTCCTACGAGGAGATTGAGGACGCCACCTTCGCCAGGGAGGTGGGCATCAACATCATAATATCCCATATTTATGGCACGGAAAAGTATCTGGACGATCTGGAGCGGGTTTTGGCATCGCTGCAGTGCGATCACATTCGTCTCTATGCCCGCGTGGTCCTCAACGACATTCAGGGCTGTGGTGGTGAACTGAACTGGGTGGCCCAGCGCTACGATGGACTGCTGGTGGAGCTAGCGGAGCCAGCTTTGGTGCCAGACATAATGCAGCTGTGTCCCAATGCCGAGTGCATCATGCAGCTGGCCTTTAACGCCAAGAAGCCCATCATCTTTGATGGCAGCCAGATAAATGAGCAGCGCCTTCGAGTTGATCCCGCCCACTACTACTATGCCTTCTTCTATCCGGATAAGTATGTGGTAAAGTGCCATCAGTCGCGTAGTGTCTTCTACTTTAGCTTTCTGAGGAATGCGATCTACGAACAGATCTTGCCCGTGGCGCTGGCCAAGATGCCTTACTGTGACAGATCACATACGGGTGCCGATGGCTTGGCACGTGCCGTTGTCACCGCCTCCTTGGAGCTGAATGCCAAGGCCATTGTTGTGTGTGGTGTGACCACACGAATGGTGCAGAAGATATCGCACTTTCGGCCAAAGGCGCCCATCATATTTGTCAGTCACATGCGTTCTGTTGAGGATTATGTATCCTTATTTTATAACGTCACAATGCTTTCGTATAGATCCACCTGCTTCATTAGCCATCGACGGAATACCTTTCGCAAGTCTGTCTTTGCGTTGGCCTATTTGGCATCGCTGCATATGGTTAAGCAGGATGAACATGTTATAGTGGTTTATAATTATGATTCAGGCACAACATTTCCAGAGAAGTATCTCGTCTATAAATTTGATAAGGTGCACTTTGTTAAACATCTATCCGAATCCTTGTTTCCATCGAGTGGACCGGCTAAATATCTTGATGACATGACGCTCATCTACAATATAAATGATGATAAAATTGACAAAAAAGATATTAAATATATATAAATAAATGTGTAATTAAATTGTGTCCATACAAGTATTATTTATTCAATGGGAATGTGCTAATCTTAAATTGTAATCTACTATGAAGTATTATATAGTTACATATACATACATACAAATACATTATACACAGATCATCGCAATATCTCCTCAACGACTGTACATTTTAATAACAAGCCTTAGCTAAAGCCTATGTCTATGGGGAAAGTTGCACAAGTTTCAATTTCTATATACAGTCTATATATATAACGATTACACATTTTATATCTTCAACAGGTAAAGCATTAGTTAGCATTAGATTGATCGTCGCTTAAAAAGCCATAACAATTATAACAAAATTTGTATCAGGCGGTCCATTTCATACACTTCTTTGTAGCGCTCGCATTGTGATATGCTCGTAGGCAGCTTTAAGAGTTGTATAACAATAGCCTGCCATGCCATTCATTTCCGCCTGGAAATTGGGTCCGCCCGTCAGATCGTCAAGCAGCGCCAGCTCTGCACCCAAATGTGGCACAGCAGCACGCAGCATACCCAGCATCGAGAGTGGAATCATGTTGTCCGCGTTTAGCTGTGCGCCATTAGCTGCAATTACCCAGGGCAGTTAATTAAAGGAGCAGTTGTTTTTGGTTAATGACTATACTCACTGGCCATTGCATGCTCATATGCCTCGGTTAGCAGTTCCATGCTGCGCTGTATCACAGTCAACATATCCTGGGGACTGAATTTCTCCTGCAACTGCTTCAGCATCTGTACAGACGCTTCGAATTTCGTATCCAGCATCACTGCGATGAGACAACTGTAAAAAACACATTACCATTAAATATTTAATCAGATCAGTGTTGTGGGTGTTGTAAACAAGTTCAACTTGTTTGAAACTTTATCAGATTGCATTACTGTTAAAGTGTTCATTAAGATTAATATTGTTGGGTTTAATCTGATAAGCTGAACATTTAGACAAACATACAAATTATTTTTAGCAATAAAGTTTTGAAAAAAATGAAGAAAGCAATAAGTTCAAGAACTTCCCAATTTAACATTTTTGGTTTGCACCACAATAAAATTTAAATCATGTTTGTGACTCATAAACCAATAAATTTGTTTACCTGTCATGACCAAGAAGTCTGACCAGTTCCTCATCTTTTAACTTTTCGGCGTGATTTAGATTCTGTCTATAGAGCTCATCCTTGCGATTGTACTTGTTGGCATAGAGCACAAAGAGTGTCGAGTAAATGCCCTCGGATAGCACCAGTGGATAGAGAAGCGTAATGTGAGAAATGACCTCCCTGCTGCCCTCGAGATGACAGTAATCCTCGGGCAGTGCGGGAAACATTTTACGCACAAACCGATAAATACGCCTGGATATTGATTCCCATTCGCGCATCGCTTGTTTGGCCAGAATCGGTGTGGGTTTCACCTTCCAGTAGCCGTAGGAGTAATGAAAACAGTTGGCAATGCGTTCGTTCAGCGCATACAACGGATGATAGCGATCCTTGAAGGCCTGCTCTAGGTACGAACGGATGCAGCTTACATCGAGTTCGCTTAGCGTGGATGCCATGCCAAAGCTGGGCACCTGATCCAGCATTGTGCTGTTGGTGGATGCTGTTGAGGTAATCGAACAATTGCTATTATTCCTATGCTTGGATATGTTGTTATTATTGTTGGTGGTGTTGTTGGTATTGTTATTATGATTCAGTGACATGTTGCCAAAGCTAGTGCTCAGATTTCCGGGTCCAGCATCTCCATTGAAGCTACGATCCAGCAGACTCTCATTCAGACCAAAGCTGACCAAACTTCTCGTATCTATTGTCGAGTTATGTCCAATGGAAAGCAAACTGTCCGCACGCTGCAGGTTATCCAGTTTTCTACACAGCGTCTCCTGCGAGTGAATGCGTCGTGGAGTCGAGCTCTGCAGATCCAACAGAGACCTTTGCTTGCCGGACACCAGCGATCCGTGCGACGTTGGAGTACTGCTCATTACAGGCTGTGCTGGCGACGGCTTTTGTGGCAGCGGCAGACTTAGCAGAATGTTGTTGAAGTAGTTGCCTGGCTTGGAGCCATCACGGGAACGCTGCTTGTTCATGTAGACGGCAATGCAGTTCCACATTTGCGCAGTGCTTAGCGTGGATTTCACGGGCTTCTTGAGCGTGCCGCCTGTAATAACAGCGAAGGCATTGCTGCTGCAAACCGCGGAGCTGCAATTTGCCAGATCCGACTCAAAGTTGTTGAACAAGGCGCGCCATTTGCGATTGTGATCCACAACCATGCGACCAAGTGAGCTGCAATAAAAGTAATTATATTAAAAACCTTTCGGATGTAGTTGGTAATTCATCCTACTCACCTGGGATACTTGGGGAAACGTCTATTGAGCGCCAGTTCACCCGTTTGAATGCGCACCGTTTCCCAGCTGCCGCTGAGCTGACCAAACATCTTGTTGCCAATCAGCTCATAGTTGTCTTCATCCTCCTCACCAACACTCATCACACTGCAGCCGGCATCGCCATTGGGCATAAAGTAGTCACCACGTCCATTGGGTCCGTGCAGCGTCAGCTCACCCTCGTAGTAGTAGTCATTCTCAAAGACCGCCACACCGCTGCCAGAGAGATCGTCACCGGCAAAGTTGCCTTCGAAGTAGTCACCACGATTTGTGATGCAGCTGCCAATGCCACAACGCTTGTTGTCCACAAACATGCCCATGTACTTGTCGCCACTTATTAGATCCTCCATGACACCATAGCCGCTGCGAGTATTGGCCACATACTCGCCCACATAGATGTAGCGATTGTTGCGCATCATGCCGTGTCCGTGGAAGAGGCCCTCACAAAAGTTACCCTCATAGATCTCGCTGTCGTGGCCACCACTGTCATCATTGAGCTCATAGACACCAAATCCGTGAAAGCGGCCGCCTTTAAAGTTGCCCACATAGACACCAGTCGAGGGAATCACCATTTTTCCATAGCCTGTAAGAATAGTGATATGAAAATATGTATGTAGGAAGCAGGAACCGCTAGCTACTCACCTTCGATGACGCCATGATGCACCTCTCCACAGTAGACACTGCCGTCGAGATACTCCAGATAACAATTGCCATGCAGTATGCCCTTGCGCCAGGTGCCACAAGCCTTGACCCGGGCAAACTTTGGATGCTCGCGACTATACTCATACGCAGTGGAACGAGCACTGGGCACCGGACTGCCCAAGGGTCGTCCCAAGGCGGCAACAATGCTCGACTGCAGCTGATCCAGCCACACCTTGCGCGACTCCGCCTTGCGGGTGACCAGCAAAAAGCTCTTCTCGGGCGTCACAATGCGCAGTCCCAGTTCACCCTCCGACCAGACCCACAAGGCGCTCAGTGGGTATGTGTGCAGGGCATGGCTGCCCAGCTGGCAGAGAAAGTCGGAGAAGAGTATGAAGCTATGGCTGGACATGCTCAGCCCGCTGTTACCCAGTTTGAGCGGCACCGTGGCAGATGTGAGGATCACACGTCGCTGACGATGCCTCAAGTGGGCAATCCGTGGCGTGCACTCCTTGCTGCTCCAGAACTCTTTGGTATTGACGGCCAGCTCCTGGCTAATGCAGCTCAACCGAGCGAATTCTGACCAGGCCACGCGATGCTCATCGTACTCCGGCTGCGTCTTCACCAGCAGCTCCATAAACTGCATGAACAGCTGATAGATGCCAAACGGTTGCTGGAACAGACGGGTCAGATAGCTCTCCTCGGCTAGCTCTGCTAGGGGATTGTGATTGCTCAATGGCGGCTGTCCGATGGTTGTCACCGCATCACCAAATCCATTCACCGAGAGCACATCGCAATAGGATCGGGTGTAGCCCTCGAACAGTTCAATATACTCGCGATGATAGCAGATAAACAACAGATCCGCCGGCTGCACATAGTCCGCCCGGTAGAAGCCTTCCAGTGAGTGCAGCGTGGCGGCCACCAGGCACACAATCCTCTCCCAGTTGAGCAGCAGTGGCGCCAACGCGGGCAACTCCCAAATCAGAAGAGTTTGCACCGCCTGGCGTTGCTTCAGAAGTAGCTGCAGTTGCGACTCCAGATGGCTGAGAAAGTAGTGATATTGGCGCTGGAACTGACGGCAATTCTGGAGCGTATAGCTGCCGGCACAGTGCAACAGACGCATCTGACGTGGCCAAGCGGCGCCCAGCTGCAGGTGCAGCAGTGTCTGGGCATAGGTGCTGGATTGGGAGGGTGCCTGGGGCACTGTCAGGATCTGGCCGGCGGCATTTAGGAGCAATGTGCGATAATCTCCGCAGGTGGCCTCCAGCGCTGTATGCTGCTCCGGCGTCAGTTGTTCCGCCAAGCAGATCTCCGTGGGTGAACTGAGATCCTCGCCAAGCTGATCACGTTTATTGATGCCCCAATGATAGAGACGTCCATCCAGGGTGCGTGCCACACTGTGCTGCCTGCCCGCCGCAATGCTGCAGACGCCCATGCCATCGAGTTTCTCTAGGCGCGCAACATGGGCACGTCGTATGTGATCTCCGGTGCCCAGCAATCCGCCATTGGATGCCCCAAAGGTGAATAGCTGCGTGTGCAGCAGCGCGAATCCCTGATGGAGCAGATGACGCGTATTGGCCGCAAAGCTGCGCTCCGAGCTGCCGCTGTGCACAGATTTGAGTGAGCCACGTTCCTCTTGCACACTGTGCTCCTGCTGCAGCTGCAGCACATCGTCAGCCAGCTGATGGGGTGCCAGGAGCATCACGAAATGCTCATCTCCGGCCGCCAGATCCAACAGCTGCTTTCCCTCCTCACACAGCCGCATGTGACGCGGATGCTCGGCGTTGAACACCTCCCCACAGCTGCCCAGGACATAGGTGGCGCCACTCAAACTGACAAAGACGACGCCCTGCTCGGAGCAGCAGACACGTCGCATGCAGACACCTTCGTCGTGCAGCTCGAGGGGATCAAAGCTGAGCGTTTGCCAGGCGCTTGCCCGATAGCTGCCGATACCGCCATGGATGAGCTGACGCTGCACGCTGCCATTGTTTAGCACCAGGAACAGCTGCCGGCTGCCTCGACAGAAATCCACATCCACGATATCCGTGCGCAGTAAACTCAGCTCCAGAGTACGTGTGCCATGCAGCGTCAGCAGCTCGGCGGAATATAGCGATTGATCTGCCGTCAAGAGCAACAGCCAGTTGGCCTCCGAAGTGGATGTGGCCTCGTCATTTCCCTCAGTGTAGCTGCCCATGTAGCAGAGTCGCAATGCGGGCGTACGGGTTAATGGTGGCACGCCCTTCCATTGCAGCTGCAGAGCTTTGCCCTCGTAATAGATGACGAAGGCTTCGCTAGCACTGTTGGCTGTTCCACTGGCGCTGGACATTGGGCTGCTGCTTTTTCAGCTTTGATTTCTTTGTTATTGTATTTGTTGTTGTTTTGTAACACGCAATTGCAAACTAAACTAATTGAACACTATTTACACATTTGAAATGCATTATGCTCAAATGCTTAATGCATTTTAAGAGCACATTTTAACGTTTTTCAAGTTGACACTGTTGCGCGAATCGCTAATTGTTTACTTTAGTACTAAATCATTAAAACTTTGCAAAATTTCTAATCAGTTTTTTATTTGTGATGGTTTCGCTGCCAAGTGTGACCGAAGCACCAGCAGCGAATAACCCCCATCTAACACTCTTCAACAAAATGTTGTCCGCAAGTGAAGCGAATGTAATCGCTGCTGTCTTAAGTGGGTATTTATTTTCACACATGAAACACATAGTATTGCAGATAATTTTAAAATGCCCTAAGCTGTTTATTATTTTATTTATATAGTTTATAAAATTTATGCACCCTTTTAATTATTTCTTTACATCTATTGTGAACTAGACCGGTATTTTATAGTAAGCCGAAGACGGTCACACTGGTACCGCGTTAACAGCTGCGCATCTGATTGGGATTGTCAATTCGCTTATTTTTTGTTTACAATGCCAAAAATGTAGTTTTTTCAACACTCCGCTACGAATTTTCCCAAACAAATATTGCATAAACTATATCGTTGACGTGAAGGAAGCGGTAGCTGGTAAGCACAAGTTTAAAATGTATGTTTACCCTGACCTTGACTGAATCTGGTTTTGTAGGTCGCGTGCCACGCAATGGACTCGGATAGTTCTGGGGGCGTAGCGCTATTTGATGACTCTGGCCTCTTTAGCTGCAGCAGCGATGTAGATGAGGCAGGCACAAATGACTCCACGACATGGGAGCAGCCGAGAAATCAGGAACCTCGAGAGTCATTGTTTCAGGTCTCGCAAGAGCTGCGCAAGTCCAGAAATGAAGTGGAGCGCCTTAGCAAGTCGGAGCAGTGGTACAAACAAGAGCTGCAGTCCCAAAAGCATAGTCGCCTCGAAACACTAGAGCGTCTCTACGCCCAAGAGCGCAAGTACATGCTGGAGAATCAAAGATTGCAACAGGATGCGCAGCGTCTTCAAACTAAATGCGCCGCATTAGAGAGTAATGGACAAACAGGAGCAGCAGTAGCTACTGCAACTGCAATTGCAACGCTGCCAGCAGAAAGTGCCTGCCCTAATGCCAGCGAGTCCTTTTATGGTACAACAGCAGCAGGCGAAGCTCAGCGATCAGCGTCAGCTCACCGAAGTTCTTCGCAAGCAAAAGAAACTGCTGCTGGCGGACATAGAGCGTATGAGTCTGGAGCATGATACCAAGCAGCTAGAATTGCAGCGCCAGTTAGCAGGCATCGAGTTGGAGAACAAACACATGACACGTCAGTGCAAGCAGCTAATCGATGCACAGCGTGAATTGTCACACAAGCTGGAGCTCAAGGCGAGCACGCTGCGCAGCGTTACGGCGGAACGCGAGCAGCTGCGTCAGGTCGTCACGGAACTGAATGAGACGCTGCAAACCCAGGAGCAGTTGCTTTCCATGAAAGAGGTCGAATTCCTGGACTTGAAGCAACACTATCAGGAGAAGCTGAGCAGCGAGTGCAGCATTGATGCAATGCACAAGTATAGCATGGCATTCCATGACGAGATCATTGCCAAGACGAGTGAAATAGCAAAGCTTAAACATGCGCTTTTCGAGCTGCAGACGGAACTGTTGCTGATGTCCAAGCTACAGGCACAGAACGAGGAGCAGCAGCGGCAGCTGGAACAACTCAACTTTCAGCTGGAGGCACAACAATTGGAGCAGACCTTTAAGGATGCTCAACTTAACAATTTGTTGACTGAGAAATCGGAGCTAGGTCGACAGCTGCAGGAGACGCAACAAACGCTTCGAAACTTAGAGCAGCAGCTAATTGAACTTCATAAACAAAATGCAGAGACGTGTGCCAAATGCGAGCAGACCAAGTGGCAACTGGAAGTGCAACAGACACAAAATGCAGAGCAACAAGAGCAACTAAATGAGCTGCGTGAGCAGCTTGAGCTTTATGTGCAGCAATGTAGTCAGCTTAGTTGCCCTATAGAGCAAGTGCAGCGAAGTAGCGAAAGCACTCAAACAATAGAGTACAACCCGGTGCTGGAGCAGCGCATTGAATCACTGGAGCAGCAGCTAATGGCTGTCAACAAGCAGAAGCAACAAACTGTTGCACTGTTGCAGCAACTCCTCCAGCAACAAGATGCCAAAATAAGAAACACTCATGAAATGGAGGAGGATTGGAGACAGCTGCTCGAAGCCCTGCAAGCCACACAGCAAATGGAGCTGCAAATGGAACTGAAGCTGCAGCAGAAGTCTGATGAGCTGCATCAGCTCAACGAACTGTTTGCCCAACAAAATGAGCAGCTGCAACAGTTGCAATTGCTTAGCCGGGCACATGAAACTCAAAACAGCAAAGAACTGCAGCAACTGAAACAGTCACAAGCTGACGACGCAGTGAATCTCAGTCAGCTGCAGACTCAAGTGCAGGAGCTGCTCAAGGAGCGTGAGATCGCACCTAGGAAGCAACACAGCAGTCTGGTGCAAGTGCTGGAAATGGAAACGGGTCGCAAGTTGCAGCATGTCAATAACTGGCCGCAATTAACCAAAATGCTGCGAAAGGAATTGCGTGCAGGCAAAGCTGCAAAGGAGCTCCCACAGCTAAAGATGAAATTGGCTAAAATCAGTGGCAAATACGAGCAAGCGCTGGCTAGAATCAAGGTGAGCTATAACTGCTAGACTAGTAATCACTTTATCTAATCGTGTTTATATTTATCCCTACAGCTACTGGAGCAAACTCTGGCCGCTGATCGAGCACACTTCGATGCTTCAGATTTGGGCAAATCGACCGCAAGTTCATTGCAATTGGAACCGGCACATGAGGTGGCCAATCTGATTGATGATTACAAAAAGGCAAGCTTACAATATCTACTCTCAACACTTACACTTTCTTAAATGCTTTTGATCCACAGCTCATTCAACAAACTGCACAGGAGACCGGACGACCGCGCAATAGCTATATCATGGAGCTTATCGAGCGTAGTCAACGTTGCCAGCCAAATTTGTGCCAACTAAGCGAGGGCGTGGCCGCTTGCCGAGAGGATATGCTGGATCTGAGCAAGCTGCTAGCCGAACTGGAGTCCTGCACAACACGGTCGGAGACCATGCCGTCGTTAATGGAGGAGCTACGCGCCGTGGCGGAGAAAACTTAAGTGGCGTAACGTCAGCTAAATATTTATTAAACGTAGTCAATTAGCTTATTAAGTAGATGTTAATTTAGCACCAATTTGTTCGTATCATTAACGTATCTTATTTGTTTTTTTGTTTACTTTATTTTGAGTTAACTTATGCAAAAGAAACTTTATGTTTGTTAATTTTGTCCTTTTATGTGTGCAATTCTATGAATTTGTTATCCAATAACCCACCAAACTAGTCCCTCAGCTTATGTTTAGTATATAAAGAGTTTTCTTTATATCTGCTCGTACTGATTTAAAGTAAAAAGTTCTTTGTATTTCAAAAGCTATAACTATTATTTTGTCGAATATAAAACTATCTTAAGATGTATCATGTATGCCAAATTTAATATAAACAAAAACTCATGAAATATATTTTTCATAATTAAAATGAAAGTCGCTTATTTTATTTAAAAACTTTAACCATAAACATATGTATATATTTTTGTGGTCCTGAAAGTATGCAATAGTTCTGTTGACTTTGCAAAGAAATATAAATTTCTGTTTTCCTTTGTATTTGGTATTTGCATATTAATCTTTAGTTTCCTAAGGAAAAGTCTTTTGAGCTAATATTATAGCTTTAGAACAAATTGAAAAAGATCAAATGTTTGCTCTTTAATGAAGTGCCTTATAATTTAAAATGTTGCCAAGATATTTATTTAGATAAATAGTGGGACGCCAAAAGATGTTTGTAGTCAAGTCAAATCGATTATTCACATAACCATTGCTCACAATTTAAACGGCGTTGGGGCGGCATCGTTTTCTATACATACAATATACGTAAGAAGAATCTGGCATTGTCAACGCCCGGTCCTGGATGCGGATACTGATGCTCGCGTACCTAGCCAAGGTTGTGCTCCAAGGTTCCATAGGTTAGCCACTTGGCCACTTGGGTATTGATAAATGCGTTGAAAACTAAGCGACCGCCCAGTAGATTTGCACCCAAACGTCGGTTGCCCTTTCTTCCGCCTTTACTTTACTTTTTTGTGGCAGGGCACAATCGTTGGCCAAATTCAATTGGCGCAATTTTTCATCGTTCCCAGTGCCTTTAAGGGAAACCGCGGATCCTTTGCTGCTGTTGCTGATATTGCTGATGCTGCTGCTGCTGTTGCTGTTGTTGTCTATTGTGCCCGTTGCTCTTCTTGTTGAAGCTGTTGCTGTTGCACTAGCAATTGTTCTTTGCTGCTCCGGCTCAAGGTTGTTTATTTTGAAAAATCACCAGCTAGTGGAGCGGACGAGATAGAGAGGGGGAGGAAGAAACGAACATCGTGGCGTTGCGGCGGCCTGGGATTTAATTCAATGCCTGGACATTTATAAATTGCATTCAATTTATACACAACACGAAAGCGTGATTTTTACATTTTTACAATCTGGTGAATAATAGATCAGCGTCGCATTATTTGCCGACTGCTCGTTACTGCCCTTTTTTCTTTGTGCCACAGTCTCTGGATACTCACAAAATTTTGACACCATGATTCTTAATTTTCATGAAGCTGTACATGGTTATTTAATTACAGTTCTCACGCAATTTGATTAACCAAATGCAACAACATTGTTTTACTTTATTTCAATTTTAATTACAGCAACATTTTAACATTCACATTGGCTGCAATCGATTGCCATTTAGCCAGGGTATCAGTCGCTTCGACCGGTGAGTGCTTTTCGCTGTACACAGTGTAGGTGCAAGGAGGGGCATTGGTGGAGGTTGCTCATTAAATTGGTGCTGGGCAAACACCAAAGCCATAAACATTTAATTCTCACCAAAGCGATTGATGCTGTAAAGGCAGTAGAAGTAGAAGAAGAAGGGTCGTCGGTCGTCTCTTACCCAAATTGCAAATGCAACTTGTTAACCTTGAAACTAAGCAGACAAACGAACAAACAGACAGACAGACAAACAGACAGGGACTTGGCCAAGTGCCTGGTGCCAGGAGCATCCTCAGCAGCAACATCAGACCCACAAGACCCCAGCGCAGTATGAGGCATTTAGTCAGACGTCGCCGTTGTTGTTCGTCTGCCGATCACTCGTTTGTCTAGCTGCGGCAGTCCTACAGCTCCCTCTATGCTCCCCTTGCCTCTCACTCTTCCCACTGCTAGCTACTACACTTTGAGAAATATATAAACTAAAAGTTTTAAGGTTGCTAATGCCATAACAAATCTTTCTTTTTCTTTAGATCAACTTTTTTCTGCTTGTTAGTTTTCGCACCTACTTAATTTCTAAGCTTCTAAGGATCAATCAACATCTCTTGTTTCTCCCAGTGTAACATCCTGCACACAGTATAAGTATATTGAATAATGCGTTTATGGGCAGATGAATGACACTTCATACAGGCGGCTGTATGTTCTCCGCTTCCTCCTGCTTCCTGTCGCCTGTTGCTAGTGGTGCTGCTGATGGTGGTGCTGTTGGTGCTGTTAGTGGTGGTCAAATGGCTGGAGATGCATTTTTCATGCGTAAACTTCGGCCCCCAGGCGGCAAAGAAAGAAGAGTTGCTGCAACTGACTGACTATTCGTCATATGTGGCTAGGCCACATGTCAGTGCTGTGTTTGAAAGAAATTCGTTTAAATTGTCAATTGTCTGCGATCTGTGTGCCCCTGGAAACTGGTTTCCACTGCTTGCCACTCCTAATGAGGTGCATCAACGCGGGGCAGCAGCAACAGCAAAAAAATCCTACAACTACTTCACACAAAAAAAAAAACATATATATAAAGCTAAATAAACTAAATAAAATAAACGAATCCAAGCCAAAACCCTTTTAGCATTCAGCTGCGACGGTGGCCACGGTGGCTCTCTTTTGTGGTGGCTCTTCTGGGCTGCTGTGGTGCGTTTGCATTTAGCAGGCAAACTACATTAAATTCAACTTACCCACACATACATGTATGTACATATATAAACTGCATCTTTAGTGGCTGTGATTCTGTGATTGGGATTTCTGACGCTGATGCGACTTCTGCATCTTCTTCTCCTAGCTGTTGTTGCTGTTTGGCCGGGTGTTGCAATGTCATTCGTTGCATTTTATGCACTTTTTGCACTTTACGGCCCAGCAGAGCATTCGTGAACTTGACGCTGCCCATAAATAAACGTGTATCTATACAGATACTGTGAAGAAAAAATAGTCGTAAAAAATCAGCAAATAACCCCAAAGCTGCAGGCACTTGAACTTTTGAGCTTTTAGCTAAATGCGCCCATTAGGCCACAAAGGGAACTGGCCAGATCAGAAACAGCAGCATCGTCAGACCATCATCTTCATTTGGCTTAAAGTACACACTCACACACACACACACACACATACATATGTATGTTAAGCGGCAATATTAAATTTTATATTTAGCGCACGTTTTGAGGGCTTTTGCATACAATGGAGCAGAAGAAGAACTGGTAGCTCTCAAGAACAATTCGAAAGATGATTTGGATTAGCAGAAGATCGTGATTGAGTCCTAAAAATAGAGCAACGCTCAATGATGTTTAACTTTCCCATTCCATTATGACAATTATTTTCATCACGATTATTAAATGAAATAACAACATTTTTAATTATAAGGAAAATTCTATTCTGACTTTGAGTGAAACTACTTTCTTTATGTGTACATAAATCACAATTAAACGGCTTCTTAAACGTTCTCCCTCTCCACTTTTCTATACCCCCACACATTCCATTCAACAACTCAATCACCAAATACAAATAGCCAAGCCATAACAAAAACATCAACCAAATGAACTTGCATTTCGTCGCTTGAGGCTGTAAACAAACCCAAAAAAAGAAACATACTTATTTCAATCTTTTTAACGGTGCTGAAACACTTTAGCCCAAATTCAATCTAACAATCCAAAACATTTAAAGTTCAACTACACGACGAGGCATCCCAAAATTAATGGCATACAGATAAGTTACGAGGCCATAACAGATAAATAGAGAGAGAGAGAGAGAGATGAGAGTAAGAGATGTTGATGAGTCGGTAGCCATTTCACTGAAGATCATAAAAAATAATTACATGTTTGTACGTACATCGTTTACTATTGTTGCGCAATGCTCTTTCTTTGAGTTCGGAGACTATGCTCATCATTTAAGATCGTTTAAAAATCAACTCTCTATCCTGTCTAAAGATTAAAAGCATGGCTCTTTAAAGTACTGTATTTGTCATTAAAATTTGTTTTATTTTGATTTGATACATACTTTGTTATAAAGTTTTAATCAAACTTTTCTTATATTTATTTAATTTAATGCTTTACAATATATTACTTTATTTGAGTTTGTGATACAGCTATGTTTTCATTTAATTATCAAACCTTCAATTCCCACAGTTAGTGTATTTCATCTTAAGTGTTGACTATCAGCTTCACTTTGCTGGGATTATTTAATCAATGGAGAGCGTGTACATAAAAGGGCATAAGAGGCGGGCTGAATGATACTCCATGAGCCAGAAGTAGAATCCAAAGCAGAAGCTCAAGTCGAGGCAGGTACATTGATCTCTTGCGCCACACTAAGAAAGAAAACCGTTAAGATTCAAAGATATTGCGCTGGCTAAAAAGAATTCAATGACCCAAACATTTTGGGCCATTGTGCTGATTACGTCAAATGGTGTCTGGTATGGTTAGGTATGCTATAAGTCTGGAATGATCTGGGCGGTGGCGGCGTCGGTTATTTTGCTAGCCAAAATGCATTAACATTGCTCAAGATGCCCAAGTCAATGGCAAATCTCGTTACTACAACAACAACAACAACATCAACTTTCTGACTGCTCTGCTCGTCTCTGGTTGCGCATGCAAATACTGCTGCTGCAGTTGGCGTCAAAGTCGACGTCGCCGTCACAGTATGAGCTGAAGCCGAAGGCGAATGAGGCCCTGTCCATGGCCATGCAATTTAGTCAAAGGCCCTAACGGCATTTGAGCCAAATGCGTTTACGCATCCGCTATAAACTTGTATGCCGGCTTTGTGCCGGTTCTCTAAGCTTAGGTGTTGCTTGGTTTTGTATCTTGAGTATCTGGTTGGTATTCTTGGTTGGTTAGTTGGCTGGTTGGCTGCTTGGTCGCTCTGTCGGTCTGTCGGTCGACAGAACCAGTTATAGTTGTCGTATATATAGAGTGCTATAAGCAGGAGCATGCGACAAATGCCGTCCACAACTCAACTGTGACTTCCTTCCAGGACGGGACGCAACGCAACGCGACAGGCACGACACATAGTTAGAGCGACGTCGTCGTCGTCGTCGTCTCTTTCTGGGCAGAACTCTTTGGGTACTGTTAATTGGACTTACACTGCAGCGGCTGCTGCCTGTCCAGCTTCCCCTTTGTTTCTTTGTGTGTGCGTGGCGCACTTAAACGAGGTTAACTGTACTCACTGCCCAGCCACAACAACAACAAAGTGAACCAATATGCTACACAGTCTTACCTCAAAATTTAATTTGCAACTTACGTCAGCTGCCGCTTCAGCTCCAGCTCCAGGGCTGCGGTCAATGCACGCATTACCAGTTCTGCTTCAGTTTCAGCTTCATCTGAAAGCTTATCAACAGCCGATCGCCAGACCGCAACTTTAACTCCATCTCTCTATCTGCGCAACTGCATCTCTCTTTTTCAGCATCAACCCACCAAGCCCATCAAATCGGCAACGTGACGCTGCCCTTGGGGCCCATAACAGTGTTATGCTCATTCCCGCCAAAATTTATGGTATATATACTCTAAACCACTCTATATATATATATATATATATATATATATATATATATAACGCGCAGCCATAACATTTGCACCGCAATAATAGTAGTAATAGTAACTGAGTGTGCCTGGAGTCATCTTTGTGTTTTTGTGTTTTTGGGTGCTTCATTCATTCAAGGATAATGTTACGGTAAGGTACTCGTAATTTAATTTGCCAACGTGCCCGCAACACGAATTATTTATTATAAAGCTTGCCCAAAACCATACAGACAGAACCAATAGCTGGATGGAGCCAGAAACTTTAAATTTGAGTCTGGCGGAGATGAACTAGAAATTCTAGCACTCTTTGCCCATAAACTGACAGTTTTACGGCCAATAACAACCAACAGTAACAAGGAGCAGGAAAACACAGTCTATAAACCATCAAAAGTCCAGTTAAGAAAGTTCAACAACTGAAACTATAGAAACTGTGCAGGTTCAAGAACATAATTTTTATGTTTATTCTTATTGCACTTAAGGTGTTTGCCTTCTCACACGAGATGCGCTTTTCCTTTAAATATGTTATGTTTGATTGGTTCTTTGCTTTCGCGTAGAAAATGTTTTGACTTTCTAATTTAACTGCTCCAAGGAGAGTAAACGTTATATATGTATATCATACTGTGACTAGTCACAACTTTACTCTAATCACTCATCTCTAACAGGCAGAGAAAGAAAAAGAGACGCTTCCGTTCTGGGAAACCGCGCCCATTTTGCAATGATCTGTTACAACAGCATTTGAGGCAGCATTCAAGTCGTGTTGCCCCATTATAGCATAAAGCGTTACCAAACGCCACCCCTTGGGTGAAAAAGGAAATGCAGCATGATGAGGAATTGGCATAGGTATAGATCAGATTGGAACTTCATATCAGATAACGATGATGATGATGATGATGGTGATGCACTTGATGATGAAATGAAATTGTTTGATTTCGATTTTGGCTAATTGCCGAGTCCATTGAAATGCCTACTTAGGGCTAATTGGTCCCATCGGAAGCGCCGCCGTGTACATGTAACAAACATTTCACGCAGTGCTGTCATAGATGTTGTAATTGATGCCGCCGCTGTGCCATGTCACAGATGTCAACCAGCGCTGTGTAGAAAAGCGACTGGAATTGATCTCGACCAGACTGGAAACGGAGACTCCCAGAGTCAAAGTCAGGACGGCAAATCTAACAACTTTGATTGACTTGTGATTTGAAGGCGCGCCTAATTGAAGCGACTAGAGCCAGGCTAAGAGTCTGAGACTGAAGACTGCAACTGGAACTGCGACTGAGATGCAGACACTGACATGCCTTGGAGACTGGACACACACTGGACATGACACTGTCTCTCAGTCTCAGTCTCAGTCTCTCTTCTCGTCTCAGGTAGCTTTAGCAAAATGTTCGTGAGAAATGTCATTAATACGAACGACGTGTTGTGTTCTGTTTCTGTTTCTGTTTGTGGATGTGTTGTCTTGTAAACTATTCTAGTACAACACTGAGAGAAACAAAACCTTTACTCTTCTGCTTTCAAAAAAGTTTATGTCAATGAAAAATCGTTTCCTCTTGGGCAAGTTAATTCCTTTAGTTTAAAGTTCTTTCTTGAAAGCACTTTTTCTTGTATATACAATGCGACTTTTCTCTGAGTGTACTGCATGTGTCCATCTTCAGGGACAGCATTTGGGATGTGAAGAGTCTGTGTGTGCTGCATTGTTGCACTTAATTAATGCGAGGCTCACTTCTTGCCGCTCAAAACACGCCCTCGGCGTGCTAAGTGTGTGTGTGTAAGTGTGTATGCGTGAGTGTGTGTACGCCATATAAGGTCAATTGATAGGCGTTGATCGTGTAAATGGAATTGCTATAGAAAGAGAGAGAGAGAGAGCCTGGCGATAATAGCTTAACATTAACAAAACGTTTACCCAACTGGCACCCAATCGCTTTGGCAAAAAGCGTTAACAAATTATTTGAAACATGCAGCGGCGCTGCCGCATTGGCATCCAACAATAATAAATCCAACACACAGTACGTATGTGTGTGTGTGTGTGTGTATCGAATACCAGTTACAAAGCCCAGCTGTTGGCTGTTTGAAGGCGTTAATAGGCGCTGCTATGCCAATAATTTGCAATTATACTTAATTGTAATTGTTAATGTAATTGTAATCGTTGTTGTTGTTGTTGTTTTATACGATACAACAACTCATGTAATTGAGTGTGAGTGTTAGTTGTTGTTTTCTTCATCATCATCATCATCTTCAGTTTGTTTTTTTATACCCCGAACCCATAAAATGGGTAAAAGGGGTATAATGGTTTTGTGCAAAAGTATGTAACTGGCAGAAGGAAGCATCTCTGACCCTATAAAGTATATATATTCTTGATCAGCATCAACAGCCGAGTCGATATAGCCATATCCGTCTGTCCGTCAGTGCGTCTGTATGTATGAACGCGTCGATCTCAGAGACTATAAGAGCTAGAGACTTCAGATTTTGCACATAAGCTCGTCTATGTCCATTTGTCACATGTGATCGATAACATAAAAATGAAGAATATCGAAAATATGAAACACGTTTTAGAAACTTGATACAAAATACATAATAAAAGTCTGTGAAAATTTCATCGCAATCGGTTGAGAAACACCAGAGATATCGAAGATTGAAATTTAGTCACAGATGCATACAGAATGCATACTGTACGCGTTAAGTATATAAGTTCGGGGTATCTCCTAGTCGGGAAATCTCGACTAGAGCCTTCTTACTTGTTTTTATCTTGTATCGGTTTTTTATTGAGAGTATTTGCTCATCGTGTGTGCCTGCGGGCATTATATACATTATAACATTTTTCGTGTTGGCTTAAACGATCGTTTACTTGGCTAAACAAATGTCTTCTTCTTCTTCATCTTTTCTTTATGCTCACAAATTGTTTTGGCCATTATTCGGGCCTAATTGCTCCATAGAGGCATAAATCTTTCAAGTATTTGAGCAAACAATTAAGCTAAAAATTGATGTGCTTTAAATCTGTCAGAAATAATCAAGAAACTTGAAGTATTCAAGATTTGCACCTCTATAAAGCATATTTAATCTTATTGCTTAAAAGTTATTGCCTGTAAAAATCATTATTGTTATAAAAAAATCTTTCAAAAATTTTACTGATACAACCGTTATCTACAATATGCCTTTTGTTTTCACCATTATTGCAGACTAAATGAGAATTGCTTTAGTCAATATGATTAGATCAACGTAAGTACATACAAATATGGCCTGTATAAATGGTGAAAATTGTGTGTGTGTATTTATCTAAGACTACAAATTGCAAATCCATTTCGAGTTTCGTGTAAGTCTAAAGAAAGAGTATTTGACATATTCGTTCGTTGAGTTAGCTATATCGCACTTAACTTTAGATTATCTTATTAACTATAAGCTTAGAGAGTATGACAAAAGTATTACACTAATTAATCGATTTTATAGTTCACTTATTGCTGCTCCTTGGGAGCCGTAATCTTAAGGGGTGTGTGTGAGGGGGAGGGGGAGCGCTATGTGCTGTAGCTTAATATTAAGAAAAAATACTCAGTTCCAGTGTTCTCGATAGCTCCGTTGGCTCTGCTCTGCATTCCTTCTCTTCCTTGATTCAGTACAATATTCCTGGATGGACAGCACCACTGCGCTGGAAATAAACATTCGGATTGCTGCTCAATGTGGGCTCCAGCGTTGTATAAAGATTCGTTTCATCGGGTCGAATAAACATGCCTAACAAAAGATTTAGAGATGTGTCAGAGAATAATGAAATAAAATCGATTATAAAAAAATCTATTAGTAAGAATGTTTTTGTTACTCTATGTTTATGTTTAGATATTTATTTTTGGTTATTACCTGGCGCATAACGCAGCGTTTTGGCCAACTGCGCCGCTTGTGTCATGGAGGTAAGCGAGTTACCCAACTGTTTTAGGGTCAACGGTGTGTGGGCCAGCTGTGTGGGCGGTGCAGGCAATTGTGGTGGCGGTGGTGGTGGTGGTGCGGGTGGGTAATAGCAGAACGGGTGCGCGCTCAAATGTGCTGGAAAATAGTGATACATACGTGTATAGCTCGGCGGTGCGGCGGTGACCAAAGCGACTCGATCTGCTTTCCCGACAAACAGTTGGTGGTGTTGTGTGGTGGTGGTGCAAGGGTTTGTTCAAGTGTGTGGTGGGTGTGTGTTTGTATGTGCGTTTGTGCGTTTTAACGATAGCCATTCCAACAACAATAAACCAAAATCAAACCCAGCCGTGAGACACACACACACGCAATTTATAAAATATATATATGTACAGTAATTATTATTTTGGTTGTGCCAGACATACATAAAAACATGTATGTACATATAAGTATTATTTTAACAATATATATATGTAAATTTAATTAAATTCCAATAAGGTAAAATACCGGAAACATAACCAAAAAAAAATAAAAATGTGAAAAAAGTATTCAAAATGATTGATGAATTAAATAAAATAATACAAAAACAACATGAATAGATTATGTAATGTATGTTGTTGTGAACACGTGTATGTGTGTGTGTGTGAGTCGTGAGCGTGACAAGAATATTTTTGTATGTATGATGTTGACATGTTCGATGAGGTAGACCATTCGATTTTTTTATGTTGCCGGTTGCAATGATGTGATTTTTGTGTGTGTATTGATGATGATAAGGTGATGATGATAACGATGATAATAATGATGTTGTTGATGATGATGACAAGAATATAGTAGAAAAAATGTTTATGAGTATGTGGAAAGCAAATGTATTAAAATCTCAAAAAGATGTCACAATTTCTGCATTTAGGCCACATTACGGCCCCTAACCATTGACCACTAACCACTTACCACTGACCCAACTGGGCAAAAACAAAACAACACAAACCTAAATATTAAATTGCCCTGCCATATTTCGCACTTTTGCCTAAGCAGCAATTTATGAGCTTAATGATGCCAAAAAAAAAACCTTTCGTGTCAATGGGCCAACATTATAACACCCTCAAGCCATAGAGAAAGTCGGGTTGATTATAGATCTTGTTTTGTTTTTCGTAAGCGTTTTCATAGGAATTTCAAACATGAGTTTGCTTATTACGGTTTGTGTTTTGCGACAAGGTCATTAACAGCACATTGATTTATATGAACGTTTATTATTGACACAAACATAAAACATATGTGTATATTGCACTCATTACTCCGTCCACTGAACCAGCTAGATTTATAGGTACACTTAGTTGAACTAGGAAAAAATATCATAAAATACAATCTTTAACATATTTTATTTTATTTTAGCCATTGATGACTTTTTCTTTAGGTTAGTGGCTAAGTCTTTTGATTTGTCATCATTAACAAAAGTGCTCCATCAAGTTTGTCGCCTAAGTCTTTTGTCTGGCAGCACTTTAAGTTCTATTTTGAAGCTTATCATTAAAGCGAACAGATCTATATGTATTACGTTTATAAATAAGTTACTCAACATGCAAAGCCAAACAAATGTGAGCCAATCAGCCAAAAAAAAAAACTTCCAGCAGCCTGGCAGCAGGAATGAACCAGAAGCTGGCCGCTGCCCGATTTTTCAGACATGCTTATAAATTATGATTATTATATTTTCAGCAGCTTGTGGCCTGCAACACAAAGTATAAGAAAACGGCACACACACTCGCACACACACTCGCATACACACTGTAAACTATGTTAATGACATAAAAACCGAACAAAAATAACAGAGGCTGAGATAAAACATAAAAAAAGAGAATTGCTAAACTGGGCAATGTGGCTGCAACTGGAACTGAGGTTGGGGCAAGCCAGCTGAACTCTTGACAGTGTTAAATGCAGCAGTTACACACATGCGCCTATCTATCTGACTGCCTGGCTTTTTTTCTCTTGCTTTTTAAGCTTTTTTCCCCCTTGCTTCTCCGCTCCGGAGTTTGCGGTCTTGGTTTTCTAATTAACTTAGAACAAATACTGCAATTAAGCTCGCTTGTTTCTCTCGCTTTTGCTGGCTGCTGCCTGCTCTGGCGGCGCACGAGCTGTGAATCTGGAATTATGTGTCAGAAAATGAAAATACATGTGTACACATACAGTCGTGTGTGTGTGTGTGTGTGTGTTTGCATGCACATTTGCAAACTAGTTTGTGGCAACTGTTGCTGCTGCTGTTTGCCGCCAGCTGAAGCGGCAAATTTGGCTTAATTCTTAGACCATGGGCTGCTGCCTGATTTCAAATAAGATTTCTTTCCTACTTACTTACTGAAGTTTTTAGCTTTTCAGCTTAAGTGTCTGTCAGTCTCACTTTACAATTATGAATTATGAATTATGCTCGCTTGCATATAAAATATGCAAGTTAGCGGCTCCTGCCACTTGCCCCCAACTAGCAAAGCAGAAAAAGTACAAAAATGCACTAAAAGAAAAGTAGCTAAAACAAAAAAGCAACCAACAACTACAGCAAAAATAAGCAGCTAATTAAGTGCAAATATGTATGACCAGGCACAACAACAACAACAAACGCTGTTGCTTCTGTTATTCGTGCGTGTTCCGCAGCGTATCTGTATTGGTGGCATCCGTGTTTGCATGTGTGGGCGTTAAAGTCACAGTTCGCTAGAGATGCCAGCGTTGGTTAGTGATGATAACGTTAGTTATTCTAGTGATCAATCACTGGGTAATATTTTTTAAGCACACAGAAATTCAAGAATAGATTTTAAACTATAGAAAGAGCTTATAAGGTACATATGTGGATATGAAAAAGTATCCTAGTCTAAACAAATGTTTTTACGATATCTTTTTTTTATCAACAAACTAACTCTAATAAAAGCCTTCTAATTATACCTATATCTTAACTCTACTAAATAGATTTTTCCCTTATATCATTTTTAATACAAATAACTAACAGAAATCCTTAAGCATAGCATAAAAAATCACCGCATTGCTCAACACTGTTGACAGTCAACTAACCGCTAAACTTTTCCACGTTTTGCATTTTGTTGCAGTTGTCGTTTACGGGAAGTTCTCGGATCTACCCGATCTTCCCTACCTCCCAGCCTGCCCCTCCCACTCTCTCACACTCTCTCCCTCTCTCTTTCTTTCACACACGAAGTGTACTTCGTAGTACTATCGCTGGTCAACAACAACAACAACAAGTTAAGAGTTAAACCAACTGCCGCACGTTGACTGATTGCTACGTGCAGATTGTCATTGTTCTTGCTCTTGTTGTTGTTGTCGTGTTGTTGTTGTTGTTTGTTGCTACATACTTTGCAGACTTGAGTAATTTCCTTGGCGAGCGTCGAGTTTTTCCTTATTGGCTCTTTTTCCAACAGCTCTTTGGGTTCTGGGCTCTGTTTTTCACTGGGTTCAGTTACTCTCCCTCTCTCGTGTGTGTGTGTGTGTGTGTGTGCTTCGAGAGTGAGTTGCCAGATGTTGTGATATCACGAAGCAGCATTATAACTAATTGGCCACGTTCGTTGGGAGCTCTAGCTTCACTCTGTCTACGTGTGTGTGTGTGTGTGTGTGTGAGTTCATTGTCATGAACGCTGACTGCTCTTGGTCTTGGTTCGTGGCGGAAGAAAAGCATTTTCACACACACACACACACACACACACACATCTCCTCAATGTGCAGCTAATTTGCATATTTCGGCTCTAAGGGCGTATGACCTTCAAATTGCTACAATTCAATTTGCATTATGTGCGTGCTAACAATCAAAAAAAAAAAAGATAACCAGCAAACTAACCAGTGAATACCGTTTGCAGCATCGAGCGTCTTGGCCAATTTAGCGTAATAATTCAACGTATGCAGTTGGCATGGCTCATTGGCTGCTGCCAGCCTGCCTGGCTAACAACTACAACAACTACTTCGATTGCTTGGCTTTTTCCGCTTTCGGTTTCATTGCAACAATTCGGAACTGGTTATCGATTACGTTTACATCGTCGTCGTCCAGAGACCAAGACCAAGTCCAAGTCGAAGTCGTTGGCTAGGCAAAACTTAAATATCATCTCAGTGAAAAAAAAGAGAGATAGAGATTCAGGCTGGCGACTTTGAGTGGGGCGATGGCTGCTGCTGCTGCTGACTGCTAGCTATTGCTGTTATTGCAAAACCGCTATAATTTTGTGGTAATATACAACGACGCTCGTTTCAAGCACGTGCTGCAGCGTTTACTCCACTCATATATTAAGTTACTCCACACACACACACACACACATATATACACACTCTACTCAGATACTCAGCAGCACGTACTTCACAGATTTGTAAGTTACGCCATCGTCGTTGATTCTTTTGCGGTCCATATTCTGTTCGGTTCAATTTGTATTTCAATTTCAAGTTCGTTGCCTAAGTCTTTGGTTTTAAGTATGTGTGTGTGCTTTGAAGAGGGCTTAGAACAATTGAGGCTAATCGATTTTTTTTTTTTGTGCTTTTTGACAGCTCTGATGCTGGTCAAAGCAATTCAATGAACCACTCAAAGCGAGTTGATTTTTTTTTTTTTTTGTGAAGAATTGAAAACTAATATTTTGAAATGAAATATGAGAAGCTAGTTGCTGAAACTAAATAATACTTTAATATAAGTATTAAATATTCTTAATTCTTGCTAAGCACCATCTGTCTATAATAGATTATAAATGGTTGCTAGCTATCTTGAAGATACAAGTTCGATTAACAATGATGCCCCAGAACAATCCACGTTTCAGAAGCATATTAATTATGTGGCAACAAGCATAAGAAAGCCAATCGAAGGTCAATAAAGTTTGTATTTGCACGATCATCAACCAAAAAAAGAAGCTAAAAACTTGTTTTTCTTTAAAAAGAACAATTCTATTGTTAACCCTTATGTTATGAAGAAATAGGTAATTTAAAAGTATAAGAACCGTTTTTTGTGAAATGTTCAATCTAATTTATCTAGCCTAAATACAAGAAAATTATAATGATTAGAATGCAAGTAAACAGTTGCAAAAACATTAACACTATTTCTTAAATGTTTAACAAAAGAATTTTTGGCCAACGAAACTTGTTTATGTATGTGATTTGCATCAAATTGTAGGTTAAAGCGATTCACTAATGAATAATTCTGTAAAATATGCTAAATACAAGCCGAGAAGTCTAACAGAACTTTCTTCGTTCCAAGTTCTTGAATGAACATTAAATAAGTTGATCAGTTTAAGCTCTTAAAGCTCCCCCTACAGTTAATTCGATATTGGTTATTATGGTCTCCTTGGCGGTGCGGCTTATTGTATCTATAAGTATTGACATATCCCATAGATAAATATACGAGGCAAGGCAAGAGAAAAAAACTTCCGCTTGTGTTTTTAACCTTCCAAGCTAGAGTATTTACCAAGAGTTGACAACAACAACAACAGCACACAAGTAACTGAATTAGCATTGTTGTTGCTGATTGGTGTTGTTATTGTTTTTGTCGCTCCATGAATGATTGATTTTATGTATGTAGCGGCCTGGCATAAAGTCACTCAATAAAATTACGAAAAAATGCGCCGTCGCACAGAACAAAGGCCAAAAAGGCAGATGCATCTGTATCTCATCCCTCTTTCTACCTTACTGACCAACTGCTGATGGCCATCGTCGCAGTTCAAGTGCCTGACGACGACGAAGACGACACATCATTGAAAAGACAACAATAAGAGTAACAGAAAAAAAAGAAGCGTATTTCGTCATGCAACAAGCGGCGGAAGTACCTATAAAAATAATAGGGTGTTTCATTAAGTACTTAGTCAGCTTTAAGAAGAGCTTAGCTCTGTTAAAAAAATATATATATTTTTTTATGACATGAATGATTTGCTGATTTGTGTCTATAGGTCTAACCGTTGTTTATTAGTTGGAAGAAGCGCAAGAAACTTGAGAAATACTTAGCCCAATAAAAAAGTATTAAAAGATTGATACTTGATGGTCATTAGCTTGCACTTTTTAGTTTGGATTGTGTAATTTTTGATAGTTTGCATAATAATTTTGTTTAGCTCTTCTCATAGCACTATTCATTTTCTGTTAAACTTCGCTTTTATAGTAAAAAAAAAAAAAAGGAAACCAGCAGAACTTGCTGAACGTCCCTCTGGGTATAAGTATGAGTCTATTTTTGTGACTAGGCCTGTCAACGCGCCGTTTGTTCAGTTGCTGCTCCCTGTTGCTGTCGTCGTCGTCGTTGTCGTCGTCGTCATCATCGTTGTTGTAGTTACAACAATGCGCCTTCAATTAAAGCAAACAACCTTGAACTCTTTTCAAGCGGTTTATGCGCGTTCAATCAACGGCAACCGCGGCAACTGCTCATATCGGCCATATCGCGAGTCAGTCAGTTAGCAAGCCGCTTGCCCGGATCCTTGGCCATGTTGGCGACGCGTCGCAACAACAGCAAAAGCAACAACAACCAGATCTGGTAAGCTCCGCTCAATGCTGAAACCGAAGCTGAAGCTGAAGCTGTCAATCTGCGTTCCTCGTTCCTTTTGCCTTTACCTTTGCCTTTGCCTTTGGCTTTGGATCGACAATCATGCGACTTCGTCTCCAAGTCTTTGGCTCATTCCTTGGCGTCAACGCCGTTAGCTGTCGTTTAGTTTATTGTTGCAAATTGCTCAGTGAATTATGTGCCGAACTGCTTACTGGGAACGACCACACACACATATGTATGTATGTGTGTCTTAGGGGACAGGGTTTGACAGGAAATCTGATATTGTGGGTTTTTATTAGAATTCATTTGGCTGTGGGTTCTTTCTGCCTTGCCCATAAGAACGGTTTCAATTTAATTACCAAACTTCCTTAGAAGAATAGACATAAAAAATTATAATTTATCTGATAAATATAGCATATAATATGATATAGCCTGTCATATTATTCTTAATGGAGAAAGGAATTGTCGTTACTTTGAGTTGCAGCTACATAATTTTTACTCTGCCAGTTTGTTGCCTAAGTCTTTTGTTATCCAAGAGGCAAATTTTTGCTTTTTGCTTTGCACCTTATGTAAATTTATTTGTTTTTTATTTGCTTTAAGACAGCCCACGTTTATTTTACTTTTTGTATTACTTATTTTTTCATGTTCAATTTTTGCCCTTAATCAAGCAAGGTAAAAAAAAAAAAAAAAAAAAGGAAACCCTTTTTGCCTGTAGCTGGCTTTGGCACTTCACTCAAGTCAACTGTTTGGCTGTTGTTGGCTTGGCTCAAATCACAAACATACAACCCACACACACATGCCACATCGGTCTGGAGCCCGATAATGTCAGCTCAGCTTGGATCAGCTCTGGCTTGCTCCGCTTCGCTTGTTAAGAGCCCTGTGCCAACTTTGATTTTAAGCTCTATGTCTCCAGACATTTGTCGTATTCGATGTTTTTGTTGTTGTTGCTGTTTTTGTTGTTACCCTCAAATGCACTTTCAATTGCAGACAGTTTGACGTATATATGTAGCTAGCAAAAGTACTATATCTTTCATTTATCTATCTATATACGTACCTACCTATATTTTTATTTCGTCTGTCCGTCTCTCTGTCTATCTGTCTGTCTACTGTGCCTGTCTTGGCTTTCTTTATGCACCGATAGCACCGAGAGCCAAGAGACGCAAAGTGAGGCTGCCCACAGGCACACTTGGCGTGAGTCGAAGCGTTTCAGCTGTGGGCTGTGTGTATGTGGAACTCCAGCTTTGGCTCTGGGTTCAGCTCCAGCTCTGGCTATGCCTTGGTATCGCTTGTATTTGCTTTCATGCGTGGCAAAAGAGCTTTATATATATAGTCGGAGTCGGAGTCGTCAAGTAGCTGCCATGTAAAACGCTTCCTACTTAAGCCCAGCGGCTCATTGTTATAATTTGGTAAATTATTGCAACATTTATACTCTAGCCAAAAAAGGGAATTATTACATCACTTTGCTTGTAAGCTCTCAAATCAATTACAGAATATAACAGAAAACTATTAGTTAATCTTGCATTCCTAGAAAGGGCATTAAGTCTTCGTCTACTTTTCACTCGTTTACTTTCATGTTGTGGCTTTAAATATTTGTTGATTGTTTGTGGTAAGCATAATTTTTATGTATTTTCGTTAATTTAATTACGTAAAAGTGTAAAATGTGTGTTACATGTTTCGGACACGCACATCTATTACCTCCTCTCTCTCTCTCTTTCTCCTCCTCTCACTCTCGCTGGCAGTTTAAACAACTGTTTTTGCTTTCATTAGAAAGCCAACATAAAAGGCTTTGTTGTTATCCAATCAACATTGTGTACAAAAAGCTAAACAATAATCATTTTTTGGCAAATAGTTTTTTGTTCAGCTGGATTATAAATCTCAAATCTCAAAACAATTGGCAAAAGTTGAACTTCTTTGATGACAATTTATTGCGCTGGCCAAGTTTCACTTGCTCTTTGTGCTAATCACATATTAACCTTAACTGTGGGGGTCGTGACCATTTTGTATAAACTGACAATGACATTTTACACCTCTTAATGACCAGATGTGAAATCTTGGCTAATAAATATAGTCGTGTTGATGGGCTCATTAGCACAACAACAACAGCAGAAGCAGCAGTTATCAAAAATTATTAAGAAAGCAGCAACTAAATCAAAAGACTTAGGCAACGAACCTGCGCGACGTTCTCACCAACGAAAATGAAAGCAGCCAACAACAGAGCAGAGCAGACCAAGCAAATAGCAAAAATAGACAAATGAACATAGAGACAGAGAAAGATAGTAAGTTAGATAGGCAGACAGATAGACTGAAAGACTGACTGGCAGATAGACAGATGGATAGCAGCAGAAACAGCTTCATGCATGCACTTTTTCTTACACAGACTAACACACACACACACACGGCTTAGACGACGGCCTCAAGAAAATTAATATGCCAAACAATTACAAGGCATGGCAAAACAATTTTAAGCCCATTTAATGTCGCTGTATACAGTGGGGCCAGAAATTAAACTCATTTAATTTGTATACAGTTATGAGATGTGACGGTAATAAGAAAATGTTATGTTAATGTGATAAAAAAGTTTCTTTAAGTTCGTTGCCTAAGTCCTTTCCTTTTTTCGCTATAATACTGTTTGCTTAGTGGGTTTTATGGGAATTTATCTTAGAGCTAACTTAACTGAATTAAGTTCAGTTTGTTGCCTAAGTCATTTGATTTTTGAACAAACCTATTTTTAAGCGTGTTCTGAATCTTAGGAAACTTTGTAGGAATGAATAATTATTTAAAAGAATTATAACAAAGTAAAACTAAAGTAAGAAAAATAAAGGTTTTTTGTCTAAGTCTTTTGTAACTTTACTAAGTATCTTCAACGATTTTGTAAGAATGTTTGTATTTTTTATAATTATAATTTTTCCTCTTTCAGCCCGTTTTTAATTGTGTGCCACTGTGCATTGTGTGTGCTTTCTGTTGTTGTTGGCTACTGTTTTGTAGTAGTTTTAGCCATGAAAGTTACGACTTTTGCTTTTCTTTGGCTTTTGTTTTTAGAAAGAGCGAAACGCAGAGATAAACAAAAGCAACAAACAGTTCAAAAGTTCGCCCTAAGGCAAACTGCAACCCCACCCCAAACCCCCCCTCCCAGCCTGCCACACTCGCCACACTCGACATGTGAGGCAAGAGAAAAGAAAGTTATTACAAAATGAACAAAAACTGACAGCTGACAGGGGACACCCTGGAGTTTCAGGCTGGCCCGGAACCGACAAATGTGATTCGTTGCAGACAATTGTGACAAAATCTTGAAATTAACTTTGGATAGCTATAGAATGTGACGGAAGACTTACCTCCGCCATTGTTGGCACTGGAGCAATGCTTGGAGCTGAGTCCCTGGCCCGTATTCGTTGCGGAATTGGGTAATCCGCAGCCGCTCATCACGCCATACTTGATGGGCTTGAAGTGGAAGAAGGATGGCGAATAGCCGGATCCGGCGCGACTCAACGAACTGAACTGCTCCTCACGATCCTCCACATACAAGCCCTCCTTGCCCATGGCCGCCAGCTGTCTGCCCTTGGGCATGAACATCACCAGGAACACAGTGGCCGATGTGGCCACCAACCCAAAGGCGATGCACGCATCCTTGTGCCGCTCCGCCACGGCCAAGCCACACAGCATCCAGCCCAGCCAGATGGGTATGGCGCCACCAATAGCCAGCCCAATGTAGGTCGCCTCCCGGTAGTTGTCGCGAATGCCACGCGATTTGATCGCCAGCACCGCAATGAACACAATGAGGAACACAATGTAGATGAGGGAGAAGAGCAGCTCCGAGAACTGGGTCTTGCACAGTGGTATGAGCACGGTGCTCACTGCTGCGATTCTCGTATAGATCTCCGGCGTGCCGTCCAACGTGGTGTAGGATGTGGGATAAAAGAGGGCGGAGTAGTTTGTCTGGGATGCCACCGTGGTGGACAGAAATCCGCTGCCCATCACTGGCACACTGGTCGTGTATATCTCTGGCGGCTGTGTGAGCAACCACTGTGCACCTATTGCCACCTGGATGAGCAGGGCGAAGAGCAGCAGCAATCCTTGGTATGGTGCCGGAAGATAGACGCCTCCATTGAGACTGATGAGGAAGACGCACTTGACGAGCAGGGCGGCAAAGACCATGGCGTATGCCACGCCCACACCGAAACGTATGGCGCCACAGCTAAGCAGAGTGGGCTGTGCCGTGATCACTGCACCCAATCCCGCGCAGGCGAAGAGGCCCAGCAGCAGCATCT
Organism: Scaptomyza hsui; assembly: GCA_018152825.1. Lineage (NCBI taxonomy): Eukaryota > Metazoa > Arthropoda > Insecta > Diptera > Drosophilidae > Scaptomyza > Scaptomyza hsui. The sequence goes on from JAECXO010000307.1 coordinate 1,028,729, forward strand.
GACCCAGAAACAGATGACGTCGCGAGGGTGAAGTGCGCCAGGCCTTGAAGAGCACAAAGATCTCGAAGGCGCCCATCATGAGCATGGTGAGGCTGGCCAGGACCAGCACGGGCACCACCCACACCTCCTTGCGCAGACCGGCAAAGGGCAGCTGGGTGGTGGACACAATGCTCGGTGGTGTGGCACTGCCACTTGCTGTGGCACGCGGCGTATTCGCTCTGGCCCGGGCGCCCGCGCTGCGTGTGGGCGTGGCCGTGCTGCTGTTGTTGTTTTTGTCTCTCGTGCTTTTGGTGGTGCTGGGTGCTAGTGTGGGCACCACAAAGAACTCCGTGGACATTTCCAGCCTTGCCGCACTCGAAATATTATTGCTATTCTGGTCCAGCACATTGAGATCCTCGCGACGCAGCAGCAGCTGCTTCGGACTGCGACGTGGTGGTGCTGGTGCTGGTGCTGGGTTGTTGTTGTTGTTGTTGTGCTGGTGGTGGTTGAGGTGGTGCTAGTTGTGGTGCTAGTGGTGCTATTTGACTTTAGCAGCTGATAAGCATTGCGATCGGAACTAACGCTGGTCACCAAACGAACGCGTCGCCAAATATTATTATTGTTGTTGTTAATATTATTGTTGTTGTTGTGGTTGTTGTTGTTGGTGTATGCGTTGCGCGTTGCTGGCGTCAGAGCGATAAGCTGCAGGATGAGCAGCAGCAGCAGCAGCAGCCGACTGCTGGCCCCGATCCTGCAACAACAAGCCGTTAATGACCAATTGGCCATTTGGTATCGAAAGACGCGTTTTTGCCGTTACAACTCAAATGCAGCACATGCTCACACGACACACACACACACACACACTCACACAAACACAGACACGATCACTCGCGATTTGGAATTCGTTCCGTTTGTACGTCTTCGTCTTTCCTTATCTTCGAGTTTCGTTCTTTCGTTTTTGTTTCTTTTCTTTTTCTTTAACGCGCTCAGACGTCCGCTCGCCAGGCCCAACCAACATCGACTGCTGCTTGGCTTCTGCAAGTTCGACTTTGGTTTGGTTCAGCGTCTGCGCGACGTTTGAGACATGTTTGAAGCCACTTGCAACTCATACCAAATGTCTTTTGCTAGGTTCGCTTCAATGCTTCTGCTCTGCTTTGTCTGTGTCTGTGTTTGTATTTGTCTAGCGAATTGGAGCTTGTTATAGAGAACACTTTCATTCGTTCTGTGCACATGTGAATACTCAGCTATTTTCTCTCTTCTTCTTCTTATTATTTTTCTTTTTCTGCTTCTTTTGACTGGAAAGTGCTATTAGCCGCAGTCAGAGATACATTTGCAATGCTTACCACTCGCCAAAATGGGCGCAACAAAAGCCAAAAATAACAAACAAAGGCGATTGTAAATCAAAAAGCCTGCTAATGATATATCGATATGTGTACATATATATAGTGCTCTGGCTCAGCAGAGGCCACAGCAGGAACAACAACAGCAACAGTAAAAGCAGCGGCAAACATTCTAATCTTCATGTTTGTTTCTTTATTGTTTTTGAGCACCGTTAGACTAAAGCAACAATTGCAAATCCATTGTGAACTGTTTCAATAAATGAAAATGTTGAGAGAAAATTACAAAGAAGGTTAACTCTACAAGAAGAGAAGATAACATTTCATTTTTTATATATATATATTTAAAACGTAGTACAAATAAATATATTTATGGTTGTTGCACGCACTTTGATGTGAATAATGTTTAATTAAAAAAAAAAAAACATTTTCCTTTACTTATACTAAAATTCCCGAAATCAGAAAGACTTACTTCAATTTTTGAGAATCGAGGAGAAGGGCTGTGTCTTATAGTCGTTATTTTAAAGTGAGTTTAACTAACCAAACACGTTAGTCTGAAACTAAACCAATACGTACGTTTAACACACTTTAAAACTAACGATTATAAAGACACTGGTCTCATCCTCGGTTCTCAAAAATTCGAGTAAGCTCGGCTGATTCTGGTGATATTTAGTGACGTGTTTACATAATGCGCAAGTGTGATTTTTCAGATTTTGAACATAAACTCATCCAAGCCATCATTTGTTTTTGGTCATTGGTCATCTAATCCAAATCGAAATCCACATCGAAATCCGTTTCCACCTCCATCCCAATTTCTTCTTAGCCATGTTTGGCATAGCGCACATTGAGCCATTAGCCGCAGTAAATGTTATGTAGATCGTGTCGAAGTCTGTTCGCTCTGTTACCAGTTGTAGCATGGAGAGTGAGAGGAAGAGGAGATTACCCCGCATACGGTATCGTTAGTAGAAATCTGTCGGTTGGCCAGTTTTTAAGTCTGACAGTCCGCCTTGTTCTTCTATTATTGACGTAAAGGCGGGTAAATAACCTTTCGGCAAGCCCCGCACAACCCTCCTCTTCCACGACATATACAAATTGTATGTCTTACACTCTTTTAAAGTGTAGTTGTATATGACTGATTGTCAGTTGGAGGTGTCAGTTATTCCTATTCCTATTCTGACATTGATTAAACTTTTTGAGAACTTCATACATCAGTGTAATTGATCTATAATACCAGAAGAAGGTAAAAGATTTAATCAAAATCAATCATAATCACTCGAAATCGATCAAATGAAAAGCAGGCGCCTCTTAAGCTGTTGCTAGTCAATTGGAAGAAGCTTTGAACTGAAATGTGATCCAACTATAATTAAATCTTTTGCTTGCGCACGAGCCACAAAATGACGTTTAAATCCTGTCCTGTGTGCACTCATCGGTTATTAACGCAATGTGTCTCAAGTTTGTCAATGGGCCATAACTGAAATTTGATCGAGCCAGCCAAGCGACTAAATATCAGTCAGACTGCGAAATGCCAGCAAGAATTTTGTAAAATGTAGCTTAGTTGGAGTTTTAGTTGAGACTTATGCTAACGCATGTTCTCAAGAGGCAACACTTTAATTACACAGCTGCAAATGAGTTAAGGAAGATTGTTGTTAAGACAACATAAGCTAGGATTAAGCCAGAACTGAAGGTGAGGTTTATTACATCTAGCTTTTTACTCTTAATTTTCATTCCAGTGATGGTCCGTTGAAAGATTAAATACAGCTGCTGTCTTAATGACAGATCATTTAAAATCTTTTTGCCTTAGAACCATTCTGATCTGGGGCATGTTGCAGCTTTGCCAAATTGATCGTCAATTTGCTGCAGTTGGCTTTGACTTGGGTTTGCGGCTTAGCTTTGAACGCCTTAATTTATTGGCTACAAGACGCGGCGGCGCCGACGCCAGGGTCAAGAGTCAAAGCCATGGACGCCGTTTATGAATTGTGAATTGTGTATTCTGGCCAGATTCTTTTAAACCTAAGTTCAATTTGGATCGTAAAGCATTCTCAAATTAATTTCGGCAATACAATCGCAACGTGCAGCGGATAAAAAGATGCTGCACATAAATCATTCAAATTTTTTAATTTAAACCAGTTGAACACAAGTGCATTGAACTTTTACGCAACCAAAAAAAACAACAACAACAGGTGAAGAGATATATACATATGTATATATATAACTACACGTTTAAAGACAAAAGCCTTTGGCGAACTTATTTATTTATCAATATGTGATGCGTATCCCCCCCTTTAACCCCTTGCACTGTCGTCATTGGGACCAAAACTGAATTCTGATTTATAAGCATGCATTGCACCCGCTTTCCTGCTCTCCCCCCATGCGCTCCCACATGCTTTGCTCAACGGGGCTGCGCTTTAATCACGTGCGTGCAATGCGCACATGATGCGACTGCTCCCCAATCCACCAACCCCCTCACTCCATCTCCCCTCGAAATATGCATGCCTCAAGCTCAGTCCCCGCTGCCCCCGTTGCCTGATGCTCATGTCGATGCCGATGCCGCGTCTGGGCCAAACACCCAGCCAAAGTCAGCCCAGTCAGTTAGCGAGCCCCTTTTTACATTGCTGGTCAGTTAAATAGGTACGCAGCTTGAAGTTGAATTCTTAAATAGATTAAACGGGTAAGACTCTAGGTGAGAAAGCTCGACTTGTAGATATCATAAGCCCTAGATTTAACACTTACATTTTTGTATGTGTGTATGTGAATGAGTGGACAAATTTCAATCTGCGATATCTCCGCTGTTTCTTAATCGATTTTGATAGCATTTATAGATAAATTCTTTATTTTGTAAGCAAACTTAAAATTTATAAGATTATGGATTTTTCTGTTATCGATAACATGTGTATATCGGAAACGTGAAGAGACATCGATAATTTGAAAAAATTAATTTTGACAGCTTATGTTCCAAAAGTGTCTATAGGTTTTATAGTTAAGGCTAACTAATTTTTTTCCGCTTACCCTAAACAGTTGTCCCGCATCGTGCTACTTTGATGGCCATTATGCAGCAGCTTTTTGCTGTGTACTGCACTCTTGTTGTTGTTGTGTTTGTTGTTGTAAGTAGTATGTGTGTGCGCGCATGCGTGAAGAGTCCGTTTTAATCGTTGCCTGGCCATCGAATATTTCTTTGGCACGACGGCGACGACGATGACGACGTCGTCGGCTTGGCTCGTAAATCCGCCGTATAAAAAGGCACATTCGCTCGCTCCATTGGCTTAGGCAGGCGGCCATTGTTGTGGGTCTCTGGGCTGGGTTGGTTTGGTTTGGGTTGGGTTGGGTTGCTGGCAACTGAGGCTAGGCCATCGTCTATGCCAACCAAAGGCTGATTTACTATGATCCGCTTGAGTTTTATGTGCAGAAAGATAACATTTTTAAGATATTGACACCTTGTTAGGCGTTTGAAAGAGTCGAGAGGCCGCAACTTGGCAACAACAGCAACAGCAACCTTTGGCTAAGGTTAGACTTGGCCAACAGCAGGAACGTTGGCCAAAAGAAAAAAAAAACGAAGAATAGCCCTCCGCATTTCTGCTTGTTTCTTTAGCTTGAGCATTTTGCGTGGCTAATTGTTGTTAAAATTAAATGCAGCAACATCGTCAACCACACAGATAATCAATGCGGCAACGTGCCACATGCAAAGGGAGTAAAACTAAGACACTGGAGGCACTTTTCCCAATGACCTGTTTGATTTCCATGTGGGTGTCATAGTGAATGCGCCAGGCGGCTCTCGGCTAAATTTATGGCATCGGAATAATACATATCTTTATGGCTTCATTAGCGGAAAGCCGTTCAGCAACCAAAAACGCCCCAACACCGCACCACCTCCTTCCCCTACCAACTCAACCAGCAATATCCGCATAACCCATTCGACACGCTGTCTGTCTGCAAGCAGCGCCAAAAGGATCGACATCGATGCAGTCGTCAGAAAAAGTTCGTCACCGCTCTTCCCTCTCTCTTTCTTTCACCCCTCTCCCTCTCTCTATCTGTCAGTATTGCACATCACATCACATCATTCAGCTGGCCCCAAAGCACTTGAGACATTGTATGCCCACTTCAAAGAGGTTCTTTTTAAATGCCCTTGTGCTATATGTATATGCAAAGTGAAGTTGTGTTCGGTTTCTGTAATCCTTATGCTACAGAAATACTTATATAATCGAAAACATATTCAAAAGGACAAGCAAAAACATAAAATTCTAAGTAAAAACATAAGAAAACTCTTATTCTTTTTTTTTGATAAAAGTTTCATATCTGTTTCCAAATTTGCTTTGAGTCTTAAAATATATTAATGAAAAGATACTTTGAGTAGATGTAAGGAGCATCTTTAAGTCGAGCAGCTATTGATTATTGTTGTGCCCACATATTTGACTTTTTTAGGGGCTTTTGTTGCAGTTGTTGTAAAGTTCTTCGCGCACAGATTGATTGAGCCTTTTATTAAAGCGCACGTACAGCGTATTAAATAAATTGTTAGTTACGTTGCAGGCAACAACAGCAGATCTCATATAGCATACAGGCAACAGATATCTGGTCCCAGCCCTTCTTCATAGTTGTTCTTCTTGGTTGTTGGTGGTGGAGTGCAGCATCTGTGGTGTCGTATGGCAAACGGCACAAAACGCCCCCGAGGTGTTGTATAAGAAAATCTTGTGTGTGTGTGTGTGTGTGTGTGTACTAAGGCAGAGAACAGAACAGAAAAGAACAGCATGAAAATGCCGCTCAACGTGCTGCCATTTTTACAACGTCATTTTATATGCTGTGTGATCCAAGAGATCCAAAGTGTCTATGTTCGGGGTCCAGGTCCAAAGTATCTATGTGGTTGTCGATGTGGATGTGGATGTTGATGTCTATGCATTTATGCTTTATGGCCCGACCACGTATCAATTATGTGCCAAAGTGCTAATGGCTGTTGACGGCTCAAAAAAAAAAAAAAAAACGTTCGGTCAGTATGGAATAATACTGAGTACTTAATACTCTCCAGCTTCACTCAATGTCCAATTGTGGGTGTTGCACATAGAAATTCCACAGCAAATATGTTCTCACTGAACATGTACATGTTCACATCGCAAGAGAGAGAGAGAGAGAGAGAGAGAGAGAAAGAGAGAGATGGGGAGGGATGGAGAAAATTATTATTTGCCTCAGGGCTGCTGTCTTTCGAGAGATTTTGTGTTGGTGTAAAAAGTGAAAACGGGTTTTAATTGCTTACGTTGCTCTTACGTTGCACTCGATGCACTGATGCGCTGCAGATCGCGTGCAAAATTTGCGATGCAACAATAGGAACAACAACAGCAACAGAAACAGCAACAACAACATTTCAATTATGACACAAATCCATTGCACGCCACAAATAGCCAAAAACCAACGAAGCGAAAATACTTAAAACTACAACTATTTGCCTCATCTATTTCTTTCTTTCTGTCTTTCGTTGGGCCCGTTATGCATCTGCATCCAATTAGGTATTAGGTGAGCCGGGAGCTGCTTTCTTTGTCGTCCTGCAAAGACCTGAAGACGAAGACATAGACGAAGACCTGAACCAGGGCTTGAGCTCATTCCATTGGCCTTTTTTGGGCCAATGCGCTAGTAACTTATACGCTTGTCGTTCACAGGCGCATGATTAATGACCAACAAGGGCCGGGGCCAATCCCAAATGGAAGTCGTGTTACACAAAACAACAACAACAACAGCAACAGAAAATAAAGGATGCCAGCCAGTCCCCCAGCTACGACTTGCTGGCAATTGGCTTCCAAGCTAGCTAGCACAGAGAGAGAACCCTCGACTTGGGCCAAATGATATTTGAGCCGATTCTTCAATGAGCTACTGCAGTGGCTAAGTTCTGGCTGCGATGAAAAAGATTGCTGCCTGCCACACTGATTCTATGCGCCATGGCAACAAGCTATCGAAAGCTTTATGCTTGGTATTTTTACTTAGAAAAGGAATAAAATATTATTAATTTTAAGTACTAGTTTTCTGAATCTTTTAAGACTTCCGTGCTGTTTTTAGCCCAGTCGGCAAGCCTCAATTTGCAGTGTGTAGTGTACAAACAAGTAAATCGCTGCGATATATGTAAGTTTCACACCTGAATGTAATCGAATTTTTATCATTTTACCTCCGCATTGCATTGTTGCTAGGCAGCCTAGCGAGACACAGACCTAGGACCCGGCTCTAGCTCTAGCTTTGGCCAGCAAATTGAAATTTATTGCCACTGAGCCACTGGAAATGCAAGCGAGTTCCGTAACAAACGCAACATACAACGATGCTCAAAAGGGGGCGGGAGGGAGGTAGGGAGCAATGCAAAATTTGGTCAGCCAACTGGTCGCGTATGTGGGTCGCATTTGTTAGCCAGCCTCTCGGGTCTTGGTCTTGGGCCTCATTGTTAGCAGTGGGCATTTTTGGGAAGTGTGACATTAGCCCATTAGAGAAGTTGGACGATCAACCGAGTATATCTGTGAATCTGGGTATCGGGAATCGGGAATCGAGAATCGCGAATCAAGCATTGAGCACATTGATTGTCAGTCAGGCAGTCATGCAGTCAGTCTTGGCCATCAAGTGGCTAGTGGCAGTGGCAGTGGCAGTGGCAAACGGCAAATGGCAAAGGCAACGCCCGCACGACTTGCGACTTGAACTTCGGGGAGCAAGTTGCAAGTTGCAAGCAGTTGGGACTTGCCACCGCCATCGAAGATTTATTGCTTAGATAAGCGCGAAAAGTTACAGATGCTTATGCTGGCAGTAGGCAGCCAGCCACCGCAAGGCGCAAGTCTCAGTTTCAGCTCATTTTTAGAATCAACCCAAAATAGACGAGGGTTGCCTAAACACTATAATTCATATTGATATATGGTTTAGTAATCTAAGGGAAGTTTCGATTAAATTTTAAATATTTGAAGCAAAGAAACATTTAAAATACAAATATTTAAAGCCAACTCTTGGAGTAACCCTCTCTCATAGTGCCTGCAGCATGTTGTCGACATCGTCTCGTTAGCGAGGCGCGATTGCTGGACCCGATTGGCAATTGGCAACGGCAGAAGCAGCAGCAGCAGCACCAACTTCTAGTCAACGTCTTTTGGTCTAGGCTTAAGGGCCGCCTCGATAAGCATCACAGCCTTGCTGGCACACACAGACACACAGAATCAGCTAGGAGACGGGTCCCTGGCTAAATTAGTGGATGCCGCTTTTAATTCCTATCGCCTTATCGCCACAGCCTCATCTTAAATGAGGTCAATTATCAATGGGCCGCAGCCAAAAGTGCAAGTTGTTCGCAAAGAGCTGGAGAGAAAGAGAGCCTTGAATAGTTGGTTGGTGTAACTATAACCAGAGCCCAGATCATAAAGTAAAGTTTCACTTTCGATTGCGCGCGAGAGTAATAGAAACTGCACATTAAACGCAACACGTGCCACGCTTCATGGGAGCAGCCAGTTGTTGCACGTTGCAATCAATCACAAAAGCAAAGCCAAGCTCTAGCTCTAGCTGTAATTAGTGCAGGGAAAAAAAGTGCTACAACAACAGCAGCTACAGTGAAATATCGCACAATGCACATTGTTGTGTGCATAAAGAAACAAAGAAAGCATGACGAAGTCAAAGCAGCAAGCAGCAGTTAAATTTGTTGTATGCAGCCAAGGAGAAGGCCGCAGAACAGATTGCAATTTGTGCAAGCAATGGAGCAGCAACTTGGCCAGTTTCATTAAAAACGGTTTTTTTTTTCTTCTTTGTATTTTGGTTGAATAACAATAGTAATAATGCTTAAGTGCGCAGCAACAAAAGCAACAAAAGCAACAACAGCAACAAACGCGGCACAAAAGTGAAAAGTTTCACCTGATAATGGTGTTGTTGCTTTTACTGCTTGTTTGCAGCCCATGAGCAATTGAAAATCGACAATAGCAACAACATTGCTAAGAGCAACCACAGCTAAAGCTCAAGCTGCAATCATGATGAAAATTTGCTTTAATATAAATCGCAAAATAGGCGAGGCTGGATCTAAAGAGCCAAAGCTAAAGCTTATTGCCAATGCCAATGCCATTGATGATCAAATGCTGGCCTAGTTATTATCTCTTAAGCACATTAAGTGTTGCTCATAACCCAACAATTTTATTCTTTATATATTATCATTGCAGAAAAATACAGCTGCTAAATTTGTTGTGTGCAGATCACTTACAAAAACGTTTATCCAATGAGATTTTCTTTAGGACATTTGCCTTTCCGTTCGCATGATCGTGCCATTGACAACATGCACAAATGTTGACCTTTAATTACGACAACCAAAGCAACAGCAGCAGCAGCAGCAACACACAAGAGCAACACACAAGAGCAACATACAACAGCAACAACTTGTTCTCTGGCTTGGCCACTGTTTGCATAACTACGCACATAGCAACAACAAGATGCACATACACACACACACACACACACACAAACACATATATTATAAAAGGGGACCAAAGGAGGCAACAACGACGACAACTGCAATTTGTCCAGCTGCATGAGACAAACCCAGAGACAGAATCAGAGACTGAGGCTGCAGCTGGAGCTGAGAGAAGAGGAGAAAACACACGCATGCAATAGCAGGAGCTCTGGGTGACAAGTGCTTAGTGTCAGCACCTTGGTTAGCATGCAGAGTGAATTCCCACTCACCCCCTCCCCCTCTATCGTTCCAGTGTTGACAATTTTGTTTGAGTTGATGCCAGGATGTGGGCATGAATTTGGTGGTGGTGCTGGTGGGGATGCGGATATACTCAGTTTACACATTAATTATCACTTTTGTTATGCCAGACAGTAGCTGTTGTAGCTGTACAAGAGGAAGAAGAAGGAGAAGATAGACAGGCGACAGATGAGAACATTAGAAGACAGCCAGCACTTAGTTTGTTGCCTAAGTCTTTTGTTTCGCTTGTACGCCAATTTGCCATTTGGCGCAAGTGATAAATGAACTGCTGAAAGCTTTGAAAGCGGGTGGGGCGCACTTATAAAAGCCCTATAGGACGAAACTGATTTATGCTTGCGAGGCTGCGAAAGTAATCGATAATAATCGATAGCAACACCCACTTGATAGCCAGACAGAGAAGGCAAGTAAAAGGTTTCCAGGCGTTCATATATGTATGAAAATTAAATTATAAAATGCTTTACAAGTGGGTCGGCCCCCATTGGGTTTTCAGTCGGCCACGCCTCGCACCTCTCCCACCTCCCTCCCTTCCCGCAATAAAATTGCACAGCAACGAGGGTGGACATGCGATTTCCTTGACATTTATGCAATGCAACTGCAGACGCAGTGGGGCGGTATCCGACTTGTCTCGTCGGCCACAAACACTACAGCACAATCCTGGTCTTAACCTTATGCTTATGCCACTGCTGTGGCTGCAGTGCCACGCCCCACTTGTGTTGCAGATGCGTTCGCGAGCCGGGGAGCCAAAGCAAATAGCCCCCGGACAGATTTTGTCTTTGCGCACAGTGCAACACGTATCAATTATAGCCAACAGTACAACAACGCTAACAACAACAATCTCAAATATGGCCAACGACATCAAATTATTGGTTTCTGGCCATGCGAATGTTTTTTAGGGCACACAAATATAAAATGGCTAAAGAACGGAAGGAACAACAATGCTGTACAATGGATTAGTAACAGACTGCTATGATAAAAGTGAAAATAATATTTTCTTTAAATTGTTTTTAAGAAATTTATAAACTACAACTTCCAACTCACGGCCATGGGTTATTTTTAGTACATTTGCATAAACACTTTTGGTTGCTGTGCTTTTACCAATCAACTGCAGTTAGTGCAGCAGGCGCCAACAGCAATGGGCAGCAATCTAGTGCGATGCCAAAACCAATCCTAAGACAAAGACAAAAATGCAAAGCGACTTTAGGTGCCCACAAGCCGGAGCCAGTTAAAACCTCTCTCTCTCTCTCTGTGCGCTTTGTACCTAATGGACAGCGCACCGGACTCTGCACAGGACTGAAGTGGAGTTGGAACCCAGTACCAGAGAGTTGGAGCAATGCTTGGTTACAGTCCTGCATAAAAAATGATTAATTCCTGGCCTGATAATTTATGTAGACACATAATTCACAGCGGGACATATTTTAGCTAGAGTTCAGGCCGCAAAAGCGGTCGCCACTTAAATGCAGCTCTAAAAATAGCACAAACACACACACAATAGGTGAGTGTGTGTGTGTGTGTGTGTGCGAGTGTCGGTCATATGCTTTTGCTAAAAATAAAAGGCTAAAAACCGCATAGCGACGAAGGCATCGGAGCGCACATTTGATTTAAATTGAAGTTAAAGCCAAAGCCAAAAGGCTAAGATCAAGGCTATTTCTATGGCCATGATGATGGTGGTGCTATGGAACGTGGCCTGCGCGCCCCAACCAAATATCATCATTATCATTAAATATTTATGACGCAGCGGCTGGGCACTGGCTTAAGCTTGGGCTCGGACTCGGTCTGAGAGCCCTAATCAAAACGGACCCGTTGCCATTTCGCTAGAAAAATTGTCAAGTTCGTTGCCTAAGTCTTTTGTTTTCGAGTTTTTTATGTAGCTATTTTTTAAAGCTAGCTTATTAATACGGTTCAAAAAGTGGGTATCTCGAAATCAGTGTTAGTGTCTCTTAATTGGAATTATGAAAGAAAATTATTAGCCAATATTTCGAAATAAAAAGTTTTGTTAGTTGGATAATAAGTGTGAAAATATTAATATGGCTTAGAAACTCATGATATAAATGCAATAAAATAAAAGGTAATGTTATAATTATTATTGAAAGAGTCTAATCAAAATCAGATGTCCTTTATTAAAACTTAGTAGCATTTAAGCACTGATTAAAATTTTAATTATCAAACTGTCAACTAAATTACTAAGCCCTCAATTTATTCTAAAGGGCAGAAGCAGTTACGCTAAACTCTTACTTCCTACTTAAGATTTACTGTGCAAACAAACACATAAAGTAGTAGCTGCAACAAAGTATGTTGCCCCATTGGCAAGTGTTGCCGCCATTGGGCGCCATCGTCAGCCGAACGGTTGACATTATTACGATATTCAGCGAGCTTGCAAGCGCATTAGTTATCCGGTGTATGTATGTATGTATGCATGCTAATACTTGAGCTGCACTTCCTTAGAAACTGTCGATACACACAGGGGCACATCTTCAATAGAGATGGTCAAGAGAGATGGTCATTGAATGCTCATCCTCCTCCACTGATTGAGTCAGCTGCGGCAGCATAATTTGTGTCCCAATCCCATGTCCGAAGCTGGCATAAATTCTAGGCAGGCAGCCACTGTCCCCACCCCCTGCTGGCTTTCATTTCTAATTTTTGCATTTGGACCACTGTGGAATCGGCTACCGTCCCCAATGTCGATGCCGATGCCGATGTCTATGGCGATGTTTTAGCGCATTTTATTGCTTTATTTGAGACTTTGGCATCGCAACGCTTGTCAATTTTACAACTTTATAGAGGCAAGGCGCAAGCGAGTCTTATCGTTTGCATATTTATGCCTCGCTCGATGGCCATGTCTCTTAATATTTTTGACATATTGGCCATGTGCCGTGTGCTTGGCTAAGCCATTGTCTGGTTGCCCCATGGCTGGACCTAAGGCTCTGTTCTCTGTTCTGCCTTGTTCCCTGTTTTGCCGAGTCTCTGTTGTGTGAGAGGCTCATTGTTGTCGTCATTTGTTGACTGCGCCTTCCACAGAAATTTGTGCAAACTCAACTCAAGGAGGTTTCGAGAGTTCTGTATTTGCGTCTGCATTCAGCATCTCTGTCTGTGTGTCTGTGTATCTGTGTGTCTGTGTTCGCATTTGAATTGCAAATCCTATTATGACTTGTGAAATTATAATTTTTCTAGCCAGGCCGCACAGCCACAGCCACAGCTACATCCACTCCAGGTTCATGTCCAGTCCCTGTGTATGTAAGTCTCTCTTGTCTGCACTTTTCAGTCTGTTCTCTGTTGTGTGTGTGTGTGTGTGTGTGTGTGTGTGTGTGTGTGGAGCAGGAGGGTTCAATAGCATGAATTATGCATATGCAGGCGCTTTCGGGGCGCACACACGCATCCCATGCACTTAGTTATGATAACGTTGCACATTTTGCTGACCAGGTACACACACTCTACAACTCCACAACTCCTCACCTCCTCTGCAGCATCCACGTCTATTTGTTTTGGCCAGCAACAACACGCCCCACGCTCCAAACGGATGCAGCAGCAGCAGCAGCATTCGCATCCAAATGGCCAAATGGCTTATGCTTTATGCGTAGCAGCTGCTGCTGCTTGTGTTGGAGATCTAGAGACGACGCCCCCTCCTTTGGTCTGCTACCGCAACTCGAACTCGAACTTGGGCCCAACCATTGCTGCTGACAGAACAAAGAAGTCGTTCATTTGTAATTGTTGTTGTGGCTGCTGCTGCTGCTGCTGCAAAGGGCAGACATGGCCAAGGATTACTACTCCAACATATGTAGCATTGTACATATAAGTATGTATGTATGTATTTATGCTCATATATGTAGAGAGAAGCAGACGGTTTGCTTGCATATCTTTTATGACTTTTGACTTGGCTTTGACTTTGGTCAGGTTCGAGTTGAATGACCCCACACACACCAACACACACATGTGTTGTCGGCAGATGAGCTGTGTCGAAAAATCCATGGTGAAGATCCATGTCTAGCAAGATAGCTTCAAGGTAAATATCTCGAAGGAGCTGCAGACAGCAACAACTAATTAAACAATGTTTCTCTTGAGATTCTTTACAAGATTATGTTCAAGAAGTTGTGGGTGCAACTATCAGAAAAACTGATATTCTGTATAGAAACTTATTTAGCATATAAGTATAAAACTTAGAGTTAAGCCCAAGTTATCTTCATGGGATTACTTTAAGTGGATGGCTTGCAATTTTGTTAGTTCATCCACTTATGTATGGCGAAATAAGCAGCCCATTAGCTGGGCTTCTTTTTCTGCTACGCCAACTGCCCTCACACACAAATCACACACAATTAGATGTCAGTCAACTGTTCCAAACTGGTCAACTGCCCATGATTACGGCCCTGCGTTCTATCTTTGTTTAGGCACGAGAAAGAGGCAGCGAATTCAGCTATGACATTACCTCAATGTCAGCGCAAATTTGCAAATTAGCCGCAGACAACAAAAGAATTATATATGCACATTATATAATGCGGAGTACCAAGCTAACAACGTCAAATGCTTGTTTGTTGTTGCTGTTGCTGTTGCAGCACACAGACAGCCAAAACCCAAACCAAATCAATTTGCTGCGGTCCACAAAAATGAAAACGAGAACGACGAATCGTCACAGGTACACAGTGCTTGGGAATGAATCTGCATACACAGCATATAGCAGTTAGGCAGTCCAGTCAGCCAGGCAGTTAGGCAGGCAAACACACACACATACATACACAGATTTTTCCCATCATTAACATTGCACAGACAAAATCTGCATGCAGATGAAGTTAAGCCGGCCAAGAATCATGCGTACTTAGTTACATAGAGAGAACTCTTGCGTCTGCGACTATTTGTTTCACGAATTCGCAGCGCATTTAAGTCGAAGCAACAAAAAAAAGGAAAGAAAAGGAAATAACAAACATCTCTAGAAGCTAGAACCTAATGGTGTGGCATGCTCAGCTTGTCAATATCCTAGGAAAATAATATGGAAATATAATCTTTTGCCATAAATACTTGGTGGGTTTATAAAATCGAAGAAAAGAAATGACAGACTAGTAGATATCTTCGTTATCTTAAGTTGACAAACAATGCCTACATGCTCGATTTGTAGGGTATATGAGGGAGGGCAATCATCAGTGGCACTCTGTCCATCGGTCCAAACAAGGCAAAAGGCATGTCCAACCTCCTATCGTAACAAGAACAATTTGTTCTAATGCGCCATGGCAGCAGCAACAGCAGCTGGAGCCGTTGTTACAAGAAGCTACTAGGGATGCGGAGAGAGACAAGAGGGCGAGTGCATAGTAAAAGGAAAGGGCAGCCACCAAACACGCAATGGCCAGAACAAATGTAGACATTAAGCTGCTACGAGCTGTGGCTAAATCGGCGACGCCAGACGAGGCGCACCTTAACATCAAGTGACACGCAATGAACAAACGCCAACGCCAAAGAAGAAGCAGCAGCAATGTTCATCCATAACACATACACATATAAAAAGAAACATATTACATAATAGCCATACAATATGAGATATATAAAATTTGCCATATATCTCGCGCTCGCGCAAGTTTTTCCGATGCCCAGCAGACATTTATGAGCGTTTCAATAAATTCGCTGTGGAAATTTCATTAATCGCCGACTCTCGGGCAGCAGGTGAGCTAAGGCTAATGTTGAGGATGCCACTGTTGTTGTGTGTAGCTGTGGTAACTGCATGCATGGCCATAAAAATATTTGCCGCCTTAATGTGAGTGGCTTATAAATTTGCACAAACGCGACCATATATAGCATTGAAGCATGGGCCCAATGGGGCACAGGGGGCAGACCACCAACCAGCAACCTGGCAGTTGTACCTAACTGTTATTGTGGTTAACTTGTTGGCTTGTTGGACAGTTCTTTCTTTTGACTGGGTTGACTTGGTGGCATTTGATTTTGTCAAGACAAACATCTGCCAGCTGCGTTATCTTTAAACATTTATTCTTAAAACAGTTATTTATATATTAAACATATATGTGTTTATTTATTTCATTTTGTATGTTTTTCTTTTAATTAACACTTGTTAAAGGTTTCCATTTCTTAGGTTTTAAATTTGTCAAACTTAATCTGTATTGCGGTAAGACAATGGTTTTATATTTGGTTTCGTTTAATGGGTTTGCATTAAATACTAACGCTAATGCAGCGAAATTCAAAATGCATCTCAATTACATACACATATAAGCATGTTATGGCCACAATGAATGTAGTTCAAATTGTACTTAAAATAAAAATCAAAGCGTTAAGCACTGTTCTGGCAAGTTTTCATAAAACGGAACATATTTTGGGTTTGGTTTTTTTTTGGTAAAAATAAAACTAAGTTTATGCTTGTAAATTCAAAAGTATCAGTGCTTAAACAGCTTCACATCTTTGGGCTAAATCATTTGGTAGAATTTTCTATTCAACGTTTTGGGTTTAAGCTCAATTTAAATGGCAAGAACTAAATTCTAAAACGCTTTTTACTTTCTCTGTCTCTCTCTCCGTATGGCACAGTCGCTCTGATTAAATTATTGCTTTCTATTTCTGCTTCATGTAATTGGTGGCAATCTTGTCGAGTATCGTATCGATCGAAAGCAGCTCCTCGCTGAACTTTTTCATGGCTTGCGCCGGCACAATCCATTTGAGAAACTCCTCCACATTTAAACGCAGCCGGGCTAAGGGTGACAGTGTGGCATCGTCATGCGACGGACGCTGTGCCAGTTTCAGTGAGGCAATGATAACATTATCAATTAAACGCTTCTCATAGCCCAGCTGCCGCAACTTCTGCGCCGAGCTAATTTTCTTAAGCACCACGGCCATGTTAAAGCGTATGCTGGACAGCGTTTGCACATCCTCCGTTTGACTATCGTTGAGCTCCTCCATTTTGCATTTACCGCACTTTTCGGTATGCGCCTGCAACTCCACTTTGATCTTGAAGAACTCATGGCAACCTGGGCACATGTACGGCTTTTGCTGTTTGTGTATCTTCTTCATGTGATTCTTGAGATGTGCAAGCTGCGAGAAGGCCACCTCATCCTTGCACAGCAGGCAACGAAATGGCTTCTCTCCCGTATGTTTACGTATGTGCAGTTTCAGCACGCTGGAGTGAGCAAAAGTCTGCTGACAGATCTGTTGAGTGAATAAAAAGCTTTTATTTAGTTGATATTCCCAATTTGAGTAGAGTAAGCAACTCACCCGACAAAGATATGGCCGCTCTCCCGTGTGCATTCGCATATGGACATTGTATTGTGACTTTTGGGTGAAGTGCGAATTGCACACCTCGCAGACGTGCATCTTGACCGCTTCATGTTTCTGCATGTGAGCGGCCAGATCCTCATCCGGTTCGATGGTCTTATGGCAAATCTCACAATCGAATTGACTCAGTTTGTGGTGTTCCTGATTGATGTGGGCGCGCAGCGCCAACTCGTTGGCAAACTGTTTTTCGCATATGGAGCATCGATGTTCCATGCCCTGCTCGTGGCGTTCCATGTGCACACGCAGATTGGCATTGGTCGAGAAGCTGGCCGAACAGTTTGTGCAATTGAATTGCTGTATGCTCGTCTTGTGATGGGATACCACATGCTGTTGCAGCTGCAAGTGCAAATTTGAATGTTAGTAAACGTAAATTCTTCTTAATAATGATGTTACCACTCACTTGACCACCTCGGGCAAAACGTTTCTCGCAGAGCGCACATGGATATGGCTTCTCGCCCGAATGCAGACGCATGTGCAGCTTAAGACGCTCCTTCAGGGCAAAAGATTTGGGGCACTGGGTGCAGGCAAACTGTTTCTTGTGCTCGTGGGCGGTAGTTATGTGATTCTTCAGATTAACGGCCTGACGATAGCACTTGCCACAATCGGCGCATTTGTGTGGACGCTCATCGGAATGGATGAGCATGTGACGCAACAGATCTGTTCTGCCACCAAACTCCTTGGAACAATGGCTGCACACGTGCTGCTTGCGTTTGCCAGTTTCCGCTTTGCGTGGAGATTTCTTGGACACCGGCTGAACGTAGTCCACATCCCCTTCGGCATCTGTGGACTCCTGCTCGGCCTCTGCATCACCATCCACGTACAAATCCTGCAGACTGTTGAGGCTGCTCTTGCGTCTTTTAATGGAAGTTGCAGCTGGCGAAGATTCGCGTGCCGCCGGCGGCGATGACAGCGATATGCCGCTGTCCGTGAGCAGTGAGGCGACGTCCTCCTTGGAGAAGCTGCGTCGGCTGCGTACCATGCTGTGTTAGTCTTATGGCTATTGCAGAGCTTCTGCACCCGGCACCAGCTGCTTATTTACTTGGGTATGGGTTAATGTTTCTACAATACTTTTTTGTATTTCTATGGATTTACAGTTTTTTCTGAATACATAAGTTTAAGAAGAGGGTTGCCCAAACACCTTGGATTGTTAAAGCGATTTAGTTAAGAGTTTCGCTGCAAGGAAAAAGTTGAAGAGCTGTTATTTATTAAGCTAGTAATGCCACGTTCTAAACAACAACTCACAAAACAAAACACAAAAGCGAACAACAATAAGAATTTCAGCTGTGTCCACCGAACTTCAAAAACTGACTCTGACGATAAGAATAATTTCAGAGGGGCCGGGCTAGAGCGCATGGAGAAATACATAGTAAGTACACGGAGCAAAAATAATAAGCTAAACGAATGCTAATTATCTGCATAGCATGAAAAAACTCATAATAACCTTGAATACATTATTTGCCCTTTTTGTAGTCACCTTTACAGTTGTCTCAGATTTGCTACTTTAAAGTTGAACACTGTTTTTTCGCAGTGTATTAATATTCCAATTGTTTTTATCACTTTATCAGCTACAATTTCCAGGTACAAACACATACACATATAGTCGTAGGCACATTGCTGAAGAGTTGTTTAGTTTGTTTTCTCAATCTTTTGTTTGAAATGCGAGAGAAAGAGAGCAAGAATGAGAATGCTGATAAGCTCACGACAAAGGCAATAAACTGATAAGCCTAGCAAGTACGTATGGGGAGGCAGATAACACTTTACTTATAAAATGTGGCAACTTTTTTTCACTAAACAACTGCTTTTGTTGCTTCTGCTGCTGCTTCTGCTTGAAACTTCTAATGAAATGGCATATTAAAGCAGGAGAACTGCATGCGAAACAAAGAAAACTGTAAAAGTCAAGAACAGAAGCGATGACGACCCTGGTAATAGTTAGCGCGAAGTGCAATACATAAACACATCTGGCAACCAGATTGCCCATACAAATGTATGCACTAATGTACAATCACACACCCAGAAGATTTTTAAAACCTTTGGCAACGCTTCATTGACATCGCCCAAAAACGCTGTAACTACAACATATGTATGTATTTAGAACCCACAACCAAAGGGTGGCGCACGCCAAGCACTTACTGTACTGAATTTTATGAACTCGACGACAGCATTGAAGCATGATGGAGTCCCAAGTGCAGGGGCAGGGCCACAGTTCACGTTCACAGCTGCACGTTACGCAAATGAAGCGTAAAACGAAACTGAAAACTGTGTTGAAAAAAGTGAATTGAAAGCGCGAAACCAAACCTTAAAAAACAAAAACACACACTTTTAAAGAGCTTTAACTGTAACTATTGCAGCGTCGCGACGCTGCTGTTGAAAGCGACGCTGGCCGAACGGTAGCCAGCGATTCATTAAATTGAAAGAGAACGTTGAAAAAAGCACGAACGACAGCGAAAAGTCACAAAATGATATACATATGTGTTTGTGTCGCTGTGTTGGGGACACAAAGAATACAAAACAGCAGTTTTGTAATGCTAAATAGGCAAATCGGCAGCAGCAGCAGAAGTAAGGGAAGCAGCGCAGTTGCAGGGCGCATGGCGGAAGGGGAGGGTCAAATATTGAAGTCTTTTGTTTGTGTCGACGCTGAAAGAACAAATGCTACAGCTAGAAGAATATTTGTTAGTATTTACCAACACCAATTGTTTACAATCAATAATACATAATACTCCATATACATACATACAATATGTAAGTGCCAACACCACAATTAATCCGCATTGTTCGGAAAATCAAGAGCAACAAATCAAAAAGGCGACTTACCCGCATTTTAGTGCGAATATTTAAAGAGCAGCTGTAATCTTTAATACTGAATGACAGACGACACACAAACACACGCACACGCATGGACAGACAAAAGCACGCACTTGACATAGCTACATTTTCTGCATAATTTGTTAAATCAAAACAAACGCCCATTTTCACTGCACATTTCACTAACTCTTTACCTTTGGCAGTCTAGCAAACAACGTTTGGCAAACGCTTCACATATGCCAGCAATATTGTTGCACATTTTACATTTTACGCATTACATCTCTCAGGTTAAATGCAATAAAAGTATGGTTTAGCAAATATGTTTTAATTTTCCAATGCACCCCGCAGTGTTGTGTTTATTACTCAAACATTCTGGTGGTGGAACAATTTCGATATTAGCATACCGATAAGTTTATACTAGAAATTGTTTTGGTATTTTTCTTGCGCTGCAATCTAGTGTTTGCCACATACGGTAACACTGCATTTTCAATTATTTAAAAATTTTGAAAATTTTATATAAACACTTTTATTGTATACAATTCAAAACGCCAAACGTTTCATTAACAGGTACATGTGCTGATCCACTTCAAAACCATGCAAATTGTTGGCATCGCCTTGCAGACGCATCAACAAACCACCAAACGAGACGTACGCCGACAGACGCGAGGATTCGTTGTGTGCTTCATCGCCCTCAATGCGGTAGATCTTGCCGTACATAACATACTCGAAGCTGTCGGCTCGCGTGCCTTCCTGCTCGATGGGATTGTATTCACCGCTGTCAGGGCAACCATCCTCGCGCAGCGTTGTGGCCAGCACCAAGCGGAATTTGTCTCCCAACTCCATTGGATATAGCCACGAGTTGATGTCCAATATGAGATCCATTTTGAAGGATTCTGATTCGCAATGCAGGCGGGAAACGCGGTCAAACTTTTTGCCTTCAGGATCCATGTCCTTAACGTTAAATATATCTTCAAATAACACACCAGCCATTTTATCTGAAAAAACGTTTATTAACTTGGTTTATTTACAACAGGCCGCCAAAAACATACCTTCTTTTATAGTCTACGATGCGGATAAGTTTTTACTGTGCCTTTGTTCTTGGCACTGTCTAGCGAGCCTAACACTTTTTGTTTCGCTTTTAATGTGAGTCGAATGTTATTATTATTGCTATATTTTTTAATAAAAATTTAGCATTGTCGGCACTTTGCTTCAGCGTGCTACAGCCAGGGATGGATTATATTCGCTAAATTGTGGCGGCAGGTCGATAAGTCTTTACGATACATTGATGTTGGGCGTGCTGCCAGAAAAGCAAAAAAATAAACACTTTGCAGCACAGCCAGTAAAAGCGCAGAATTTTAAAATTCATATTCATTTTATTTAAATCAATTTAACATCATTTACCAACTCTGCACTGAATCAGAAAAGGCAATAATGCGACCGCCCGAATATATGGGCCTACGGATGGCAGGCGTCAACTGAGCAATGGTCGGCCCAGTTAGCTTAGCTGGTTTCCTCCGTAGAGGCGCGTTAAGAATTAAACGCTCAGCTCTAAATGGAATCCGACGCTCCACAAACGGCAACGTCAACTGTGTCGCTGGAAAAGGCAGCGCTTATTCCACTTATAATTTTGGCGGGTCTCCTCTGCGGGCGTGCCGTCAACTTAGCGGGTCTCCGCTGCGGCTGCACGGGACGAAACGCTGGGCGAAAAGCTGCAAAACGTTGAACCAGCGGCAGGACAAATTGCAACTGTGGCCGTATGCTGGCCAGGCTAATGGTAGCTGCACTCTGTGCCGGCAGCTCGGGTGGACCATATGTTTGATCTGGTACTTCTTCAACAGCTGGCGGGCCATAGGTCTCATCGGGTGCTCCATAAACCTCATCAGGTGGTCCGTAGGTCAGCTCGGGCTGCTCCTCGGGCGGGCCATAGGTCAAATCCGGTTGAGGAAATTCGGGCGCCGCCTGCTCCGTAGGCAACTCAAATGGCGGATCAGGCATTAGGCCCGCTGCTGGATAAGGTGCAGCTGCAGCTGCCTCCTGTCGCTGCAGTTTTGGTCCCGGAAACCGCAGACCATCCACTTGGAGACTGAGTACCGCCAAGAGGGCCACCAATAATCCGCTAACTCCAAACATTATGCTGTCACAACATTAACTGCTGCGTCCAACTAGCAACTGTCGGCTTTAAATACAACTGGCCAATAAATGACCTTGGAGCCCAAATGCCCTCCCAAAAAATGCAGACGAGGCCGCTGCGATGACTTATACGGCAAAGCCGAGCGTTTACGTGAGTCAACAGCCACAATTACATACGTGTAGAATATGTTTGGAAACTTTATTAATTGCTTTTACATGTCTATGGTTACAGTTTGAGCAGCACTAAGCGCTGAGGAATCGGCTGCTGCTGCTGGCGGCGACGTGCCTGTGGGAAGCGTTGATAGATCCTTGCCGGCTTGCTGCTGCTGCTGTCCTGGGGCTGATCAAGTGTCGTGGAGACAGCAATGATGGTGCCATCATCGTTAACCTGCACAAGATATTCATCCTGATCCTCAGGAACATCCTCATCATCGGCTGGCTGCAGCCTATTCGCCTCCTCATCTTCTGGAGCGGGTATGTCGTCCGTTTCAATGGGAGGCTGTTCTTCTGGTGGCGTTGCTTCATCTGCAGGAGGACCGTATGTATTATCCGGCGGCAGATAACTAACTTCCGGCTGGGCAGTTGAACTGGGCAGGTCGAAAGGAACTTCGGGTGTTACACCTGCCTCCGGATAGCCTGTGGGTGCTGCACTTGGCAAAGCTGCCTGCTCCTGACGCGCCAGCCCATGTCGCGGCACAAATCTCTGACGCAGTGGCTCCGTATTGGCCAGTACCGCCAAGCCAAGTAGCAGAATCGCGGACACAGCTTTGACCATTGTGAAGACCGTTTAACTTGTGTTCTAAGTTGCCCAATTGCTGTGCTTATTTATAGTTGTCTCCCGGTCAGAGATCTGTTTGGGTTTTTGATTAATTATGCTCGTCACTTTCCGTTTCAGGCCTAGCTTTCAGGTATTAGCTTCTCCCGGCGGTTTGATTATGTTGTTTTCAGTTTTAATGCTGGCTACGTGACCCTTTTCCCAATTTAAGGCGGCCCAATGCTAAACAAGTGCCAAATACTTAACTCCTCATTAACACGCCGCCAACGCCTATTCCATTGTGCTTTATAGGTCGTAATTGAAATGTCCGTCCGGCCGTTTGTCAGCTTTTAGTTTTGGTGGGTTCTTGGCTATTCATAATTTTATTTGATGGTCTTTATATTCAATAACTGTGGGCCTTGGCAGAAACGTGTCCCATTAGGCATATTTCTCATCTAGGTCAAGCCTAATGGTCAAATATCAATTAATAATTTGTATAAATATATTTTCATTTTATGTTTGCATAGAACTATTAGAATATGTTCGTTGTTCGGTGTGGCGGTGTTTTTAAGTCATAATTAAATTTCTATAAAACGCATGAAACTTACTTGAAAAGTACTGAAAAAGTTTAACGATCATAGTTTTTTTTTAGACTTTGATTCTGTCCAAAAAAATTAACAACTATTTTAAGACTTGTTCAATTTTAAAGTGTTGCCTTTTGAATCTAACTTAGGCATTAAGATAAACAAAAACGAAACAATTTAGGCTTTATTTTATTCCAAAGCTCGACTTGAAAAGAGTTACAAGCATTGAACAGCTATAACTTCCTCAAAACTAAATCGAGTTTCAAAACAAAGATCCTTTAATAATGGTTTTCCCCTAAGATTTCTATTGCTTATAAAGTTTAAAACAGGATTTGTGGCTGAAATGCACCAACTTCCTTAGTCAAATTAAAACATTTCAAATTTTTAAAAACAAATATTTCATATATTTTATGAATAACAAGTATTTTTATCGTTGTAATAAATCGAATTTCGCAAAAGAAATCCTCAACAATATAATGACTAGATGGTGTAGACTAGAACTGGCCGGGAGCGTATGATCTGAGCTGCACGGAGCTTCTCTGGAACTGGACGACGAAGGCGAAGTCTGCCATTGCGCTGTTGGATCAGACTAGCTGGAATGGGCTCAGAGGAGGGATCCGCGTCAACAGGCGCCGGTGGGCCATAGGTATTGTCAGGCTCGGCAGGTGGACCATAGGTGTTGTCGGGCTCAGCAGGAGGACCATAGGTGTTGTCCGGTGGACCATAGGTCAGATCTGGCTGAGCCTCCGTCTCGGTGGGCAGGTCAAAGGCTATGGCTGGCGTAACACCAGCTGCCGGATAAGGTGCCGATGCGGGCGTCGGTGCAATGTCCACTGCCGGATCAGCTGGTGCCGGTGGTGCAGCCTCCTGACGAGCCAGCTGGAAGCGGGATGAGCGACTGCGCAGACGCGCCGGCTCCGCCAGAGCCACTGCTGCAATGGCAGCCAGGAGAAGCACAGCGCTGGTAAACTTGAATGCCATGTTGAGCTATTGCTGAGTGTTGTTAGAATGTTGATGTTGTGTGGCGTTCGTTGTGTTTTTATACACAATACTTTCGGCCAATCATAAATGGCATGGCGAGGGACACCCTTACGATTGTATCTATGAGCACACAATTTAGGCTTACGTGACAATATTTAGTCAAGGGCCCATGTCTTAGCCATAACCATTGGCCATTAAGTCGTTTTTGGCCGCTTAACTCTGAACTTCCAACACTTAATGCACAGTGGTGAAAGGTGCTTTTTTGGTCATGCTCAAAAGCTTTTCTTGTATACATGTTAAAGCTACTGTTAAGAACTTAATTTTATTAATCATTGACTGGTTTTTAATTAAATACTATACTTGAATATTTTCAATCACCAATTAAAACACATAATTAAACATTGTGACAAGGTGTTTGTACCACTGTGCGGCGCCTGTTTGTCATGCAGGTCAATGGGTTTTTGATTTTTGGGAATTGGCTATGAAGTTTTTGTCGACTGCTTTATATGCGGAACGTTGCAATCGGGTCTAGAATCGCCATAGTCGGGGCCATGGCGCCAAGTGTTTGAGGTATAAAAGTAAAAGCTCCATATACGAAAGGCAACAAATCGCATCAGCAACTTAGACGATCATGGCACGTTATCAACTGATTAGCTCCCTGCTGCTCCTGGTTATCCTGGTGGCAAGTACAGCAGCCGAGGCACCTCGTCGATTGAGGTATAATCGTCAGCGTCAAGCGTTTGCCAGGCAGGAGGTGCAACCGACACCATATCCCTCAGCGGATGAGCTGAAGCCAGAGGAACCCGCACTCATCTATGGCCCACCACCATCAACGGATGTCGATGAGTTGCCCGTGGAGCAGGAACAGCCTTCGAATAGCTTTCAGCCTGATGAAGAGACAGAGCCCGAGGCACTGGAACCAGAGGAGAACTCACTGGAGGAGACCACGCCAGCAGCTTCAGCTCGTTTGCGCAACAGCCGCCAAAGATTGGCCAAACTGCAGTTAGCCAAGAAACAGTCAAAGCGTCAACGCATTGCCCGTCTGGAGGCGGTTCCACTGCCAGTTGAAGCACCAATCCAGGCAGTTCCTCAATTTTACTATGTCAATGCACAGCAGCAGCAGCCCTTTTTGGTTGCCTACAATCCGTCAGCCCAGCAGCTGGCTTGGTAAATTGTCTTGGAGCTAGATTGATTGTTATTGATTGTTTTTTGTTGTCTATTAAACCACTTTAAGCAGAGTATTTGCATATTTCTCTTTTTTCTTTCTATCGTTGACACATTTAAACCGTTTTTTTTTTTTTTTGCAAATCATTTGCCATTTACAAACTCAACGAGCCATTGCTCTTGGCCAAAACGCACTTTGTACATTGTTTGGCTCCATTTTCATTTACTGGTGCATTGAGACTGCTCCTGTTGTGGTTCATTCCCCTGCCATTAGATGGTATCCTGAGGGTCCTTTTCTTTCTTTTGTTCGACTTTCTTTAATGCTTTTCCACTGTTACTTACAATATATTTTTTCTGCATCGTGAACTTTTAAAACTGCTTGCTTTCATCAATATGGGTGCTTGAATAAAAGCTTTACAACTATACAGAAATCTATATGCAAATATCGCAGGTGTCATAAGTTTTGCAGTGTATGATTTCACCATTAGCTGATTCACTTGTTAATTGTACTTTAAACTTTTACCTTTTTCTAACGTCACGCAAGAAAGCAAAACTAAGCTAATGATAAGTTGAAAAAATACTCTGACTAGTTATGTGAATTGTTAGGTTAATATATTATCCTATAGATAAACTGTTAAGCATTATATATATTAAACATTTTTAAATGATATAGAAATTATACTGTTTAAGAAAATTAACCTACTACCTCACAATCTATTTGTATTCGAAAGTGCATACAAATTTCAGTTGTATAAATTTTAATTTTAAATGTTTGATACAAAAAAAGGAATTAACGTTGTCTTAAATCGATAAAAACGTAGATATAGATAATGAGGGAATTCCATTAAATTGTTATCTATTTCTTATCAGTCTTGTGAACAAGATATAAAAACTTGTTTAAAATAGAAAACTCAGTGACTCAGGTCTATTAGTTTCAATCGAGCTGTGCAATGGAAGGTAAAAAATTAAATATTGAATTTGCTGAAAATGAGGAAGGTGCCGTCGGTGTGGATACTAACTTTGTAAGTAAAAATAAAAAAAAACACAAGACAAAACTTTCAATCATGTGAGTAAATCTTTAAATTTAGTTGCAGTTAGGTGCTTGGGATCATTTTGATAATCAGTTGGACTCCAAGCCTGAAGATGTAAATGATTTGAAGGGCAGACTATCTGAGCTGGAAATAAAAGCATCCGTTTTTGAGGATAAGGAAAATCTGTACAAGGATAAAATCAAATATATGGACGATTTAATTGCTGCGCTCAAACTGTCAATTGAATCTTCGCAAAACCATTCCAAGGAAAGTGGTATGCAAGCCCAAGTGAAGTCGAATGAAATCAAATTGCTAGAAAATGAAGTGCTTATTAGGGATTACAAGAACCAAATCGAAACACAAAGCGCAACTATACGAAGCCTCACGAAATTGAATAAAGAACTTAATTCTAAAACTGGCGAAGTCGAAAACAAAAAGAAGAATAACAAAATTTTAATACTCACTCCATATGGAACTTCAAGAAAGTGCATGATAGTGCCGGGTGTGGAAAAGATATTCGTGCCCACACTGGAACATCATATAGCTGGACCCGGTTGGCTTGTCATCCAGCGTCGTATCGATGGCAAGGTTGACTTTGAAACTAACTTCGAAGCGTATTATAATGGATTTGGTGATCCCAAAGGTGAATTCTGGCTGGGCCTAGAAAAGTTGAACAAGATAACAACCCATCAACAACATGAGCTCTATATCCGTATTGTTGGATATGATGACAAGCCGCATTATGCACGATATGATAACTTTGTGGTCGGAAGCCAACAGGAGAAGTTCGAACTAAAGTCACTGGGTAGATATTCTGGAGATGCCAATGATATGATGCGTCTGTGTGAGAAGAGAGCATTCGGAGTGGGACTTAAGACATTCAAAAATGGTTGGTGGTGGTACGCAAATGTTATTCCCAACTGGTGAGTGGATAATTTATCTCTCTTTTAATACTTTTAATAAATTATCATTTATTTTTAGCAACCTCAATGGCAAGTTCACAAAAACAAAGATTGAAAATCAGGAGTATATGTTTTGGGGTCTCAAGGAATACGGAAATAAAGGCAATTTTATAAAATCAGCACAAATGTTAATAAGGCCAAAACTGAACTAAATAAACAAAGAGCAGCATATCTGCTGGTTAGAATAACAAACAAAATTTGAATAATTCAAATATTAATACGAGTTTTTTTTTATTGATTTAAATACAATACGTATAACTTAATTTAGCACCAAATAATCATCGCAATATCTCATCGCTTGAAAAGTAATATCATGTCTCACGTTTTTGGTATTTCCGCGCGTTTTTTTGTTGTTTCGAGTTTGATATTATTGTTTTAGTAAAAGGTGTTGTTGGTTTTAGCCACCAAAAAAAGATCCCCGCGTCTCAAGTGCACCTACATTTGGCCTGGAGCCATTTCTTAAGGCCTCAATCGCCTGATAGTTGAGGAACCAGAATGGTTGATTATCCACAGGCAGTTGACTTAGTTGATTCACATAATCCCGATCCCCATGAGCATCGATGGGCAATGCATTAGAAATGGGCGTGGCACTGAAACTGCTGGCAGCAATGGGACGAAAGTTGGCAGTGCTTGTGGCAAAGGTTGGAACGGCGCTGGCATCGGTGGCACCATTAAAACGATTGGCCACATCAACGGGCGCTGAAGACGCTGCTATAGGTGCCACATCGAGCACATAGGCACTTATGGGCAACACCAGAGGCACACCAACTGGCGGCTTTTGTGGCGCACCGTAGGCCAAGTTAATGCTGGGCGCCGATATTTGCACATTATCTGCACCAAAACGTGTGGCAATGTCCACACCAGTTATATTCTCCACAGCCGTATTTTGTGCGGCATGATATTTATCCTTCTGACTGAGTCCACCGGGCGGACGCGCTCCGGCGAATGATGGTCGCTGTGCCTGCGACACTTCAAGTAGACCGATAAGCAACAGCACGTAAGAAAACATCTTTAACATTTTCACAATGCGAATTTCACTTTATGCACTCGAAGATCAACGCGATACGTTGCTTGATTGTTGCCTTGCTGCTGGCGACTGAGAGTTGAAAGCGTTTGGCAAATTATTTAAATAAGCTCTCAAGATGCTGCAAAATGTTCAAAGAGAGAGCGACTTAAGCAGAGGCGGCGACAGCAACAGCGATTGAGGCAGAGACAAGTTGAAGCAGTTTTTGTGCGGCTTATCAATTTTATTGATACACGCTTTGACCCCAAAACGAATTTAACTCGATTTGCAATTTCACTCTTTGTGCTTTAACATTTGTACTCATTGCTCTTATTATTGTTTTTTAAAAGTGATCAGTGCGAGCACTGTTAACAATATTAAGAAAATGTTGAAAGAGTATTTAAATAATAAATGATATGAAAAAGCAAAAGTTAAATGTGTGATATCTAACTATATTCTATGAAGATTTACGATTTAGTTTATTTCACAAAAATGGTTAAGTTAATCAAAACAGCTTTATTATGTTAAAAGCATTGCAATAAAATCACTTTAATTGATTTTTTGAAAACTTTTTAAAATTTACAAATTAACGAATGTAGATTGAGATATTCCGGTATTATTGCAATTTAATTGCTTGCATTTAGTATATATTTTTCCGGTTAAGTCCAAATAGTGCCAGAGAGAGAAAGAGAGAGAGAGAGAGAGAAAGAATAGAGTTAGCTACTTGACTTTCTTGTTTACTTGCGGTTAGGGATATACCCAAAAGCCAAGCTGTAATCTCTGCTATTGTTGTTCGTTGGGGTTCGTCATCAGTTCGTTGTTTAATGACACGCACACGCCTGTTCCTGAACCGGTTTCTTGCTTTCATAATGATCCAAGCGTTTTGGGGAGCAACCCGCCAATTCATTGTGATTCATGCAGATCAGCGACAGAATGTCTGTGAGAACTAATTTTGTTATGTTTCCCAAACATTTTTTTATTGAGTTTGCATTTGCTTACAATCAAAAGAACATTTTATGCTATGTGTGTGTTTCAATGTGTGTGTGTGTGTGTGTATGTGTGTGTATCTGCCGTCATCTTGTTGTCGTTTGCGTCGTTGGATCGTCATGGGTTTTTGGTTGTCGTCATTTAGAGGCGTCGCACAACCGAACGTGGCACAATCAGCTTGGCCGGACGCACTGCTGCAGCTGCCACACGGCGATAGGCAATGGGTTGAGCACGGCGCAGATTCGCTGCACGCCTCGCAGCCACCAGACGCGCCTGCTCGGCGGGCACATCAACTGAGGCGGGGGGCAGATCATTGCCAACGACATCGGGTGGACCGTAAACCTCATCGGGCACATTGTTGGGAGCGGGTGCTGCATCCGGTGGACCATAGACGGCATCGGGTGTTGGCTCTGCGGCTGCCTCATCGAATGGCACCTCCGGCTTCAGTTCGTCAGCTGTTGGATATGGAGTGACTGCAGCAGCAGCATCTGCATCCGGCGCCAGCTCCTGGCGGGCAAAGTAACGTGAGCGTCCACGACTCAGACGCTGGGAGGCGTAACGTTGACGCTGCTGCTGCACCTGTGCCTCACTGATGGCCACAAAACAGACGCCGACGATCACTAACAGAACTTGCAACTTGGTCATCTTGGAACTGAACTTAATGTGTGTGTGTCTGGAAACAACTGCTGATTATGTTCTACGAGCAGGTTGCTTTTATAGCTAGGACGGGAATGGAATGGAGCTATTCTTCCAGCTGTTTAGTGTGCGTTGCGTCGATGCTTGGACATCCTTTTTTGGGCGCATGCTCTGACGTCGATGACGGCGGCTCCATTGAGTGGTTAAGTGAGTGGGTGATCGGTGGGTTTATGTGCAAACGACGTGACAAGAAAAAGAAGAGCTGGGCTGGATGTTCCTAATTTATAGTTCCGCCATTAATCAATCCAAAACCGGAGCGAATACCAGTTGGATATACAGAATAATTTTGGAATGTGTGGAAAATTAAATTAAAACTTTTTCATAAGGGCTATTTTTACGCATTTAAATACTTGGATATAACTTGATAAAGTCGGACGTGATCCAAAGTGAGCTGCCCTTGATGGTTCACCTTATGCAGTCGTTGTTCGCATAAATATCGATTATAAGTGTTTAATATATAAATTAAATTCTAACACTAAAACCCAGACAGACATAATGCAATTTGGCAACGAGTTTTCGCTTTCAATTGATGTGTTCAACTTGTCAATGGCTTCGAATTAGCTTGCGGATCACGTAGGAAACGCATTTTATTTCCATAGAACATGGCGACAACGACGATTCGGACGTGGTGGACGTGGATAAGCTGGCAAGCGTATACCAGAAATAAAAATATATACATAGACACAACATATATAAAATAAATCATTAAATGTGATAACCGTGCACCTAATGATGGAAAGACTCTCGCTTTCAATCGGAGAGACCTTAGATAGCTCGAGAACATTGTATATAAACAGCAGACGCATCCGGAGCGTAAATCAGTTGAGGCAGTTACGATACAGCATGCAGTGGATACTTGTCTCAGTTTTTTGCCTCTGGGCGGGAAGCATTGTGGAATCCCGTCAAATACGCATTAATCGCTATGCGGTCAGTGTGCAGGAGGACGAGGTACAGCAGGCAAGGGTGAAGGAGCTGAAGCCCACACCATATCCGGCAGCTGGCTATAGACCGGAGGGAAGAGCCTTCTGGCTGCCAGGTGAAGTCAGTGTAGAGGCAACGGGTTCAGATTCAGGCTCTCAGGATCTCGGCACAACAACAACGGAACTGCCAATAACCAGCACAACGGATTCGCTCGACTTGAGCACAACAACCACATTGGATTCATTAGATGCCACAACCACATCGTCGCCCATTGAGTTCCGTTCTGGTCGCGCCTTTGCCAAGGCACCGTATCCAGCTGCCGGATATCGTCCAAGTCGAGCATTTCCACTGCCCACCGAACTGAATCAGGAGGTTGTGGAAGCTAAAAATGCCACAGCAGCATCTCCAGAAAGCAATGACGATCATCCCGTTTGTGGTGTAAGCACGAATCCTTTGATGCCAACACCTGAGCCCGGCTCCAAGGATGAACCCGATGCTGAAAATGTTGTTATTACCGCCAATCTGGGACCAGCTGTGCTTGTTGCCACTGCACCCAGATCCAGTGGCATTCCAGTTGCCATTCCTCTCCGCTCTCAGCCTCTGATTCAGGCACCAAATCGAGGATTTTTCTACACCACCCATGTGGAGCAGCGGTGGTGAAAGGAGGCTAGAATTGATGTCTGTGCATTATTTTGTTATCATTTAATTTTTAAATAAACTTTATATATTTTTTTTAAATGCTTTGGATGTTTTATTTGATTTCTTGGCATTTACAAGAAATGTATTTCATTACCTTTACATGATTTGTCTATTGTCTTTTCTACTTTTTTTTCTTTTCCACCTCCTGAACATCCTTTTCCTCCTGTTTTACTTTAATATGAACTTCTTCGTCCTCCAAAGGTTCCAGAAAGTCAACTTTACTTAGACATATATTAAAATACGCAACGTTTCCATTATTAACTTTTGGATCGGTAGCTTTATGTGGCAATAGTGCAGCCAAATAGGCTGGCCGATTTTTTGGATTCAGTGGAGCAGGCACCAAGAAAGCCGAATCATTTGTTGGCACTCCTAATAGAGAAATCATTCGGCGCCTGCGCCTCATCATTTCAAAGAGCTTAAGTCGATACTCAAACCTAACCTGCGCACGATGCATTTGCATCTTCTTATGGGTAATCTCCTCGGCGCTCTTGAGTGGGGTTTTCTTGTAGGTATATGCTGGTGGAAATGGCTCTATGTATGGGGGTATATGTCCTTTGTAGCGTCTCCTCCACCCACAATGTTTTATTACCATCTGTGGCCTCGGTTGTAGATAGCCTCCGGGTGGCTCCGGCTTTTTCATGCTCATAGCTCCCGTTCCAAACGGTGTAAAGGTTCGCGTTTCTTGCTGCTCACCAATTGCCAACTGACTTAGTGGCTTTTGCAGCTCCGGCACTGTCTTCTCCATCGCTCTACTGTTTTTCTTGCTATGCTCTATCTGCAGGTCACCAACCTTAATGTCAAGCAATTTAAATGCGCGCTCCACATCATAATAGGAAGGCTTTGTGCGACTTGCAAGCGTAGCACCATCATTTACATGTTCTGCCATATCGCTCAGTCTCTGCTTCATTATTTCGACCATATTGTCAATAACCGTATTGTTCTCTGCCTTGCAATTCTTTTCGGCCAGCATATATTTCACGATTTTGCAAAGTTCTTGCTCCTTAGAATTCATTTTGCGTTAATTGACCGAATTTTAAAAACTTCTCACAAAAATAAATTTCAGCACAGTCACGCTCTTGTCAACCTTAAAGCAGAAAAGAATGTGAACATATATTAATGACACTTTAAACGAAGAAGAAAATAGATGACAGATATGTCATTAAGATCTATCGGTACAGCTTATAGAAAGCTGTCTTTCTATCGATAATCGATGTACAATAATGAGGAACAAATAAAACAGCTCATTAATTTGTGAATCTTTTTCGTTTATTATCTTTCATACTTAATGCTATTTTTAGTATTTTCTTTACTATACATAAAAACAAACTTTAACTTGCCAATCACCTATAAATTAAAACTTAATGCAAATTGTGCACATAATTAACAATGAAAGGATCATCTAAGCGGGTTGGAACAATCTCCACCGAATGCACCACTGGCTGTAAATCGAAATCGCTATCAATGTGTGTAAAGCTGCCCAGCTGCAGTTCATCATGTGTCGCCGTCAGTTGCTCCAGTTCCAGCCCAGTTCTATCGAGCAGCACGTACTCCGCCTCGGGCTCAACAAGGGCCAACTCAAGCGCCACATTGTTGTCTCCAGCTGTTGCCTGAGGCTCTTCGGCAATTGTAATTGTGGTGTTGTCTGTGGCCACAGCGACGGCCACATTGGGCTCCGATGAGTCTTGGGCGGAGGATATGGTCGCATTGATGGCAAATAGTTTTGTTGTTTCTGTTGTTTTGCGGTCGCTGCTCTCAGTTGTCGACTCCTGCTCCTGCTCCTGCTCTCGCTCTGTTGTGGTTGGCACCGTCCTTGCCTCAGCATTGCCATGGTCGCCCTCCTCCTCCAGCTCCTCAAGCTGCTGTTCCACTTCGCCAGGTCGCTTGCCGGGCGTGCTTAAAAGCAACAGCTTGGCCAACTTGACTTGCGGCACGCTGGCTGCAGGATCAACACTGACCAAACCAATTTCAACTGTGGCATTCTCATCGCGACTTTGTGGCAGGCTGTTCCATTCTGGCTCCACTGTTGTGGTGGCATTATCCTCGCTTAGTGTGGCTGTTGTTGTCTCCAGCTGTTGCTGCTCCTCCTCGGGACGTATGACTGCCGCATGGACGCCCACCAGGCAGAGGAGCGTCAAGGCAACCAAAACTTTAAGTCCTTTCCACATATTTACTGTTTATGTTTGTTTGTTTGTTTTTGCTAACTAAATGCTGACATTTTCCAGCCGCGCGTATTTATAGCTGCTCAACAATTCCTACCAAACATCTTCCTTCTCCCCGGTAGCTGTCATAATTTTTTTTTAGTTGCGTTGTTGGTTTTTGCCCAGAAGCGTTCAAATCGACACGTTGCTTCCGCCTTGCCTTGTCCATTCCGGAAATGTAATTTCATTTGTATTCGTGTGTGTGGGTGGGCTTCTGGTGCTGACCAGTGTCTCCGACGTCCGTGGTCATCGTGTCAATGGGGAGGCCAAAAGGCGAACAACGTTCGTTACACCTTAAACCTGCCCCGTTGACCGCAATGATGGTCACTGAGTCAGCCCCCAAAATTGCTTTACATTGCTCCCCAGTTGTTGTTAACTTTGTGTGTGTCTGTGCGCGTTGGTGATGAGCAAAGTTTGTGGCTGACCAGTGGCCAGTTGTTGGCCATGCTGGTCACGTACACTTTGGTGACTTTGTTTTCGTCTTAAATGCGAATTGAGAAAATTGAAATAAGTAGCCACATGTTCTCGTACCCATATATATTAACACAAGAAACAAACATGACTCAATGTACAACAAAACTTTAAGTGAAGTTCACAGCCCTTTAAGCATGCAAATTGCATCATCTATATTCATTAGATTTTATATTGTACTATCGTGACCTTTCTAATGATGGAAATAGTTATAGTCATCGTTTTGTTGGATAGTTAATTTACGTATACTTGATATCATTATTTGCACCTCCTTTTTGTCTTAATCTACAAAATACTTTGCAAGAATAAAACACACATTATATTCATACATTATTTGTATTATATATAAGTTTATTATCGAAGATTCAACACTACTTATGTTAAAAATATTGTACGTCTTAAGTTTATGATTTTTATATTGTTGATTTTCTTGGTTTCGCTTCTCTGGGTGTATGAGTGTCCTTTTAACGAAATTTCTAATTTCATAAACTAAATACATATGTATGTGTCAGTGTAATATGTTTATTTTCTTCTTCGTCTTCTTCTTGTGGTATAATGTATAATAATTGCATATGATCTGATCGTCTGTTGTACAAGTAGTAAAGTGGGGGGAGTCTCAAAAATGGCATTGGAAATACTCGTATTTATATATACGTACGTAAGTACTACAATAAATATATATATATATATATATATATAGCAATATACACATGTATTTAATTTCGATATCGACGCTATATAAGTTTAGAGCCTAATACATCGAGATATGTGTGCTTCGTTTAGATACAAGATACAATTAGTTAAGTACAATTACGATTATTATTGTTCAACGTGTATTCAATGTGTAGATATCAGATTTGGTTTCTTTTTTCTTTAGTTTTGTAGATATTCGTTTAGATTTATTGTATTTTAGATGGTATCTCCACGCACGTATAAAATGAATTTACGTCTACTTACAATATAAAAAATTGTTTTTCTGTTTCTTATTTTTGTCTTTTTGGTTTGTGCTTTGTCGATATTTGTTTTTAAACTTACAAATAGCCCAAAATAGCCATCGGGAAGCACGTAATGCTCTCTTCTTCCAACTCTTTTTGCTTAAGAAGTAGTCCCAAAGGGCTTACTCCGAAGCGCATTGTAATCAACAAATTATAATTTATAGAAAACGTATAAAAAAGAACTCTCAATTTAGACTAATCATAATAATTTGTTAATACATTTTAATATCAAATTTTCGCCTTCTAATACACAGAAGTCCATCGAGTCTAGGCAATATTATGCACCTTGGCCGATAGACAATTGTGTACAACGAATACAACCGGCTTTGGACAGCACTCCATGTCCAGTTCCTGCGGAAAAGAAACAAAATTAAAGACACTTCTTCAATTAACAGCCTTTTTTTTTGTTTACTTACAATTTCGCCATCATCGCCAAAATCCAAATATAAAAGACGTGCTCCGTCATCCGCTGAGCCTTTCAATTTATCGAAGGGGAATTGCCAGAGCTGCGTCTTGGTGGCCACCGCCGCCGATGTGGGCGTGGTGGAGGAGGCGAAACCACCGCAATCGTATAAGAAGAAGCCACGATTTATGTGCACAACCAATTGACATTGTCTGCCCTGATAGAGGCAGCGAAACGAGAATTCCCGCTGCAAGTTGACCGCCTGATGGGAGCCCTGGACCAGGGAACGCGCCCACGCCGCCATGTCCCGATGCGTCTCCGAGCGCAGCCAATAAACCAGTACGCCACGTGCCGTGCCACAACGCACACAAAATACCGTTGTCTGTTGGCCCTGTTTGATGCGGTCAAAACAAAGTTGTTTAGGTTAAGTTAACAACAGATTATTTCTTAGCTCACATTTAGTGATGAATTGTTGCCAGCGCCGGCGAGTCGTGTGGTGGCCAGTGCATAGCTCTCCAGTGGACGACTCCATGCCTCCACGGACCAGGGTGCACTCTCGTATATGCGAAACTCGCGCTCCGTTACTGCCACAAAAATTGGCAGCCACTTGTCGCTCTCATCGGAACTCTCGGAGCTGGAACGACCGCTCGGCTAAAAAGTTAAGATTTGAAGTTCATCAAGTCAATCCAGTTTAGCCATATTTGCAACTTACGCTTACCACCTCACCGGCAACGCCTCCCCCGCTGTTGGATGTGCCGCTGCCACCGCTGGCCGCACCACTGCCTCCACCATTGCCTCCACCGCCCGCTCCATTGAGCCGCTTGCTCAGCCAACCAATGTGCTTGAGCTCACCGATGAGACTCATCAGCGCACGATTGGCCTCGACCAAGGCGCGCTGCGTGCTGCTGCCCATGGCGGAGTGGAGCGCATTGAACCAGACCAAGGCTTCCGCTGAGTCGGCCGCACGCAGGATGCACGAGTGCACGCCATCCGGTGAGTGCAGCTCCAAGCAGCGATTCTCTGCAAGCAACAAGAAGAAGCAGAAGAGAGAGAGAGAATAGCCTTAGGATTTGGATTTGGAATTTGGAATTGGGGTGCAAGTTGAAGCTGAACTAACCTGGATCGATGTATTTGAGATTGCGCGCCAGATGTGTTAGCTGCAGCGGAATGTAGCGTGTATCGGCGCGTGGCGTTGCCTTGGGCGTCGGTGCTGGCGGGGATGTGGGCGCTCCTGGACCCAGCGGGCAGAGGAATGCACGCTGCAGCTCCCAGCCCACCTCCGATATGATGCTCGCCTTGCGAAAGTAGGGCGTCACTTCGCGCAAGAATTTAACTGCAAATAAATCACGACATCAATATCAGTATATACATTTATGTATGAGCACATGAATATGCATGTTAAAGCAAGAGAAGGTGTGTGTGCTTTACAGGATGTGGTGTCAGATCAACCGCACAGCGCACTGTGAGAGAGAGAGAGAGAGAGAGGGCAGCAGTTCAATCAGTTCGTCCTTGCCATCGTCAGCATCGTCAAACACAAACGTTGCGGCATAAATTCATTAGAGTTTCCGCTCCATTTTTATTCGATTTGCAAACAAGCGCAAACACACACACATACACACACACGAGCAGTGCACAAGGCAGTCACTTGGTTGCACAGTGGCACAAATGCCAGCAAATGGCTATCAAAAAGCAATAAATCAAATTTAGAAGTGCTTAGAAACACAAAAGCTTATTGGTGTAAAAGCAAAAACTTTTAAGTTGAGTTATTCCTAAAGTGAGCTGTTAAAGGTAATTCGAATAAACAAAAAGCTTTTCTTAGTAAAAGCTATAATAGGAGGGTTTTTATATAATCTTCAGCATTTGCTTCGGAAAGAAATTATTCAAGAAATATTTATGCAGTTTTTTTTTTGCTAGCATTTTAAATATACATTGCGCCACT
Source organism: Scaptomyza hsui (assembly GCA_018152825.1). Classification (NCBI taxonomy): domain Eukaryota; kingdom Metazoa; phylum Arthropoda; class Insecta; order Diptera; family Drosophilidae; genus Scaptomyza; species Scaptomyza hsui. The sequence goes on from JAECXO010000307.1 coordinate 1,066,699, forward strand.
GTGCAGACTCTATGCAAATGTTCATGTCAGGTGCCTTGTAGCAGATAAATACTCGTCTATCTGACTCCAGAGTCCGGTATGTGTGTGTGTGTGTGTGTGTGTGTGGGTTCCGCCCACAACATTTGCACATTTCCGTTTGGCGACGTTGTCGTCACAGTTGTTGTTGTTGTTGTTGTTTTAGTCGTTCGAGTGATTTGGAAATTCAATTTTCACACTTAATGCCAACTGTTGGCGCTTTTCCTATGGGGAAGGGAGTAAGGGGTGGGTGGGTTTTGGTATGTTCGCTTTATGCGACTCAATTCGTGTGTTTAGAGCAACTAATTAGAGCAGACGATATCTCCAGGGCTGACATAACCGTCTCACAGTATCACAGCATCCCTGTCTCCGCCTCTCCGCGCGCCCGCTTCCTTCCACAAACACTTTTCGACCATCCTCACTAATTGCTTGGCATTTACGTGCACCGAGAGGGTTGTTGTTGCCGTTGCCTTTGCCTTTGCAGCTCAGTAAACATTTACATACAGAAATATGCAACCGACAACTAACAAACAAACAAGCAAACAAACAAGCTGGCAACAACAACAGCAGCGATGACGACGAAAAAAAATTTGTTGCATAGCGTTAGGCGCTGCTGTTGCTGCTGCTGGAATCTGGCATCAGATGCTGGGAGCAAAAGACTGGAGAAGACTGGGCATGAGAATTGGTAAGCTTGGAGTGCACTAAAAAGGCAAACAACCAAACCCAACAAAACCCAACAAAACCCAAACGCAGCGCAAAAGTTTAGAAACAACAATAACAACTGTAATAAGTTGTGCAAATTTTTGCATTTCAGTGTAAATAAAGTTGCAAAAAATAACAAAATAAAAGCATAGCAAAAGAGAAAAACAGAAATAAAACATTCAAACTATAAAATGCTGTAAGCCAAGTGTAAACTGTAATATGTGAACTGTACTTAATGTATGTATTTAGTGTTAACACACATGACCTGAACACACACATTTCATAAGCTAAACGATTATAATCGTTGATAATTAAGCTTTATTTACATTCCATAAAGTAAAAGTATATTTAAATTTAAATTTAAATATTTAAATCATTTAACCAAGTTCTTGTACTCATTTGAATTGAATCCAAAAAATTGTGTTTTGATAAGAAAAGTTTTTTAGTTTTGTAGCAGCAAAAGTCATTGCATTGAATTCAGGTGGTTTTAGCTTTTTACACCTTTGGCAATCGTAGCCAAGGACTAGGCACATGACCACCCGCATAAATCACAGCCGGAAAGTAGCCAGAAGTGGGCGTGGGCGTGGGCGTTGGGCGTTGGGCGCACAAATATGATATCAAGTGCAGCCGTTCTCTCGCAAATCGTGCGTTAAAACTTTGAACAAAGTTTTTCCTAGAGTAAAATCTCACGCGCTGCGGAAGTGAGGAGAAGAGCGGGAGAGGGGTCGGGGGGGAATGGTTGGCATGCCCACAAAAGTATGCCAAGCTGTAAAAACCATTGCTAATGGACTTTTGGTAGGCAGGCCAAGTTGAGGGCGGGCGAGAGGGTGAAGAAGATGAAAGCTAAACCGTAGCCAAACTGCCGTCGACGCCTTTTGCCTGGGCGACGAAATCTGCCGTTGACATTTGGCAGTTGGAGTTGGAGCTCTGGATTTTGTAAGCACAACTGGACGGCAAAAGTTGGCGCCAAAGAATCCCCAAGTTACAGCCGCCAGCTTATTTAAATTACAATAAGGCGGCTGAGACGATGCCGCTGCCTGGCAAACAACTTGGCCAAGTTGTAAATTGAAGTTCAAGCCGAAGACGAAGATGTGGAAATCAAAGGACCTGGACCTGCTCCTAAAGCAGATCGCTCTGTTAAGCATGTTGTCGCCTATTTTCAGTAGAGGTTTTAAATTGCATTTGCTATTTTTGCTTGTGATTTGGATGGTGATTGTGATTGTCATGGTAATAGTTATGTTTATGTTAAATTGTTGTGCCACTTTACGTGCTTATAGATCTGGGCCACTTTAATTTAATGAACTGCCTTAAACTGCACAATTACAAAATTATGAATATATTGTGTATACGCTATGTATGGCTGAGAGATATTTGTGACTATGCCATGAAGAATGTGACAGTCAAAAGTAGATTTTTATAGTGGCTTTTTAATGGATTATTAACTTTAACATTATATTCCTCTATTATTATTGTAGGTACTTTTCTACAGCTTTGAGGAATTTCCGACAATATGAAATTTTAACTATTAAAAATCTTGCAATAAACTTCAGTTAGAGCATCAGCTATCCGACTTTTGCAATAGTTTTATTCATTTATTCGCTGTTATTTTTGGGGCGACAAAAACTTTTGGGCGAAATGGATCAACGGCATGTGCGAATCAAGAGTGCGTCAGCTGGCTGCGTAGCATGCAACTCACGTTGGCTAAATGATGACGACTACGACGTCCGAGAAGTTGTCATTGGCATGGCAACCAACGAACGTGCCTTTTGGGTGGGTTAAATAAACAGAGTTGGTGGCATGATATTAAAGCGGCGCTTAACATTGAGCTTGATGGCTACTTAGTTGGCTTTTGATGGGATTCGATACGTTTTTAAATGCGCGCGAATATATTTTTTGCGAGCTGTGTCCCAAATTTGCATTGACCAAGCCAAAGAGTTATCGTTATCATCATTAAAACGCTGTTCGACCTTGCGACCGTTACTGAATTCTGATGTAGAATACCCCCGAACCTCAACTACTATGTAGTATATAAGGGACTGCAGTCAGTCAGCAGCCAGTCACATACCGTTAACAATCGTTCAACAGCGAACATGAAAACCTTTACCGGATTAATCCTGATGACGCTTTTGCTGGCTGCATCCGTATCAGCCATGCCACGACGCCTGTTGAAGAGTCAGCGTCAAGTGGAGTTGGTTAACTCCACACCTTATCCGGCAGCTGGTTTCCGACCAAGAATTGCCTTTGATCTGCCCAGTGAAGTGACAACAACAACAACAACAACAGCACCCATTTCCAAGATTGAAGTAGAAGAAATTGAAAGCACCACCGAGGTGGAGGTGGAGATGGAGGAACTGAATCCACGCACTCCAGCCAACAGCTATGGTGCACCCGAGCTGACCGAGGATACGGTTGAGGTCGTGGTTGCTTCGGAACCAGCTCAAGACTTTCAGCCACCGGTACGCGAGGCTGTGGAGGATTTTGCCGCTGTTGCCATTGATGGCATTGTTGCTGAGCAGCAGCCTGTTGCTGATCTGCCTGCCCTGGACAAGGTCGATGAGGAGCTAACTGAAAGCAGCAAAGCAGCCACACCTGCCAGCACCTATGGTGCACCCAATAATCCTGCCAACACCTATGGACCACCAGAGCTGGAGGAACCCACCGACAATGAACTGGAAGTGGAGGAGTCTCAGGTGGAGTTGGTTGAGGAAACGGAACAGGAACTGAATCTGAATCTGAGCAACGGTCGCTTGATTCTCCTGCCCATTAATGCCTCCGGACGTCTTATCTTGGCCGTGGAGCAGCCCCAGCAAAAATCCGGACGCATTCAACGTTTGCGTAGACGCAACTAACAACTATAAACTCTTTGATTAACGAACTAGCAAAGCGCATTAAATACATATTTGTTGCCCGACTTTCAAGCGATTCTGTTTGTTCATTCTTTCTAGTTGTGTGCTGTCAGTTATTGGCAGCAACAGCTGCAGCCGGAAATGGAATTGGCCATAGCAACAGAGTCAATCTAAATCGTAATTTCTGCTCCTTCGTTATCCTTTTTCATCTATCTTCTTTCAAAGTGCATTCAATCGTTTAATTGATGCAAGTGAATATTGTGTAATATCGATAACTGAGTTACGACTTATCGAATTTAAGTGAACTAGTTCTTACACAAAACTAGTATTTAGAACTTTTTCGTTTAGCATTTGAGTCACAAAAAGTTAGTTGTAAATAACTTTTTTTTATATAAAACGTTTTCACTGTAAGTTTGAATTTTTTTCTCAAGTTTGAATAACTTCATCGTATAATTACTGTAGAAGTTGTGCATTGTGTTGCATCCTGAATTCTCCATTCTCTATTCGTACAACGAAAAAAGGAGAGAATATAAAATCCACTTCAGGCAGATGAAAATGTAGTGCGTAGCATTCATTTTAATTCGCACGGCAGTTGCCACGCCCCAGCCCTTCCCCCACCCGCCCAATGGCATAGTAACTGTAGCATGTATATTTTTTGGGGGGCCATTTGATCAAATGGAAAGAAAACTTTTCTCATTACTCATTGCCAAGCCAAGCCAAGCCAAGGCAAACAAACCGACGAACCAACAAGCTAGCGAGCGCAACTAACGGCAGTCAACAGCTAAGAGTCAACAGGCAAAAGGAGTGTGGCAGTGTTGGAGAAGGGATTGGATGTTGTTGATGGGGGATTTATAACAGTACACAGCTGCAGTTTGCCATAGTATCAACAACAGCAAGAGTAACAACAACAACAACAACAACATGAGCAACAGCATCAGCCGGTAGAAACTTGCATGTTGTGCTGACTAATCCCACGTATGCACCAATTTCAGCTACACTGACAAAAACAAAGATGATCTAAGTTAACAGTTTTTTTCTATTTTACTGACTGACTGCTATCAACGCACAGCTCAAAGGTTAGACATGGCGATCTATCTATTTTACTACAATAAATGATAGCCTTAAAGATCACACTTAGCGTGAATTTTCCATAACTTCCACAACTTAACCCTTCTTTTTCTTTAACTGTACATTGCTAGCACCAAGCACCCGAAAAACTTTGTACATTTTTGTTTGCTTGTTAGTGTTCGACTCGCTTAGTGCCACTTTTTATGCACTCTAAAGTATCTCTATATCTGTGGACCGACGCGATGCGACGCGACGCGACGTCAGATGTGCAAATGCTTTCGCCAAATAACAATGTCAGTGTTTGCCAAGTGGGTTGGGTGTAAAGCTGGTAAAGCTGCACCACCTACCTTCCAGATCCACAACGCGACCGGCACGCTTCAGAGCCCGCACCGCCTCATCGTGAGTGGCGTCGCGCAGCTCCTCGCCGTTCACCGTGAGGATGGCATCGCCCACATAGAGTCCCTTGGCCTGGTCGGCGGCCATGCCGCGAAAGATCTTGGAGATGAGGATGGGCATGCGGTTCTCACGACCACCTTTTATGGAGATGCCCAGGCCATTGTTGTCCGACTTGATGATGCGCACATGACGCTTCTGGTTGGCCACATGATCAGGTACATCGCACATGTCCAGGCCAACGCCGTCCGCATTGTTGTTGTTGTTCAGGCAAAGATCACCGTTGTTGTCGTTATTGGTGCCTGTACCGGTTCCAGTACCGGTTCCAGTACCGCTTCCCGTGCCCGTGCCCGTGCCCGTCGAGCCATCCAGTTCGGTATCCTGCATGCCCTGCAACGAAGCTGAGCTGGGCAAGGTGCCATTCTGACCGGCACCACCTCCTCCTCCTCCTCCTCCTCCACCGCCGCCACTGTGATTGCTTCTGCAATAGAAGAAAGTTTGGTTAGGGAGAACTTTTATCTATCTCGAGTTTAAACTTACCCAATCGTTCCATTGAGTGTCGTGGATTGACCATCGTTGGAATGCTGCGACGCCTCACACGACTCATCCAAGCTAATGGCCAGAAAGTCCGTCTCCAGTGTGACCATCACGCGATACCAGGAGCCACGAACTCGCGTCTCCAGATTGCCGCATCGCAATCCCGACGGCGATGGCGAATTCTGCTGTGGTATGGGCTGCTGTGCCGCTGGCGGAGCACGCCCCAAACTTGACGATTCCACCATGTCGCGCTAGCTTAACAATCCTTGCAACACAAACAGAAATCTCTACATTGCAAGCTGAAATGGAAATGAAATGAAAATGATAGGTTAGCTAATAAAATAACCAAAGTGGTTGCTGAACTAACTAAAGTGAAGTTAAATTTAATATTTATTTAAGTAAAAATGATTCAGTAGCTTTTCATTTATTTATTCAGAATCAGCTCGGAAAATAAAGCTCATTGACAGCTTAATTTCCTTGTCAGTTAGCACAGAGAAAAGGACAAGAAAAACAGGAAGCATTAGTCAGCTCAATATTAATTTGGACAGAACAACTGTCAGGGGTCAGAGTTCAGAGAGAGGTGAAAACGTTGCACGGATATCCAAATGAAGTGTCCGCAAGGCAACCGCAAATTTTGGACAGAACGCCACAACATTTGTCATTGTTTTGCTGGCCAAGATTTATTGCGTTTCTCCCCCCTCTCCGCTCCATCAAGCTACTACTAAGAAGAAGCAGAGAAGTAGAGCATCAACAATCATTGAGGGAGAGAAATGCAAATGCAGCGAATTGTCCGCATCCTGTGCAACAACAGCAAAAACAACAACAACAGTCGCACATTTCACATCCTCCCTAGTCGCTAGCAGTTGCAATTACGCATCTTGTCGCCGCCGCGGGAGGCAAGCTTTGGTTTTTTTTTTGTTTTTTTGCCTGATTTTGTTTTTGACAAGTGACTGTGAAGGGGATCCTGCCAGCCAACCCCCAATATAAACAGCCAGGAGCCAAGGCAGACATCCTACTCAGATTTCTTCAGTGTGTGTGTGTGTGTGGCATTTGTGTATGTACATTTCCGCTGACGCTCGAGCAGGAAGTAATTTTACCACTGCAGTCGGTTCCCCATCTCTGCCGGCTGTGAGGACGATGTTGAACGTTGCCAGAGTCTGTTTACTTTGCAATTTATTGTGCAACATTTGTAATTATTATTGCAGGGCTGCTTCTCTACATCTTGCCACTGCACACACACACACACACACAGCAACAACTGCCTCAACTGCCTGCAGCCAGGCAAGGCTGGCAAAAAGTTTTCATGAAAAGTGCCAAGTGTGCGAAATCCTTGAGACGGCAATGGCGTTGCAAGACTAAGACGACGACGACGACGACGACGACGAAGATGACAACACACTCATAATTGTAAGTAAACACAAACAAATAGCAACAAACACACACACACACACAGACACAGGGCAGGGCGTTGTTTTATGAGGGCAGTTTGAAACGTAAGCCTTATTAAATAAATCAAATAAGATTAAACTTGGCTTAAAGATAACTAAAAAGATTTCATATATAGATATATTTCATTAATTTTATGACCACCCTCGCTAACAAGCAGCTAGTAGCTAGCCAGCTAGTTAACCTCTTCCATGCTGTGACTAATTGGACGAAGAGTCCGTGCAATAAACCAAAAATCAAACCCAAATATTAATAGCTTGCGGCATTCTCACACTGGCGAAGGAGGAGGTGTTATTATTTTTCTTTTTACATATATATATGTATTTTTCATTTGGCTAATAAGCGGACGTTGCTTGTCGTCAGCCGCACTGTGGGGCCATTTTTCATGCTGCGCTTTTGGCTAATTTAATGCTAGGCGGTCATAAATTATGTGGCCCCGAAAAGTAGGCAACACAAAATGGTAAGCGAACGAAAAAAAAAAAGGAAAAAGAATTTATAAAAGCCTGGGAAAAATGGCAGCAGCTGCTGCAGCGAACACAAAAATACACACACTCACACACACACTAGCACACACGTGTGTGTGCTTTGCAAGTTGCATTCAACTCGAAATTTTTATGCGCGCTTTTCAGTAATAACGTTTTGCGTTTTATTTTTTTTTTTCTGTTTTGCGTCTTTTTGTTTTCAAGTTTTTGCTTGTTTTTTGTGCCAATTTTTCGCCTTTTTTCAAATGTAAAATGTGTGAAGCATTTCAGCATTTGAACGTGTGTGTATGTGTATTGATATGTTCACATGTGTGTGTGTGTGAGTGAGTGTGCATAAAGAAGAGCGAGCAAGGTGGCAATAAATACGCAAACGTTTCCGACGACACTTTGCCGCATGCCTCGCACCTCCTCCCTGCATGTTATATGTATCTTTATATATACATTTGTGTACGTTTGTTTAAATGTGTGTGTGTGTGTAGTGTGCATTGTGGCTGCGCCATCAAAAAGTCATAAAATCATAATTTGTAAACGAGAATTTATTTCGAAAAATATTTATGGTTTTATGCTCCTTTTGCCTGCCTGCCTGCCTGCCAGCTCCTTTCAGCCGCGAGCATTCGCGGAATTTATCCAATAGCAAAATACAAATGTGTGTGTGTGTGTGTGTGTGGTCCCTCACCCCCTCCCTACACTTCATTACAGTCTTGTCTGCTGATGGCAAGCGAACAACAACAATGTTTGTCCTTTCCTTAGTCTGGCCATTTTGATACCATTAATTTGATGCCAACCATGGCCAAAACGAATTTTGCCTGTTCTCTGTGTTGTTCTTTTCTGTTCTGTTCAGTTTTGTATTTGTAATCTGTTCACTAGATAAAACGGTTCAATTGACTTTGTGCACTCGCATGTAACAACCAAGCCAAAATTGTAATGCACTTATCAAATACAAATCTGATTGCGTTTTCCAGAGATGGGATCTTTAAAAGAGAAATCAAGATTAAAACTTAAGTATTTTCATGTTGACAACGTTGTAAACTTAGCCGAAGAAGTTAAAGAGTTAAAACGTAAAACTCTACCTTAAGTTTAACCTTATAGCTAGAAGTTTGCTTGTTTGTTTAGCCTCCCTCCTGACCATTATATTTGGATAATTACAAACACACGCTCTTGCTGCACACACACACTATACCCACTTACTCACACCCTAGCGCACACACATGATTGTTGGCCTTGACACCCTAAACCACCCACTAGCCACAAGCTACACTTCGTTTGAGTTTGTGTAAAGCACTCTTGTGTGTGTGTGTGTCCATGCAACGTGTGTGTGCCACAGCCAATCCGTGCGGTTAGCCTCTTAATCATTCTTAACAATGCCGCTTTTGGTGTTGGCATCGAAACCGCTCAACTGGTGGAAATCGATATCTACATACTACATATACTATAAGTATTATATTGTGCACTAATGATCTTTAAATACACACATAATGCGCACAATTTACTAACACACACACACACACACACACACATGTGAGGGATTTGCAAACCGGAGGGTTTTTTGAAGTTAGTTAGTTGTTGTGGTTGGTGGTTTTGTTTAATGTTAGCCTGAATTAAAGCCAAGTAGAATTTAATGGTAGTGTAGATAAAAGACTGCTTTAAGTTAAACTAAACATCGCGGAAAGATTCAATGAAAAGATTTAGTTGAATTTACAAGAGTTGGTATACAAAAACGAATGGCCTTTAAATAAATTTAAAAAATAATTGTACAAACCAAATCTAAAAGTGTTTAGTTGATTTCTATCTAATTTCAACTATGGCACAATAATAGATACCTTATGCATAAATAAATAATAATGAAAACTGACAAGTCAAACAATATATTTTATTTTAATCATTGTTAGTCCAAACAGTTGTTGTTATTGTTGTCTATCGCCCACGTACCGCCCTGAAATTAAATCCGTTCGTGTGCTGTTTTCATATTGATATGTTATGTGGGTAACCACAAAAGCCAACACTGCGACCAACAAAAGCCAAAAAACAAACCAGAGAGACACACCAACACACACACACACACATGCACACATGCACACCTAGCTAACCACATGGATTACTCTAGCATTCTAGCAACAGCTACGCACCTGACCTGAACCCGGAGCCTGACAAATTATTCAGCATTGATTAATTATGAAAATGCGTTTATATTGATTGCCTTGTGTGTGCGCGCCTAATTCCAATTCCAGTTTGTCCACCTTGCGTGTCTGTTTATGTATATTAGCTGCACTCATTGACCGAGGGAGATAGGTGGAGAGTGAGCGAGAGGCCAATAACAATTACCAAGTGCCGATTGTGTGTGTGTGTGTTGGGATTATTATGTATTGTCCCGCTGGCAAACACTTTACTGCAAATGCAAATCAGGTGAAATGTGCCAAATGAGGCAAACGCTTCAAATGCGGCAAATACACCAAAGGGGCATGCCTCTTGGAGGCGGTGCAGGTCTTTTCCACTTATTAATTGCCAGTGTCTTGGCATAATTTGCACTCATTTGTCTGTTGAATGCTGAAGTGGTTGCGCTATTGTTCTACAAAAGTCAGGAATCTGCTCACGTACTTGAAGACTTGCTGGCGGGCAGGCGGGAGGGGTTGGCGGGCTGAGGTTGGGCTTGGTTGGCTTGGTTGCAAATGCAAAATGTGATGATGCAGCTTCATTAAGTGCAATTTAAGTGCAATATCTTTCTTGCCTTTGCCGCTGCCGCTGCCTCTGTCGCTGCCTCTGACTCTGCCGCAGCCTCTGCTTTGGTTCGCTTCGCTTCGTTGAGCTGCTGAAAGGCATGATGACAAAAGGTGCAAGATGCAGACGTACAAGGGTGAGTGCGGGGGGGAAGCAGCGAATGAATGAGCACAAAGTTCTCATTCCCTAATGCAAGTAATTGCACGTCGCTCTGATTAAGTTGGGCGCATTTTGGGCTTTTTTCTTGTTGTTGTTGTATCTTCGTTTTTGTCTCGCTTGATGAAGAAAATGCGAATGAAAATGCTAAGCCCAAAAGCGGATTATGTCTTTTTAAATGCAATTTGCACGATGAATTTCAGAGTTGCTTTTAAGAGCAGTTCTTAAAGTTAAGTAGAAATTCCTCAGTATTGCTATAACTGCTCATCATACGTTTTAACAGCTATTTTGTGAGCTTTCATCACAGACATAATTCTGGGCAAGCATTAAAATAATCAACGTTTCAAGCTCTTAGCTTTGAAAAGCTGCTCGTAATCCTCCTCAGCAACGGCAAAAAAAAAAAAGAAATTACAGTTATCTGTCAACACATATCATCAAATGCATGTCAATTATGACTTAAATGCTTAACGCAAAAAGCCGGCACGACGACGACGACGACGCTGGTCGAAGGACGCTCTTTTGACAGGTGGCTGGGGGAAAAACAAAAAACAAATGGGCAGGGGAAGTGAAGGGCCAAGGGTAGGAAGGCAAAGTGGCAACGCTAACGCCAACGCCGCTGATGATGTTGATGAATGCCGATAGTAAACGGAATTAACTTTCACGCAACATAACGACGTCGACAGCGAAGCGGACGGCGACGGCGACAGCGACAGCGACAACGACGACGCTCCAACAACTTGAATGAAAGAAAAAGCTTACGCTAATGGCAGACAACGCTGCTGCAGAGAGCAGCGCGCACAACTGGAAAAAGCTTTTCGGCAAGCGCGCGTAGTAAATGTGCGGGTGGAGGTGAAGAGCTTGTCGGCAATTGCGGCAGAGAGCGGCAGCGGGTGCCAGTGCGGCTGGTTTGACTGGTTGTGTGTATGACGGCTGGGGTTGGGTTGTGTTGGGTGTTGTGGGTAGTGGCAAATCAAACAAATGTCGCTGATGACATCGACGAGCAAAGCTTAGGCATTCAAATGTTTGTAAATTAATAAACAAAACATGCCCAACCCCTTCTTATATGCCTACAAACATACATACATACATACATACATACATACCTTGGCAGTTGACAGTGTTTGTAATTTTAAATGCTTTCTGGCTTAACGAAAAACAATTAATGCAAAACTTGACAGCAACTTTGAATAGAATGGCTTCAATATGCGCATGCGCTAAAATTTGCTGCACTAAAGCATTTCTATACACTCACGCACACAATCACCGCAACGACGCGACGCGCTCCTTTATATGTGTGAGTGTGTGTGTGTACTAAGGATTTTCGCTGTGAATTTATTTTTATTTTATTACACTCTGCGTTTTTGGGCTATAATTATATGCTAAAGCTTAGCAGTTAAATGTTTCGTTATTATTATATTCAATCACCGTTAACATAAAGCACAACGTCAGTAGCTACAGCTACAATGGCAGCCAATTAACAACTATTATTATTTCGTCTAGCGCTTTTTTTTATTATTATTGTTTGTGTAGTACAAAGCTACGGCGGCGACGGCGACGCACAAGCTTTGCCTTCAATCGAGCGCAGCAAACCCGTTACCGTTAGAAATAAAACAGCGACTGAGGCGACTGAAGAAGCAATGCAATGCTGAACAAGCGCACCAAGCACAGAGCGCCGCTTGGCCAAAGCTTTCACTGTCAGCGTTGGCGTCAGCGTTTGCGTTGGCGTTTACGTTGGCGTCTATGCCGTTTGGTGGTGGTGTGTATTTGTGTTTGTATTGCTAGTGCTTGGCCGGCAGCAACATGTTAACAGACTGTTAACAGCCTAGAGTTATCTTGTAACAGCCGAATTCAGTGCTGCCACATCTGTGCTATCAAGTGCTGCACAACTACGAGTTCAGTGCTGCCACCAGGCTTGCATAGCTGGCAATGCTGTTAGTGAGCAGCTGCAATGGGTTGGCGCTAAATTTGAACAGTGAACTTGGCTAAATAAAATACTAAAGTAATTGCAAGCTAATTTTGTATGGCTTAGGTATTAAAATATGCAGTTTATGTGTATTTAAGCTAGCTATTTGTAAACAAATGAAATGTATTACAAAGTCAAACTTAAAAATAAAAAGTAAGTACTAAAAATTTTGTAAATAGGCAAAAACAATTTTATTTTTATGACTTTAAAGCAATTGTAGCTGTAAAAACGTTGAATTATCCATCATTAGCACGGCAACGGAAAAAAATAAAAATAGAAGTCTTTTATCTGCGGGTGGAACCCGCTTCCAATTCAATGCCTGGCCAAGACGCGGGTGCGCGAATGCAACGTTATTCGAATGGGAATTCCTGACAAGCGACGTTTGTATTTTGTCCTCTACCACCAGATTTTGGCTGGAAAATTTGTGCCGCAAAAAGTTTTCCACGCATCCAACGCATTTCTCACTCTCTGCTTTGGCAATATCGGTAATCATCAGCAAAAACAAAAACCGAACAAAATAAACGTGTTGCAAGTTGCAAGTCTGTCTCTGTGTGTGTGTGTGTGTGTGTGTGTTGTGCCGGCGGCTCTGTTGACCCGGCCTGGCCAATTATGTGCCGCGCGCCAAGTGGTGAAATCGATGAAGATGCACAAAATGCAAACGCACTCTGGCTAATGGTCAATATGGTGATGGTGATGGCCTCTTATGTACGATATGTGGCCCGGACAATTATGGCCAACAGGCAGGCGGGCAGGCAGGCAGGCAAAACAGTCAACAGGTGGGTTGTGGCCCGTTGCCTCTCTCTCTCTCTCTCTCTTTCTCTCGCTCGCTGTTTGGCTAACGAGCTGTGAACGTGATTATAACTGCTAGGCCGACATATGAAAATTATGTTCAAAATGCAATTTGGACAACAGCAACAACAACTGCAAATACAATGGCCAGAAGCAAACCAGAAGCTGAATTCAGATTAGGCAATAAGCAGCCCCCAAAAACATCCATAGAGTGAAAATATTTGCTTTGCATTTGCAACTGTTGTTTTGTTGTTGTTGTTGTTGTTGTTACTGTTTGCTGCTGGCGCATTGTTTGTTAATGCCTTGCCGGGCATGGTCAGAGCCAATAAAATATGAATTTGTCTAGCTTTTTTTTTGCTTATGTTTTTATTCAGCTTCTTCTTTTTGTTGCATGTCTTGTTGCATTTGGAAGTCAGGCAGAGCATAATCTAACGGCGTTTGATAGCCACAAAAACAGGTGGGTTCAGTAGATCAATGGGGTCAAAGTCATCGTAGTCTATTAATATTATTTAAACGGAGTAATGGAATGCTTACCGATTGTGAGCATAAAATATGCTACTGAATTTTTCAAAGTTACTTCGTTAGGAATCGAATTTTCCGATTTAAAAGTACCGCCGCTTTTTAGTTTGGCTGAAATGCTAATTAGATGGCAACGCTCTAGTTATTATTTACATGAACTACTAATAACAAATTATGCCCGATGGCAAAGCCAAAACTCGCTAACGGTAACGCTAAGTTGGCTGCGCCTTACATATAAATGCAAATTTGGCGCTGAATTACAATTTAATATATAAATAAATTAAAATATTAAAATCTATAATATTTTATGAATATTTATAATATAAAAAAAAAAAGAAAGTTAGGGATTTTTATATTCAGACATAAAAGGTGAGATTTGATGTCCAAAAATTGTTGCCGCTGGGCAGCGTTTTGTTGCAACTGTGAGATGCTGCTGCTGCCGCCGCCGTTGTCAACAATGTAATTTATCAGGCAAGCGACATAATTACCTGCCACTTATGGCAATAAAAAAACGTCCGCAAACCCGGGACACTAGCGGGAACTGGGAACTGGAGGGGGGGTAACCGGAGATGCATTCAAATGCTGTCCACAGGCAGCCGTGTTGGCTAACAGCTGAAGGATTTATGTTCTTACAAAACGCTCCAAGGCGCCTAACAAGTGAGCCAACGACGACGACGACGCCAAAGACGCTGGCTGCGATAGAGATTGATCGTCCGTCCGTCCGTCCGTCCGTCTGTCTGTCTGTCCGTCCGTCCGTTGGCTATGGGGCGTATGTGCAATGGAAATTCCCGATGCCGTTTTGGTTGCCACCGTTTAGCGCCTTTTGGCTGTGCAACTGCAACCGCAACTGCAACTGATTCCCACACCAGTTTTTTTTTTAGCCGGCACGTTTCGCTTTGATCTGTTTGTGTGTGCTAGGAAGCTGTGAAGTGCTTGCAAATCTTCAGCAGGAGCATCGTGTTGCACGTTGTTGTTGTTCGTTGCTGTGGCTGGAAGCGTTGACAAGTCACATGAGCATTGTGCCGGGTTGCATGCAACGGCTATTGTTTGTGATGAATTCAAGCAGGGCGGCTGCTTCAGTTTCAACTTGGGATCGGAGAGTGAAATCATGTTCAACGGAGGAGATATTTATGACTAACAAGCCCGGTTCAGTTAAATATAACTTCCACAAATGCATCTAACACATTTTGAAGATAACAACACATCCAATGACTCCCTCACTCCAAGTTGTGGAGGGAATCTCAAGCAGTTGCCGATTGCATGTTGCCGATAAGGCGTGTGCCTTAAGAAGAAGTTGCTCGATCAATCTGAGGCCAAGTGCGCCTGATATCTGTGAACACGGTAGCTAACATGCTTAAGTTTAATTAATGATAAGAAATCTGTATCTAAGGACGTTGCCGCCACACGCTCCTTCTCCACATAATGAGCCCAAGATCTCGGGCCAAAAAGGAATTCAACTCCAAGTGCAACTGCAGCGTGAAGCACATCGCCATCGGCATCTCAATATCATGTAGATTTTTGCTAATGTGTAGCCTGCTACGGCATCGACGTGGCCAAGAGTCAATCTGGCCAGAGAGAGAGAGAGAGAGAGAGAGGAGAGCTGGCTGGCTGCTCTCATACTCGCCATTAATTAGTTGAATTTATTAGATGGTCATCTCTCTCGGTGCCTGCAACGCCTGGGAATTTTTCGAATCCCTTGCATTGCTCTTCGCACTATGCAAACAAAACGAAAAGCGAAAAACGGAAAAACCGGAACGTACTAAATATACATACATACTATATACGCATCTTCATTCCCCCATGCCCCCACTACACAGATACAGATACAGATACAGTTGATACCTGACTCTGACTGGATTTTACGATGTGGCTTTGTTCATGTTTGTGGCCATCGTTATGGCACCAAATATTTTATCAGCTGCTTCGGGGGATTAGTCGGACTTGCGACGTGCATATTAGCCGTAATAAATGGCCAGCATTTTGTTCGAAACCAATCTGGTCAGTTTATGTGCTTGTATTGACATTTGATTGCTCTACAGATTGCCTTATTAGCAAGTGAAATGGACCCCAAATGTAGATTGCAACTAATCGTTGCACTAAAAGAAATGGGCTACAATCGATTAACATGCACTTTTCAATGTTCCACAAAACATTTGGTTGCTTCACATGGATATATAGTATTTGGTTTAAGTATTCGCACACAGTTGGGCGTCGCTTAATCTGCTTTTAACTCTCAGTTTGTTTGTGGCACACAAATTTTTGGCATTACCACCGCAAAGGCAATTGCTTTTGTGGCGGCGGCGGCGGCGGCAAACTCACCTTAGAGGTTGACAAAATCGTGTTCACCCGATTGTTGCCCCATCGCACACACCGAGAGAGTTCCGCATTGAATTGTTTGGTATTAAAAGAAAAAATTGGAAGGCAAACTATGCAGCCAGTCTCTGGTTGGGAATCTTCGCATCTAAGAGCAAGAAAGAAAAAAATCCGAATGCCCTGCCTGCCAGGCTGGACAAATGTGCAAAAACATTTTAATGAATTAAAACGATCAAATGGCTAAATACATAACACATTTATTCTTCTGTGACTTATTATAAGTGATTTAATCCATGAGACTGGTGTAAATTTAGCTGGATTAAAAAAGTCTTTGATGGAAAATATTAAGTAATAAATATATTTGGAATGAGATTAAAACTTCCATGATTTTTGTTATTCTTTTCTTGATACCTAAAAAAAATAATGATCAGCTTATATTAGTATAAGAGTAAAGTTCTTAGTTTTTCTGCTAAATATAAGACAAGTAGCTTATAAAAAAACCTTATAATGCTGGCTTAAATCACTTAGCAAGAGATTTAAACAAAACGCATTCATATTCATCAAAGCCAACTAAATCATTTCGCAATTAGTTGCAAGCAGGCATAAATCAATCCGTTAATAAGCAACCAAGTTTCCAAGCAACATTTGTAGCTCACCTACTACAATGCAGATTGCGAGGAAATTTCTGGTGCAGGTGCAACAATGTTTGAGGCACATCAGCTGCTGAAATCAAGCGAACTCAACTTGGCTTTGAGATGTGCTTGGTAATGATGCCAAAGTGGTTTCACTTTTCTATACATTTTGTGCGTTAATGCTGCTGCTGCCATTGGAGCCAAACCTCTTGGGCAGCCGCAAACTATTTAACAATTTTTTACTACTACTAAAAATTGCAATAACAACAACAACAAAGTTTCGAGTCTGTCTGTTATTTGTTATGCGGGCGTTGCAAAAAGAAGAAGTAGCATAGGTTGTAAAAATCTGGCTAATGGCAAGTTTGTTGCAAAAGCGTTAATTAAAAAGAAAAATACACAAACAAACATACAGAAATGCAAGCAATTAAGCAACCGAGTGGAAAGACTTTGTTGCCAACTTTGACATTATGTAGATGTATGTGGTGGTAAAATAAAACTAAAGCAACAAACTCTCAATTGAACATTGCACTCATTGTTACACTAATTTGGTTTGTTGTTGTCTCGTAACGTTTGACAGTTTAGTCTATCAGCGTTTGGTAATCGTTTTGCCAATTGTGCCCCGTTTTGGTTAGCAAATGAATAATAATCCTTAATATGGAGCACACAAATGCGTTCGCTACAATTCTCATAAAAGGCTTGCCGTATTGACATTTAATGCCAAAATGCACAATATTTTTTTCGCTCTCTCTCTCTGTGTTACAGGTTTTGACTGCATGGGAATTACAAATATGAGCAAGGTTTTGTGGCTGCAAATGTGATTCATATTAAAGATGCAGCTGCTTAGAATTGAGCATGTGATATCTGTGTGGCATGTTTAAATAATTTTGGAGCTAATATGCTTGTTTAAGGTTAAGGCTGTCAAAACAAATGCATTTTCCACAAGTGATTACTTCTAATCACTGCTTTACCACCGAAAACTGCTTGCAAGGAGTGCAATCAATGATCAATTTTATAAGTCAAGCACAGTGACATTAAAGTAATTTATACACTGAGCTTTACAAAACTGTGAGCACTGCAGCAGCTTTGTAAATGGGCAATTATAGTTAAAACTCACTGGTAGGCACTGTAAACAAGCCGCTAATGTTCTAACACACACACAGTAAACACTTTTGTGTGTGTTTTTGGGGTTCCAACATGCGTGCATTTTCACAATGTGGAACATGAGTTTTGCATTTGGCCGTTGCCATTAAAATGAGCGCAAATTAAATGCGGGTAAGCAAAATTAGCACACACACATGAAGAGAGTGACAGCAGAGGGGGCAGAGAGAAGACGACTGCGCTTTTCGTATGTTGTACTTGAATGTTGCAAGCAAATTATGCTGGCAGTGACACGCTGCAGACGCTCCAGCTTTAACTCTTTTAAGCTCTCCATCCAGCTGCGAGGTGCCGATATTGAGGTGCCACCGTGGTGCTGCCGTGTGGCAGCCAACAACAGCAGCTGTGTGGCAGCCAATAAAAACGCGCATTAGAAAGGTAGCAATTGCCTGGTCTGCTGGTCAAGATTAAAAATCAGAACGTGAGACATTTTACAAAATGCTCTTTGACTTTCGCTTGGAGCAGCGAAGTAAGCATGAAAAAAGTCTTAAGATCCAGTTCAAATATACATTTATCTAATATCTATCGTTGAACAGCAGCTTAGATCAGCACTTTATCTCAATCTTATTATTCAATGTTTTCATTTAACTCATTTAAGTTAACTAGCTTTTGGCCAATCTCAAGCACTTTCCCACACACTTATTTGACAAAAAAAACTCAGTTGAACC
The DNA here is from genome assembly GCA_018152825.1 of Scaptomyza hsui. NCBI lineage: Eukaryota > Metazoa > Arthropoda > Insecta > Diptera > Drosophilidae > Scaptomyza > Scaptomyza hsui. Next base: position 1,085,098 of record JAECXO010000307.1, read on the forward strand.
CAACCCCAAAAACCACAAAAAAAAACAAAAAACGTTCAATAGAACTTTGTGTGAGCGGCTGCCGAAAGCGTATCAAATACAAGAGACAAACAAAACTGGCTAAAAGGCTGAAGTAGTAGCAGTCAGTAGCTAAGCACAATTGTCATGGAGCGTCCATTCAAATGTCACAAATTGTTTGCCAAATCGCGCATTGGACATGAAATAGTTTCGACAGTTTAATTTGCCAGCCCCAAAACGATGGGGCGATGCCAATTGTTGCATGCGCTAGTGGCATGCGGCATTTGCCGGTAAGTTGGTAAGTTGGTGACTTGTGTTGGCTAACATGAAACACCTACCAAATGCTTTTCGGCCATTATTGATCGGCAGCTTGGCTTGCGGCATGCAAATGCCTAAATGCCTCCTCCTGGGGACAGAGTCTATGGCCTCGACTGCTGCTGCTGCTGCTGCTGCTGCAGATGCATCCGATAGATATGAGCGCGGCGATAACGTTGACATTCCACCTAAATTTATAATTTTTCGCCAAACTTTGTTCCCTTGTGCGACGAAAAAGCTTTTAAATTTTGCCGCCAAATCCGCCCGTTCACATTTGCTGTCTCTCTCACTCTCTCGAACGGATTTGTCATTCGTATAACAGTTTGTGTTTGTGTTTACATACGGGTATTTCAAGTAGTAGAAACTTCGTTTCTCAGCCTCAGTCCGTGTCTATTTTTTAGTGCATTCAATATCTGCCATGATCATTACCATAACTGATCTTGTTTTGTCATGGCGCTACTCTTCTCCTCCCCTCCTTTATTTGGCTACTGTTTTTTATTTGTGCAACGATGATGATGATTTTCTGCGGTTCATTTGAGTCACGAATTGCTCGCGAATGCTTCTTGGACAACCATTTGGCTTCCACTGTTTGGCGTGTTCTTTTGTCCGTGATTTCATTTTGATTTGCGCCACAAAACTCTTTTTTTTTCTTCTTCTGCACACGACAACAACAGCAACCGAATCGAACCTCCTCCCGCCTTCTCCTCCTCCTACAAATGCTGTCATTGAATTTTAATTTAATTCAATACAACAACAACAACAACAAGTACAGTAGCAACATTGAAAACCGCAAACATTTGAGAGACTATTACAATGTTAAGTGAAGATCGCTTTGCGATAATAAAAGCTGGGAAAATTTTTGGTTATAGCTGCCTCTTTTTTTTGTGCTCTGATTCCCATTATTGGCATCATGATGTTGATATTTGTTCGCAAAAAAAAAAATTAAAACACAACAAAATGTCTTCATTTATGCCATGGTTATGCTAATGGATCAGAGATCAAACTTTGCACAGTTTTACAGTTATCCTTTTGCTCTCTCTCCGCGCTGATTAGAATAAGAGTTAGTATAAGCTTCCTTTCTCGTGCGACTTCGCTTAGTATAAGACTCATAACTTTGACTAAAGCCTTATAAAAGCCACACGCAAGCCAATTTTTAATAATAAAAATTTAATTTGTGGCTAACAAATTAATTTCAAAGCGCATTTACACCTCCTAATCTCAATCACTAAATTGTCGAACGGAGCCAAGAGCCGCAATTCAAAGCCAAAGCAATTGCCAAAGCAGTAGGCGTTACCAACAGGGAAACAACCAACACACACACATACAGCTATTAGGCGCACCTAAGCGGCAACATTAGTGTGACTATAGGCAATGGCAATTTTCCCAAGCTGAGGCAGCTTGAATCTGGTATATATATGGAGCCCGCAATTACTGCTGCAAGCGCAACGCCGGCTATCACTCGCGCCAACAATATCAATATTTATGCAGACGATAACACCTTCTGATTTACGTCAGTGTTGCATGCAGATGCTGCTCTTGCTGCTTGCTGACGCCCACAGAAGATCTGCGGCTATATGTTGTGGCATTGGCATTGGCAACATTGGCGGCGGCGGCGTTTCGATTTTTCTATTAAGAGCTCAACACTTGCGCTACTGCAAGAGCAAGTTGCAACAGGCGCACAACTTGCAACAGCCAACCAGCAATTTTCAAGTTAACGCCCCGCATTGCAAAGAAGGAAATTGTACCTATCATTTTGGGAGTACCGGACTGCAAGATAGCCTGTAAAATAAATAAATAAATAATTATAATAAATAAAATCTTATTTTTAAAATATTGCAAAAAATATATGCTGCTTTATTTTTTCAAAATCCACTTAAAACAAAAACAAAATAGACAATGATAATGTTCCCAACATCATTCCCTTTTATGTAAAACATAAATTCCAGGATATAGAAAGTATAACATGTTGGACATAATGGATATTAGCATAAATTTTGCGCTGGCTACAACAAAATGTTGCTGCAGCAGTTGATTGCTATTGCCACAAAATGTTGCTGGCAACAAATCGCAATTGGGAACAAGATCGAGCAAGGGGGTTGCGGGGAAGCCCCCATTTGCCCGGTTTCGTTACATTGTGCGATGTCTGTGGGAAGCAAACAAAAAAAAAAAACAGAAAAAAAAGACGAAGAAGTAGAAAATTTGCCTAGGCAAATAAGGCGTAAAAAGTAAATAAAATAAATATAAAGATGCGCATGTTTATTATTGTTGGCTGCGGTGAATGTTGCATTTATTATTTATTGAGTTGTTATTAGTGCAAACTACGCGCCTTGTTTATCTGATTCCAGTAGTTTGGGGTTTTTTGCATGTTGCATGTTGTTCAGGTAGCCGAGGCAACATGTTGCCGCTACGTATTGCGAATGTTGTTGCATGTTGCTGGTAGCTAAACATTTTGAATTATTATTGGCACCAGCAGCAGCAGCGGCAACTAAATTAATACACATGATGAAGCTTATCGCCAACAACAATTACCACAAACACTCATCAAAGCGCAACAAGATACAGATACAGATACAAATACAACACATTCACATTTACAGATACAGATACGAAATTGGAAACGGCTGCTGCTGCCGTACAACAAACAATAGCTAACATTGGCCATTGTCAGCTCCATATTGTGTTGCTGCACATTACTATTTTGAGCTGAAAATTACTTTATAGTGTTTGCGCGCATAAATTGATGTAATCGTTTGTTACCATTTCTGAACTCCAACTCTGAACCAACTCGAAACTCAACAACTCGCCACAACAACAGTCCACAGCTCCATTGTCGACAACGGCAACGATGGCATTTTCATTCCGCACCACCACCGCACCACCTGCTCCATGCTGCTGCACCACTCCAATCCAATCCAAGACGTTTGCTCTTTTATCGCACATTTGCGCATGCGTTTCACACTTTTTTCTGTCTCTATATATATCTCTTTATACGCGCAGATATTCGGACTATGTTTGGCATGCGTACGACTTGGTATATAATCAGGAATTTTAGTATTGCTTACCCCGTTGCCCCCCTTCTCCACACCCACCCACATACAAGAAAAGTGAGAGAAAGGAAAAAGTATCCTCAAAGAAAACTTTTAAATTGGTGATTTGACATGATTTTTTGGTGGGAATACTTTTCTACAAGGTTAACTAGGGGACGGAAAACTAAATGTAGAAAACGAAAAAAAACAACCGAAATTTCATTGTTTTGTCAACACTTCACTTAACTCCACCATTTTGTTCCTTTGGTTCAAGTTATACGAATCATTTAACTATTTGCACATTTTGTGTGTGTGTTAAATGAGGTGTAAATTAAGGAGTAACTAGTATTTTATGTACAGCATTTTATGGTAACACCTTCCTTTAACGTTCGTTAACAGTCAGGCAACCCCTAACCACTTGAGATTTGGTTCGTTCCAGCTGCTCTTTTCGCTCCGCCCGCTCTCTGTTCAGTTTGTCATCAGTTTCAGTTGTGTCACAACAAGAAGGGCAGCAGTATTATTATTATAAGCACATGCCATTATTATCTGGCCTTTGTTAATGGAAAACATTGCTCTTTGTTTAGCAGTTAGTTTACAATGTGTCCTGTACCCTGTTCACGTTGTTCACTTGGTTCCTCCTGGCTTGACTTTATGCGGTATGTCGACGCTGGCAGCCAAACAAATTTATTGATTAATGCCCGGCTTGTGTGTTGTGTTGTGTGTGTGTTATGCAACAACAAAAGGTAGCGACACACAGCATATAATGGCACAGTTTGCAACTACAACAACAACAACAACAACAACAACTCCCTATGACAATGACCTTCTGTCTAGTAAACTCATAAATAATGTCAAGAGCCGTTTACTGTTTGTACTTTTCCCTATATCCCAATCACAATCGATACATTTTGGAGTTCGCTTGACTCTGATTTTGTTTTTCATGAGCTGTCAGCATAGTTTCCATTTGCTACGCATAACTCATTCCAAACAATATAAAGTTCATTATATAGCAATCAATTTGTTATGACATGTTTACCAGGCGTTCAAAACTGAGCCGAAAATTCGCAACACTTCATTAAAAATTGATTTTGAGTGTGCGAACATTTTATTCGTTACTCTTTTTAGATATTTTGTATTGTAAATGTATAAAGTTCGAATTGTATCTGGCTGCATTTGCATCTGCATCCGTTTGATGTGAGTGCATCTGTGCATATCTATATCATTACCATGTATCTCTGTATCTGTATCTGTACTTTTATCTCTATCTGTATCTGTATCTTAATCAGAATGTGAATCTGAATCTTTTATTGAATCTCTTTCAGTATCTTTAATCATATCTCATACTATAACTTTGGTTGGATTTTCTGAGCATGTTTTTACATATATAATTTTTATGTTCTTATCACTTCTAAAACTTATAAATTGAAAGAGTCGTTAAATTAAACAAACATTGATGTAAACTAAACAATATTTAAGTACCTTCAACATTATTTTAAGTCAGTTAATAGAATAATTGCAGTTTGTTTACTTGACACTTTAAATCAATTGTGTTCAAGACATTTCCACTTTGTATTCGTCACTTTAATCCAACAATTAGTCAATACCAAACACCTTTCACACCTTCAATACGTATCGAAGCCAAATCCAATACACACACACACACACACACACACACACACATACAAGCAAGTGCCGTCAATGTCATTCATTGGAGTACAAGAGTACACAGAGCGTATGTAATTCAATTGCAATCACAGCAAGTGAACCTGGTGGCATTTAACGTTCAGAAACTGAGGGAGGGAAAGGGAGGTAATGGGGAAGGGAAGACACTGACTAGCAAAATTCAGAGGCAGATCCCCAACTTTGTAACAGCGGGCAACAATAACAAGAAGAGGGCAATGCCAAAAGCGCAGCTGGAAAAACAGTCAACAAAACAAAGATTTGAGTTTAGATCAAAGCGATTTCACCGCCACTTGCTGTTAACTCGATGGCGCTCAAGGTACACGGCTGGACACCTGGACGGTTGGACTTGGACACTGGACTTGGAAACTTGGGGACTTGGGGGTCCTGTAAACAGCGCACTGAATCGAAGTGGAGTGGAGTGTGTGTGTGTGTGTGTAACTAGTGTCTAGTGGCTTCCCAGAGGCAAACACACAGATACGATGTCATCCAATGGCTTTTCTTTTTCTAGCGATACCCATTAAAAAGTGGTATAAATGGTTGAATGTAGTTGGGCAATGGAAAAGATCTTCAATCTTATAAAGTTTATATAATCCTGATCAGCAGTCTTGATCACAGATCAAGTTTGTATGATTTTATAAATAACAATTGATTACCGATAGGCAAATTAGGTTTGACAAATTTTATCGATTAAAATCGATTTTCGATAGTTGTTAAGTTCCCAGATTCTTAAGGAAAAGCTATCTACCATCAGTGGAATGTACTCTTCCATATGCAGATCAAGTTTGTTGATCGATAATAGTCGATATCCGATAGCCATAAAAATTCGCTATTCTTAAGATAGACACAAAAGATATAAAGGGTATTTTCGAGTTGAGCTTTATTGACTTTAAAACTTGCTTGCATGTTGTTTTTGTAACTTTTTGCTGTTACTTTATTGTGCTTTGGTGATTTTGTGATTTTTGCTTTAAGCTTTCAAAGTGTGTGCAAATGTTCGCGTCAGGCAATTTGCTGACGCGTTTGTTGTAATTAAATCGATTGCAGCTCTCCAGCCTGGCATCGATCTGATCGGCAGCCATTCATTGTGTGCGCCCATGAATCTATCTATCTATCTCTTTCTTTGTGTTGTGTGTGTGTGTGTGTGTGTGTGTGTGTGCTGTCCAAAAGACCATCTGCCAGTGCATCTGTCTAGCCTTGCGCTGGCCTGGTCTCTTGTCTGTCTCCAAACACTGGGGCGGTCTCTTGGCCTGCGCTAATCTGCTGGGACGCCGACTCGATCGCCGTCGGATCGTTTGCTTGTTACTCTTGCATACAAATGACACAAATGTATGGGACCGCGTCTGCTTTGCTTTTTTTTCTCTCTCTGTTGTACTATTGTATGTATTTCTAATGCCGTCACAGGCGATCAGATTTGTGGCCACATCATGCTGGCTGCCTTGGTTGGACTTGGTTTAACTTGGCTCGGGGATGGAGCATTTGATTTCACTTCGACGCTAATGGCGACAAACTGCCGTGGAGCGCTAAATTGCTTGCCGTTGAGGAGCAATTGGCAAATATATGTATGTATGTACATATAACCCAACAATCTTTTTGCCAAAATAAAAAGGCTACATTTCTTTGATGATCTTGTGTGATGATGATGATGATCTACATGCTAATCAAATCACATTGCAATTACTCAGTGCAACACTAAGGCCAAAACGAATGACTTAGGCGACAAACTGGAGTCAGCAACCACAACAACACACTGATTACTTGGAGTGTGGATAAGTAATGGCTTGCATGCTGGTCATTTGTCTTCATTGAAGCGAAACAGACTGCTCCACGGATTGTGAATGCCTTGGGGCTATTTATCCAATGCCGACGCTTGTTGTGATTGTGATTGGTTAATCATTAGACGCGTTTGAACTACTCTCCAGCTACTGTATGTTTGCGGCTAAATGAAATTATCAGATTGGCAACGATTGTTATTTTGAAAGTTAACAAATGTTAAATGCTGGTCAAGTTAAATACTTTAAACAAAATCTACTTTTGAAAGAAGCATTGATTTAACTTAAATATTTTATTTGCACATCCTTATAAGTAAGGTCCATTACGCTAAGTAGTTTTTGCCTTTAAGCCCAAGCATGCAGTTTTAGTCTTTGAAATGTGACTGCAATGTTTTGCCTTATGTTGGATATGGCTGTGATGCTGGATGCTGGATGCTGAGCGTGCTGGCCCCGTGACACATTCACATTGCACATGCTGCGCTTGTAATATACGCTGCCCCCACATCCGCATCCACATCCCACCCCCTTCAATCCACCCAGCATCGGTAGCGGTAGCAGCCTGCTGTGGTTGTCAGGTGAGTGAGAATTGTGTCACATAGTCAAGCGCTGACACTCGCCAAATGCTTGAATCTGTGCATTGGTATTTGTATATTTGACTACACTAAGAGAAAAATATGTAGCCATAAGTATTCCCTTAAAGAATCTTTAAAAATATTAACAAAAAACAAATAAACTTGTAACAATTTTTGTTAAGAGCAATTTGTATATTGTAAGGGAAAAGGTTTTTTTCTGAGTGCATGTTTGTGTCTAGGTCTGCAGTTGCAGAAATAACGCGGCTAGCGGTATATTTGCTGGCCAAAGTTTTTCCTGGAAACAATCGACGAGTGTACAGCATTTTGCCTGTTGCAGTTGTTGTTGGTGTTGCATGCAGCAGCCTCCACTCCATAAATCTCGCCACACAATGACAAAATATTTGCAAATCGCAAGGCGCGCTTCAAGAGAAGCCGCCTCTCGATACAAATCTATTTTCGTTCACTTTGGTTCGGTTCGGTTTGGTTCGGTTCGGTTCAGGTCCGGGCATTATTATATTGTTCCATGCTTTCATGCCTAAGTCGTAGTCGCAGTCGCAGTCTCAGTCTGACTCTAACTCTGAGAGTCGCCATCAACTTGTTGTGCGGCAGCCAAACAATTGTCTATTCTTTTTCAAATGCAACTGCCGCCTGGTAGCAGCCACAGCAGCAGCAACAGCTGCTGATGCGCCACAATCAAAGCAACAGCAACAACTGCAAGCCTTTGGCAAAAGACTCCCTCGGGAGTCAGCATCCATGTTGCATGTTTGTAGGCTCCTGTTGCCGCCTAGGGGTCCTCAGAGGCTGCTTTCTTGCTTCTTGCTTCGGTTTCTGGGCGCGTTTAACATACAAATTGTTACACTTACAAGTGAAATTTATTATTGCTCTCACACTCGTTGTGCACTGAGCATTACTCATTGCAGGATTATCCTCAGCTTTGCCTCTTACAACCTAAACGTGCCTGATTTCTCACTTCTTACTATATCCCTTACTACATGAGGTTTTTTTTTTTAAGCTGTGATCAATCATGCTTTAGTTAACATCTGCTCGAAAAGTCAAATACTTTGACTTGCTTAATCTTACAGCAATAAATGTTAATAGTTTTAACAGCTTAAAAGTATAGAGTATCAAAGTTTCCTTTAGTATTCAAGACAAGTAGTTGTATTTTTTTTTTTTTGGTCGATCAGCTGTGTTCAAATCGAATGTGTCAACACTTAAAATTAGATTATACCATATTTGCGCTGACTGATTTTCAGGCTGTAATCGCGATCATATTTGGCTGCAACTGCAACTGTTGCTGTTGTTTCTGCTGTTGCACATGCGCAATATTTAATTTTGGACTGGAATCGCTACCGTTGCCAGTTGCCAGTTGCCAGTTTGGACAGGCTAAAATAAAAAATAAAAAAAAAAAACTACTACTACTCAAGTGGGGGGAGCTGTAAGCTTGTAATTCAATCTGCTTGCATTCAGACATGTAACAGCAATTTTAAAACAATTTTCAACTTACTGACAGAGCGGCTACCGGATTGGCTTGGCCCCAGCTAAGCTGAGAGATCGCTTCACGAGAGATCTGAGAGATCTGCTGGCAACGGCAACGCTTTTGAGTGACTTTGGTACCAATCTGTCCATCATCATTACCATCAAGTGTAACATTTGTGACGACAGGCAGGCAAGCAGACGACAGACAGACACCGAGACAGACAGCGAGACAGACAGGGAAACGAAGAGGCAGACAAAGACCTGTGAGCGAGAGGCGGCTGCTTTAGGTGCTTCCGTTTTTTCTCTCCTCCTCTCCTGTGTGGATCGATCTGAGGCTGAACTGAAGCTGCTACAGCGTGCTGTGAATGCCAGTGCAATTACTTTGTAATTTAAGTTATTGATTGCCACGCTGCGAATGCGAGCTGCACACAAGCTGCCACAAGAGTATCCAACAGCATCCAACAGCATCCAGCTGCCGATCTGTCTCCTTGTTCGTCTCCATCTATGTCTCGGTGGGGCTGTTTAGTAGGCTTCTGAGTGGATCTCAGGCTGTGTCTCTTAGATAATCTCCAACGTCGCACCGTTACAATAGCACCCAATGCTTTATACTATATATGCCCTTTAGCTAAAGAAATGGGTCGCAGTGAGCATATTAACTATTATAGAGAAGTTGGCTTAAGTATCACTATTATTTATTTATTTGTTTATTGTCAACCAAAAAGAGCTAACATATATTTAAAATAAGTTTAAATTAAAATTTAATTAAAAATAAAAATGTTAAGTAATACATAAATAATACTCCATGCATTTAATAAAAGGAGTCTACTTGATACAATATTATACAATAAACAACATACGCAATAAAGATAAAGCTAAAAGATTTTCATTAAAGAAAGCCACAAATATTTCTCTTTCAAGCTTCAAACATTTTTTTGTTTAATAACGAATACTTTTAAGCCCCACCAAATATAGAGTATAACAGCATTCACCATTTAAATTCACTATTTTTATGTTTACTAGCTACTTTTTGCTCTTTTATATATAGATAAGTATATTTTATGCGTTCACCTTAGAATTTATCCAGTCGCTGCACATTTTCATGTTTGGATTAGCTGCGAGTGATCCGCTAAAGAAAGAGAGAGAGATTCAGTGTCTGAAGTCGCTGGCCATTGATTCAATTTATGGCAAAATTCAATTTAGATTTTTGTAATCATTTAGTTGTAGCTCAGTTTTTTGCCTCTTTGCTCTTTGTTCTATCCATTTGATTGGTGGCTGTTCTTGATTTCATTAAATGCATTCGCTGCCTTTCAGCCATTTGCAGAATTTTGCTGAGCGCTTTGTTTTTTGTTGTTTGTCATTTTCGCATTGCTCGAATGTGTTGGCCATTCGATCCTCGGTCTCCACTTTGACGCCAGTTGATGATGACTTATAATTGCAACGAGAACGGGGAGAGAGTGAGGGGTAAAGGTAACAACAAGTCTGTAGATTTTTTTCTTGCTTTATGCACTCAAAACTGTCATAATTTATAGTGTTGTTGTTGTATTTTATGTTGTCTTTTTCTTTTGTTTTGTTTGGTTTTTTGTTGTTTTGTTGTTTTCAGCATTGACAACAGGTTGATGCATTGATTGTTGTCGTGTTGTTGTAATGCTGACATTTATGACAGTAATTTGTTTTTCAATTTGTAAGCCAGTTAGAAAAAACAAGCTCAGCTTTCCAGCAGAAAAAAACACAGCACACAAAGTGTCAAAGCATTTAGCGGTACATAAAATATTCTGCGATAGTCAAAGGCGCCTTTCGTTTGTCCAATAAACAAAAGTTAACAGTTAAAAAGTAACAAGAAAAAATACTAATAAAATTTGTTATTCTTCCTTTAAACGTAACTATTTACATATGTTTAGGTATATTTTTAGCTTAAAATTTGTTACAAACATGAGCTTGCTTTAAATGTACTTAAAAATAAAGCAACTTATGTTATTGGCTGTCAATACAACACAAAGGTTAACAGTTAACTGTTATGGCGTTTTGGTAGTGCACAAATTTGGTATATCAAATGTTATAGGCGCTAATTACTCTTTATTGGTAGCAGCCAGCCAATAATAGTTAGTGTCCACATCTCATCCACATCATATTTCACAGCAATAGTTGGACCCTTTTATGGTCTTTGGCCAGCTTTTACGTGCTACGTGCCTGAGAGACTGAGAGACCGAAAGACAGAGAGATGATGTGGGATAGCTTGATTTGGTGTCCTTTATAGGGGGATATGAAATGAAAGGCGATGCTTTGATGTTTGAGCGCAGAACTATGAATATGGCAAAAGGCAATGGATGGATGACATTGAAGAAGGCATTTGATCATTTATTCGGTTAGTAAGTGAGTTGAGTGAGTGAGTGAGTGCATCATCATCCAAGCAACCATATGCATTTCACATTGCTTGGAGGTTCTTCTCTTTTTAGTTTAGTTTGTACGACTTTCGCCGACGCGACGCTCGACCGACTAACAAAGAAATCAAAGCGAGCCTTCACATTGCGCTCAAATAATAAATCACAATTCGAACCAAATCAGTAGAAAATCCCGTGCCATAAGCGGTCAAGTGTTGTCCATGAGTGCCTCACTAATTTGGTCATTAATTGGCATCACCTATATGCATGTGTGTGTGTGTGCGTGTGTATCTTTTTCTTCGCTGCTGTTATGACTAAATTCTACAAAACACCCAAAAGGCATAACTTGAGCTCATAAATAACGAAAAAATATATATATATATTGCTTAAGACAAACGACACATTTAATAATAATAGTAATAATAATATTAATTCTAATAAATGTGCCAAAAGCAGACAAAACTACCAGCAAAATAAAAAAATGAAAAAAAAACTTGTCGCTTTTCGCAATCGGAATCGCAAAACGCAATCACAACTCGAGCAGAGAGAAGAAAGTATCGATTGAAGATTTGGTCATGCGATGGTGTTTTCCTACGCAGCTGGAAGCCATTTTTAGCCGAGATGAACGATGATCGATGATCGATGATACCCAGGTCGCATCTAAAGCTCACAAACACAGCGGTCGCTGTCTTTTGAAATGGACTCGCGTACAACGGCAGCGCCCAGGGGGCATCTTGTTTAGTTTTGGGTTGGTAGCTGGGAGCTGATAGCTTTAACTTCTCGCAGATTGTTGTTTATAGTCAGAGGCAGCGAATGCAACAAGTTCATTCTGGTGCATTTTTGGTAAATTAGTTGCTCCATGTGACGTCTGTATTGGACAATCTAGATCAAGATCATTTACGACACTTTATGACAGTTTACCGTCCACGTTATCAATTACAACAAATGTCAACATTACCAAACACCAAAGATTATTATGGACTTGCTATGGACACAGGAGAATCCCAGCGAGCAGTTTTTGGTTAGTTGGGACAGTTATTTGTGAGAAGTGACTGACTGCTATCAATAAACAGCCCAAAAGGTAACACATAGCGATCTAAGTTATGCTCGAAATTATAGCATATGAATCGTAGGTTAACATTTAGATGGGAAGTGGATAACTTTCGAGGTCAAAGCATAGAAAATGCGATAAAAACGATAACGGTTTGAGTGGGATAAGACTGCAGCCACAGCAAATCTCTCTTACCGAAAAACCGAGAACCGAAAAAAAAATAAAAGACAAGAAAAGGATTTAAAATAATCCAAGGCGAGTTAGCAGCTGATGTCTACGAGCCTGATGACTGGCATGCAAAATGTCAGACAGATTTATGAGAACGGACAGATTTGGAGCATGAGGTAGGCTAACTAAAAATAGGAGGGGAGAAGAGGGGTAGACAGCAAACGATGTTACGCATTAGACAAACAACAAGCAGTCAGACGAGTCGAAAAAATAAGAAAAATAAAATAGTGAAGACGAAATTAAGCCGTATGCTGATTTCATTTTAATTACGATGCCCCATGCCTCATGGCAATCAGGCATGCAGCAAAGCTGGATCAGCTTAGAGCGACAAGTGCGTAATGCACAAATGCATGAAGTCTGTGTGTGTGTGTGTGTGTGTGTATGTTGTTGCATCCACAAACGAGTACTCATATAATTGCTGAGTAGGCTGAGCTTCAACCCAAATAGTGCAAAAGACTCTAAGACTAAAGTTTCCTGGCGTCGTGATCACTTAGCAATCGTCACCTTTTCCAGTTCTGCTCCCAGCTTCGTTGGCCATTCGTCAAAGTTTGTTAATGTGTCGGGACCAAGTGCAACACACCATAACTCATTTGCCACTAACTAACTGGCCAAAACGTATTTATTGTTTAGGCCATGTGTAGCGCAAAATTGAAGTGAAAAACTCAAGTCAGAGTCAGCTCTCGTTCACGTCACGCATTTTTAACTGAATATTGTTGGCTTTAGGCCGCAGCTCCATTTACACCCCCGACGCTTTAACTCTTAACCTATAACTATGAACAAATCGGTTGCAGCCTGCAGCGCAATACAATACAATATGGACAACAAAGTGATTTGCAGGCGCAGGCGAAAGTTTTTTTTTTATTTGTAGGACTTTGACTTGGACTTGGAAGTTGGACTTTCATTCAGTTGCCAGCGACACGTTGGCGACATTGACAAATGCATTTGGGAACACAGCGACGTGCAGACGCATACAAAGTCCACAAAACTAAAAGATTGTGGAAATATATATAAATGTATGTTGACATATGCTTGGAGTGCCCTTGTCCTGAAATAAGTCAGCTGGGATTATGTTTGTGGTCTTTTGTTGCAGCTTCCTGATGGCAACTTTTTGAACGTTATCATCTTGGTAGAAATAAGTTAAGCTAGAGTTAACCATCTTATCAATCTATGTATATCGCATATGTCATGAATATATACATACTAGTTAACAAAAATTGTCGCATCAGATGAAAGTTGTATTTGGCGGTCTTCTTCTAATGTTTTGTTTGGCTGCAGCGGAAGTTTTAGTTTATTTGATTAGACTTTGCAACATCGTAATGTTCGATCGTTTCAATACCCCTCCAATCCTAGCTGGCAATTATGGAGCGCGTGACACTCGCCGCTTTTGCCGCTTATCTTTTATTTAACGTGTTCGCTCTGTATAAATATGGAGGAGCCGGACTCCAAGCCAAGCCAAGCCAAGTTGGCAATAGCTTCATTTGTGTCGCCTTTTGCCGTTCTCCTCCTCCTTCTTCTTCTGCTGCTGCTGCTGCTGCTGCACTTCATTAATTATGCGACCGGCTTACGTTGCAACAGTTGGCTGAATGGGGAGCAGAATAGATGGGGCACGGCACCATGCGAATGTCTGCATCATCATCATCATCATCGTCGTCATCGTCGTCATCGTCGTCATCGTCATCGTTTGCCGGCATGATAAAGTTGTAATTTGTTGGCAGTTAAAGGTGTTGCTTATAGTGCAACTAATCGACGTAATAAACTAAACTATGCGTAGCTAAACGAGATCTCTTTCTCTCTCTCCCCTCTCTCTCTGCAATTTGTCGCTAATAAACCTGCTAATGATGATGTTCCTTAATGATGATGAATGCCATAATATCAATCAAATGGAGCACTACAGAATGCAACATTGTTTTAAATGAGTTTAAGTTGAAGAAACTCTTTTTTTACTTAAAATTGAACCAGTTAAAAGTATAATTAGTCTAAATATATATCTTTAAGTTTCTTTTGTATATATTAAGTAACTTTATCTAGGAAAAGTTTCAATTCCAATCCAACAACTTTTAGCATGCACATTTCAATTGCCACAACACAAGTTTTATTTCCATGGCAAACTCTCAGTTGCAGGTTTCGCTTGCCACTTGGAAAGGGCGTATGCAAATAGAATTGGTGTCAACAACAACAACAACAACAACAGTAAATATACAAAACTATGCGCAACAATAACACACAAACACAGACGCTAAAGTGAAAAGCGGCCAAAGAGAAGATGCAACGCGCAGAACCAAAAGGTAAATATGTTGCTGCAACAAGTGGTTGCCCATTTGGCATTGGACTCGGCCTCCGCGCGCTGGATATACCGATGCCAATATATACTATACTCCGCCAGCCATATAATGCAGCTCATCAACAACACACAACACAGACGGAGGCAAATGCAACATGTGCTGCACACACAGTGAGAGAAGAGAGAGAGAGAGAGAGAGAGTACTGGCCATAAACAAATATGAGTAGCTGTGCAGCCTGTGCCTAGCTTCTTCTTCTTCTTCTTCTGCTGCTGCTGCTGCCGTTGCAGCCTTAAGAAGTGTGGGAAAATTTTCGGAATTTCTTTTGCTCCCCCCCGCTCCTCGCGGCTAGAAGAAGACTGGTTTTTGGGGATACTTACTGCAGCTGTAGCTGCTGTTGTTGTAACAACGGGGGGGAGGGCGGGGCTATTTCGTTGCTAGTTTGGGCTAGGCATGCCAACTAGCGAAATTCTTTTTGATAATTTAATTTAAGAAATATTGTATACAGCCTTGCCACATAGTTGACGACGATGACGACCCCTTGACCACAACGAGGCACGCGAATGAAGCGCAACGGATTGCCGCCCAGTTTGTCTAGTCTCCTTCTTCCCCCTCTTCGACTCTTCCTCCCTTCTTCTTCCACTGGCTTTTCTCTAGTTCAGTGTGCCAAATTTCAGCTAATCATCTTCAAACTCCAGCTCGCCACAGCAGGGAAAGTTAGTCCTAGTTAACAATAAAGTAAGCATCTAACTAAATACTAGGATTTAAGTACATTGATGCTGCCATACTTTCAACTGCATCGATAGGCAGTTCAATAAGTTATCGAAACAAAGAACCAACCTTTAACTTTGAGCTTGTTTTTCATAGCTTGAATAATGTTTATGTCTTCTTAGTTCTAAAGATTTTAAACGCTGGAACTGACATCTACAATTAAAAGGGTTAAAAATTCATTTTAAACTATTTTTGAACATTATTTGGTAAGGCTACAGGACCTTCCTATAACCAAACTTGAATATCCTGTTCTCACTCTTCCTCTCTCTCAACTCTCCCTTCCTCACTGCTCAAAAACAATTCACTTTACAGTGTAACAGATCCAGACCAAGAGCTGGCAACGCCAGCAGCTCTCCCAGTGGGCCCCAAAGCGTTTTTTGTTTACCGCTCGACAAATTGCTGTGCTTTTGGCATCTGAGCCTCAGGTACCGGTATACCATATATGGAACAACGTAGACACTTTGCGTGTCTATAGTGTTCTCTCCCTCTCGCTCTCTCTGTCTGCACTAAACAAATTGTTAAATTTATTGCTGGTCGTAAAGAATGGTCGCAGTTTGCAGTTTGGATAGCGAAACCGATCGGCCAAAGAACAAATAAAACAAGAAAATTCCTATTGTAATAAACTCGAACGTAAAGATTTTGCAGAGGTTGAGGAAATAATACTTACCTTCAGTTAGCTTTTGCCATATTTGCGTTGATTTTTTGACATCTTTGGCATTTGGCGTTTAATTAATTAGTGAACGTGAACTATGTGAAGAGAGTAGTTTTGTCCAGCATTGTTTCATTGGCGCCGTTGTCAATCACTCAATCAATCCATCAATCAGCAAAGCATTCCTTGGCTACCATGTGGAGTGAATAATTGCCACACACTAAGAGAGGGATGGAGAGAAATAGAGAGAAAGAGAGGCGAGAGCATTTGAATTATGCAAGCTAGAATGTCAAATAATTGTAATGTTGAAGAAGAATATAATCAAAGGTTAATTGTGTCTGTGCTGAAAGCTTAAACAGAGCTTTTAACTGCCGTTATGTAAAAAAAACAAATTTCTTTCCCAATTACGTCGCCTTAACAATTCAAAAATTGTAACGAATTTGAACACAACCCTCATAAATACCCTTTATCCAGATCTCTGCATTGCTGAAGAGCTCTTGATCAAGCTGGCCTTCAATTACACCCACCCTCCTTCGCCTCCTCCTCAGCAAGCAAAGCGCAAAGCAAATTAGGAAGCTAGGCTAATGAAGAATTTACATTGTTTGCCAAAACGAATTATTATTAAGCGGGCCAGAGGATTGAGGATTGAGGATTGAGGACTGAGGATTGTGGATGGGGATGCGCAGAACTGTTTGCGGTCAAACAAAACAACGACCAATTATATCGCCGAGCTTTGATCTCTTGCCTCAGAGGCCGACTCTTGGTCTCCATAGCAACTTGCCACACTGGCTGTGGCAGCCCAGTTGTTGGCCTGGACTATTAAGCATACCAAAACCGAAAGAAAGTAGCAAATGCAGCAGCAACAGCGGCGGCAACCATGAAAATGTGAAGCAATTGTTTCTGGCATTTCGCATTGCACTTTGTTCTAAAGCCGCCCCAGCAGCAAACTATTTGGGCGAGGCAGGCAACCAACCAATTCCCACCAGGAGCACTCCAACTACAAATACTGATTATTCGTATGCTACTTACTTAAATTCAACTTTGTGCATTTGTATATAAATCAAATGAAGCGTGCGCTTTAAGTAGATCTTCTCCTCTCACCCAAAAAACTTCAATTCAATTAATGTCAGTCGTTAAAGAACGAGAAAAAAGTGGCGAGATTTATAGGGCAAAGCCAAAACTGAAATCCACTTAAACATTTTGTTGCGCTGGCCAAGCCCTAAAGTCGTTCCAGATACATTTGTATGTATGTGCGTATTTCACCCAAGAGCCAAGTTTAAAGGCGCTCCAATTTGTCACTCTCTTCTTTATGTTCTTCTCGTTTTTCAGTTTTTAATTTTTTGTAGGCCTGCACAGCCGAATGCAAAAAGGTGTTAAATGCCCTAACTGCAAAGGAGTTGTATAAGTTTTTCATTTAAAATAACATACTTGATATCTACTTGATGTTTAAGAAACCAAAAAGATTTTACAACGAGTTGTTTTATTTCCTTAAGAAATTTCATAGTTCTGTTCTTTCAATCCTTATGGTTAGAGTATCTTACATTCGTTTTTGTTTGATTATCTGCACTATCGTTATCTTTGTGAAAGAGGAGCGTCTGAAACAACAACAACCACAAGCGCTAAACCAGATCGCACAATTGTTATTAGGCTCTTTTGAGCAAATGCCGCCAAGGGGCCAACAACAACAACAACAACAACGACGAACTGAAACTGAAGCACGCGCTCTTAACAAATTGGGCTACGAATTTATACGACTGCTGGGATGGAGAGAGGAAGAGGAAGAGATGACATCACTGGCCAAATATGTGTGCCCCAAAAGGCGCGGCCAGCGCAGATGCGAGATGTTTGCAACGTTTTGCGATGACGCAGATGCGACAACAACAACAACAACAACGATCTATGGCTAAAAGAGAGCGAGGCATTGTGTTGACACTCGTTCATCATGATGAGGCAAGCTGTGAGTGCTGTGAGTGTGGATTCCATGCCAGGACATGCAAACTAGTTCCCGTTTATTTTTTGTTCTTTTTTTTGGTAGAACGAATTCGGTTCGAGATTTGCGAGATGCCCGTTTCAATGTCAGCTCAATGTTATGCAAATTTCTGTGGCAGGCTCTTCAACGTTTGATTTATGTGTGTCACAGTCGGAGAGGGCGACGGGACTGTCAGCGCCTGCTTTCGCATAAAACTGAGTCAAATGAAATTAACAACAGTCTATCCTGAGCTATCCTGGGCCATCCCGGACGATTCCGGACAGGGCGTCGACACCTTTATGAAGTGTCAAAGTCAAAGTCAAGAGCCAAGTTCATTAATTTGACATGAGCCGTGCTCTTGAAATAAACTCGATGTTTATACACATAATTGTTGCATAATAAACTCATTAATCAATTTATGAATGAACTACATACAAAGTCCGGAAACGGGTTAAGAGGCGAGGGGAAAGAAGCACTCAAAGTTGAAGTTTTGCTAATGATTCAAGATGATGTTTTGATGCATTTCCGTTGGAACATCCTTTTTTTGGGTTTTATGAAGGATGTCAAGCATCTGGCATCATTTGTTAACATTTGTAGAAATATCAAAAAAAAATGCTATTTAAATATTTAAGGGATTAAGTTCTGTAGGTAAGTTTAAATGTTTTTAATTCTATTACTTACAGATATCTTGATGTTTTTCTAAAAAGTTTTTTAATAATAAATTTTCCTCAAAATATCATTGATTTATGCTCTTTGTTTAATTTAAAATATTTAGCATAACTAGAAATTCAAAAAATGTGCTTCATAATTTACTTTTAAACTTATCTTTCGTGACTTTAAGATACAAACACATTTCCTAGTGTGCGTCAGTCTATCTTCCTATCTTTATCTAATGTTTCTGGTAGTAAGTATGAGCGCTTAGTACTACTTCAATATCTATCTAGTATGTATCATGATGTGTAATAGGTGGTCGTCTTCATCGATAACTTTGTTGCTGTTGTTGCGGATGTTGCTGTTGCTGTTGCTGTTGCTGGGCAACAACATTGACAGCAGTAGCAGCAAAACAGCAGCAGCTAAAATATGTTCCGTGTTTTCTACTCTACTCTCTTTCTATCTCCATCTCTGTTGCACTCACACCCACGTACAACTATCCCACTCTAGCCGCCCAAGAGCGAGGCAAACGGGGCAAATGCAATTGTAAAAATTGAATTATTCATGGCGATTGTACGACAATCAATTGAAATTGAAATAAAATGCTGCTGCCAAGACGTTGTTGTTGCTGTTTTTGTTGTTTTTGTATTTTTTGCTACCGCCTTTGACATGTGCGCACAGCTATCTTTTAGCTGTTTTTTTTTTTTGCGTTTTTTCAGTATTTCTTTGGCTTGCGTTCAATGCTGAAATTGTGATTTAAAGTATCTGTATCTGGATCGATTTGGCAGGCATCGATTGAATGTCGCAATGTCGCCATGTGGCCATGTTGCCTGCCCCTCTCCCCTCTACTCTGTGAGCTTGTTCAACTGTCCTGCACTTGGCATGCAGCCTGCTTCGCAGATTTGTCGCCTATTTTGCTGGCTCTTGCTTTTTTTGGGCAATCGAACAATTTGTATTTGGAAATGTTGCATGTTTAACTCTTTCAACATCCTCATCAACGGAATTTCGTTTTGGCCTTGGTTTCTTTTATGCATCGATTTGCAAGCAACAAAAAAATTAACATAGTTTATATGGGAAAGAATTAAGCTTGTTTTAAGTTAATGTTATTTGTATTTTGAAATGAGGTTAGACTTGCCTTTATAGCCAACTAAATAAATCATTCTTTCTCTCAGCTTCCTTGCTGGTCAACCATAATTTGAAGTAGATTGCGCTCTAATAAATATGAGCAGACATCAAAGCTAATGCCCCAACTCATCACCATGAGCACGCGAGTGATCTCTGTCTGCAGTATTCACCTTCTTCTTCTTCTCCGCCAGCTTATGACCAACTCAAACCAAATATATATAAAAAGTCAGTGCCACTGGGGCAGACTAGCCGCGTAAACTTAATTAAAATTAAACCGCTGCAACAGATGTGCAACAGATTTGACTACCGAGATTGAAATGACGACGACGACTCTCTGTGGAGAGAGATTATGACGAGGACAGGCGTTTGCTGACAGAGCTTAGAGTGTGTGGAAAAACTAAGCGCAAGAGAAGCAACTGCCAACTCCTCTATTCCATCGGCTAAATGCTGCTCGTGCTGTGATAAATTACACGTCATTTTGGAGTGTTGCGCTTCCTTGTTACTCCGTCAACGGGTGTTGACACTGGACGGGACGGAACGGGTTGAAGGGGTGGCGGGTTGGCATTAAATGTATCTTGGCTATGTTGGGTATCAACTGCAAGTGGTGTTATTAAAATGAAATCATCATCATCATGAAGTGACACAAGTGCATAGTCTCTAACCATAACTCTAACTCCTGGCTCTTAGCTCTTATTGTGGATCTGTTTGAAGATCAACTCAATTCTCTGATCTTGCTTATGACAAGAGAATTCAATTAGTTAGACAAAAGAATTGTACAAATGGTTTTAATGCTTAGTATGAAGAAAAGAGTTCAGTTCTTAGCATAGCAAGCTATTTACTTGATTTATTTTAAAGCTTAAATATGTTTCTTTATGGTACTATCGAATATAAAATATCAAAAAACCAATACTGAAAACCCAAATAAATCAATGGAAAAAATCCTTAGCCCCCTTGGGCCTTAAGGACCTCTTAATAAAAATGTAAACCACTAAAACAAGGGTTCTTCAAATTACAGCTCACTTAGTACACATTAAAACGAAAGACTTAAGCGACAAACTCGTTTTCACCATTTTGTAAACAAGCTACTAATTTCATTTGAAAATGTATGTTGCTGTTGTTGTTGTACGCTCTCGCAGCCGTGCTTTTATTTACACAGCTCGACGGGCATTAAGTGCCCACCTCTTTGGCACATTAGTCCAATACGAATACAAATGAATGCACATTTACAATATAAACACTCACACACACATATACACACTGCTGCTTTCGTGGCACATGCAATCGAGCGATAATAACTGTACTGTGTGTAAAGTCAAACGCAACAACAAAAGCAACAACAATCGCTCGTACACACCACACAAAAATGAACAGCCAACCACATCGAGAAATTCAATGAAAACAAACGAACGCTAACGGATCGTGCCGCTGCCAACAGCCAACCACAATTCAGCATGAAGAGCTAAAGAGCAACATCAAAGAGCAGCTGTAGCAGCAGCAACAACAAAACAATCGAACCCGGCTTTTAACAGCTCACACAGCACTTAACATTAACAGCAAACAGAAGCAGAGACAGCAGCAGCAGCAGCGGCAGCAGCAGCGCAGCAACAGCAGCTGTTCCATAGTAAACAGGAAATAGCAATTGCCCTCTGTAAAGTGCATGATAAAAGCAAGTAAGTGAGTTTTGCGGTAGATCGTCAGGCGAAATATCAGCAGTTTGTAAGGCATTTGTGTTCTCTTCAAGAAGCTGACAACAGAAAATTGAAAAAGTTAGATATACTTTTAAATAATAAGGCATATTTGCAAAATAATAAAACAAATACAAATTAGTTATCTCCATATTTTGTTTGGTAAATATTATAAACATAATATTTGAATTCACATAAATATGCATCATTACAGTTAAATTTCCTGCTGGGCTGTTACAGACCCTCTCTATCTCACACAAACACACACAAAGACTCTCTCAACACAATGAAGACGCGTGCGCGCGCGGCTTCCAAATGCTGCTGGCTGTATGGTTGTTTGGTTGTTTGGCTGCTTGACTGCTGCCTGATGATCTTTGAGGCCAGGGCCAGTCGTCAGTCGGTTGGTTGGAGCTCAGAACGATGATGACGATTTAGTCTCGGATGGGCGCTACGCTGCAAAGCATCGCAAGGCTGCAGAATACCGCTACTTCAAAATTATCACTCTCTCTATATATTGCGCGCGAGCGCGCGAACATAAAATCGCGCTTATCGGTTATGTTCGTCACGTGATTTCACTCACGCGTATGATTAAATGTGGAAAAAGCCGTCGCTAAATTGATTTTTTAACAAATTGATAATGCAAGCAGAGCAAACAGAAAGATCATACTACATCAGTATTTAATATCTGAATAGAAAGATTTGTGAAAATAAAATATATGTGCTTAGTGTAAAAGTGTGAAAAGAAAACTAAAATTTCAACTGAATTATTTATGCAGTTATCTGCAGAATAATATTGTGAAAAGGTTAGTGTTAAAAAACTTAAATTATTAGTATACAAATTAAACTGTGCAACTTATTATTAAGTATCGTATGTGATTGGTGTTCACTTTCAATCAATGTGCACATTTATTAATCATTATTTTAAATGTGTAAGCATTGACCTTTTAACTGATTCGTTAGTTAGTTTTTCGCTAGCTGTTGCTATTAAAGTGTAATCAAATTCATTATTTTTTTAATATATATGCTAATTTTGCACAAACATGTGCAAGATTTTAATCATTAACTCGAAATACCAAGCGGGGACATAAATTAAACTTTTTACAAATGTGTAAACAACCTCAATCATAAACATTTAAGAGTATTGCTAAAGCTGCTTATCAAATACAATAACTGTTAAAAGAACTGCTATGAAACATAACAGCTTTCAAAGTAGAGTAGTAGAAGAGCTTTTTTCAAACTACAGTTTTAACCTAAAGGATACCCTTTTCTTGTTTTCTAGCACTTGCTTCCATATAACTGTCAAGCTCGAAGGGATTAGCTAAGCGCATACATATATAGTACACATATGCATACATACATGCACATATTCAGGAAGCAGAAATGAGAAACAAAAGAGACTCATTGACATGCTCATTAATTATGTTATTGCCTTTTGTGCGATAAGTGTCAAGAAATTATTACAATAGGGCGACGAGAGTTGTTGGTAAACGTACCAAAACTACAAAAAAAAATAAAGAAAAAAAAAGAATGCAAAGCGCTGAAGACATATTCAAGCATTTAATTGTCTGACTGAAAGGGGAAAGGACGAACGAGAAGAGCGGGCAGAGGGTAGCGAAGAGCGGGGAGCGGTTGGCAGTCAGGAAGCGAACAATTCAAACTAGAGCGTGTGACTCTTTTGAATGGATTTGCATATTGCAAAATGTCTTTTGGCTTTAGGCAGAAGGCTAATAATAAAGCATATTATGGGCAATTGTTTATTGCTTCCTTATATGCATGTGTGTGTGTGTGTGTGTTTGTCACAGATCTTTGAGTAGTTTTAGATGCTTTGCTCCTGTATTGCCTGCTTTTCTTCTTGTGTTGTTCTATTTTGTAACTGCTTCAAAATATTTTCAACAATCGTGGTTTGCTTGTTTGAACACCTTTTTTCTGCTCCTTTTATTCTGATCTATTGTACAGCATTTTGTTTGCTTTAAAGGACACATTTATGTTTATTATTCTTTGCCATGCTTATTGCTGCAAATCCTTTTTGCTTTCTGACAGCCCCCTCTGTCAACGATGGCAACTTGATGAGCTTGTTGAAAGTGTAGTTCCCCCCATAAATACAAATACAAATACAAGCATACAAAGACATACATTTAACTGATCTTGTTCTCATTGTTACCAAATGAATGCAGATTCGGTTTGCTTCTGTTCTCAGCGAACACAAAAAAAAAATCAAATAAAAAAGCAGCTAAAAACTTGTATTTGAATGTTGTTGCTGTTGCCCAGCACTCGAAAGTTTGACTGCAATCGACAGCTAAACATTGTTGGACAATAATGATTGTTATCAAACAATCTTTTAACCGCTGTACAACAGTTAAGAAAATGCAAAAGGTTTCAGCTTTATAGTGATGTAAATTAATAAATTTAGTTCGAGCTCAATTAGGTACATTGGAGTATTGTAAAAAGTATAAAAAAATCTTTATACTGTTCATAAATAACTTAACCATTAATAAAAATTCTCTTATAAGTGCTTAAGTAGAATTACAACTCTTACATTTTTGAGAATTAAAGACTCCCAATTATGTAAAGAGATAAAAAGCTTTCTTTTACAGCATTCACTTTGGATAAACATTCACAATAGAAAGATTTTAATTAGCTGCAAATAGGATTATTTTCATGCTTGTAAAGTTGTTGGTCGCTAAACAACTAAGCTGAGAATTTGCAGCATTTTTATGATCCTTTAAAAACGTTTTAGAACTTTAAACTTGACCTCCAGTGTAACTAAAAAAATTTGTTATTGCTTAGTTCCTTTTAAGAAAATAAAACGTTGACCTGCACTGCAAATAAAAGCTATTTCTAGTCCATGTATTGTGACCCAATAAAGTACTCGTTGTAAATGACAAGCATTAAACATAAGCACTTCACGTCTTTGCCACAAGAAGAAGAACAAGAAGTAGATGAGGAAGAGGAAGAGTACTCCTTACCCCATTCTCAGTAAGTTTGTTTCGTTATTGTGTCCATATCTTGACACTGTTTTCGTTTGGTTGCCTGTTTGCCTGGTTGGTTGGCTGGGCAGGAGGGCGAACCGTTTGGCAGCTTTGCGGTTGCAACCACCGCTCAGCAGGTGGTGCAACCCGGCGTGATGCTGCTCCTGTGATAATGGCGAACACGCCAGACCGCCACTTTGCATATAAACGCGCGCTAATGGACACCAAAGGTGACAGTCAATGTGGCTAAATTGGCAAACATTAAATTTGCACCTTCACAGCGGCAAAAAAAAAAGAAATGTATGAAAAAAAAAGACCCAAGCCGTGACAATTTAAGGCACAGCGGTGCGCTTTTCCAGAAAAGTGAAATAAAATAAATAAATAGGGAAAAACTTAAACTGAATTGCGATTGGCGATCGCAAAAACTAGACAAAGTGGCAGAAGAAGAAAATCTTAGAGAAAACGAACCGAATGTTTAAGTTCTTAATACAAGTCTTAGATACTCTATATATATCTTGCACGTTGTGAAAATATTTATTTCATATTGGTTTCACATTGAAGTTTTATCTAAGGGAAATAAGAAAAAAAAAATTCCCTAGCAATCGGGAATTCTTAAAACTCCCGTTAAAGCTTTCTTTCTTATCTAATACACAGTAGCTTAACGAATTTCATGCCCTTTTTCTTGTGTAATATTTGGAATTTTGCTATCTTTGCTCAAAGCAGTTTCACGCTGATCAAAATACTTGACGCAAAATGTACAAACATTTTTTACTACAGCTATTTTTTTGTTATTTGACCTTAGCTTTATGATCATACACACACAAACACACAGAAACAGAGAAGAAGAAACAAGTAAGTAAGTACATACATTAGATGTGTGAACACGACCCATCCTCAGTGGCAGGGAGTGAAGAGTGGGGAGCGGAGAGTGGTGCAGCCGGCAAGGGAAGTGCCAGACCAGGCCAGGAATCGAGTCGTGGATATAGTATGTGTCTTTTGGATGGTGCCAGCCCAAACCGGTCGCTGCATACCTCAATTTCTAACCACGACCTGTGGCAAAAAACCAAAAAACTGAAAAGAAAAAAAAACCTACTAAAGAGAAACGCAGTGGGTCATCGGTTATGCTGTTGTTGTTGTTGTTGTTGTTGTTGCCTCGACTGCTGCTTCTTCTTATTATTATTATTTTTACTGTTATTGTGTGTATGACCATGGCCTTCTCCTGATCACAGCTAAATAATGCAAGGCTGTGCCAAAACACTTTATGTCCAACAAGGACTATTTGGAAATGATTAAAGTTAACTTGGACTTGAACAACTAATCTTGAATGCCAGATAGCGCTGCATGCATTCTCATCCGACCTTTAAACTCAAACTTATCGTATAAAAAGCTATAATCGGGGACACGAATCAAATGTAGATCCTCTCGTAAAGACTAACTTAACTCCTAACACTAAGCTTTCATCTACCATTTTTTATCTAAGTTTCAAACCCATCTGAAAATTGTTTTACATAAATACGTAATCAAGATAGCCATAAAGTTAAATGTCATGAAGTTTATCAGAATATAAAATCATAAGTTGACTTATTAGGTTCCAAACAACACAATTATCTAAATAAGAATTTTATTGTCCCAAACCTCGGACTAAGCTCTGATTTTGTAAGCACCAAATCCTTAGTACACAAGTATAAAGGAACAATTTAAGTAGTTTAACTTTTGCTTAAAGAACTTACCAATCGTTAAGTTTTTTCTATTTAGTTCGTTCAGTATCACACAAACAAAGGAACGAACTAAATGAGCTACAATCAATCCTTATTCACAAGAACATCTGATTAGTATTTATAAATATTTATTATTTTCATAAGATCTTAACAGTGTTGTTCTTAAGTATAAATAAATCGTTTTTTAAATATTTTTATATTATTTTGTTTTTTTAGATGAACCAGCTGTGCAAAGTGTGCGGCGAACCGGCGGCTGGTTTTCATTTTGGAGCATTCACATGCGAGGGCTGCAAGGTAAATATATTTTTAATGCTTAAAGCTGTCTACGTATATTTATTAAATATATTGTGAGAGAAGCATCTTAAATCCCAAATCAAAAACTCTTTTTTGCTCAACAAAATGTGTGTGCGAAAAAATGTTAGCTTTTACTTTTGCAGGCATCAAATATTATTGCTATAATTAAAATTCAATTCGGTGGATTAATCGATTTTTAATTGACTGTAAGTAGATGCGAGCACAATGAACGTAAACTTCAAATGCCATGGGAAAATTTCTGCACAAATTTAGAGCACACGATTTCTTATACTATATATGTATGTATAACATATATAGAGCTGAGCTCAAGGCGACTACAATTGTAAACTGCAGTCAATCAAATAAAAATTACATGCATATTAGATGACTCAGCGTTTAAACGACATCAAAGTTCATTTATTTGCTGAACATGGCGCTCAATGAACTTCAACATTCAATGCGAAGAAGAAGAAGAAGTCGGGCAGCAGCAACAACAACAAGTAGCATGACTTGGCTAGAATCAAACAACAACAAACAAACAAAACAAAACAAAGCAGCTCACATCCATACACAGTACAATAATAAATGGTGCATGAAACTCTTTTTCATAATCATCATCAAAGTAGTTGGCAAAAAAAAAAAATATAAATTTATTAACGCACATTTTGTAATTGAAGCGTTGAGAGTTTTTTTTTGGATTAGATTGGAAGAAATGATGCCACTTGTTGAATGCTAATTACAGTTTGTTGAGCACAGGTGCAAAAAGGTATCAGCATTAATTGATTTCTGTTAGCCAGCAACATATTGCCAAGTCATTTAGATTTTTTGTAGGGCAAGCCAATTAAATACATAAAATTAATAAATAATATAAGTACAAGTATTGCTTCTTTCACTAATCTTGAACCTAATCTTTGCCACATTTCAGTCATTCTTTGGACGCACTTACAACAACATTGCTGCCATTGCCGGTTGCAAGCACAACGGCGATTGTGTGATCAACAAGAAGAATCGCACCGCCTGCAAGGCATGCCGTCTGCGCAAGTGTCTCCTGGTGGGCATGTCCAAGAGCGGATCTCGTTACGGCCGACGCTCCAACTGGTTCAAGATACACTGTTTGCTCCAGGAGCAGCAGGGTGGCGCGGGCGCACCTTCCACCGGTGGCAGCTCCAATGCTGGCAGCGCCAATCTGGATCAGCTGGCGCGACTGCAGCAGGCCAGCAATCAGGCACGGCAAACCTACCAGGACAAAACGAATCCCTGCATCAAGTCCGCCACGGCAGCCGCAACGGCAATGGCTCCAACGACAGCTCCAGCGCCAGCTCGTCCAGCGCCCAGTTTGCCTGGATTTCTGCAGGCAGCCAAGTACTTGAATGAGCATCAGCATCGTCAGCTGAAGCTGGAATCCCGCCTCAGTAATACGCCCAGCGATTCGGGCGCCTCATCCGCCGGCGATCCCACAGACGATGGCACCAGCGTCCTGTCTGCCACAACGGGCACTATACGGAAGACGCTGCGGCCGGGCAGCTCCGCCTATGCGGGCAGCTCCGAGGCGGATCTGGCGGAGCAGCAGCAGCGACGTCATCGTGAACTGCTGGACATCTTTCGCAGTCACTCGGAGCCGCTGTACAGCTCATTTACGCCGTTCACACTGCCGCCTGCAACGCTGATGGGCGCCACTTGCAACATGCCAGCGATGCCACAATTCAAAACGGAGCTGCTGTTTCCCTTTCCAGCTGCCAGTCCAGCGCAGGATGAGGAGTCCGAGGAGCCCATCGACCTATCGCTCAGATCGCGTTCCGATGCAGTGAGTCCCGTAGCAAACAGCTCCAGTCCGCCGCTCAGTGAGTCCGCCAACCTGCCATCATCTGCCACAGCTGCCGCCAGCTCCACGACGTTCGCAAGGAAAACCACGCCCCTCGATCTGACCTTGGTGACACGCTCGCAGACCCTCACAGGCTAGGAATGGATTGGAATGAATTCAGTCGAGTGCCAAACTACAGTTAAGTTGATATATTTCTATATAATATATTGGTGCCAGTGAAAGTATGTACAAATTAATTGTTTCTTAGCACAATTAGAATGATTAAAACAAGAGAAAACAAAAGGAAAATACTCGTAATGCAGATTAAAATAATATATATAAATAATGTTTAGCCAAATTTACAAGTGACTGTCGTTTATTTGTGTGTTTTTATGTATAATTTTGTAATTTATTTAAGTATTTGTATTTAATTTTATTTTACATTTTATGTTACTGATTTTCTGTTTTGTTTTTTACTTTTAAATAATTTATTTGATATACATTTAAGCTATGCAAAACCAATGTAAGAGGCAAGAAAATAATAAAAACAATGAATTAAATCAATTGGTAATGTTTAAAAGTTATTTATGTCATTTGCTCTGTTAAGCAAGGCAGCTATTAATCAAGTATAAATTACAATTCAGACAGGGAAAAGTATGGATAATTAATGTATAAGTATAAAAACATGGCAGCTAAATTATTCTCAATAGTTTCTGACTAAGAATTTATCTAATACATGCATGACATCATAAGTTTAGCTTAACTTCTTGAAAACTAAACTTTATAGAAAGTACTACTCTTAGAGTATTTATACTTTTTTTTATAAAAGTATTTTCCGTTCATATGGCTGACATTAAAAGTTGTTATGAATTGACACATGAGCGGACTTTACATGACCATCTACAGCAAATTGTTCAATATATGTATGTATGTGTATTTTGCGATTCAACTGTCACATGATCCATGCTTATGTGTATATCCATCAACAAGTTGAACCACAAACAATCCTTGGATGCACGATGTACCACGATGCCTTATTCATTACGTAAGCCAGTTGACATATTTCCAAATGTCAGTGTGGATATTGACTATATATAAAAGTAATTATGACAACGCTGGACAGATGACAACAGATATGACAGCAAAACAAAAGCACAAAACAAATGACTTAAGCAACAAACTAAAAGAAGACGATGCAATATATGTTTGTATATTTAACTAACAGAACAACATTATTTAACAGTTATATAAGCAACAAATGTGTAAAAAATACCGTTAAAATTATACAAAAATACGTTACGAAAACAAATGACTTAGGCAACGAACTGAAAGTGAAATCATCATTGACTAAGTATATTATTAAACATGTTTCCCATTGGCTCAGCCTACCCAAGTGAAAACACACACACACACACACACATTTTTAAAGCATTCACACATTCATCTATTCATCGCTGTAGAGAGCAAAACACGCCCCCTGAGAGTAGCGAACAAAGTGAGATACCAAAAAAACAAAACAACAACGGACAAACATAATCCACACACGACACACGCACAATTAGCAGCGCAGTGCAAACATATACAGCAAACATAATACTTTAAGCAAACAAAACAAATACATACATACACAAATACATACAGACAGACAGCAGAGCTGAGTCTAACCTCATGCCTTTAAAAATGCATTTATGCATTAAAGCCAAAGCGAATTGCGAATCGTAACGTTATCTTCAGATGCCTGGTGGAGATAGTACTTTCGCAATGATTTTATTGCTGTCGCTCATAGCGAACAACTACTGTGGAGACGTTTAAATCAATTACTTGACAGTTAAACGAACTATATTGACTTCTGTCTTTTTTTTTTCGTGAAGAGAGAATAAGAAAGAAATTCTTTGAAGCTCGAATTTTTATAAAAAGAAAAAAGTTGTTAAGTGTTTTGGTAACTTGGATATTTTTAAAAATATCTTAAGTTTAGGCATTGAACACAAGCATCAAAATTTCACAAAACTTTATTCACAGCATCATCTCATAATCCACCCCACTTTTCTACGGCCCAGTAATTTTTTTGAGGCCAATTCCCTCTTATGACCATAAACACATACAAGTACACAAGTACACATGTATGTATGTATGTATGAATCAGATACATCTTAGTCTGTGCGCGTGCGCCAAGCAGACAAGACAAGAGATGGATTGCCGTCAGGGAGTCTCTGTCTGAGCGACAGTTTCTAGTTTCATACAAACACCACACACACACACACAGACAAACATGGCCAAGGAGGCGGCACTGTGGGGCGATCTGGCGTGCTTAAAATTCAATTGAATATTGAATTATTGCATTGAATTTCATTGTTTGTAAATGCTCGAGCAGCTTTTATTGTAAACTGATTTCTTTTTCGGTTCAGCCATCGATTTATTTATTTATTTCGTTTTTATTGTACTCTCTGTTGAAGTTCAACAGTCGTAAATCGTCACAAAAATATATTTGTATTGTGTTACATAAGTAGATCTACGTTTTGGGTGGTCTACGTGGGTTAGGAGGGCTTTAAGGATAATAACTGGAACTACTAACTTGATCTAACTTTGGGAATATTATTAAATAAGCAACATGGTCCATTTTCAATGCGTTTGCGATCTTAACCGTTCAACATCAATATCCGAGTTTGGTGAGTAACGACAACAACAACAACAACAACAAAACATTGGTCCAGAGAAATCGCTTTAAAATCAACAACAACATAACGTTGTAGCAAGAGTTCAGAGTTGTCAATAAAAATTAATTGCAATTTTATTGCAACCGAACGCAGCTCCTGCATACAAAGTAAACAGCAGAAATGAATGCAGTGTATCCTGTAGGGTATTGTCGCTTGTTATTGAGATTGGTAACATAAAAGCTAATAAAATATTAAATTAACAAAGCACACACGAATCTGAAACTACGTTTGAGAACAAACAGTCATCTGACCCAATTTCATTGGAGAAGCACTAAAACGACACGAGCTTAAATTAATTCAATACATTTTGATGCTGTGCGTAATCAAAATGCACAGCGCGTGCCGCTTACCAACACAAAAGCCATATACAAATATAAATGCAGTGCACTGATGTCAAATCAGTTTTTTTTTCCCGTCAAATCTGGCTTTTTTGCAAACCGATGGATTTTTTTATTTTAATACCAAATACGCATCGTTATTCGTTATTCATAGTTTTCAATATAGGGCGAAGTTTAAAGAAATCATAAATCAAAACAAAAGGTTGGGTGCCAGTTTTATTTATTACTTATTATATTGAACCCGTACATTTTTGTTGCTATCTATCTCTTAATCGTTTGAAAGTGCCAATTTTTAAAGTCCCAAAAATTTAAATACAAAATTGGCGCAATCGGTTTTTAAATCCCAATAATTGAAGATCCATTGAAATAAAATTGATGATATATTTAAAGAAAATACTGAATAAATTAATTAATTTAAAAACCGTCTTCTTTTTTTCAATTATTTGCGCTTTTTTTGTTTTGATTTAAAGACAAGAGACAACTTTTCTTCGTCCTCAAAAGTTGACATAAGCGAACTTAACGCGAACTCTAAAGAACGAGCTTAACGCCTTACACGAACATAAAAAGTTTGTTCTAGCGTCGTTGACGTTGGCGTGTCACTTAGGCTCAAAAGTCAATATATTTGGCAGCCTACAAGTATGCAACACTTATCACAATTCATGGTTCGTGCTTAGTTCACAATAATAACTATCATATACTTCTGCGATATTAATAGCGATATATCGATATAATGCGGTCCGCAAGTGAATGGCAACATCAAAACAACACAGTTTATAAATTGCAATAAACAGCAATGTTCAATAATGTATCCGCTTAGCTCTCAAAAACGCTCCTGGACATTTGCAAATGAAGCCCAGCTGCAGGCATTCCGCGTGGAGCAAAATACCAAGTACATAGATGAGCATGCAAGCGAAGCGCAATCACCAGACAATGTGGACGACTTCTTTCTGACGCCGGCTGAAGAGCGCCTGTTGCTCAAACAGTATGAAATTTATCTGGTTGACTTTTGCAGGCGCTTTGATCCGCCAATGCCGAAATGTGTAATTGGCACGGCATTTCATTACTTCAAGCGTTTTTATCTCAACAATACACCCATGGACTATCATCCCAAGGAGATATTGTGAGCATGTAGCTAATACATCTGCTATTTGAACTAACATTTGCATTCATTTTAGAGCCACATGCGTGTTTGTCGCTTGCAAGGTGGAGGAGTTTAATGTCTCCATCAATCAATTTGTAAACAACATTAAAGGCGATCGCAACAAGGCCACAGACATTGTTCTCTCAAATGAGCTGCTGTTAATTGGTCAACTAAACTTCTACCTCACTATACACAATCCGTACCGCCCTGTTGAGGGCTTCCTAATAGACATAAAGGTACGAAACGCACTCGGTTTTAGTGTCGACCTTATGTGTTACTAACATTCTAAATAAATATTATTATAGACTCGCAGTAGTATGCAAAATCCAGACCGTTTGCGTCCACAAATTGATAGCTTCATCGACCTAACGTTCTTCACGGACGCCTGTCTGCTACATACGCCATCCCAGATTGGTCTGGCTGCAGTGCTGCATGCGGCTAGCAAGGAGCAGGAAAATCTCGACAGCTATGTAACAGATTTACTATTTGTATCTGCGCGGGAGAAGCTGCCGGGTCTCATTGATGCCGTTCGCAGTAAGTATTTTCTGTGTACGAATGTTTTATACATTTATGAATTAAACATTAATTAATGTTTACCAGAAATACGTATGCTGGTCAAAAATTACCAACCGCCCGATCGCGAAAAGGTTAAGCTTATTGAGAAAAAGTTGGACATGTGCCGCAATCAAAACAATAATCCCGACAGCGAGCTGTAAGTAACCAATAATATTGACCTATATGGGCTCATGCTAAAATATTTTTATTACCAGCTACAAGGAGCGCTTGCGCCGCATGTATACTGATGAGGATGATATGCCAGGCGAGGATGGTACATTTCACATAGCTGATGTCAGCTCAGACACATCCGCCATGAATATCAGTCAATGAACAGCGTAATGCTTTACAAGTATCTCCAGAAGAGTGTTTGTGTGAATTTTGTGAATAAAGAAAGTATTTATAATCAGCAAAAAGTTATCAAAATGTACTCGGTCAGAAAATACCATTTTATAGCAAAAAAAAAAAAAAAAATTAAATGCTGGCGTGACAAAATTATTGCATATGATTTGAAAAATGTAAAATAATCACTTAATTACATTTAATTATTAGGTCCACTTTTAAGCTTTCGGTTCATTATGGATCACGGCCAAGCGATAAAAAAAAACCGGAATATTATTCGCTAGCTGATTGTTTACTGCAAACGCTCATCTCTAGTATAGAAAACAACGCTGTGTCAGCTGTATTGCCGGCTGAGACGCAAACATTTCTTTATTCGCATATATGTATTAACGCATACATCTGTATGTGTAAGCAATTCAATATCCAATTGTGCTCGCACATTTTCATTGAAAAAATGCTGTGAATTGTTTTGCAACGAAAAACTGTGATAAGACAAGTGTGTTATCGATCTGTTTCAATCGCGCACGCCTTGATACACTTCCTCGTATATCTGTTCAATTCAATCTTATCATTGCCAACAACAAATCGAAGCAACAACATTTTGTGCAATTTACAAAAAAAAAACTTTTCCAACGAAAACATAACACAAAGCGGGAAGCACCAGTGCCCGTACACGACAACAATAAAATAGCTTTTAAAAGCTTGCCCTACGCTTTTGTAAAACGAAAACGGTGCTTTCAGTTTGATTGGGTCACCCGAACGTTGACGATGTCGGGGTCGTTAGCTGTGCCAAGTGTTTATAAAAGCAACAACAACAACTGCACGGTTGAATAACACAACAAAACAAGCTACATAATAAACCATATTCTCTCGAAGTTTAACCATTAGCAAAAAAAACTCTAATTGTTGGCGTTAATTTGCAAGTTTTTTTAAAGCCAATTCAAAGGAAATTAAATGAATACACTTGTATATTTAAAGCTCAATATGTTGAATGCACGCACACAATACGTGTTAATCACAATTTGATTGGCAACAAGTGTGACGCCAATAGTAAAAACCAACAAATACTTACGAACTTATGTAGTAGCAAACGCTATCACATAAATCGAAGGTGACAACAACGAAACTTTTTAGCACTTATCCTGAGTCACTTCTTTACTAGCTCTCTTTGTGTACAGGCCGTACTTTTTTTTGGCTCGTACAAATAATACGCGTCTGGCAGTGTTCGAAGAATGTTGTGTTACTAATAACATTATTTAAATTTCTTTATAAATTGCTAGAGACACTTAAGGACTTGTACTTAATTAAATAAAAACAATTTTAACAAAGCTGACTACAACAAAAAGTTATCTTGAACCGTCGTGCAATATTAAACGGAGTTCAATAGTCCATTGCTACTGCCGATATCGATGTAGGCAAAGTCTAGCATAAGCAGAAAGAGCTGAAGCTGACAAGGAGCACACAGAACAAAATGCCCAACAACAGTCAGGGTAGCCCTGAAACAATACCACTTAATGGCAGTATAAATAACAACAATGGCAACGGCAAAAGCGCACAAAGTAAACCAAAAATACAACCAAAGTACAGCATCCATCGCGATGTGCTCACACAGGAGGTAGTTATACGGGAGACGGGCTATGCGGCCAGAGATAAGAGTATTCCCTCCTCCCTGCACAATTGCTGGCGTCGCTGGAATTTCCTATCACTCTTCACCGGCATCATACCCATTCTACAATGGCTGCCACAGTATTCGCCGCGGCGTGATCTTATTGGTGATATAATAGCTGGCTTTACGGTTGCCATTATGAATATACCTCATGGCATGGCCTATGGCATGCTGGCCGGCGTCTCTGCCGGAAATGGCCTCTATATGGCCGTCTTTCCGGTACTCGTCTACATGTTCCTGGGCACCTCGAAGCACATCTCGATCGGCACCTTTGCCGTGGCCAGCATGATGACCCAAAAAGTGGTGCTCACCTATGCCACGGTGGATTCAAGTGCACCAATTGTAACGACAACAGCGGCGACGCTGGCAACACTTGAAAATATAACAACAACAACAACAATGATGCCACCTACTGAAAATATTATTACACATTTGGAGGTGGCTACCTCATTAGCCTTAGCCGTGGGCATTGTGAATGTAAGTGCATATAGTATAAATTTATAACTTAAAACCATTAATTCAACTCTCACGTGTATTTGCTTGCAGTAGCTATAATCTGCAATGTTTGTAATCTTACGGCAAGTCGGAAGCCATATCTGTATCAATACAATCTTATCTAAAGCTGCATTATAGCAACGTAATGTTTGCTTCAACTTCCAACCACGTTTAGCAATTTCTTGATAAAAGTTTCATTTTATTGTTTTACATCTTAGATGTGACGTGGTTAATTGTTTGTTTTCAGCCCAAACTTTCCGTAATCCAATCAACATCAATATCAGCACTTGACTATTTAATTAATGGAAAAATATAAATCAAAAACACTTCACTCGAACGCTATCAAAATACCGCATAACTGATATTTTAAATAAAATATTTTATTACAGCTGCTGATGTCCTTCTTCAGACTGGGCACACTTGCCTCGCTGCTGAGTGAACCGCTTGTGAATGGCTTCACAACAGCTGCGGCATGTCATGTGGTCACCGCACAGCTCAAGGATGTGGTGGGCATTAAGGTGGATCGTCATAAGGGCGCCTTCAAAATCATCTACACTGTGATTGATGTGGCCAAGGGACTGCCACATACGAACCTCGTCAACTTTGGCTTCTGCATGGCTGTCATTGTGTTTATGATCATCTGCAATGAGTGCCTGAAGCCATGTTTGAGCAAACGATGTCGTTTTCCGCTGCCCGGCGAACTGATCGCTGTCATTGGTGGCACACTGATCTCGAAATTCTGTCACGTGTATGAGGAGTTCAATGTGCAGCTGGTCGGAACGATACCGAAGGGACTACCAATGCCGCAGCTGCCGCGTCTGGATTTGGTGCCATTGGTGGCTGTGGATTCGATTGCGATTGCCATCGTTACATATTCAATCATCATGTCCATGGGATTAACGTTCGCCAAGAAGCATGGCTATGAGGTGCGCGCTAATCAGGAGCTCTTCGCCATGGGCATAGGCAACATTGTGAGTGGCTGCTTCTCCTGCATACCACTGGCCTGCTCCCTGTCACGTTCCGTTATACAGGATCAAACGGGTGGCGTCTCACAAATTGCATCCCTGGTGTCTGCCTCCCTGGTGGTCGTCACACTAATGTGGATTGGACCGTTTTTCAGTGATCTGCCCAGATGTGTGTTGGCTGGTGTCATCATTGTGGCACTGAAGCCCATGTTCATGCAGGTCAAGGAGCTGAAGAAATTCTCGAAACAGGGCAAACTGGAAATGTTCACCTGGATATCCACATTCCTGTGTGTGGTGCTCATCGACATCGACATTGGACTGCTTATTGGCGTTTGTGTCTCGCTGCTGGCATTGTACATAAAGGGCATGAAGCCATATTCCTGCCTGTTGGGTTACATACCCGAAGCCCCTGGCATCTATATGGACATGAATCAGCATCGCAATGTGATGCAAGTGCCCGAGACACGCATCTTTCGCTACTCCGGCTCTCTCAATTTTGCCACAAGCCTGTTCTTTCGGCGTTCTCTCTACAAGACGGTGGGCCTGGACAGAAGCAACAACAACGTTAGCAGCAACAATAAAAAGACCAAAAAGTATGAGATTGTGGATGGTAGTGCCATCAATGGTCAACCGTTTAAGTTTCTCATACTGGATTTCTCCATGCTTGGCCACATCGATGTCGCCGGCTGCAGCACACTAAGTGATATCAGCAAGGACCTAAAGACGCGTGGCGCTCAGCTGCTTCTGGCCAATCCCGTGGATCGTGTCTACGACACCCTGGTGCATAGCATGGCGCTGCGCGAGGGTCCATTTGACATCTATCCCACGCTGCACGATGCCGTCGAGTATGCAAATGCCGTTCGCTCTGCGTGAGATTCGAACAGAACTTAAAAAGGACTGTAGGATCTACTTTCCCGTATCCATATTGTATTTGTAAAGATCGCTGAGATCTATGATACTTGATGATAAGTTTACCCAAGTGCTTAAAACAAATTCTGAAAGAATATCAACGTTAACTACTCCAAAAATGTCAGAAACAATAATAGTTTGTACTTAATACGCGGCGTAGCGTCTTGTACGCAGAAATAAACACCTCCGAGCAACTTAAACTGTAATACAATTGTATTTTGCTTGTATTAAGCAATTTATCAATATATATAAATGTACATACATGACTTAATGGTGCTAATAAAGAGTGGTGCTTTTATACTTAAAAAAAATAACTTTAATTATAATAAAAACAAATCAAATTTTGGAAACTTTGCATACAGAATTGTTTGCCAGGAAAATTGTCTTTGTTGCAAACCGGGTTCCTCGCTATGTGGAACCGAATCCAAACAACGTATCGGAACCGTGAACCGAACAGGTTCCAGTTTTATACCCTAAACCCATAAAATGGGTAAATAGGGTATAATGGTTTTGTGCAAAACAGGCAGAAGCAAGCATCTCCGACCCTATAAAATATATGTATATAGGTTCAGGGTAATCTCGACTAAAGCCTTCTTTCTTGTTTATTACTCAATTATTCAATCTAACGTACTGACAGGGAGATTTATTAACAGGGTGATCATTAAACAATGAAGACGCTGTGCAAATCAAAAAACATTGCACTTACCAACAGCAGCAACAACACATGGTTTATCCCATTCTCTTGTAACACAACAAAATAATAAGGCGCTCAAGCCATCCCATTTATATTGTTTTTGACTATTATTTAACCTAACTAAATCGCTCCGCTCATTGTGTCGCAGCTCGCTTAAAACAACAACACATTCATCATGTATGTAAAAGCGCGGTTATCCTCGCTCCTTATTTTTTCACAGGCAGGAATGCAGCCTGCATTTGCGCAAAAAACACTATTAAAAACAATCCGCGGCGATTTTATCTAGTTGCAAACTCTTCACGTATGTTTACTGCGTTAATAAACACAATGTAAATATTATTATAACGCTTATACACTTATTTGTATAATAAAAGACGGACGATTAGCCTCCAACGATGTAAAGGCGCGCAAAGTTCTCAGCTAACTGATTTTGTGGAAGTAGTGGAACAAGCTGAACTTGTGGACGCTAACGATCGCTCTCAGTAACAGCAGGATAATCTATTGTTATCCATATCAGCGTTTCTTATGTTTATTTGCATGCAAGTGTATGATAATGTGTGGACTGCAGAAGCCACAACTGTTATTGCTTTTGTTTCACACGAAGGCATACAATAAACTAACAATTAAAGAATTATAACACATTTGGTCCAACTCAATGCAACGCGAAAACAACTAGAGATCGTTAACTTCCACAAGTTCACAAATTTCACTCGATCCACTCGTTCCACTCCTTCCACAAAATCAGTGAGATGAGAACTTTGCGCGCCTTTACATCGTTGGAGGATAACCGCGCTTTTACACATGTATGTATGTTTTGTTGTTTTAAGCGCGCTGCGACACACCCAAATGAGCGGAGCGTTTCAGTTAGTTTAAATAATATGCAATAATAATTGCACCAATAATTATTTTTGAATTTTTGTTTTTTGTGCTCAAAAAACAATCTAAATTGAGATGAGAGAGTTGAGCAGCATCTTATTATTTTGTTTTTGTGTCTATCTTTTTGTTTTTGTGAAAGTGCTGAACGCAAAAAGGAGATACAATTTAAAAATAACTGCTGATGTGTAGTTGCTGCTGTCGTTAAGTGCAATGTTTTTTTAATTTGCACATCTTCTCGATTGTTTATTGATTACCTTCTTTATCAATCTCCCTGTCAGTACGTTAGTTGTTTGTTTTTTAATTTTAATTCCATATTGTTATTAATTGGTTGGTGGTGGCATTAGAGAAATTAACGTTGTTGGACAATGACCTCTAATGTTTTTCATTTTTTTACTCGACGAACGCGGGTCTGGAACCAAACCCGGGAGCCCAAGATATCCAGAACCCGGTTTTAGAACCTCTGCGAACTTTCACCCAAAGGTTCGGAACCGAACCCTGACCGCGTTTCAGGGGTTTGCAGCTCTGGTAAATATGCCATCGACTTTTCGATAAGCGATCAAGTGTTGCCACATTAACGTAAACACCTCCTATCAAACAACTGATTTAAAAGCATGATAAGTTTTTGGAGCCATCGTCAATAATTCACTCAGTTGTCATTATAACCGCCATCAATGCCGTTGTCAAGAAGCAACCTTATTAATCAATTCGACATTGGCAAAGATAGTAAGCTGCGTTATGTGCATTGGCGCATGACCAGCTAATGATTGTCGATGATGGATGTCATCAAATCAGCGAAAGTGCTATTGGAGAATAGAATAGATTAGCTAATGCTTGCGATAAGAATAAACACAAACTGAACTACATAGTATATAAAGATTAATGCAATGTATGGCGCAGCGTTTCCAACCTCATATCGCTCATTTTTTGTTTGAATTTGGATTTTCACAATCATAACAAACAACTGGTTCCCCAGCACAGCTCGATAAATTTGCTTGATTAATCGTATTTGCAGCACCGTTTGGTATCGATAGCTAGCTACCATCAGATTGCTACAGTTGGCAACGCCATATATAAACAATAACATTAGTCCATTAGATGGAGTCCTTAATTAAATACCGGTATAGTTTCGTGGCTGGTGCATGCGCTGCCGGTGGCAGTTTCTTTGGCAAGTTGCCGAGTTATCTCGGTGCGATGAACATGGTGCAGCCAACGGCATTAAGAGCATTCGCCGGCCATGCGTATGTGGGTAAGCGTTTTGTTGACATCCTAAAGCAAACAGGTTTAATTAACGCTTTAATAATACATAGAGTTTGCATTGGTTCAACTGCTGCCACTTGGATTAATGCTTTTCTGCAATGTCTGCAATCTCCGTTACTTTCTGAAGGCCTTGCAATTGAGCCAACAAACACTGACGGCCACTGTCTTAACTGCCGCCTCCAATTATGTGCTATCGGTAAGGAAGTTATTAAAAACTTACACATTAATATGAACATTGCTTTGATTGTTGCATTTTCTAAAGTTTATTCTAGGTGCGCTTGTTTATCGGGAACCGTTGACAACATTATCCGGCTTGGGCATTACTCTTATATTAGCTGGTCTCTGGTTCTTATGCGATACCACAACGGAAGCGAGCAAGGATGCAAATCAAAAGAAACAATTATAGTCATTATCAAATTACTGTTTGTATATAGAGCTAGTCAAGAGACTGCGAAAAATTCCTTTAAAAATATAACTATGTTTGCCTGTATAAAAAGATAACGTTTGTTACTTAATATGTTTGTTTAATGTCACTAGTTTGCATATACATACATATTTGTTGATTTCTTTCTATTTATAATGCACATACGTTGGGCATAATGCTAGTGTATTTTTGTTGAAGTACACAGCTCTAAAGACAATAGATGTAAATGTTTATTAAATATGCTGATTTGTTATGTGCTTGCAGTAAGAACCAATGAAAAGTACATGTGTAAACGAAAATGGTAGTAAGAGCACAAACTATAAATATATTTGTTTATAGTAAATTACATAAGTTGCATCATATTTTCTTCATTCATCCATTTGCAATGTGTATTATATTAGTTCATTAAATATAATTTGTATGTTTCAAAATTGTAATTTAATTGCTAAGACGTATAAATACTTTTTTTCTGTTTCCATCTAATTGTGTTTTTGAAAAGATTTACATACTTTTCAAAGCTCCTTTCCCCTATTTGTTACCGGGTCGCTTTCGTTTGCAGCTGTTTGTCCAGTGCTCATGCAGTTTTTCTGCATCCGTGTTTTTTTTTTAATATATTTGTTATTTCTTTTGCTGTGTGGTTTTAGAAACCCTTTGCATTTCATTGTTGTGTTTGTTTGTGTGTGTGTGTGTGTGTGTTTTTGAACTTTCCTGTATGCTTGATTTTTAAGTGTTCTAAACTAGATTGTTGTTTTTATTTTTATTAATTAAATAAATCATAATTATATAGAAACATTTAATTATATGTATGTTTAAAAAAAAAATGCGCAAACAGTTTTTTCGTTCTGTTGTTTTTGTTTCATTCTTTTTTTGTGGAGCTTTTCGCGTTGCTGACTAACGGTAAATTGAACGCTAACGTGGCAACGCTGTTTATATGTATGTGTATGGGTTGTGTTTGTGTTTTTGTGTTTCTGTGCTCATGATTTGTAATGCTTATCTATGGTGTATGTGTTCATGTGTGTAAGAGGAGCTTTTTTTTTTTATTTAATACATGTGCCACGGCCAAACAGCTGCGCCGTCGCTGCTTACAGACGCTCGTGCTTGCTGTTTCAGTTTTTATTCTCCAACCCGAGCGGCATGCGCTGCTGCTGAGATTGGCGCTGATTTATGTAACCCCCACCACTAGCATTACCACCGCCGCTGCTTCCGTTGCCACCCGGCCCACCACCAGCCGTGTTGCGTCCTCGATCGCCCATTGGTCGTCCAAAGGGTCCGTTGCCATTGCGCTGATTGCCACCACGCTGGCCGCGATACGAGCCACCACCGGCGGAGTCATAGCGTGATTCCTTATTGTACACACTACCTCCACCACCACCTCCGCCGCCATTTTGGTAGTAATTGTTGCCACCACCGCTGTTGCCACCGCTCGACTCATTGTTGCGGAAATAGACGCCACTGTTGCGTCCATTTTGCTGCGACGACGAGTTGCCATATTGGCGCGTGCGATAGTTGCCGCCACCATTGCGTCCACGTTCGTCACCACCGCCGCCCCCGCCGCCATTGCGACGCTGCTGCTGATGCTGATAGTTACCAGAGTTGCGTCGCACCTGGCCGCCATTGTCCGGCTGCGATGAGTTCCAGTGATTACTGGCATTGTCATTTTCATTGATATAGCCACCACGACCGCTGCTGTTGTCGCGAGGTGTTGCCCATTCCTGTTTGCTGTTGCTGTTGCTGCTATTGCTGCCGTTTGAGGCTGCACTGCTCATAGCATTCATTTCGCTGCTCCACTTGTTGTTGCTGGCCGACGTTGGCGTTGAGACTTGCTCCACCTGCAACGCCGATGACTGCGTCTTGAGCACATTGGTCAGTGCAGCTGTGGCAGCTGCATTCGTATCATTTACAACAACACCACCACGCGGATGCCACTCATTGCCATCGACATCGTTAATGACCGGTGGCTGCTGCTGCTCCTCAAGCTGCGGCTTCTGCTGTTGCTGCGGCTTGATTCCCAGCTGCTGTTGGAGTTGCTGCTCGTAGCTGACAACTGCCGCGTCATAGGAAAACACGGCAGTCACATCACCCGGCTGCATGCCAATGCCTTGAGGTGGTGGCGGTGCCTGTTGTTGTTGTTGTTGCTGCTGCTGCTGTTGTTGCTGCTGTTGTTGTTGTTGCAGCTGCTGAGGCGTCATACGTGTCATTATCAGCATCGGCTGCTGCTGTTGCTGCTGCTGACGCTGTTGCTCGTATGTCAGAACAGGAGAAAAGAGTTGCTGCTGCTGTTGTGGAGGTTGCTGCTGCTGCGGCGGCTGCTGCTGCTGTTGTTGTTGCTGCTGCTGCTGCTGTTGTTGTTGCTGCTGTTGCTGCTGCAGGGACGGGAAGGACTGATTGGTAAAGGTCAGCGTTGTTATGGGCAGCGAATCATCCACGTGGTTTTGCTGGTGCTGTGGTGGCTGTTGCTGCTGTTGTTGTTGTTGTGGCTCAAAGACCAGTCCCTGCACTGGCAACTGCTGCGGTGGCGGTGCCAGCGGCTGCTGTTGTTGCTGTGGAGGCAACACATCCGGCGCATCCAGTTCACTGTCCTGCAGAAAGTGGAAGCTGCCGTTACCCAACACCTCGGCAAGTGGTCGCAGCTGCTGCATAAACTGCTGCTGTTGTGGCGTTGGTGCCTGCAAAGCAGCACCAGCTGTTGCTGGCTGCGGTGCCTGCAACGGTGGCTGCTTGAAGTAATTATGCTCCACAGCGCGCACAGTAGTGGCTCTAAAGTGCTGTGGCTGTTGGCCCGGCTGCTGTTGTTGGGGCTGCGGAGGAGGCACCGCTGACGATGCAGCAACGCCCGCCTGGGGCGTCTGCGATGGAGGCACAGCGTGTAAGGCCTGGAGATTCACGGGGCTATTCAGCAGCTTATGTGGATGCTGAGCAGCCGGAGGCACATGCGTTCCCTGCGGCGGCGGCGCCGATCCAATCATAACATGCACAGCATTGCCTGGAATGGCATAGGCACCTTGAACAAGCATCTGCTGCTCTAGGTCGACGGGCAGCGGGCGCTGCTGATGCTGCGGCTCAAGCAGTTGTTGAGCACGTTCCGGCTGCAGCAGCTCGGGCATTGAAGTGCCCGCATCGGCAGTAATCGTCAGCTTGTCTAAGCCCTCTTCCAGCGAATTATGCGCCGAGGGCTCCGATATAGGAGCATCCCGATCAGTCAATACGGCAACATCATTCTGCACATTTTCGTTAGCCTGCGATCCGCTATCCGTGCTGTTGCCCTGCGCAGCCTGATCCGACAAGGGAATCAGATAGTACTTGTCTAAGTAGCCGCTGTCTTGGATCTGTTGAAAGAGAGCTCGCAGTTTCTCGAAGGTCACCTCACCGTACGGCTTGGCACGCGCATTAATCGTCATGGCAAAGAGCTCGGCTGCCTTCTGAGCGGTTGTCAGGAAGCTGATATCCTCGGCAGTCTCCGGGCGACGCATTTGCACATCCATGCAGCTGAATTACAAGATATTAAATAAAAGGAAAGCAATTAAAACTTTGTAGTGTTGAGAAGGCTTGATTGAAATTTAAACAATTACTTACAACTTCTCGAGCGTTTCCAAATCATTAGTCTCCAATTTACAGGCGCCATTCTCGCCAGCCAAAAAATCGCTACGCACCTGCTCATCGTTAAAGCAGGTGAGAACGTTTTGAATGACCAAGAGATCACGAATCTTAACAGTCTCCGCTACAATCTTAGCCTGGTTGTCCTGCACACACATAATGTTCAATATAAATAACTTCATTTCTTTTGTT
This sequence comes from Scaptomyza hsui, assembly GCA_018152825.1. Taxonomy (NCBI): domain Eukaryota; kingdom Metazoa; phylum Arthropoda; class Insecta; order Diptera; family Drosophilidae; genus Scaptomyza; species Scaptomyza hsui. The sequence continues at coordinate 1,129,663 of JAECXO010000307.1, forward strand.
CGTAAATTAAGTAAAATACCTTGCGTGCCTGTTTCTTCTGCTCCTTTTCGGCCTCCTTAAACATTGACTGCGTTTGCTTGGCGAAGTCTCGAGCAAAATCCAGAGTTGCAAGAACAGAATCATATTTGGCAACGGCCGCCGCCTGATCGCCGCTCAGTTCTTTGCCGCCCGCCTGAATGGCGCGGTACGATTCCAGTTTGGTCTACGTGCATAACAAAAGATTGTGACGAATGAATCATGGCTTGGAAAGAATAATATTTGCTTTGCTTCGTTCTTGCATGTGTGGAATAATACAAATAAAAAACAAAGTGCAATACGAATTTCGGGCACATGCGATAGCAGCGTTGCCAGAAAAAGCGCCGTCACTCTTAAATAAATGTGTAATGTGTCTCATTTATAAAGGCATACTTGCGCTTCACTTTACAATTAACATGAATACGCATGTACTTATTAAAAAAAAACAAACAGTTAACTTGTAGCTGCTTGCTTAAACAGAATATATTCACTTTTTGTCATTCACTCACGACCATTGATCTGGCAACTCTGAAAAATAGCAAACATGGCGTCGCGAAAAATCTGCGAGCACAAGGGGGAAAACGCAGCACGAGCAATAAAAAAACGAAACAAAGCGGGCGACGAACGAAAATAAAAAATGGTGGGCAATGCCTGCAGGCCCATTCCATCATATGGCCTCAATTTTGATCAAATGTTTATTGTTCACTTACCTTACGCTTCTCCAAGTTGCGAATCTTGTGCTCAATGGTAACCAAAATTTGCTTCATCGGATTGTACGGTTCGGCAGCCGCGACCGCAGCGGCAGCCGACAGTTTCAGTGCTTTGGCATTGACATTATTGTTGTTGTTGGTCAAATCAGTTTGGCTGCTGCTGCTGACGCTGACACTGCCAGGTTCCACTCCAGCCGGCGCTACAACAATCTTGGCACAATCAGCGAGATTGGTGTTGCTGCTATGCTCTCCTCCATTGCTAGCGTTGCCGTTGCCGTTGCCATTGTTGCAGCCGCCACCACCCACGCCGCCGCCGACGCTGCTGCTCGCACCAATGGAGCTGACCGAGGCGCGTTTCTCCTTGCTATTGTTGTTGTTGGTGAATGTGGTAGCAGCCGAAGGCATTGTTTGCCGTGTGTTCTTCTGCTTGCTTACTACTTTTACTATAAATCAGGAATGAAATTGAAACTGCTGCCTTGTCCTGCCGTTCTTTTTGTTCTTCGAAAAACTTAGGAATGGACTATTTTTTATATGGATGAGCGTAGACTTTTCGATGACTTTGTATCGCAAACACATATACGATACGTATCGGTAACATCTACATGAATCAAGCTATCCCATTGAACAGTTACCGATAGTCTCAAGTAAGAACACAATTCGTTAAAAAAAACAAACAAATAAGGCCTAAATATATGATAGTTAAAGGCATTTAAATTAAAGAAGTACAAACGAGTGATAAATATATCGATATTCCTATTGCTTTTGACAGTGCAAATGCTTAATGCTATTTGCGCTAAATTACTTTTGTCACTTTTCCAATAGGTGGCGTTAAACTCAAAGCAAATTTTCAGTGGGAACTTAAAAATTATTTAATTTGTCAAAACTAAAAACCAATTACAAATAACTAACATAACGGAATGAGTTTTCGATTCATGCAAAGCACTTTTAGTCGTGCCTACTCGTCCAACGTAAAAAAAGTAACCCTGATACCTGGTGATGGCATTGGTCCAGAGATAACCAAGGCTGTCCAAAAGATATTCTCTGCTGCCGAAGTCCCCATCGAGTGGGAATATGTTGATGTTACACCGGTGCGTAGGCTAGACGGAAAAGTTGGCATATCCCAGGCCGTTATCAATTCGTTTAACACTAACAAGATCGGGCTAAAAGGCCCTCTGATGACGCCGATCTCCAAGGGACACAACTCGCTGAATCTAGACCTGCGCAAAGAGCTCAATTTGTATGCCAATGTGCGTCCATGCCGCAGCATAGAAGGCTTCAAGACCCTCTATGACAATGTGGATGTGGTCACAATTCGCGAGAACACCGAGGGCGAGTATTCGGGGATTGAGCATTTGATTGTCGATGGCGTTGTCCAAAGCATTAAGTTGATCACCGAGAAGGCTTCCAAGCGCGTCGCCATATATGCCTTTAAGTATGCCAGGGAAAACCATCGCAAGAAGGTGACTGTGGTGCACAAGGCAAACATAATGCGACTGTCTGATGGTCTTTTCCTTCGTTGTGTGCGAAGCGTCGCGCGCGATAATCCAGATATTCAGTTTGAAGAAGTGTACTTGGATACGGTTTGCCTTACTATGGCACAGCATCCAGATCAATACGATGTGCTCGTCATGCCCAACTTATATGGTGATATTATGTCGGATTTGTGTGCCGGTTTGGTCGGTGGTCTTGGGCTGACGCCATCGGGCAACATGGGATTAAATGGTGCACTTTTTGAATCGGTACACGGAACTGCGCCCGATATAGCTGGCAAGGATATGGCCAATCCTACAGCCCTGCTTCTGTCGGCGGTAATGATGTTGCGCCACATAAAGCTAAACACACATGCCGATCGAATTGAACGAGCCGCTTTCGAGACCATCAAGGAGGGACAGTGTCTGACTGCTGATCTGGGGGGCAAGGCCAAGTGCTCTGAGTTTGCAAATGAGGTTTGCACAAAACTCTTGGCTGGGCCCATACAAGGATTGCAGTCGTTGTCAAATTAGAACCATTTCCTTAACTTATTAAAACATGAAGCACAAATTTGGTTCGTTTTAATTTATTTGATGCTTACCCCTCGTATATCGATAGCTTAACGCTTTTCTCAAAAGTTAAACTCACCATTGTTTTAAAACCGCCAGGTGGCGACACCATTGTAAAATTTTAATGTATTAACGATTGGGTGGTTTTACTTTGTATAGGTTTATTGGTAAGTTATGTATTAAACAATCTAAAATGTTAAACGTTCCGTTTCATTGTCCGTATTTAAGGCAAGTTGTCTGATACGCTGTTCGCGTACAGTTCCGTCTTTTCTGCCTCGTACAGTTCATATATATGTAAATTATTTTTTTTTTAACATAAATGCTTTGCTTACAGTTAAATATGCTTAAGTTCAATAGGTTAGAGATACGATTATAACATTTTTTTGATTTCAGTAATCGCAAACACAAGTTTTTGAAACCAGCAAAGACTTTTAAAGCCAACTGCCAGACGCTCAACTAAATGAGCGATATGTCTTTCTGTTTTTCTGTTGCATTTTTGATTTTCCACTATATCTTAAACAAAATTACAAGATTAACTAAACAGGATAGAGAGACAGAATACGTGAGAAGGGCAGAGTGTGAGAGCAAGCTGCTTAGAATTTGTTTGTGTACAGAAATATTGTTTAAACATAGGTACGAGAGTACAATTACAATAATACTTTAAGATTAATAAAGCGTAATTAAAAAAGAATTCACTACAAAACCAAAAAAGGTCGCATCGTTTCAATACAGTACATATACAAATTACAACGTTTTTAAGTACAAATTACATATACATATAGGCTCTCTCTTATTTTTGTGTGTCTTTTTGTGTATAAATATTAAAAATATATAGCTCATTTCATTGCATCTCCACGATTGCCTACATTAAGAATATAAGAGTTGCGTAGATCTTCCAGCGTCTCGTCAGATTTCTCCAATTATCGCTGAAATAAACTCCACAGCTTGTAGCTGGACACCCGCTTGGCCAGATTGGCTGCAGCGCTGCTTGGTGCCGACGTTGTCGTCATCGTTGATTCGGCAGCGTTGCGACGATTGTTGATCAGCTTGGAGCGCATCTGTTCATCGATCAGCTCCTGCATGTCCATTTGCCACTGTTCCAGCTGCTGCGAGAGCTCCACCTTCTGTTGAATGGACTCGAGCAGTTGGCTATTGGCCTGCATAAGTTCGACACGCGTTTTGGCCAACTCCACTTCGGCCTTGGTGCGACGCTCGTTGGCTGCATTGCGTTCCGTTTGCGCCTTGGTCAACAGCTCATCGCGATCGGTGTTGTCTACCAGATCGCCGCGTGCCTGATCTCTTTCTTCCTTCACATTCATCAGCTCTACGTCTGTCACTGTCACCTTAGCCTCCAGCTGCTGTATCAGGTGATGACTGCGCTTAATCTCATCCTCCTGCTCCAGCACAAGGTTGCGCGTTTGGTCGAGCATTTTCTTAAAATTGCCCGCATCCAGGTTGAGCAACAAGCGCGTCAACTCATCCGACATGGCGGAAAGCATACCCTGTCGGAATTCAATGGCCATATGGCTGCTATCATTGCGCTCTGTGCTCGACATCGTATTGTCCATGGACTCCAGATCCAGTGATATGTCCGAGTTAAGACCTATAAAAGTGTAAGAGGTAAGATTTATTTGTGTTTGTACAGTTCAAGCGTAGCTTACCTGAATCATCATCATGCCCCACTTTCAGTGAATCCACCAGGGACTTCAGTTGTATAAAAACGGAACGCGCCTCAACCCACATTTGACTGGGCTTGCCAGATTCCGTGAAACTGGCCTCATCCTCATCGCATTCCATTTCAAATTGCAAACTCTTCTTGCCCGGCGTATTGGAATTAGAGTCCTTTAACATTTTAATAAAAATTCAGTTAATGTTTAAACACAAAAAAATAGACTCTTTGAAGATAATCTGTCAACTTTTTAAATATGTATTTTTATTATGATTAGTTTGCTAGCTTTGAAAATGGCACAAGACTCTTTGCATAACAAAAAGGAAAAGCTTTCTTGGGTAGAATAAGTTGAAGCCTAAATTAATACTAAGTTAGGAGCTGTAAGGATATGAAGTAGAGCGTTACTTACCGCTCCCAATCGCTCGCTGAGTACATTATTCTCACGCTGAGAGCGTTCCAATGCTTGTAAGGTGGTCTGTAAGGATGTAAGAAAAATATGTATTAGAAATTGTTGAGCGTTTAATGACCCACTAATCAAGATAATAATTATATTTGTGTGTGTTATTTATATATAATAAGTTTATAGCTTATCTCTCTCATAAAGTATAAAAGCAAAGCAAAAGAAAGTCGTGCATAGATAAAGCCAAGAAGACACTTGAGAAACTGCGCAGTTTGTTCTTAACATAAATAATCTAATAATTTAATAAATCACGATTTCGTTTTCGCTTTTGTTTTAATTTATAGTGAAAGAGACGTGATAAGATGCAATTTGAGTTGGAGGTTTTTTGATTGAGCTCACCTCTAATTTTGTTTCCTGCTCGCGAGCATGTCGCTCCAACATGTGAATTCTGTCCGATGCCTCCTCTAACGATGAGGTGAGGCTCTCTTTTTCCTCCTGCGCATGCTGCAGGCGACGCTCTAGTTCCTGGCGTTTGCCTGTGGTGAGGTTAAGTTCGGTTTTGATGGACTCCAGGCTGTTGACGTGCTCCTGCCAAGAAGAAAAGTTTAGAGAGCGGATATATTTCGGCATTTTCAATTGTATTTACCTGTAGACTGCTATTTCTGTAGTGATATTGGTCCTTTAGCTCTTGAATCTGTGCGCTTAGCTTCATTTCGGTGGCATGTGCCTCCTGTATCTGCTCGGTGAGGCGTGTATTCTGATGCTGCAGTTCATCAATGAGTATGGTCTTCTCTTTTTCCGCCTGTCTGATGGCCACATCCTGTGTTGTCAGCTTATCTTTCAGCTCATTGAGATCGGATTGCAGCTCAAGGACACGCTGATCACTCTCATCCTCCGCTATGGCCAACTTCTGGCGCAGCACATGCTTCTCCTGTTCAAGTTTCTGCAATGCAAATAAAGTGGAAAGTTCATTAAGCATACAAAAAAAAGTATTGTTTGTTCTATGACTCGTCAGCAATTACAGCAGCTAACCAGCAAAAACACAATGAAAGTAAGTAAAATAAACAATGTACACGTACTACAATAAAAAATAAAAAAAAAACACAGACCCAACAAAGGCAACCGCAAGGTTAATAAAGCTCGTCAGGTAATTCGCTTCGTACAGGTACCATTTGCATTTTTCCATTTGTTTTTTGCTTCGCTGTTTTTTTTTCTGGTACCAAAGAGTTACAAGCCTTATCAAAAAAACGTAAGTAATTATTTAGAATGCAGCAACGTTTATCGAGTCGAACAACTGTATACATATAACATATTAAAAATAATTTGCATTTGTCGAAAATGCCTTATTACAAGTCGAACTCACGTTCACCTAAAGTTTGAACAGCATAATGCCAGCTTTCAACCACTGTGCAGAGGAAAAGTCTGCAGCTAAAGATTAACAATGGCGCCTTGGCTCTTGACACCATTGTCAGGCAAACAAGCCAACCACAAAATTCACATTCATGTAAATTAAAATGCAATTGAATTTTCACTTCTTTTGTGGCGGCGCATCAACCATCCAAATGACTCTGCAATTTCGTCATTAGCTGCAAACACCAAAATAAATCGACGTTTTCGATAGAAAAATGTAGGCGATAACAAATATTTTAAGCATTACATTGTTTTAATTAAACTGCTTTAATGTTCTTGGATATAACGTTGAACAATGTTTAAATGTTAATGTAATTCTTTATTTGGACTTAATGTCACTAGAAGTTGAGCTCTTGGACTCGCGAATCGAGGCAGTGCGACGGCGCTTGGCCTCTTCACGCCTGGCCTTGGATTCCTTCTTGCGCTGCATCATAAGCTTGGCATACTCGGCAGCAGCTTCCTTGGAGGCCAGCTGACGGTTCTTCTTCAAAGCAGTACGGCGGTGTTTGCGCTGCAACACCACGGGCGTGATCAGGCGCTGAATTTTGGGCGCCTTGGAGTTGGCCTTCTTATTGTCCTTAGCGGGCAATGGGCGACGCACAACATAGCGACGGACATCATCCTCCTTGGTCAAGTTGTACAGCTTGCGGATCCTGCTCGCACGCTTAGGACCCAGGCGACGTGGCACCGTCATGTCGGTGAGACCGGCAATATCTTGCTCACCCTTCTTGACGACAATCAGTGCAAGCACAGACATGTTTGCATCGACAATGCAGCCACGCACCGATTTGCGCTTGCGCTCGCCGTTGCGACGAGGACGGTAGCAAGAGTGTCCCTCCTTCAACAAGAGACGCACTCGGCCGTGAGTGAGCACGCCCTGTTTCATGGGGAAGCCCTGCCGGTCGTTGCCGCCGGCGATGCGAAGTAGATAGCCCTTCCATTCTTCGCCAAGAATATCAGCTTCTACGGTTTGACCCATACGCTTTTCGTAGAACACACGCAGTTTGTGCTCATCGACAACTTCGAAAAGTTTTTGGCAACCCGTAGCGGGATAAGAAATGTTAAGTTTCATGATGCTTGTCACGCTGCAATTTTCACCGAATGACTGGCAATAATTCTAATGACGCCACTTTGACATCGATTATAATCGTTTGACCACCTCCTTTTTTCTTGAGCTGACAGGCTTTCGATTGTCGATTTAAAATTCAATTATTCATAAACGAATTTGCATAATTGACAGGTATGCGCCGAACACTGAGTAATTGCTGGCATACAGGGATAGTTGAGCTTATTTTTTGTTTGTGGATCAAGGTTTGTGGCGACATTGAAAAATGCATGCAAAGTTTAATCGATATGTGAACCTTCAATTGGCATAAAGTAAACGCAGAGAACACATACAAAAAGCGACATTCACATGCATGCACAAGGTATAAATGTTGTATGTACATACATATGTAAATAAATATGTAAATGTGTGATCTCATTTTAAGGCAGAAGCCAAAAGTTGCTAAAAATCTTATCTCCTAGCTTAATGCGGAAAATGCATTGTAGACACGTAACGTAGCAAAGAAACTAAGAGAGGCAGCAATAAATATATGAGAAGTCGACGCGGTTTGCCTATCAGCAAAAAACCAAAAAGTAATCTTCGTCGCTAATAAAATGGAGCGACAAAACAGTAAATGAAAAGCTTAAATAAAATTACCGGTAATTTGCATAAAATGCGAAAAACCACAAAAATTGACGCAGTTGTTGGTGTTGTAGTTGTTGTTGTTGTTTGCAAAGGGGGCGACGCTCGGCTCGCGCCTAAACAATTGCAATTGCAGCAAAAAGAAAACTGCAGCCAGACAATGGAAAACGTTAATAAACAGAAAAATAAAAAATAGACTGCAAAACAAGCGGCCAAACCGCTGCTGCACTAACTGTTGCCAGCAAAATAAAACAAAACAAAGCAAGAAACAGAGAGAGACAAGGAGAGAAGAAAAATATAAAAAAAAAAATTATTATACTTTCTCTGTTTCTATTTCACGCTCAATGAAATGTGTTGATGATGGCTGTGTGCGACGACGGCGGCGGCATCGGCTTTAAAATCAGCCAACAACAGCGGAAGTTGGCATCAGCTCAGCCACAGAAATGAGTTCATACGCCGTACTACAACTGTATTCAAAGCAAGAGTGCCTTAGGACAAATATTCAAATAAAATACGCATAAAAGATGAGCTGCAAAAAATGTTCATGCAATTGGGCAGTTTTGTTATCCAGTTAATATTTTATTACGTATTTTTGAATTTTGTATACTTCAAACATAGACGCGGCTAATTGCATTGCATGATCACCGAACGGGAGTTGTAATTTGTTTTGACGCCACACACACACACACACGCACACAGCCATTCATATGTATATGATAGTTATTGCTCTTTTTTTTTGCTGTTTGCTGCGTGCTGTATTCAAATGCGACGTAATATGACCCACTTTCCTGGTGGTGCGAAGTGCTTATTTGGTTTTGCGAAAAAATTATAAATATTTGTGCAGCACAAATTGCAGCGAGTGTGGGGCAGGAAATGTTCAAATGTGCAATTGACACAAATGCAGCCCTGGTTGGCTGAGTCATCCATGCAACAAGTGTGTGGTTAAAAGTATCTAGTATGCAAATTTTTTATTGTCTAATGCTGAGTAAATTGTGGTAAAATGCAATCATTCAAAGTAAATGCTTGAGTAAACAGCCAACAACGCATGCTAGGAGTGGGAGTGCAAGCCGTTGCAGCAATCGATATATAGAGCAGCGATAACAAATCGTTATGGCAGGTACTCGCCAAAAGTAACGAGTCGAATTGCAAAAGCGATTGTTAATTAAATGTTAAAACTTTGAAAGACTAAACGTCGAGTCATAAAATCATCATCTACGTGACGAAGACTTTTGCTGACTTGGCTTGGGTGTTGAAAGCGGCAGACAACTGCATTCGATAATTGCTGTAAAATAATTAACTAAATTGCACGCCAGTCACTTTGTAGAAGCGACACAAGAATCGTGCCAAAAGCAAGCACAATGCAAAAGGAGGAGGGTCTGAGAGTTCTTGGGGCTGTTGGTAAACAAGTTTCGAATGTCAAACGCTGCCAATTACCTAAGCGGCCTATTAATAAACATTGAAAACTTTAAAATGCAATAGCAAAAAAAAAAAAAAAAAATGCCGGCAATGACTCAAGAGCATGAGCTCAGCTCTTGAAAGCATGAGTCAATGTACAGGTAAATCAAACCGAGTCAGTTTGATCTGGCTAATTTGCACAACATTTATCGAATGCTTGCTGCATTTTTATGCGTTTTTCTTTTTTGTCTGTGTGCTGGGGCAGCCCCTAAGCAACAAATGTGCTGCAGTCGGTTGCACAGCGCTCAACGTTGCGTATGCGCAATGTGGCCAATACACCAGGGGCAAAAACTTTCAGTTTCTGCCACAGTTTTTCGCTTTGCCACACCACCAACGCCGCCTACTTTTCACTCGCATTGCAATTAAAATGCATTTGATTTTAATTAGCAGAAAGAAAGAGAAAAAACCAAGCAAACCAAACCCGGCCGCAGAAATTTCACACATAATGGCAAATTGCATTTTGCATTTGATAGGCATGGAAAATTATGCAAATTACACATAACCAAGCGGTTAATAAGTTTTTGGCCATTTGAGCGCATTTATATGGTAACTAATAGCCAATGAAACTAATTAATAGCTGTTTGTTTGTTTGTTTCTACAACGGGAAGTCTTGTGAAAGATGCCATTTAACTTGTGCAAAGCTGTTTATAGCGTTGTGACAATTATAATGTACATGTTTTCACATAGAAACACCATGTCTAACAAGAAATACATTTGTTCTCATTGATTAAGCTGACTTTCTTTAAATTAGCTACCGATTTCTAGCTGTTCTGCAGTAAAAATGCAGAACTATGGGTGCAATTGACCATTTTAGCTCACTGCATAAAAAATTGTAATTGGGTCTATAATAATATAAACAATGCGCCAAATCGGCAATGACCCTTCACCGCATGCTCCAAAAAAATAACAAAATTTTATTTCAATTTTGCCAGTTGTCATGAAACAAGTAAAATACACAATGCGACATGCTAATTTTCCAACAATTGCCAAAGTTTGCTTATGCGCTAAGGTCACGTCGTCCATTTGACTGACTGACTCACCAACTGACTGACAGACAGACTGATGGGCAATATGGTAGGCGTGACTGCTGCTGCTACAGTTGACTGCCCAGTTTCAGTTCCATTTCCAGTCCCAGTCGCAATGCCAAAAAGCAGCCGCCATAATAATAACCATAATAATAATAATAATAGCACATAATGCGATGCATGGAGCTACAAAAGCTTGCCATTGTTATGGTTGATAATGAAGGCGGTCAGATGGGCTCAGAGGATGGCTATAGGATGGCCTTGCAAGAGCAAACAGTGTCAGCAGCTACAAAAAAAATACTTGGTCGCAATGTGCAAAATGCGTTACAAGCCAACAAATGAAGAGTCATCGATAGAGAAGACTCATCAAAGACTTAATTGGCATTCACGGAACATGATCTGATGTTTTCTTAAGTTTAAAAAGCCAATAATTACCTGGTTGTCAGAGCTATTTTCAGACAGTATAGCAACGGCTACCAGAAGAAATTAAATTCTGTGTCTTTTCAAATAACTCTTTAGGTGCAAAAAAAAAAAAATGCAAAACGCTAACTTTGCATTGCAAAACATTAACCCAAATAACTCGTTCAGTATTTCACGCAATTTTCTGCCTACAAAAGAAAAACTTGACAATTTGAACAAAAAGTAAAACTTTACAATCATTGCACTTAATTTTACATTTCATATTTATTTTGGCATTGACAATTTCGACTCCCATTGTTAAAGAAATTGTGGTGAAAAAACTGTGATTGAGCAAGTTAATTTTTGTTTTGGCATTTTTGTGGTGCTTTAATTTAATGTCGAGTGCAATAAGAGAGGTAGAGAGACAGTTAATTAAAACTAGCTCAGAGTCTTTGTGGTTCAACAATGGCGTAATTTAACGGGACAACAACAAAAGAGAAAATAAAATTCGAGCCGGTAATTATGATTAATTACAAAGTTTTGTTAACAAACTTATAAAATTGAGCCTCAATTTTATTTTAGCCATATGACTCACGCTGTAATTAAAAAAAAAAAAACAAACCAAAAGAGGCAACAATGTACAAAAAATTTATCTTATCGCAACAACGGAAAGTGCAAAAAAAAAAAAAAAAAGAAAAGACCCAACACGAGCAAAACAAATCAGGCCTGCTATCAAAATATCAAATTGTGGTGATAAGAAACCACAAAACAAGCCACTTTTCTGGCTAATTTGCAGTTGTTGTTCGACGCGTGCTTTTCTAGCAAAGTGCAACTAAAATAAATAATGATAAAACATAACTGATGGCAACTCTAAATCAAGGTGACTTTAATTAAAAAATAAAGCTTAAAACATACAAAAATTATTAGGCCATAAATTTGAGGAGATGAAGTTACGGCAAATTGTGACGCCCACTGCGCATGCGCACAGCTCTGAGACGGGCAGCCAAACTTGCCACAGGCAGCGAGATTCCAGCATATTCCCAGACGTAGAATATGTGCCACAAAAAAACATACATAGTTTTAGTGCGTGGGCTCGGCTCTTGTCAAGTCAACAAAGCGCAAAATATATACACTAAAGTACAGATACAAAGATACTTTTTACCACAGTGTCGGTTCAGCAGTTGCTGAAGTAGCTATAAAAAAGCGCCTTCGGGCAACTTCAACAATTAGTCACCGTTGAGGCTTAGACGCAGCGGGAGGTGCAAAGCAAGCTTAACACAATTAAATACCAAAAAACTACAGTAAGAGACGTACAGCTTGAGAGTACTTCAAACCATAAAATGCCTTTACAAATTGGTAACTTTTGTAGACAAACTTCTTTTACAAAATGTTGAGTCATTTAATTTGGAACTGCTGTTGTATAAAAATTCAATAGCTATATAAAAATTCTAGATTATTATCTTACTTAAAGAAATACAAAGTATTCATTAATTTTCATTCATTTTACACACTTTAACTTTTAAATAACTATTAGTTGCTTCAATGAAAGATTAATATTTACAAACAATAACCAAGTTTCAAAATAAATAGTTTTGCTTAAATTGTTAAGTCCTTCATTGTTATTCCTTAGCAAATAATAACAACAATTAAATACTACCTAACTATATAAACAAACAACACAAGAATACCATAACTTACAAGGTCTTTTACCTTATAGAGTCGGGTCTAAATTGTCTAAGCATACCTGTACAGTCTATATACCGTCTTTTATTTGAGCAACAATTCTCACATGTTTTCAGCGAGCGATTAAAAAATTGCTTAAGCCAACAATAAAATGTTGTTTTGTCTTTAATTGTCTTTGGGCTCTTTGGTTTCCAATTGTCGGAAGGCTTTTCCAACGCAATTCTTTTGTGTTCATCAAAACAAAAACAAACGGCAGCACCTCAAAATTTTTAACAGCTTTTTAATTACGCTAAAGACATCGCAAGACACGATGAAAAATTACACAAATAATGTAAAAATAACTTATCACTGTACAAAGTTGGAGACAAATGGGGAAATGAACTTCAGTTAGCAAAACAGCTGTTTAAATAATAATATTGATTATACAATGCTGGAGCGAGGCAAAAGTTGATTGATTTATTTTTAAAAGATATGTGATAATCAAAAATCAGTAAGCAAGAAGTTCAGAAAAGAAAGTTTCATAAGTTTAGAGAGAGAATAAGATACATAATGTATCTAGTTGGTCTTTTGAAAACGTAAACATTCATATGTTAAAAACAAACTATTTTATTACCATATTTACTTGACCAAAAGACCACACCCAATAAAAATTAGCATGTTTTTATTATAGCATGCCAAAAATTCGCTTAACCAGTTTCACTTTCACACCTCCTAATAAATTGGAGAGTTCAATAATATTTATTTATATATTTCATGCTTGGAACTTCCTTTGCAGTTCTTATTCCTCATATGTCATTAGTATTCTAAATATATATATTTTTAATGTCATTAATATTCCCAACAAAAAAACAATAAAAATACTTCACTCATACACAGACTATTAAGTTGGCCCATCGAAGCGGACATTTCATGGCCAAGAAGTGACTAACTCTTAAGCAGTACACAGTCTACCCCCTGATCCCCTCTTAAAGCTACTGTTGGATGAGCTCAACACAACAACAACAATTGAACAATCTGTGTGTCAGATTATTTCATATACTAATGCCTAAAAACTGCAAGTTTCTTTTGTTTCAACTGAAGAAACAAAAATATTTATGAGCTAATTATGTATGGGAAAAACATGTTTTATGTCTCTCATGTCAATGATAAATATGTAGTTTTGTTTTTATCATCAACTTTATGTCGGCACATTTGACTTTTGTGCTTAGACCAACTACTAAATATGTATATTGATTTATTTATGAAGAAGGCCAAAACAATTTGTAAGTTAAAGTGTATTTCAGTAGGGCTTTCAATAGAGAAACTAGAGCATATTTAATAAGGAATACATCTTTAAGCTTAGCAAACTTTATCTGTATTAATCTTCTTCCCATCATTTGTTTTAGCTACTATAATTACTGTACAAAGAAAACATTATCCAACAGCTCCCAAGACACGACAACTTTATCGCCAACATTTACCATATGCAGTTTAGTTAAAGTTGGCTTGAAACTTTTTTAATGATAGCTGGCTCCTGACTCAACGGCCCGTTACTTAAATAAGTATGTGTGGCAATCTGTCCATAACTCAGGCAGCTAAGCGCACATTATCCAGACAACAACAACAACACCTTTTACTGGCTTGCAAATAATTGCTGAGGAGCAGTCGCAAAAACAAAGTGACAAGCGACTTAGTTCTCAGGCTATGCTAAATGGTTTCCTGTAGCTTGAAAAAGCTTTAAAAAAATATATAGTACTGGAATAACTACAAAAGTTTCTTGTTGGGGGAGATTTGCACAAAAAGAAAACAGAGCAAAACAAAACAAAAATCATTTACGCAAACGCTAAAAACAATACTAAATAAAAGCGCTAATTGCAAGAGAGTGAGAGAAAGAGAGATAAGAGAGAGAGAGAGAGAGAGATTGAACTGCATTGCAACTTAAAAACAATGGAGAAGAAGCAGAGAAATAAACACCAAAAACACTTGGCCAAAATAATGCCGTTTAGCCAAAAGCCGTTACATAATTTCGCAAACATAAAACTGCCTTACTTGCATTACAGACTTATACGTTTATGTGTGTGTGTGTGTGTGTGTGTGTTAAAAGTTTAAACTATTTCGAATGCAGCTGAGCGCTTTTCTATTTCTACTTCTGCGCTGCGCAGTCGCGCATGGGCAGCCGAGCAATCGACGCGTCGCAGTCAACGTTGTTATTAGTCACTCACTGGAAATGGGTCAAAATATGGTGTTTGTGCAATGTGCATTTTATTTTTTGGAAACTTTTTTATACCAGCATCTGCAAACAGTTTATAAATATATTTTTAACTTTTTTAAGTTGATCAATTTGCTAATTGGCCATCAAATGGGCTTTTAATTGTTGGCATGACCTTGTGACTTAAGTTTTTGGTTAGTTTTTGATGAGCTGCCTAACAGTTCGGCAATCTTTGATTTTTTTATACTAAAGTGAACGATTAATTGTAATTGCTTCGTCTAGTTTTAAGTATTACGTTTACTTCATAATTTACTTAGAGCTTGATCTTATCAGATTAAATACTAACATTGGTTCTTACATAAATCATATATTATTAAAGCAAACAAAACTTAACTTGGCAATATTGATTCCACTATTTTGTGCTACATCTCTCGACACTTTCCATTTCATATTTCAACCCTCTTTACTAACTACCCAACTCTATTCACATAAATATGTTCATCTATGCGCGATAACAGAATTCAGACAGCTTTGTAATTAACCAATATCTATAAATCTTATACAAGTTTAACCATTCCACAATTTTGAAGGTTTTCTTTGGGTATTGCTGGGGTGCATATATTATAGCAATGTTGTAGTAGTCATTGGCACAAGCCAAATTAAATTAAACACGCCAAAAGAAGTACTCACAAAAGACGCAAGCCAAGTGAGCCCCACCCCTTCCCCTTTAACTTACCACACATTGTTCGGGCCACTTTTGGCTGACACTCAAATTTGCTATCAGATTTTGTGCGTGAGGCAAAGAGGCAAAAGTTTTTGGCCAATATTTTAGTTCATCTTTGATTTCTATGCTTTGGTTGCTGCCAGGGTATCTTTTAGTTGTGTGCTTTGAAAAATATCTTTTTTTGGTTTGGTGTATCGTATTTTGTGAAATCGTCTATTATTGTCATCATGCTAACGTTCGATTGGCATATGAATATTACATACACATACGTACAAAAATACACACACATTTATAGACATATGAGTATAATATTTGCATTTGTGTTGGCTTTTGAATTTGCCAATTGGCTGACAGTTTGAGACAAGTTTGTTTGGGGCTCGTTGTTTCTTAGTCACAATTCAAATATTTTTATTGCCACAATGAAAGCTGCCCAATTAACAGGCATCACATACATATAAACAAATATATACACAAGTGTACATACTTATATATCTTTTATTTGTACTTATATGTGGAGTGTACAATATATGTATACAAATATTGTTTATTAAATGCGAAATGAGTCAGTGTGGCTTCAATAAAAAAAGGTTGGTGATTTTATGACCGGTTGGAAAGATAAGTACAGAGCGATATGAACTAATTTGATATGATATAATATGATGGATGATAACTTACTTTTGGATAAATAAAGAGATATTCAAAAAATATACTTGGTTTTTTTCTATGTAAACACATCAAAAAACAAATTTGGGACTCATACATTATTACTATATCAGCCTCTCATTTAGAGCATATTATAAACTCTATTTCTATTGTTCCCAAGTTTCGCTTTGACACCAAATTGTTTTGGAAAGTGAAAATGCTTTCACCTTCAACAATTCGTTTTAAAAAATAAAGATAGCAAAAATTTGGTATTCGAGTAAGAAAGAAAATTAAATAAAATCACATATGGAAGCGAATTATTTTCGAGTGAAAAAAAAAAAACAACTTTAATGAGCAGAAGTCGACTGAAGGTGTCTCTCATTGTTGTGTTAGTCTTTGAGACTGGGACTGGGACTCATCTGGGGAGTCAACAAGCCGTTCATAGGCTGGTTTCTCATAAAAGCGACATTGTGTGCAAGATAATTGCAGCAATTAAGCCGCATTTAATTTGCACATCAATAAACTTTGACAGAGAGTCGAAGGATGATTGGCAGACGGCTAATAGACCACAATTTTGTTACCGTTGAGGCAAGGCTAACTTTATGAAATCTTATTTCTTTATATAGTTAGAAAATAAATCAATATCAATTATGCTTATAATTTAATGTGTAGCGGACATGCATAGGAGCTGGATGAATTATTTTAACTTCCTGTTGATTAAATAACATGGAAATATTGTAATGCCGGTAGCTAGTGTGTATGTGTAATTTAAGCTACAGCAGTTGATCATGAATAAAAACTACAAGACATAAAAGTCCACAGATCTGTAATTTGATGAGCCAACAATGCGCAAACTGTGTGACAACAACATATTTTTTTGTAGTAATGCTTCATTTGATTGAAACTTCTGTAAAGTTAAAAAACAAAAAATTTAATTTGCGCACAATCGCAGTTTACTCGTGTTTCCCTACCCCGCCGACAAATGATTGTAGTCGGATATGCCCAATATTAACTATTTCCTTAGTGATTAAGTGATAGTGTCCTGGACCGACTACAGAGGAGACACATTTCTCCTCCGTCTATTGAAAACCCTTTACCCTTTTGTTTCGCTGCTAAGCCAACTTTAACCTGGCGGACACATACGTCACCAAGCCATTCTCTGTGGAATAATGTACATGTTGTTACTGCTTAGGCAGAGGGTAGGAATATGGCCATACGGCGAGGATAGAAACTGTGAGAGGATAGTTTTTGTGCCAGTTTATTACGACCCTTGCGAGTCGTTTTAAGATATCTACGGCGATATCAGTTCATGACATATATGTCTTTAGTTGTTATTTTGATTAGGTGGTTATATCAATCTCATTTAGGATTTTTATGATATTTTTCAAATCCAGGAACTGAAACGTTATTGGGCGCCGCCCAACACATAACAGCTCAACTGGATTCTACTTATTTATGGTTGCCTTGTTGATCACGACATCGATCACACACAAGTCCACGCGGACGTGTGCGCAATCTGATCCTCTCACGCCGAGCACACACACAGCCGTGCAATCTCAAACATTTGAGCACACACACTACCGTATACAATTTCAGCGATGAGAGCATACACACACACACATCCACGCAGGTTGTGCAATCTCAACGTCGAGCGCTACAGGGCACCGAGAAACAGGAGTGCTAAATGCTTATAAGTAGTACAAATGTTAGGCATATTTATAACAATGCACTAAGAAAATTAAAGCTACTTGCTTTACAAATTGCAACAGTTAAACTAAAACAATAAAAAAAAACTGAAAAAAAGAACATCTTCAAATATAAACAATAAATTTAAATATATATTAAGCTGATTAACTGTTGACTACAACGAGAATTGAACCCGAGACATGATGTGCTATTTAGTGATATTTGCAATTACCAGCACTGAAAGTCTAGTGTTTTTTAACACTGTCTACTGTGTACAGCTGCATAGTTGTAAACAATAACATGAAGTCTGTTTTTAAGACGCGCTTAAAACAATTTTTTTTAACAGCAATCACATCCATCCTACATTTGCAATAATAATTTTTGCGACAAAGCTCATTAGCAACGATTTAAAAAGCAAAAGGGCCGCTAACACATACGGAAAATCCGCATTAAAAACTCAAGTTTCCCCTGTGACACACAAAAACCCAGAGCCCAACAAGGAAAGTAATTTGCCATAGGCAGCCAAGAAAAAAAGAAAAAACAAAAACAGTCACCATGACACTTGCAGACCATACGAGACCATAAACAAAGAAAGAAATGCTATTACTGGACAAGTTGGTAAGTGGTAAATGGGCTGACCATAGCGGGTCAGCACCAGGCACAATCGTATGTACTACATACTTATACATATTATAATCATAGCAACTATGTCGAGCGACCTTAATTTGCGAACCTAAACTATTAACCAGATTATGGTATTGTGGTCGGGGGCTCTTCAAGTCATAAAGTTGCGCGCCACGCAATTTCAGAAAAGCAAAGAATGGCCCAAAAAAACAAGTTGCCTAGCTGGGGTTACAGAAATGAGAGGTAAATGAGCTTAAACATTGAGATTCCCTCTCTGAATGTGAATCAGCAATCAAAGAATTAAACAACAACAAAATAACAAAACAAAAATTTATATATATACATATATATATATTTTTAAAACTGGTTTTCACCAACACGCTCACTCACATGCAAATGAGTTAATTTTGAAATTTTGCTACACTGTTTATTTTGTTTTTGTTTCTTTGCTAATTTTTTCGATAAATCGTTGGACAACGAACAGCGACGATTTGTAGATGACTTCACCCCATCAAAGTACGTGAGCCGAGTTTTTAAATTTTGGTAAAACTTTAAATTGTTACAAAAAACCAAATTAAAGATGCTTTGAAGCTTGTAATCAGAATGTCTTCTCTTGTTATCTAAAAGTGAAGTATATATATATTGTTATGTGTGTGGGTTGTCTTTGTTCACACGAATCGAAATTTTGCTGTTCTTAGCCAATCTTCTTAATATGGTCAGTCAGTGAGTCAGTTAATCGTGGGCGAAAGGCGGAAAAACATAATTAAATCGCATGAATAGACGATTTATGCTTTATTTTGGATGGTCAACAGTAAAACACTCGACTGTGGATCGCTCGGCCATCTTTACCAACGATAATAATCGCAACATTTCTGCTAATAATGCAATCGATATGTGATTTTTCACTTATATTTTCTACATCCTGTTGCAATCAAGGCTAATCAAAGTGCATTTACTTTGAATTACAAAGTTCTTAGTTTTTCAATGCTATAAGCAAAAATTGCAGATAATGAAAATTGCCATTCTAGCACAACTGGCACTTTTAATAAATTAGAAAAACTGGTTGCACAAAACAAAACAAATGCAAACTCGCTCTTAAATTATTTAAGTGGACAAACGGACGTATATTACTTTCGAAAAGGCCAGGGGTAACCACAACAAGTTGTACGATTTATATATCGTACACATATATACAAATGTATATAAATGTTGAGCGTATCGAACGCCTACACAATACTTTTTATCTCTTCCAAAAATGACCAACAAAGCGCGTCATAAAAAGCGAGCGGTAAAAAGTTTTAGGTATGTAGGTGTGAGTATTTTTAGAGATTCAATCTTATTTGATTTCTTAACAAATAATAACAACAATTGTCTGTAAATCGTGATAAACGACAGACCTGAACTAAGCTACGACTTCAATTGATAGATCTCATTGACAATTGTTCTCTCAAGCTGGTTTATTTAAAAGTACAAAAAAATAAAAAATAAAAAACTTGGGCAGTGTTAGTTGGGCGTAGAAACACGTTTTACAAACAATGGCAATATGTAGCAGTTTATTTCGGGCGTTTGTCTGGGAACTAGTTATTGTGGAGTAAACATAGAACTAACAGTTTCTGTGATACCTATAAATGGCAAAGAAATATTAAAGTTCTACGTGAGAAAATGTGAAAAAAAATTAAACTAGAATGGATGTGAATAATTTAGAATTCTGCTAGATATATCGAGTATCTGCGATAGAGAAACAAACTGTTAATAATATTTATAGTATTGAATAATATCAATAACTTTTTTTTTGCGCAGCAGCTGCTGACCATAAACTCATTTACATATTAGAATTGGGCAAAAGCACTAAATAATATATAAATGTATTACAAATGTCAGCGAAATATAAAGAAAAACCAGCTAAAAATAAAAGCCCATGCTCGTAAATTGGCACACACGCTTCACCAGACCGCAAAAAAGGCGCGCTTGATGACTGTGAATAGCGAACCACGAAAAAAAACACCTACTACAGCGACCAGTCCCAAAGTCTAATTACGTCAGTCATAGCCATAGTTATACTATAGTATATATTTTTGTGGCCTGGACATCAACTAAAATGACCAACAACTAACAACAAACAAAATGGCAAATGGCATTGTGATAATGACGCATCAGCGACCAAGTCCAAAAACGTATTAGTGCCTAAAAATTAATTAGACACAATTTTTTTTTCGTTTTTTTGTTTTTTGCATATGCCAAAAACACGCAAATCACTTGATGAGCGTTAAACCACAAAGTGAGGCTTCTAACCTAACCTAACTTTAAGTGATGTCAAGGTAACAAACAATGCGCGAGATTTATGCGGCATCCACATGCCACAAGTCCTGTAGAGATAGTAAGGGCTAAGAAATTGAAATATTTGTTTATTCCGTTGTAGCGAGGCCCAGTGACAAATTGACCCATTCAACTGCGCCGCTGAGTTGACCTTTGCAAGTTTGACCAATTTCGTTTAGGGTCGGAGCAAAAGCTTGAAGCGAATTTTGTTTTTCGGTTAATGAAAAATGGAACATGGGAAAAACTGTTTCGGTTTCGTTTGGATGGGCGCAATAATTTTAATGAGCAATAAATGCTCCACAGATCGTAAGTGGTTTACTTAGGTAGTTTTTTCTCTCATTTTTCTTATGGGTTTTTAATAAGCGTACAATAGATAATCGATTATCGATAGGTCATCTGTAGACATGGGAACTTAAAAGTAAAGTCAAATAGAGAGCGGATTATCCTTGACGCAAGCTGACATAATAACTTAGTTCCCTTGAGTGGCCTTCGTACTAAGTACTTTCGAATTGAAGATGATGAAGTCATGCGACACTTTTAAAACAACAACAACATCACCTCTTTGCATGACTAAACCAACACGTAAATGCTTCCCAAAAACCTGCATACGCAACGAATATTCAAGTTCAACGTTTTGTTTTGCCCTCCGTCCGGGTTACTGACACCGAGAGGGCACCACACTTCCTAGAATATAGTTATTTTCTACCTACTCCATGGGAGTACGAGTAGTTTCATTGGCATTAACATGACGAATGGGACAAAAAGTCAATATTAATGATAAGAAAACAGAGTTCCGCTGAAGGGAAAGAACATTTCCCATTAGCCTAACTACCGCTTGGTGGGGAGAGGGTGGACAAATAGTACTGTAGTTTTAGTTAAATACGCAGTAAGCAATATGCTAATGAACGGCCACGAACTTGAGCCGGGCGCATTAAATGCCTTGAACCAGAACGTTCGACTTCAATTGAAGCGCTATCGGAGCGTTAGCTTTGGAAATGAACTATTGGATATTGTCTATTGTGGGTGTGTGTAAACAGGTGCAGGCATAGACAACAACAGCCACCCACTGTGGTTCAAGGTCGCACACAGCACACAAACATTGGATAAAGATAAACAAGCTTACGGTTGTTTTTCTTTTTGCCATTGTCTTTGACGCTATCAGGCGCTCAGCTTAGCGCGTGTTTTGGAGTGATAAAAGAGAACGAAAGAACTGTAAAGATGCAACGGTATTCAGTTGCATGCAACAAATGCAAAGCCAACGTGCATGGAAAATCGATAGCATTTCGTGCAGATAGTACTCGTACATAAGAACACACTTCCATTTATGTATATACACCGCACATACATACATATGCATATATAGTTCAGTAGTTTACTGCGCACTTTTGTCGGGAATTCAATGTGACATGACAGGCAAACATTGTGTTGACCATCCATTTGGGAGATATATATTATATATATATGTATGTACATATTCAATTGCCGACATGAACGTGTGTCTAAATATTTAATATATTGTCTCATATGCCAGTGCAGTTGACAAAATGTTTATGGCTGCAATTGGCCCGTGGAACAGGTGTATCAAGTAAAATCAATATGCAATAAATTATACATTCAATGGCTGGGAATATAGGCAACCTGTATATAAAGAAACAAAGCTAATCAGCAAATCAATGAAATTGAAAGGATGAGTCAGCTTGAAGTTTAGTGAGATCAGCTTTTGACTAGTTGCTTAGCATTGCCAGAATACTGAATACTTAAAATGCATTGCCAACTTTAATATGGCTGCACTATCGATAACATAAAAGTTCGCAATGTCTAATCGAAGGATCATTTAACACGTCATTTTGAAATGCAAATAACGTTAGTTTCTTATAACGCTCACTCACCTCAATTTTGCCAGAATAATCCTCGATAAGTTTCTCCTGCTGTTTGACAAGCTCCTCGTTCTTTTCTAGCAACGCTTTGCCCAGCTCAGCGGCTAATAATATATCCGATTCCTTCTGCTGCAGTTGAGCCCATACATCCGGCTCGTTCTCGTTGCGTCGTGCCTCCATGGCGCTGATGTAATGTTCTAAATCAATTGAAGCGTCTATTAGTGAGGAGTGCGAATGATGTTCGTAGATTGATGATGACGAATTCAACGTAGTAGATTCGTTAGTTGCTGTTGTTGCTGCTGCTGCTGCTGGCTTGCTGAATTGACGTGCGCGTTTTGATTTGTTGCTATTGTTGTGGTTGTTGTTGTTTGATATGGATGAGGCAATACCGGCAGCAGTTATAGGATTTGCCAGCTTTGGTCTATGCATGATCGTATTAGCGGCAGGCAGGTGTTGGTCGGGCGGTATTACAAACAACAAACAAGAAACACACAAACATAACACAAATGCAATTATTTATTTCTTATTACTGCTTATTACAGATGAAAGCGATCGAGCAGGCGATTATATTAGCGATTATTTAATTTGTTAGCAGCAGCTTATTATTATTATTTGTATGACTTTTGGTTAGGTTTTCAGATACAAGACAACGCGTTGTAGTCGCTCTTGTTGTTGCTGTTGTTGCTCTTGTAGTCGCTGATGATGTTGTTTGCGTTTGTGTTGTAGCTGTGCCTCGGGGATGACAGACCCAAGCCACATGATGCTTGATCCATAGATGTCTGCTGCCCAAAAAGCAGCTCAGCATGCGTTTTTTTGTTTTCAATGATATTCCAAACACCCGAACGGCGATTTGACTGTTGTTGTTGTTCTTTTTTGATAAGTACAAAGATAGATAGCAAGTGTAAGTTTGTAAGTAAGTAGCAATAATGAGAATTAGTCCCGAATCGGTAGCATGGCAAGTGGTAATATAATACATATACTATGGTTTATGTATGTACAAGAGCTCTGCTCTCGAAAACGCCCCAAAAGCGAGCACGTAAACTGAGCTAAGCTAACCAAAAAAAGGAGCACCGGTCACGTTGCACATTTACAGGCACGTTTTGGATTGCAGGTAAGGCTTTTTGAGGGTTGACAAGGTCTGTATAAGTTTATGTACATGATGATGACATATAACTACTATGTTATTTTGTTGTGTAGTTAATGTAAAATGAACGTTTAGTTAAGCTGCATGCAATGTGTGGGGTTAATGTTTGGTCTTGGGTGGGTTAAAACTTCGTTTCAGTTACTTTACAAAAAGTTTCAGAGTATAGACAGAATATCATAAAGCTGAGCTTGAATATTTTGAAAAGCTATTTTCGTGACTAAATGTGCTCGATACTTTTAGCTTTAAGGGAGGGGAGTAGGGGAAGTTAGTGTTTGTTTAGTAAAGCAATTAAATTTAGTTTTAGAGTGATTTAGAAATAGAGTTTTGTATGATGGAAACAAAAGTTTATTGCATTTTAGGGATACAAATGTTTATCTAAAGCTTTCACGTCAATTGAGCAAACACACACGAGACCTTTAAGGGGCTAAGAACTTGTTGGCCTTAACACATAGAGGTTTTGCCTAGAAACCTTAAGTAGTCAACGTTTTAAAGCGCCAAGTTTGGATCGAGTTAGTTTTATAGTGCGAAATTTCTAATTTATTATATAGAAAATTCATTAGGCAAGCACTTCACGCTTTGCTGCATTTGGTGGCAGCAGCTGTTTTGTTGTTGTTGTTGTTATTGTTGTTTAAGCCAATACATAGATATATAATGCGCTTAACGCGTTCGTTTTTGGCCAACATTAAATTTGTTTCATTGTTGGTTAGCAACACACACACACACACACGCACACTTTAGACAGTTGTTGATATTGTTGTGATTGGCTAAATTGTCGAGCACTTCCGTTATTTGTGTCACAGGTATATTACTGGGTATATATGTATATACATTTGTCTGGTTCTCTTTAGATTTTATTGACAAAACAACAAAATAAACGCGCGCCTTGCATGCATTTGGCTCTCAAATCGGATAGTATCTGTAAGATACTTTCCACTTTCGCAACAAGCAAACTAACGTAAGTATAGTTGTATAGGTATATGTATATTATAGCAGACAGAAACCTCGGTCACGACGTCGACGACGACGACTACAAGCCACAAGAACTTCCGATTCCGAATCCGAAACGCGAGGTTTGGAGTTCGCCTTTGGGTTTTTCTCTTGGTTTGCACTGTTGTTGTTGGTGTTTTATATTTTTCGGCACTGCGCTGTGGGTTCGCACAACGACTGAAAGGCGCGAGTGCTCGGTGCTAACTGAAACGCTACAGAAATTGGCAAAACAAATGAATGAGTAACCAAGCCAACTTGGTAACTTGGCAACAACAACTAAACAAATGGCCAAAGCGATGACTACTTGAGCAAAGAGTACAATAAGAGAGTGTATGCTTAAGAGAGCGTGAGTCTTAGGGTTGTCGAGTGAACGCAAGTTGCAGTTTGAATATGGGTAAACAAATTGATAAAGGCACAAACCAAGGTTACTTAGATACGGGGATGTTTTGAGTGTGTGGCATGTAATAGATAAGATAAGAAATGCAATTTAATGAAACGTTTGGACTTTTAATGATAGTGATTGTGACAGTAGCTAGAACCCATAAGCAGGTCACACTAGGCAGTGTGTTATATATGCGCTTATAGGGATTAGGTGCTCTATTTACTAATGGGATTAATGCTGATGACCAATGTAATGGTGTATTTCAGATATGTAGTTTTAAAATTTTAATATCAATTTAAATTGTAAAAAAAAAAACATTAAGTATATATTGTAAAAACTTAGCTTTTGTTAGCTTAAATTTTACCTTTAATAATCCAACTGTGTGGCAATCCTGTTGAGCACATTTCCACTTTAAAGCTAACCTGTTTTTAAGCGACACCTGAGCGCCCTCTCTTAACTGCCATCTGTTATGTTACTCTTTCTCTCTCTCTCTCTCTCACGCTCTTAACCCTTTTGTGGCTGACTTACGAAAGCGTTCAAATGAACTACGATGCAACGAAAGAGGGAGTGGAAAAGGGATGGGGGAGGCTCAACTGCGAATATTTCAATGAAATTCAAATTTACATACGCCAGACAAACATACAAGAGCTTGAGCTGGGCAATAACAATGGAACACATAGAGACATAGACAGAGGGTCTAGTGCGTGGTACTAAACCAATCTGAAGACCAACATGCCATGCACACACAATGAGCGCCTCAAGTGAAGACGACTCAAGCTCGACTCTTGTGTGCTTGCCACATTGTTCTAAAAGTGTCGGACTCAAGACGCCGGATAGACATCTCCGCCTGCCATTAAGTATGTGTGTATTGTGTGTGTGTGTGTGTTTGTGGCATCCCCATTGCGTGGCCTTTTGTTTATGTTTTGGGGCGTCTGTTGATTGTTGATGGCTACTGTTTGGTCATTTACCAAATTGAGCTTTTTGACCATCCAACTGAAGCTACGTAATTAACCAGGCGTAACTAACACAGCCCACATAACTATTCTTTATTTTTTTTTTGTTGCCTTTTTTTAAAGAGTGAAACTTCCGCGCTTCCGTTGGCGATCTTCTTTGGACCTTCTTTAAGGTGGCTTCTTCCTCCTTTTAGTTGGTATGTTGCTGGCCAACATTTGTAGGGCATCTTGGCTTGTAATGCTGCATGTTCTTGAGTTTCTGCTTCATAAGTCTTGTACTCTCGATCTTATTGCCAATCCCTGCCTCCTTTTCCAAACTGGTTTCGGTTTTGATTTTGCTCTGTTTTTAATTATATCTTATGATACCCAGTAAACTAAATTGCTTGGTGGCATGATATACCAACTTGACCAGTGTTTAGAGTTCGAGAGAAATTAATCTCAGAAAAAAATCTAGTACAAATTAGCAAATTAATGGCTAAGTCAATTATCTTCGGATATGATTAGGCATTAATTACGAATTTGTTTTCATCAAAATACACTGAAATAACTTTGAACAGAGTTAAAAAAATGTTTGGTTTTATCAAAATTGCATAAAAGTGCAATAAACGAGTGTATTTAATTGAAATGCTTTTAAACAAGATATATTTTTACATTCAAAAAAATGGTACAATTTTTACTTACCCCTTGTCCATTAAAGTACAACAAAGAGAATGATTAAACTAATATTTATTTGTCATGATTTTAGTAGACACAAACATGTGTGTGTGTGTACAATAAATAATTTATATTTAATAACTGTATTAACTTATACTTACACTCATACTTGCGCATTATGTAAACACGTCACCAAATTTCACCAAAATCAGCCGAGCTTACCTGAGTTTTTGAGAATCGCGGAGTAGAGCAGTATTTTAATTGATGATTTTTTTTCTGAGTTTAACAGTAAGGATTTTATTATTTAATTTAAGGTAAATAATGACTGAAAACCTACATATGTTCTTTAGTTTCAAGAAATTATCCAAGAAGAACAACATTTCCTAGGGTATAAACTGTGCCGGGAGTACCCATGCAACAATTCTTACATGCCATATAATACCATAATTATGTTGCTTTTAGCACTTGGCATGAGTCAACAGCTTTTGGAAAAGGGGGAGATGCCGGGGAGATTCATTTACCAAGCTGTGCTTTATGAGCAATGCTTTTGTTGTTGTTGTTGTTGCTTATGGTATTGTTATGTATCGCGTTTTTTGTTTTGTTTTTCATTTTGGTTTTCGCAATGAAACCGCGATTTGTAAGCCAATGACAAGAGAACTTGGTTGGGTCAGTCGTCCGTCAGTCCGTCAGTCTGTCGGGTTATTGGATATGTGTGTCAGTGACAGTTAAGGATCTCACTCAGTCAGTTTTTGGCGGACGTTACAAGCAGAGCGCAACGGTTACAGATATATGTATCTAGAGATAGATTTCAATTTCAATTTCATAATGTAAAAAATTCTTAGAAGCCACAATTCTAAGCTCTTAACCCAAAAAGAAAACCGTCCAAACTTGGTAGCATATTACAAAACAAACACAGTCAAAATAATAATAACAAAACTCAAACCTAAAACAAAATGAAAAATACCGTAAAAAGGTCAGAGAGCTGGGCGTGAGAATTAACGGCGGCCAGTTAAAACAGGCGAGCCCCAACTTCAAAACCAACATACATTAAAGCCACTCTAGAAAAGTAAGCTACAAAAAATAAACAAACAAAAACAACTGTAACGAACCCAACGCATTTTCCATATGCTTGCTAGCGTTCTGGCTCTGATCGCGGGCCAATGACTTCCGCATGAGGAAGAGTAAGAGAGAGAGAAAAAAGAGTTGAAATGCAATTGCAGTTAGGGGCCGGAATAAGGTCAGCTTAAAGGCTCCGGCTTGGGTCATGCCTGGGAGCAATAAAAGGGCAATCAAGAAGAACAAGATGATGGAAAATTGTTTATCATTTCCATTGCTAGCTATTTTTTGTTTTTTTTTTTTCAAGAGGAAGAAGGGGCGGTTCTTCTATACAAGTATATTTTTTTCTGTGACCATCATGGTTTAATGGTCGGCTAGTGTAATAGTTTCTACTATTATATTGCAGCTGTTGTTGTCATTATAATGCTGCCTGCTTTTGTTACTGTTGTTGTTGGTGCTGTTGTTGCTGTAACCGAGCGGCATTGGGCGCTTTGTTGTAGTTTTTGTTGGGCAAGAGAGTGGAACAATTGCAAAGAGCGGCTGCCAGAAGAGTAAATGTGCGCTCTCTCTTGCGACCTGTTGATGGAACATAGTAGCGGCCGTTACAAAATGTGGATGCTAAGTGTGGATTGTAAGCACTAGAAGGCAGCATTTAGTGCAATATTTTTTTTAAATTAGCTATTTCTTTAAACGTAAATTCTAAGCAATAAAAAGTCTAAATTTGTTAAGCAACATTTGGAAAATATACTCGTTTATTAATCAATATATGTTTATATAAATACGTTTATTCTCATTTTGCAAATTGCATTTGCGATATATATTGTATTTTTTTCAAGTGTCTTTTATTCACAATTTTCGCGTTTTAGTGACTGATAATACATCGTGTGCTCTATAAAAATGTTCGCCTGAGTTTGATTTCATTACAGGCCATGTTAGAGATACACAGTTACAAATTTGACATACATTATTCATATTTTACAAACAGAAATAAAATATTTGAACTAAAAAATGATTGCGCGTATGTAAAGTATTAAACAGGCCAATTAAAAAGCCACTTTAGGTTCCCCACCAAGCCAACGTCCCATCGATTTGCAAAAAAACCATATACTCAGAATCAGCAACACACCAAGTATCCAAATGCGCCTAAGCTGAGGTAGGAGGAAAAGGTGGAAAGTTAAAAGTTAGTAGGTTAGGATGAGGATTAGTTGAGGATTAGTTAAAGCAGCAGCTACGGCGCAAGTAATGTGTGTGTGTGTGTGAGGGAGAAGGGACTACAAAAATATCTTTGTGCCATACAAGTAATAAACTAGCCCTAGCTATTGCTCCGCCCACACTTTAGATTTGCAGCACTCGTTTCACATCCACGGTGGGAAAGGCAGCGAATTCGCCAGTTGACGCACGATGCGGCTTCCGTTGCAGATACTCCGTCAATATGTCGGAGGCGAGGCGTGAGGCTCTCGTGCAGATCTCCTGCTTCTGTGGCAATGGTTGATTGCGACGCTGCATGGCCACAGTATTGATATTGGCATCACTGGACTTGGCCTGCACCTGCAGCAGTGATAGCACCCAGGCATGCTTCATTTTGGTCAGCTGCGATTCGAGAGCACTGATGCGATTGTCCTGTGGCTGTGGCACATGGATGGGCTCGAACTGTTGCAGCTTCGAGCGCATTTCCTGTGCCTGCAGACGCAAACGCTCGTTGCGCTCATTGGTGAAGGCGCACTTGAGCAGCTGCAGCTCCTCGGCGACCAGGGGAGCGGTGCCGGCGGGCGCCGTATAGCTAACATTGGCACTGCCTGTGCCCGTGGCGGAGAGATTGTGCAGGGAGGAGTGCAAATCGGATGTTTGACTCTTGACACCGCTGGCATTCAGCTTGAGTTTGTCGCGCAGATCGCTCTTCTCGCTCTCGAGCGCATCGATGTCGCTCTGCAGATGATCCATGGTCTCCTCGAACTCCTTCTCCTTGAGCAGCAGCTTCTTGTGCGTCTCCTCGTATTGTAGCTTCCATTTGCCGACAGCATGCTCGTACTCATCCTGCAGCACACTCAGCTTCTTCTCGGCGAGATCCTTGCGTATTTGCATTTCGCTCAGCTCGTTCAGTTTCATCTTGGCCGCCAGCTTGAGCTGCTTGATGTCTGCCTCACGATTCTCCAATGTGGCTGCCAGGACATTCTTCTGCTCCAGCTGCTTTTTGATGAGCTGCGCTCGCTGATTGATGGGCGTGTTAAGCATTGGGGCACGTGGACCAGCACCTGCAGCGGACATAATCTCGTACTCCTTGTCCAGCAGATGCTGTGCAATGTGCTGCAGATCCGCATTGGCCTGACCCAGCAGTGCCTTAAAGTTTTGTGTCGGACCACGATCATCCTGCTCGTAGATGCGTTCACAGGCCGCCGACAGCAGCGACCAGTATTTGTCCTGCGGCAACGTATGCTCAGCCGCATTATCGCTCTCAATGTTGGCCACAATGGCAGCCAGCGCCTGTTTGGTGGCCATGTGCATGGCGGACATGATGCGACTGACATTTTGGGCCAGTGCACGCATTGCATCCATTTTGTGGGGCGAGAGGCCGCACTTGATCACATGCTGATCGTTGGGCAGGCGACGCTTGATGAGCTTCACCTGCTGCTTGATGCTCTCCATGTGCTCGTTGAGGAACTGGATGAGCAGCACTGAATCACTGGCGGCACCTGCCTCCTGGATAATCACCTTGGCAATCGCTGTATCATTCAATATGGACTCACAGGCAGCACTCAAGGAGGCAACACAATCGCGTATCATTTGTGTCTCATTGAGGAGTTGTTCGCCCGCGAGAAGCACCGAGTTCATGGCATTAAAGAACGCCACACACTTCTCAATGTTGTCTGTGGTGCTGTTCTCGTCCAGCTGATTGGACTTCAGCAGCTCAATGATGCCGTCGACAATCTTCTCCTGGGCAACCATCTCGGGCAGTGAGCTGCCAGCGCGCAGCAGCGTATCCGGCTGGCAGCTGTTCAGGCCGTAGAGGATCTGATGCAGCGCACACTGCAGATTGTGGATGTAGTGCATCAGCCTGCACTTGAACGTATATTGCTGCACAGCATGTCCCTGGGTGACTGCCTCACGTGTGACCAGCTCGACAGCTGGGAAACGTTCGCGTGTCTGGGAGACAACGATGCCACACTTGAAGACAATGCGCGAGATGAGCAGTATGACCAGTATGGAGTCATGATCACCACCGCGATTCATAAACGATTCGGGCATAAACGCAGTCAGCATATGGACATGCTCATTGGCCTGGCTCAGCTCAATCTGGCGCAGCTGGACATCGATGGCGCGCGTGTATGCCTTGGATTCGGCAAACATTTGCTTGTAGTCGATTGTCTCGGTGGCCAGCTTGAGGCTGGTGTCCTGCAGAGATTTCTGATCGTTGTTGGAGCTGCGTTCGCGCAACTCAATCAACTGTTCGTTGAGCTTCTGGACGAGCTCACGGAACTTGGTGATGGTCTGATCGCGATCGTAGATCGTCTCAATTGCAGCATCGCGTTCGCGTAGAATCTCCTTCTTGGCACCGTTGGCCAGATCGAGTTCCTCACGCAAATCCAGCTCCAGTTCGTGATTGCTCTCCACAAGCTGCTCGTGCACCTCCTCCAGTGCTTCGAGCTGTGCAATCTCCTCCTCCAGCAG
The DNA here is from genome assembly GCA_018152825.1 of Scaptomyza hsui. Taxonomy (NCBI): domain Eukaryota; kingdom Metazoa; phylum Arthropoda; class Insecta; order Diptera; family Drosophilidae; genus Scaptomyza; species Scaptomyza hsui. The sequence goes on from JAECXO010000307.1 coordinate 1,161,054, forward strand.
CTTCACTTTGTCCTCCAGTTCCATTTTCTTTTCGGCTAGCTGTTCCACCATCTCCTCGGCGCCCAGTGCAGCATCCACTTGTTCCTTGGGATGGATAACAACAATTGTTATGTTTTGATAAAGTTTCTTTGAGCTCAGGACAGGACAAGAGTTAAATGGAATAGCGTTAATGAAAATGTTGGTTAAACATGATAACTTTTGTTGGGATACATGAAAATGATAATGAAGTTGTACAATTTGAATTTACCTCCTGACAAACCATTTTATGTAGGCCGGCAAAAAGAAATTAAATAAAAAAGTTTGACATTTATTTAGAGTTGTTGTAGCGAAAGAACAGCAAATTTGTACATTTTTTTTTTGTGGCAGAGCAAAAGAAGTTGGTGTGATATAAAAGAAAGCCAAATTTGTTACGGTGAAAGCGGAATAGGAAAAGGAGCGATAAATACTTAAGTGAAGCTTTGATGTGAGCGAGTTTTTACAAATTTACAAGCATTAAGCACAATACATTCACATACATACAATACATTCAAGCCTGTTTACATTTCCTTAACTTTGGATAAAAATTTAACAGTGATTTCTCGAAAATGTTTGCAAGGAATTGGGAACAGGCCTAATGGTATGTAAGGATTCTGGCAATTTATGCTCACCTGCAAGTCGGCGACTGTGGCTTCAAGTTCATCAATTTTAGCGCTTAATTTCTCTTTGGTGCGTTCCAGTTCGGTGACCTCGGAACGCTTCATTTCCAGCTCCTTGGTGAGTTTCTGTATGTCGTGCTTGTCATGCGCAGTCAGATCACGTAGACGCACCAGCGTGTCCTTGAGGCGTATGTTTTGTTGCTCCAACTGCTTGAGCTCGTAGGTGGAAATGCCACCATCGGCGGCTGGGATATTGGACTCGGCCTTGTTTTGCATTTCAGATCGGAGCAGATCTAGATCCACTTGCAGCTCCTCAATGCGCTCCTTGGACGACTCCAACTCCAGTTGCAGTGTGTCCGCCTTCTCCTCGGCCATTTCTTTGTCCAGTGTGATCATTTCCACATTGTCGGACAGTTCGGCCATTTCTTGAGCATGCTGCTCCTTGGCCTCGATGGCATCCTTTGCTTCCTGCTTGGCCCGTTGCAGCTCTTTTTGCAGCGATGCCTGGGAAACCATGATCTTGCTGCGAAACTCCTGCAGTTGCTCGAATTGGATTTTCATTTTATCAAATTCACGCAAACGCTCTTTGTCCTCGTTGCGACGCTGCTTTAGCGTTTCCAGTTTCTCATTAACATCTGCCAGCTGCGCCTGCAGCTCTGCGCTCGTCTTTTGAGCCTCCAGCAGGGCGACTTTGTCCTCCGTCGTTGACGTCGGCGGCGTTGTAAACGAAGGCGAACGCATTGGTTGCGATGGAGTAAACTGTGGCTTTAGTATCTCCAGAAAGCCAGTTTCCACAAACGATGCGCGCTTGGATGCCATTGCTGATCCTGCTCCACCTGGGCCACCATCAGCAGCCGATGGGCCCGCAGCATCTTTGTCCCTACTGCTCTGCGGCGCCAGAGATTTTCGTGTTGCCAAGCTGCTGTTGGATCCTGCTCGCTCGTTCAACGATGTTGTAAGCTGTGTGCGTGACCCAAGCAATGATTGGCGACTGGATGATAGTGAGGTGCGTGAACTGCTGAGCCGTGCCTTTGTGGGTTGTACTGTGGGCGTGGCACTGCCGGAAGCAATGCCTGGATCGCCAGCAGCTGGATTTATAACACGCAGCTGCGTGGGCCTCACGAACATGCCGCAATTCTCGTCGCATTGAAAATACTGTTGACCCTTAATAGAGCCACTATTCTTTCCCTTGGGCTCGTCCAATACCACGCCCACCCACTTGCCAACGGCAAAGCTGGTCATGCCAACGTAGGCGATCGTGCCGAACAGCTCCTTGCCGGTCAGTTCGACCCGGGCGCCCACTTTTATGTTCTTCTCCGACATGACGATGATAATGTTTTGGCCAGTTTTGTGCTTGTGTGCGTAATGAAACTGCCGAAAGATGGCGTTTTATGTTTGTTTGAAAAAGTTTTTGTGTGTTGAAAAAGATACGAATCAGAATTAAATGTATATGTTACATTTGGAAGCAAAACGCAAAACTTACGTTAAATTATTTTCTATACACCTACTGCAGTCACGTCCAGCTCCCAAAAATGGCGAATGCCAGCTAGCTGATTTGTAGAAATGAAATAAGAAAAGTGAAACCGAAAAATGTTGACATCATTAGTCACCAATACACACACGTACAAATGCCGAACGACTTTAAGTTTAATTTAATTTACAAGCCCTGCGCTTGTATTACAAATAAAATACCATTACTTACAATTAAGTAGCGAATACTACTGTTTTGGATAAGTTACAAGCAAATTTTTGCAATTAAATTAGAAGGTTGCAAAATTTTCTGAATAGAACAGCTGTGAGGTAGCGATGTGACTTGTCTCGATTTCTTTAGTGTATAATCGATATCCATACAGGTATCGTACCTTTAATATCGCTTAAGTTGCGATACTTCAATGCAATATGTGTGTGATCGATAGGAACCATATGATTATCAGCCTTCTGGCAACGTTGGTACTTTGTTTACGTTTATTAAAGCAAGTTAGCTCAGTGTAAAAGGACTAAAAATTGTGCAGAATTCACAATTTAATTGTTAGCCAAAATAGAAGTGATATTCATTATAAATGGATGAGGAGGAGAATCTGCACCGCTTTGGCACACCTTTGGAGCCGCTAGTAAAAGGTAAGCATGCCTTAAAATGCAAAAAATAACACAAACAAATCATGTACGTTTACAGATGAAGTGCCAGCTAAAAAGCCGCTTATGATCGAAGACCAAATTGTGAAGGACGAAAATGGTAAGCGGCGATTTCACGGTGCCTTTACCGGCGGCTTCAGCGCTGGCTTCTGGAACACCGTGGGCTCTCTGGAAGGTTGGACGCCACAGAATTTTAAGAGCTCGCGTGGCGAAAAGGCCAGCAAAGTCCAACAACGCCCGGAAGACTTTATGGACAAGGAAGATTTGGGTGAATTTGGCATAGCTCCACAAGGGAATACGCACGCGAGATGAATTTGCAAAGGAGAGCGAGCAGGAGCAACGTACGGGCCAGCGCAAGCGCAAACTTATGCAACCAGAAGCCGCTGGACCCATACCCGGAATTCCAGTTCTCCAGCAACTGTTGCGTCCAGTGCGTGACAAAGTAGCTGTGCGCATACTTAAAAGCATGGGCTGGAAGCCCGGACAGGGTGTGGGCCCACGACAAACTCGAAAGGAGAAGCGCCAGGCAACAGCGCGCAACCAACGAGAACAATATCTGATGGAACACTACGGTGCAGAAGGATTACCAAGCTCTGAGAAGCCAACGGACAATGAGACGGATGACGACGAAAACGAGGAGAACGAAGAGGAAGATGAGGAAATAACATTTGCGCCCGATGACTATGAGCCCATATTCTACACACCCAAAGACAATCGCTTTGGCATGAGCTACTCGGGGCTCAGTCGTGCGCCAGTGCTGTCAAAAGCCAGCACGAGTTCTACGCCAATGCAGCACATTAATCTTTTTGGACAGCTGGAGACGGCAGCCAAGCAAAAACAATTGTCCATACGTGGCCAGGCATTCGGAGTTGGAGCTTTTGAGGAGGAGGATGAGGACATCTATGCCAGAGATGACATGACGCGCTACGACTTTTCGCTGGCCGACAAGCAACCCAAGCAAAAGAAGACGCAGCACGTCCAGCAGCGGCATGTCATTGATGGTTTCAGTGAGGACAAAAGCGACAGCACACACACCACGCCATATGCAATAGATTTGCCCCGCGATTTTGAGCCACGCAACTGGCTGTTGCGTCGCAGTCGTTTTGCGCCCCTTGATGAGCAGCGTGCTCGCAAACTAGCCGAGGCTACGGAGCACAAGAAAACGGGCCTCGGCCGCCACGATCTAAATCCGGAGCAACGCGCTCAACTGCTTGGTGAGTCACAGGCCAAAAAGAATCCCTTTAAGACGGCCAACAGTGTCAGCTCTCAACAGGATCGTAGCAAATCTTTGCTGGAGCTCATTAGCGCCAAAAGCAATAACTTTACAAAGGGAGGCCTGATAACCACAACGGGCGAAGAGCAGCCGACGCCAGAGCTTAGCAAAGAGGTAGAGAAATCAAACACGGTGCTCTTGGAGCAAGCAGCCGCAAATGACCAAGAACTTAGGTATGTCCTTAAAACAGTTAAATGATATAGATAATAATTTCCTTATTGCAGCCTCTACCACGCCCGCCAGTGGATTCAAACCCTTCTTGGCCGACGATGCCAAGCAGCTGCGCTACGAAAAGTTTCTGGCCTCCAACCTGAAAGATGACACAGAGATTACACAATTTCTGGCTGAAATGCAGCCAGTGACTCTGTCGCTGTGGGATCGCGAAATGGAAAAAAAGGAATTTGTACAGGCGGCGAAAATCTATCGACCGCTGGCCGGTCTTATGCTCGATCGCTTCGTCTCCGAGGCAACAGTGCAGGCACAGAAAACAGAAGAGCCCGCCCAGTCCAAGGAAAAACCCAAAATTGTTATGGAACGCACAAAAACAATATGGAAACCCAACGCCTTGCTGTGCAAGCGCTACAATATTGCAGAACCCTTTGGTGGCGCTCTGCCCGATGCCGAAAAAGAACTGAAAGCCAAGCCCAAAATGTCCATATTCGATTATCTGGAAACTTCAGTCAATACTAAAGCAAACTTTCAAACACCCAGCATTTTTCCTAAGCACATTGAGGTACCAAAGCATCAAAAGCTGCAGCCACCACCTATAACAACACAGCCCGTTGAGGAAGAGAAGCAGAAACAGGAGCCGTCAGCACTGCCAGTGGCACCGACGCAGCCAACCACAGTTAAGCCCAGCTTTGTGCCAAGGACGCCACTGGAACAAGCTGTGGATGCGGCACGCGACAAACCCATATCAGAGAAGGTGGATCTTTTTAAAAGCATATTTGATGACGACGACGACGAGGAGCTAGAAACAGAGCCAGTAGAGAAGGAGCAAACCGCTGAAGAAAAACTGGCTGCAATGCAGGCTGCCCTTGGTTTGCCCATCACTGCCAAAACTGCAGCTGCGGCCAATGTATTGCGCAATACTTCTCCACCACGTGGCATTTTTGCGGCGCTCTTCAAACCAGCAGAAGAGCAAGAGGATAAGCCAGCAGAACCTGCGCCAGCTAAGTTTGCGCCAATAGAAGGCAACAAATTGAAAATTGCATACAAATCGCGCGAAGAGCGGCTAAAAAATGACAAGGAACAAGCCATGGCTGAGGTGCCCGTCGAGCAGCTCTATGGTCCCAGGTTGCCAACCAGCAAGCCGAAACAAAAGTCGCCCGATAATGCCGAAGCTGGCATCGATGCCAAGCTGCAGCAACTATGGCAACAGCATGCTCCAAGTAAACGGAAAAAAGAAGAGTGGGTGGAACGCACGATAAGCAGCAGTGATGATAGTGATGAGGATAGCACCGAATCCAGCAGCAGCGAGGGCGACAAAGCAAAGGCGAAGAAATCAAAGCCGAAAAAGTCGCACAAAAGCGCCAGCTCCAAGAAGTCTAAGAAATCCAAACAAAAGTCGAAGAAAAAGTCGAAAAAGAGCGACAAGACCAAGCACAAGAAAAAGAAAAGCAAACATTAACACTACGAGCTTCCATATGAAGAAAGTATAAATAATTTCATAAATGTAGCTTAAGTTAGTGTAGAATATTACAATTGATTTAATGCAACAGTTTGTTTTTATGCAACTCCAACTAATTATATGTGGAACTGTAGTATAATTGGAAACCAGTTCCATCAAAGTTGGGAGATTTCTTTGCAATTACTCTTAATCGATTGTATTTGATCGTAAGTGCATCCGGTTGATTGGATCCACAGAAGGTTTGACGCAACATTTCGCTGTTATCCGGCAACAGCTCGTAAATCTTGACATTATCCAGCTGACAGTTGCTCTCCGAGCCCATATTAAAGCCTTAAAGAATATAATGTGGTTTTAAATAATCGTTTGCAATGAGATGCTTGAAAGAAGAAAATATAAATAACTTACTCCTAAAACTCAAATACATGGTATTGCCCGCTGGAACGGATATGCGCCAGCTACATTCCGAGTAGTTGCGATTATCATAGGGTGGATTAGTGAATTGACCCTCCAGGCTGGTCAAGTCACCACCACAGCCAACCGGTAGTGACTTACTCGTCGAGTAATAAAATAGATGAATTAATCTCACACCCAAGCCCATCAGGCGTATCGCATTTGTTGTGGGGCGTAAGGTTACAAATGAAATGTAGTTGTCGCCACTCACATTATAGACGGAACGGTTAGTCCGCAGATCTGTAATCTATAAATGCATATATATATTTTGTTAATAACAAATTTGGTTTCAATAACCATTGAGAATTATATAAACATACATTTAGGATTGCCTGGTTTAAGTACTGCTCAAAGTGCAAAAACATTAGTTCAAGTGTCAAGGAGTATCCTTCTGGAACGCGGATGTCATACGTGCAATTCCCCCTTTCCCTAGCATCGTTGTCGTAATATTGAATCAAGCCATTCAGTGCGTTGTAAGTACGATTACAATCTTAAATAAAAGTTAAGGTTTAAATATCTCTATCTAAGATTTAAGATACAAACACTTACATGTTTTCTTTTTTATTGATATATCCAGGTCATACGTTGACCCTCTTCCATTGCTGTGGAATGTTATATCGAATGTGCCCTTTGGTATGTCCAAAACGGTGTTATGAAACTGACCGCAATAATATTTGAAAGCATCCTTAAAAAAATTGTTCAAATAACATGAATTTGTTTAACAAAATAAGTAATCTAGCTTTTTCTCACGTATTCCGCTTTCAGTAGCAGATATTCCATGCATTTGCCTGTTAGTGGTGAGACATCCTGCAGCTGCACTGAGTTAATGTGGAGTTCCAGTTCGTCATCTGTCCTCAAGAACCAATGGCAATGTATGCTTCCCTCGTAGCTGCTGGAAATGTTTTTCGGATTCAGCCGAAGATTGACAGTCTGAAGAAACCGATGATAATGTTATTAAAGAGTCAGGTTAAAAAGCGAAACACCAGCTCACCTCATTGGAGAGTTTCTCAAAGTCCAACTGGCCACAGACGGTGGCCTCCATTTCCAGGATCAGCTCAAAGCTGATGCCACTTGGCTGGGCCACAGATCCACTCAACTTAATCAGCAGATCCGTTGTGGAACTAAAGAGTTTGGTGCCGTTACCAACGTCTGCATAGTATTTGCCCAAGCTTAGACTATCATCTGCAAAGCCATCGATCACCTCCAACGAGTTGCAGGTCACGCAGGAATTACCATTCAGTTGCAGCTGCTTCATCCACACAGAGAGGCGATAACCATTCGATGCACTTGCTCGGAAATTGCAATGAAGATCCTCTCCTCCGCTAGTGCCATTAAGTTGATAGTGACGCACCAAGCTCATTCGTGTGTTACCCTCACTAAAGGCCAAGCGCTCGTTGCAGTTGGGAGTAAAATGTACGCTGGCAAGGAAGCCACGTCCCACTGGATTAAGAAATCCCGGTAGTTCGGTCAGAATCACAGCTTGATTGCTGTCCACCATGACGGTGGGTTCACTTAGATTGCCGCACAGGCGTGCAACACGCTGCTCCTCGCTCACCGTGCCGCCGCGATAGATGCTCACATGGTCGAAACGACACTGCTCGGAGCGCTCAATCTCAAAGTACTTGAACCGCACAAAGATCGCATGCTGCGGCGGCGCTGTCACATGCCACTCACAGCTCTTGTCAACCGCGTAGCTGTTTGCGGTTTCGCCAAGCGGTGGACGCAGCGTGAACGGTGCATTATGGTTGCCACCGCATCCAATTAGTTGATATTGCACCTCAAAGAAACGACCCATTACATTCATGTATATATAGTTAAGGCGCACTCGTCCATAGCCGATCACCTCAAAGTTCGGGCAGAATTTACCAATGTGCTGCTCCTCATCGCCCACCTGGCGATATGCCTCAAAGTAGTTGAAGCGACATGTTACCTTGGACCAGACCGTTCTGCCCTTCATCTTAACGCTGACCAAGAGCTGATGCTTGGTATCTGTTGATATCTCAAAGTTGCAGCTCTTGCTTCGCCAGCCGCTTAAAAATCCCCGTTGTCCAGATAACGTTTGCACCTCTGTGCTGGCCTGCACCTTGGCATCACAGCTGGGATGGACGACAAATGTGAAGCCATCGCCAGTGATATTTCCATTGGTGCGGAAAACAATGCGCATTCTGCTGCCAGGCACGTGCAACGGTTGTGGCAACTCTCTGCCGCAGTATTTGGCAATTGGTTGCCACACCTCCATTTGGTAGTTGAAGATTTGCAGATAATCGTTACTGCAATTGGGCGCCATTTCAATAAAGAATCTATTTTGAAACTCCAAGCGCAGTGATACGGTATTAACAGATTCGAACTCCCAGCTGAGCTCCATGTCATTGCGATAACTTTTCGCATCGATGACCACCGGCGGCGTTGGTTTCATTTCCACACGAACTATGTTGCCCCAGCCGCCAAGGAATTTGGGTTGACTCGCTTGAACCTGGAACTGAGTGGTGCTACTGCTGCCACGATACAGTGTCGCATGGTAATGCAGCTTGGCCAGCGTTGCTTCCAGTCGTGTGATATTCAACTCTGTTGCATCACCACAGACTCTGGCCAGTTGAGTGTCACCCATTCCGCTACTTATTGTCAAATATTCACGATCGCAGCTATCGCTGAAACTCACATTCCCACTCAGCTCGTAGCCAATGGCATTTCGCAGCGTCCATACGCACTCCAAGGGTCCAAAGTGCTCGTTTAATGACGGCAGCTCAATGGTGCTGCCCTCCGCCAGTGCTAGCTGTCCACCACAGGCGTATCGTTTATATGTGGCACGGAAACGCTGTTGACTCACTGCTGCTCTACGAAATAAAGCTACGGTACCGGCTGTGGTGGCTATTGAGACGGTGACATTGCTTGTGTTTACTTCGGTGGATGTGTGAAGCACATCATCATGAATGCTTATGCTTTCAAACAGTGACACATTTAGGAGTTGCTCTACTTTGAAGCTTAGTGTCATTCCAGGGTCGGACACAAATCGTATGGAACAGTAGTAGGATGGTAGGTTAGCAAGCATCTGATTGGACAGACTTCCAAATGCTTCAGTGCCTATATCCGGTGGACATGGCGAAGGTTGGCTGGAACTAAAACGTGCACGAAGCGTGACCATGGAATTGCTTGCACTCAGCATTAGGCGTGCCAACATATAGTTATCCGTTGACTCAATTATGCCACTGCCATCGTAGGTTTTCAAATTGAAGTCGATTATTTTGGAACGCTGGTTGTTGTCATTGAAAAAGGAAAAGGCCTTCAACCTGGACCAACGCATTGTGGGAAATAGCCTGCCAGAAAATTCAATAAATACATATGTGAATTTGCAATCTACCAAGCAACTTACCGTAAATTTCTGGGTGGAGCTCGTGCGGTGCGCATATCGGCCAGATTTAGTAGCTCCAAACGCACACGTTGTCCCTTAGGCACAGTGATGCGCCATTGACATAGCCGAAGCGAGCTGGTCTGCGTTTGCAGTCGAGAGATTTGTAGTTCACCGGACGCAGCTGTTACATCCCGGAAGCAGGAGCCATGACCAGCTGCATATTGTAGTTGGAATCCACGATAGCTGTTTACCGTCTTCACTGTGACGAGGCGCAGTGCCAGCTCATTTGTGGCAAGCGTAATGGGATAGGGAGTGCTCACATTGCTGTATAGTGTTCCAAGAATTTCCCGCTGATTCGTCAAATCCAACAGTTCAATACGATCTACAGATTCGGGATCCTTTTCGACGGCCTCTGCGCCTTCAAATGGCAAATGCAGATCACTAAAGTTTAGTGTGATTTGTGTGTTCATTGGTGTCTTTATGATGTACTCGCACACAGCCGGCTTGGAGTAGGCGCCCAGACCTGGATAGTTTTCTGATTTGACGGTGCCCGAAAAGGATGTATACTGGCCACCACAGCTGCTGATGGAAACGTTTAGCCGGAAGCCGCCACGCGGCTCACTAAGCTCTGTGTGATAGTGCACCAGGAGTAGATTACCCGAACTATGCGTCATTCCTGGACGGCGGCAAGTGTGCTGCAGTCGACGTGCCAGCATTGTAGAGCCGTCGTAGAGCTCAACGAATTCTTGATCGCAATAGCGCTGACTCAATTCAAAGTCTCCAATGAAGTTGGCGGAAATCGTTTCACCCGGCGGAGCTATAACCACCCAGGTACAATCGGAGTGCGCATGCGGATAATAGGGATAGCCGGGTGTGCTGATGTTGTAGCTGCTCGCCAACTGAGTTAGACGCACCTCACCATCGCATTCGCTGAACTCGCGATACGTGAGATTCCACTGATTCTCCGGCGGATTCAGGGGTCCCATTCTCGACCTCATAAAGTATCTGATGTAGGCATGCGGTCCGCTTGTGCGGAAACTAGTCGACGCGAGGCCCATCTGGTTGCAGAATTTGCCCGGCGGCAGCAATGGTGCTCCAGCATCCAATCCGTCGTGAATTAGGCCATAGTGCGGGCAGCTTGTATTGACCGGAGGTCCATTATAGTCAATGGTGATATCAATAACTCTGCCGGGTCGCACCTCAATATGCCACTCACAAGGTCTGTCCGAGGGCTGCGAGAAGTCCGAGTTGACAATGGTGCCTACGGAGCCGGTCATATTGGAGCCGCAATTTAAAAACACCATGCTCCTAAAACCAGTTCCATTGACTGTCGCGTCAGTGATGAACTTGAGCCGAAGATTCGGTGTGCCATCTATTCGTCGTAGGGCTCGACCGGCATAGGTGCTACTATTGCACATGCGAACCTGTTCCTGCCAATTCACTAGATTATTCGACGTCTCTACGGTTAAATAGTCGGCAGGGCATTCATCCATGACCTCCAGCCGAACTTCATAGAGCTCGACATAGACGTGTTGTGTGGGATTAAATGGCTTAAATGTCCATTCGCAGTTTAAGTTCGGTTTGTAGCCATTCGGATATCCAGGTGACTTGAGTATTATAGGCGCAAAGCTCATGGTGTACACCTCGTTGCACTCTTTACTTTTCAGCGTCTCATTTGATGTAAGCTCCTTGCTTTCGAGGACGCGCCACTTCAAGATGGAAGGCATCAAAGTCCGTATTGACCGTCTTTAAGTAGATCACATTACTGCTTGAAGTAAAGAGCCAGGGTGAGGGTTTTATATCAATTGCCAGCGCTGTGTCATCAAAGCCATCAAACAACTGCAAGGAGTTGCATTAAGTAGTTACTAGATTTAGGTAGGACCTAATTGTAGCCACTTACCTGAAGTCCTGTGTTGTACTCCATAAAATCCAGAGCAACAACATGATTTCGCTTCATGAAGATGCGCCAGCTGTAGGACTGATCATCACCGCGCACCGAGAGCGTTGGTGGCGACTCAATTGTGCCATTTGTACCCTCTGTCAACTCCTGGTCATGCACTGCATCCAAGAATCAGAGTTTAAAAATTCACTAGAATTATAGCTCTGTTACCCAACTTACCGTAGTTCCAGCGTAGTTTAAAGCCATTGGCGCTGCTACCAAGTTGACTGCGAAACTTAAGCCACAACTTGCTCCTAGCTATTAGGGGAGCTGTGGGCAACTCCTTGCCACAGTACACACCCAGCATGTTGCCCAGCAAACCGGTACGTACCTCTAAGAAGTCCGCGTTGCAGTGCTCCGATTGTACAATGTCCATTGCCTCAAAGCTTAGCTCGATGGCATTTCCAGCACGTGGCTCGATTAGCCACACGCATTCCACATTCGCCGGATAGCTGTCCGGATAGTTGGGTGAACTGAGTGTGCCGCGCACAGAAGTTATGTTGCCGCCGCATGAGCTCTCCACAATGGTATATTGTGCCACCAGAACAATGTGCTTTGCCGAGATGGCCACGCTATTTGTAGGCACAACTAAACTGGCTGGATGATCTTCACATAGATTGTAGTATAGCACCAAACTGTCACTGTTTTCCACGCGTAAGCCAGTTGAGCAGTTGCCACCAGGTGTTGTGCAATGACAATCCAGCTGGTTGATGTTGAGACTGATCTTACTGCCCTCCGGCCCAGTAATTAAAATACCAACACTCCTGATCCAGTCGTGAGCGTAAATAGCCCTCATTGGCTGTCAGATTACCGCCGCATGCTCTTTCAAATTCAATTGCGAATCTTGCCCAAAAACCCGCTCCAACCTTTAAGTGCAACCGCAGTTTGTTTTCTACTATACTTTGGCTGCTACTTATTTCACCGCACGCTCGTTCAATAAGCTTTTCGCTACTGTCGTCCTTAACACTTGAGATCTCTAAAAATGCTTCGCTGCAATTGGACGATTGTGTCAAGTTGAACTCCTTGAAGCTCAGAACGAACAATAAAGTGTCAGGCATCTTAAATTAAAAAGTATAAATAAGAAGACCAAATATAAATATTTTGAGGTAATAATCACCTCCAGGGTCCAAACGCACTCCACATCCTTGTCGTAGACTTGAAGACCTTGGTCATAGTAACCGGGAGAAGTAATGAGCCCTGCGCTAGCACTCCAATAACCACCACAGCTGGCAGGTATCAGCACATATGAGGCTTTGATGTATTTCCTTGATCTTTGCCGACTACTGACAAAGCGGATACGCAACTCATTGGCTGGCGAGAGAAGCGTCTGCACGTTTGGCTCCACCCAGCAGCTGCGTAATAAAACATGCGATGAATTGCCACCAGGCAACACGGTCAAACTATCTTGGCTGCAATCACGTTGAGGCGTCTCAATGTGCACTTCCTGCAGCAGCAAACGTATTTGAAAGCCAGCGGGCGCTGTGATTAACCAGTTGCAATCAACATCAATGCTATAGGGTGCATTGGGTGACTCGAATTTTCCGCCCGGTGCTTGCAGTTCCTCACCACAACCCAAACGCTTGTACTCGGCTCGGAAGCCCATCGCCTGCTGTGAGAAGTCGCTGGTAAAACGCAATAGCAAACGATTACCCACGCTGGTGTAATCCAGATCTAGTGCACTGCACAGCCGACGCTCGTTTATTAGCTGGTCATCACGATAGTCACCCAACAACACATAGTCGAAGGCACAGCCATTACTTTCCGTTCGCTCGACGGTCATGTGAGAGATGGCCAGCTGCAAGCGATTGCTGCTCGATCCTCCGCGTATATCCCACTCGCAGTTGGTGTTTGGCGGATAGTTATCCGGGAAGTTTGGCGTTTCAATAGCGCCGCGCAACTGATCCAGGCGCGCTCGACAATTTGTTGTATAGTCCAGCACGAAACCAATGCCATCAGGCGACTCCTTGTCCACATTGTAGAGTACCAGAACCCGATTACTAGTGGATGCCAGGTTCAATTGATGTCCCAACTCACTGCTGCAGTTCAGCGGCATTGCGGCACTGCGCGTGGTTGGTCCATCGTATATGGTCAACTGACCATTGCACACATCATCCTGACTCTGCAGCTGCAGCTGCACGGTGGAGCCCTGAGCCACACTGATCTGCCAATCGCAGGCAACTGCACCACGATTGCCAGCTATGCTGTGAGGTGAGTGGATGGCGCCAGTAGCAGAGTTTAGTTTGCCACCACAGCCAGTAGTTGCCATTTGCCAGTTGAGATGGAAGCCCGCGTCTTCTATATACGAGTCCGATTGGAAGTTAACATAGAGGACATTGCCATAGGATGGCAACCGTGGTGGTATGTGGCTGCCACAGTAACGTCCAATCAGTGGTGATGTTACTTGATCACCATTTCTGTTGGGTCAATATATGTACATAAATACATACGAAATTTTTGATATTCCAATTCTATGAATTACCTTATTTCCAAAAAGTCATCAGTGCAGGCCTCCGATGTGGTTTCCAAAGTAAAATTATGGATAATCAATTCAATCCGACTGCCAAGTGGTGCTTTTATAATCCATGTGCACTGCTCCATGGAGCCATATCTTGATGGCCAATTTGGTGTCTGAATGATGCCGTATCGAGCTGTAGAGTTTCCGCCACAAGCTATATATAATTAAAAATAAAATAAATACAATCTTGAATACATATTAAGGTAAATGGTTCTGGTACCTTGCTTGGCCGGTTCATAATTTAACTTTGCAAAATAGAGAGCTGGAAGTTCAAAAGTTGCAATTATTGTTAGCAGGCTTGAATCTGTATATTCATCAATATTGATTTCGTCAGATCCTTTTAAATTATAGGAGTTTAACAATTTAGCTTCAGTTGCAGTTCTGTTGTCATAAATAAATACGTTGACAAAACCGAACCCTACAGAAAAACTGATTTGGAGATGCTTTCTGCCTGGTGCTTCAATGACCCATACACAAAATGGCGCTCCAATATGAGCATAGTCCTCAATTTCTCCGCTTGGACTATTAAGAACACCACCACAAGAGCCCGGCATGAAGCTATACTCCACACGTAATCCTCGACAACGTTGCGGATTGCCGGCACCGTGGAAGGCCAAGCGCACCTGATTGTTTTGTCCAATCAGAAGAAGATTGGTCAAGTTCTTAAAGAAACGTTGCTTGTCGCTCTCATTACGACCCAAATAAACCTATGTACAAGAGAGTTTAAATATGAAAATCAAATCGACATAAGGATGAAACTTACATCAAAATAGTTTAACTGATCGACATCTTTAAGTGATAGCTCGTTCGTCTCTGAAGGCTGTGGCTCTGTTTCGCTTAGCGATAAATCGGTAATATTGATTTGTACTTTCAAGTTTGTAGGTCCTGATATGACAAAGGTGCAATCCAAGTATTCCATGTAGGGATTCGGATAGTTGGGAGTGGTTATAATGCCACCCTCGCTATTGCTAAAGTTGCCTATGCAAGCTGCAATCAAATATTTCTTTTAATTCTTTTAGATACAATATTTTACAATATTATCACCGACCTCTGTTGTAGCGCAGCTCAAAACTTTTGTTTAGCTCGAAGCCAGGCAACGCGTATTCATAACGCACCAAGACCACATTGGAGCTGGAGACTAACGGGTGCAGTTCACCTTCCTCCGGCTGTCCGCAATAGCGTCGCAACAGGGGCTCCTCATCGCTGTCTCCATCGAATATTTCCAGTTTCTGTAGACCACAATCGCCAGAACGCAATAGATTAATGCGCTGGAAGCTAAGCTGAATCTGTGTGCCCATAGGCTGTTCAATGCGATACAAGCAGAGTTCGGAATTCATGTGCCCGCTGATTAAGCCACGCGGCTCAGTAAAGACGCCACCGCAACCCGGATGACCCGCCACAACCTCGTAGTGCAGCTGAAAGGAGCTATCCGTACGATACAAATCGGTGTGAAAGTGTATATTTAGTAAATTGGATGAGCTGTGCAGCGGTGACGGTTGTGCCGACTGGCAGGCCAAATAAAGCTGTGCGTCCGAATCACGGATGCTAAAGAAATCCGCATTGCTACAGTTGACCAACTGACTGCTGACCATCGCAATGTTGCCCAACGTAATTTCGTAGAAGCGCAAGAGTAGCCGAGTGCCATAGGGTGCTTTTAAGTTCCAACGGCAGTCAAGACCAGGTCGTGCCTTGTCTGGATAGCTTGGCGAGCGCAAAATTCCACTCGCACCAAGAGCCAAAGTCAGCTCTTCGCCGCACACTAACGGCTGTGAGTGCCAGGTCAGATTAAAGCCACGCGCTTGAGTCTCATTGTCCGAGCGGAACCAGAAAAACAGCTGCTCCTGGGTGGACATCAAGCTGCCATTGCCAAGTGGCAGTCCATTGCCACAGAAACGTCCAATAGGCCGAGCAGTCAGTGTGCTGCCATCATGAACCTGAACAAAATCAAGGGTGCAATCGGGACTACGCTGCAGATCAAACATTCCAAAGGTCACGTTCAACACACTACCGCGCCAGGTACGAATGATGAAGGCGCAGCGTTCGTTGGGCTGATAGCCAACACTATTGTCTTCGCTGGGGGGAAACTGCAGGCTGCCGGTCGCATTGCGTAGAATGCGGCCGCAATAGCTGCGCAAATGTGAACAAGTACTGCCGGTGTAGCCATCCGGACAAGTGCACTGATGCCGTCGGCCAGGCAATAGACGGCAGGTGCCGCCATTCTCGCAAGGGTTCGGATGGCAATCATCAGCTTCGGCGCACACAGCACCGGTATAGCCTGGCTGGCAGATGCAGCTGGTGCCGCGACCGCTAAGTACACAGGTTCCATTATTTAGGCAGCTATGATTGTCGCAGGGTTTGCGGCCGGAGTCCTCTGAACAGCCATCGGCTCCATAGCCATGCCCAAAAAAGCCAACTGGACAGCTGCATACGACCGTACCGGATATGTACTCACAGTCAGCACGTGGATGACAAATTTGCTCGCCGTTGCACGAATTGGACTTGGCCTCCGCACAGGTGCGACCATCTCCCGTCCAGCCTGGCGGACAGCGGCCGCAACGAAAGGAACCCTCCGTATTGATGCAGCTGACACTCGGATTCTTGCTGCAGCCGCCATTGTTGCCATCGGCACATTCGTTAATATCGCGACAGTATTTGCCATCACCTGTAACAAAACCCAAACTTAGCTAGCCACAACTTACAGACAATTGACGTACCTGTGTAGCCCGGCGGACAGGCGCCACATCGAAAGCTGCCCGGCAAATTGATGCACTCCCTGTGACACGGATTGATCTCTGGTGCACATTCATTGACATCCCGAGTGCAGGGACTGGCACTCGGCGCCGTTGCATTAGTATCTGCCCATGTCCATCCTTGATCACAGATGCAGACATAGCCCCCCGCAGAGGCAGCTGGCAAACAGGTGCCATGGCTGCCGCATAGCTCCACAGACTGAGAGGTCAGACAGGCGTTTTGACGCAGACGACAGTGGGTGCCGGAGTAGCCATTGCGGCAGATGCAACTAGAACTTAAATCGTGAACGCTTTTTGCTTGGTAAGTATGTATTCTGGCTTACCGAAAGCTGCCTGGTGTATTGATACACTGTGCGTCGTTACTGCAAACAGTCAAATCTGTTCCACTATAGTCAAAGCATTCATTCACATCATCCTCACATGTTTGGCCCTAGAATTGTTAAACAAGAAAAGAGTTTACACTATTTTTTTGGGCATGAAAACTAATAAGCAATCGCATGTAACGGGTCTTTTTAACAGATGATTTCTTTTGATCTGGCAGCACTAAAAAAAATGATCGAATGTCAAACAAACAAATAGGCATTCACAATAGATACTTTTCTAATATTCTGCATTCAAAACTCACAAATCTACCGAATTGTTAGTAGTAGGTTTCTTAAATGAATTATTCTCTAAGAACACTATTTGAAAAGGCATTTTATTGAATTTATCTTCAAATATTTTTCACTGAGATAAGAACCGCCACATAGCTGGGAGTTTTGATTACGCCCCATATTTATGATATCGTGCAGATGGAGACGCCCACTGGCACATGTACTTACTTGCCAACCGGTGGGGCAAATGCAATAGAAAGAATTGTAGGCGTCATAACAGGTGCCACCATTCTTACAGGGACTTGACAGGCAATCATCCTTGGCCAGGTTTATTTCAAGGCTTGTCAGGGTATTCCCAATGAGCTGGACACGCTGCAGTTCTCGGCGTAGCACACGCTGAGTGGGTCCACCACGACGTGTGCCATTGTGAATGATGCCCAACCATCTGCCTAGTCGCGTCAGATCACGTTGCACGGTGCGAAACTGTTCCTTGAGTGCGTCCAGCGACAAGGGCTCGCGTCGAGTGGCTGCTGTCCGTGCGGCTACTGCACGACGACGTCTCTGAAGCAAAGAGATGATGTCCACATCGTTCAGTAGCAGAGTGGCTGCCTCGCCCATTAGGCGGAACGTTATGTTCTGATCGGTGGCCGCTTCAAAGAGCAAGGTGCCATCGTCGCTGCCATGCAGCTGAGCTTGGACGCGATCTCCGCCAGCCGTAATCCGATGAAAGTGCAGGCAGAGCACTATCACACACAAAGGGAGTTTAAACACTAGCTGAGATTTGTTAACACGCATTTCTACACTTTCATCATTTTTGTTAAATAAATTGGTAACTTTAAAAATAATTATTTTTCGAACTATGTTTAAGCATTAACACTGGCACGGATACTGAATCCAACGGAGCTGCTTGCTTCTATTTTATATGCAGCTATGAAGGGGCGTATACAACAAAGTACAGTGAACACTGTTGAACATATTCTATTATCAAACTTTGCTTCGCAATACTGTTCTTTACTAACTACTTCTACTATATACATAAATCATAATTCATTTGTTAACATGTTCTTTTAAATTAAATATGGTACATAAATTTATTTGCGTTGTATATTTAACCAACATGAAGACAAAGTTTTAAGTTTAAATATTGTTTATTCACGAAAATGTTATTGACCTCTTTAAATGTTGCGAAACGAGTGTAAAAGGGTGGGCTTGCTAGTGTTCGTGTATATTTGTGGTTGAAATCAGCCAAAAAACATAGGGTTCTATGGTGTAATGGTTAGCACTCTGGACTTTGAATCCAGCGATCCGAGTTCAAATCTCGGTAGAACCTGTAACATAAATTAACTTTTTTTAAAAGTTTTTTAATGGCGTTATATATTGTTAAAAATTTTTTTCTTAATATTAAGCTACAGTAAATGCACAAATTAAGAGTACACTGCAGCAATGCATAAAAAAAATGCTCGTCGGTGAAATACATGCAAATACTGTACGAATTTAGGTATTCAATATTGAATGATTTTAACTTTGAAGTTATTGATTATTGACTCAAAAATAAAAACATGCTTTATTTTAGGTCATATATTTACTTATTTCTGTGTTGTAGGGTTGACCCAACATTCTCAATTTGTCTTATCAGCATAATACACTATGGAAAGCCAATGAGTTCCTTAACCCAACTATCGGGTTCAAATGAAATGCAATACATTTTACACATATGAACACAAATATTTATAAATACATATTGAATAAAAATATGTGTACAAACACTAGTACACACATAAATTTAAACATATTAAACCATAACATAATTGACAATGACCTTGTAAGTAATTGCATTAAAAGTACACAGAACTAAATTTCTGTTTGCGTTTTGAATTTCTGTTGTTTTTATATTCTTGCGAAAAATGCGTGTCTACTGAGTGGATCTTTTTTTAAAAAAAACAAGACAAAATTTGTTAGGATAGATTTATAAATTGTTGTCGTGGCAGTTTTCTCTGAGTGTCTAACAGCTCTTGCAATGGCAGCCATGACAACGAAAATGAAAGCAAATTTAATTCATTTAGTAACAAACAGTTATTCAGAGATACATTCATACGTACATATTTGTATGTAGTTATGAGTACGATATGTACATATGTATGAATATGGGGGCCTATGTATTTATAAATCGGAAAAACAACCGATGCGAAATTGTTGTTGTTGTTGTTGTTGCTGCTGCCATATTTAAGGGGGCCTGGTTGTTGTCTCCGTCGTTGTCGTTGTCGTTGACGATGCGATTTGAGTTGCTCGACGCTCAGTTCCATGCGAGGCGTTGAGTGGACACGTTCATCGCTGTAGACCCATTGAGTATACGCCGCATGATGCCAGTTTTCTCGAAAATCGTATTGTCACTGCGCGGCTGCGGTAAGTCACTTTGGGCAATTGCTGCTTATACTTTCTGACACTATACGTCTTTTTATTATGCAATCTTTTCATGCGCTTTGCAGCTGGGGAGCAAGTGCGTCATTATAGTGCCGCAGCGCAGTCCCAGCTGCGTGAGCTGCTAGGCAAACAGCTGAGTGGCATCAAGGAGGCGGGCACATTTAAGGCGGAGCGCATCATAACCTCATCGCAGAGCACACAGATAACGGTGCAGGGCAGCGATCGCCAGATTCTCAACTTTTGTGCCAACAACTATCTGGGACTAGCCGTAAGTGCATAAAAAACATGGCCATCTATTTGATTCTTATAAAATGCACCCATTAGAACAATCCGGAGATTGTGAAGTATAGCCAGCAACTGTTGGATAAGTACGGCGCAGGTTTGAGCTCGGTGAGATTCATTTGTGGCACTCAGGACATCCACAAGCAGTTGGAGCAGAAGATCGCACAGTTCCATGGACGTGAGGATACCATATTGTATGCGTCGTGCTTTGATGCCAATGCTGGCATCTTTGAGGCAATTCTTACGCCGGAGGATGCCGTCTTCTCCGATGAACTTAATCATGCATCCATCATCGATGGCATTCGTCTGTGCAAGGCCAAGAAGCAGCGCTATAAGCATCGTGATCTTGCCGATCTGGAGCATCAGCTGCGCTCGACGGATGCCCGTGTTAAGCTTATTGCCACCGATGGTGTCTTCTCCATGGATGGTAATATAGCGCCGTTGGCACGCATTGTCGAGCTGGCAAAGAAATATGATGCACTGGTCTTTGTCGATGAGTGCCATGCAACGGGCTTCTTTGGCGCAACTGGACGCGGCACGGAGGAGTATGATAATGTCATGGGCGAGGTGGATATTATAAACTCGACGCTGGGCAAGGCACTGGGTGGTGCATCCGGTGGCTATACCACTGGCCCCGCCGAGCTAATCTCGTTTCTGCGCCAGAAATCACGTCCATATCTCTTCTCCAATACATTGCCTCCAGCTGTGGTTGCTGTCGGCCTCAAGGTCATGGACATGCTGCTCCACTCCAGCGAGTTGTGCCAACGTGTCCAGAGCAACACACAACGTTTCCGCCACGCGATGACCAAGGCAGGATTCACTATTGCCGGCGAGAATCATCCCATCTGCCCGGTGATGTTGGGCGATGCGCGTCTGGCTTCCAATTTCGCCGATCAAATGCTAAGTAAGTGTGATTTTTTTTTTACCTCACCTTTTGGGCTATATAAAATTGTTTTCCTTTACTCCAGCACGTGGCATTTATGTCATTGGATTCAGCTATCCGGTGGTGCCACAGGGTAAAGCACGTATTCGTGTCCAAATCTCTGCTGCGCACACTGAGGCAGAAATTGATCGTGCTATTGACGCCTTCATTGAGGTTGGTCGCTCCCTCAAAGTTATTCAGTGATGGAAACAATTCACTTGTCAAGTATTTAAATTGCTGCATTTATACATGATTCAGGAAACTTTTCAACTTTTAAATATATCTTGACTTTGGTTTTCCTAGAAGATTCTTCAAAATGTTTGTTTTGAGTTGCTTTTTTATTTGGTTCATCTGATTAACTAAGCGGCTTGTACTAAGTAAGTATAATAATAAACAATTTAAAATTACACATTAAACTTAAGAATAAAATTGCACATTAAATAAATGACTTGGCCACAGTAATAAGCAATAACAAAATTAAATACAAGAATAACTAAACAATAGTTAAAAATAATAATAAAAAAAAAAAAAATGTTTACAAAAATGCAAAATACTTTTACAAAGCGAGAATTGTGCGAAGATTGGGCTAAGGAGTTAGCATAGAGAGTGCGCAACTGGAACAAGGATTCGATTTGTAAAACAGACTGTTTGACTGTGTATGTGACTATATGAGAACTTTGGTTAGTGTATGTGTATTTGTGACTGACTGAGATGAGTTGGGTTAATCCATCGATTAGCAACTACTTGTTGACCAATCCGCGTGCCTTGGGATAAGCTGAGGCTGGTTTCTTGGGTTGCATGCGACCCGTGGGCGGTCGTCGATTCGAGTCGAGCGCTGATCCTGCACTGGGCAGACCGCTGCGCGTGGACTTGATGTTACGCACACCGGACGCAGTGCCTGGAGCTGTAGTTGTTCCATGTGCAGCAGCTGTAGCCGCTGCAGAAGTTGGTAATGCACTGCCATTAGCATTACCATTGATGATGTTCTCGAGCCGGTGACGCAGCGAATTGGTATGGGAATCTACTATGTCAATGTCGTCACCGGTTTGCATGGCCTGGGCTAGAACTGCCTGCAACGAGGCGGACACCTTGGGCGTACGATACTCCTGAGTGGTGCGGCAGGGCATCTCCAGTTCGTAGCTGACAATGTTCTCGCTCTTGAAGCGCAACGCACTGGGTGCACTGGATTTCGCCTCCTGCAGTGCATACTCTGAGGTGGGTCGTCGTCGCAGTGGATGCGAGACGGGACGCTTGCTACTAAACTTTCCATCGGCAGTCATTGGCATGGGCAATGCGGCGAATTTCCATTCCTCCTGCTCCTCGTCGTATTTGGCCTGGGTGTAGAGGCGTTGCTTCACCTCGACCGGCACAAAGTTGTCAATGATTAGAAGCTGACGCTTAAGCTCCTTGACCAGCTCGTTCTGTGCCATCTCCAGTTCGCGCAGATCCTGATTGTGATCATGCTTGCAGTCGTTAAGCTCTTGCTGCAGTGCCAGATACTTGGCATAACATTTGGATAGCTTGCGTTTCTTCAATTCCACTTCCTGTTCTAGGGAGACATTGCGCTCACGTATCTCCAGGGTCGTCTCCTCTTGCAGTTCCAGCTGCTGTTGTATTTCAATTTCACGCTTCTTCCGCTCGGCAATCTCCACCAGCTTTTTCTCTAGCTCAATCTGGCGTTCACTGTAAGTATCTAATAGATTCTTGCCGCCGCGCACCAGCTGACCCTCGAGTTCGGCCAGCTTAGCTGCTAGCTTGGCATTCTCCACACGTTCGCGCTCCAGCTGCTCATTGGACTTGGCCACTTCCGCCTCGTTCTCCTTGTCCGACTCTGGCTCCGAAGCATCTGCTTCACTTTCAGCCTCCTCCTCCACAGAATTTTGTTGCTCCTGGATTACGCTGCCAGTCAGCTCGCGGCGCTGTACTTCCCGTTTAGGTTTCTTGACACGCTTCTTGGCCGCAGCTGCCAGTTTCTCGGTGCGTTGCTGTTGCTGCGGTGCAATGAGACGCTTGAGTCGTTCAATCTCTGCCTGGTACTCCTTCAACTTGGCATCCTGTGGATCCTCGTTCTTAATGGGCTGATTCTGTATGTTCTTGGCCCGCTGTGCATAACGCAGAGTCGTTAATGTCTCGTTGTAATTGTAGTTCGATGGTCCAATGTTGGCAATCATGATCGTTTTGGAGTTGCCGCCCAGAGAATCCTGCAGCAGGCGCGTCAGCTTCGAATCACGATACGGTACATGGGGTGAGTTCTCTGCCAGTGCGGAGATAACATTACCCAGCGAGGAGAGCGCCAAATTGATCTTGCTAGCCTCCTTTAGGCGTTCCGCTGAAGCACCCGTCTTCGACTGACGCTCACTGCCGGCCAAATCAATGAGATTCAGTTTGCCCACCTTAATTGTGTTCGTTTCCGTATCGCACATCTCAATCTTGATCATGAATATGGCATGCGAACTGCAGAGTAAAAGCACAAATATCAATCTGTAAACAACTATTGTATTCAGCAATATTACTTACCGTGAACTGTGCTCGTTCATGTTGGTGAATCCAACAGTTCGATTCTTGTTGCCCAGCTTCATTACGTTGAACATATCGTCGACACTCTTGCAGTTGATGGCATGCAGATTGGGCACATAGACGCCGGAGCCGCGCTCGCGCACTTCAAGATGCTTGGAATTGGGCTTAAGAAGATCGCGCAGCTCCTCCATGTAGATTTCCAGATACGATACGTCGACCAAGAACTGAAAGTTCTCGGTACGATTGATGTGCAGCCAAATTTGATCAAATGTGCGCGGTATAATGCCAATCAAATCATCATTGCCCCTCACACCCTCCATCGTGAACGTTTTGCCCGTGCCCGTTTGGCCATAGGCAAAGATGCAGCCATTAAATCCCTCCAGCACTGAGCTGACCAGCGGAAAGACCACCTCATGGTAAAGAGTAGTCTGTGTGGCGCTCGCATCGTATGCGGCATCATATGTAAACACCTTGCGCTGCTCCTTGTTCGCATCTACCAGATTCTGTAGCTCCACGACACCACGATTTGGATACACATTGACCACCTCTGGCGAACCCTCCGTGCGCTCTCGATTGCTCATCGGACGGCATCGTACTACAACTTGAACGCACTCATTTGGAGCTTGGCTATTTGCCGTACCTGGGCGTTTGCTTTTTGCACTCATTTTGGAGCTGGTGACTAAAGCAGCCTGGCCTTTGTCCCCCTTTTCCGCCCCGCGCACTGTCTATGTGTTTGTGTGTATGTTTTTGGCTGTAGCTGTGACGACAACGGCATCGAAAACAAATGTCAAATAAAATCAATAATTTGATAATGACGCAAACTTTTTGATGAATTTAGTGGCGTTATTCTGTCTTAAGTTTGTTGTACAAATGACGTCACTTTGAGAGCCAAATATTTTGCACAATATGAAGTTGGAGCTGTGCAATAATTACCTGTATTTTTAAGCCAAATTACTTCACCTTGAGTACGTTTTTTTTTGTTACTGTTGTTCAGCTGCTACCGCTAGCAACTTGTATTAAATACTCGATGGTATTTATTGGTGGAAAAATACCAAATGCTCTAAAAATCGATTAAAAAATACTTTATTGCGATGAAATATTAGTACTTGTTAACGATAGTTCATAATTTAAAACGACTTTTAATTTTATTAGCCACAGTAAAAAATGTATTTAATCAATTATCGCTTAGAAGATTTTGACGACTTAGATTTATTGCTATCCGTTGCGCCCCGCTTACGTTTATTTAACGGATTTCGTGGATCATAGACATCATACCAGTCATCGCTTTTGGTTGACGCGTCTTTGGCTAGCACTGGTACATTGCTATTAAAGTTAAGTGAGTGCGCCAACCAGTCATCGCCAATGATTTCTTTTTCCACAGTATTGTCGTCGGCCGGTTTGGGTTCTGGTTCTCCATCATCCGAGCTCGATTTATATTTAAGACCGTTCAATTTGGTTTTGAACTTGGATAACATCTTCAATGTAAATTCCTCTCTAGATTAAATAAATTAATGTTATTTTTTATTCGATTCTATTTGGGATATTGTATTTACCTTCCAGGTCCTTTGATATTATTTTTGATCTTGGCAGTATACTTTTGCTTTTCTTGAATAAAATCATTAATATAATGATTTTCACTTGCCCCCTTAATGTCATTTGACTTGGAACTCTTTTCGGTCTCTTTTGTTAATTGCTTATCCTTGCTGACTTTGTCCATTTGATATTGACGCTTTAACGATTCAATTTCTTCACGTATTTTTGTCCTAGAAAACACAGTTTATAAATTAAATAAACATCCTAAGTACAGATATTATAAACATACTTTTCTTTTGATCTTTGAAGGCTTTGTTCTTGTTCCCGTGTCATCAGTACGTCATCATCGTCATCCTCTGGTTCACTTTTGACCTCTGCACGTTTGGATTGTTTTTCTGATTTTGTTGTTTTTGAAAGTTTACTTTTAATTATATCAGAGCTTTTCGTTGCAGGTTTAGCGAAAGTTTCTTTGCAGTCGTCTGATAAATGTTCCTCGCTCTGTGCTCGTTCTGTTTTGGGCACCTTAATAGGTTCCTTGCTTAGCTTTGGGTCATCAGTTGCATCATGCAAAGATTTCGCTTTGCCCGCATTCTGTTTCACAAATATAGTTGTTTCCTGCTCGTCATCTTCGGCCTCCTCACCAAACGAAAGCAATCCAAAGTTTCTGAAGGAAATTGATTAAGTTCTTAAACAAAATTCAATATTTAAATCAAATGCAGTACTTACTTGACGCCTTGCTTTTCCTTTTTGTTCTTCTTGGTTTTTGAAGCAGCCTTGGTCAAAGAACGCGGCACAATATCATTATAGGGATTGGTGAGCACCTCGACGGAAATGATGCGATGCGTGTACATGGGTCGCTCCTGGTGATCAACGATACCTTCTTCCAATTTAAGCATGTTGAATATTGTATCGCCTGTAACCTTTCCAAAAAGCGTGTTTTTGTTTTCCAACTCGGGAGATGCCGCAAACGTAAAGAAGAATTGTGATGCGTTGTCATCCTTGCCAGAATTCGCCATGCCAACCAAGCCGCGACGCGAGTAGCGTAATCTTGAATGGAATTCATCCTTAAACGGATGACCGTAAATAGATTCTCCACCAGTTCCATCGCCATTCGGATCTCCGCCCTGTACAATAAACCCTTTCACCAGCCGGTGAAAAATGGTTCCATTATAATAGCCCTCCAAACAAAGCTGTACAAAGTTGCGGCACGCCTTTGGGCACTCTCTTGCCCATAGCTCAATATCGATATCGCCAACTGTTGTTTTCAGTAGCACTTTGCCTGAGGTTGGCGGCTCCTGGATGTAAATATTGCTCATTTTTAGGCAAATAAACCATCAAGAACCAAATTGTACACAGTAAACTCCATAGACATCCGCAAGATAGTTGGCAAGTCTCATATGCAGCTAGGGCTGCATAGTTCGATATATATTAAAGTGTTGATATCGATAGGCGTATTGCAATAACATCGATAAGCCCACTTGTTGCATACATTGTGATCCAGTGTGTACACATGTGCATGTGTATACATAAAATCCAAAAGTTCGTTACTAAGCAACTGTGGCCTTAAAAACAATTATTTGTGTTATTTTTTTTCACTCGGTTGGTAAAAGTACAATTTGCTAAGATTAAAATGAATTTTAGCGAAGATCCACTTGCTGATCTTCTCAGTGATAACAGTTTGGACAATGACAGTTTTTTCGACGCGCCAGCCGGCGGAAGTGCCAAAAAACTACCCAAAGCAAACAAGTCTAAAGGAAAGCTCGAGGATCTCTTTGGCATAAAGGAGGAATCTGAACTGGAAGCTCAAAACACTTCGGCAACAAAACAAACTCAAGCTAAACCTACTGCGTCTAGCACACCGCGGATAGTAAAACAGAAGCCATCGCTCTCCATGGATGACGCCGAGGATGATGACTTAGGATTCGATCCAAAGCGCCCAAAGAGCGGTGGTGGGGCAAGAAGGAACCTATTCGATGATCTACTTGGCGCTGCAGAGCCCAAGCGAAACATATTTGACGATATACTTAACAGTGGCGATGCCACTAACACCAAACGTCCAGCAACTGCAAAGCCTTCGATGTCCCGCCAGTCGACAGACACAACCACGGAGAACTCGCAGGCGCGTCCCAAAACGGCTGCTGGTGCAGGCAGGCGAAGCTCTGCCCAGTCTGCCAATCTTAACACAGACCCGTTGGGTTTGTTTGGCAAGGATAAGGAGACAAATGCTACAGTTTCGGGTATGTCCACACCAGTTTCCAAGAAACGGGGCACTGCCGACTGGCTGGGGTTGGGCGCAGAGGTAGTTGCAACGACTGCAGTCGCTGATGATGAGCAGGACGATGTGGTTATGGGCAAAACAACCAAGGAGACCCCTTCAACACAGGATATACAACGTATGCCGGACTCTGACGAGGCGGATCCCGAGCCACAGCTCCCGGCAATCGCACGGCCAGCTGCAGATAGCACAACGCAGAAGATTCTCATGCTGAACAGCCTGAACTTGGAAAGCAGCCACAACTATAGTGCTCTGCAGCAACAGGAGGCCCAACTGGCGATTGCTGCCCAAATGAAGAACCAGGAACGAGCCCTTTTGGAAATGCAACACAAGCAGGAGACGCAAGATCGCAAGTTCCAAGCTCTCCTGCAGCAGCAACTTCAACGCCAACAGCAAATGGAGGAACACATCAAAGCGCAGCAGGAACGCATCAATGTTCACCTACAGCTTATGATGACGCAGCCCATTATGCATAATGCGGAAGGACGCAAGAAAACGGAAACCCCTGATGCACAGTGGGAGAAGACATCAGCTGGCAACGGGTCACCCAGGGATGAGAGCAAGGATCAGCTGCTGCTGCTGGAAACGGATGCGAAACGCAATCTGCTCGAGAAACAGCGACTAGAGGAGCTGGTGGCCAACATGAAGGTCAACTACGAACAAGAAATTGAAATGATCGAGAGCTCTTATAAGTAAGTAAAACAAATTTAATGAAATAACTCATCTTAGTTGAGCTGCTTTTTTTTGTTTTAGAAAACAACTCAAGGTTTTGGAGCATCATTTGGCTGCTGTAGAGGAGCGCCTGAAGCTGGAAAACAATGAACTAAGAGATTACTACACTGGAAAATTGGAACAGCTAAAAGGTGATTATGATCTCCAGATATCGAGCTTAAAGCAGGACCACGAGGATGATCTGCGCCAGTTGCGTGCTTCAAATGAGGCCGACATGGAGCGCATAAGGCAAGCTAAGTTGCTGGAGCAGTCGACATTGCGGGATCATAGCAGCTACTTGGAAACTTTGCGAATGGCTTCCAGTGATTTGCAGGAGCTGCGCGAGGGCATGAGTACGACCAAAGAACGGGAACAGCAATTGGAAGCAAGGGAGCGTCGCCTGGCAGATGCGGAAAGGCGCTTAAAGATTGACGAGGAGGGTGCTGACGAGGAGAAGCGACGCCTCATGGAGCTGGTGAGCACATTGGAACTGCAACTGAATCGCCTCTCTAAGGATACGGCCGAGGAGAATTGGCAGGTGCGTCAACGCATGGCTAGCATAGAGTCCGAGAAGAAGGCTTTCGAGCTAGAGAAGCAGTTCCATCGCGAGCAAATGGAACGCGATGAAAAGAGGATCGACGAGCTGAAAACGTTGCAGCTGGCCGAGGTTGAGCGCATGCAGCTGGATGTGCAGCAGGAACGCACACGCCTCCTGGTCGAGCAGCAGAAATTTGAGATGCAGCACAAGTTGCACGAACAGAGTGACCTAGACAAAGAGCGGCTGGAGCTGGAGGCTCAGCTGCAGGTGGCCAGAGATGCTATTAAACGTGCGGATGAGCAACGAGATCGCTGTCACAAGCAGCAGAGGGAACTGGAGCAGCGCAAACGCACGCTACTAGACAAGGAGAATGCTCTCAATGTCAAAGGGGATGAGGTGGTGCAGGCATCCACGGCATATCGCCTGGCTATCAAGCGTGCCCATCTGGCCGAGCAAAAAGCTCGTGAGGCTGAGCAACTGCTAAATGCGAAGCTGCAGCTGATTAGCAGTCGAGCCAACGAGCTGAGCGAGAAAGAGGCTCAGCTGTCACAGGAACGCATGCTGCTTACCCAAGATCGCCTTGCCCTGCAGAAGCTGAAGCAGCAGATTGGTCAGAGCAAGTGTGCCCTTTGCAAGATGGGCGTTGAGGATGTGGAATTTTCACAACGCATGGCAGGTCACAGCAAAGGCAGCCATGCTATAAATACAATACCCCAGTCTCAGGCCAACTTGCAGCTAGAGAACCAACCGACAATGCCTGCTGGTGATATTGTGGATCGCATGCTGGACGAGAACATTGAGGCCTCATACCGTAGGATGTATAACTTGTCGAGCAACAGCGATTTGGATTATTGGACCACAGTTGGACTCGATGATGATTCAAAGAAATTGGTTTTGGACAATGGCAATACTTTGGACATAGAAGATTTAGTTTTAGCGAATCTGAATTTCAACTGATTTATATTTATAATTTGAAAACTGCTTATCGATATTTATAGCTGACAATTTTATATTCGATATATCGAACGGTCTAGTACAAGTGTGTACATATACTTTTGGTAAAAACTTAAATCTCTGCTTGTTGCATTCCGTTTTGTGCATTTTTTCCGTGGCGTTTGTTGTTATTCGTGTGTGTCACAAAGCGACCGTAGCAATTTAGAACAATAAATTAAGCATATTTCTGATATTGCTTAAACACTCTATGTAAACATAATGTCGTATTAAACTGTATTTTGCGTGTACCGCCTACGTGTTCGTGTTTGTTTCAGTTTCGTTATTAATTTTTTTTGTCCGTGGAAGTCTCAATATCGGTGTGTTAGTGTTATATCTGTTTTATGTATGCATGTGTATGTGAGTGGAGGAAGCTCCAAAGCCGCGGAAGTAACGAGAAATCAAATGAAAAAGTAATATATATATATATATGAAACTTTAGGCAACTGAAATCAACGGCAGTATCGAGCAAGTACAACAAAAACGAACCATGTAAGTGGGTGAAAATTTTAACCTACCTTTTTAATTTACTTATAATGTAGATATGTAATTAAATGTATGTATGTATGTTTAGAATTTACGCGACGACAAGCCCCATTATCATTATATAAAACTCCGCAAAGCGTTTTATCATTGGCACAGTGATTGTGCCAACACATGGCTTCATACATATGCCCATATGTAGATATGTATGTACATCTACAAATTTGTATACCCACCTTTATAAATGTGTTTGTATGTATGTACATTAATACGTATGCAAATTTGAACTTGTCGAACTGCTACTCATCACATCATTTATTATTCTTTTGAGTAGTATTTTTTTTCTTTATTGACTGGCTCTAACCTTTGCCACCTCGCCTGATGCTTTTGCATTGCCGGTGTATGTTTTCTTATCTCTTATGTCCTCTTTATGATACGTGTTTTCATTTAGTTTTGTATGTTTGTATGTACCGGTACCACATCTGTGTTTCGCCCGTGTGTATGTGTGTGTGTGTGTATGACAAGCATTCAAGCTGAACAGCTGTTCCTCTCAAGGCAAGCGTGAGAAAGCGTCGCAATTCGTTTGTTTATATTCGCAGCACACAACAACATCAACACAGTTGCAAATTACTTATCGCACATAGTATTTATAGAAATAAAACCTAAATACGCATGAATGAATTGCAATTTATTTGTAATTAAATAATTATAACTTTGAATGATATTTGCCAAATGTTTTTATTGGGATTTTAAAGTTCTTCAAGTACTTTCGTTTTTAATAGAAATACATACCAAATAAAAGCCCTTTATGTAAATTATAGTTGCACATATTGTTTATTTTCTCTCTACTGAAGGTTCTGCTAAATCGCGTATGGCTTTGAGTTAGATCTTCAATTCCTCAAAATTTAAAAAAAAATATATATTTTTGCTTTGTCTGTCAAAAAATGCTTGCAAGTGCTTTTCACCATTACGCACCCAGAGAATGAAGCCAATTTACAGCTCGTAATCACTTTTATCGTTGCTTTTGTTATCGCGTCACCGAATGGGGCATAGATAAGCGAAAAAACCACACAGCAATGTTCGGACAAAAAACAAACTTTTCATTATTATTTTTTGTGTATTTCGCATTGCAGTTGGTCGTCGTCAAAGATTAAGAGCGGATAATGTCAAATCAAGCGCAAATGGAATACGATAGGCAGTTCCAGGAGGACTTGGCCAAGGCGACGGCGCTCAGCTTGGAACAGCAAGCACTCGATGACTATAGGCGCAATAAAAAATACGGCTCAGGCAATGCGGATTACTATGTACAACAACAACAGCAACATCATCGCCTCTCCCAACAGCAGCAACAAAGGCGACGTCACTCTGAGGTGCACCAGGTGGTCGCACCACTGAGTAATGTGGATCGCTCCCGCACTCCTCCGGCGGGCCAAACTGGCAACGGGGATAGCGATCTGATTTGCTTTGCCAGTCCAACGAGCAAGCAGCCAACACCAGAGAGCGGCAGCACTTTCGAGCGTCTAATTGAGGATCTGCAGCGTATGCAGACAAACAATCCGCAATCGGCTCTAGTGCCAGTGGGTCCGGTGGCGGCAGCAACGCCCATTCCAGTGCACTATGCACCACCACCACAACTACCACCACCAGCAGCAGCAGCAGCAGCATATGGCAGTGTGCCTTCAGGTGGCATGCAACTGGTGCCTTACCAGGCGACGTCGCAGCAGCCACAGCAGCGACCGTTGAACCATGAGGAACTGCAGCGGCTCTATAGCATGCCCAATCAGTTGGCCCTGCAGCCAGTTGCACCTGCCCTGCCGGCGGGCTTTGTGTACTATCCAACGTTCACGGCACCAGTTGTGCCCGGCTCAGCTGCCTTTATGCCGCCGCAGTATCCATCGCATGGCTTTGGCTATGGCGTCGCTGGCTATGCGCCCAACAATGGCGGCAGCACGCACGTGGACTTTGCCCGTCCGCACAGCACGCCAGCAGCGCCGGCAACGTTCAACAGTAGCGTCAGCACCAACAACAGTCATCCAGCAGCTCATTCCGGCCCACCCATGCCAGCTGCCCGCCGTCCCATTCCGCCCGTAGGCAGCTGTCCCTCAGTTGGACCTCCCTTGCCCGCTCCGCGTACCGGCAATGATTTGATCGATTTGAATCAGGATGATTAGTATGCATTACATTGTTTCTTGATATTTGATTTTGAAGTGAGTTCATTTTAACTGTTCTTTTCTTTTGTAGTACCCGTGTGAGTGTCTTGGAGGCGTTTGATCCACTGCTCAATGAGAACACCGGTAAGTAAATGGTGAATTGTTTACTCTTAAACTATTTAATGCGAGCTGTATTTATAAAGCGTCTGCCTGCTGTTAGAAGTGTTTAGCACTAAATTTCCATGGAAAGAAACATTGTTTTTACTTAAAATTGATAGCAAGCGCATAATAAAATTTATTAAACATAGATTAAAAGGTGAACCACTTTTATTGCTTACAAATATTCTAGTTTTTTAATACAACCTCCAAGTATTTTGGTTATTTGTTTATGAAAGTTTTTAAATGAGTTGCTTGTTATCTATCTTTGTCCGTTTGCATAATAAACTTATCTAACTTATGTTATCGGTCATGACAATTGGCAATTGCACTTTGTACGTAGAATACTAGATATATTCAAGTGATTAGGAAAGATTTTTTATTGTTTTTTGTTGTAAATAAGTATAAGTTGATCTAACATTCTGCTGTTGTTGCTGTCTGTTGTTGTTGCTAATTGACACAAGTTACAAAAAAAAAAACCAAACTATAAAACTGAATGCTTTCTGTTTCTCTATCTTGCAGTGTCGCAAAAGTAATACATTTTAGTGAAAAACTTCTACTACTATCCATACTAAGTACTACTACTACTACCAAAACTGCAACTACTTAACACCCACCCACAACAAAAACAACAAGTACCAAATAAATATATAAAAAAAAGTCAGGCGACACACACACACACAACACGTCACCGTCAGCTAATGGCAAACTGGGCTCAGGGTTTTATTGGTGTGGATATATTCAAATACAAATACATACATACATATATGAACATGCCATGCATATGTTAATAGAACCCACTTACAACATACCAACTTGCACATACAATAAACAAATACACACATAAAATATATAAATGTTCTATAGCTCGTGCCTTTCACGACTGCCCAGAGCCAAACATTAGAAAAAAAGAGAGAGTTTCAAATGCCTATAATACAGAACAAAATAATGACCACAAATCACAAAGTATCCTTAAAAACAAAATTAGGTTTTTTCAAAATTTTATTTTCATAACGAATTTGACAGCTTTGTCTGGTTTCATTTAGATGTTTAAAATCAA
This sequence comes from Scaptomyza hsui, assembly GCA_018152825.1. NCBI lineage: Eukaryota > Metazoa > Arthropoda > Insecta > Diptera > Drosophilidae > Scaptomyza > Scaptomyza hsui. The sequence continues at coordinate 1,194,359 of JAECXO010000307.1, forward strand.
ATAAAATTTGACTTATTTTCAAGTATTATGAAACAAAATTGTGATTTGCAGCTACATACATATATTTATCCATACATAAACATACACATATACACATATTTACTATTTTAATATACATATATACATACATATGTTAAATACAATCTTGTATATTCGATGAGACCAATAATAAATCATGTCTGAGAATAAAAATCCCAATTTGTTGTTGTTTTATTAAACAATTCGTGGTCAACGATTTGCGTATACATTTTATCTTCAATATGGAAAACATCCTCTAATGTTTATTTTCATAGGAACATTAACATTTGTATGTATATATGTAAATAAATATAGAAACATATGCTTTATGTTTGTTTTATTTAAATTGGCACAACATTCTATGAATCTAAAACATAATTGCTTCTATTCTTAACATCTCTCTAAATCAATCCAAAAAGTACATGTTAATAAGGAATAATATTTGTAAAGCTTAAGCAGCATCATCATTCATTTTTTACAACTATTAAACTCGGACAGCTCTGATTAGCGTAAATAGTATATGTTATATATTCCGATCAGATTAAAGGGTAAGGTCACAACCACAACGAACGCTAACTGTGAATTGTTCATTTTTATTTTTATGTCGTGGAGGTGTCGTGTCGCGTAGGCGTCCACTGTCAGTCAAGCAAATTGGTCTTCTAGAGGAGGAAAAGGCAGCCGACAATAGACAGAACCATTTTGTTAGCATAGATTTGCGAAATGTTCTCTGTGTTTCATTTGTGCATAGTAGTATGTATGCTCACTCTCAGTCCAATTCAGTTTGTGCTTTTGTTTTGTGGCTTTGTGTGAGAGCAGCGGCGACGACTTTATTTTTGGTTACACGCTCGAATCGACTCGATCCGTTTGATCGTGTGTGCGAAGCATTTGCATAATAGTCAACGTGCAATCGATTGTGTTTTTGTGTCTGTTTAACTCGCTAATTGATGATGCACTCGTTACTTGCAGGCAACGATGGCGCCTCCGATTGCACCTCCTACTACGCGGAGTATGATCCTTTTGATTTTCTGTATAGCGGCGACAATGGCACACAGTACTCGGATCCCATGTACGAGGCGGTCAACAAGTGGGACAAGGGTGCCTCAAACAGTGGCAGCGTTAGTGTCAGCTCCATTGGCTGGCGTCAGGATTACCTCACACAGCCGCTGCAGCGCTCACACTCACCATCGCCCACATCAGCAGCAGCAGTGGCAGGTGCAACAGGTGCCTCAACATCTGGTTCTATATCGCCGCCACCGCCATTACCGCCACGTAATCAGCAGCTTTATGAAACAGGTGCTGCCAGTGTTTCCTCATCGAAGCCACAGCAGCTGGCACCATTTACGGATAGCTACACTAACAGCATACCGGCTAATGTGGTGCTCGACCGTCGGAAAACATGCACACGTCTCTATGAGCTAATCAGTGAGCAGCGCACGGATGATGCAGAGCTCTTGGAATTCTATCACATGGTCCGTGAGCTGCGCAGCAGTTATCCCAGCGAAGATACAGAGACCAACATGGGTCATGTAATAGCTGCCGAGTTCAACTATCACTATATGATGGACACTAGCATCAAGGTCATTGTGCACCCGGCTATAAATACGCTACAGCCGCACGCTGCCCACAATTCAATTACCGGAGAGCAGGTCAAGGGCTACGGCATGCCAGTTACCTTCACATGCGACAGTAGGTGCCACTTACACCACATTATATTTCTCATTATTAATAATCATTTCTGCCTGCAGTTGACTCAGTGGTGGCTCAGGTGGTGGCACAGGCACTGGCATCGCTGGAGGGTCAGGTTAAGGGCACAGTAACGGACTTTGTGGTCAAGGTGCGTATTAAAAGTAGCCTTTCAATGAGTTTTCGTAACGCATACCTTTTGTTTATTGAACAGCCCATTGGTCTGCTCGAGTGGCTGGCGCCCACATCGAAACTAAGTCAGTTGGAGTGCGTGCACAATAGCTTTCAGCTGGAGAAGGATGTGCATTTGGGGTTGTGCCTGCGCACCGCTGCCAACATGCAGTCAATTGCACGCACAGCGCAGGACGACGAGAATGATTCGGACTTGCAGCCGGAACAGGTGCTGCCCAACGAGGTGGTGCCGATAGTCACCTACGACAACATGATGATACTCATTGAAACACTGGAAATGGAAATCGATAAGCTGGAATCGGCTGTGGATGGTGCGCCTGCGGGTCGCAGTGTTGTCAGCTGCTCGGGCGTAGTGCAAGCTGTCAAGGCGATTTGTGCGCTTCTCGGCTCCATCGATACCATCGAGATAGTGCATTGCATTGCCGAGCTGAAGAGCGTTTGTGAGGAGGCACAGACGAAGTATGCACCGTTAGCGGGAGCTAGCAATCCTGAAATTGTCAGCGACTATGGCGAGTATGCGCAGGTGACGCTGCGTCCGCGTTCCATGCTGGAGCAAATTAAGCTAAAATGCAATCGGTTGCGGGATGCTGTCCAGGAACTAGTCGAGCTCTATGCGAATGTATTTCGCGTTGCGTTCTCTGTAAAGACGCCAGATTATGCCACAAGTAAGCAGATAGTTTCAGAACTTAATACACATTACTAACCATCCAACTCTTCCCCAGCGCCAATTCCTATTTCGTGTGTGTCCAAGCCGATTGTGGTTAGCATCAACTGCCTGCACAGGCCGCCGCCCAACTGGAAGTATGAGGATTATTCGCTCTGCGTACAGCTTGTCTATGGCACGCGTCTGTTGTCCAAGCCCAATGTGCTCAGCTGCTCCAGTGATACGAGCGGCGGCCTCTTTCCTCGTTTGAACTTCAGTGCGTGGCTTACCTTTGAGCAACATCCCATATGCACGTTGCCGCGCGAGGCACGTCTCACGTTTGTGCTGTACGGCAAGCAGTCGGCCAGCGAGAACGAGCCTAATGCGGAGCCGAACGGTGAGCGGAGGCAGGTGACCACAGAGCTGGGCTGGTGTTCCATACAGCTGTTTGATTTTAAGCGTACTATGATATGTGGACCTTATTTGCTGTCCGTGTGGCCGCCCACTACTGATAAAATGTTGGGACCAGCGCCAGCACGTGGCTGTCATCCACATCCCGACTTTTGTCCTGTGCTGAGCGTTGAAGTGCCGCCCTATGGTGGTCGCATTGAGTTTCCGGAGCAGCAGGAGACGCCCAAGCCTGCACCGCAGTAAGTACTTGGAGCTTATTAATTCAATCGATTCACTTATTCATTTTGAACTAAATTACGCAGCTACGACTTTGCCTCATTGGACGTCAATCTGCAGGAGGAGCTGCTGGATACTGCCGAGCTGGGCTATTCTGGCGCTACGGACCGTCGCGAGGTGTTTTGGGAAAAGCGTCTCTATCTGCAAAGCTATCCCAATGCGTTGCCCAAAGTGTTGCATGCGGCCCACAGTTGGGATTATGCAAATCTAATTGATTTGCACTCCCTGCTGCATTCTTGGGCACCATTGTCGCCGCTACAGGCACTGGAGCTGCTGCTGCCACGCTATCCGGATGCCAAGGTGCGTGAAAAGGCCGTAGAATGGATATCTCGCATGCCCAACGACCAGCTAGTGGACTTTTTGCCACAGCTGGTGCAGTCACTAAAGCATGACACGTATGAGGCATCTGCACTGTCTCGTTTCCTGCTGTCCAAGTGCCTGGAGTCACCGCGCTTTGCACATCACATGTACTGGCTGTTGGTGCATAGTCTGCCCGATGATCCCCTAAACTCAATTGGCTCCTCGATGGTGGATCAGGATTATGACGAGTCACAAATTACACAGGCACGCTACTATCGTCGAAACAAGATGATGCTGCGCGCCTTGATGGCCATCTGTGGCGAAAAGCTATTAAAGCGTTTCATGTACCAGCATCGCATGTGCCAGGTGAGTAGCTAATACTTAAGGTATCTCAACTTCTTTATCTAACTGTTGTGAATCTCTTTCTTTAGAATCTGGCAAAAATTGCAGAGTCTGTAAAGGAAGCTAAAGAGTCAATGCGGCAAAAGAGTTTAGTTGCGGGCATGGATCAAGTGCATCAGGATTTGCTGGAGGAGCCAACTTGTCTGCCGCTAGGCCCAGAGCTGGAGGTGTCCGGTGTCAATGTGCGCAACTGCAGCTACTTTAACTCCAACACACTACCACTGAAGATCACCTTCGTGGGACCTGATGCCGAACCGTTGCCAGCGATATTCAAGGTGAGCCCAGAAACTTCTTTGTAATTCTGAGAAGTTACTTTAACGTTAAGTTTCTGTTTTTAGTGTGGCGATGACTTGCAACAGGATATGCTGACAATTCAGTTGATTCGCATTATGAACAAAATGTGGCTGGCCGAGCGATTGGACCTCAAAATGGTGACCTTTAACTGTGTGCCCACTGGCTATAAAAGCGGCATGATTGAGCTTGTCTCCGAAGCGGAAACGTTGCGCAAAATTCAAGTAGAATGCGGTCTGACGGGTTCGTTTAAGGATCGACCGATTGCTGAGTGGCTGGGCAAACAGAATCCAAGTCCGCTGGAATATCAAAGTGCTGTGCGTAATTTTACACTTTCCTGCGCCGGCTATAGTGTGGCCACTTATGTGCTGGGCATTTGTGATCGACACAACGATAACATTATGTTAAAGACCTCGGGACATTTGTTTCACATTGACTTTGGCAAATTTTTGGGTGATGCCCAAATGTTTGGCAATTTCAAAAGGTTAGTGTTGATAAGAAACTATTAACTTAACTGTCTTACTAATGCTTATCCTTTTTGTTTTTTTTTTTGCAGAGATCGCACTCCGTTTGTGCTTACCTCGGATATGGCGTATGTGATAAATGGCGGCGATAAACCCTCCACGGATTTCCACTACTTTGTTGACCTCTGCTGTCGTGCCTTTAACATTGTGCGCAAAAATGCTGACCTGCTACTCCATACCCTAGCGCATATGGCCACGGCGGGCATGCCGGGCGTCAATTCAAATGCTGTCACTTATGTGCGTCGTGCTCTCCTGCCAACTCAATCGAATCCTGAGGCGGCAGCCACATTCGCTAAGATGATACAGTCCTCGCTGAAAAGTTGGTTCACGCAGTTCAATTTCTTTTTGCACAACTTGGCCCAGATGCGTTTCAACAATGATGAAGGAACTGGTGAACTTTTATCCTTTGTGCCCCGCAAATACACGTGAGTAACAGAATTGTTCTTACTTTGGCGTTAGGTGAAAGTGAAACAAATTCTTATTTGATTTTGTTTACAGCATGCAGCAAGATGGACGACTGAAAATTGTTAAAGTTGTGCGCTTTCAAAAGCATTACAGCATGGAGAAGTATTATATGTACATTCTGCAAGTGACACGACATGGGCAGCTGGATCCAACGCATCTGTTTCGATCATATCGCGAATTCACTGAGTTCCATCAAAAGTTGTGCATGCACTTCCCGCTGGTCAAGCTGCAGAGGTAAGTAGAAGACTCAGTCTTAAGCTTAGTGAACTCTTACAATATGATCTCATATCCTCAGATCTTCGTTAGCTTCATAATTGATTAGGATCAACTTAATTATTTTGCATGTGGTGTTTGTTGTTTATATTAATGATAACTTTATTTAAACATAGTCAACATTATATGGCAACTTCTAATTTATAGTACGTATATTTTAAATGTGTTTATCCTAATCGACTTATTTACACGTAAAATACTGTCTTTGCTAAGGAATGAAGAGCAGCATCTTGGTTGGTTGTTGTGATCCTAAGCCTCAGTGACTCTGTCGCTTTGCACAACTGGTCGCAGTGCCTCTGTCATGGAACGATGCTGGCGTATGGCCCGTCCAAATGACTCGTCATCGCTGTCTTCCTGCGAGACCTGAGTGCCAAAGAGAATGGGCAAATTGTGCTCAACACTTGGTGACGACACATCCGCAGGTAGCAATGGTATTAGGCGTTGTGTGCTTCTTGGCGGCAAATGTGGCTCGTATTGCTCCTCATCCTCAGTTTCAAACTCCACTTCCGACTCATTTGAGCTGGGCACCTCGGCTGACTGATAGTACTGCAAATTTTCTACGTCGAAGCGTACTTTCAGAGTGCGTTCCGAGCGCTTGGCGGGCTGTGGTGCCGGCGCAGCTGCTTCGTCCACCTCCACCTCCGCCTCACTTGAACTGGAGCTGGGCAGCTCTTCGGGCGCGTAGCAGGTCAAAGGTGGCGCATCGCCGCGTACATTGAGCGTTGTCGGCTTGGACACTCGTGGCGCTGGCTGTGGTGCTCGGGGTGTTGGAACCGGAGACGGTACAATGTCCAGCACCTCGCATAGCTCCTCAAAGTCGTGCACCTCCTCAGCACGAGGCGTGGAGTTGCTAATGGGTGCATCTCCATTCACTTGCAGCTCCTCGAAAATATCTTCTATACTGCTGACAAACTTAGCACCGTTTTCTTTTCTTTGGCTTACAACATCAGCATAGTTGGGCAGCTTTGTGTTTCTTTGGGAGTTCTCCAGCTGCATCAATGTGTCGTAGTCGGGCAAGATGGGAGCTGGAATGGGTGGCTCCATTTCATATGGAGGTGGCTCTACATAATCATTAGCTAGCTGCGGTCTTAGTTCATCGTCTGCTGGTTCCATTAGCTCCAGTTGTTGAAACAGTGTCTCCGGTCGCACCACATTATCCAAGTTGGAAGCCACATCTTCCTGCAGCGACTCCCGTACAGCGGGATGTACTAACCAATTGGGCTCCGGCACATTTGACACATGCTCCAGATTCTCAAAGTTCTCCCAGTCATCATCGATGCTCTTACCGAAACCTGGCGGACTACCTGGCACTGCTAACTCCACCTGCAGTCCGGAAAAGTCTGGCGGCAAATCCAGAATATCCGCCTCGTTCATTTCGTAGGAGGAGCGAATACGCTCAAATTCAGCATCATCCACATGCTGAGGCATCTCTAGACTATCAAACAAGTTGCGGGCTATAACTGGCTCTGTTATGTCAATGGAATCCGGTGTGCCGGCAATGATTTCCACAACAAAAGCCGAATCTGTATGTTCCAACTCCAGCAACTGATTATTGAGAGCAGCTGCTGGTTCCCTCTTTGGTTGCACTGCGTTTGGCACATGATGCACTTGAGCTGCAACAGAAATGGCAGCTCCAACTTGATCATCATCTGGTGTAAGCAGCTCTGGCACATCGTCCACCTGCTCGTACTTGACATAACGTCCGCGCTCCTTGCTCATCAGCTGGGATTCCTTCGTTTTTGCCGCCTCCTCCTCCTCCTCTGTGGAGTGCTTGGCACTAATCAGCTCATACTTCTCAGCAAAGTGATCAAATGCGGGCATGTCCAGCTGTGAGTTGGTCTCTCCAGCTGCAGTCGTTGCTACTGTAGCCACTGCCACTTCAGTGGGTGGTGCTGGTGGTTGGCGTGTGGGTGGCGTTGCATAGTAATCATAGCTGGCGCTATGAACTTCACGTCGTCTACGTCGCGCCGCCTGTGGCTGCGGACGATATGGAGCTGTACCGGACATTTCCGGTATGCCCATCTCCTCTCTGTAGTTATAGGGAGCTAAGGTGGCCAGCTGTAGATTTGGTACACTGCCCGTCAGGTATTTATTTGCTGCAAGTAGTTGAATTAATAAGTTGGACTTTACATATTAACTTCATTTAAATACAATATATTCAAAACAAAACCTCGTGTACATATAGGTAAACATGTGATATATTTCATGTTGCCTGATCACGGTTAACGATCGGTTGAAATCACGCAATTCACTTCCAATTCCATTCACATTGAGTAATTCCCATAATACTCAACACATGCATACATATAAATTGTTGTATAAATGATTGTACGATTTACCTGCTGAATTTGTTGGTCTGGCACTTTCGAATTCTTCGGTATTCCGTTGGCGAAATACGCCGTGCACAGCGTTGTCAGTGCCAGTTACCTGCAAAAGATGCATTCTTCAATTATTCTGACACTCTCTAAAATCCAAAAATTTTGGTATTTGTAATAGCTTTAACAGCTGTGGCCTTCTCAGCTGTTTGGGCTAAACGCCCGCTCCAAAAGCAACAACAAATTTGCAATATAAATAAAAACAACAACAACTATTGGATGCGTCAGAATGTTAACTGTAAAAGCGTTACAAACAAACACATTCACTCAATTAGTATGAGTAAAGGTACCAACAACTATCTGAACTAGAGATGAGCTTTTGTTAAAATATTCTGATATGCGCAAATTACTCACGACAAATTAATAACATATTAATTAAATTCCAAGGCTGACTCATGCGTGCGTTTGCACATGTTTAGTGCTGATAAAGTTTGTGAAATACATTTAGTAACATTCATAATAAACAACAACAGAATAGTACTGCAACAAGAAATCACAGCCAGACTTTTTAAGTGTCCTTTATCAATAAGTAAACGATCGCAAGTTCTATCGATACATGCTTTGCTTCTCGGCACGTTCTCATCTCCATTTCCATTGACAACGTTTCAGCCACAGAAACACAGACGTGCGATTTGTTGTTGTGCCGCGTATTTGCTTTGCCTTATCAGACGCGCGAGTCGTTAGTGTCGTTGTCGTTGTCGCTTTTCGGATATCAACGGTATCACATACATATAGTACTTATTAACCTTTATAAATGGCTTGCAGCAAACTTTGCGTTGAGTCAATTGGCCAGTGATGGAAATTGCGTGATTTCTAGTATTCAAAATACGCACCTGTGACTCGTAGGCGGCATAACGTGGCGCCGCCGATTGCGATTGCTGCTGCGAAGTGCGCGCTGTTGATTGCCCCCACGATCGAAGGTGAGGCGCCTCCTGAAACCCCAGATCTTGATGCCGAGCAGTGCAAAGACGAGACTCAGCATAAGCATGGCCGAGGCAACCAAAGGACCAAAGGCCGCATGCTGACCTGTGCAGAAAAAAGAAAACATTAGCTCAAATTTGTCCAAGAAGCTGGCTAAGACACTTACCTTGGCCCACATACGTTAGCTGAGCCATGGCTGCTATTCGCTTCTGGCCAGCATTTCGCAGTTGCACACCTGATTTTTATGAATTTCTTGTTTCTGTTGTTATTTTTGGCTTCAGTTGAGTTTAGGTTCACCACGTCGGCGTTAGTCGAACGCCACAGCTTTTGGCTCTTGGCTTCCAGCGAATTCCAGCTCCACGTTCTCAGCGCTTGCCGTACCGAACCGAACCGCACCGCCGCTCGCACGCTCGTTAACTGATTGAACGCTGACGTCGCCAACTTGCCAACTACAACCGCTCAATGCTTATCGCAACGATTACTTGGCACGCTCTCTCGCTCTCGCTCTCTATCTTTCTGATTGTGTTGATGGTTTGGTTTGGTTTGGTTTGGTGTGCTCTTCTTTCACCCACTGCTCTTTGATTCGGCCCGCGCTTTTGGCCGTGAAGCGGTCTTTGCTGATTTATCAGCCATTAACGGCTGTTACCTGTTACCAAAAAAACGTTTGGGGAGTCGCTTCGTGGTCACTGATAAGCAATTGTCCATATCTCACCCACACATGATGCGTAATCATTAGTTAGATATTAAAAAGAAGCTACAAAAATCATGGGTCTACTAGGCAGTAGTATTTCTTAAGATCATGTTCCAACTGATAACATTACGCAAACAATTGTTGTTTTTTTTTACTGATAACCTTTAGCTTAACATGTTCTAATTATTGATGAGTTTTACAACATGATATGATATCGCCTTGAGAGAATTTCAATAAATTATTCCATTAAATTAAAAACTTCTGTTTAATATTTATCAACAGTCTGCCAGCTGGTGTTCATGTGGGACGATCCAATATCAAATCTGTTGCTGAGAAGCGTTTACCGCTGATACAGCGTTTCCTAAAATCTCTATTCGATGCAGCCGAGGAAATAGCGCACTCGGACTTGGTATACACATTCTTTCATCCGCTGCTGCGTGATCAGCAGGAGGCCAAATTGGAGATGCCCAAGATAAGAGGTAAGCAAGTCAATAGAAAGTTTAAGCTTTGATTAACAACAATTACTCTTGCAGAGGTCAAGCGACAGCCCTCGCGTGATAATCCCAATGAAATTGGACAAATACGCCTTTCGCTGCAATATCAACGTGGCGTGCTAACTGTGATGGTAAGTTGATCCATACTAAACAATAACTGAATATCTATGTTTAAATATTGTGCTTTTGCAGATACACCACGCCAAGGGGCTGCCCATGCTGCAGGGTGGCCAGGAGCCGAACACATACGTCAAGTGCTACCTGAAACCGGATCCAACCAAAGTGACCAAACGCAAAACAAAAGTAGTGCGAAAAACCTGTGTGCCCAGCTTCATGGAGACGGTAAGCCAACTTATACTCAGTTACAAATCGGCTATCAATAATTGTGCGCTTTATTGACAGTTGGAGTACCGCATGCCGTTGAATGTTGTGCAGCAGCGGAGATTGCAGGTGACTGTCTGGTCGCATGATACGCTGCAGGAGAACGAGCTGCTTGGTGGCTTTGAATTGGATTTGTCCAAGCATGATTTGCGTCAGGAGCTGGTCGACTGGCATCGCTTGGGTTCGGTGCCTAGGAATTGAATGTTGCCGCCGACTAAACGACAATCTGGCTAAGCTGCAAACACACACACACACACACACACATCCACACTCACATACACATACCCATACTATGTTTGTGCCTGTCTTTTCAACGCAATAATACTTACATACTCAAAGTGATTGTACATTCCATATATAATTATATTATAAACTTATTATACACTACTATATATACTAGCATATGCCCATCGTTTAGCTGAACTGTATCTATATCAATTGTATATAATCTACACACTCACACACATACATATTGTGAGTGGTGTTTAGCTATTGCACAAACTTTAACAGATCAGCTGAATTATTGTGTATGTTCAAGAATCAACCAAATATAAGTATACATACTTATATATGCAACTATAACTTTTTATTCAGGTCAATCTTATGGATATTGTAGTGTGCACTTTACTTATTTATAGTTTCTGGGGATTTTTCTATCGAAACGGTTCCAAACGCAATACCATTTTTTCCCCTTGGGCCAAATTGTAGACCACGAAATTAAGCACGTTTTGTACGAGGCAGCAAACGTTAACAGTATTATTGCCCAAACAGTGGGTTTGACTCGCATATATTATGCCAATAATAATTCTACCTAAGATCAGGCATAGAACAAGTATAAACAGTTCACCATCTTTTTCGATATTTAAAAAGTTTTTAATTTCTGGCTGTAGCTGATAAGGGATTTTACTCTACTGACTGTTTGTAGCACTTTTGTCTGGCTTATTACCTAAAAGAGTTATCAATCAGTTTCTTAACTGACAAAACTATAAATTCCAAATATCGCGTACTGCCAAAGCAGCTTGTGTGCGTCAAATATTCTAAATGATTCTTAAATAGTTGCGATCCAAAGAATATTAAATACAATAAAGTTTATGATGATGAGGATCAAAGTGTATTCACTAGGTCGCTCCAAAAGCTGTTAAAATAAAACTAAAAGTTTTTATTTTTATATATACAATATGACATTTTGTCATAACCGTCAAAAAAGAAATGAGAAATAAAATCAAAAAATAACTAAACGTAATTTTTAAATATATTTTTCTAATCAAAACTGAGCAAAGATATTTTAATATATTAAATACGATAATAGCAAACTAATTAAAATACAAAACCATTAATCATTTGTTTAATTGAAATGTTAAGGATTAGCTTACTCTATCGGGTTTTCCATCATTATGTGTAAAGAAATGATTTTAAAAATCCAAACGAATTGTATTTATGCTAATAACAATAAATGTAAAATGTCAAGTGTCTTAAAAATGTAATGGTTCTTTAATTATGACTAGTCAGCGTCTCCTTTGGTTTTTGTTGATTTGAAATATATATACACTAAGTTTTTTTTTAGTATGTCTATGCTTTTATGTCAAACGAAGAGTATACATATGCTGTGTCGAAAAATAACTTGTAAAATTCATTTAGCATTTACTTGAAAATTGCATGTTAAATTATCATCACTAAAAAAAAATGGATAATGGAAATTTGGACAATGGATCAGTCATGAGTCAACTAAAACAACAGATCGCAATGGCTCATGTCCAGCAGATGCTCTCCAAGATGACTTCAAAATGCTTTAATAAGTGCATATCGAAGCCGGGCAAGTCTTTAGATGGTACCGAGCAACGTTGTATTACACAGTGTATGGATCGTTTTATGGACACTTGGGATCACGTCTCACGCACCTATGGCAATCGTATACAACGGGAACAGGCCAAGGGATTTCAGAACGTGTCCACCTTAAAGTAAACACATCTTAAAAATTTAAACGTAATAAAGGAGTTGCCAGTCAAAAGCTTTTGTCTTTAATCTGTTATGGGCACAAACCTCAAGTTGGTGACTCCCCTCAGTCAAATGCTTATCAATCGGACAAAAGATAAGCACTGATTACTAAGCTAGCGAGGAACTGCAGCGTAAGTGTCACTTCCCTCCAACGAAGGTAATGTAATGGATCTGATGGACGTTGATTTCAGCTTGATATGTGCGAATTTAGGCGATCGTTATCGTGTTTGGAATGGTCTCGTTAGCTAACGGATGAGCATTTAACCAAAGCGCAAGTTACAGCGTAGTGTAGTTTCGAGACCACTCTAATCCATTGCATCGCTTTTCGTCATATGCAAATTTTGACCATTTGTCATGACCAATATTTGTTTTTACCTACAACTATCGCTAGCAAGTATTTATTAAAGGGGTTTAAAATTATACATTTATTTTGATTATGTAAGTTACGGGCTGAACTTGCTTTTTTTAGGGGCTTCACATAGATTTATGCAAATACTGCAGTTTAGGTCTTGATTAAGGTTTAAACTCTGCACTACTAAATTTTAGAAGGCCTATAAAAAGAGCAGATTAAAATATCTTTAATAAGGATACAAATTCAACACTAAAAAAGAAGACAGTTTTTATGTTCAAACCATAAATATTTAGGTTCAATCGATTAAAAAAATCAGCTTTTAAAACCCTGCCGGCTCGTTGTTGTGTGCTTTCAATAGCTCTATATTTTGTACTCTTTAAAAACGCAACATCATTCACCTAAGTCTTCAGTTTATTGTCTTACCTTATCTTAAGCATGTAAAATATGAATTAGTAGACATAAAAAGGCAACGATCGTATTAAATTTGATTTTTGATAATGACTTGCGAACACCCAAAAAAAATTGCTATCAGCTGCTACATGTGTTGCTATCAACATGGAGGACAAGGTCTTGGTCTTGTTTTTATAAGTGCAGGTGACCCGTTGACTGCCAAAATAAAATACAAAAAAATTTGTGCAAAAATTAAAAAAAAATCGAAAAAAAATCAAAAATAATAAAAAATGCAAAAGATAAAATGCGAACCGGTGGCCGAACTTATTGGCTCGAATACCAGAGGCAACAAAATCCAAATTGAATTCGCTTTCCTCAACCAGGTACATTCGAAGCCACACAAGTTACGATAAGAGTCCGAACTAAAAGGTCTGCACATAGTAGAGCTGTGTGCTTTCTATCAAAAGCTCCACTCCCAGCACTAAAAATAGTGCCAACAACAACAAAACAATAGCAATAACAATAGCAAGTGCGGTGGGTTTGAGTAATCATTGCAAGAACACGATAAGTAGAGCCCTCGGCACCTTATCTCAGCAACTAATCGGTACGGTTGGCGGCCCAACTACTGAGCGGGTTACGGGGAGACCAGTGGGTATACTTCATAGCTAACACAAATCGGAAAAGTAACGCTAAAAACGAGACAATTACACTATCAAAACACACAAGCGAACGTCAACGCAAGGTGATTAATGATAAGAAGCACTTGACAAGATTAACAAACTTGAGAGTATCTTAAGTTAGACTATAAAATAAGATTGCAAATTTATTTATAATAACTATGAACGCGAATTTGGGTAATTTAGGGAAGTAAGCTTAACATCTAATTTTTACTCTTATATACATTTGCATATTATCAAAGATTTTGAAAGTATTTTATTAAACAAGGGAAAACCAGTTAATTAACTATTATTTTTGTATTCTTGATATCGCCAGTAACGTTTTATTTTGGTGACTATAAAAATAAAAAAAGATTAAAGTCACAAATAATCTCAAGTATCTTGTCAACTGCATTGGAACATATGTCTTACAGGAATGCTACTACCTGGTATACATTCTAAAGAGCTGCACATATGTATATTAATTTGCTTAAAATCATTACGATGTTAGCAGATTGCAGTTTCTTGGCAAACAACTTGAAATACCCCACACTTTCCACACTTCAGCTATGTAAATATGGGAAGACTCTTAGTTAATTGATTTACAGAGGGTATAAAAAGAAATGTGATTCCATTGTACTGCGCATTTTACCGGATATACATTTGAAATGCAACTGGGTAAGTTAAAAGGAGCAAAGGAATGACTTGAATACAATAAAACTAAAATGGATTTCTGTAGTGATCTTCCTGTGGATTGGTCTTTTGACAATTCCCCAGGCATTCGCCTTGGATGCATGCGAAGGACTACATTTTGGATATAAAGCAATTGATCCAGCTGATCCCCATGCATACTATTTATGCTTCGGCCTGTTTGGCAAAGTAAAAAACTACTGTGCAGAAGGATATCGCTTTAATGTTCAAGGACAAAATTGCGTATTTGAAAAACTGCCAGGAGTCCACGCCCAAGGCGAGGCAAGCGGTGCTCAAAATGAGTTCAACATTAATCAGAACATCACCATGGATAGACCTATTATATTCAACATTTTCGGATATCTGTGGAATAAGCCTCCAAGCCTACCAAAACCTTTGCCAAAGCCACCACCAATAACAACAACTTCCAAATCACCTACAACACTTTCAATATCAACAACACCATCAGGTACTGAATCAGCAACAGGAAGCACAACTGATACATCAGCAGAGAGTTCGACTGAGAACATCATCTCTAGTTCGCCAGTAACTGAACCAGATGGTTCTACTGAAAGTTCCACCTCTAGCTCAGAAGGATCGACAGCAACTGACTCTGTAACAGATAGTTCTACTGAAAGTTCCAGCTCTAGCTCAGAAGGATCGACTGCTTCTGAGGCATCATCCACCTCGTCAGTAACTGAACCAGATAGTACTACTGAAAGTTCGAGCTCTAGCTCAGAAGGATCGACATCATCCGACGCATCAACAGAGACTTCTACTGAAAGCTCTAGCTCTAGCTCAGAAGGATCGACTTCATCAGAGCAATCATCGAGCTCAACAGCAACTGACTCTATAACAGATAGTTCTACTGAATCCAGCTCTAGCTCAGAAGGATCGACTGCTTCTGAGCCATCATCCACTTCGTCAGTAACTGAACCAGATAGTTCTACTGAAAGTTCGAGTTCTAGCTCAGAAGGATCGACATCATCCGAGGCATCAACAGAGACTTCTACTGAAAGCTCAAGCTCTAGCTCTGAAGGATCGACTGCTTCTGAGCCATCATCCACTTCGTCAGTAACTGAACCAGATAGTTCTACTGAAAGTTCGAGTTCTAGCTCAGAAGGATCGACATCATCCGAGGCATCAACAGATAGTTCTACTGAAAGTTCCAGCTCTAGCTCAGAAGGATCGACTGCTTCTGAGCCATCATCCACTTCGTCAGTAACTGAACCAGATAGTTCTACTGAAAGTTCGAGTTCTAGCTCAGAAGGATCGACATCATCTGACGCATCAACAGAGACTTCTACTGAAAGTTCCAGCTCTAGCTCAGAGGGATCGACTTCATCAGAGGCATCATCGAGTTCGACAGTAACTGACTCGATAACGGATAGTTCTACTGAAAGTTCCAGCTCTAGCTCAGAAGGATCGACTGCTTCTGAGCCATCATCCACTTCGTCAGTAACTGAACCAGATAGTTCTACTGAAAGTTCGAGTTCTAGCTCAGAAGGATCGACATCATCCGAGGCATCAACAGATAGTTCTACTGAAAGTTCCAGCTCTAGCTCAGAGGGATCGACTTCATCAGAGGCATCATCGAGTTCGACAGTAACTGACTCGATAACGGATAGTTCTACTGAAAGTTCCAGCTCTAGCTCAGAAGGATCGACTGCTTCTGAGCCATCATCCACTTCGTCAGTAACTGAACCAAATAGTTCTACTGAAAGTTCGAGTTCTAAGCTCAGAAGGATCGACATCATCTGAGGCATCTCCCCTCCTAACAGATAGTTCTACTGAAAGTTCCA
This sequence comes from Scaptomyza hsui, assembly GCA_018152825.1. NCBI lineage: Eukaryota > Metazoa > Arthropoda > Insecta > Diptera > Drosophilidae > Scaptomyza > Scaptomyza hsui. The sequence continues at coordinate 1,210,584 of JAECXO010000307.1, forward strand.
GCTCTAGCTCAGAAGGATCGACTGCTTCTGAGCCATCATCCACTTCGTCAGTAACTGAACCAGATAGTTCTACTGAAAGTTCGAGTTCTAGCTCAGAAGGATCGACATCATCCGAGGCATCAACAGAGACTTCTACTGAAAGCTCAAGCTCTAGCTCTGAAGGATCAACATCTTCTGAGGCATCATCGAGCTCGACAGCAACTGACTCTATAACAGATAGTTCTACTGAAAGTTCCAGCTCTAGCTCAGAAGGATCGACTGCTTCTGAGCCATCATCCACTTCGTCAGTAACTGAACCAGATAGTTCTACTGAAAGTTCGAGTTCTAGCTCAGAAGGATCGACATCATCCGAGGCATCAACAGATAGTTCTACTGAAAGCTCAAGCTCTAGCTCTGAAGGATCAACATCTTCTGAGGCATCATCGAGCTCGACAGCAACTGACTCGATAACAGATAGTTCTACTGAAAGTTCCAGCTCTAGCTCAGAAGGATCGACTGCTTCTGAGCCATCATCCACTTCGTCAGTAACTGAACCAGATAGTTCTACTGAAAGTTCGAGTTCTAGCTCAGAAGGATCGACATCATCTGACGCATCAACAGATAGTTCTACTGAAAGTTCCAGCTCTAGCTCAGAGGGATCGAGCTCTGAGCTCGTCAGCTACTGAACGGATAGTTCTACTGAATTCCAGCTCTAGCTCAGAAGGATCGTTTCTGAGCCATCATCCACTTCGTCAGTGACTGAACCAAATAGTTCTACTGAAAGTTCGAGTTCTAGCTCAGAAGGATCGACATCATCCGAGGCATCAACAGATAGTTCTACTGAAAGTTCCAGCTCTAGCTCAGAAGGATCGACTGCTTCTGAGCCATCATCCACTTCGTCAGTAACTGAACCAGATAGTTCTACTGAAAGTTCGAGTTCTAGCTCAGAAGGATCGACATCATCCGAGGCATCAACAGAGACTTCTACTGAAAGTTCCAGCTCTAGCTCTGAAGGATCAACATCTTCTGAGGCATCATCGAGCTCGACAGCAACTGACTCTATAACAGATAGTTCTACTGAAAGTTCCAGCTCTAGCTCAGAAGGATCGACTGCTTCTGAGCCATCATCCACTTCTTCAGTAACTGAACCAGATAGTTCTACTGAAAGTTCGAGTTCTAGCTCAGAAGGATCGACATCATCTGACGCATCAACAGATAGTTCTACTGAAAGCTCCAGCTCTAGCTCAGAGGGATCGACTGCTTCTGAGCCATCATCCACTTCGTCAGTAACTGAATCAGATAGTTCTACTGAAAGCTCGAGCTCTAGCTCAGAAGGATCGACATCATCCGAGGCATCAACAGATAGTTCTACTGAAAGCTCCAGCTCTAGCTCAGAGGGATCGACTGCTTCTGAGCCATCATCCACTTCGTCAGTAACTGAACCAGATAGTTCTACTGAAAGTTCGAGTTCTAGCTCAGAAGGATCGACATCATCCGAGGCATCAACAGAGACTTCTACTGAAAGCTCTAGCTCTAGCTCTGAAGGATCAACATCTTCTGAGGCATCATCGAGTTCGACAGCAACTGACTCGATAACAGATAGTTCTACTGAAAGTTCCAGCTCTAGCTCACAAGGGTCAACTGCATCTGAAGCATCATCCACTTTGTCAGTTACTGAACCAGTGAGCTCTACTAAAGGCTCGACAACAACCGAGTCATCGTCCCATTCAACAGTAACAGAGCCATCAGCTGATGCAGATTGCAGCCTACTACCAAATGGCTCCTATCTACGGGACCCGAAATCATGTAGCAAATTCTTCGTTTGTTTGAATGGGCAGGCTGTCGAACAAAGCTGTCCAAACGATTTGTATTTTGATCTAAAAACAAAGGTATGCAACTTCCCTAACTTAGTTGACTGCTCAATTACTCAAGACAAGCCTCTGGTGTTGCACAACAAAGAACAACAAGATGGCGGCTTGTTAGCCTCTTCTCCTAGCCCTAAGCCATCTATCCAAAGCACAATTGCAGCTTTAGTGCCAAAAGCATTTAAAGAAAGTAACGCACACAAGTCCAATCACAAAATCTACAAGTGCTTCGAAAGAACAGGTCAAAAGTAAACCTCAATTGCATGCAGTACTAAAATCACAGCTATTCAGTTTAATTAAAGCTGAAAGTTTGAAGACGGAGACAACAGCGACAAGCTTTACAAAATCAAAATTATCTAAACCCAAACCAATTATGAAGAGTCAACAAAACAAAAAAGGCAATGACAAAGACTTGGATACTGGCTCGACTGTCCCCTCAGATGGTGGAGAGACTTCCGATTGCAGCTCTTTACCAAACGGCGTGTTATTGAGGGATTCAAAGTTGTGCAGCAAGTTTTACGTATGTGCAAATGGACGTGCCATACCTCGACAATGCCCAGGAGTTTTACACTTCGACATAAAAAAGCGGGTTTGCAATTTCCCCAGCTTGGTTGATTGTTCAAATGGCGTTAAGTCATACAGCTCTGTTGCAAAGAGGCCCTTACGTCTGTCGACTGCACAAAGACCGCACTCTCCATCCAGTTTTGTTTCTGTGCCGAAAGGACCCTCTCCTGATTGTGGCTCATTACCAAATGGATCTTATCTAAAGCACCCTAAATCATGTAGCAAGTTTTATGTCTGTGCCAATGGCCGTGCAATACCGAGACAATGCCCCCAAGGTCTTTACATAGACACAAAAAATAAGTACTGCAATTTCCCAAGTCGAGTGGACTGTTCCTTTGATGATGGTGTTATATCAGAAAGCAGTAGGGAGCTTCCAGAAGCTAACTCAGCAACAGTGCTAGGTATGCAGGATTGCACAGGTAAAGCTAATGGCATCATCATACGCGACTCAAAGATGTGTAATAAGTATTACGTCTGCTCGAATGGTAAGCCAGCTACCCATTTCTGCAAACCTGGTCAATGGTTTGACCTTAATAGCCAGGCCTGTGACGAAAAGCGTTTGGTCGACTGTCGTAATTAAGTGGAAAAAAGTATAACGTCTATTACAGTACTTTAGATATTAAAGGTGAATGGGTAGGCTAGGGCTTTTGAATAAGTGGCGTATACTAAATATTAGCATAAATGTATTATAGAATTGGTTATGGTGTTTGATATATTTAAGCAATTTACATATATAAAACGTACGTTATTGTATATAACTGAAAGTCTTCTACATGAAATAAATTATGTTATTACATTATGAGTCTGAAACTCGCTCCTCGAGAATCATGTAGCGGCATTTTAGTTGTGGCTCATGTTAAACGAATCAGTAATTTCTTTATTAATTCAATTTTCCACCAAGAAACTTCCAGACTCCCAAGTAAGACGTCTGTGCCGGTAGGGAGTTGGGAGATGAAGTTGGCAACCAACGCGACTAGCGTTTTCAGTCCTTGAAGTGTGACGACAAATTACAGGACATGGCGCAAACAACTGCCAACTGGGGAACTGGCGTGAAATCGATTTTGTTCCAGGGACCAATTCACGTGACAAAGTCAAGCCAGACATTAGACGCACAATGTTTCAAGTTACACTTGCCAAGTGATAAGAATACGCCGACACCTCATCAAGAGCCACCCCGGAACAGCCCCTGTCACACTGAGTGAGTGCGTGAGTGAGTGGGTGTGTGGCTGCCTCTACTGCTGCTCAAGTACAAGGACATTTTAAAGTACAAGAATACCTTTATTGTTAATGCTTTCTTTACTAGCGTTTCAATAGCTGAAGTACTTCCCAAAAATATGAAGTTTTCTTTATGTTTGACCCATTTGACATTGTTAGGTTAGGTAGTGTTAGAAGGGTTGTGTATGAATTAGGCGCCAAAAACTTGAGTACAGTAAATCAGCATTATAAATGACAAAGCCATGAGTGTGTGAGACAAACAGACGAAAAGGTAAGAGAGTTACATGAGAGTGAATGTTGGGGTGCGTCTGACTAGCACTCTTCGTGGTGGTTGTTGGCTACTTACCAGCGACAACGCCGGCTTTTCTGAAACTGCAGCCAAAGGTCGCAGTCGGTTTTTGTATTTAGCTGTCGCAAACTAACAACTTTTGGCTTAATAAGAATGTTTGTGTCTCAAATAAGTGTAACTAAATACAAGTGCAAAGAAAATGCATATACAAAGTGTTAACTTTGAAGTTTTTTAGTTATTACATTGAATGTTAACAATATAACAATACAAATACAATATTACTTCCGCCCCCATCAGGCGATGTGCAATCGTTTCATCTCGCTTGCACAGATCACAACATTTAATCGATACATTTAACAGTGGGCTGCCCACCTAATGTGTTAACAGTGCGCTGCTAAACTTAGCCGCCATTGGCGCTAGCGACGAGTAGACGCACTCACAGTCGTAGTCGCAGTGTCAGCGTTAAGACGTTCAGACGGATATTTGCAAGAACATTCAGAGCGCCACCAAGTGCGCCTGTGTTTCAATGTGTATGTGTGTGTGAGAGTGCCGTGAAATGTGAAAATGTAAAATGCAATGTACATAAATAAATGCGAGTGCAATGCACCAACAACAACACTACTTTGTTAAAGTGAATGTATGAATCTTAAGGCAAAGTGCAAATTTGTATCACGAGTGAAGGAGTCGCCGTTTATCATATACTTTTATAAAGTGTAAGTATTAACATGCCTGTATTAAGCAACGGGCGTTAACTGTTAACTGAGCTTAAGCACAATTAAATTGCTAATTTTGTGATTGTCTGAATGTATAAAACTTCCTTGGGCATCAACAACAATAACAACAAAAACACACACAAACACAAAAAAACAAAAAAAAAAACTTAGCTGGCAGTGTAGTAAAAGTAAATTGAGAAAGTAGCGAGTAAAATCGCTACAAACACCACGCATCCCACAAAAACCCGCACACCCTACCACAATGCCCTGCAGCAGCAGCAGCAGCAAGTGCTTTGTCGGTGTTGAGGGTTGTTGTTGTTGCTATTGTTATTGTTGTTGCTGTTGTTGTTTGCTTGTTGTAGCCGTTTTGTCGTATGCGCCTGTGCCAGGGGGTTGTTGCTTGGTTTCAGTGCGGCATTTGTATATATACGTATGTGTGTGTGTGTGTGTGTGTGTGTAACGGTTAATCTCATTCATCAGAGAGTTGAGTTTTACACATTTTTACGCCTGCGAGTATACTACGAGCTATGCAAACGAACAGAGCCGATTACTCGTCTAGCGTCGCTCGTTACCACCCATCCCATTCCAAACAACACAACCCATCTCACCCCACACCGCCCCACTACCCCATACTGCGCTCGCTCTTTGAGAGAGCTGAGAGCGACGCTTAAAGGTACGCTGTTAATGTTGCCATCTCGCTTGCACCCAAGTGTATGAAGGCGTAGTTAGTGGTCGATTTTAAAAGTCCTTCACGTAGCGACAATACTCATGTATTAATGTTGCGATGTGCGTTCGTGTGTGTGTGTGTGTGTTTGTGTATGTACTACACTGTAAAAGTAGTGCCAAGCGCTGTACATAAGCACATGCATAATTACATATTTACTTATACGAATACGTGTACATACATACATACTTACGTTGTAAGTATATGGCATTTTCGTAGCCAGGGTCAGGATGTGTGTAATGTAATGTAATAAATACAGTGGTCGTCACGAAAATTAGAAGGTTATGTTTCAAAATTACTGTACTTAGAACTGGTTGTAATTTACTTATATAGTTAATTTAGTTATTCCTTTGGATTTTAATTTTTTGTTAACAAATAAAAAAAGTAGTATTTTAAAGCAACTCTTTGTAAAAGTTTTTCGTTCCAAGCGACTACTGTACTTAGTTCTGTTGCGTTTCCGTGTACATATTCATTGTATGTATAGGTTCTCGTTTAGGTGTAGATACACACACATACACACAGGTGTAAGCCAGGTGCAAGGATGCCCAGTTTGATCAGTGTGTCGTTACGCACACACACATATGTATGTATATGGATGAATGCTTACTCGCACATGCGTATCCTTTGTGTGTGTGTGAGTGTGTGTGTTGGCAATCGTATTAATCATTAAGATGACCTCGACCCTTTCAGTGTTTCGACATCCTCCTTTGGCACCCCCTTCCCATCCCATCCCGTCCCGTCCTGATGCTTGATTCATATGTCGGCTGTCAGCTTTTGTGCTGCGTTGGGCACAAATGAGAAAACTGCCAACTGCTAAAACATAAAAATAAATAAATAAATGTGATTGCGATTGCGGTTTTCTCGTTGCGGACTTGTCAACAGCATTCCCTCCCCTCCTACCCATCCTACTCCCACTATTAATCTGTCCCTATTCGAATCGAAAACATGCTTGTTTCCTTCTTCTTCTTTTTTTTTTGCATACACACATATTTAGCTTTTTGCGTTCGTTTGTTGTCCTGTGGTGGTATTTGTGTGTTTTCCGCGTCTTGGGATTGACCCAGTTGTCAGTTTGTTGTTGGGGGGCGCTAAGCCAAGCTACATTTCCACATCAAAATCAACATCAATGTTGTCGCCCCATTTTGTCAACGCTGTCGTCCTTCGACCACACAATCCTATCCGCCATTTGAATCTGGAACTCATGATTTGACACATTTGGCGCTCAAGGAAATAAGCGTTTTGAGTGGTTTCCGAGCTTGTTAATCAAATATTGGCAGGATAACATGTGCTAAAAGATCTGATTTGTCCAGATTGTGTATTATGGGGTTTTATTTAACATAGAATAAACAAATCAGCTAGTTTTTCAGGATGTGTTTTTGTGTGTTGTTTGAAGAGAGATTTTACTGTCCAGATAGCACCTGCCAAATGCGTATCTTGTTGTCCGAGTAGCCGGCAAAGAGTGTCTGTCCATCTATGGACCAGGCCAGCGATAGACATTGGGGTAGATCACCTTTGGCCGTGGGTGTTACATCCTCCAGCCAGAGCTCGAATGCCGACTTCTTGGAGGACAGATCCCAAACAACAATCGATGGACCGCTGGCCACACACAACCAATAGCGACAGGGCGAGAAGGACATGGCATTAACCTCCTCATGATGTTCCAGCGGGTATAGATTGCGTCCATCGCTCAGATCCCAGAAGAGCACCTTCGAATCCTTGCCGCCCGAAGTGCAGAGTGAGCCATCCGGCGAGACAGCCACCGTGGAAAGGTAGCCAGTGTGACCATGATGGTTATTGTGCAGCTTGCAATGGGTCAAATCCCACACCTTGACAGTGCGATCCCAGCCGCAAGAGACAATCATTTGGTTGGCATTCTTGGGTGAGAAACGCACACACGAAACCCAATCCGTATGGCAATCGTCCGTAATGGTATACTTGCAGTCCGCCAGTGTGTTCCACAACTTGATGGTCTTGTCGCGTGAGCCCGACACAATCTGTCGATTATCGGGCGAGAAGGCCACGGACAGCACATCCTTAGTATGACCCTCAAAGCGATGCGTCGTGGCGCTGGCAGTCAAATCCCACAGGCGTATGGTGCGATCCCAGGAGCCGGAGAGCGCAAAGTTGCCATCCGTTGAGAGCACCACATCGCTGATGAAGTGCGAGTGTCCATAGTTGCGTTTGAGCATGGAACCATAGTTGTTCATGCCATCGCGATTTAGGCGCCACAGGATGAGTGTCTTGTCCCGCGACGAGGAGACCAACAGATCCGGATCGTAGGGATGGGGAGCAACCTGAGTGACCCAGCCACTGTGACCGGATAGCACGCCAACTAACTTTATTGTCTCCGGCATTTTACGATTTTATTTTAAGATTTATAGGGGTTTTTTTTTGGAAAGCTAAAACTTTAGACAATTGTTGAGCCTGCTGACTTTAGACAATAATAAAATCAATGTTCTATTTTTACTTCTCTGGATTACTTGGTTTGTTTTTTGGGGGCAATATTTATAGATTTCAGACTGTTTGATTGCTTTTATGGTTTGACCTTTTTGTTAATTAGCTAAGCTATTTACGGAATGACAGACAAGTTAACAGTTTAATGCTTTTCCCTTGTACTTGTGTGTATCTTTTATTTTTTAGGCACATGCTGAAGAATTATTACAAATAATTTTCATTGTTATTTGTTTTTTTAATTTACTCAATCCACGATTTTTGAAGACGTCTCCTACAAATTTGGCTTCGTAGTAGAAAAGAAACAACAAGAAAACATGAATTGCTACCTTGCCGAGGTCATCTATCAATATTTAAAAGCCTGACAATTGTTCTCCATTATTGCCGTATGACGTTACGTGTGTGTGTGTGTGTGTGTGTGTGCGTGCGTGCGTGTTAACCGTCGACATTCACCTCCTATTCCCCCCTGTTTCCCCTCGTTTTCCTATTCATCTACAGTGCTTAAGGGCGATGACGTAAAATGAAAAATGACGTGGAGCAACGCGAAAGCTTTGCCAGACGTCGGCACCTGAAATAAAAGCCAAAAACGAAAGAGGATAAAGAAGAATCCAGTTAAAATTGCTGTAAAATGCACATGCATATAAGTGCGTGTCTCTCTGTATTGTGTGTGTGTGTGTGTGTGTGTGTGTGAGAGAGTATTGAGCGAACTCTGGCCAAAACAATGCGGCTTTTCGACGGCTCGCTTGAAAAATTACTCATACGGCAATGAAACACAAATGTATGTGTGTGTGTGTGTGTGTGTGTGTAGATGGCGCCAGTAGCTTCGCTATGTGTGTGTTGGCCGCCCCCACCATTTGGACCAGACAAATGGACATGGCCAAAGACGGGTGGCCGCCAGACTGACTGGCAGACAAGCGAAACGTTGGCGGAACGTTGGCAAACGAAGGGGCAACAAAGTGTGCAAAGGGGTGGAGGGCGGTTGCAAATTGAGACAGAGACACCGAGAGTCCTTTCGCATTTTGCCGGCACAAGTTGTTTAGGGTGCATGCATGGTGTGCGGGTGTTGAAGTTGAATAACACACACAGCAAAAAAAAAAAAAAGTGTTGCCAACATACACAACGTTGTAGTACATAAAAACACTTTGCCATTACATACAAAGTAATTTCTTTTGTTTATAGGAGACCAGCAGCAGTTAATATAGGTATATGTGTGTGTGTGAGTGTATTTATGTTTGCTCTTTCGTCTGCTTTTGTTTGTTTGTCTTTTTTTTCTGTTGGGATTTAATGTACTGTTGTTAATGGAAATTTGTGAATATTCAGTGTAATGCGAGCTTTTTTCTTTTTTCTTTCCTTCTTTTATCATTTGGCTTTTGCCTTGATATACGTGTGATATATGACACTGGTTTAAAGGTTCTTTGATTAGTTGGGTGTAGACGATAATGAGTGCTTGTGCACAGAGAGAATAAAGGTGTTACTACAGTTAGATCCACACAATATGCAAGAGAATTTAAGTTTTGAGCCTCTTCTCATTTATTTTCGTATCTTTACTCAATTTAAAATTTATGCATATCAAAATTAGTTAGCTAATAGCAAATTTATAACCAAACTTTGTTTACTTTTAGTCTTTGTTTTGTGCTCAACTGACAGCGCATCATAAATCAATTAAACTAAATATACAGCCAGTTAAAATTTGAACAATGGCAAAGACCAAGCACACTTACAAATGTACACTCGTTGTGTGTGTGTGTGTGTGTGTTTGTGTAGTTTATCATGCATATATATAGAGACCTAAATAACACACAGGAATATATAACTCCAAAAGCGATTGCTCGATGAAACCCCACAGGGCCATTAATTGTATGGTAGTCTAACATTTTTTTCTGTTCCTTTCTGCTCTTTTTTGTACACTCTTCCATTGTGCTTCCCCATTTTGTATGCCATGTTTTACGCACCTACATACATGAAACACTACACACACACACACAGTTGTTATTGTTGCTGCTGTATGTAGTTAGTTTTGTTTTGTTTTAGCCTGGCTAAAGCCGCTTTAAATGCGTTGTTGCTTTTGGGCTTTTGTGTTCCATTTTGTGTGTGTGTGTGTGTGTGTGCGTGTGTGTTGATATGCTGCCCGGTGTTTGTAATTTATGCGGCTTCCGTTGCCTACTGCCCCCCGCCCCACGCCACCTGCCCACTGTTAACCCTCTGCCAACCCAAACATCAACATGAGATCAGAGTGATATAACAACAATTACATTTTACGCTCTTTAGGGGGTAAAAGGCAACAAAAAAAAAGAAGTGAAAACGTTGCACTCATCTAATCAACCTCTCTCTGTATGGGTTAGTTACTTTTTTGTTGTACGACGTGCATAAAATATTGGTCTGCTGACATTTTTCATCATTCCCATTAATTTAGTAATATAAAAACCTGGACATGGCTTGAGATTTATCAACTCTGGGGCCTAAACAAACTGGTTGTCATAGCAATTAGTACAACAACAACAAAAAGAACTAAAAAACACAACAAAGCTATAATTGATACCTAATACATTCTATACTTAAACACGTGTCACATTTACCGTCAATAATTAGAGATAGTTATCTGTAATGTAATTTGTAACTACACGAAATGGTTTTGGGTAAACGAGATCGATTTGAAAATTCGTTAAAGCTTTCTACAAAAACTGTACAAAGAAACTTCTTTAATATATTTACTGTTACTCAAGCATCATTTGCTTAAAAAACAATCAAATTCCGCTTATCCCAACTCGAGTCAAGAAACAAACTTTGAAGGCATACAAACAAATCCAGAAATCAACTGTCCGGAAAGTAAGCCAAATGAAATTGCTTTAAAAAATTACGCCCTAAGCCAAAAATTTGTAAGTGGAGTGGAGTTGAGTCAAGTTGGCAGCAAAGTCAGCAGCGGGCGTGCAGCGGGGGGTGAAAATGTGGAAAACTATAATCAAATTTAATTAAAGGCGAAATTGGAGCGCTCGAAGGATAACAAACAGTAAGAGAGCGTGTATGTGACAAGTCCAAGCCATGAATGCTACACAGAGAGGGAGAGAGGAGAGAGGGAGGGAGAAGGCTGCTGCAAGCAAATAAAGCACAACAAAATATGTGCGATACATTTTTTTTTTCTCTTCATCTTTTTGCCTTCGCTGTTCCCGATTCTGTTGCTGCTGCTTCTGGCTTCTCATTATTATTTTGCCTTTTATGTGGCACACAAGAATAAAATGAGTGTTGTAGCAGTAGTAGTAGTAGTACTAGTAGTAGCCTGGGCGTTTGGTCAGAGAGGTGAACCGTCCCCCACACCCCACTCCCCCCCTTTCCAATGCTACCCCCCGTAACGACACGACCCGCTTTGCTTTGCCATGCTCGGGGGCTGCCGTTGATTTCTAATGTGATAAACTTTTGATGGCACAAAGGCGCACTGTTGGCTGCCTGCCTGCCTGCCTGCCTGCCTCCCTGGCCTGCCTCCATGCTGCCGTGGTGTGCCTGCATAACCTATACCCCCCTCTCTCTCTCTCTCTCTGCCTGCTCTCCCTTAAGAATTTATTTAACGTAGCTGCTCTGGCAGGCGGCTCTTTAAAATCAACGCTTTAGTTTCTTATTACCCAGTCATGCAGTTGAGGCTCATTATTATTTCAAACGCACACACACACACACACACATACTGATAAGTATAATGGCAGCGCTTGTGTTTCAATGATAAACTGTGCATCGCTGCGTATACGTAATATCTCATTTAGTATGCGCTTTTAAATGCGCATACTACGCGCCTCCCCCTTTGCCGCATGCCACGCCCATTTGCTGGCAAAGTTTGCCACGAGCGCCTGGAATAATATTATGCATCGATTCCTCGATTTATGTGATACTTATGAATCGTTTGGGATTGTTATCTGAGCTGTTCAAAGACAGACAGGAAGACAAGGAAAGGCAATGAGAAAAATTTAGTTAAACTTAGTAAGGGCTCTGATAACGTGCAAGTGGGCAGAAGTTTTTCTTTGTTTTAGTTTCTATAATGGTAAAATAATAATTTTCTTAGATTTATATGTAAATCAAAGATACAATTTCGAAACACTTTATTGACATAAGAATCTCATATATGCACATATATTCCCACACGATTTTATTGTTTCCCCGATTGCCATTTTCTAATTGCTTCGCGTTTTCTCCATTTTCGCAGGCCTGATGATAAATGCAACAAACTGACAATTAATTCGGAATCGGGCGCAAAATGTCGAAACGAGAAACAGACTAAAGAGGAGAAACGCGCGGAAAACTCATAAATGAATGCTTTTAATTGCGAAACAATGACGTTTGCCACGACAAATGTGCCGAGAACAAAAGCAAAATTGTTTGCTAGATCAACAGCAGTAGCAAAAGCAGCAGCCGAGACCACAACAAACTTTTTGACCAGCTGCACAAAGTGAAAATCGTGTGGAAAATCGTGCAAAATTCGCTAAAATCGAGAAACCAGCAGAATGCTGCTGATGCCAACATCATGTGGACCCGGTCCACCAGCGGACGCACCCGCTGTTGACCCTAGCCCAACACACGAACATACACGTATCCGAGGACAACGTGGTGATGGTGGTGGTGGCATGCCAGCCCGGACTTCGACTCCGAGCAGCCAGGGCATTCCCAAATGGCTTCTAATGCTACTCATGCTTTTTGCCATCGTGGCCCAAACGCCGCAGAGCCAAGTGGCCGCCGAGAAAAGCAAACACTGTGAGTATTTACAACAATTTATATACATTTAAACATATGCATATATAGATACATATATACAAAATGTATTTGTGTGAGCCAAAAATCGAAGCTTTGCTAAAGTTTTACCCTTGTCCAGAAGTCCACTTGAATTTTTGGAAAACAATTTTGTCCCTTTTCTCTTAGTGTTGAACTTTTTGGCGACAAAGAGCAAATAATTTTGTTGGGACTAAAATAAAAGTTTCATTTATAAGTATTGAGGCTTTTGAATTCCATTTTGACACTTTAATAATTTGATTAATTTTATAGAAACTAAACGCAGCAAATGTTGCCAGACTTTTTTATTTAAAAATGGGAGGGAAATGAAAATAAAATTAATGTATGGCAAATAAAGCGTTGATGGAAAGCAAATAAATATGCTTGGTAAAAGCTGAAATTTAAATATGAAAAGAGACGCTTTAAAAGTAATTCTTAATAGCATTCTGGACAAGTTTGCTTAAGAAACTATATAAGCTTAAAGCAAACAGTTCGAAAAGCCTTAAGTCAAATGCTTGTTGACATCAAGTCAAGTACATATTCTCCATACTTTCCATATACATTTTGTCATTTTGTATGCTTTTTACTTATTTCAGCTTCTGTTCTGTGGTCCATACATCAAAATATTTGCACACAATTTGTTGTTTTTGTCTTGCTCGTATTCTGCACGAGCAGGACAATAAAATTTCATCGAGGAAATGTAATAAAAGTGCATGAAAATGTTGTAAAAAATCGAGCACAAACAGAAGAAAAAGCAAAAAAGCTTCAACTGTAAAATATACATATATATGTATATACACACATGAACAGGCTTGTGTGCATGTGTGGGTGTTTTTCTCTGGGTTTTTTGTGTCTGTGGTAATTCATTCTCATTGTCCATATTGTTTATGCAGAGAATAAACAACATATAAATACAATTTTACGATGAGAAGCCAACTTGCATACTAAACAGCCTGTCATTCACACAAGTATGCGTATGCGTATGTGTGTGTGTGTGTGCTTGTGTGTTTGTTCAAAGATATTCAAGTATGTATGCTAAAAGCCTCAACATTGACAAAAGCTCGAACACACATTTTAATCAAAGCTGCAATAACATGAAATCTCTCTTGACTGCCTATTGCTAACTAATAAAGACAAAACAAAATAAAACTACATGACTTCTGAATACCCTGAATTTAACAGATACTTTATTTAAATTAAATTCCCATCATCCTCTGCATATCCATATTAAGTATATATAACTCACTTCAATTACCAATTCATTAACGTATGTATATATGCGTTTCAGTTCCCTTCTAGGAAGTTTATTTGATTTGCTGCATATCAATGTTGCATAATAAGTTGTTTACATCATACTCAATAATTTGATACAGTTCACACACACATGCACACATTGAAGATGGGGCAAGGGAAACCAGACATTTTCTGCTGGCAAATGAAATGAAATTGCTGTTGCGTTACGACTGCACCACAACGACGACGACGACGATGAAAGTTGTTTGCCGCAAATTATTTCCGTATTTTAACATTAAATCATAATTAAAAATTGCAAGTAAAACAACTTACAAGTCGGCAAACAGCGACGCCGGCGTCGACGTCGACTGCGAGGTGAAACTTTGCGCTGTAGGAAAAAGTTGTTGCATACTTTTTTGGGCATGCTTCCGGTTTGCTGCCGCTGACTCCTGCCCTGGCAGCGCTGTCTGCTGCGAAGTGCGCGCGTCTAATTGCAGCGCCCCCCCTACCGCCAGTTACGGATGACGACTCGGATTTTACGGTGCTGTTGTTGGTGCTGTTGGCTTTTTCTTGCTCGTTTCCGGAGGCGACAGAAAAACAGAGAAACACAACAACACAACAACTAAACAGTGATGCTTAGCTCTGTTGCTGCGGCCACAAACACACATTATTACACACACACACACACACACACACACACATCGTCTTTCCCCTATTCGCTATAATGCTTGTGGCTCACGTGGCGTGTACTTAATTTTCTCCATGCTCATTGCCAGGCGCGTTAAAAGTTTTCTCCTTTTTATACAGCATATACATATATATACATATATATTTTTTTCCTGTTCGCATTGCATTCAGCCCAAAGGGGCTGGCGACGACGACGGCGATGAGGCCAAAAGGCTTCCGCTGCCCGTAAAAGCAGCGACGTTGGCAGCATTGAAGGCTTTCTGCAACTCGTTCAACAACAAATTTTGTACAAAAGTTTCATAATTAATTTCATGTTAAGTGGCAATGGCGAGAACCGTAACGTAGGCAGGTCCTGTAATTTCCAAATCCCCCCACCATCCTCGCCCCTCTGCTCCCTCTCCTGCTTCCTTTAGCACATCATTTGCCACTCGTACAATTTTTTTTGGACCGTTGTCTTTAATTTGAATTGTCATTTCCTGTCTCAAACACTCGACGCGGCTTCCCCTGTCTCTACCTCCCCCCTCTAGCGGTCTGCCAGCCATCCGGCTCAGGGTGCCACGCCCCTTCCTTCTTCAGCTTTTGCTACTTCTGCTGGTGATGCGCACGTTCAACTTGATTAGCGTAACTTGTAATGACTCGCACGAGCTGCGACTCCAAAGGCAAAACTTGGTTGGCCAGGACTCCAGGAACTTCCCCTCAATTGCCAAACACTCACTTACATGTGTAAATATGTACTCTATGTGTGTGTGTGTGTTTGTCAGTCTTTCGTATTTGCAAGTGGTTTTCATAATTACTTTGTGTGTTCACTTCAAATTATCTGAAGCGCACAAGTTTTTTGGGCTCCTTTCTCTCTGTCTGTCTCCGTCTCTGTCTGTATGTGTGCTTGAGTTATAACAGGTCCTTGCTGGCTGCCTGGCACATCCTTGGCATTGCTATGATTTAGGACTTATTCAATTTGTTAAATGTTTACCACATCATTGCAATATAATTAACTTTTGCTGGCTTTATGTGCGTGTCTTAAACTTTATTTTATTTAATTTTCAACTAAATGGAGATAAGCTTTCAAGTTTATTCTGCTCCTGCTTGGTATTGGATAGTAACTAGCAATGTTCTTTTATTATCAATTTTGTTGTAAAATGACATCACAAGCAATCAGTTTCTCAACGAAACAAAATACACTCTTCCTACCCCACCCACTCTACAAGCAATTGTGTCGCTTTGTGTAATAATACGAACATTACACAATTTTATAAAATGGGTCACGTTGCCCGGAGAGTAGAGAGAGAGAGAGAGAGAGAGAGAGAGAGATAGGTTGGGCAGACTCCCAAAACAGCCAACTGATGGCCGACTGCCAATAAAAATGTGTGAGAGAAAAACAACTGTCGACGACGAAGAAATGGTTTAAAAACTTTTGCTTTTTGTTTGGCATAAATATGAATGGATGGATCTGGGGTTTGTATATATGACTAGGAGAGGGAGCAGCACTACCAGTTGCCACTGCGGCATTATTCAAAAATGAATGAGACTGTGCCAAAAAGAAAGGCAGCTGTGTGCTGCACGTGCCTGGCAAAGGGGCGGAGAGGCAGAGGTTAGAGAGGGTTTGGGTTAACATTATGACAGCTTTGCGGAAGCAATAAATTTTAATTTCATAAGAATCCATCCGCATGCGAATAAACATAGAGAGAAAGCAAGAGATTTGCAACATACCACACACACACACACACACACAGTATAAGCATTTGTAAAAGCCTAAATCTTTTCATTTGCATTGCATGATTTATAGAAGGTTGGCATTTTGTAGGGTTTCTCAATGGAGATTTTCCAAAATGATAATCTATTTGATTTTGTTAACCAAAAATTGCATTCAAGAATTTTTGGATTCATATCTTTTTAATTTCTATTTTAGTTTATAAGAGTTCTGTCAAAAAAATGATTTGATTTTGTACAATGGAAAACATTATAATATGTTGCGTATACGTAATCTAAACACTCTGTTTAGACATGTTGTATTTCATTCGCACAAATATTTAACCAACAGATAAACAGCTCTGATTAATAACCCACTTTTTTTTGCCTTGTTAGCTTATGGCTATTAAATCATGGGCAATTATTTATATCAACCACTTGATAGATAACGTTAAATTACGCATATTTAAATTGAACTACTCGACAACAAGCACACAGCTGGAAAATGGGATGGGGAATGGAGAGGGGGATGCGGTCGTTAAATCGCTTCACAGTTGAATGGAAGGATAAATGTTTATATATGGTATGTGTGTATGATAAATGCATGGCTGTAAAAGCGAAGCGCGAATGAAATCAAGCAACGCTTAACAAATGTCATTGATAGCTAAACATTTTTGCGCTAGCGGGCGCTCAAACCAATCCTTCACCCCACCATCCTCCCGCTGCTCCTCTTGCCAAAATCGACGATTGATGCGTTGCGAACTTTTGGCTACAGGCAAATCTCTTTTCGCCCCGAAAGCCAAACAATAAATTGGCCAAATGGTCCATGAATGCGGTAGGGTTGCCAGGGTGGTTTGCTGGTTGTGTGTTCGTGTTTGGGGTTATTTATCAATATTCTCTGGTCAGGCATTTAACTGCTATTACTTGAAATCGATATGTATGTGCGAGCATAGAGATTTCATATTTTGTTTATTCGTTTGAAATTGAAATCGAATTTTAATTGGCTGCAACATGTCCAATGCAAAATTATAAATCGTAATTTGATTTCAATTTCACTCTTGTTTTTTGTGTCCGCTCACACTAATTGCTCTTATTGTTTTCAATAATCATTATTAATTGAACACATCACTTTCAACTCTAATTGGTTTATTAAAGCACGAACAACTTTAGTTGGGTTGGACACACAAAAAATGTTGTGTATATATTGTAGAAGAACATTTTCCTTTTATGCCTTTCACTTAGGCGCGTGAATCCCTTTTGTAATCAAATGCACAGAAAATTCTATTCTATTCAACACAAAAAAAAAAATACAACAACAACGGCGAATATATATATAACAAAAATAAAAGAGGGAAAAACTAAATCCCAAGCCTCTTTCGTGTTGGCTCTGATGGGCTTTGTTGTGTTTTGGCGGCTGTGTTTTGTGGGTGTGTCCTGACTATCTTCGTGTCGTACAATATCCCTGTAACTGTGTGTGTATTTGTGTGCGTGTTCCACTTGGGCATGGCAAACAAATTAGTGAACTCGACTGGAAGATACGCTGTTATCAAAAGTAAACGTGATACGCATTCAAATTGAATATACAATGCTGATCACAAATAAACAATGTTCTCAATAACATTATTTACTCTGAATCAACTTTTTTGTACCCTGCTACAGCCACAGTTTTTTAGCCACAGGGTATTATGCGAAAAACCAAAAGAAGCACTTGATATAAAAGAAGAAAATCTCGCGTACCGAAAACAAAAGCAGCAAAATTATCTCCGTGGTTGTAGCCAGCCCCTCCCACCTCCCCCTGCGTGCAACTATTACTACAAGCGCCTAGCGAAATAAGTAAACAACAATAATGAAAACAACAAAGAAAACAATAGCGTAATAAACTAGCAGTAAAGTAAAAACTTGCAAGCAACAACAGCAAAAACCATTTTTTGTGTGCTTTGTGTTTCTCTTGAGCCGAGAATTTTTTTATTTTCTAAAGCTGCACGCAAAAGCAAAAAACAAAAATTCCTTTATTAAATGAATAAAGATAAATTATATGCAAAATATTTAAGAAACACTTTGCAGCCAGTAGAAAAATAAAGGAAAGAGCAGCAGCAGAAGAAGAAGAAGAAGAAGGAAGAAAAGTCAGCTGAATGCAGCACAAGTTTAATTAAGAACTTCTTCAAAGTAGAAGAAATAATATCAAAGAGGAAAAGTTCAAAAGGCAATCTGATAAGCCGACGAAGCGACGTCAGGCAGACTTTTTTATGACGTTTCTTTTCAGCTGGTAATAGAAAATCAACTAGCGCATGTAAGCCAAGTTTTGCACAAAAAACTAGCGATAAACTGTCTCATAAATCCCGCTGTAAAATGTTCGAAAAGAAAGAGTGAGATAAAACAAAAGAGATAAACTTATAACAAAAAGGGCAGTCGAAGCTTTTATAACGGCAAATATGAAAGAAAACTTTTGCACTCTAATTGAAATTCCAAATCGATTACAATTAAATAAAAAAAATAAAACTCAGTTGACCAAGCTCAAAGGCTTTTCAACACTAACTTCAGCTAAGAACTAAATTTGCAGCTGTCTGTTCAAAAAGTTTTCTCGAGTGTTTTAAACTTTGAGCAATGTCAATCAAAAGAATCAGCTAGCCAAAAAAAAAACCGCCGTTAAACAGCTGGGGGGATTCAAAAGTATGCAAAACTCTAGAAATTCCTAAAAGAGTGCTGCTAATTGCCCAAGTGACATTTGTAACGGCACTCCGGGGCATAAATGTAAAAACGTTAACGGTTTTAGGGTTGGAAAATGCGAGGAATGTAAAAAAGTCATAAGTACTGTAAGAAATCGAATATCAAATGCGTTAAAGTATTTAATTAAAGAAAAAGCTACGTTATTTTTGAATAGATCTCATTACTTGGCCATTTACTCATTCACATTCATTTAATTTCATATCCTGACTGACTTTGACACTCAATTGGTCTCAGTGTGGAAAAGTTTTTTTTGAATGCTATCCGGACACATTTTGTTGTTGCCAGAAAGTTTTCTCGCACTTTGCAACTTGGTACATTTTGACAGGCGACAATTTGCTTGATTATTGCAATGGAATCGAATGAAAGACGAGGGAAAACGCAGTGAAACTTAATGGCCATTAGGAAACCTACTCTCTCTCTCTCTCTCTCTCTCTTTCTGTCTCTGCTTCATTCTTTCTGTCTCTTGCATAGTCCTTTTTGCAGTCCTTTCATTAGTTTGGCACTTCGTCTTTGTTGCACGCTCGAGTGGCCTTTGCTTGAGGTTGTCTCTCCATACCTCCCTGCCCCCCCTACCCCCTACCACATTTTTTGTGCAATTTTCTCTTTACAGTTACTCAGCTAAGCTGACGAAAGTTTAATGATGCGTTTAAGCTGCACGTGGCTTGGAACCTTACCAACAAATATTTGCCCAGTTTACAAAAAAACATACACATTTGTTGGCTCAACTTTAGAGCAGTTGAGTCTATCTCTCTTAAGATACATATGTATATAATAAAATTTAAGCCCATATAAAGATTAGCACTTAAACTAAGGCACTTGCAATCGCATCCCTAAAGGCTCAATTAAATTGAAAATTCCTCTCGGTATGTGTGTGTGTGTGTGTGTGTGTCAACACAAAGGACACACACACCTCGGGCTGTGCCAGGCACAAGCATTTACTTCAATTAGATATACACATATTTCATTAAAACCAAAAACCTCCCAGCCGAATTTTGGAAGCGCTAATGGAGCGTGTGAGTTTCGGCAGCAGCTGCTGCTTTTGCTGCTTTTGCTGCTTCTGACCAGGCAGCACTTGGTTGGCTTAGTCAACTGTGTGTGATTTGGCATTAGGGTCGCCAAAGGAGCAGGGAGCGGAAGGTAGGAGCTTTGGATGACATCTTCACACAGCACGAACGCCTTCAGCGGGACGTCCTCCTAGTGGTGGGTCGGTCTGTCGGTCTGTCGGTCGTTTGGTTGGTCAGCTAAACTCAATATTGGCGCACAGGAAATTCATTGTTTAACCTTTGTTACTTAAATTGCTCAAATTCCTGCCATTAGTTTGACAAACGAGCTAGCGAAATTTCCTTCTATTTTTTCTTTTCTTTTCATTTTTGCGTTGTTTTGCGAAAAATAGTCAAGCCGGATTTCAAGCTAAAACTTTGTGCCCCCAAAAATACTTATCCTGCAAACTTCCCATTCCAGGCACACGCACTTCGTAGTAGTTGGCAGCTGCCCTTAGGTTCTGCTGTGGTTCCGCTACGTGCCATTCTTGCTATTGTTGTTGCTGTTGTTGGTGCTGTGGTTCCCATCCTGAACGAGCTAGGGGTTTTTTTGGGCTCTGGACTTTAGCCTTTGGTTTATGCATTTTATGCCATTGCTGCAGATTTATTTGCGGTTTTGCATAATCACTGAAAATTAGTTTAAAATATTTACATTACATTTGCATTTCAATGTCGGCGGTCACAAGCAGATTTTCATAGCCAGCAGGTTCGGACTTAGTACAATTGGTAGTAAATTTCGGGCACAATGTTGCATTATCAGTGTTGATAAATGCCATTTTATTTAAGTTTTCACTAACAAAGTTCCTTAAAAACAGTATTTTTCCCTCACTCAAGGATTAGAACGCTGCATTCAAAAACTAAAAACCAAATCTGTTGGTCAGCAGTATGTACTTAGTTGATATGTAGTAGGACTCGGCGTGCATTTGGAAAGTGCATTGAATAGTTGACAAGGGGAGCGACATAATCCTTGGCATAGCTTTTAGCAACTACCACAACTACAACTAGGCTTGGCACCAGCTCAGCCAAATGTCAGCCAAATAAAAAACCCGGACAGAACTCGCAAATGCTGAGTAATGTGGCAAGGCAAGGCGAAGGCGAACGCGAAGGCGAAGTCGAACAGGTGCCCAAAGCAGCAGCTGTCCGCCCCCCAAATGTCAGGACATCGACAACGTAACTGGGCGTGTGGGTGGAGTATGTATTTGTGTCCTCAGCTTGGGAATTGGGTAAAGACGTAAAAGTAATGTTCAAACGGAACGAGACGCTAAGACGTTAGAATGTTTGGGCCAAGGTAAACATAATTTTCCACAACTCAAACGAAGCAAGCGAAGGAAGTTCGCGCATATGTGCATGCCAAGAGGGTGGCTCGAGGGTAGGAGGGTAGGAGGTAGGGTGTGTAAGAGTGTGTGTGTGTGTGCATTGGAATTCCTTTTGCCAATTCAGCTGTCGGAGTTGTTTGGCTGGCAAAATCAACGCCAATGTGTGAGTGTGTGTGTGTGTGTGTGTGTTTACTGCAAGCAAACAAGCAAGAAAAAGCAGCAGGCAAAGCTCTCAACCAACCAACTGCTAGAGAAGAGGGATTGGGGATCGGGATTGGGGATTGGGGATTGGGGTTGGGTGGGTTGCAGTGGGATGCCCGCCTGCATCATTGTCATTTGAGTTTGAGTAAACGCATTAAAGGGCAGCAAATACTTCCGTCACAGCACTTCTATCCTTGCCCGGAAACATTAAGCTCTCTCTCTCTCTCTCTCCCATCCTTTGGCATCCTCGCGGTTCTTTGGCTCGTTATTACTTCTGCGGTCCTGTCTGTGCGTTATGATGCGGTTGCTCACTTTTTCAGCGCTTTTGTTGAGTGCCTGGCCGCAGTTTAGATGACACACAATTTGGGGCTTGGCCTCAACTTGGAGTTGTTTGCCTTTTTTGGCAAGGACTCGCAGCACGATCTGAACAAGAAATGTCCTGTAAACGCCTGTAAAATGTCATTTTATGTGGCAAATGACTTTGTTACTTCGCATTTTTCTTTCTTTTTTTTTGTTGAGCATAGAAAATCGATTGGTGTTTTGCAATTTTCTTTCTATAAACTGTACTTTTTTCTTTTCTCATTACTTCTTTTTATTCTGCAAAAACCTTAGCTTGATTGCACTCATTTCTCTTTTCAGTATCTTAACGTCTTTATCAAACAAAGAAAACTTTCGCTTCTTCACTTTCAATTAAATAAGCTCGCAGAAATTTGTATTGAACCTTCAAATCTCGTTCAGTCTTTTGAAGTACTTTCGATTAATAACGTGAACATAAAATATTGTAAGGACCATAAGTCCTTGAAATTAATTATGCTAATTTTAATCCTTTTTCTGGCAGTGCCGTTTTCATGCTAACAAATGACATTTCGACTAACTAATCTGGCCATTAACCGACGCAACCGACAAACCTTCCATGAACTCATTTTCTGCAAACTGAGCACTTAATACTACACCAACAACAAACACAACAAACACAACAATCATAACAACAACGAGCGGAAAATAAACACCCAAACAAGAAATGAAAATCTTGCTCTGTGTGTGCTTTTTTGGCTAATAGGGTGGGGGGGGGGGAGGTGGACAAACTAAGACCCTGAGCCATAATTTGCCCTTGGATTTGTAGACCATTAAGTTGGCTCAGCTGCGGGCATTTGGAATGACCAACAAGCCCTGGAATATCGTAAAACTTGACATTGGACAAGTTTCAGATTCAGTGGGGAATGCAGTGAAGTAAAAAGTCAAATCCACTGATTACAGGATATTAGCAAGTTATGCACAAAATCGTGAGATTGCTTTTAGCAAATATCTGCTACCTCATTTCAAGCCATCATTACTAAGTCTCTGCTACTACAAAGCAGGGGCGCAGGCAGAGGGGGCTCGTCGTACCGGATTGCAGTTAGTCTGCAAATGGAATTGTTTTTCTCGCTGTAATTTATAGGAAAATGTATGTGACGCTGCCTTATCCTTTTAGCTTCAGTTGTCACATGAGCTCGTCCTTTTTTTTACTTCCCAGCGGATTGCTCGTCGTGTTTGTGCAAAAATCCCCGATGTCAGCGACTGTGAGGCACAGCTGCTGTGGAATATATGAGTAATCCTGATATTATGTAGATATGTGTATATACATACATATATAGTATGTCCTCCTCCAAGCACACACTTCGCACTGCAGTGCACTCCAGCGAAGTCTGCCTAGAAAATGATTGAAGGATTTCGTTTCTGTTGCCGTGGCTGCTGATGGAAATAAATACATACATACTACTGGCACTTTACTTTCCATCCGTAATTGATATTTTACAGTTGTCTCCTCGCTGCCAACAAAACTCCAGAATTCTGCAGACCTCGTATCCTGTGTCAAATTGTGCAGAAATTCTATTTCTCACTGTCTCTCCTCACAGCTGAGCTTATTCCGAACTTCCCTTTCCGCTCATCCCTTGGATCAAATTTGTCGTTGTCAATGTGTATTGCATTTGACAGTGCTAACTAAAAGTAAAAGCACGTTTCCTTTGGCACGCAAATCGAACATACTGTTTCAAATTTATATTGTAACTTTGTTTAATGGATCATGCATGTACATACATTCTACTATATAGATATACACAGAAATACCTATATATATATAGATTCTGTGTTAAATTATTCAGTTTTATAACAAACGAAACTTTCGTGCACATCATCAACTCGGCCAACAACGGAAACTGTAATCAATCTTGGGTTAGGAGTGTAACCAACGTGTCTGTTTGTAAAAGAAGAAGGACGAGGAGAAGTAGGGGCAGCCAGGTATATAAAAAGCCAACGAACCGCAACGGAAAGTTTCATTTCGTTTGGGGGCAATCGTGAATTATTTGGCAAATGCCTTGCCGGCAAATTTGTGCATCCGCCCACTTGAAACCCCCGCCTGGTTAGCGGCTGCTGCTTCTACAACTCCGCAGTTCACCTGGCGGCGAAGATCAAAGCGAAATGTGTAACAAAATTGCCAATTACATATAAAACACGCAAAACTCCTCTCTCTCTCTCTCTTTGTGTGCAGGAGGGACGAACTAAAACAAAAGGCCGCTGCCGTTGCCGGCAATTCAATTCAATTGTGAATTCAATTTTGAAGTTGGCAACGCCAACATTTGTGCCTGCAAATGAAGCATTTGCCAAACGTGTGGCAACGCCATGCGAGCAACGCTCCCTTTCTCACTCGCGTGCTCGTTATGTTTCTGTATTTTGTGTGTGTGTGTGTGTGTGTGTGGCGAAGGCGTAAAACGAATTTGCACTAAATTCCTTGGCTCCCCCGACGCCTTCCCTATTGGCCTGCTGCGTCGACATCTTTTTAGCTGCTCTTTCGCCTTTCGCCGCGCTCGGCGCCTTCGTGTGCGCTTTGGTGAAGCGAAATTGAATTAGTGCGACGGCGAAAGCGGAAGCGGTTGCTAAGCAGGAAATTGCCTGAAATCAGGCGCACGTAAGCCCGTCACGCCCCCATCCCCAGGAACTGTGTGCGGGGTGTGTGTGTGTGTGTGTGTTTCATTAAAATCTCGAATATCGCCCAGTTGGTCTCTGCACGCTTTTGGCTTTTATGCGACACAATTTTTGTGTCCTGTTCCTCGACTTCATTTGCATGCAGCGCCAATGGCCTCTTGATAATAGAGTTCATTCCATGTTAATGCATTCGGCACTTAAGCACAATTGTTTTGATTATTAAAACTAATTGAATCTCATTTAAATAGTAGTGCAATTTATACTTCTCTACTGCTAGCCAGCTGCGCTAACTTAACAGCAAACAATATAAAGAGAGCTTTTACTCTTTCAATTTCTGAAATAAACTTACTCAACTTTTTTTAACTATTGTAAATTAAAACTTACAAGCTATGGATCGACTGCGATGGTTATACGTGACTTTTCAAAGATGTTGTCCACTTGCTATACAATTTTTAAATGTAAAATTCCACATACATTTTATAAACACACACAAACACACACACACACCCATTTGCAATGTGGGCCTGGTACTGTAAGTAAATGCATGGAAACATGTGCCAGCAATACGTGAAACGAAGCGTAAATGAATTTTTCATTCTCCCATTAAAATTTAAGTGCACATTTTCCGGCGCAACGCACGAGAGGATGCCTGGCTGCCTAGCTGCCACCGCTGTGGAAATCACAACCATTAAGTTTAAGGAAGTTTAGAAGTAGAGTTGCAGATGGAGCAGCACGTGGCATCCGGTTTGCTGGCTTGCCTTTAAGAACGTGCCAAGCAACCACAATTATTTTCAAATTATTAAGACCAACTGCATCATTTAAAAGTTGTTAATCTATGATCGTTTCCCTTTGTTTCTGCTTACAGACTATATGCAATCGCTGTGCAAGAATCATTTTCTGCAGCAGCTCTATCGCAAAATTGATGGCGCCGTCTTGTGGTCGCAGAACGAACGCAATTTGGACTGTGTCATTACCTTTCAGACGCACTCGATCCTGCAGCGCTTTATGCTGCGCTTCGACATGCTCCAACTGGACTGCAATGATCATCTTCTGGTCTACGATGGAGCACATGCAGTATCGACGCCCAAGGTAAGTACGAATCGATGAGAACAGCTCTTTGTTATTTAGTTTATGGATAATTGTCAGCGGGAAGGCCAATAATTTGCCGGCAACTTGTCAAAGGCACAAACAAACCAAAACAACAACAGCATCAAAAAAATGAAAGCAAAGCTATTGCAATTTGTGTCGCAGCCTCGTGATCCACATGCCACTGACATTTTAGGTTCAATTCCCAAAGGGCTTTCCGTTCCACACACCCACACCCACCCACACACACACACACACATACATATTTGTATAGACACTCAGCCAAAATGCAGGCATAATTTTAGCCGCAGCAACATTTGCAATGATGACAACGGCTAAGGATGTCAGTGGGTTGGTTTGTTTGGTTGGTTAGGTTAGGTTGCGTTGGGTGGTTTGGTGGGCGGTGGGTGGTGGGTGGTGGGTGGTTAGTTGCGGTTGCAATGCGGCACCAACTGGCAGATGCCAACTGCCAACTGCCAGCTGAGTTAGCTGATAGCGCGCCTCTGATTTTATCAGCAAGCATTTTCATTTTTCATACGCCCCAATGCCTGACTGCATTACACATACATATATTATACTCTATGCGTGGGTGTGGCAGTGTGTGTGTGTGTGTGTGTGCGAATATATGCCAAGGCAAGTGGCCAGAATGCAGCATACACATACGCATAAGCTGAATTCTTTAAAACCCAGCTCGAGTCACACACACACACACACACAGATACACACAAAAATGCAACAATAGAGTGAAAGATTAGAAAATGCCCTGTAACGTTGTTAAGTGAAGTGCAACAGGAATATTTCCTTTCTAATAAACTGTCTGTTTCTCTTTCTGCCTTCTCCTCGTTGCCTGCAGCATAAAAAAAATAAACGAGCCAAAGTTTTATGATAAAATCGATGGCAGGTTGAAGCTTCTAATTACAAAAAGTCAAGACCAGAATAGACAGTTAAGACAAAGTGCCAATCAATTTAAAGGTTATTACCTGGAAATCCTGTCGGTTGTTGGAATAAGAAAATAATGTTGCCAGCTTTATGCTTTAATGTTTAAGACCTTAAAAGCCAAAAAAAAAAAAAAATAGCTGCAGAAAAGATTTATCCATTAATTAAAGTCATATTGCATATTGCTGACTTCTTGAAGCGAAAAATAAACACAATTTTCTTGTTTTTCAACGAATATTAAATACATGTACATTTAATAATATAAATATAAAGAAGTTAGGGCTTTCTGTATAGCTGAAAGCCGATTATTTTCTTCTTGTTGCGGTTCAACTTTGGGATTTCTGCACTTTCTCGCTCTGTCTCACTCTCTCCATCTCTGTTCTTCTTGCTCATTGGTTTTTCGTTGTATTTTCTTTTTCGTCGAGTCATATCTTAAGAGCCTTTGCTTAAATATTTGCCAAGTGGCTTGTTTTGCAACAGACTTATTACAACTACAATGTGCAGAACAGCCCAAAAGCCTGCCCCCGCCCGATTCGGAGTCAGAGTCGGTTGCATGTGGCCTAAGTAGCTTTGTACGCCTTCGCTTTTTGCCTGTGTATCTTTGTACAATGCGGCGTATGAGCGATGCGGCAAAGATTTATATGAATTTCCATGCGACTTAATACGAGTAGAAGTCTCTGGGGCTCATTTGCATGCCACCGGCCGCAGCAAAGCATCGAGCCACAACCAGAAAAACCAATAACATTTTGCGAGCGCTACTTGAGAGTTCCAAGGGAGAATGAGGGGGGGAAAGTCGAAAGTGTCGAGTGCCTTGGTATGTAAATACTTTGGGACAAAAGAAGTTGTCACTGCCTTCAAAAATGTAAAATTAAAATTTTGCCACACTGTCTAAGAGTGTGTGTGTGTGTGTGTGTGTGTATGTGCTTATGTGTGTGTAAGTCGCATACAAAGCAGCGGGGCAGGAGGGTGGCGGCAGTCTTGCCAAAAATGTAATGGAAAGTTTGCGTTTTTTTGGGGGGAAGCGGCTGCAACGAAAAATTAAAATATGCCACAAAGCGCCGCACGTCGAAGATGCCGACCAACTGCAACAGCTGCAACCTGACTAAAAGTGAGCGGGAAGCGGGAGAGAGCGAGAGAGAGAGGCTTTGCCACAGCCAGAAAACCAGGCAGGAAAACCTTGTGTCAAGAAAGACAACCGCAGCAAAGGCCTCAACGATGATACGCATTCACTTACCTGAATGTTCTTTGGGTGGGTGTGTGTGTGTGTGTGAGTGTGTGGGTGTGCGACGTGGACTTTGATGAACCCAGCTGCAACTTTAAGGTTGCCGGTAACATTACAAATTTACACAGAACGGCCGTTGCACGATGGTGTGGCACGTTGCACGTGGCAATAGAAGAAGACTTCATCATCAACTTTGTACACTTTTGCGGAGGTTGGCATCATTGAGAATGATGATGCTGATGATGATAATGATAATGATAATGATAATGATAATGATAATGATAATGATAATGATGATAGAAATGGGGGCATTGCAAGGTAGAGGCAAACATTGTGATAACAAGCAACAGTGGCAGCCTTTGAAGCTTTTCAAAGTAAAATTTATAAAAAAAAAACAAGTAAGAAGGCTCTAGTCGAGATTTGCCGACTAGGCGATACCCCGAACCCTGTACATAACGCGTACAGTAATTGTATGTGTGCATATGTGACTAAACTTCAATCTTTGATATCTCTGGTGTTTTTCAAATTTCACATTTTCCAAATTCAAGACTTTAATGTGATCGAATACATGTGTATATCGGAAACGGAAAGAGTTATCGAAAATCGGAAACAAACTTTTACTGCCTAGGACTTAGATAAGCTTTCAAAATCTGAAGTCTCTAGGTCTTATAGTCTCTGAGATCGACGCGTCGACTCGGCTGTTGATGCTGATCAAGAATATACGTATATACTTTATAGGGTCG
Organism: Scaptomyza hsui; assembly: GCA_018152825.1. Taxonomy (NCBI): domain Eukaryota; kingdom Metazoa; phylum Arthropoda; class Insecta; order Diptera; family Drosophilidae; genus Scaptomyza; species Scaptomyza hsui. The sequence goes on from JAECXO010000307.1 coordinate 1,238,965, forward strand.
GAGATGCTTCAATCTGCCTGTTACATATGTTTGCACAAAACCATTATACCCTTTTTTACCCATTTTATGGGTTCAGGGTATAAAAATGTTTGTTTTTATTTAAAGTGCATAACAGTGCAAGAAACAAGAGTTGTTAAATGAAGTAATAATAATATTTCCAATGGCCCCTTGCCCATTTGAGTATATCAAATTTGGTATTGAGTGATTTTAGTAGACACAAAAATATGCGTGTGTGTGTACAATAAATAATTCATATTTAATAACTCAGACTTGCGCATTATGTAAACACGTCACTAAATATCACCAAAATCAGCCGAGCTTTCTTGAATTTTTGAGAATCGAGGAGTAAAGCAGTGTTTTAATAGTTGTTAAGTCACGTAAACGTAAAAAAAAACGTTATCTAACGTAACGTAAAGGTAACGATTACATTACGTAACTTGACATGACACAATAATTATACCCTTTTTACACATTTTATGGGTTCAGGGTATAAAAAGTAAGTATGCTAAGCCTTTGCAATTGCAAGAGAAGCATCAACAAAGTTGTTGGCATTAGCTAAAGTATCATGGCATATTATAATGGGCAATTTGTGCACGAAAGACATTCATTTGAGATTTAAAATAAAGAAACCTATAATGTACTCATCAAATACAAATTTGAATTAAGAGCGGAACTTGTAAGTTCATAATCAACGTCGGCAGTATCGGGAATAATATAATCGATTACTTCGAACTACATACACTCAACCGATAAGTTTAAGGCAGCTTGCAGATTTGTCTAGCAACTTGATTTGCTTTCAATGGAAACATAGCTCCTCTAACTCAAACACTTCTTATGCATACAACATGTGCCCGTATGTGCAGGCCACAGAGACGGATTGGCGTAGGGTGGAAGAGGCTGAGCTGCTGGCAGCTGATGCCAGCCCAAGGCGGTTAGATGGTTGGCAGTTTCCATGGCATTGATGGAACATCACGCACAAGAGGTTGCCTTTCGTCCTTGTAACGCATGCTGCTAACAAGCTGCACTTGCATTCTTCAAATTAAGCCGCACGAGCAGTAAACTAGGGCTTAATGGGCGTGGCCCAATATATTAATGGCTGCTGTATGCGTAAAGCGCATAGCAAAAAAAAAAAAAGCGATGATAAAGCACAATGGTTGTGCGTATTTCTTTGGAATAATGGCATCTGGTTTGGCCTCTAGCTTAATATTTCACCTAAAATCTTCAAATTTGTTCTTCTTCTCTTGCAGATTGACATCTCGTGTCGCAATACGAAGAATACTGTAAATGCGATATTAACTCGAACGAATTTCGTAACGCTAAAGTACGTAACCGATGGCTGGGGAACAGATGCGAATGGTTTTAAGTTGGTGATAACATCGGTAAAGGATCCCAGTAAGTAGCTAACGGAATGAGTAGTTGAACTAAGTGAACAAGTGGTATTCATTATTACTCTTTTGCAGAGCACACATGCAAGGATTTTACATGTGCCACACGCGAATTCTGCATTAATCCCGATCTGTTGTGCGATGGAGTCAACCACTGTGGCGATAACTCCGATGAATCCGTGCAGAATCTGTGTCAGAGTAAGCAAACACCCTTCAGCTGCTAGTAAAGATCTCGTTATTAAATTTGTGTCTTATAGATGAGACGACGAGCACCGTGTTTGGCGTGGACATGACCTGGTTTGTGCTAATTGTGGTCGGAGTACTGTTGGTGCTCAGTGCTCTCATTGTGGCCATTGCGATCTGTGTGTGCCGGCGACAGGATGAGAATGTCGCCAATCAAAACACCGCACTGCAGCGTAAGTCCATACAGCCATTTCCCGATGCACATTTAAATAATTCCTTTCTATTTGTCTTATCACCTTACAGTACATCACAATGCGGAGACGAATGGTTCGTCAAAGCATTTGCACTACCATGGCGTCGGCATGGGCATTGGCGTTGGCGGCACGCTGACGCGAGAGCATACACAATTGCCGCCGGCGTCGGGAAACTGGCATCACCCTGCGGGACCATCCGGGTACCACCGCATTCCACACAATTACTTGAAGATGGCCACCAAAGTCCGTCCCATTTGGTGCTTGGCAAATTCCGTCAATTAGGTCAAGATCTTTCACAAACAAACCAAACAACCGGACTCAGCCAGACGAACATCTCCGTTGCTGGCAATCATCCGAATGCCAATTCTGCTGTCGGCGCTGCTCAAAAGGACGAGTGGTTCGTATAACTGGTTCCGGTTCAGTGGTTAACAGTGAAAGACAATATGAAAAAACAACAACAAAATAATTGACTTGAGCACAATAATCTGCACTTAATTAAGTGATTTCACGGATATTTGCAGAGCATTAAATGAAGTAAGTATTGGTATCAAATATTATGCCTGATTATATAAATATCTGATATGTATTTCACTAATTGCTTGCAGGACTGTTTGACTATATTTAACAACAATATAATATGTGGACATCACCGCGCAGGGTGTATATTTAAGAGATCTACCCGTACCCAGGCAGGATCTCGAAAGCATTGGGCAAAGTTCTCAACAATTTTGTCGGATATCCAATGCAACTGTATATAGTTTATATATAAAATAAAATTAATTTAAATTAATTTATATTTAAACAACAATAACAAAGGAAAACAAAACATATAGCTAAAAACCGATACTAAAACCGATACTGTTGCCCATATAAACCCAACTAAGGAAGCGGCATCAAATAGAAATAAACAACAAATATTTTAGTATATTTAGCCTAACTCGTTAAGAGAGCCTTCAGCTTAAAAAAAAAATAATAAAAAGAGTCTCCTTGCAATTCCTTGATTACAGTTATGTAACTTAATTGTTAGCATTTCCTTCAATTAGTATTCAATTTGTTTTGTGATTATTATATTCCAACCGAACCGTGAGTAAGCAACCGAAAATTGAACAAACAATCGATGGCATTTAATAGAATTTTTGGAACAGTACCAGAAACCGTTAAAAGTATTAAAGCTCAATATATGAAAACGATAAGCGATTCACTGTCATTAACATATAGCTGCCAACGTATAAGAAAGTATTTACAGACATAAAACAAGCAAATATTGTTTTTAAAATGAAAGCCGAGATACAAAAATCTATAATACGGAAACAAGGGATGTAAATAAGTAGTAGACAATATAAACACGAAAATATTAAAGGATAAAATGAAAAACAAAACCGAACAACTTTAAGGATTACATTCTCACACTTCATTGTCATTTTCCAAGGCGTGGATAAATAGCGTGCTGGAACAAAGCAGTATCGAGATTATCACCCAACTCATTGCAAAAAGGAACCACAACTATCGTTAAATGACAAATTTCTGAGACATTAATGGACAATACAAGAAACAAAAACACAAATTTTGCTCTTTTTAATGAAAAACTTTAACTGAAAAACGACACGAAATGCATTTTGAAGTCAAAATACTGAAAGAAAACACATTATCCGCATACATTTTTCTACAATCAACCAAGAACATTAAATGGAATAAACATTTTGCTACAAATCGAAATACGATTATATTAACTAACATAAAAACAAACCATAAAAATAAACGCAAGCTAATATAAACAAATACAAAAAATATTAAATAAAATGCTTGAAAATGATTGTAGTACTTCCCGCCGTTAATATTTTTTAAAAAATACATATTAAAGTTGAATAATAAATAAAAATATCGACAAATTATAATACATAAATAAAGCCACTGCTTACGATTCGTCTTTCAAAATACTTCTATAGGACAGTTGAATACTTTTTGTTGAATAACCAAAATAAAAAAAAGAAATAAAGCATTTAATATCAATTTAAGTTATGTTCTTTTAACAATAAATGTACACAGATAAAATTAATAATAATCAACATGTCTAGGCGTTTGTAAAAATATATACATAAAACTAGCAGCAATAAATTATAAATACACATTGTTCCAAAATTAGAAAATTTTATAATCCACAAAATCATCGTGTGTTAAATGAATTTGTTTTCTTTCAAAAGGTTTTAAACATTCTCAAATTTCCAATTCTCATATTTCTGTTTATAACTTTACTTTCAATAAGTTTTGAAACGTATTATTAGTTTTGCCAGTTTTCAATATTAATATTTGATCAAACAACATACGTTAGCATATATAAATATAAAGAATTCCATACAAATAATTATCGTAAATTATAGGGAGATGATATGATGAAATGAATTTTAACCAAAATTATAAGAAAAAAATATTAAAATTGTATTAGGCGTCAAATTTTAGAACAAAAAAAACATTGAATCATTACTTAAAAAGAAACAAATACTAAAAGTAACAACAAAGCAAATTAATCTAAATTATTAAAAAAAAAAAAAAAAAGATAATTTATTGCAAGATATAATTCATAAAAATTGTTTTATATGCAGAAACTAATTTGTGCAATACAGGAATATTTAATACTAAACAAAATTATAATGGTTGGGCAAAACAAAAATTGTAAAACTATCCATTATATAGGTGGATTAAGCGATCGTGTCGTATATGAATGTAGCTAAAATATACAAATACAATTTAATCCAATTAGCAAAAATTGAGCGAAACAATTTTTCCAGGGACATAACAAATGGGTTATAATATACATATGAAATGAAAGCAGTTTAAAAACAAGTACCCTGATAGAAGAAGAGACCATAACAATCCCAAAATGTTTGTCAAACACATACATACTACATGTATTATGTGTAAGCTTTTTCGTTTTCACTTTGTAAATGTTCAAATGTGTTAAATATATAAAAATATATTTTCCGAAACTCTTTCTATCTCTCTCTCTTCTCATTCGATCTCTCTGTCTCTCTATCTCTCTACTGAAAAGACTTTGCCGCAAATAGTTAAACTTTACGTATGTTTGGATGTATATGTATGTATGTATGTACTTAGATATAAAAAAAAACGACTCTATAATAAAAAACGCTCCCAATAAGTATACAAATGGTTAAGTTCAACTGTTTTACAGTTGAGAAATGCAGTAAATCCCTGTAATAATTATATTTTAGTGGAATAAACAAGTCTTCATTACATAAATTGTAACGTTGTTGTATCCGCCACACACATAATCAAACATAATCATCTATCATGTGCATATACATACATATATCAAAGCATTAGGTTATGCATATTGTTTCATTTTTTTTGTTAATCAATATTAGGGAATGCCGAAACAAGCGACAGACCGAGTACTTAACAGCCAACACACACCCAAGAGCAGGAAATGGAACATTGTAGGGTATAAACAAGTAGTGTGTACTAACTAATGAAGACAGGCCATGCAAAAGCAAGTAAATCAATTGTAGTGCAAATGTTAGACGAAATTTAGCTGTAGTAGTAGGCGTAGTGTGTATGTGTGTGCGCGTATGGAAACAAAATGTGTGTGTGTGTGTGTAAGAATGGTTTTCTAATCACCGGGAGTTGGATGTCATTGGTCATCATATAGTACATATTGTATACTCTTACATACTATGGGTATTTAGTTAAAATCGAAAACCACAAACCATATTTTCTAGCATCATTTTGTATGAGTCATAATAAGCGAATCAAATGAAAAATAATATATAATATATGTATCTAAATTCAAACCGATTCGATAACGCGTTAAGTAAATGCTTAGCTTTTGTGTTAAATTTGCTGTTGAATGTAAAATGTACACAATGGATAACTTAACATGATTGGCATTAAAATACAATACATCAACAATAAACAACCAACAACAACAGAAACAAAACTAATGATAATGAAATAAAGAATAAAAGAAATTTCATTCATGTGTTTTTCTGTCCGTCATTGCTTTGACTAAGGCCACACTTGTTAAACCTTAGTTTCCTCATCACGTTCCTCAACTTGCTTTATTTCGTTTACGTTCCCATTGCCAATTGATTCACGCATCTCCAGCTCAGTTTGCTCATCCTGATTGTGATCCCTTCTCTGCAGCTGCAAGCGCTTGCAATGCCTCTGGGCCAAGGCGTTGAGCAAGGAGACTCCAAAGTATCCAACAATGGCAAGTGAGATCATCTGAAAAGCGTTCGCCACCAGGCTGAGAGCAGTGAACGATGAGTCGCCATCATTAGTTTTGCGATGCATGCGCAGCTTGGTCGAGGTCAATACTTTTTCTATAGGCTTTTGCATTTGTGAGCCGATTAGTGGTATGCCAGCCAGCGACTTGACTAGTTTACCAACCAAATCCTCGCTGAAGGCAACTATGACGAGCACCTGCTGTAGACTAGTCTTGACAATCGCCTTGCCTATCAGCGTGGCCACAAAAAACTTCCAGAATGGCACCAGGAAATGGCCACATGCAACACCAGCCAGATCAAAGAGTGGATTTGGCACACTGGCGCAGATAAGGATGCCAAAGAAACCAATGCGGAGGACCACACGTTCGACCAAAACTTTGCACTTATCAAATAAACTGAAGGCATGGTTGCTGCTGCGATGTTCCAATTGTTCCATTTGCTGCCTCTCAGCGAGACTTTTGCCAGAGAGACGTGCTGTTCGGGCCATAAAATAAGGCGGCAGCTCACCCAGAGCGGTACCCACGCCCCATAACGTAGCTTCGATACGCACCTTAGTCAAGATGTTCCACATGTTTGGTATTTTGCGCACATACGGCTCCTGTGGGCAAATCTTAAGCTCCGGATATGGTGGAGTTGGAAAGTCCAGGGTCTGGCATTCGTAGGCAGCCAATGTGACGGCTGCAATGTGTGGTCCCAAATACAGCAGGAACGTATGCAGACCGGTGCCAAAGCCCATTGAGGATAGCAGACCCAAGCCGAGCCAATAGATGATAAAGCCCAGATTTTGATAACTGATCTTCATGTATTCCGCATGCGGTCCCGGCAAGTAATGGACTATGATCAAAACTAGGAGGCAGCACACAAGTCGCTTATCCAGCAGACGCATGCCAAGGTGAAGCAATAGCCTCACCATCTCCAGGATGCCATACTTTAATGTCATCAAGGGACGCCGCCATAGCACTAGAGATTCACGCTCCAGACGTTCGCCATCAAAAATCACTGCAAGATTCGCATTATTTGTGAGCGTATCCATATTTGTAGACATTCTCCTTCGCATATTTATAAAAGTTGAAAGAAACAATTAATATTTGTATTCTGTTTGCTTACAAGTTCTAACATATTTCCAATGTCTACTGAGTTATATTTATTTCACTTATATGGTAAATGTGACTGCTAACAAACTTATCGGGTTAAGAAGTTTTCACAAATGTATGTCACTATAGCAACTCTTTTTCAAGCATCCAGCTTTTGTAGTGATTCCTCAATTTCTGTATAAAACATATTACTAAACGCTTCCGTTTGCCACATGGATAAAGGTCCCGGCGGCTGTGGTTTCAATAGGGCCGCGTGCTCGGCATTTTTTAACATCTGAGCTTGCTCATCCTCGCAACGATATTTGTGTGCGCTGATCTGTGTTAAAAACTTGTCCAATTCCTCAGTATCGGCAGTCGTAAAAACGTTTGTTTGTAAACTATTTATCAATCGAGCGCTGTGCAAGCAGAGCATAAGATTAAGTAACAGATAAAGAAATCAAAACGAAGGTTACATACATGTACATGAAATGTGACGCCTCCAGGCGCAGTGGGATCACCAATTCCAGCAAAAAACGCAGTGGCAATAAATGATTTTGTTGCTTGGTTGTTGGTGCTTCTGTGCGTCTAACACTTAACTTATTTACCAACAGTTCCAAAGTGGCATTAAAGACGTGCAATCTGAGCAGCCAGTTCTCCAGCACACTGGCATGCATCTCACAGAGCTGCAGATGGGATGCTAGTGCAAATGGCACCCGCTTCATGTTGGGCCGATCGTTAAAGATGTGCAGATAAATGACGGATAGGCAATGGGCGTACATTTCAAAACGATGTTTAATGAGCACAATGATTAGTTGCTCCAATTCCGGGCTCACATAATCTGGTGTAGTTTTAAGCTGCAAAAGAGGTTGATAGCCTAATTAAAATTCTCTAATTGTGGATGTTTTCACCTACCATTTTATACTGCAGCAGCGGTTTCCATATGCGATTGGTGGGCAATGTGATAAACTCGCAGGCATGCAGCTGACGAACGTACGAATACATTTCCTGTACGTAGCTTAAGGTCAGAGTATCGCCACGTGCTTCAACTGCCAGAGTTGAATCACACAGTTGCTCCAACAATACATCATAGGTTAGAGCATTAAGCGTCAAACAATGCTGCATACCCAGCTGCAGTACGACAATGGCACAAAACAAAGATTTGGCATGTTGGAAGTTAGGCATCAGATTGCACATTTCACGCACACAGACGACGGTCAACTCCTCAGCCAGGGGGGCGGATCTTCTCTCGTGCTCGTGCGCGTCTTCAAGCTGGTCTCTCTCCCGATGTAGTAGTGCAAGCATTAAAGCCAAGCACTCGTAGCCATATAAAGCTGCAATGTTTTGGATATTGAATATAAGAAGCAAAGTATGTATGTACATATTTATAATAAAACTAAATGAACAAAAATTTACCCAGGCGCTCGGTGGCAACTGAAATACGCAGCATTTGCATGGCTAGTATCGCGTACATATCGCACACCTGATGTCCGCGCAGCTTGTTCTGCCGGAGCAGAGAGTAAATACATCGTACGCATTGGCCGTATTCCATTAATATTTCTGCCTGTGTTTCCTCTTGCTCGCTATTAATCAAGTGGACTGATATCTCTGCGTATTTATCCTGCACATTAAGTGCAGCAGTAACAAGAAGTTCTTCATTTCTTGTCACTTCTACAGAGCGACAGATGTTGGTAAAAAGTATCGAAAACTCGGCCTCGCTCAGCGTCTCATCATCCAAAAACTGATTTAAGCAGTACCTTTCCAGCGCATGAATCAACTAAAAGCATATTACATTGTCATTTAAGGTCTCAAAAATAAACAACAACTTACTCTCGGCTTGTGCTCCACGATAGCCTGAAAGTCCACGACACTATATATGCCAAAGATAACGGAACGTATCTCTAGCCGCTGCGCAGTCTTTTCAAGTACATCTGGCCAATAAGCCAGTAGCTTATGCACCTGCTTTTGGGCTAGCTCGTTTTCAGCATACTGTTCTGTGTAGAGTTCAAAGAGTGCGCATACACCTTGAGCGGTCATTAGAACAAGCTCCTGGCGCACATCCGCCGCACTAAACACATGCAGATAGTTCTTGAAGAGCTGCAGAGCCGGAAAGTGAGGCATGACTTTTTTCAAATAGGCTTTTAAAAGCACCATTAACTGGTCATAGCTCAATGATTTTCGTGAGCTATGCTGCGTTTTAAGAAACGTTTCCAGTATGTGCATGAATATCTCCCGCTCATGAAACTGGCGCTGCGCTAGTCGTACATACAGCTGTGCAGCCACAGAGCATACCGATTTGGAAACGTGTGTAACGTCTAGCACTATCAGTATGATTTGCTCCAGAAAACGTGAGGGAAAGATCTCTGCGCTGACCAGATGTCTAAAAAAAAAAATACACAGATAAGTAAGAGCGCCCAATGTTAATTAGAAAGCAAACTAACCTCTGCAACGTTTGCAAATATTGAAGTGTTGCCAGGAGCAAAGGATTGGGATTTTGTACCTTTAGCATCTCAAATTGTATGCCCAGGTATTTGTCGGTGATGAGCTCATTGGTCATCAGGCGCAAAAATAGGTTATTTTCTGAATCACGCTGCTGTCCCTCCGCAAATCTATCAAGCATCGAGACCAGAAACTTGTACGTCTGTATGTAAGTGTCACTGTTGGACATCTAAAAAGATAAATACATCAAGTTTGATCTTGCTGATAGCATAAAGGAGAATAATTTTGTACACTATATTCACCTCACAGCTGAACACAAAGTAGATAAAGTTTAGAGTGCAATTTGTTTCGTCGCAGAAGAGCTCAAAGTGCTCGGCAAATATGTCCAGCATGGGAGTCAAAAGTAGATTACAGGTCGCCTCGTAGCTGAAACCGAAAGTGCATTATAAATTATTTAATTCATGACGTTAAGCAAGCACATACAATATGCCATAACGCGCGAGTACGGCAAGATTAAGGCAAATCTCATTGAGGAGCTCAAATCGGTTGCCATAGTCGGACAGCAACTTGACAAGGCCATTAAGTAGTCTAAATGACAATCTTGCCAGCGGCTCGCATATAAACCGATCAATTGCATTGAAGTTCAGCTGCAGTTTACAAGCAATGCCACGCACCACCATTGTCCAGACGTTAACGACGCGCAAGTAGCAGAGCACGGGATTTGTAAGATCATAGAATTGCTGGCCCTTGCTTGTTGTCGGCCTATCCTTTGTAATTTCCCGTTCGCATTGGGCTAAAAGCGTTGGCAGTTCGTACAGAAATGTCTCAACTCTGTTCAGTAGAAATGGCACTACGTGAAAAACGTAGTTTAAGTTGTCTTCGCAATACGAATGGTTGTAGTTGCATTGTTGAAATGCATCGACGCTAGCATTAAACTTCAGGCCCAGCACTTGAAAGCATTGACCGACAAAGTTGTGTGAAACTTTTGCCAACCAATTGTGGGGATCGGCTGCAACAGCCTGAATGAAACTGTATACATACTCCTCTGTCGCATACTGCAAAGCAATTAGAGTTACATATTTACACGTCTTTTTAATCCATTAACAATATACTTACATTGACATTGGCGCCTGTAGAAAGAGCAGTTAAGAAATCCATTATTAACAAGAAGATAACGCTCTGGTAACAATTTTAATTTTAATAGTGGAAAAATTCTTGTTTTGAGACGCTACTCACTAAAGCCGTTATTTCAACTATAGACGACAGTTTGTCGATAAGCAATGAGTGCAACTCATTCGATCGCGTTAAGGAATAATCGATAGGGCGCTAAATTTCAATTACCAATTTAACACACATTTTTTGTATATCTGTATTTATTTGAATTAATTTGATAATAACTGTTTTGATTTTTGGTCAATTATTTTTAGAATTTGTTTGACTATTATTTTGTTTAACTTAATGATG